>CAJGYO010000017.1:4332448-5621143 GCA_904845875.1 Miscanthus lutarioriparius
CAGTGGAAGCCAAGCCATGGCTAGGCCAGAGGCGGCCACAACCGTCCGTGCGTGGCTGCGCATGCACGCACACACGCATGTGCGACCAACATGGCAACGCCGAGCGCCCGAGCGCGGTGATCGCGGCCATGCGACCAACCAGCCCAAAACCGGTAACGCGCACGAATTTTAAAGCGCTCAACACGACCAAACGGTTGCTCCTAAACCTAAACCGTCTTCACCATGCTCAAGATGGCACATGAGACTACTAAATCGAGCTATAATACTACCTAACTCCTTAACCCAATCTCACAATAAATTGCTAAACATATCAGTGTCGAACTATTGGCAGACTTGAAAATTCCTAAGTTTTTGAGCTGAATATGATTTTCCTTTGCGATTTCTAAGCTAGTGGAAATATTAGCTAGTAATATCAATTTTTGACCGTAAGTATTTCACTATCATCTATAAAGTTTGTACTTCCAACTTCATTACGATGACACATATATGTTCTATAGCATTTTTGCTTAAAAATTGGTTTTAAACCCTAAGTGATATAACATGACTATCAAATCAACTTTCGTTTCGCATTTTAGTTGATCATTTCGAGTTACAGAAATTGATCTACACACTTTATCACATACATCAATACATAAACATGATGCTCATGACAGATTTTAGTAAATAATTTACGGTATAACACCGAGGGTGTTACAAATCTACCCCCCTAAAACAAAATTTCGTCCCGACATTTAATGTGCCTAGTGTGGGAAAAGAGATAAGAAATAAATTTTGATCTAAACAATTACCTCGATGAACTAGAAAGAAGGTGGGGATACTGTTTTAAGATATAACTTTCTTACTCCCACATTGCTTCGTCCTCCGAGTGATTTTGCCACTGAACTTTATAAAACCTCATCACATTGTACTAGTCACTCTTTCTTTTTCATCTAAGATCTTGACAGGATGCTCAATATAAGATAAGTCGGGCTAGAGGGGAAGTCCTTCAATTTCCATAGCTTCGTCAGGGACCCCCAAACATTTCTTTAACTAGAAAACATGGAAGACATTATGAACTGCTGACAAAATATTCGAGAGCTGGATACGGTAGGCAGCAGAACCACACCGGGCCAAAATCTTGTAAGGTCCAACATAGCGAGTTGCTAGCTTCCCACGGACACCAAATCGATGTACACCTCTCATGGGAGATACCTTGAGATACACATGATCACCAACTTCAGATTGTAAGGGCCTTCTTCGCTTGTCCGCATAAGTTTTATGATGACTTTGAGCCGCCTTCAAATGGCTTTGAATAATGCTAACTTGCTCTCGAGCTTCTTTGATAAAATCAGGCCCAAAATATCCACGATCACCCACCTCAACCTAGTTAAGAGGTGTTCGACATTTCTTGCCATACAGGGCCTCAAAAGGTGCCATACGAATGCTTTCTTGATAGCTATTGTTATAAGAAAACTCAGCTAGAGTCAAGCATTCATCCCACTTTTCAAGAAAAGAAATGGCATAAGCTCTCAACATATCCTCAAGTACCTGATTTACCCTTTCTGTTTGACGATCAGTTTGCGGATGATAAGCTAAACTTTTGAGAAGATTATACCAAGACATTCCTGGACTTGCTCCCAAAAATGAGAGACAAAGACTGACCCTCTATCAGAGATGATAGTAAGAGAAACTCCATGCAGGGTCACAATCCGATCAAAATACAACTTGGCATACTTGTTGGCTGAATATCTGATATCTACCAGGAGAAAATGAGCGACTTAGTAAGGCGATCCACAATGACCCAAATAGAGTCATACCCCTTTGACATGCGGGGTAAACCCACAACAAAGTCCATAGAAATATCCTCCCATTTCCAAACAGGGATAGACAAGGGCTGCAAAAATCCCGGTGTACGCATATGGTCTGCCTTAACTCTTCCACAAGTGTCGCATTCTACGACGTACTTGATAATATCCTGCTTCATATTGACCACCAATACAAGTGGCGTAAATCATGGTACATCTTGTTACTTCCTAGATGGATGGATAACTTGGAGTTGTGAGCTTCATCCAAAATTTTTCTTCTAAGCTCCTCACTTGACGGAACAACCAATCTGTTCTTGAACCTCACTACACCTTGATCATCAATACTAAAATGTGGACCACGCCCTTCGGCAATTAACTCCTTGATATGCGGGATTTCCAAAACATCTTGCCTTTACTCTATAATAATTTGCTTAAGTAAATCCGAGACTAGAGCAATATGGGCTAGCACCTCAGCATGGTTGAGAGACAAAGGTGCTTCTTCAACTTGATACGACTTCCACCTCAAAGCATCAGCTACCACGTTAGCTTTTCCAAGATGGTAATGAACCTCCAAATTATAATCCTTGATTAGCACCAACCATCTCTGTTGTCTCATGTTCAGCTCGGACTGAGTGAAAATATATTTGAGCCTCTTGTGATCCGTATAAATATGCACTTTATTTCCCAATAAATAATACCTCCAAATTTTTAGAGCGTGCACCACAGCAGCCAGCTCTAAATCATGGGTAGGATAATTCACCACGTGCTTTTTCAACTAACGTGAAGCATAAGCTATCATACGTCCATCCTGCATAAGCACGCATCCCAATCCAGTCATTGATACATCACAATACACATCAAATGGCCTGTCAATATCTGGTTGGGCAAGAACAGGAGCAGAAGTAAGAAATTTCTTTAGGGCTTGGAAAGCTTCTTCACAAGCCGGACTCCACACAAACTTGATATCTTTCTAGAGCAACTTGGTCATTGGTTGGGCTCTTTTAGAGAAGTCAGGAATAAAGCGCCGATAATAACCAGCAAGACCAAGGAACTGACGAATCTGATGCACTGACTTTGGAGATTTCCAATTTAACACATCTTGCACCTTGCTTGGGTCCACAGAGATACCCTCAGGTGTCAGAACATGTCCCAAAAACTACACTCGATCCAACCAAAACTCACACTTGCTGAATTTGATATACAACTTGTGTTCACTTAATCAAGTCAGTACTACCCGAAGATGCTGTGCATGCTCTTCATTGTTCTTAGAGTATATCAAAATATCATCAATGAACACCACTATAAACTTATCCAGCTTTGGCATGAAGACTAAATTCATGAGATACATGAAGAATGCAGGAGCATTGGTGAGACCAAAGGACCTGACTAGGTATTCATATAGCACATACCTAGTAGAGAAAGCTATCTTTGGTATATCTTGTGCCAGATCTTAATTTGATGATACCCAGAACGAAGATCAATCTTTGAAAACACCTTGGCACCAGCCAACTGATCGAACAAAGTATCAATACAAGGTAATAGATACTTGTTCTTAATGGTTACCGTATTGAGAGGACGATGATCCATACACATCTGTAGAGTACCATCCTTCTTCTTCACAAAAATAGCTAGGCAACCCCATGGTGAAGAGCTAGGATGGATAAATCTCTTCTCCAATAATTCCTCTAACTGCTTCTTCATTTCAGCTAGTTCTTTAGGAGCCATGCGGTAGGGACTCCATGAAATCAGAGTAGTGCTAGGTTTTAACTTAATGGAAAACTCCACATCTCTATCCGGTGGCAACCCAGGTAGATCTTCAGAAAAGACATCTAGGAACTCACAGACTACAGGAATAGAGGCAAGATCAGGAGAAGCTTCAACATGAGCAACAACGTGTAAGGCTAGATCTGAGGGCATAAGAAGAGACATCCTATCCTCGGAAGAAGGAAGTCGTAACTCAACAACTCTCTGCTTAAGGTTTAACACTACCCTATAAACTCACAACCAGTTCATGCCTAGAATTGCATCTATGCCTTGCCTAGGCAGCACTATGAACTAAAGGCGGTAAGTGTGAGTGGCTAGCACTAATCTAACTGTGTCCGTCTAAGTATTAACGCACAACTGTGCATCCAGAGTACTGATTCTATAGGCAATAGGAATGGTCATAAGAGATATATTGTGCCTCTGTGCAAACCCCATGCTCATGAATGAATGTGATGCACCAAAATCAAACAACACATATGTCGGGTGGGAATCAATGGTTAACATACCAGCCATCATCAGTTCATTCTGCAAGATCTCCTCAGCCTCAGTGAAGTTGACTTATCTAGAGTGGCTTACGGGCACCTTCTTCTTGATAATCGTCCTCTTGACTAGACGAGAGTTGGCTGAAGGCTGGAAAGACTGTGCAGGCTGGTTATGTGGACACTCCCAAGCATAGTACCCTTCCTTGCCACACTTGAAACAAGCACCAGGCTTGTTCCCCTGCCCCTGACGAGGCAGAACCTGCTGTTCCTGAGGCTGTTGTTGCACCTACAGAGTAGGTGCACGGTACTGAGTGGGAGGTGCCTAGTAGGTCTGCTGAGGCTAACAGAATGACTGCCCACCCGAAGACTGATAGGGCACCCGCCTAACAACATGTACCTTCTGAGCCTAGGGTGACTAGAAGACCCAGTAATCACCTGCTTGCGCTTCCACTCAGCCTGAGAGTCACGCTGAAGTCCCTCCATGGCAATAGCAGCATTCATCATAGTACCAAAAGTCTGGTAGTTCCCTATGTATAGTTCCTTCTGTAGACTGCAAGAGAGGCCACGATAGAAATGGTCCCTCTTCTTCTCATCAGTATCGGCGTGGCTCCCAGCATACTATGCCAGATGGTTAAACTTGTTCACATAATCCATCACAGACATGCTCCCTTGCTTTAGGTCTAGGAACTTTATCAACTTCCTGTTCAGCACACCAGCAGGAATGTAGTGCTCTCTGAAAGCAGTGGTAAACTCCTACCAAGTCACACGGTGGTCCATCGGCTGCATGGCATTGAATGTGTCCCACCATGCACTGGCAGAACCCAACAGCTGCTGCGCTGCAAAGCGCACCTTCTGTTCTTCAGTTATAGTGAGTAGCAGGAACTTCTGCTCCAGAATACGAAGCCAATGCTTCGCATCCAGAGGCTCAGCAGTCGGCGTGAACGTGGGTGGGTGCGTCTTCAAGAAATCCTGGTAAGAACAGGGCCCCTAGGGACCGCGGGCACCACTCCCGTTCCCACCATTGCCACCGGGGCCTCCACGGGCGAAGCCACCGATAGACTAGGCCAGCATCTCCAAGGCACGGGTGGACTCACGCCGAGCAGCCAGCATCTCCGCCATCATCTCCACATGGGTCATCGGAGGTGGTGGTGGTGGTGGTGGTGGTGGAGGAGCCAGAAGTGGGGCCTCATGGCTGTTCACATTGGTGTTGCCAATGCCCTCACAAATGATCCGTTATCACCACAGTGCCGCCTCAAATACCGTACTCCCCGACTGCAGGACCTCAGGTTCATCTATAAACAGATAAGAACCAACCATTAGGGACAACCCTCCAAATTAGGAACAAGAGACTTAGAGAAATGATAAGACTTTCATTAAAGCATTCTTTTAGGTTATCCTATCAATTTACTAATCCATATTATACGTGTGGGGGAAGTTTAGTTTAAACAAGATTCTCTTTTCATGATGCATGCATCGGCCTACTTGTTCACTCAAGTTGGAATATAGCGGCATTCACAAAATTTTTTGGCACATCGCACACTCACTTTCCATACGCTAAACGATTCTTACACAGCGTAAGTTAGTGTACCTGCAGAAACTTGATTAGATAAAATCAGTGCCGCTACCCTAGATAGACCATATTGCTAGGGCTTATCTTATTTACATAATTTTATCGCATCCTACTTTTTACAAAAACTTTTGTTGGTCAAATTTTAGGTTTTGAAAAGAGTTATGAAATTCATAGACTCATCATTAGCTCTGGTACCACCTGTGGCAGAACCACCCAAAATAGCACGCTTTTGGAGGCACTCATCTTCCACCAAACACTAAACACCCCGAAAGTAAGCTATATCGGATGGTTTCATCGAGCACACCCCAAGGGAGAACTCGAATAATCCACGTTTTTCCTCCAGGATCCAATAATGAGAACAATTTACAATACTTAGTCCATTTTATACAACACGAGTTCTTAGAAATACATTATTACAACACCAAGTTTAGAGTGTGGAATTTAAACAGCGGAATTACAATAAACATCTACGGTAAGATACAATGATCCGTCTATGCCCACCAAAAGAATTCTCCACACAACAGCCATTCCTCAAGCTGCACCTACAACAGGGGTGAATAAACCCTGAGTACACAATGTACTCGTAAGACCTACCCGACTAGTGGGAATAATTTCCTGACTCCAAAGGATATGATAAGCTTTATGGTTTGCTGGGTTCCCTTTTTGCAAAAAGCATTACTAGTAGTGAATCCGTATGTATGTATTTTATTAGCAGTCATGATTAATTCATTGGCTAACCATTATAGGTAAGCACATGTTCTACTTTCAAGCAAGAGTTGAGCAATCAGATCCATTCATTCCCTTTCATATTCCAGTTCTTACTACAGTGCTAGATCATAGCCAAGCCGTACCATATCACACGATGATTTGTGAACCAATGTATCCCAACTGGATACCCGAAAACACACGCCCCGCTTGTACCCTAGGCACAAGCAGGACCAACCCACCACTCTCCTGTCAAGGGGTCTAGGTCCCCATCCAAACTTGGACTCCAAGCCCCCACACCTGTGTCCTAGACTCAGTATGATGCTTAGACCTCCACCATCCCCGCCTCTAATCAGTCGGTCCAGAAAGAGCCAGAACCCACGATAAGAGAGCAACGAGCCTTCCCGCCCCCATAAGCAAGTATGTGACCTGACTAGAATCCAATGCAATGGACGGTCCTTAATGGACACAGGCGGAACAAGTGCAATCCGAGCCTCGCTCAAATGTGAAACCAAGTCTAGATCCAAAGTACCATTCCACCTGGTCTCCAACATATATATTCCATGTGATAGTAATATAATAACAACAATAATATATTTCCTATCTCTCACGGGTGACAGGCAATCACTCGACTTCTACCGAAGTCTTGTAGCATAGCAATCTACACGATCCTATCATACTAGTTAGACTCATAGGATAAGGATATATATATATATATATGCAAGTGAGTTTTATTCAACTCCTTAAACTTAATGCACAATCATAAAATAAAGTGCAGAGTAATAGGGCTTGCTCATCAAGTCACCATCCGCTTCCGCTACTTCAGTCGACTTCATGATCCATCGTTGTTCCTATTATGATATACGTGGATGCAACGCAGAAATGTAAATGATCACAGCAATCACAACTCTAAAATATGATTACGCTGCTAAACTAACGAGCTGGCTCTAGCGACTAGCGTACAAGGCTACGTATCCATGTTGTCGGGCGAGGCATTACTTCCCAATAAGTATTTTAGCTACAAAATCCCTAGATATATCCTTAATTCATTTTATTGATTTATTATATTTTCAAACCAGGGCTTAATAGGTATTCTAGCAAACTAATTATTTTGGAGCTGCAAAAATTACGGAAAGCACATAATAATATTGTGAAGCTATTGTAAAATTTTCAAAGCTAACACTATCATTATTTTGCCACAAAAATTCCTACAAGTTCATACTTTAATAATTTTAGAGCACGTTAAAACATTTAAGGCATCCGTGAAATATTTTTTGAAACACGTGAACCAAGTACACTAGCAGGTAGATCATGATTTTAGAAGCTTAACAAAATTGATTTCACAATTTTTGGTCCACTGCACAAATTTATATTGAATTTACAATTTGCCTTAGAAACTAAATTAGAAAATGCCTACAAAAGAAAAAGAGGTCGGCAGCAACCATATCAGCCCCAACGGCCCACGCGAACGCGGCGCACGTGATAGCTGGCCCAGCAGTGGCCCAAGGCCGGGGAGCCCGCGCCCATGCCGTGCTTTTTGTAAAATAGCCCCCTAGCCTACCAGAATATTATGCGACGCTTTCGAGTACTATTGCACTAGAGAAACCCTTTGCAGAGAGCACCCCCCAACAAACCTATCTTCACAACAAACCGGTCCTCGACACCCCCCGCGCGCACGGCGGCGTAGCTCCAGCCATCGCAGCGCGCCCTCGCCAGCCATCAGAGCGAAGCACCCGCAAGACGAGCAAGCCTACGAGCACCACAGGGCCAAGACGAAACCTAGAGCGAAGATTTGAAGCTAAACGACCCCCCTAGTGTGCTGCCCACATAGGTGGGCAAACCTCCACGACGCCACGCCATCTCCGACGAACTAGGGCTACGACGAGTATAACGGATCGGGCGAGAGAAACAGGAGCTTACACCGAGGCTAGCTACGGTGATGGATAAGGAGGGGAAGCGATGAGGTGACCAAGACACGTGCGCCCACACCGTGCGGCGGCACTCCGGGCACGGCATCAACACGTCAGCCCATCATCGGTGAAGGTTCTGGCCAAGCCAAGGCGAGCACCGGATAGAGCGGTCAATGGTGAGTTTGTACGGCCATCAAATGAACTACAACGGTGACAAGAGACTCACCGTAAACCAAACCAAGACACGACGGTGAAATGGACCGGCGACGAGCAAAACTCAAAATTGGCCGGTAATAAAGCTTGGTTGTGCCCTGGTGGGGGACGGCTGTTAGCTAGCTTCCACACCTAGCTGCTGGGGCATTCAATCGAGGTGCGGTGCCCCATGGAGCGCGAATTTAACACGCAGAGCGGTGCGGTTCCATCAGCGGCGATGGCAGACGGGCAGTGGCTCTGTGACAAAGGCAGCAACGCGACGGGATAGCAGAGACAAGCAGCGGCTTGGCAGTAGGTGGATCGAGTGGTCAAGACAGGCGCCACGTCGGATAAAGCTGTGGCTCTTAGCTGGTAGTAGCCATCGGCCTTGCGCGTGGCAACACACGTGCAACGGCACCGCAATGCAGCAGCATGACCCGGCATGCATGGCTCAGGCATGGACACGGCATGGCACCGAGAGCGGTAGCAACAGCAACAGCCCACGGCGCGGCATGCAGCCAGAACCAGCGAGGAAGGCCAGCGGAGGAACGGCTAGGGCTAGGAGTGGCCAGCCCATGATGGCATGCTCACGTGGTGACCGGGGTACTCAGACCGAGAACCTATAACGGTGTCTTGCACGGTTCTTGAAGCAGCCCAAAGTTCACTTACTAGCTCGACAAAAACTCCACCTAGTCCACGAACCCTAAATTGGCACTATCGACTTGCTAACGAAGCAATTGCCGTTGCCACTGGTTGCCCCAAGAGGAAGTTGGAGAGGCGCCAAGGTAGGTTTGTCGCGCCGAACGGTAGTTCACGAACAGAGCGGCAATGGCATAGCTAAAACGCGTTTTGACGTAGTTCGGACACTACTTGCGTGAACATCTCAACTCAAACGCAACCACAACCTTCACCACGCTCAAGTTCACACCACGATGCACCCAATCGTGCAAAAACATAGGTGTGTCGCTTAACCAATTTTGTTGGAATTTAAATTCCAAAAACGACATTGTCTATCATTTCTGATTTAAAAAAGTTAAGGGTTTTGTTTGATCTACAACTTTTAACACTTAAGCCATAATTTTCAAAGGGTCTAAACCTTGTTAATTTCAACTAAATAACATACCAGGACCTAGTCCATATTTCGTACTATCTCATAGGAATAAAATATTAAAGCACTATTTAAGTATGTTCCACTATATAATTCACCAAGGATAGCACTTTAAACATAATCATTTGTTTGCCGACTTAACCGTGAAGAGTGGATTTAATTTCAATTTGATTTCCGAGCTTCCCAAAAATACTAGCTAACATTATTATTCTCCAAGATTTAAAATTGCACGCCCAGCTATGTAACTTGCCCTCAAATCTTTATTTCAGCACTATACTCCAGTTATAATTGGTCGTTCATAGAAATTGTTTTCATGCCAACAATTAACAAAACTCATTCTATTCTTTTTGTTAGGAGTTTTCATCACCAACCCTTTACGCTAAGTAAACGAACTCACTATATTATTAGATCTATCTCTCAGGCCATAATCTCGGTGCTTAGCGAGCTCATAACACTAGAGGTGTTACACCACCGCCTCCTAGATTACATCTACGCCGTTTATTCAAGTCGGTTTGATCCGAGGGCTCAGGATTGACGCTTCGGCCAATATATATCAGCCCCTGCCACCCCCTGGCATATCCCCAGTCATCAAGTCATTTGAGAAGATAGAAACCCTAATCATTCTTAGAGCTCCATCAATTCTAGGGCATAGCTAGTTAGGCTAGGTCTAGAGGGAGGCAAGCAGGCTTCGCTTGGATTCCTGGTCGTGTCAAGAGCGTGGTTTGGTATAATCTTTGTACCCCCCTCTTTTTTTTATCTCTCATTACTTGTATATGTTTGCTACAATCGTTATGATATTGTTATTCATATCGTTCATGTTTCTAGTTATAATGATCATCGTTTACTTTTGATTATATGCTTAGTATAGTTGGATTATCATCATGTTCATGCATAAGTTCGTATAACGCTCACTCTAAGGATCCATGGGTGGGTGGTCGACATTGTGTAAGTGTGGTGCTTATACGTTGTTTACTTGCGAATACACCCTATATTCTAGGTCATGTGGTAGATCATGGAAGTGACACTCCTGTTGAGTCATTTGTAGTCCACTCCCCGAATATAGGTGCACGTAGGATGCAATTACGAAGGAAGATAAGCTCTGTTCTTAATATTCCTTAGTAATATCTCTTATGTATAGATATGACGATGGTCTGAGCAATGATTACTAGGTATAATTGCACTAATCAATGTATGCTTTGACTTATAATTAAGAATAACTTAGGAATTATTCCTCTAATACTATACCTGACCATGCTAATGCCGTAGAAAGGAGTAGTTTAAGTGATTTATCAACAATCAATACTTATCATATATATATATATATATATATATATAAAGGAGTACTTTAAGTGATTTATCAACGATCAATACTTATCATATATATATATATATGGAGAGTATATTCAGTAGCTAGCTACAGAATACATTTACGATAATTTTATATACTAATTTACGATAAAGTGAATACATATTTATGATAGTTGTGTTACTATAACACACGAGGATATTTACCGTAACGTTATAGTAAATCACATAGTAAGGAGTTACCATAATCTCGTGAATTAGCATATTAATTATCATAACTCAAAGTGGCCACAGAATAAGTTATTTTATAGCCAGCTGCAGAACATTAGTTATATATATATATATATATATATATTATCTTATGACTTACCCCTGTTATAAGTAGAACATTAGTTATGGTTTACTTCTCCATCAATAGTATAAGTTATCAATACATATTCATGCTAGACCTTCCCTGTGGTAAAAATATAAATAATTATACCAGGAATACTCTCGGGTGAAGTGCTACAATGGTATATTATCTGTGCGCTTGCAAATCCCTTTCATATATATATATATATATTCTTTCTAGTCACATGAAATAATAAAGATCTACTCGGTATCATTCTAGTAGTAATACTAGGTAAAACCAACCAGCATTTCTGGCACCATCATTAGGGATGACAACCTAATACAAGTAATGCTAAGAGATGTAGGCATATAATAGGTGCCTACTAAAATAAGTGACAAGTTAATAAATACCAACAAACATTTCTGACGCCGTTGCCAGGGAAGGTAGCTAGACAAAGGAAGTATTGATAAACTTATACTTATTGATGTGATCGAGATAACCATTGACCTCTGCTCTTACCCTTGTGTTGTCTACTTGTGTATCTTATGCAAAGTAATGTATGACCGATTTTGACCTTCCGACAAACTACGTTGATGATCCAGAAGCATTACTTAAGAGAACTAAGGCTAAACTTAAGAAAGTTTCAACTTTAGAGTCGAAAGACAACCAAATAAGGCGAAGCTTAACACCATAATTTGAAGCCATAGCTAACAAGACTCTCCGTGAGTTCTCTGCTCAACTACGGCCAATATTCGTATTGGATCGACAACCAATGTCGGAGACAATGGATTTGAGCTCAAGCCAGCTCTCATCAACATGGTGCAAGCAAGCTAGTTTTGTGGAAAGGCACATGAAGATGCGAGTGCACATCTCCAACACTTCCTAGAGATCTATAGAACTTTCACCATCAAAGGAGTGACCAGAGATGCCATACTAGTTCACCTCTTCTCATTCTCACTTTTGGGGAAGGCAAAGCAATGGTTCTACGCCAACAAAGATAGAAATACAACATGGGATAACTGCTCCACTGCCTTCCTAGCAAATTTTTTCCTATAGACAAGACCAATGCTCTTCATGGGAGAATTTCAAGCTTTCAACAGCAGCATGACGAATCTATCCCTGAACCATGAGAACGCTTTCAAGATTACATATCAGAATATCCTTATCATGGGATAGAAAATTGGCTACTCACGCAAAATTTCTATTATAGGTTGACCAACAGTACCCGTGAGACTATGGATGCTGCTGCTGGAGGTGTTTTCCTGTCACTCATACTCCCAGCTGCAACAACTCTTGTGGAGAAGATGGCCTCCAACCAAGGTTGGAATGAAGAATGTCTTTAGACCCCTAAGAGAGGTGGAGGTATGCATCAACTCAAAGAGGTAGACATGCTATCTGTCAAGATGGACCTGCTGATGAAGAAGTTCGAAGACCGAGCCAATGAGAAGCAAGAAGTCATGCATATTCATGATTCTTGCATGATGTGTGAAGAGTGTGGAAACACTGGGTATTCAGGGAACAACTGTCATGCAACCCATGAGGATGTGAACTTTGTCAACAACAACTATTTTCGTTCTCAACAGAATCAAGGATGGAATCAGTAACAGAGGCCGAACTACTAAGGTAATTGCCAAGGTAACCCTCAAGGTAATAATTTTATTAATTTCAATCAACCACCCTTAAGAGAATTGATTTCTAGCCAGGCTAAAATTATGTAGAGCTTATCTAGAAAGTTAGCTTCCAATGATAGAATATTAGAAAACATGAGTAATAAAATGGATAACCTCTCCTCTGCCATTAAGAACCAGCATAGTTTTAATAAAATGATAGAATCGCAAATAGCTCAGCTGGCTGCCACTGTTCCTCCCACCGACAAAGGTAAGATTCTAGGGCAACCGAAAGATCTAGAAACTGTAAATCTTGTCGATATTCATAATGCAGCATATTACTGTATACAACCATTGATGGGAAGGTGGATAGATTACACCTTGCCTAAGAAAAAGAGCGATCCAGGGAGACATGTCATCCCCATCGTTATTGGACCTCATATTTTCTAAGAGGCTATCTGTGACTTCGGAGCAAGTGTCAACATCATGCCTAAGGTAATCTATGATAAAATTAATGGAGATACTTTGTTGTACACAAATATACGTTTGCAGCTTGCAGATCAGTCACTCTACTACCCCAAGGGAGTTCTTGAAGATGTCATTGTTCGAGTGGGACAATCATATGTTCTCATAGACTTTATGGTTTTGGAAACAGGTGGAGATGAAAGGGCACCCATCATCTTGGGCTGACCTTTTCTAAGCACCGCAAAAGCCATCATCTACGCGGATAGTGCCAAGATATGCTTCACAATCAAGGATAGAAAGGAGAAGTTTTCTTTCAAGAACTACATCTTGCAATCTCCTAGACATCCACAAACACCATACCAGCCCGAAGATACAACAGTGACCAAAAAGAAAAACAACAGGAGAAGGAGGAAGAACAAGGCTAGGCAATCACAAGAAGAATCAGTCAATATGATCAACACACTCCGATCAGAGTACGACCACCTTCTCGCTTCATCATTCCTTGCTAAGAAGGATGATCCAGGCGTACCAACGATCGAGTGTACCATTGGACAAAGAATCTTCCACAAGACCTTTTGTGACATTGAATTGGGTGTCAATATAATGTCCAAGATAACATATGAATACTTATTTAGTGACGAACCTTTGTTCCCTATATATATGCAACTACAGATGGTAGACCAATCAATCTGATTTCCAGAGGGACTAGCGAAAGATGTCATGGTAAGAATACACGACCAGTTTGCCCCTGACGACTTCATGGTTCTAGACATGGGTGAAGAACAAGACGATACACCCATCATCCTAGGAAGATCGTTCCTCAACACCACCAACGCGATCATCTACATCGGATCTGGACAAGTCCACTTCCAATTCCCTAGAAAAAAGGTACGTTGTTATTTCAATAGCTATACCACTTATGAGCAGCCCAAGAAGACCCGCTCTAGGAGGAGACGTCGATCATCACAATGCCAAAAGAATCAACCCTGAAGAGTGGATAGGAAGAAGATGAAGAACCTGAAGAAGTTGTGAAAGATGAAACTACTCCGCCAAAATCAAGTCCACAGACCAAGTAGGTATGGAAGGAAAAGGTAATGTCGTCTGTGTCAACATCACAAGAGGTACAACTATCAAGGTCTCCATCTCTGAGACCGGATGATGCACCCGAAGAATAAAGGACTCTTCTCTAGCTAAGTCCCTATCCGGAGGACTTAAAATTCCAAACCCTCGCCGTGAGATAACATCGGTAGTTATCCATATTTATTTCTTCATGTTGCATAAATTATTTGTCACTTTAGCATATTTACTTTTCTGCATTAGCATTGCATTAGTAAAAGAAAATAAAAATTGCATTATTGCATCATAAAATCCTAAGCCCCATGTGAATAATTCCTTGGAGTGTAAAACCCGTAAGAACATTCACAGTGTTGTCATAAAAATAAATAAAAATACCATGCATATATATTTGCTTTTCTACATACCAAAATTAGAAAATCCAAAAAAATACTAGACAGACATCCTGCTAAAATGCTGCCAAATTAGAAATATTTCCAACCTCAAGAACAACAAATCTCTGGACGACTGACCACTAACCCCTCACCCTAATCCGTTCCACGAGTTTTGGTGTTCTTATTAGTATTTTGCAAGATGATATAAATGAGATCAAGAGCAAGTTCACCCGGATGTCTTCATCTCGCTCCACTCCTGAACGAGAAAGACATCCGCTGGCAAATTTGCTCTGAGAAGGATCACTCAACTTCAACATTCGACCACACCAACATCCAGCTTGGGGGAGGAGCATCCCCTATGTATCTAGCTAAGTATTACTTTTCCTTTTGTTTTACTATTTCTAAGTTTGCTATATACTAGTTAAAAAAAGATGCATAACAAACTAAAACAAAATAAAAATTTATCTTAGCTAGTTTTTTATATTAGTAATAAGGTGTGATCATAAGAATGACAAAATAAAAAGTGTGTCTAGATTTTTAAGAGTTAAATAAATGGACTCTAAGGATAATCTCTTGTAATGAAAATGATGCATAGTTACTCTGTCGTAATTTCTTTCAAGTACCTAGTTTTTAGCCTTGAATTCTCCTGAGTTTTGGATACGAGTGCTTTGATATAAGAATTTACTCTGAACTTGAAACTCGTGGATAGCATATGCTTGATCTAGTATAAGTAATTGATGGATATGATATGAGAAGGTCTGAGCTATTGTTTATCTTGTTCCAAGTGATACTAAAGTTTTAGAGATTTATCTTTTGAAAAACATAAAAATATTACATGATGAGCTTCAATATGATAAAGCTTGAATTCTTAAAAGCTTGAATTCTTACCAAAACCAAATATGATATTTAGATTAGGAAAACCTCCACATACATGCTGTTTGTGTTGCATTGAGTTTAGTCAAGCTTTGTTGATCCTTATGAGAGGTTTGTCATGCTCTTCAAATCAAGATCACGTATACACCACCCATATATGCACTACTCTAACATTGGGGGTAGGGGCAAAAACATGCCTTCCATCTAGATCTACCCAAAAATGTTTCACTCCAAAAGGTTTATGCAAAAAAGAAGCATTAGGGCTATGAAAAAGTTATTCATAAAAAAGGAGGAAAAGAAAGAAAAAAGAGAGTTGAAAAAAATGGACAAGTGTCCAAGATATTTAAAACAATGGGTACTCAGATGCTCACTAGAAAAAAAAGAGATGAATAAGGTTTCCCATGTTTTCTTCCAAAGTTATTTTCGAGTTTCAAAAGAGAGATATGTTTTCAAAGAGCATAATAGAATTAGGTTATCCACCATATATATCCACCATACATCTACACACATGCACATCTTGATTTGATTGTGTGACTCCACTCTCTTTGGATCCAATGTTTGACTTTACAATATATGTATCGTAAGTATGTTCTTTCATGCTATTTCTACTCCTATGAGCTCCACAAAAGCCTTAGTTGTAGGAAGAGAAAAGCATAACATCATTACTGCCTTGGTGAGGATCCACAAATACCACATACAATGAGAGATTTGAGAGTGTCATGCAATAGAAGCCCTGAGTTTTATTTTGAAAACCTATAAAAACTTTGGAATAATGGTTGAGCAAAGAACTTGAGACATAGTGCTTGACTTAATCGTTCTGTCTTTCAATTGCTCAAGACTCAAGTGAAGGTTAAGAAGCCCTATGGTTGAAGGTAATATAGGTAAGTTTGAAAGTCAGATCGATTTATTCTAATCTGGGGGAGAATTCTTGTTTGAACACATATGTACTTTTGAGGAGTGAAAGCATTGATGCAACTCCTGATCCATTTTGCTGAGTTTAGCTTTGCTAAGGAACAAGCAAAGGCATAGCTTAGGGGAGCTTGTTGACGGTAGTTAACAACCATTATAAACCATCAATGAAACTTATATAAGGGCATAAATATGATCAGCAACAAAGGTCTAGGGGTCTAAACTAATAAATTACATGAGTTTTGGTGAATCTGTGATTTCTACATGGTTTATTTAGAAAACCATCAAGGTGGACCTACATGTCGGAATTAATCGCGCTTATCCACAACGAATCAGACACCAGAAGGATCTAGAAGACACCAGAGGACACCGCGCCAAGGAGTGGCTGCTAGGTGGGGCCGGCCGGCCCCACTGCAGTCCACCCGGCCCTAGGGCCCACATGTTAGCCCCCCGTTGCTATGTCGGTTCTCCACCGCCTCCTAAATTGCATCTACGTTGTTTATTCAAGTCGGTTTGATCTGAGGGCTCAGGATTGACGCTCTAGCCTATATATATCAGCCCCTACCACCCCCTGGCATATCCCCAGTCATCAAGTCATTTGAGAAGACAGAAACCCTAATCATCCTCAGAACTCCATTAATTTTAGGGCATAACTAGTTAGGCTAGATCTAGAGGGAGGCAAGCAGACTTCTCTGGGATTCCTGATCGTGTCAAGAGCGTGGTTTGGTATAATCTTTGTACCTCCTCTCTTTTATATCTCTCATTACTTTTATATGTTTGCTACAATTGTTATGACATTGTTATTCATATCGTTCATGTTCCTAGTTATAATGATCATCGTTTACTTTGATTATATGCTTAGTATAGTTGGATTATCATCATGTTCATGCATAAGTTCGTATAGCGCTCACTCTAAGGATCCATCAATAGGTGGTCAACATTGTGTAAGCGTGGTGCTTATATGTTGTTTACCTACGGATACACCCTATATTCCGGGTCATGTGGTAGATCGTGGATGTGACACTCCCGTTGAGTTCTTTACAGTCCACTCCCTGAATATAGGTGCACGTAGGATGCGATTACGAAGGAAGACAAGCTTTGTTCTTAATCTTCCTTAGTAATATCCGTTATGTGTAGATATGACGATGGTCTTAGCAATGATTACTAGGTATAATTGCACTAATCAATATATGCTTTGACTTGTAATTAAGAATGACTTAGGAATTATTCCTCTAATATTCTATCTGACCATGCTAATGCCATATAAAGGAGTACTATGAGTGATTTATCATTGATCAATACTTATCATATATATATATATATATATATATATATCATATGACTTACTGTAAGGAAAATGGACCCTTGGCCCATTTACTTTGGATTTTGGTGTTTGATGACCAACACAACCAAATTGGACTAATGAATTTGCGAGTATTTATTTTGTAGTTCAATAGGATGCAAGACGTGACTTGGACGAAGGCGACGTGGTGATCCGATGATCAACACTTTAAGAAAGACCTTAGGAGCACAAGAGAAGACCCAAGAGATCAAGTAAAGTCCAAGCATGAAGATTGGAACCAAGCCGTATGAAAGATCACGAAGAAACGAGATCACTGTGGGGGGACGGACGCCGGACCGGACCTTTGGACAAGTGACCGACGCTGCGACCGATCTTGGGTGGAGACTTCAGGTAGAAGCGACCGGACGCAAGGACCGGACACCTGGCGGCAACCGACCGAACGCAGGAACGCAGCGTCCGATCGATTACAGTAAGGTTCCAGAGCGACAAATCTGCGACCGGACGCGTCCGGTGGCAGGTGGCCGGACGCTGGCTAGCGTCCGATCAGTTCATTGCCGGCTCAACGGTCGGGACGACCGGACGTGTCCGGTCGGAGCGATCGGCGTCCGGTCGATGAGCGATTTTCGCGGGAGTTCGACCCCAACGGCTACTTTCTCAGTGGGGCTTATAAATACAACCCCCAACTGGCCATTTGAGCTAAGTGGAGCTGAGGAAACATATCTAGGGTGTTGATACACCATTTTAGTGATTTCCACTTGCATAGTGCTTAGTGTTTCATCAGGTGATTAGCGTAGGTGCTTTGCAAAGTGCTTAGGTTGATTAGACCACCGCTTATGCGCTTGCTCTAGGTGTACGCCTAGTGTTTAGTGAGGTTTGCATACCTCTTACCACCCCGTGCTTGCAAGCACAAGAGTTGTACATCGTAGGGGTTTGAAGTCTTGCGAGATCGCACCAACCGCGTTTGTGGTGCGGCCGCCACCGTGTACCGAAGGGAACAAGCCCGTGGCGTTTCGGCCGAAAGCTTGATAGTGAAGACGGCGGGGAGCATCCGGGAGAGGCTTGCCGGAAGGCACGTCGGAGACCCACTTGCGCGTGGGGAAGGCCCGAGGCTATCCACGGAGTTACCCGACCGGGAGCTTGGCCCTTGTGAGGGATTCCTTACGAGGGGCTCCAACGAGGACTAGGGGGAAGCTTGCGCGCTTCTCGATACCTCAGTAAAAATACCGAGTCATCGACGAGAGTTTGCATATCACTCTACCTTGCTCTTTAAGCTTCCGCATTTACATTGATCATATTATTATCATCTGCGGTAGAGATAGCAACACACTAGCAAAACCGTAGTTGCACATCTAGATAGATTATCTTTTGCATAGGTTTTGCTAGAAGTAGAAAAAGAGGCCATAGTCTAGAGTTAGATTTTTAAGTTGCCTAATTCAACCCCCCCTCTTAGGCGTCCACGTGTCCTTCAATTGGTATCAAAGCCAATTGGCTCATATTTGGACCTTTGGTTTAACCGCCGTTGAGCCGACGCTGCTTAGAGTGGTTGGGATGGATACCGCTAGGCCTCCACAATTTGACGGCACTAACTTCCTCTATTATAAGGCTAGAATGGCTTGCCATCTTGAGGCGGTTGATTTAGGTGTTTGTAGAGTCATTTGTGACGGGATGAAACCCATCAAGAATCCCGAAAAACCCATAAAGAGTGATGAAAAAAAATACATTTCAATGCTAGAGCTCAAAATTGCTTGTTTGAATCATTTAGCATTGATGTGTTTAACCAAGTGTTCACTTTAAATACGGCATATGAAATTTGGTTAAAACTCCAAGAGCTCCATGACGGCACAAGTAATGTCCGTGAGCAAAAACATTATCTAGCTAAACAAAATTATGATTCCTTTAAAATGAATGATGATGAGCTTGTTTGTGATATGTATTCTCGTTTGAATCTAATTATCAATGAGCTCCATTCAATAGGATTATTAAAGCTAGATGATGCGGACATCGTGAGGAAGATCATCTCCGTGCTTCCATAAAAGAAATATGCAAGCATCGTCACCATCCTTCACAACATGAAGGACTTGAGCAACATGACCCCGGGCATAGTCATTGGCAAGTTAGTGGCATTTGAAATGTCACGTAAGATGGGTCAAGAAGAAGCTTCTTCATCAAGCAAAGGAAAAGCTCTTGCATGTAGCGAGAAAAAGAAGATGAAGGGGAAGAAAGTTGAGTCAAGATCAAGCTCAAGCTCCTCAAGTGAAGATGAGGATGATGATGATGATGAAGATTCACGTGATGATGATCAATCTTCCTCCTCCACCTCCGATCTTGATGAAGAATCAATCAAACTTATCAACAAGGTAGAGAAGATGATCCAAAGGCTAAATGTCAAGGGTGTGCCCATCCAAACTCAAGATTTCATTTTCACAAATCAAAGAAACGAGCAAAGAAAGAGAGGATGCTATGGATGCGGCGAAGTTGGGGCACTTTGTGGAAGTTTGTCCAAACAAGCCCACACCCAAGATAAAGAAGAAGACATGCAAGAACCAAGCCCTCACCTCAATAAGATCATGGGATGATTCTTCAAGTGAAGAAGAACACCATCACAAGAGGCGAGGCCGCAAGCACTCATCATCAAACTCTTCATGTGTGTGCCTTATGGCACGAGGTAACGAAAGCTCATCCTCTAGTGAGAGTGATAGTGATGATGATATGCCTTCTTATGATGTAATTGTGCAACAAAATCTTAAATATGCTAAAGTTTGTACTAGTCAACAAAAGAAGCTCAAAAATTTAAAAAAAGAGCTAGGTAGTTCACAAGAAGCATACAATAATTTGCTTGAACAATATGAAAACTTTACAAATCTCAATGTTGAACTATCCAATAAAATTGAGCAACTTGAGGCTAGTGCAACAACAAATGAATGCACAATTAATGATAAGAAACTTGCAAAGAAAAATGAAAAATTAAAAGAAAAAATAGCTATCTCACAAAATGACTATCAAAGTTTGCTTGCTAAAATGGAAATCATGTGCAAACATTGTGATGAGCTAACTAATAAAGTTGCTAATCTTGAGGCCATCAATTTAACCTCCACCAAGGCATCTAAAAGAAATGAAATAATTAAAAAGGATGCCTCTACTTCTTGCAATGATTTATGTTTAGACTCACCTTTGTGCAACCAAGCTTGTGTTGAGAAAGTGATTGTAGATACATGCACACAAGAGATTGCAAAGGAGAATGAGCAACTCAAGCAAGAAGTAGTTCGTCTCACCAAGGACTTGACTCAAGTGAAAGGCAAGGCAAAGCAAACCTAACTTCACCAAGATAACACCGTCAAGGGAGTAAAGAAGCTTGATGGACAAACCATGGTTTGTTACGTATGCCACAAGGAAGGCCACAAGTCCTATGAAGTGCAAGGTGAAGAATGGGGGAGGAGCAAAGAAGAAGAAGAAAAAGAAAACAAGCAAGTTCTCCAACACCTACATCAACAAGGTGGACAAAAAGGCCTCCACACCATATCTTTTGAAGAAGAAGAAAAATGACAAGGTGGTGGCAATCAAGGTGAACAAGCAAGCCAACAATGGGGTCAAACGCTTTTGGATGCCAAAGGAAATCATTTCCAACATGAAAAAGCACCAAGAAGGTTTGGATCCCGAGAGGGAAGTGAGAAGTCCAATGGACTACGGGGAACTTGGAGATTTGTCAAAGTATGGGTGCATTTCATGGGGTGCATCATGATGGACAAAGTTATTGCCAAGTGGGTTAGTGAATACTATGGACCCAAATTCCCCTTCCCATGTTAGGTAACTAGATGTTATTGCTTTTAAATTAGTATTTTCTTCAAATAGTATTGCTTTCAATTGATATTATTTTTCAATTGGTATCTTTTTAAGCATCTAGTTACTTCTAATGCCTATGTTTGCATTTGCATTCTTAAATCTGTTGTCATGCATACAATAGGTATATCTTATGGTAGGATTGCTCGGTTTCATTTTTAACCTTTGGAGCAAACCTACATGGTTCAAAATTGTTTAGGAGCAAGGCACATAGCTTGTCTTACAATTGTTCATCTAATATGTGCCAAAGTCCAAATTATAGATAATTTCTCCCAAATATCATCTCTCAAGAGGTATTTTGATTCCAAAATCAAATGTGCATGAGTACTTCAAGTATTCCACGCTTGCATGCACAAATTAAGGGGGAGGATCATCTACAAGATGGATGCTTTGAGACTAACCACTTTACAAGCTTATCATGTAGTAGTCTCATTGCAAGAAAAATAGAGTCCCCGGAGACAAGCATCATTCTTCATTTGGTATCATCATGTTGACTTCATTTAGATATTTATATGCTTTCTTCATGCATTATATAGATTAAACTCCTTCGTGCAACAATTTGCCAATTACGCATATGCTTTGCCTTCCATCATATGTATGCATATATTTAGGGGGAGCTTAGTCTATATAATGTGAGAGTCAAATTTTGTGATCTATTCTATTCTACATACAAAGGATCACAAAGTTTGACCCTCCCTTGTGCTACTAATGTCTTCCTTTTCGGTGTTTGATGTCAAAGGGGGAGAATTTGGAGGACCAAAGGCAAGCATTTATTTGGTGTCTATAAATGGAAATGGTCCAAGAAAGGAAGGATAATGGGTTATGGATTAGTCTAAGTAATGGGGAGAATTAATAAAGAATATGGCCTAAATCCATAATACCACGTGGGGACATTTGCAAGGGCAAGTTAAGCTTTAAATAGTTTTTCAATTGGTCCTACAAGTTGTTTCTTCAATTGGTATCAATTGGTATCTTTTTAGTATCATATAACCTTGCCCTTTTGCATTGCATCTTAGCAAGTAGATAGTTTTTTAATATCACATTCTTATTATTTGCTTGCTTTGGTCGTGTTGTCATCAATCAACAAAAAGGGGGAGATTGTAAGGAAAATGGACCCTTGGCCCATTTACTTTAAATTTTGGTGTTTGATGACCAACACAACCAAATTGGACTAATGAATTTACAAGTGTTTATTTTGTAGTTCAATAGGATGCAAGACGTGACTTGGACGAAGACGACGTGGTGATCCGATGATCAACACTTTAAGAAAGACCTTAGGAGCACAAGAGAAGACCCAAGAGATCAAGTAAAGTTCAAGCATGAAGATTGAAACCAAGCCGTATGCAAGATCGTGAAGAAACGAGCTCACTGTGGGGACCGGACGCTGGACCAGACGCTGGACAGACGCACTATAGTTATTATAAATCATATTATTGTTAGCCAAAGTTTACTACAGGTTGGCAATGACTCATATTATGTCAATCTGTAGTAAACTTTGATTACCAACCACTATATGTATAGTGTGTGTTTCTATCCATATATCTTTTTATTTTTGCATCGCATTAACGCTTTGTTTTCAGTGTGTCTTTAGTCGAAACATTAGCTTCAGTTATGATACCTCTTGTTGTCATGTAACCGAAATTTGAGCTTTCTAGTTTTGGTATTATTAGTTATTGTAACTTAAGATGAAAATCTATTGTTTATTGTACCTCTTATTCAACTTTTTATATTATATTGAAAATACGGATTCTAGGTTCTAGACCGGAGTGATTACCATAATGGCATGAATAGACGTTTCAAAAAAAAATTATCCAAAGCAACAAGTAACATAATTTTGTCTTGAACTCTAATTGTAATGCATTGCTAGTGTATTGAACTATTGATATATGATTTTTTATGCGATTGTTCATGTACGCTCAAAGGTACAACATGCATATTTGCTTTGATTTAGTCTTTTCATATATGTTATAATAGTCTAAGCAAATTGCAGTTTCTTCATATAATAGATGTGGGTGGCTTAAATGTAAATTGAAGGAGTTACTTTATATTATCTTGCAGTTAATTTGAATCTAAATTTAGAGAATTACTTTGGATTATCTTTCATAAAAGAACATACGGGGCTATCTTAGATGTAAATTTAGGGGTACGTCAGTTCCCTCTAGGACCAAAAGTCTGTTGTTTAGGATAAAATTTTGTCAAACCTTGATGATAACTACAAACATCAAAAACTCCTACTTTATTTGGTTTGAAACCGTATAAGCTATATCTGTCGTTTTGTAATTAAAATACTTGCAAAATATACTATATTAGAAAGATTTTACGAACATACTATAGAAGAACCTGGCCGACCTCCTGCACGTCGTGTCGCATTACCAGGTATTCTAGAAGAAAATTTGGTACAAGATAGCGTCGAAAACCATACAAAGCCGGACGTATTTTTGTAACCGGAGGGAATCTTTTATAATGGTATAGTTAGAGTTACTTTAGATTAGCATATTTGTTTTTGGGCTGGTTTGGCTTATAAGCCATGGCTGAAAGTACCGTTGGCTGGTTTGGTGTGAGAGAAAAATATTATTCGTTGGCTGATAAGCCATTGCTTATAAGCCAGATACGAGCAAGCGAACAAGCTGAAGGGTAATTTGAAAGAAAAATTATAGGTGTGACTAACGCCTAGACGTCCGGACAGACACCCGTGTCCGGATGCCGACGCCTGCTGCTCTATTTCACGCGCATCCGCGTGCACACGAGAACTCACGTGCGTCCCCACTCGAACGCTTGCTCCCCCTCTGCTTCTCGCGCCCGCATGCATGCGGTGCCGCGTGCCCCTGCCTCCATCGCCCTCCGCATCACGTGCCTGGGACCCCACGCCCTTGCTTCCATTCCCCTCCGCTTTCTCACAGGCATGCATGGCGCCCCAGCAGCTACAACATGCAACTACAGCAGACGGGTCCCATTGCAACATGTGTAACACCATATCTACTTTCGTAGCATCCAAATGAAACACTTACAACATATGTTCGAAACAGCTGAAACACATGAGAAAAAAAACACTTGAAAAACGCGTGTGTAGCCATTGCAAAACATATGCAACATCCAGATAAAAGACTTGAAACATACTCTTGCAACATGCATGCAAATGAAACACCTAGATTTACTTTTGCAACATCCAGATAAAACACTTGAAACATACGTCTGAAACACATAAAACAATTTAAAACATAAGCTTGTAATATGCGTATATTACCATTGCAACATATGCAACATCTCATATATACTTTTAGAACATCCAGATCAAACAATTAAAACATAAGCTTGGAATGCCTGAAACACACGTCGCCGGCGTCCACAACCTACCTAGTGGGGAACTACGGTAGCCAGCAAGCTCGGGGCAGGGGGACGTCGGTCCAGCGTACACCTCTGTTGTAGGATGTCGGCCCGTCGTTCCTCCTATGATTCTCCTGTGCCTTCACTATACCACAACCCAAAGTAGCGTCGAACAAAGGGTCGGTAAAAATATCAAAATACCGTTGGATGGTCGGTCGGTATAGATTAGTAACATACGGTTGGTCGATATATCCTATGTTTTCGTTAGATGGTCGGTCGGTATTTTTATTTTGGTTTATCGTTAGACGGTGGGTCGATAAATCTAATTATTTGGGTCCACCGGTCCGTCGTGCGCATGCTCAGCCCAGTTCGCGCCTAAAATTTAGTGGAGCCCATCTGTAAGAGCAGAGTTGGAGCCTAAAATTAGCAGATCCCACCTGTCATACCACATCCTCACTCTGTTTTGGAAAAACCCTAGTGGCTGTCCAAATTTCCCTCCCTGCCGCCACACTCCCGCACGCGAGCGCGACCTAGATCGAGGACGCGACTCCCCGACGCCCCCACTCCCCCTTCCCCGGTGACCCAGGCGCGGCCCTCCTCGGCCACCCAGCCCCCCCCCCGGTGACCAGGCGTGGCTCCCTGGCTACCCAGGCGCCCCACCCCACTCCTGGCGGCTCCCCCAGGCGCGGCCCCCCATCTCCTGTTCCGTCATCACAATTCTCTTCCCCACGTTCGTTAAGGTGACCTCCTCTGCTTCACTTCGATTGGGATTGGTATATTAGTATTGTGCAGCTTCATACTCCGCTGCCCAGTTGCATCGAGTTTGTTTGACTGTACAGAGTTTGGCAACGCCAAAGTTGAGTTTTCTGTGATGTAGAGTTTTAATGACGGTCTACTTGTTCCTATTAGATGTGCTGTTCCATAAATGAGCACACGATGCAACATGATTTCTGTTTAGGACTAATGATAGAGTTTAATGACTCCAAGCTATATTTTAGTTCTTGAACAAACAATTTACCTACACCAATCAGTCTTTCGTATATAAAGAATACACCCCTCTACAAGATAAATACAAATCACTATTTTAGGGTTGTGTGGCATATGTACCCATAGTTTCAGTTTGTATTTAATTTGAGCTAGCTTATAAATATTCACATGCTTGGCGTTCTCTGTAACTCAAGATTTAGAGAATTCCCATGTGCTGAAAACAACAGGAGGGAGTAGGAGCTGCGAGGTGTCGTCCTGCTTGAACCAGGAGTTTAGATCTGGTGTCCTGCGGACAAGCAGGAGTTGTGGTTGTCGTTGTGTGTTGGGCAGGAGCCGGAAGAAGTCATCGTGTGTGTGGATTTAAAGCAAGAGGACCAGGTGATGCTCTCCCCCCTCTGGTATGTATGCATGCTTATTTTAAGAAGCATTATTTTGTGGTACCCCAAATTTCATAGATGGATTATATAATTTGGACAACATTTTGTTCTCGCCCTCGTAACAGTGATGGATAAATCTTGGATTGATGACGATGCTAGGTAAAAAATAATATCTTCACAAATACTAAAAGTGGTATATGTAGCTATGTAAAATGGCTTTTAACATAAAGGTTTCATGTAGGCACAGTAAGACATATTTGCAAGGAGTGAACAATTTCTTAGCTTTTGCATTTAGTAACTCAACTGTTGGTAGAAAGATATTATGCCCATGTAGAAAGTGTGTCAATTCTTTTTGGAAAGTGGCTAATGAGGTCCGTGAACATTTGATATGTGATGGGTTTCTAAAAGGGTCTAGAACATGGAATCTACATGGAGAACCTACCCCTTGTGTGAATCAAGGAGACTTTGATGGTGATGATGTTGAGGTTGTGGACGAGTCCAATGAAGATGATGACATATTTGACTTGTTTAGAGACTTAGCAGCTGGCTTAGATGATAGGGGAGATTATGAGGAAAACAATTCAATTCCTGATCCTTGTGAGGAGCTAGTTGCCATTCAGAAGTTAGTTGCAGAAAATAGCAAAGAATTGTACCCTACTTGCAAGAAATACACACAACTTCGATTTATTATTAGATTACTCCACATCAAACTCCTTGGAGAATGGTCTGACAAATCTTTCAACCTGCTACTAGATCTACTTAATGATGCGTTCCCTGAGGGTTCAGCACTAGCTAAAACATTTCATGAGGCTAAGAAATTGGTGAAAACTATAGGAATTGGGTATATTAGTATTCATGCCTGTGAAAACAATTGCATTCTCTATTGGAAGGGGAATGTAGATTTGGAAATTGGAATCATGTCCAAAGTATAAGGTTTCACGGTGGAAATCAGTAAGGAAGTCTCTAGATGGGAAACATATATATAAGGTTCCTAAGAAGGTTCTATGCTACTTTCCAATAAAGAAATGTCTCCAAAGGTTATTTTTGTCCTAAAAAATAGCAAGTCTAACAAGATGGCATGATGAAGACCGAAAAAAGATGGTCTCCTAAGACATCCTGCAGATTCACCTCTATGGGAGGACTTTAATAAGAAATATCCAGAGTTCGCTGCAGATAGTCGGAATATCCGTCTAGCATTGGCCACCGATGGTTTTAATCCATATAGAATGCAGAATGTTAGCTACAGCATGTGATAGCTTCATGTGACTAGCATTTTGAAAATAGTGATATAAAACAGCCTTGTACACAATTTAATTAAAAGAGCTTGCTGCTTGAGCAATCTTGAGCAATCAGTACATAACTACACATGTACACAATTTAATTAAAAAGAGCAATGCAAGATGCAACTGTTGACTTGCTTGCCCACCTGCCTGAATGCCTGAATGGCTGTGTGCAACAGCTATGCTGCCAACAGGGTGGTACTCACAGCATTCACTGCTATGATAGGACGACAGGATCAACACACATCATATAGAGCAACTGTACAGTAAGATGCATGGGAGCATTTGGGCATCTGTTATTCAGTGTTATGCTGCATCTATCTGTAAGCTAGTCTGCTTTGCATGTCCCAGTTGGATCTTGAGCAATCATGTACACAATTTAATACAGCCTTGTAGGAATGATCGACTAACTGCTCTCATGATGCTCAGAACTTTGTAGGAGTTGGATCTCTAGTTTTCCGTTTACATGTTTATTTCAGCTTACATTCCTAACATAACTGAGAAAATGAGCAGGGCAATTAGAAGTACTGCTCAGTTTATATGTTTATTTTGGCCTTCCTATACCTGCATGGATAGGCTAAGTTTTATTTGTTTGGCAACAAAGAGGTAGCGGTATTTATGGAAGAACTTGAATGTAGTTCCTTATACCTAATTATGTTTGATCAGGAGGAGTGCCATATCTGAGGTGCCTCCTGATGCCAGATTTGTGGTAATCATTTTTTTTGAACTTACCAATGTCATGTTTCTGGTTGTACCACTGATGGATGTAATCTTTTATTTTTAGGTGGAAGGTAATAAGTAGAGGTAGCCTGATGCATGCAGGAAGCAGTTGGATCGAAGTGCGCATGGCCAGTGCATTATTTTGGACATCCTAACTAGAGATGAATACTTTTGTTAAGACTTACTAGTGATGAATCATTTTGTAATGAGTGCAAGCAAACCATATGAGATGTGAGCTTTGCAACCAGTGCAAACATCTTTGAGCTATATATGCATTATTCTAGCTTGATGGCCAAACTGCCTTGATGTAACTTGTTTCTGCAAGAGTTGTGGAAAATGACACAAGACAAATGCTTATGGCTATAATATAATTGTGAGCTATGATGAGCTTCTGTGTCATGATTGTGTATTGTCCAAAATGGAAATGTTAATTGTATGGTTCATCGATTGTATGATTAGTATTGATTATGAGGCTAATGTATAAACAAATGATATTATGTTGTTATTTTCTTGTATTGATAGTGTCTGACAGTTGGTCGCTATATAAATATATAGCGTCAAACCATTGGTCGCTATACCTTTAAAATACTGTCGGACGGTCAGCCGCTATAAGTGGGTCGGTCGCTATAAGTTATAGCGACGCCACTATCAGCGACGTAACAGGTTGGTCGCTATATTTCTATAGCGACCGACCGTAGGTCGTTGTAGCCACTTATACCGACCGACCGTAGGTCGCTGCAGATAGGTTGTGGTATAGTGCTTCTCACTGCCTAGGCTCATGCCCGTAGGCACAACTTCTCTAACGCCGCTGTTGCTCGGCCGTAGTCGTCCAACACCGTCCACTAGTGGGAGATGGGGCGCGGCGTGGCCCGCCATGGGGTGCGGCATGGTGCGGGGAAGGGCAAGGCACGGTGGGGGGAAGGGCAAGGCATGGTGGGGCACGAGCGCGGCCGGAGATGGGGTGCGGCGCAGTGGGGGGAAGAGCAAGGCGCGGTGGGGGACGGGCGCGCGGCGGGGCGGAGTGCGGCGGACGTATGCGCGATGACACCGCGACACCGATGCGAATGCGATTGGGGAATTTTTCGGAGATGGAAGAGGCGTAGAGGTGTTGTTGGGCCTGTTCGTTGCGCAGGCCCAGGAAGGTATGAGTCCAGACAGGACACGACCGTGTGCAAGCATTTGCGAAAAATTATATCATCTAGTTACTAGTGTCAACAATGGTGATCATAATTTACCAAATTCATAGCCGGATGTTTCTTTTTTTTTTTGAGAATTTGTAGCGTCTCTCTTTTGTAACCCATTAGCTAGCTTGATCTGAAGTGCTGGCTGCAGCCACAACGAACACTTACTAATTCCGATGACTCCGTACAGCAGCGAGAAATCACATTCATGGATGATAATGACAATCGATCCAACTATGTGTATTTTGAGCCACTGCTTTTGCCGCGTCTATGATGGCAATGACGTGCAACCCAGCTTTGCATGCTAAAGAAATGACTGCAAGCGAAGGCGGCGGCTCGCGCTCCCGAAGGGCTTCGGTGGCCGTGCCAGTCTCCCCGCCCTCTCCTGCCAGCCAACTAGCTCCGGACTTGGCCGCCAACTCCTCCTCCTCGGCTCTCACCGCATCCACCGATCCGTTACCGTCATCGTACCATGCTTCAAAGACCACTGGGAGCTTTCCGGCGGCCAGCATCTCCCTCGCCGCGCCACGGCGTAGCTTCCCCGACGTCGTCTTGGGCACCACCCCACCATCGACCAGCACGACCAAACCAACCCTGACACCTTCTTCTCGCCATACTGCTACCCTTATTCCGTCACACAGGCCACTGTGATCTCCACCACCGGCGCTTCCCTTCTGCAGCTCCGCGACGACGGCCACGACGCCGGTCCGCGAAGGTGACCACGGCGTCGATCGACAACGTCGCGAAAGCTGATACGCAGCCGCCTCTCAGGCGATTGGGCGAGCTGCCGAAGGCCGCCGTCTCGACGTAGTGTGCGTGCACGCGTCGCCGTCCGCCGCCGCAGTCGTCGTCGAGCGTGATGACGTCGGCGCTCCGGCCGACGACGTACAGGTACCGCTCTGCCCCCGTGACCACGCCGCGGTCGCCCGTTCGCACGAAGCACGCGCCGGCCCGCCCCGGCACCCTCGCGCAGAACACCTCGCGGCTCGCCGACGGGTGGCCGAGGTACCCCGACGCGTTGCTCGGCGAGGACACCCATATCTCCCCCTCCACGCCGTCCTCCACCGGCTCGCCGGTGTCCTCGTCCACGACGGCGATCTCGATCTCCGGAACTTCGTTCGCCGCCGACGACGGCGGCGGCGAAAGCCTCGCCGACGGCAGGAGCCTCATGTAGGACGGAAGGTGACTAGAGGAGGACTCGCTCGTCTGCCACGCGGTGGAAACGAAGATGCAGTTCTCCGCGAGGCCGTAGGACGGCGAGACGGACGTGGAGCGTAGGCCGTGCGAGCAGAACGCCTCCATGAACTCGTCGACGCACGACTTGTAGATGGGCTCGTTGATGAGTATCAGGTTGCGCAGGCTGCCGAGCTGAAGCGGCCGCCGCCGCGGCCTGGGATGTCCGCGGCCGCGCCGGAGCACCAGCGGCAGCGCGAACGACGGCACGGGCGTGCACGTGGCCCCGAACTCGGAGACGAGCTCGAGCCAGAGGCGCGGGTGCCAGAGGAAGGCGCCCGTGGCGGCGAGCACGCAGGTGGCGCCGGCGACGACGGTGAGGAGCAGGAACACGAGGCCGCAGTCGTGGAACTGCGGGGCAGCCACGGCACGATGACGCTGCTCGGGTGCAGGTCGTCGGACTTCCTCGCGGTCCGCACGTTGTGGGCCGCCGAGACTGCAGTGATCACCACGGGCCTCGGGACGCCCGTCGCTCCAGATGTGTACTGGATCAGGTACACGTCGTCCGGCCCACAGCCCACGTACGGCGCTTCCGGCCCATCACCGCCGCGCTCCCGCTCCCGCTCCAGCTCGTCGACGGCCAGCCAGCGCAGGCTCCCCAGCATGGCAGCCAGCCGGCCCCGGGCGTTGTCTCCCTCGGCCCCGGCGACGGAAGAAGCAGCCATCTTGGCGACGGCATCGATGTGTACCCTGCGTCGGCGACGGCGGGCGTCGGCCTGGCCTGCGACACGGCGCGCAGGAGGTGCGCGTGCGCGGGGCCTCCTCCGGTTCCGAAGCCAGCCGGGTCGGGGGGCACGACGGGCACCGCCGTGAGCCCCGCGCGCTGGCATGCGAAGTGGAGCTTGACGAGGCGGAGGCCCGGCGAGGCGAGCACGAGGACGGCATCGCCCCGGCGGAGACTGCCGACAGTTCCGAGGAGGTTGCGCGCCATGCGCCCGACGGCGGCGTCGAGCTGGGCGTAGGTCAGCGCGGTGCGTGTCGACGCCGCGTCGTCGTCGGCCCAGATGAAGGCCGGCTTGGCGGCGAACGCCGGCAGCTTGGCCCACACGGGGAGGTAGCGGTCAACCACCGGCTGGTCCGGGTAGCACGCGTCGTAGTTCTCGGTGCACATGGCCGCGCGGGCGCTGTCCCTTCTTCTTCTGTTTTTCCCTTCCCAGCAATTGCTAGCTGCTTCTGCTGCTGCTGTTTGAGTGCTTGTTACTTCTCCATATATATAGCAGGCGTCGAGGTGAGGTGAACGATGGTCCCTTTCTTTGGGGCAAAAAAGAACGAGAGGAGAGACCGAGTCCGTCTTTCTTCCAATTAATCAAACGAACTAAAAAATGGCAGTTGCATTGCATGCATGTTTGTTAACGTTGCGAATTCATTTTGCCACAACGCATTACTTGTTAATACCGTAGTCCATAGCGTATATTCACCGTGCAAAGTACCCATCATCAGTCAGTAATAATAATTAACAGCAAGTAAATGTTGGTGACGAGGATGAAAGCAAATTAAAGTGCAGGTTAGCACGCAGAACAGAACGAATGTGCTTGTTGGTTTCTCCTTGGTGTAACCGAGAGTCCGAGAGCACTGGTGGATATCTCAGAGCATATCCCATCATCCCCTGCAAGCATGCAGAGTACTCTGCATGCCAATCTAAGTACAGTATGTACATGCCGTGCTTACACATGCATCCGGAGATGCAAGGTGCCGTAGGAATCTGTTGATGCCGAGGCAACGGAGGCGACTACCAAAATGCAGCAGGACAAACACATGACCACAGATGGAGGCGGGCATCTCTTTGTATATTCGCGGCATAGCGCTCGGCTCATATAGCTACCACGGCACGGCATGGCCTGGGGCAGCTGGAACGAGCCGGCCGCCGTCCATGGCCACCTGACGACGACGACGTAGGCTCGTGGATCTTCTCATCCGCCGTAAAGTCTTTCACACGTGCACTTATATCTTACCAGATAGCAAGAACAGAGCCCTCAACAGGCTACCACAACCCTTTCAGTCAGATCACCAACATAATTCTGAGGGGGAAAAAACATTTGGACAACGTACTGGACAACTCTTAGTAGAGTAACCATGGTCCATTTGACACTTGTTGTATGGGGCACCAAAGTTCTACTGTCATCTTATACATTATAGAGTAGTAGTACCTAGCAGGGGATTACTGATCAGCGACATCAGTGGAGGATAAGAAGAGGCTCAGCAAAGGAGAATGAAGATTTTTCGATAAGAAAAAGAAAAGATGAAGAAAGCAGGGCCACAAACATTCAGGCCATGCCATGGATAGCTGCAAAATACCTGCATTTCACTCGATGCAATCGTGCAAATTCCTACGTACAACGAAAACCAGAAGATTTACACACAGCCGCACGAGAGAGGTAAACCACAAAACGACACGGCTGCAAGTAAGAACGCCGATGACAGTGACTTCACCATATACAGCTACTATATCATCACAGTACGATTGATGAATCTAGCTCCCTCCCCTCATCCACCTGTGAAAATCCCAGAATAGCTGGAAAGACAAGGCACTACTCCCATGTCCAAAAATTCATGTTCCCAACAAAATGTCGAGCTCCACTTGAACTGGGGACCTGCTTTCAGCACTGCAACTGGGGAGTTGCTCCTGTAATCTTCGTGAAGATTACTTTTTTTCCTTCAAAAAAATAATTTTCGTCCTGTGGGGGTTATAGAAACTAAAAGAAATAATCTATGCTTCCAGGAAACTATTTTGAAGGACATGAAATTTCTTCCCAGTGAAGAAGCAAGAGTTCTTTTTTTACGACTCAGGAGAGCTGATTTCCATAGCTACAAGTCCAGCCAGGATTTGTGGCTAGGAAAGATGAAGAATGACTGGGAGAGGCTGCTGTTTCAGAACTCAGAAGGCACACATCTGGGAAGAGAAAGAGATCCCTGAGGAGGCGAAAGGGTTTCTGGCTGATCACAAGACGCTCGAGGATGCCACCATATCAGGCAAATGGCTCAATGTGTCAAGTTTGGGAGCTGAGTTTCATATGGGGATTTAGTCTTCTGTGGAGCATATTTGGACAGGTGTCTCCCACAAGAATGCTGTATTGGTTCTTGTCTTCCTTAATGCTAAGACTGGGGCAAGGCACTAAAACTCTAAAAAAACAATAAATTTCGCCAAGAATGGCTTACCCGTGTGAATTCAGCTAAAAAGGGGAAGATAATACCAAAAAGCTCTGCAATAGAGCTGTGGAGGGTGGAGGGGAAAGAATTAGTACATTATTAACCAAAATTTATGTTCCTTTCAATTTAACGAAAGTCACTAGCAGTTGGAAGGAGCACTTGTAACATTCTGTAAAACCGACTGTGCTCACAAAACAAAACAAAAAAGCGTGTGTCTAATGGAAACTTAAAACACGATAAACCACAGAAAATTCTACATAACTGAATTTTGGCGGAACCCATTATGTCGGCATGGTATCAAACAGATCAGTAGGCAAGCTTCAGAAGATCCAAAACATAGTAACTTTAATAAAAATTTATGGTTCTTCGATAACCGATGTTGAGCAAAAGGGAGGAGCTCTTGTAACATTCCATAAAAATGCACATGTCCGCAAAAGAAATTGAGCATGTAACATAATATCAAAAACATTATAAACTGAATTTGACGGAACCCATTTTGCCAGCATAGCGTCAAACAAATCAATAACCAATCTTGCGAAGATCCAAAATGTAATAACTTTAATCAAAATTTCCGTTTCTTCAATAACCGATGTTATTTTGGTTTCTAATACCGAAAGTTACGAGCAATTGGGAGGAGCTCTTGTAACATTCCTTAAAACGAATGTGTGTTCACCAAAAGAAAGTGCACGTGTAACAGAATATTAAAACGCAATAAACCACAAAAAGTTCTACATAACTGAATTTTTTTTCGAAAACCTACATAACTGAATTTTGGACGAACCTGTTTTACCAACATTGTATCAAACAGATCAATATGTAAGCTTGAAAAGTCCAAACGTAATAATCAGAATCTATGTCTATTCATAGCCGATGTTATTTTAGTTTCTAAAACTAAAAGTCATGAGCAAATAGGAGGAGCTCAATTTTGGTTAGATGGGTCTTGTGTTAAGCATGGAACAATTTCATGCTTAACAACAGAGGGGTTCATGTGTTAAGCATGCTCTGAATCATTTTATTACAGGTGAATACAAGCATGAAACAATTCCAGGAGGTTCTAAAATACTGGTAGGTGAATTTTACAATGTAAACAACAGCCAACCACTATGATCTTCAGACTCTTGACACAAATAAACAACACAAACCAAATTGACAACTTAATAAGTTGGGACCAAAGTACTCATTTCATGTCCCATGCTACCCTCCTGCCATTCCATTCCAGAACAACAATGTGCGGAGCTGACTATCGCTGCACAGAGTAACCATTGATCTAAGATGGAGCAACTAATGAGCAGAAGAAGTGATACCGAATTCACCCCATCCCTGGGAGCATCTGGAGGGGGTCGATCATTTGGATGACAGTCTGCTGCTGCTGTAGCATAATCTGGCCGTCCGGCGAAGGGAGTGCAAGTGATCCGACAGGGGTGGCCGGCGCTGGCTGGGGCACCTTGGACTCAATGAGCCGCCACATATACCAGGCCCCAACCGAGCGGTAGGGGCGCCACCGCTCGCACAGCTTGTCCATCTGCGAGGGGCGAGGCACGTCTTCGAGGGCGTAGAGCATCTGCACGCCCTTGCGCACGCCGAGGTCGGCGGAGGGGAGCACGTCGGGGCGCGCGAGGGAGAAGATCATGAACATGTGGACGCTCCAGGCGCCGATGCCCTTGACCATGGTGAGCATGGCGGCGAGGGATCGGTCGTCCATGTTGACGATGGCGGAGTCGGAGAGGATCCCGTCGGCATACTTGCGGGCGAGGTCGTGGAGGTAGGATGCCTTGCGCGGGGAGACCCCGATCTGGCGGAGCTGGTGCGGGGTGAGCGCGAGGACGGCGTCGGGGGCCACGCCGGCCTCGCCGCCGAGGAGCGAGAGGAACCGGGAGTAGACGGAGGCGGCTGCCTTGAAGGCGAGCTGCTGGTACAGGATGGATCGGACGAGGGAGTGGAACGGGCGGTGAGGGCACTGGAACACGGGGGGCTCGTGCGCGTCGATGACGGCGGCGAGGGCGGGGTCCGCGGCGCGCAGGTGGCGGATGGCCAAGCCCATCTCGCCACCCGCGGACAGGGGCCGGCCCGGCCGGCCCGGGATCGAGAACGTCAGGCGGGGCTTCTTGGCCGGGTTGGGGTCTGGCGATGGGTTCGCCTCCTTCTTGGGGCGCGAGGCCGCGGCTCTGGTAGTGCGGGAGGTGGAGGCGGCAGAGGCAGATGCCGGGGGCGGGGCTGGGAGCGGCGACGCGGCGGAGGCGGGAGGCGACGGGGGCGGGGAGAGAGGCTGGGGCTTGGGCTGGGAGAGGGATTGCTCGCCCATGGATGGAGGACGGGGAGGGGGGGAGCTTGGCGTCTTGACTTTCGCCCGATTCGGGGTGGGATTGGGGGTGTTTGTGGTATTTCGGAGCTGGGCCTCGAACTACCCTGCAACTGAACTAGTGACACCGGGGACTTCCGGAGACAAGTGAAGGGTTTTTTTTTTCAAAAGAAAAAAATAAAAGGAATTTCGTATACTTCGTATAAGTTAGCACACATATACATAGCACGTAATCAAAGCTTGAAAGAGTTTAGTATGCGTAGGTGTCTGACTTGAGGATCAGCTTGGAGCGTAACTGTGAGTGTGTGAAGTCAAGCTTGGGCTCCAAGGTCTCCTCCTTGGTCGCTTCCGCTCCTACATGATCGCATAAGATGCATATAAGTTATGCACGATGACACGATTGCTACGAGAAACTGTCCAAATTAGTCTGATTAGACCGGATCATCATCCTTTCACCGGTTCGGCTTAGGTGGAATAAATCCGGTAGTTTCTAACATGCGTCTCATATAATTCATGAAACAACACACATATGGCTTACGCAGTCAAGTAATCATGAGAAAATTTCCCTTTTTTCCCCTAGTTTAAAGTTATCTTTCTTCCTTGCCCTGAAACAAAATTTCTTACTCATTTGGCATCACTTGAAGTTTCGTTTTCTAATCTGACCTTACCGTCATCTCCTGTCTCTATCACCGTTAAGTGGTACATGAAATGACCAAACTGCCCCTGAGACATTATGAGAAACAAAAGGTCACCTAGACAGCATAACAACATAATTTTGAGCACTTTGAATCCAATTTTCATAACACAAATTTTTAAGCACTTTTTGATAGGAATGCAACATCCAGACCTCCAACATTATAGTAAAAAATGATGTCAACTTGATCATAGCACACAATTTAAACAAGTTCATCATCCTAAAAATTCAAAAGGGGTACAGAGCACATAGTTTAACATAGTGTTCGACGCATACATCATTTTCACACATCAGTTTCACAGTGCACTAGTTCGACACATCGTTTGACGCATACATCAAATTCATATTAAAAGCGATATTGCAGGCATATGAAAGTCACAAACTGAGCCTCCTTTTACTTGTGCTCATTGCAGGGCTAGCAGGGTTACATATTTTGCTTCTTGTGCCCATCGCAGGGCTATCAAGTATCAGTGGCTTTATGGCAATGTCTTTAGCTATATTCTTTCGCTTTGTCTTTGTCTTAGCCTTGGCCTTCACAGTTTTAGATGTTGGTGCTGCACCACTTGTAAGCTCCATAGATGGTTCAGGTTGATTTGAGCCTTTTTTGGGCCTGTAAAAATGCATGTAATGGGGCATTCATTTTAGTTAAACTTGGAGAGATATACTGTATATAACTAACAGCTTATTGATTAATCTCTAAAAACTATGACAAAATCAAATCTGCTCATAAGCCATTTTTTATGTGAATTTCCATCCATTTGATAAGAAACATGTTCTCATTGTGTACAAAATTAACATCTTAGAAAATCAGCAAGAACATGTTGTTTGTCATTTTTGCCTGCTCACTGCATTTCGCTTTCTAGAGAAAAGTTGGCTTGGGAGTGGCAGCTGGGCTTGTTAGGTTCTACTGTGTACTTGATCAACTTGTTTTGCATTTTATTAGGTAATAATTCATCAATATATGCTTTTTCAGCCATATCCTTACTTAGCCAATTGACCTGTTGAAGTGAGTCTTGCTATGTGCTACAGATGTTTCCAAAGGGGTATGTATCTCTAGCATGCTGTAGCCTGTAGTTCACTAAATTGTCGTGCCACCAGGCACCAAGCCAGCATGGCAATTAATCGCTAAATCATGTATATGGCTCGGCAATTAATCGCTAAATAAATCATGTACATGGCAAGTAGTCTTGGTCTGTTTTAACTTCTGGAAAGCTTTTCAGAACATGGTCATGATATTGAAGATGAGCAACTTCCATGTAACCGGGTGGATATTGCTCTATGATTGATTGAATTAAGTCCTTTAAATTTGTTCTGTCACTATTCACAATTTTCTCAAAACAAAAACATCTCAGATCCTTCCTAGCTTTCTTTGGATTACCAAGATGTTTAAAGTTCAGCATAAAAGTGGATTTAGGATCCATCCTATGAGCAAAGTAATTGTAAACTTAAGTCATCGATACAAACACACAAATCAGAGTCGGTGATTGTTAACTCACCCTTCAAGCCAATCTGCTTGTACTGTAGATGGACCACCTCCTTCAATGTCTAGGTCCTCGTCCCACGCACCTCCGTCGGGCTCCATTCAACCCGTCTTTGTCGTCATGCAGACCAATCGGCACATAGAGAGCCAAGTCCGTGCCGGCTTCACCAAGAGGCGTAAGAAAAAAGCGATGGGCGGAACAAACACATGAGGCCGGGAATGCAAATGGTCAACTTACAATCGGGAAAAAGTTAGTGGGAAAAAGAGGGAAACTGAGCGAACGAAGGGTAACAGAGCGAAGCGGGATATCACCATTGTGTGATGCACATCGTGTTAAGTCCACATTAACTCACCGCAACATACTACCAACTATAAAGATGCAAACTTTCTCATGTTTCTCATGTAATCACAGGATCGAGCTTTTACTTCCAAAACAAGCAAGAGAAGAAACCGTAATGATCAAAGACCAGTAACTATAATGATCCCAAATTAGATAAACATACCGAGCGAAGTGACAAGTGATGAAAAAGGAGCAAAGATTGGATTTGCATGCAAGCAAAGCGGAGAAGGACGCGAGATCTGTGGATGTGATTCCATTCCATTCCGGTGCGAGAAGAGCGGGAGAACAGGCATGCGCAGACAAGGCAAGCGAAGGAAAATCTCACCGGCGTGCATAAGCCGCCGAGGCGGGCGTCTTGTCGCATGGCATTGGCCGGATCGAGGCGACGGCCTCCTCACACTCATGGAACGCTTCGCTTCGGTAGGCCGGCTGGACAGCGAAAGCAGCTGGGCTGCGACCCTAAAGGCCGTCATGCGCCCTAGCGCCATGACCCGAAGCCAAGCAGCCTCAGCCTCCGCCCGCCCACCGCCCCATCGAGCATGCGCGCCTTGGCCGCCGCCCCGTAGTACCTAGGGTTATGGTTCCTTTTTATTTCAGAAGAAGAGAGCGGACTCGGAGGGACAGAGACAAGACCGAGAGGTCTGATATAGAAGAGAAAGGAGAGACACGGCTTCAGTTAGGGGTATTTCTGTCTGTTCAATAAAAACTGACAACTCAATGATGGCAAACTTTGATAGATCTCACGGTAAAACCAGATTGGAAAACAAAATTTCGAGTGAGGCCAAATAGGTAAGAAATTTTGTTTCAGGGCCAAGGAAGAAAGACAACTTTAAACCAAGGCCAAATAAGAAATTTTCTCAATAATCATCTCATGAATTCACGAGAACAACATTTTTTTCAATGATTATACAAGTTCTTGAATACATTACAAGTCTTATTTTTGAAGATATATACAGCACTAATGCAAAGATTTTTGCCTCTCCTAGGTGTGACTTGTGAATCAGACGCTTGGCTACCATGTTTAACCTAGGTCGAGAGTTGTAAAGACCGAATGGGCCCTAATAGAGGAGTGAGTTAGGACTCTAGAAAATTAACCCACAACAAACCTTAGTCTATGGAACATTATCACAACCCACTTGCATTTTTATGAACTTTTAGTAGTGTGTCGTGGCTTGTCATGCTCTTTGCCATATGTAATCTTTTGGAAAAAAAAATTCTCGTTGGCTCGTTTATCTTAAATGGTAGATAGTCATCACTTTCCACTTAGCCATTATTTGGTCTAAATGGTTGCTTAAACAAGACAAAATGGTCATTTAAATGGGAAACTACTGATTAATCGAAAATAGCGTACATTGTAGTGTTTAAATGACATGTAAACACACCAAATAACCAAAAATGGCTAAACTTTTACCCTCGACTTGCCACCTTAGAAACCCAAATTCTATCAACGCCACAATCCATACATTTTAATCCCTTTCATGCCATTATCGATCGTAATTTGATAGTCTTAGACATATCAAAGTGACCAATTTGTTCTTCCCCTCAGTTGGACATAAATTAATTGATCCCTTTTATGCCCCCAATTGAGAACAAGATATAGACTATTGTACCAGTATGTAATCTTGGAACTTTGGAAAGATATATTTGCTTGAGATTTAGGTACATCTGATAAGTGACTGGCACCGATTTTTTTGGACCTTTTTTGAAAGTTTTTCACAAATATGCCCCTGGAGATATTCTTTCAAAATCAGGACCTTTATCTCGGCGCCATTGTTGGTGGCGCTGAGCTTACACGTCTCGGCGCCAAAGGGTTTGGCGCCTAGGTCTTGGGCTGACATAGGCGTCGACGCAGACGTGGCGGTGACTTGGCAGCCACCTTGACAGCATAGATCTTGACGCCATACTTGGCGCCGTAGATCTTGGCGCCGAGCTTGACGCAAAGATCATTGGCGTCGTACCCTGTCTTAACTCCCTTGCTTTGTCTCTTCCTCTCTCTCTCTACCGCTCCCGAGCCAGGACGCCGCCACCGCTGCCGCACCGTCGCGCCCGTCGCCACATGGAGCCCCGACCGTCCTGCGCTCGCCACGCAAAGCCCCGGCCATCCCGCGCCCGCTGCGCAGAGCCCCTCCCAGCCAGCGCCTGCTCCGGCCCCTGCCGTGCCGACCGCCCGCGGCCCCAGCCCGCTCGTGCCGCCTCGCCGTGCGGAGCCCCGGTAGTCCCGTGCCTGCCGTGCGCCACCCCTCCCGACCCGCGCCCTCGCTGGCCCCCGCTGTGCCGGCCGCCCGTGGCCCCAGCCCGCTCGCGCTGCCTCATCCGTCTCGGCTCGCTGCATCCGCCACGCGCATAGGCGCTCCCTCCGGCGACCCCGGCCACGACATGGCCCCTGCTCCCAGCGCGGCGTGACCTCGCCGTCGATCTCGTCCTCCGCGTCCCTGTCCTACCCGGTCCCGGCGTCCGCGTCCGCGTCGTATACCCCGCCTACTCCTCCCGGCCATGACCACGGCCCCTGCTCTGGCGTCCACGAGCCTACCCCTCCTCGCCCGTAGCGGAGGGGCTGGTGTCCTGTTGCAAGGCTGCAACAACCGCCAAAGCTCTGTTCACCTCTAACATCGCGTGCTCTGTTCGTTGCATTGACTTGGACAGGTAAAATTTTGGAATATGCAATGTAGGTACTTAGTTAGTTTGAATTGTAGTGCTACTTTGATTATTTGGTAGTTTCTCGTAAATTTGATGATGTAGGTAGTTGATTTAGTTAGTGAGATAGATATAGTTAGATAAATATAGTTAGATAGCTAGTGACATAGGTACATAGATATAGTTATTAGATAGCTAGTTGATTTAGTTAGTGAGATAAATATAGTTAGATAAATATAGTTAGATAGCTAGTGACATAGTTATTTAGATAGGATTTAGCTATGTAGTTAATAGATTGTATTTATATACTTAGGGTGTAGTTGGTTAGTATGTATTAGAGAGGTAATGTATAGCAGCTACTTTGGAGTAAACGAACTGTATTTCAATTTTTGTTTGAACTACTAGATGGACAACCTAGTGAGCATATATCATGGAGGCACCGTGGAAAGAGATCGTTATGGATATGTTGAGTTTGTTGACATGCAAAGCGTGCCTGTGTTATTCAATGAGAAGCCTTCATTTAGTGAGTTGGTTGCAAGGGCTCAGGAGGAGCTACATTATCATGGAGCTGATGATGATGGTGGCATCGCAGTGGAGGGTGTACTTCACCTAGGTTCCCCTCCCAACATCCTAAGGAAGATGATCCCAATTGGGTGTGCAGACCAGTGGGAGAACTATGTGAGATCGTCTATGAAGTGCCAGTTTTAAAGTTTGGACGTGGTTGTGCGTCGGGTGTTAGTTGATCCCATCCCTCATGGGTTTTTCCCACCAATGGGTCAGTAGGCACACTTCGATCCTCCCATCCCGGAACCTGATATGGATGTGGAGGTTGCACCTACGGTTCTTGATGCTCAATCTGCCCCCAATGAGCTAGTTGGAGATGCTTGTCAGACTCATAATGTTGTGGCAGATCATCCTCATGAGATCCCTTTAACATAGAATTATCCGAGTGTCTTATCTGCATGGTTATTGGGAGCTTACCCTCTTACTTACATCCATTTTTTCATTCTTTCCTCATTTCGCTACTTGTGTTGCAAGAGACATTTCTAACAATGTGGATGTGCCCTCTGTTGCTACACAAGTGCACTGTCGAGATGGATTCCGTGGCTCCAATAGTGTTGAAATTATGAATGATTCGGAGCCATATGAGATGGCAAGGGCTCTTGATTCTGATGTTGATCGCCCTGTTGGAGAGCTGACAGAGAGTGATGTTGAGATGTTGAGGTGTATCTTTTTTGGGTGTCGTGATCAAAGAGTTCATGAGTTCAGCGATCTTGCTCATTCTGATCAGACATGTGTGGAAGGACATGATGATGAGCTCCTCCAGCTCCTGAGGCCGGCCCTAACATGGTAATTGAGAAGGATAGGGTATTCAAGGACCTCTCTGCATTGAAGAGGTGGTTGCAGGCGTTTGCAGTGATACGAAAGAGACCTTACAAGGTCTTGCATTCATATGCAGAGCGCCATACATAGTTGTGTGACAAGGAATGCTGCCCATGGAGGGTTTGTGCAAGGAAGCAAAAGGTCACCGAAAAGTGGAAGATTACAAAAGTTGTCTGGCCACACAATTGTGCTGACCATGTGCTGACACTGAAGCATTGGCAGTTGACATCTACCCTCATTGCCAAGCGATTGATGGGAATATTGCAGGGAGAACCCAACATGAAGGTTAGGACAATTATTAGGACCATTGAGGCATTGTATGGAGGTTATGTGATAACTTATGATAAAGCTTGGAGGGCTAAGCAGCGAGCATGGAAGATGATATATGAGGACTGGGAGGATGGTTATGAGCAGTTGCCAGTACTTTTCAATGCAATCAAAGCGGTGAATCCGGGCATGCATTATGAGTACATCCCAAAACCAAATGCATGGAAGGATGGGAGGCAGATATTCTTCCGTGCTTTCTGGTGCTTCCCTCAGTGTGTCAAGGCCTTTAGGCACTATCGTCCTGTCTTCTCCATTAATGGTACGTTCTTGATTGGCAAATACCAGGGCACACTTCTTATAGCCATATCCTATGACGCGAACAACAAGTTGGTTCCTTTGGCATTTACTTTGGTTGAGAAGGAGAACAATGACAGTTGGGGATGGTTCTTAAGGCTAGTCCAGATACATGTGGTTGGGCCTGGCAGGAAGGTTGGCATCATATCTGATAGGCACCAGGGCATACTTAATGTCGTGCGACAGCAGATAGAGGGGTATGCACCTTTGCACCATCGTTGGTGTAGTCGGCACCTTGCCGAGAATCTACTCTAGAAGGATGGTGTGAAGGATAACTTTGATCTGTTCTAGGAGGTTGCTCGATAGTTTGAGGACAAGTACTTTTAGAAAAAATTAGAGCAGGTCAGAACCGCATCAAATGCAGAAGGTAGACAATGGCTCACTGGTTTAATGAGGGATTTGGAGAAATGGATAAGAGCTCACGACGCTAGTGGATAGAGGTACGAGTTTTAGTGCAGCAACATGGCAGAGTCTTTCAATAAGTTGCTATTGGAGATACGTGGTATGTCCGTTAATGCAATCGTTCAATTCACCTTTTACAAACTTGTTGCCTGATTCAACGATAAACACACCCATGCATTGAAGTTGCGGAGTAATGGAGAGATATGGGCTTCGAGACCAAAGACACACCTAGAGAAGGCAAATGAAAGGGCTGGCACACATGAGGTTACATGTTTTGACCACGCCACAGGGACTTATCAGGTCAAGCATAGGGGTGGTATAACGTCCGATGGCGAGGTCCGAGAGTCGAGGATGCATGTGGTAATCCTCCAAGATTTCACATGCACTTGTGGTAAACCAAGGTAGTACCACTTTCTATGTTCTCATTTGGTGACAGCAGCTAGGCATCATAACTATAATATCGAGAGCAGGATACCTCACGAGTTCAGTGTCGACACGCTTGTGCACACATGGAGCCCCCGCTTCGTGCCTTTCTGGGACCCAGGAGAGTGGCCTCCATATGATGGGCCAATGTACAATGCGGATCCAGCTTACCATTGGAACAAGCGTGGATCAAGGAAGAGGACGAGGCATAGGATGGTTATGGATCAGATACCTGGAAGAACGAGGCGTGGGAGAGGAACCCCATTTCTTACTGACCTCGAGCAGTATGAGTGCGGCAAGTGTGGTAGACTGGGCCACAATTCACGCATTTGCCATTGGCAGATAAGTGAGGTGCGACTATTGGTTATTTTCATTATTTCATATTTGTCGTATTCATTCAATTAATTATGCATATCTCAATTTATGCTTGTAATTGTGTCAATTTATGCTTTTGTCCGAGAGTCAGGGACGACGACACGCGTAGCTTCCTAGACGTAAGATACAAAATATTATTTTAAATATATTATTAATACGTTAAATTCTTTCAGTTAACATAATTTTGTATAACAGAGACTGTCACGTCGGCTACGTCGTGCGGCTGCTCATTGTGGTTGTAGGACAGCCATGACGTAAGACGTGCACATTCCTTCTACAGGCAGAGGAGGCTTAGGTTCATCTAGCCAAGCACCTACAGGGTCCATAGGCATTGCGTACGAGAACGAGGACGAGGACAAGGACGACAATGAGGTGGATCAGAGGCATGAGGAGCTTGGCCCGTCTTAGCTCTAGGACGCTCCCTTAGCTCAGCCTACACAGCCTTCAGGTACTAGGCGACGCCGTCCACCTAACCCTTACACTCCAGGCACCGACGCTCTTGGTCATAAGGGTAAGGATAAGACTAAGAGGCAGTGAGAATTTGTGTTAGATATTATTATGTACTATTATGAACTCTGTGGACTTTCATTATGAACTATTGTGGACTGTATGGACTATTATTATCGACTATGAACTACTATGGACTATAATTATGGACTGTGTGGACTATTAATATGCTCATGTATATGGTTTCAGATGAATGTGGCATATATTTGTATGTTTGAACATGTTGTATTGATGTTAAATATTCATCTCATATTTGTGTATGGATTGCATCAAAAAAATAGAGGAATTTTTGCCAAAATTTTCTGCATAAATTACGTATTAATCAGGGCCATCAGTTTTTCCAGTTCATTAAGTAATCAATTTGTTTTTTGTTATGAGTATGCATGTATGCCTCTCGGCCTACCGCATTGGTTGAGATTATCTTTTCTTTAATGCAAAAGAACCGAACATGATTATGTACCACATTGGTTGAGATTTTCTTTTCTTTCCTTCCATTTTATGCAAAAGAACTGAACGTGATTACGTACATTGCATGCGTGTGAGCCAATCTTGCATGCGAGTGGTCGAGCACTAAGCCATTGAGCAGCAGCGGAGTAGACTAGCGGGCAGGTACGTTTATGTCATCGTCTCCAACTGCAGTTAGTAAAATAATGTAGCATTTACAGTGATTTGTCATGTCACCGTCGAATAAACTTTTCAGTGTCCTTCAAAATAGTGATTAAAGTTTGAAATCGAATAGGCTGTTCAGTCATGGAATCTAGGCCCTCCAGTGTCCTACGATGTAGGCTTTTCAGTGATTCTGAGTAGACTTTCTAAGAGCATTTACAACATAATACAACGGCTAGCAAACCTGCCTCTGCCTATATATATGTGTTCTAGGATGCATTGCTAACCAAAAGGAAAACCAAACTAGTATTCGGTTTTGTTGGAGTATGAATGTCTGAAGGGTCATCTAGAGGAAAGGGTTTCGGGAGTGGGAGAGGAAAGGAGGACGAAGGGAACTCCCATTGTGTGGGAGGGGTCTCTTGGGCCTGATTTCTTTAAGGAACCAGTGTATCAGTTCCCCCCTAAGAGCAATAGTGATTTTACTAAAGAGTGCCCTCTCAGAGGATACGATAACAGGAAGGAAGATTGGCCAAAATGCATGCATGGTGAGGACTGCTTAGTACAGATGTTCACCGAGGGGATCGACGGAGGTCATCGCTTCTTTAAATGCCCGCGAGCATGGGTAATTGCTATTACATTTCGTTTGTTAAATATATTTCTCGAATACCCTTACAACTCATAGGACATACTTATTGTAGTCTTCCGAGTCCGAAGAAAACTATGGGTTCACTAGGTGGGTCGATCATCAACCAATTTATCCGCATCAGCAGTACATCTACGATCTATAGGAACAAATTTTCGATCTACAAAGGAAAGTTAGCAGCGGGTACAAGGAAGATGAAGACGACGATAACAACAATGGTGCAAGTTCACAGGAGGCACTCTACAATGATCTATATTGCACCTGCCCTAATCACAAGAATAAGGGGCCTCCGTCGTCACCCCGCCACCACCACCACCAACAATGGGAGGCTACTGTGGAGAAGGTGCAACATAATTTGCTATGTGGCCACACTACTAGAACGACTCTATCTTATTCACATGGCACATCCATATATTTGTTGTTTGGTTTAATTATCTAAGGCATGTTAGGTTTAGTCGAAGGAACTATGTACTCTTGTTTGGTATATGTTCTCACATGCCATTTCATGTGTTTGTTGTTCGCTTCAATTATCTAAGGCATGTTAGGTTTAGTTTAAAACCTCTGTACACTAGTTCGGTATATGTTCTCACATGCTATTTAATGTGTTGTGTGTATTGAATTATATAATACTCTACTTCATTAGGTTTTGTTTGCAGCACGTGATCACATTTCACTACGTCCGTAATATTAAACTGAATATAATGACCACAAATAATGAAAACAACTACATAATAAAAAGTCCAATACTATGATACATTAAACAACACAATAATACTAGAAGTACATGCCAACAAACTAAATAACGTAGTACATGACCTAAACATGTCCATACTTAAAGTACATTACATAACAACACAATGAAAAGTCCAACAGTAAACAACATTGTTCATGAATAAACCATATAACTAGAAAGTAATGGAGATTACTGAGTGCAACGAGGCCACTTTTCCTTTCTCAGGACATCGAGATTCTCCTCCATCGCTGCTTTCGCTCGACGTGCACGCTCAAGCTTCTTCTCCCTCGCCTCCCTGTACGCAGCAACACGCCTCATTTCCTCCTCTTCCTTGTGCTCCTTTTCTACAGCCTCCTCTCCGTGTCTCTTCTCCATCATCTTCTTGTCCTCTGCCTCCCACCGCAACAGTTTTTGCATCCATTCTTTGTCTTTAGGCTCGATCTCAGTGTTGATTCACTGTTCAAAATCACAGAGCGGTGGAGGGGTCTGTAACAAATGTAATTGTTATAAAACAAAAAAACCATGCAAGATGTCATATGACACAAAATAATTATTACACAACATCAATTCCTCACCATCTTGTTAATACGGCGCTGACGAAGTGTATGCTCAAACGTAAAATTGGAACACATCCAATACCTCTGCCTATACGTGCCCTCTTCATCGGACTTGGCTACCTTGCAAGGATCGCCGTAAAAGCACATGGGCACTGGAACACCACTAGGCAGAGGCAATGGGTCAAAGGCATTTTCGGTCATCCGGCCATAACTATAATTTAGCCATTTTTGTTCTAAGAACCGAAAGCAATTAACATTAAACCCTACACCTAGGGTTTCCCATTTGATCCACAACAATGAACCCATAACATAACAACGTGCGCTGAGGTTATCTTGGTTTGCTAGCTTTTCCACGTCTTGGCATCTTACAGTTGTATAATATAAATATTAAAATTCAATGAAACCCTAAGTAATGACGATTCTCAGTTGAAAAATCCGATTAATATATACCGAATCGATGTGAAAAAAAACTAGGAGGGAGCGAGGATAGCTTGCTCTCGAAGATTTACGGATCAAATCAAAGTTTCCAAGGTCCAATATGCCGATTCGTGAGGTAGGACGAAGTGGTGAGAGAAAAAACCCAAAAGGGAGGAGAAAGAAGAGGAAGAAGGCTAGGGCAGCAAGATTAGGCGCCGGGTTAAAACACCACTTCGGCGCCAGGATCTTTGGCGCCAAGCTGGCTGCCAAGGCAGCGTCCACGCCGTCAACGTGGCCCAAATCTAGGCGCCAAACCCTCTGGCGCCGAGACGTGTAACCTCGGCGCCACCAACGATGACACCAAGCTAAGAGTCCAGATTTTAAAAGCATTAGTCCAGAAACATATTTGTGAATAACTTTCGAAAAACGGGCCAAAAAATAAAAAATTCGAGGACTGGCACGCCTTACCCTTTAAAACCGCTGTCACAGTCGCTGCTCAACTGTAGCAGTCGGCAACCATGCAGCCCACATCACCCACACGCTCAAAAGCCCACACCACCCGTTCCATGATCAAAGATCCGTCGCCTCCATCTTCTTCCTTGCCAAGCAACTCATTCCTCACTGTTAAACACCTCTGTGATTTGAGGATGGCTGGTAAGGGCAATGCTAGCGTCTGGAATATTTGTTAACCATAGATGATGACTTAGTAATATTAAACTTGGCATAAAAGGGACTAACGTTGAAAACCAATGTCATATAAATGTTTTCTAGGCGACAAGAGGGGATTTAGGTTTAATAATGCCAATGGCCCGTTAAATTTTGTTGAAAAATAGAAGAAAATGCATTGTTCTCAAAAATAATTTGATGTGAGAGAAAAATTTCTCACTTTCTTTCTAAAAAAAAAATGCATGGTCGAAAAAAGATGGCCCTATATAATTACCAAAAACAGAGAAAAGCGAATAGGGCCAATGGCACGTAAGAAATTTTGTCTAAATTTTATAGCGGGTCCTCAAAGAAAATGCATGGTACTAAAAAATATTTGATCTGGTCACTTAATAAACATTCTCACTGCTTCCCACATTCTTTCTCTCCAAGTAAAAAAAATGCATGGCCGTTGAAAAGAAGATGCCCTATAAAATTACCAAAAACAGAGAGGCCAGAGAACATGCAGAGCATGCCCAGGTGGCCTCGTCCCCCAATCCTCCAGTACACCCAGATAGGAGGACACAGCCGAAAGGAAAAACGGAAGAAACCGAGACTACCTTCCCTGTCCGTCCGTCCGTGGTCCCTCCAATCTCTCCTCTCTGCAGACTGCAATCAAACTCCGGTCACACAGGGCCAACCCCGGAAGCGGCGGCGGGCGAAACGCGCGACGCAGCGCAGCGTAACACTAGGCCGCCGGTCCGCTCCACGGATCCTCCTCTCCCCTTCTCGCCGGAGATCCACCACCGGGGCGGCCTTTTTTCCCTTCCTCAATCAAGTCGGTGAGTAATCCCAGCTCGATTGCGTGGGTGGATTGCCTTCTCTCGACCAATCAGTCAACCAGATCCAATTTCGTGCGCTGATCGGACTCTCCTTCTTCTCCGCCAGCGCTCGAGATCGACGGACGCTACTTGCAGCAATTCTTCATTCGTTGCCGTGCGGCCGAGAAGAAACTAAGGCTCAGGCATGAGCTTTCGGGACCAGGAGAGTGGCGGGGAGGATGCGGGCAGGACGTCCTCCGCGTCCGACCTGCGGAAGCCGCTTCTGAACACCGGGAGCTGGTACCGCATGCCGCCGGCGGGCGGCATGATGGGCTCGCGGCAGTCCAGCCTCATGGAGCGCCTAGGCTCCTCTGCCTTCTCCCTCCGAGACGTAGCTATCTCGGCGACGCTCTGCACGCTCATTGTAGCTCTAGGTCCCATCCAGTTCGGTTTCACCTGGGGGTACTCCTCTCCCACGCAGGACGCCATCATTGCTGACCTCGGCCTCTCCCTCTCCGAGGTGACGTTGTTTTCTCGTCTATGCATCCCTCCCCTCCCTTGTAATGCTTACACTTGCTTGATGCTGCTTGGCCTTGTCTTTTTCTATGCAGTTCTCGCTCTTTGGTTCATTATCCAACGTAGGCGCGATGGTAGGCGCCATCTCCAGTGGGCAACTTGCAGAGTATATCGGCCGCAAGTATTTTGTCTCTGCTAGACCAGATCATGGAACACAATGCAATAGGACAGACTGAATCATTGTTAAGTGTGCGCAGTATCAGTATTAAGTACTGTAGGATGTTAAAAAGTGGCAGCTAGTTTAAGCGTGCACAGTATCAGTAAAAAGTGGCAGCTTAGCTTTGTTAATGGGAACCTTGAAAGATCTGCTTGTCATGATTTTTCAGACTGATGCACTGATTGAATTCTTTGGTTGGTCTTGTAGTCTCTCATGATTGCTGCAATTCCAAACATAATTGGGTGGCTTGCGATATCATTCGCAAAAGTAAGTTTTTAGGTACCGTCATTTTTCCATGCCCCTGCTGCTGATTTTCTTTGTTCATCAATATGATAATAACCTTTGTGTTTATTTACTTCTGATTTGGTGTATATTCAGGATTCCTCTTTCTTATTAATGGGTCGGCTGCTAGAAGGATTTGGAGTCGGTGTAATATCTTATACAGTACGCAGCCCTTTTCTCCTCCCTTTTAGTAAAAAACAAATTACTCTATACAGAAATAGTGGCGTTTTCCTGTTTATCATCTTCTAACAGCTATTAAAGATTACAGTTCTTTGGTATTTTTTAAAAAAAGGACGTAGCCAGTGCAGAGAGCTCCCGCTCTGTGCGGGGTCTGGGGAAGGGTGTTAGTGGCAAGCCTTACCCTCGCCTGTGCAATGCGAGGAGACCGCGACTCGAACCCGGGACCTTCCGGTCACAGACGGTAAGACTCTACCGCTTGCACCAGGCCCTCCCTTCTTCTTTGGTATTTTTTAAAATAGAAAATTCTGCTTTTCATAATTCACGTCTTAACAAGCCCATACAAGCAAACAATCCCAAGCCCGGACACATTCAAAACAAAGCAGTAAGTTCTAGTGGAAAATGGAAAACAAAGCAGCAAGAAAACTCATAAATCAAGGTCACTGACCCAGTGGCCCTTGTTCGGAATAATATGGTATGCTTAGTTCATTTTCAAATGAGACTATTAGCACTTAGAAGTGACTGAAATCCTATGTCGAATATTGTTGTGGAATTGACTTCATATACAATTTGTTGCATATTGTACAGTCAAGTTTTAATTTTCTATAAAACCAGAATGATAATGGGTAAATTTCTTTGCATGGCAATAGCATACCTAGGTAGCCTTTCAACTCCAGCGTACCACTTGCTGGTGCAGGTTTTTGCAACAGGGCATTCCTGGTTAAACAATGCTGTTTTTAAGAACTTGTTAGCGACTTGGTTACTTATATTTTGATATTTTATGCCCAATGTTACCTTTATGATTGGAACTTCTATTTCATGGTTCCAGGTACCGGTTTATATTGCAGAAATCGCTCCTCAGGATCAGAGGGGAGCTCTTGGTTCTGTCAATCAGGTAGTTTTTTTTTATAGTGAATGACAACATTTTATTATTGTTATTCATGTGTAGCCTTTCTTCTGATCTGTCAATGTTGTTGTCAACTTCGAACCATTCCATAATTTCTTTTACATCTCTCCGTCACAATTGGTATATTGCTTGCCTACCTGTTTGGCATGTTTGTTCCCTGGAGAATTCTTGCTGTTCTAGGTATGATGTAAAACTTTAGTCCATTTGTTTAGTATATGAAACAACAATATGCTACATAGCACCCATCAGTTGACTGTCTTCGTTGTTTTATTTGTACAAATCATCTTCCTAACTACTTTTCTGTTACTTCTACATGTTTTAGGCGTTTTACCTTGTTCAATCCTGATTCCTGGACTGTTCTTTGTCCCTGAATCCCCAAGGTGGCTGGTAAGTATTCCATGGTATTATCTTTTCATAGCATTAATGGCAGGACCTGAATACAGCAGATTGTTTGTTTCAGGCAAAAATGGGGAAGATGGAGGATTTTGAATATTCACTGCAAGTTCTGCGAGGATTTCAGACGGACATAACAGCAGAAGTAAATGAAATAAAGGTAATCAATAGTGGAACTCCAGTTTAGATATAATAGAGATAGAGATATACATTTTTTTCCTCAGACACGTAGGAGGGCTGTGTACTTACAAACATACACACACAACACAGTCAGTCCAACATCTTAGTTTTAGGAAGACGAACACGCCTTTATACAAAATAAAACTCGACCACGACCTAAACTCAACTACACCTAGTACAAGGGACATGAGATAAGAAATACTTCGAGCCGCTGGCATTGGAGATGCCCCATCAAAAACACATCGATTACGATGACACCACAAGGTCCAGGCGCAAAGATACATATATATTTCGTTAATCTTGTTCTCAATGGTACACTGGTGCAGCTGTCAATGCGTTGCTCTCTAGTAGTAAAACCTGGTGTAGAATTTCTCTTATTTTTTGCAGTATAATGTACCATAGGAGATGAGAATTACATAGTTATCTTCCTTTTTTACACAGAGATCAGTAGCATCATCAAGGAGGAGGACAACCATAAGGTTTGCTGATATCAAGCAGAAGAGATACAGTGTTCCCCTTGCGGTTGGTGCCTTGCTATTTGTTACTCTCTGTTTACATATTAATGTTTAATCTTTTGCAGTTTAGCTAATTGGCTTGTTTTTAGATAGGAATTGGTCTCCTTGTCCTGCAGCAGCTAAGTGGTGTCAATGGCATTCTATTTTATGCTGGGAGCATCTTCAAAGCTGCTGGTACATTCTCCAAAACATGATCAATCTCTGCTGCTAGATTCTAATGCAATTGAGATATGCTTTCTGGCTTGCATATTTTGGAACTTGTCCAGGAAATGAAAGTTACCTTGTTTTGGTTCGATTTATGCTTTGTATGGATACCACAATGCTTCATTTAATATGTAAAAAAGGGGAAGAAGAGTTCTAGAACCTAGACTTCCAAATCTGATATCTTACTGAATTCTCTTCCTGAACAGGTATTACAAACAGTAATCTAGCAACCTTTGGTTTGGGGGCTGTTCAGGTATATTTGTTTTAAAGTTGTTATGTCCCTTGTTTCTCGGACTTTGAGCAGATGTGGGCTTGGCACTGCATACTTCATGGGATCTTATCATTTCAGGTGATTGCTACTGGAGTGACAACCTGGTTGACTGACAAAGCTGGTCGAAGGCTTCTTCTCATTGTTAGTTTCCAACTTTCCATCACAATTGTTTATTGGACATGGTTATCCAGTTATGTTAATTGAGCTGTCTTTTCAGATTTCTACCACAGGAATGGTCATTACTCTTGTCATTGTTTCTGTGTCATTTTTTGTGAAGGTAATGTCACTTAAAAGGTTAATAGTAGCATGCTATTGTTTACAGCGCACTCTACCGAAATAATTGTATTGCTTAAAGTCTGTCGACATTGTCATTCCTTTCTGAAACATTCTTGCTTCAATTCTGGAACAGGACAACATAACTGCTGGTTCTCACTTATACTCTGCAATGAGTATGCTTTCACTGGCTGGACTTGTGGTTAGTCGCAGTACTATTACATATTATTTGTCCCCCTTGTTGAGAGAAGCTTGTCTGAGTCCTTGTCTTTTGCTCTCCAGGCATTTGTGAATTGTGATTGCATTTTCTCTTGGCTTGGGAGCAATTCCCTGGGTCATTATGTCTGAGGTATAGTTTGCTCTTGCTTTTTATATTATACAGAGCTTTTAATTCACTAATGTTTCTTTGCTATCTTATCTTTATGTAATTATTATGAGTGCCACTTAGCACTTTTGCTCTGAGTCCCCAGCTCTGAATTTCATGCACTCTGAGATACTGCAACCCCAAATCCACAACCTCTCAACATAGCTATAGCTTCTTTAAAATGGTACAAACTCTTGTTATTTATAAACTATAGTTGCTCCTTCAAATTGCATGGGAAACTGCATTATTTTCCCTAGCCAGAGGACAGCTATGCCTACCTCAAAATACTGAAATTACCTCATTTAGTAGTTATTAATTAAAACACGAATGACAGCAAGCAGCTTATCTAGCTGCCCAATGTGCATGCGTAATGAAATGCCTAGAGATACTGCATCTGCAAACTTGTGGGGAGATTTATGAATTTACGTTGTTTTCCTTTCAGATTCTTCCTGTTAACATCAAGAGCCTTGCTGGATTCTGGAAGTGTTGCGACCCTTGCGAACTGGCTGACAGCATGGGCCATTACAATGACTGCAAGCCTAATGTTGAACTGGAGCAATGGAGGTCTCTTTCTTTTTCTTCCCTCCCTTCAAGAATGTCCTTTCCCTTGTGACATTGGATCTTACCTTGTCTTTTTTTTTATATCAGGAACCTTTGCTATCTATGCCGCTGTGTCTACCGTGGCCCTCATTTTCGTGTGCTTGTGGGTGCCGGAGACCAAGGGAAGGACGCTAGAGGAAATTGCATTCTCATTCCGCTGACACGTCATGATCTTAGGTTAGGTATGAGAAGCCACCATGTGCTATTGAGTCATGCTGCAGAGCCATTCAGTTCATGGATTCCGCAGCAATCTTGCAGCCATTCTTTGCTTGGATGTATCATCTTCAGTGTTCATATGAATGTACGTTGTACAATATGAGGCCATAGTAGAAGGCAAGTGTGTTTATATATATAATATATATATATATATATATATATATATATATATATATATATATATATATATATATATATATATATATATATATATATATATATACGATGGAATAGCAGCAGAAGGCACTCAACCCTTGCACGGCTTACGGAGGAGAGCAATTCATTTGTTGTATTCATCAGCTATAATATATCCGGTTAAATACCGGGCACACGTTAGAATTTTGAAACAATAAATTTTGAGCAAATTTGTACCCGTGGTATTTACAGTGCTGCCAGCTCTATGCGTTTGCACGGTTGGAGTCACTGATCTTGTAACTGATCATGAACTAGACATGGAGTGTAAATATTTACACTACCGGAGACGGCTTCTTTGCTGAATGTTCTAGACTTTATCGAGTGTTTTTTATCGGGCGCTTGGCAAAGAGGCTATTGGCCGAGTGCCAGAGAAAAGCACTCGGCAAACAACTGGCACTCGGCAAAGAGGTGGTTTGCCGAGTGCCAAGCACTCGGCAAAGACCAGGTTTGCCGAGTGTCGGGCACTCGGCAAACCAAAACACTCGGCAAAGGGCCGCCGCCGTTAACGGCCGGCAGCCGCCGTTAACCTTTTGCAGAGTGTCTTCTCCTGACACTTGGCAAAGCGGTGATTTGTCGAGTGTTATTTTTTGACACTTGGCAAACCATATTTTTTTCACTTTTGACCTCCAAATTTTTTCTGCAGTCCTCATACAATACATGGTACTCCATGTTCCAATGTGGCACATTTCTCGGACTTTTTCTATATTTCTTTAATTTATTTCATTTAATTGAATTTTCTTGAATAATTTAAATTATAACCGCTAGTCATTCGAATAATAAAAAAAATAAATGGAAAAATGATATTCATGTTATTTAGTATAATGTGAGGCCGTATCCAGGAACAGACCATCAATTTCGAACATCTTATTCACGAAACATGATCACGAACTTGCGGTCGAGTTATTTTTAAATTCTATAAAAAGCAAACGAAGTCCGAAAATCATGAAACTTGTCAAGATGTCATGATATCATATGTGGAGGCTGTGATAAAAATTTGAGAAGGTTTCATATAAGTTGTCACGTACGATACTTACAAACCGAAGAATCTCCGAAGAAGTTTCATGATTTCGTGAAGAGGCCGACGAGGTGGTAAGCATCGTGTGTGACAAACTTGCTGTGAAGGGGATTTAACCCGCCGCCCACCCACCCACACACACGCACACACACACGCACGCAGATAGATAGTGACCACGCCATGCCGCCACGCCCATGCCTTGGCGCCCAGGCCAGGAGGAGGAGGAGGAGAAAGAGAGGAGGAGGAGGAAGAAGGAGGAAGGAGGAAGAGGAGGAGGAGGAAGGAGGAAGGAGGAAGAAGGAGGAGGAGGAGGAGGAGCCCCGGCCGCCGTTGCCACGTCCCCGGCGCTTCCCCAGCCGTCGCCTTGTCCAGCGGCGCCCTGGCCCCTTCACCACCGCCGCCCTACGACGCCCACTAGGGATGCCCTACCGTCGTCGTCGTCGTAGTATTACTAGTAGTTGCGGTAGTAGTAGTGATAGAGTAGCAGTGGTGGTAGTCGTAGGAGTGGTTGTGACATTGTGATATATATGTGGTTGGATATAATCTTGTGCAAGTCGGCCATCGTGCCATTCATATATATGTGCATGTCGGCCATCGTGCCGTTGGTTTTCTTGTAGGTTTTGGAAACCTCACCGTGCAGGGGAGGTGCTGCCGAAATTTTGTATTGACAGTTTTATGTTTTTTTGCAGAGAAGAGCCCGTCGGAGCGGAGCCGGAGTACCTCGGCGACCCCGATCGCCTTCCTCGCTGCTGCGGGTCTGCCTGCACCGCGTCGCCTCGCCACTGCACCGACCCACCATGGCCCCGCTAGCATGACTCCACCGCCACCCTAGGTATAACCCCTCTTTCCGTATCATGGTCGTAGATCACGTAACCCAGTTAGGCGTCTCCCGTTCGAAAGAGATACGGTTGGAAATATACATATATTTCCATATCTAAAACCGTATATGTTTCGAATTGACCACGTTTTTTGGACAGCCCGTGGATGCGTAGGTGGGGTTAGTTTCCATGGTCTGCTCCGATCCGAGACAGAGTTTCGGCATCATCTCCCTGTTGTTCTCCGGATACACACTCCCTGGCAGAACATGTATTTGGAGAACAACGGGGAGGTGCTACCGAAATTCTGTCTCGGATAGGAGTAGAGCATGGAAACTAACCTCATCTACGGATCCTCACGTGGGATTAGGACCTATCCTCACCTATTAAATAGTAGGAACGTCATGTAGATGCAATTGATGTTTATATTACTCGCCGCTATATATGTTAGAGGATGGAGGACCGTGAGTGGATGTACACGGGCCGCGCAAGTCAGGGTCAGGTCACCAATGAATGGATCGACAAGACCAATGCTTTATTGGAATGGGCATTTGGCGTGGCTGCTAAAGGACCGTGAGTAGATGATTCCTTATTGGTGCGCCGCGCATCCCCAGTGCTGGGTACAAATGGTGGACAAGTGGTGCTCACGCGAGTGGGAGGAGACGCACAACTTATGCCGGGAGCGGCGTTTGATGATGCCAGGTGTAGCACACCATCAAGGCAGCCGCAGCCTCAGCGGATACGCAGAAACATAGGTACGTGAATTCATTTATTTATTCTAACGCTCAATTCTGCATGATTTCTAATCATCTTGCTATTTTTCTCGCAGTCGGCGTCACATGGTGGCCAGCCTTGCTCCATCTTCAAGGCATTTGCTATGGCCCACAAGGGCAAGGCGACGTCCGACGTCGACTACAACCCGGAGGACGGGCCCGAGGCGTACAGCAATGCGACCGTCCACAACCGCCTCAATGAGTACACATCGATGGCAAGGGAGGTCCATGGGCCAGAGTACGATCTGAGCACCGAGAACCTTGATGGAGAAGTCGTCATGAGGGTGGGAGGAGGCAAGAAGCATGGGCGGTACTGGATTGGCAACGGCGTAATCGACTCGGCCGCTACTCCCAGTCTCTCCCAGATTAGAGCAAGCAGCACGAGCATGAGCCCGGCCATACGACCTCGGTAGGACACTTCACACCACCGGGTGGAGGCACTCGAGGTTATTCCTGATTTATTCGTCGTTCATTGATTTTTTCATACCTTTCCTTTGCATTATTGTAACATTGGGGTGAATATATTGTAGGCCTATCTGGAACAAGAGAGGAGGATACGGGAGCAGATGCAGGCGAAGATGGAGAGGGTGGAGGCCGAGCAGGAGGCCGAGCAGCGGAGGATGGCGGAGATTCTTCAGTACATGCAAAGTCTTGGCGCCGCTATGGGTGTAGTTCCACCACCTTCGCTATTCGCTCCACCTCCACCTCCTCACTATTCTACTCCTGTGAGTATAAATGTTTTAGTTTGTATGTTCATGCTTACGGTCAAACCTAGTGGAGTATGAAAGTTTTATTCATGTATGGTATATATTTATCTTGTCTCACACATGCAATCTCTTTTTCTTTGTGCAGAATCAATCGGCGGCATCGAACGATCCTCATGCTTCAGCGAATCCTTCACCAAATCAGTCTCATTGGCCACCTTGGTGATGATACTTGTGGTTGTTAATGGTACTTCTATGTGCAATTGTGGTTGTAGATGATGGAGCACTTGGATTACTTGTGAACTTATTTGTGATATATTGTGAGACATGTGACGTTTGTGATATATATGTGACGTTTGTGATATATATGTGGTGTTGGTGATATATATGTGCTGTTGATGATATATATGTGATGTTGGTGGTGTTTGTTATATATATCTTCTGTTTGTGTTGGATGGGATGTAAAAAACAAATAAAAAGGTTGTTTTCAGTCACTTTGCCGAGTGCAATAGCCATGACACTCGACAAAGTGACTACCTGGGAACATGTTTTGCCGAGTGCAAAGGCCATTGCACTCTGCAAACATCACAGATTTGCCGAGTGCCACGGGCCAGGCACTCGGCAAAGGACGCCTGTTTGCCGAGTGTCTTGACAGGACACTCGGCAAATAGACTATCTTTGCCGAGTGTCTTGCCGGTGGCACTCGGCACAGTGGCCACCTTTGCCGAGTGTCTAAGTCAGCGGCGCTCGGCAAAGTGGCGACCTTTGCCGAGTGCTTGACCTTGACACTCGGCAAAGCTGTCGTCACGGTGGCACTCGCCGTCACGGCGACTTTTCTTTGCCGAGTGTCAGATTAGCACTCGGCAAAGGCTTTGCCGAGTGCCCGATAAAGTACACTCGGCAAAGAGGTCTTTACCGATAAACTGTTTACCGAGCGCCCTTTGTCAAGTGTAACACTCGGCAAAGGCTTTGCCGAGTGTATATCGGCCTTTGCCGAGTGCCTGAGGCATTCGGCAAAGAAGCTGAATCCGATAGTGTCTGTTGTAGGTGTTTTCCAAAAGCCACAACCATTCCACCAAACGGTCTTCTGCTTCTCGCACAGCTAGCAGCTTTTTTAAAAGCCACAGCTCAACCAAACATGGCATCGTGGTCATGGCTCATCCTCGAGGACATCATTTTGGCTGGCCCCTACTGTATGTTGCATTGCGCAACAGCTTGGTGTGTGTTGCATGAGACATCGACGCATGCAATGTTAAACTCCGGTACCAGCTCCTGCATGCTAGGGTACAAAGAGGACACTGCAACCGCATGCTGCTGAAACCCATCTCAAAAGATGCCCTTGATACGTCTCTCGTGCTTAGCGCGCCAAAGCCTTCTTAAAGCAATCTCGAGGGACTTTTTAGGCGGCGACAGCCTTTTGAACACACTCTGCTAGTTACATTATATACTACTAGTAGTACTCCTACAATAATCTCTCCATCTCCTTGGGCGAACCGATCTGCATGCACCAGGTAGGAGCAAAGAACAAACAATGCGTGAGTGGTATATTATTCTACTGATCCGAACTGACAAATCCATTGATCCGCTGAATGTTTTGGCCGTCACACGTGCAAGCCCTAGTGACTGTCAAGCTGGAGCTGATCAGCTGATCACTAAACAATTGCTAGCTACTCCGCAGTAGCCTAGTATTATTGCTGGGCCCCACTAATCACAATGGCCAAACTGTGTTAAAATCAACACGATCTTTTTAAAAGAAAAAAGTTTGCGAATTTCAACAGATGAAGATCGAGCTATAGCTAGCTCCAAGGCCAAGCATGGAACGAGCATTGCTATGCATTACTACTCCTTTTCCTCGTGAATCTGAGCTCGTCCTCTATAGTCCTTTCCCTTGTTTGATTGATTGACTCGAGGAGATCAGAACACGGAAACAGTCATCGGCCGGTAGGTTTCCGTTGAGCTCGTCGCTACGTGGGACGCATGCATGCATGATTTATCGTGGATTTGGCCAATTTGGGTCGTCGAGATGAGACCCTGCATGCTTACTGTAACCCCGACCCCAAAGAGAAGCTGCTGGTCGATCGGCGGCCATACATGAAAAGCCGGGAGCGAGACGACGGGAACAACAGACCGACCGATGCGCGCTTTGGACTGGGCATTTGCAGTGGCTGGTTGGGCTCTTTTGAAGCTAACGCGCGTCGCGCCGTCGCGGCGAGGCTGCTGCATGCCTCGGTAACTCTGCTGCTGCTGGAGCATTCTGTGTTTTCTGACCCTGACTTCTTTGTTGCTTTACACCTGCTGCTTGCTGTGCTCTGCTCCTTTGAGTTATTCCCTTGGTTGTTGCCTTTCACTTTCAATCAGACCGAGCTGCCGTCCAGCCAGCCGGGCGGATTCTCGTGGCCAAGCAACGGTGAGCCAGGCCTTGTTTAGTTTACATCAAAATTCCAAGTTTTTTCACTCTCTCTCCATCACATCAATTTTTAGCCGCTTGCATGGAGCATTAAATGTAGGTAAAAAAAATAACTAATTGCACAGTTTAGTTGGAAATCACGAGATGAATCTTTTCCAACTAAACACGTCCTTGGTTGGACAATATTTACACAAATCAGACCGAAACGCTGCTATCCATCCGGCCGGGCAATTTTTGTGGCAATCAAACATGAGCCAGTGGCGTGGTAACGACTAACGAGTGTATAAAGTTGGCTTCAAATCAAACATTTCAAGTTTGTTATTGTAAATTATCTTTAATGTCTAGAGCTTTAGATGTCTGATCTGAGCATCATGCAAGTATATTTGAGACAGATCCGGTGGCGGCGAAACCACAAGAGTGAGCAAGGAGGACAGAATGGTACCATGAAAATATATGTCGAAGCTGAGAAACAAGAAGGTAGCAATGACCGTCAAGTGGCGAAGCTAGAGTAAATCTGATGGGAGAGGGGCGGTTGCCTTATGAATGCAAGGATTTGTAATTTATAGGTACGATTTTTTTTATCAAAGACCCAGCACAGCTTTATTTGAAAGCATATGAAGAACCCCTGATCCCCATGGGGATTGCCAGTTTACAATGTAGCGCAAGAAAGAAAGGTGGGCCGGACACACCGCCGGAACCCACAGCAAAAGACCCTCTACTAACAACCTCTAAAGCCTCTACCAACTAGGACATCAAGAACTACCCGTTTGTAGAGAAGTTACTACAACGAAACTCCTACAACACACCAACAAAACTTATGATAACTACATTCGGAAGCTTGGCGCTACAAGTGTAGACAACACAGATCATGCCGTCACCAGGCCTCAATTCAGTTTGTCAAAGATCTTCTCCGCCATTTGAAAATATGGTGAAAATTTAGCCTATATCATTGTCTTTTATTTTTGCATGGGCCCACTGCAATTCATGTAGCTCCACCCCTGAATAAGCAGTTGCTTGGATACATGCCATAACGGGGAGGGTAATAAGGCGAAGGAGAACTTGGCATAATATTGTTGTTAGCCATCGAGGAGGCCAGTTCTACCAGGGGTTTAAACAGTAACGGTTAGTCACGAGGAAACCAATTTGGTAAATTTTTATTGACTTGTTACAAAAAGGCTACTTGTCCTCTCACACTTTGTGGGCTTATGTTGTACTTCACTTCCTCTATCATTCAAACAAGCCTTGAGAGCTCTCCTCCTCATTCCTTAACCGTGTGTTTGGTTTGGGGACAAGTAAAATGGTTGGGTCCAACCTAGTTTCCTGGATGGGATGAACCTATCTCATGTTTGGTCCAAGGGGTTGGGTTGAACCTTTTTTTTTTAAGGGTCGAGAGGGATGAAATGGATGACATTTTTACACCGATAATAGTAGCCATTAGTGGAGCCCACCTGTCATCCTCTTTATTTTTTTTTTTCCTACCTTCTTCCTCTGCTCGCCCGTACCCCAGACAGAGCTCGCACATCGCCATGGCGCGCGGACGCTGCCCCCCCCAGCGGCCAGTACTTCGCAGCTCCGGCCCGCCCAGCCCCGGCGGACACCGCCTCCCCGCCCTGGCCCAATCCCCGCCCCGGCGGGTGCTGTAGATGGATTCGCCACCGCCGACCGTAGACGGAGCTCACCCCGCGACCGCGAGCCATGGCTGGGGCCCGAGCTCGTCCCGCGCCCCCCAGCTCGCCCGCATCCCCAGCTCGGCCGTGCCTCGACCTCGCCCGCATCCCGAGCACGCCCGCGTCCCGAGCCCGGCCGCGCCATGGCTGGGGCCGAAGCTCACCCCGCAGCCCCGAGCTCACCCGCGCCACCGCCACCACCTCCCCGAGCGCCCGCGCTGGTCAGTCACCCCTGCGAGACGGAGTAGAACGGCGTGGATGTGGGTTGAGCTCGTCCCCTCGATTCGGAGGAATGAGATGAACCCACATCTAGGGATATATTCCATCTGGGTCCGACCCAGTTGAACCCAATCTCCAAACCAAACAGCAGGCCATCTGGGACCGACCCGGGATATCCCACTCCATCTCGCAATCCAAACACACGGTAATGGGACTTGTGAGATATCATTTGGATTAGAGAGAGAGAGAGAGAGAGAGAGAGAGAGAGCTTGCAATAGCTTGTGAGAATACTTTTGAGCCATTCAAAGACTTGGCGCCTGTTTGGTTGGCTCTTGAGCGGAGCTGCCTCGGCCAGAAACCAGAATCATCTATTGGCCAGGCACTGTCTACCAGGGCACAAACCGAACACGCTGTTGATCACTCTTGATGCATTTGTTCCTCTTGAGGCGAACCATTCTAGACGGCTAGACATCATCAACGAGCACCAAGCTTATGGAAGTGGTGGGGCAATTTGAGGGGCTACGATTCTTGGAGGCGAACCATTCACGATAGAAGTGGTTTTTGGGGGATTCTAATTTTGTCCCCAGGTTTTCACTCAAACCCGGGTAAGTTCAACCTTTTCCTTTTAAATTGCGGAATTCATTGTGGAGCATATTCACCCTTCTGCGTCCGCTGGAAATTTCTTGTGCACGTAACTAATCCGTGACGCTGCTCTTTGCCTGTTCGTTTGGCTGATAAATCAGGTGACGTACAGCATCGTCTTGGAGAATCACACGGCTTGTATGTACTCCTACGTACGTACGCCACTCAACGGTGACATTGCCCATTGTCATGGGTGTACGTATCCCACGGCCGGGCAGTGCACCGTGCACGGTCCGTCCGAACGGCGAGCACGCACGCACGCAGTCGCATTGCATTGCATTGATCCGTCGGGTCGGTCGCTGCCAGCAGCGGCCAGGGCGGCAGCGTGCGGTCACCGGGGCCGGGACCGGACCGGACCGCCGTGCGCAGTGCGGAGGAGAGGATGGACGGGGGGCTAAAGCCTAAGGACACGTACAACGGGGGTGCTAGCCGTCGTCTTAGAATGGAAGTTTTGCAAAATCCTCCCTGGTTTGCTACAGCAAATGAGGAGAGAGAGCGAAGCCGTCGCGTCATGAGACGACGGCGAGGGCTCGTGCTCTCAGGCGAACTCGACAGCCAACTTTGCGTTGTACGGTGCCGTCTTCTTGAGTCGACGCCGCGCGGATCCAGCTACGCGCGATGGAAAAAATCGCGCCAAAAATCCTCACATATACTCCGTATCTCTTAGCCGCGGATCCATCCAGAGCAAGACGATGGCAGCGCCACCAGCGGCGACGGCGACGACGGTCGCAGCGGCAGCGGGGGCGGCTGCGAGCAGACTTCCTCGAGGAAGCGGCTCGGCCCAGCACCCAATCTAGCCGGTTTCAGCAACGGCATGGCAGCGCCCTTCGTCGGCCGCGGAAGCAACTCGTCCCCAACACCCAACCCCTCGCCTGGTACAATTCATCCACAATCCCTGGCAGATGGCGTTGATTCTTCACCAATCCATGGCAGACGAGGCTACCCAGTCGGATTTGGCTCCATCAGTCCAAGGGCTCCTCAGTTTGGGCATCAATCAAGTCGGGATCAAGCACGGTAACTCTTGATTTTCTTGAATTCGAAGTCTGCATTTCTGCTTGTTGCAGTCAATTTACTGAGAATTACTGAGTATTATTGAGTAATTTGATAAGAGTAATACTGAGTACTACTGAGAATTACTATTTCATACTACTAAGTATTAGTTAGAAGTACAAGTTCAATAAGAAATTTGATAAGAATACTACCGAGAATTACTGAGTACATGTATAAACTTTTGCAGGGACAACAACACACATCCCCTGGTGGATTTATGGGTTTATTCAACAACCAACCCCATTTTTCACTTAATGATAGTGCTAATTTGATTCGGTTGGAAAATTATCAATATTGTCTGATGATTTGATTCAGTTGAAAAATATATCTTGGGATAGTAACTGATAACTGAATGTGTACAGTCACTGATCCCTGAAATTTTTGTACCTACTGAATGTTTCAGTTCACTAGAATTGATAAATGAACGTTATCACTTACTCCAACTTTGAATGTTTTCACTTATAGTTAACGACACTATGCTAGTTCTGATTTTTTCCTAGCTACGGAATGTTTTCGAAGATCATTATTTTCAGTTACTGTTTACTGATCATTATCAGTGTACCTATTATTTGCGTACACAAATTAGAGATGTTCACACTATTATTTCCAGTTACTGATGAGGTTTGACAACTTGTCTGAAGAATGTGTGAGACCGAGCCTCCAGATGGCTGATCACGCGTCCCCTTTTGTGATGTTTCACTGCTTGACTTGGTTGGAGTTTTAGGACCTGTTTTCAGAACTTAAGTTTATGGAGAAGGTAACCCATGTACAATTTATTGGCCGCATTCGCTGGTCTGAATTTTGGTTAAAAATAGCTGAAAAACACTGTTCTAGCTGAATTGTTGTGAAAGAAGAATATTGTTTCGGCTGAAGCCCAACGGGGCCATTATGTACCGTGGAAGTTCTGTTTGGCCTGGTCATGTCTGATGTGCGTGTTCTTGCAAAATGTCATGGCTATTCGTTCATGTCTAGCATTTGTGCATAGTGTTCATGACCTGATGGCCAAAGCCTCCCAGGTTCAGTTCTGTACTGGGAAATCTTTCCACTTAAACCTGTATAGAACCTGCCATTTTTTTTTGAATGTATGGAACATATGGTTTATCTTGTGATCTATCTTTTTGGTTTGCTTGTGAGATGTGACCTGTATATGAACGTATCTCCTTGTGTGAATCTATCAAACGTCTACATGTCTCTTATATTTTGCATCAATTAGTAACACAATGATATACAAAAATAATAAAATAATATTTATGATTGGTCATATGGCTATATACAAGTATTAAATAATTTATAGACAGCTAACCATACATTAACTGTCTGTGTTGTACGAGCTATCAGTATAGCGGTTGTAAATTTTAAGAACTCACAGACAACAGGTGTCTGTCTGTTGTTCATGCCCCAGCGGACCTCGCTGGCTCGCCGCCTCCCGCCCGCACGGCGGCGCGACACGCACGTACGCGTCCATGACACCATGACGTTGCATGGCCGGCCGTACCAGCTGCGCTGCCGCAACGCCCCGGCTTGCGACAGGGGGCCCCTGGCCCCGTGAGCCGCCGCGTACGTACGACGACGGCCCCGGTGGTGGCCTGGTGGGCGGTGAGCATCCGCGTCCCGTGCTCCCGGCCCGGCGGTGGCAGCGCAGCCGCGCAGGGCACTGCAGCAGCAGCCAGCAACCGGAACGGCACGGGCGGCGGCCGTGTGGGCTTGCGGGGGCCTCGGCTCGGCCTCGATGACGCGACAGGCCGGGGCAGCGCTGGCGCGCGGGTACGGATCCCGGTGGCACGGCAACAGCGCATCCGCCACCGTGCTGCGGCAGCATCGCGATCCGCGCCGGCGGGCAGGCGAGCCGATGCGTAGAGTAGTATGCGTACGTAGGAGTACTCGTTTCGGATACGCGCCCGGCCCTCGTCCGTCCGCGTGCGTGGGAGACTGTTCCACGGGGCTCATATGCCCCTAGTTTTTAGGACCGGACCGGAGATCGAACCGGCGAGGCTGTCGGTTCATTGGTTCATTGGTCCAACCGTATAGAACCGGTTGAACCGCTGGTCCGATTGTATTAGACCGGACTAGTTGAACCGGTCACAAATACTATGAACCGGTGTATATATATATGCTATAATTAATAATTGGATTCATACATATATATATATATATATAAAATGACATGTTAATTCAAAACATCAAGTGACGGATAACAATAACATAAGTTTCGCTTCATACATAGTTCATATTCATACATCATAGAAATAGTCACGGGCTCATGGCTCACAGCAACACAACCTCGCTGCATGAGTGGAATAGGCCAAGAATCAACTATATGCACAAGAAAGGGGAAGACAAGTTACCAGCATTCCAGCAGCTTAATTAAGAAATGGAACATATTTGTTACTAGCCAAATCTTGTAGAAACAATCCTAAACTAATCAGATCAGGAGAACACTGCCACAGTGGCTGCATGAGTGGAGAGTATTTATTGGACGCAACGTCAAACTCAATTCGTGACCCATGCCCTCCACTTCCATGGACTGGACCCATACGGTCACTGGCAGTACTCTCCGAAGGCTCCTGCAGTAGTAGGAGTAGCTTCTCTGCGATGTCTTTGCCTGCGCATGCGCCGTGGCGAGGAGGAGCAATCTTAGCTCTCCATCCATCATGAAGCCCATTCCCCGTCTTGTTGCATGCCTTGAATCTTCGGGAGACTAGAGAGGAGAACAGAGATGCCGATTAATGCTCACCATTAGCCATGCTTCCGATCATCGAACGATCGTTATCGTGGAGATGGAGAGTTCGCTGTCAGAGGCCGGCGCCGAAGCGGCGTCCTCCGTCCCCCGACAGCAATCTCTGCTCTCGCCATGGCGCTCTCACTACTCGCCCAGCATCATGCTGCTGCTGCTGCGCTGGTCTCACCCACCATTGAGAGGCGTAGGGCGTACGGATTGCAGCCGCCGCCCCTGGCTGGCAGCGCCGACCGAGAGCGCCTCGGCCCTCACCCCTCACCTCGATAGGGCTCAGCCTCAGCCTCGTGCGCGTGCCCAGCAAGCAAGCAGGCAGCCAGCGCCTCACCCCTCACCCCCGATCCCAGAGTCCCTCACCTCATGCCTCATCCTGCTTCGACCACAGTCAGCCCGTCGCACGCCGCCTAAACGGAAAAAAGGAAAAATTTCTCCCACCGAGTCACTCAAATAAAAAACAACCCTAAAGAGTAATTTCAATAATACCCCTACCTAAATAAGGTCATCCTAAATTCACGGAGGGTAATTTGAAAATTTCCAAACCGCACCGGTTCGCATGGAACCGCCTTCCTTCACTCGGTTCTACAAAAAACCGGCCGGTTCAACCGGTTTATAGCGGTTCGATTGCACAGACGGTCTTTGAAGTGAACCGGACCGTTGTAGGCTCTGGTTCGGTCTTTTAGCGGTCGAACCGCCGGTCCGGTCCGGTCCGAATAACAAGGCATATGCCTCGGCGGCTCGCCCGCCCGCCGCCGATGCGTCGCACGTCTGGGCCCGTGTGTCAGCGGCCGGTGACGCGAGGCGAGGGATGGGCGTACGCCCAGACCTAGCAGGTGCAGGCCCGTACGAGGCGTGGCGGTTCAGACCTCAGGCCAGAGACGAGACGCCTGTGCCTGACTATGGCTAGTCCCAAAAGAGCGTAATTCTACATTAACTTTGATAAATTATAGATAAAAAATATTCATATTCATAATATTAAATAAATATTATTAGATTAATTACGAAATATATTTTTATAATAAATTAATTTAAAAATATAACTATGAATATTATTTATTAAAAATTTAATCAAATCGTAAACCACCTTTCGTAGCAACCCATAGTTGCGTTTGACGGAGGCAGTACTCTAGGTTAGGTCTGCGATGGATGCCTGCCGTGGCGCCAGGCCTTTCTTTCGCTCGCTTGATCTCCGGTCTTGTTGTGTGACGAAAGGCTCGGGCCAGAACAGTCGCTCGTCATTGCTGATGCCTCGTTCGATCGTTATCGTTGCCAGTTCCTAGGACACCGGCCGGCCGGCGTCCTCCGTCCCCCGAATCTCTTCTCTCGGTCTCCTCTCTGGTACCTACTCCTACTCCTAGCTGATGCTATCCTGCCTTCATGCTGCTGCTGCTGGCCCTGCTCCATTGATTCTCCCTACGGATTGCTGTCTGCTGGCCCTGCTCCATTGAGTCTCCCTACGGATTGCTGCCGCTGCCTGGCTGGCACAGGAGGCACTGCTTGGATAGATAGGGTGAACAGTGCGCCGTGCGCGTGCCCCGGGTAAAGTGCCAGCGCCCAGCAGCTGCTACCGGTCTCATCTGCTTCGACCAGTCAGCCCGTCGCGTCGAACCTGACTGACCTGACCAGTGACCACTGCGCGCACCACCGCATCCACAGCGCCCCTCTCGCTTCAGCTTCAGCGGTCTACTCATTGGGTGCTCCCCCCTGTGCTGTATCCTTTTCCTTTCTTCCTCCAGTGCTCCCGGTCCCAGCGACTCCTACTGCTGCATTAGCTAGGGCATGCAATGGCGTTGGCATCAACGAGGCGAGCAGCTGCCGCGCTCAGTATTCAAAGCAAATAACAAAGCTTTAGGCCTATTCAGACTTTAAAGTTTCGGGGCGTCACGTCAAATGTTACGTGGGCTATCGTGCGCAGTATTCGGTTAATGAAAAAATAAATTACAGAATCCGTCGAATTAAGCCTAATAAACCTATTATTAGTACATGTGTTACTGTTGCACTTTATTATCAAATTATGGACTAATTAGATTTAAAATATTCGTCTCCAATTAGGCTTAAAATATTCGTCTCGTAAATTAGTTGTAAACTGTGTAATTATTTATTTTTTAATTTATATTTAATATTTTATCTGTGTGTCAAACGTTAATATGACCGGTGTAAAGTTTTAGGGTGAGAAAAGGTTTTATTTTTCTTTGTGTTTCGGTTTCCCAGCATTGGCAGCATCAACGAGGCGAGCAGATCGACCTCTGCACAGCGAATCTGATCCTAAAAATCCTAGCTAGCCCTGCCTGGTGCTGGCTCGCCAAGCTGTGAGCTCCTGCACTAGCACTGTCGTCCACCACCCGTCCCAGTATCCAAGCCAAGTTCAGTTCCGGATCTCCTCCTCTTCCTCGGCGCCGCCGCCTCGCTTTAAAACCCAGAACTGTGGCCTCGCTGCGGACCAGGACCATGCTTCGCAACTGCAGCAGCAGCCACCACCAGCACCAGCACAGCCACCACCAGCACCAGAGCATGGCGACGGATTCCACCACCTTCTCGCTCTTCTTCCCGAGGCACAACAACAAGGCTGAGTTCGCGCCGGTGGCGATGGCGGCGGACGGGTTCGACGACGATAGCCACAGCTCCGTCACCACCTCCCCTTCGTCCCCGTCCTCCTCATCCACGGGCTCCGTCGACTGCACGCTCTCGCTCGGCACGCCGTCCTCGCGCCGCGCCGCAGCCGAGGCCGCCAAGCAGCGCCCGGCGTGCCTGGCGTCGTCTTGCGGCACCGTGTCGTGGGACGTCGCCGCCGCCGCTGATCAGTCCTACTGCTGTTGCTGCTGCTGCCAGGGCGGCAGAAGGCCCTCTGCCGCCGCCACCGCCGCCATGAACAAGAGCGCCGCCGTGCCGTGCGCCGGGCACGGGCAGGACCCGATGCTCGTGGACCGCCGCTGCGCCAACTGCGGCACCTCGTCTACGCCGCTGTGGAGGAACGGACCTCGCGGCCCCAAGGTTTGCCTTCTGCGTCTCCTCGCCTCGCCTGTCATCTTTCCCAAACGACGCTAAAACAAGGCTTCTAGCAGTAGCTAGCTTCGTTGGAGTTCTCATTAAACCTTGAGCACTATTGCAGTGTACTCCTACTAATATACTAGTAGTTTGCACCTAAAATTATGCTAACTAGCAAAAAATAGGATTTGTTAAAGAAGACTAGCAAATTTTTGAGGATGAACAAACAAGGCAGTGTGAACGTGAAATAGTGTAGGAATCGCCGCCCGTTCGTTTGATATGTTTAGTGTTTTTTCCTCACAGAAACAGCATCAGTCGGCAACAGGCTGCGCATCACGGCGTAACTTGTGACACACAGTCACACGCACGACATGAGCCAGCGTCGTGTCGTCTGCCACTAACAGTTTTTTTTTCACGTCCGCTAGCTGAAAACCAGCGCGGTCTCCCATATATGCCAGCGGGACACTTCGGCCGTCTCGTCCCATACCCCCATGCAAATGCATGCATGAGCTTGCCATGCATACTCCTGTCCTACTATACGAGTGCGCTGACCGATGCGTATCTGCTGTCCGTGATGCATGCATGCAGTCCCTGTGCAACGCCTGCGGCATCAGGTTCAAGAAGGAGGAGCGGCGCGCGGCGGCCACGGCGACGGCGACGGCGACGGCAACGGCGGCCATGGACCAGGGCGGCTGCGGCTACCTCGCGCAGCGGGCTCAGTACGGCGCTCCGGCGGCGGCGGCCGGGAGGGCGGCGCCCGTGCCCTACGGAGGCTGCGATGGGCCGGCGTTCCCGTGCGACGTCGCGGACGCCGAGGCTGTGCCGCCGCAGTTCCTCGCGTGGCGGGTCGACGTCGTCGCGCCGGCGGCGCAGACGGCCGCGTTCGCCGCGGTCTGGCCGGAGCGGACGACCTTGTTCCAGTACAACTAGCTAGCTAGTCTCCTGTGGAAATGGAACTGACGAAGGCCTCTCTGTGTTCGGTGGGGGTGCAAGTGTAACGTTTTTGGGGGTGCGTGTGGGCGGTTTGTTGCACGGTTTGCACGCGGCTGAACGCAACTTGGAACGTGTAGGGTGTGGCACGGTACGGTGGCGGCACGCATGTATTTTGTCCATCGCGGAATTCAAATTCGGCCCATCGAATTGACCACCCCGTACTCCTTTCTTTTGTTCGCGAATGTGAATTTGAACCTGCGTGTATATGCATGCTCGATTCGACGCGATTTTGACCATTGCCGGCACTCGTGGCTCAGGAAGTCAACACTCAGGTGTACTACTCCATGTCCATGGTCCGTGCCATGGCGATTGGGTTCGGTTCAGGTATGTATGGCAGCAAGCCAGCAACTACTGAGAAACACGAAGTCAGTCGTCGTGACTCGTCTCCCGAATTCTGGATTTCTGGTGGCTCGGCAGATAATGGTGAGTTTGGGCTGGGTTCCATTGTTTCGGGCTGGAGTTTTTAATCGGCCCATGTACGTATCAACGACGAAAGCCCATGTGTCGCGCTTGGAATCACGGGCTGGCCTGTACTGTACCACACTTGGGCTGTACTCTCTCTAAAAAAAAAAAACTTGGTCGGTATCACACTGTTGCCAATGAAATTTCAACAAGATAAAGGGAGTATGGAAACACACGGCACACCATAATAATCTGTCTAATGTTAGTAACTAGCACGGTAGGCACGCTAACGGCGCGCCCGTATAACATATATTTGTTTCGTTCTTTTCATATTTATTATTATCTGAACTAGATATATGCCGGTGCGGGTTGCATGGGGCAACGAATTTGTATGCATTTCTACAACGATGTATGTGTCTTATGGTTTAGACAAATATTTTAACAATTTTTTATTCATATCTACGACGATGCACATGGCTTGGGGTTTAGACGAACATATTAAAAAATATATAAATTTGATTACATAAAGCATATTTCATGATCTTTATGACATATCATGTAGATCTGGTTTATAGATACCTAACAAAATTAGTTTCACTTTGTAATTATTATTTCTGTGTTTTATTATTATGCATTTTCAAAATTTAATAAAATCTAACAAACGCTTTTGCATTGGAACCCTTGACCATTTTTAAATTCATCCTGGTTTTCTTCTTCTACGTGTACATGGTAGATTAATGGGCAAAGTTGTTACGTGCGGGCATAAGGTGAATCATCACGCAACTGTTATGAAACGGTGTTTGTTCTAACAGACACCAGTGATCTCATCAACAGATGAAGAAAACTAGCAGTTAGTTAGTATAAGCAGTTAGCACTACGAACAGGCATGTCCCTTCGGCAGTAGACTGTTCTAGTGAACAGTTACATTTTCCCCAACAGTCACGTCCGTACGACGTTCGTATGGCGTCCGTACAACGTGACCCTTCACTTGTATATATATCTAAAAGATCAATGAAAGCAATAGTTGTTCTGAAATTATTGTTCATTTTCATTAACTTTTAACACATTATCAGTACTTTCGCTCTTTTGGATAGGGAGAAGGAGAACGCAGAGGCAATGAATGCCTCTGAACCACCATCAGTAAGAATCATGACGTGAATCAACTTACATTCGCACATCGTTCATGGCATGTTCTTCGCCCTTCGCTGTGTTGATGGAGTTTGTCCTGGCTGCCCCCGACGTCGGCACCTCCTCCGACGCGTCCGGACCCTCGGCTCCTCCTCCGGCTGCAACCTCGCCTCCGGCTGCGTCCCTACCGACTCCACAGCGCCTCCTCGGCCGCACTGGGGCGACGGTGGAAAGGCGCCCTGGGATCCGCCCGGCCGTGCGCACATGCACCTAGCACTCGGGCCCTTGGCCTCCCCAACACAAGAGATCCTCAACATGGACGTCGCGCCTCCTTCGGCTTCAACCCTGGCCGCGCCTTTGCTCCTTCCACCAAGAACAAGTGCGGAGGCTGCCGCCCGACATGGTGGCGCTCGGTCTCCCGACCGCGGCGGCGCTTAATGGCCCCAGCAGGAGGTGGCTTCCTCTCCCAAGACAAGGGGGAGTCTTCTTCCTTGTCTTGAAGATGGCAAGCAGCGGCAGCGTAGTGGGAAGAGGCGGCGGCGGGACCTACGACGACGGAGGCCTCCAGGCAGGCAGGCGGCAGCGGTAGCAGGCACCCCTAACTGCCGACGCCCCACACCTTTGAAGGGCCACGCCAAGAAATGGGCCAGCCCAAGGCTGACGCCCTGCTAACCCTCTCCCTCTCCTACTGTGCTTGCCCGCATGGGTCTTTCTGGGCCCGAATCTGAAGTTGGCTTTGTTTCTAGTTCCAATCGGTCCAGCAGACTTAGTGTCTATTTTATTTAATATTTTCAGCATTAATTTATATAAAACTCTATTAGTCTCTTATAATTATGTGCTATAAAATTAAGTACTCTTGTGTTTAGTCGCTGACTTTAACTATAGTTGTACTTGTGATATTTTATCATTGTAAAATATCCATTTATGATATTATTCAAAGTATTTGTCCCTATATGTATGTGTCGACACAGAAGTTTCGTCCCGTGCCGAGGACACACGCAGTAAGCCGGAAGGGTCCGCTCGATGGAGCAGATCCGCCTAGCTTCAACACAGGGATGGTCGATCCTGCGCAATTCTCCCGAGACGTGCCAGTCAATTTGACCCTGCAATTGACAAGGAGAGAAAGTTTATCAGTAATTAAGGGCGAAACTTGCCGGTGTTGCCAGACAGTCCCGAATGTGCGGCTATGAAAGCCGAGATGAAAGGAAATCGACTAAATAGTCGATTCCAGCATAGTCATGAGAATAAATCGAATAAAGCTCATTGGGTTGTATAAGAAGAATCGGTTATCATTCAGGGTAAATGTCGTTATTTAAACAAATATTCATCAATGGCAATAAGATATCAACAATGATCGGTTTATGCTGAGCCAATGATTATAGGTAACCGGACCCTCTTTTATGTAAAGAAATAATTCAACACCATTTGATCGTTTAATAAAGATAAATCTAATGAACATGTTAGATCTCATCTACCGCTATGACCAGTGGGACATGAGGCAGAATCATGCAGGCCGTAGAAATAACAATAGACTTGACGACCCTAACTCATTACTAATATCAGTGGGGCATGAGACAGAATCATGCAGGCCGTAATACAATAATAAGATCATGGGGCTAACACATCTTTCAACCTATCTTTACTTCAACGGTCTCGTGATGCCAACTGTTTGTGAAAGCTTTCGACATCAGCTAAAACAGTCGATTCAGGCATAACGCACAGTTAGGGTCATGTCTTACTAGGAATAGATCTACTAAATAACGATCCTCATTCCATGGTGCTAACAGTGGGGTGTGAGGCAGAATCACACAGACGTGATAACGGGCCATGGAAAGGTTTTCGCTAGCCAATAGATCTACTCAAGATGTAACATGCCTTAACCGCACGCTATGCATGATTGAGATTGATGTAAAATAGCCGATAAAAACATAACTCATCGTTTAGAGTGTGGATTAGGTCAGTTCTAGATTAGCAAACGATGGGTTAAATAAGATATAAGGCTGATCCAAATCAATCCTAATCGGGCAGAGTGATATTGCTGTAATTAGATAAAACAATGTAAGCAATAAGCAATATCGGTAACTTAATGAATCTATCAAAGACTGCCACTCTAAGGTAGAGCCGATAACTTAACTTTGATCTAATTCATGCAGTGGGGGTCAACCGGATCGATGCAGCCATACTTGAACTAGACAATAATCGTTAACTAACTTATACCAGAGTCATAGTGGAGGTCGACCGGATCGATGCATCCGTATGAACAGAGGTATAAGCCATGACGGTACTTACAACAAGCTATGGTGGTCGACTGGATCGATGCTGCCGTACTTGCTGAAGAACTCACCGAGATCTACTCTACTCTTACTCTTAAGGGGTGGCTGGAGCTAAAAAAAGTAATTGACTTGTATTTGATTGATTGTTTTTTACAATAGCACGGGGTTTGATATTTATACCCGGAGTCTAAACATGAATCCTACTCGAGCATGATTTGTTACAATCTTTGGTATAAATGAAAACATTCCTAATTTAAGATAACTTGGACTCTAATCTTTCCCTTTTTGTAGAGTCCAGATATCTCTCGTCCCAGCGCCGATCGTAGCCTCTGTCGTTATCTGCTGGCGCTATCTAAAGAAAGCCGATTCTAGTGCCGCATCCGAATCAGCTGTTTTTAGTCTACACGCAATCGATCCCCTGCTGACATGATTTTGGGAGCTCTCGAGCCCCCTGAGACCCTTCTTCCAAATTTTGGTGTAAACACATGCCCCCCAATTTTGGAATAAAAGTAATTTTATTCCAAAATTATGGTGTCTGTATCCCTGATTGGTCCATAGTGATGGGTAGAGAACCTTGATCTGGGTTCATTGTTTGTCGCCGCTTACGTCCATTCATGAGCCTATGCCTCAAAACTTTTTACAAGACCGTCACTGCTTCACGGGCACTTGGATTCATCTTGCTGGGTCGGCTATAAAACGCCTATCCGACCCTGGCGAGAGCAACTCAACATTTTAGCCATGTTTTTCTTCCCTCTGCTCCCTCGAGCGCCCCTAGTTCCGTTGGCCCCTCCATGGTCCATTCTCTTGCTATAAAGATTTTGAGCAGTTAGAAGAATTCTTGTGCATAGGGTGATTGTGTCGCTCATTCTAGCTCCTTGTCAAGCAAGAGAATCAGCTGTTGCGACTAGAAGAAGTCTTGTGACATCAGCTGTGTCTTCTCACCATGCTCGCAGAGCTGTTCTAGTGTTTGCAAGGGCTAAAATATATGGACACCTTTCCCTTGTTTGTTCCACTAAATGTTCACCGGGGAAGCTACAGGCTTCTTTCCCATAGTTTCTGATTTACCGAGAAATCGGCTGAGCACATGCTGGGCGAGCGATTTTCCCCTTCCCGGGCAAATCTTATCAACGGGCCAATGTTGATTCGTTCCATGACGACCTTCGGCTTGGTGGGGGCCCAGACTCCCTTCAATCCAAAGAAGCCTTGATAGGTTGATCTCTGGTCAATGTAAAATCTTTGAATCCGTTTCATGATACTTCATAATTTGGGGAAGCGATAAGTTCGAGTCTGTTATCTCTTCGTTATCTGTCCCCCGAATTTCTAGAGTGTCGTTCCGCCTCCGTTTTTATTCCAATTTCACACCCTCAGCGAAATCTATGTTCTCGCCTTCCTAGGATATATGTATACGGGCCACGGTCGTGGATCGAACAACAACCCGCTTTGTCTCTAATGATTTTACTTTATTCATCACTTTGTTCGCATTTGCCTTGCAATCGATCATTTTATTTAAGCCCCTTTTATGCCTTTTGACTTTAAAGCACTACGCGCTTAAATAATGGATGCGACATTTTATGTATATTTTCTCATCAATTGTATAACGCGTGTGTTCCCTATTTGTTTGTTGCCCATACACAAGGTAGCACCACTGTTGCTACTGCGGGATCTACACTAAGTAAACACTTAGTGACTATCCTCAACGTGCGTACCCAACATCACAAATTAGAACATTTGATCTATATCTTTTCACAAAGATGACTACCATTAATTCGCATTCCTATTAGCCATACACAAGGTAGCACCATAGTTGCTACCGTGGGATCTACACTAAGTCCACAACTTAGTGACTATCCTCAACGTGCGTACCCAATTTGTTTGCGAATTGACTAAGGTCACTACCTTAAGACGTGTTTATACAACTTGCATAATTACTTGGCATCTACTGTTAATACAAACTATGCCCAATTTGAGGTCTACACTTTTATGGTGGCTACCTCCATTATTTCATTATGCACATGAGATCTTTACAACATTAATAATACAAGATTTATCTTGTCTCTATTTTAATTACAACACACCACAATATTTTAATAACTTAAAATGTTTTGATGGTTTGCCTCATGTAGGATCAATGACCGTCAAAGAGTTTGATTTGCTTGCTCTAGACGACCACAATTATCCCACTTGGGCTGTGGACGTAAAGGTTAGTCTTGCGTCCCGTGGACTTTATTGAGCTGTGTTACCACCCGAAGAGGGTGTTGCACCACTTGAAGATCAACATGTATACACGGCCCTATATCTCATTAGGAGCCATATTCATCCTAACCTTAAGGCTGAATACTTGTTGGAAGAGAACCCACAAAATCTATGGAATTCTCTTAAGCAACGCTATGAACAACAAAAGGTACTTATCCTGCCTGCGGCCAACTATGAGTGGACGCAACTTCTCTTATAGGATTTTAAAACTGTGAGTGATTACAATCATGCTGTTCATAGGATTTGCTCAAAGTTGCAATTCTACGAGAAAGAACCTATAGATGCGGATAAAATAGAAAAGACTTTGTCTACTATGATTCCCTCTGAAAGGATTCTTTAACAACAATACCATGAAAGGCGTTTCTAGGTTTATTCTAAGCTTATACAAACTTTACTTGAGGCCGAAAAACATTATGAACTTATGGTTTGGAATAATCAGTAGTGCCCCATAGGGTCTGCTCCATTGCCTGAAGTACATGCCTACACTCAGAATAAACCCAAATTTGATGGTGGACTTTCTAAGACCCATCCTCAGGGAAATTCCAAGAAAGGTAAAAAACAATGCAGACGCAATAAGAAATCCCAAACTTGTGTTTCCAACAAGGGTAAGAACATTTCCAAACACAGGAATGACAAACATGTGTGTCAGAAGTATGGTTGTTATAACCATATTACAAAGAAATGTCGTACCTCAAGTCATCTTGTTGATCTCTACTTAAAGTCTATGGGTCGTGGACGTGCTGCACCAGGACAGAAGTATGAAGCCCACTTCAACATTCGACCTGACACCACCAGTAATGAGGCTAGTTGTTCACAATAAGTTCTAATGAAACCAAGCAACAACAACATATGAGGAGGCGAGGATCTTGCTGATACGGGGAATATGATCATGGAATATGCATCCAACGACATATTTGGAGACTTTGAATAGGCTCCCAATCCCTTAGATTCTCATGTCTTTATGTCCTAGTGATTATAATAGTTAAAATAATTTATGTCCTATGTGTTGTAAATATTTAATAATGTCATCACTATTTAGTTTGAATACCCAATAAATGTATTGTACACATTTGATGTATTGTACACATTTGATATTCTATAAATAAAGTATGTACTCTATATATCATCAAAGAGTTTCATATCAAATTCTTTATTTATATATAGTTTCTACGAGGGTCAATCTGATGGAGGAGGAATTATGCCTAGCGGACAGTGGTACCACTAATTCTATACTTAGAGAGACAAAATATTTCCAAACTCTTACAAAAAGACAAGGAAATGTTTTGACAATCGCCGGGCGCGATGCTACAATAGTTGACTCTAGTCGTAACACTATTGTACTCCCCATGGGTACCCAAATTACAATTGAGGATGCATTATTGTATCCCGATTCAAAGCGTACCTTGTTAAGTTATAGAGATATCCGTCAAAATGGTTTCCATATAGAAACCCATGATGACAATAATGAGTAAATTCTCCTTATTACTAAAAATAGCGGATATGGCAAACGAATTGTTGAGAAAATTCTCTCTTTTCCGTCCGAATTGTACTACACATACATCAAACCCGTACCGCATGTTGCGTACAAGGTAATTTTCAGAATATTGACACATTCAAAATTTGGCATGAACGCCTTGGCCATCCTGGTATAGGGACGATGCGAAAAATTATTAGCAATTCTAAAGGTCATGAGTTAAATATTGCTAAATTCCCAAAATCTTTAGATTCTATGTGCACTTCATGCGGTACAGGGAAATTGATCGTACGGCCATCGCCCGTTAAGATCCAAAATGAGCCACTAAAATTTTTGAACGCTATCAAGGAGATATTTGTGGCCCCATACAACCACCATCTGGACCGTTCAGGTACTTCATGGTTCTAATAGATGCATCTACTAGATAGTCTCATGTGTGTCTTTTGTCCACACGTAACCATGTATTTGCAAAAATTGTTGCTCAAGTTATTAGACTTAGAGCACATAATCCTGAACATCAAATTCAATCAATTCGAATGGACAATGCTGCTGAATTTTCCTCAAAGGATTTCAACGATTATTGTATGGCTTTGGGAATTCAAGTTCAGCGCTCTATCCCATATGTCCATACACAAAATGGTTTAGCAGAATCTCTTTTAAGAGAATTAAACTAAGTGCAAGACTGTTATTACAAAATTGCAACCTACCAACTTTATGTTGGGGTCATGCAGTCTTACACGCTGCTAACTTAATTCAATTGCAACCAACTGCATATCACAGTCTCCCCATTGCAATTAGTACGTGGGAATATGCCAAATATTTCCCATCTGTGAAAATTCGGTTGCGTTGTAAACGTACCGATCTCACTGCCTAAGCGTACCTCTATGGGCCCATATAGGAAACTTGGTATCTATGTGGGACATCAATCTCCATCAATTATCAAATACCTCGAGCCTCTTACAGGGGACTTATTCATGGCCCGATACGTTGACTGCATATTTAATGAGGACCATTTTTCGGCATTAGGGGGAGACATCAAGTACCAAAACGAGTGTCAGGAAATCATCTAGAATGCCCAAGGCATTTCCCCCTCAGATCCACGTACTCTAGAGACTGAACAACAAGTTCAGAAAATCATAAACTTGCAACATATTGCAAATAACCTGCCAGAAGCATTTATTGATTATAAGGGTGTCACTAAATCCTCTTATCCTACTCGCAATGCGCCCGAAAGAGTGGAGGTACCAATAAAAATCATTCAACTCCCACTTCCAAAGAAGAGGGGAAGAAGTACAGCTGCTCCTAAGGACAATGCTACAAGTAAGCATCCAAGGATATCGAGGGCTAAATCCTCCAAATCAGTAAATCCAAGCCAACCTCACGTTGATAGACACCCAATAGTGAATAAAAATCCAACATTAGGACCAAATCCACAACCCGGATCAACGGTGCATCCAAATTCTGATCCTGGGATATCGAACACCAGACTCCATAGTTTTGGGAAATGTTGAGTCAAATAATGGGGTGAAAGAAATTTTCATCAATTACATAGATTCTGGAGAATCATACGATTGTAAGATTACTGTTGTCGACATGTACTTCTCCATAGGAATTGTAGAAATCTTTCTCAATGATCTAGATCCCAAGACCATGGCAGAGTGCAAAAAGCGCTCGGACTAGGCTCAATGGAAAGAAGCAATTCAAGCTGAGATAGCCTCACTCACAAGAAGAGGGGTATTCACATCTGCAATACCTACACCTTCCAAAGTCTTTCTTGTAGGCTTTAAATGGGTTTTCGTCCGGAAATAGAATGAGAACAATGAGGTGGTGAGATATAAAGCGAGACTAGTAGCACAAGGGTTCACGCAGAGACCCCGCATTGATTACAATGAAACATATTCTCTAGTAATGAGTGGAATTACTTTCCGATACTTAATATCATTGGCAGTTCAAAATCATCTATCTATGCAGTTGATGAATGTGGTGACAGCATATCTATATGGGTCACTTGATTCGGACACATATACATGAAGGTTCCCGATGGAATCCAAATTCTGAATCCAAACGCAAATCGCAACATGTATTGTGTAAAACTACAAAAGTCATTATATGGCTTGAAGCAGTCGGGACGAATGTGGTACAACCGACTGAGTGAATTCCTTCTAAAGAAAGGATACACTAACAATAATGATTGCCCATGTATTTTCATTAAGAAATCTCAAACGGGATTTTGTATTATATCCGTGTATGTTGATGATTTAAATATCATTGGCAGCCCAAAGGATATAGAAGAAGCACGCAAACATCTAAAGATAGAATTCGAGATGAAGGATTTAGGTAAGACCAAGTATTGCCTAGTGTTTACACCAAAATTTGGAAGAAGAGTTGCAGGGACTCAAAAAGCTCCCAAAATTATGTCGTCAAGGAATCAATTGCGTGCAGATCGGAACCAGCTGATTCGGATACCAAAAACTGGAATCGGCTTTCTCTAGATATCGCCAGCAGATAACGACGAAGGCTACGATTCGACGCCAGGATGAAACATGTAGGACTCTGCAAAAAGGGAAAGATTAGAGTCCATGTTATCTTAAATTAGAAATATTTTTTTAAGTCAAAATTTGTGATGAGTCGTGCTTAGATAGGAGTCGAGTCACCTTAGAATGGTAGTCTTTGGTAGATTCAGGTTTCGATATATATTGCTTTCAATATCAAGCCCGAGATTCATTTAGATCTTATTGTAAAGGAACAACCAATCAATCAAATACAAGTCAATTTTACTTTTTTTACATTAATTTTAATCAAGAACTTAAAGGCCCACCCTTAGAAGTAGGAGTAGAGTAGATCTCGGCGAGTTCTTCAACAACTACTACTTAGCACAGATCGATCCGATTTTGTACTTTTTTAAAAAATATCTAATTATATATGTGCCTCCACCAAGCTTCATTATGTAAGTCACCGTACCATCATAGTTTATACCTCTGTCAATCAAATCATGATTAATGATCAAGATCGATCCCGGGATAAATCACAATTGACACACTCCCCCCATGCTTGGCTCTATTTAGGTATAAGCTAGTTATCGACTCTTGTTTAATTCAAGTATGGCTTTTTTCTAAAAATGTGATTCTACCTCACACCAAGACCACAAATTTGAATTAAATTAAGGTCAAGTTATCGGCTCTACCTTAGAATGTAACTATAATGTTCATAATTTAATCCCATCCTGACAATCGCCATCTTTAATCACATCATAATCAAATCCTTGATCGTCGATCACTAGCTACTGCATGTAAAAGCAAAATTCAATGCACTCTGATGTCATTGTGGTACTTTGAAACTACTAACTACTCATCATTCTCCCCTTGGTAGATTCATTAAATTACCGATATTGCTTATTCCTTTCATTATTTATCTAATTCTATCAACCTTCAATATCACTCTTTAGTTGATTAAGATTCATTTAGATCGGCCTTATATGTTATTTGACTCATCGTTTGTTGACCTAAAACTGATCTAATCTACACCTTCAACGATGAGTTATGTTTTTCTATTCGCATACATTTAATTTTAATCATGCATAGCGTGAAAATACATCGTATAAAATTATTGGCGTGTTTTATATTTGTACTTAAATTCATCTTCACTCTAAATTAGAAGGTGTCTTGAGTAGATTTATTGGCTAGCGAGAACGTTCCATGGCCCGTTATCACGGCTGTGTAATTCATGCCACACACCCTACATGCTTAGCACCGTGGAGTGGGGACCGTTATCTGGTGGATCTATTCACGATAAAGCATGACTTTAATCAATGTGCTATGCCTAAATTCCTCAATGTTGTTTTTTAGCCGATATCGAAGCGCTTTTTCACGAACAATTAGCATCACGAGACCGTTGAAGTAAAGATTGGTTGAAAGATATGTTAGCCCCATGATCTTATTATTGTATTGAAGAGTGCATGATTACGCCTCATGCCCCACCGATATTAGTAATGAGTTAGGGTCATCGAGTCTATTGTTATTTCTTCATCTGACCAACAAGCATGATTACGCCTCATGCCCCAAGCAAAGTAATTTCCACATCAAAATAGTGATAGATGAGATCTAACATGTTCATTAGATTTATCTTTATTAAGCGGTTAAGTGGTGTTGAATTGTTTCTTCATATAAAAAGGGGTTCGGTTACTTATAATCATTGGCTCAGCATAAACCGATCATTGTTGACATCTTATTGCCATTGATTAATATTTGTTCGATCAATGATATTTGCCCTGAATGATAATCGATTCTTCTTATATAACCCAATGAGCTTTAATTGATTTATTCTCTTGAATATGCTAGAATCGACTATTTAATCGATCTCCTTTCATATCGGCTCTCATAGCCGCACATTCGGTACTGTCTGGCAACACCAGCAAGTTTTGCCCGTAATTACTGATGAACTTTCTCTCCTTGTCAATTACAGGGTCAAATTGACTGGCACGTCTCCGGAGAAACGCGTAGGATCGATTACCCTTGCGCTGAAGCTAGGCGGATCTACTCCATCAAGCAGACCCTTTCGGCTTGCTGCGTGTGTCCTCGGTACGGGATGAAAATTCTGTGTCGACACCTAGGCTTACAACTTGAGCACCATCCTTCAGGGATTTTAGTGCATCAATCAACCTATATCCAGAAAATATTGGAGAAATTCAATATGTATAAATCATACCCTAATAAAATTCGGATGGTTGTTCGTTCCTTAGAAATAGGGAAAGATCCATTTAGACCACGGGATATTGAAGAAAAGATGTTGGGACCAGAGATCCCATATCTCAGTGTCATTGGCACATTTATGTATCTTGCAAATTGCATCAGGCCTGATATCGCATTTGCAGTGAACTTACTAGTTAGGCATAGTGTGGACCAACTCGCCGTCATTGGATGGGAGCGAAGTGTATCCTCAGATACCTTAATGGCACAAAGGATCTTGGTTTATTCTTTAAGAAAAATCATGATCCTAGTATGATTGGTTATACTGATGCATGTTACTTATCTGATCCTCATAACGAAAAATCCCAAACAAGATTTATATTCCTACATGGAGGTACAACTATTTCATGGAAGTCTTCAAAGTAGACTCTGACAGCGACCTCTACTAATCATTCTGAAATTATTGCTCTATACGAGGTATCACGAGAATGTGTATGGCTTCGTAGAATAATTAACCACATACAACAGTCGTGTGGTATTGGTTCAATTGAATCACCTATAATTATCTATGAAGATAAATCCGCTTGTGTTACACAGATGCAATCAGGTTACATAAAGAGCAATATCACTAAGCATATTGTTCCTAAATTGTTTTATCCCCATGAATTACAAGAAAACGGGGAAATAAATATCTTGCAAATCAAGTCATGTGATAATCTTGCTGATCTATTTACTAAGTCCTTACCAACTTCTGTGTTTCAAAAATTGGTACATGGAATTGGTATGCGGCGACTTCGAGATTTGTCAGAATCAGGGGAAGATATCTCAAATGTTGGCCGTACCAGCATCATATTATACTATTTTCTTTCACAAGTTTTACTTACAAGGTTTCTTGTTAAAGTTTTTAATGAGGTAATATTAACTTATGTGTCATATTTCCTATTTTCCTCACTGGGGTTTTTGTGGAAAATATCAAAGACACATATTGGCCTCACAACTTATCCATGGTTTTTCCCGAAAAGGTTTTTTCATGTGAGTTATCCAAGAGGCAATACCAATAATATGTCGTCATATTTTCTCCTAATTTTCCCACTAGATTTTTACAGGAGTTTTAGTGACATATCACTTTATATTGCTCCTCATATTTTTTCTGAAATGGTTTTTGGGGGAGTAATCTATATGTCATATCTCCTATATTTTTTCCCCACTAGGGTTTTTAATGGGATACCAATGACATAATGATTTATTGAAATCACACTCATATTTGCTATTGTCTTCTTATTTTCCTATAAGGTTTAAAGGAGTTTTTATAGCATATCTATACATACATATTCCTCGGATTTTTCCCACCGGGTTTTTTGAGGAATGCATTGATCTCAAAGAAGATTCGATCAAGGGAGAGTGTTACGAAACCGTGTCTGTTCCTAACAGACACCAGTATCTCATCAACAGATGAAGAGAACTAGCAGTTAGTTAGTATAACTAGTTAGCACTACGAAGGGCATGTCCCTTTGGTAATAGACTGTTCCAGTGAACAGTTATATTTTCCCGAACAGTCACGTCCGTACGATGTCCGTACGGTGTTCGTACAATGCGACCCTTCACTTGTATATATATCTAAGAGATCAATGAAAGCAATAGTTGTTCCGAAATCATTGTTCATTTTCATTAACTTTTAACAGCAACGAAGTCGTCTGTTACATGCGTGCAGGAGGTCTATCTGTTCAGCCCACGGGCCACGGCATGTTGTTCCTTCCGTTCTTTGAGGAATCTACTCTCACGAGGGTGAGCGGGCGTGAAACCCTGAACCACGCAGCACACACGCGCACATAGGCTGGCGGCGCAGCGGCGTTAGCGCATTGCCCATCAACGACAACACAGTGGAGCTAGGTCGCCTTGAGGCCAAGCGAACATCTGGCGAAACACGTTGCGAGCGCGGCGGCGCCGCCGCGGCCGCCGCCAACATATACTGCAGCAACGCATCGCCCGCGTCCATGGCGAGACGCACGCTCCCACATACGACGGGACTACGCACGGTAGCAGCCAGCAGGCCGTAGGTGTTCGCCGCAGCCAACGTAGGCTGTAGCTAGGGCGCACGCGCGGGCATGTATTTTTTTTGCTGGGAGGTGGGGCTTGATGGGCGGGTTGACGCGGGAGCATGTGGGATTCACGTACCAGACTCGCCATTATAAGCTATGGCGGAGCAAATTAACTTGGCATCCGGGCGACGCGGACTCTCAGACGTGGACCCACGCGGGCAGGGCGACGCGGGTGCGTGCGGATTAAGCTGGGCGAAGCGAAATAATACTTGACGTCCGATGATGACATTGGGGATATTTTAGGTGTAGAGATAGAGACGAACATGTGCGTGATTTTTGTTGTTGTCGTAAGCAAAGCCCTTGTCGAATGCCTCTGTTTGAATATGTGTCTGATCTATTTTATCGGCATGTAATCAGTCCTTTATATGATTTTCAATGTGGAAGAGTTTGTTTCGGAAATGTTTTTTTTTGCCGGACAGGGGGGGCAGACGATAGCAGTAGGAATATTTTAGGTGTAGATTGAGATTTTAGAATATGTCAAGTGTGCTGTATAACACTACATTCTACAATATGTTTGATTCCGATCAGTTTGCAATATCTGAATTTTCAAATACCCGAACTACTTGACCCAAATTTTTTGGATTACCTGAATGCCTACCCTTACCCTCGCCTCTCTAATCGGTGAGATGGGCGAACGACATGGTGTCACTGAACACGACCACATGGTGTTGGTGTTTTTAGACCACCGACGAGTAAATTTGTATTTGCGCGTCTGGCTCGGATGGTGTGCTCGGATGACACAAGGGTTTATATTGGTTTGGGTGAAACGTCCCTATGTCCAGTTCGTAGCTGCTCGTATTACCGGTACTTGGTTTGCAGTAGGGGTTACAAATAGGCGAGAGAGGGAGAGGATCCCAAGTCTCTGGTGGAAGGAATGAATCGGGTGCTGAGAGCTCGCTTGCCGCTCAGTCGTGTGTTCATGTCGGCTCTTGTGTTCAGATCTCCCATGTCGATATTTCTCGTGTCGATCCCCTTGTTGGGACACCATGCTTCCCCTTTTATAGACGAAGGGAAAGCGCGGGTTATAGAGAGAAAATGAGAAGAACGAGAGATAAGAAGGCTTCCAGGTTGCGGGTCCTTCTTCTCCTTCATATGAGTCTCGTCGATCCTATAGATGTCAACAGGGATGGCTCCATGTCGTGGCCCTATTCATCACTAGCGCCATGTGCAGGTGTCATCTACCAGTCATGGCGTTCCACTCCGTCCCGACGAACGTCGTGGTGAACTGACGCGCATGTCAGCGTCCATACGAGGATTAGGCAGAACAGTATCAGCACGCCCGACACTGTTCTTGATGTGAATCACCGGTATGACCCATCATAGCCATAGGTTACATCGAGGTGTGCCAGCCTCTTCCTTGGCATTAGAGTTTTGACCCAGGCACATACGCTTGGACCTGGAGTGGTTGGCGGCGGTATGGGTCCTCGTCGAGCAAGACAGAACCCACGTCCTCGAGGTCGGGTCGAGACGGAGCCCGTGACCTTATGCGAGATGGAACCCGTGTCCTTGGTGTCGGGCGAGACGGAGCCCGCACCCAAGGGGTCGGGCAAGATGGAGCCCGTGGTCTTAAGGTTGGGCGAGACAGAGCCCACGACTTTAGGGTTGGGTGAGACGGAGCCCACACTTAAGGGGTCGAGACGAGATGGAGCCCACGGCCTTAGGGTCGGGCGAAATGGAGCCCGCGGCTAAGGTGTCGGGCGAGACCTTTTAATATGTCTCGAGCTATCCGGGAGAGTCAGCGTGGACGCTAAATTCTTTACTTTGGGTATCCCTAATAACGATACCTAACACATGGGCTCATAGATGGACCAAATACAATTGCCTATTTAAGAGCAACATTAACGTTTTGGAACACAAACTAGTACTAAGATGGGATCCACGTTATAAAGTTTAGTTTAGCAAAACATATGCTCTAACATGACTCACTTCGTCCATAAAAAGTGTCATTCTTGTTTTTGAGATATCATACGATTTGAACTTTGACTATATATATAAGAAAAATATTCATATTTATGGTACAAATTAGTATCATTAGATAGATCATTGAATATATTTTTATAATAAATTTATTTACAGATATATATGGGCAACAGGCCAGCCCGGCCCAGCCCGACATGGGCCCGTGCCAGGCACGCCCGATGCCATCGGGCCGACACGACATGTCGTGCCCTACAGGCTGTGTCTCTTAGGCACGCGGGCCTGTCCTTTGACCTAGGCACAGCCTGCTAGGCCATTTTTCGGGCCGGGCCGGCCCGTCAAGCACGACCAATCCAGCGTGCCGGGCTGGCCCGAGGCCCATAGAGAGAGGGAAGAGGAGAGCAGGAGGCAGCGGCGCGGTTGCCCTGGAGGTGGGGCCACGCGGGGAGGCTTGGAGGAGGCGGATGCCGGCGCTCTTGAATCCGACCGTCGCCACTTGAATATGGCTGTGGACGCCATGTGCGGGAGGAAGACGTCCGCGCCACCGAAGAGAAGCGGCGCCGCTCGAGGATGGATGCATGGGGGAGGGGCCCGGAGGGGGGCGGAGGCCGGAGCGGCTCGAGGTTGAGGCCGACGTGCGGAGGATGGGGGGCCATGGAGGAGGCGGTTGGAGGCCACCAAGCCGGAGCCGCTCGGCGGTCGGAGGACTGGAGGAGGAAGCCGGACGACCGGGGGCGTGGAGGAGAAGCCGGTCGCCATGCTTGAAGACAAAGGAGGAGCGACTAAACGAGCAGGGGGCAAGACGCGGGGAGGAGCAGAGTGTGCTATGTGCGACTCCGCCGACTCGCCTGCGAGTGCGGGTGTGCGAGCCACGCGGGGTGAGGCCGTGAGGGGGGGGCACGGGGGAAATTAGGGTTAGGCGGGCGGTTTACAATAGGTAGTGGCCTAGGCTAGGAGCGCATGTAGGGACCTTTAGCAGGCCACACTAGACAACGGGCCGGCACCGGGCCTCCTACTATTCTATGGGCTGGGCCGTGCTGGCATGGCGTGCCTAGGGTAAGGCCCAGGCACGGCCTGCTCCCTCGGACCGTGCCAGCCCGGGCCCGTTGGCTACCGGGCCAGGCCGGGCTTGGGCCGGACCAAAAATACGGGCCTCATGCCGGGCTGACGGGCTCGGGCTGCATGCCCATTTTACAAATATTCTGTTTTTTATAAACTTAGTCAAACTTTAAAAAGTTTGACCAACACGAATTCTATGTCCACTCTCTTTATGGGACACTAGGAGTAGTAGGTCTCATTTAGATATTTTAAGAATCCAGATAAAAAGAATCTCAGATCCCAAAATCTCTTTCAAACGTCGTAGGATTCTAGAACACATGGGCATAGAATCCATGAAACATCAGAGATTATTTTTATTCAAAATCTGGATTTTATAATCTCATAAAAACATGCGCGTAGTGTGTCGCTGGCTGACTAAAAGGATCCATCATGCTTTTCCTTTGCACCAGTTGATTTAAGTGACTTGAGGTGAGGAGGTGCTTGGGTAGCTTGGATTTTAGCAAATGTGGCTCGAGGTGCTTCACTAGCTTGGCCTCTAGCAAACACTGACGTATTGCATCCTTCCACCCCTTTTTGTCTCTGTCTCTCGATAGCATCACTAAAATTGGATCTTGCCTAATCGTGCACATGTTTGTCACACATTAAGTCTTATTCATGTATTCACCTTAATCTATGTATATTGAAGTGGTTTGGTGTGAAACTTAAACTAAATTTCACACAAAACTACTCTAACACACATGGATTGAAGTGAATATATGGACATCAAACAAACCCTTATGGCATTATTAACCACAACAATACAGGTGGATTTTTCTTATCTCTCGTCACAGCCGCTGGTCGCTGGCAACCGGAAAGGCTGAGGTGGACCGTGTTTGAAATGCTGACCGCCCCTGCAAGGTCCCTTTCTTGCTAGTCATTGCCAACACCTCGTCCCGTTCGTTTGAACTTATCAGCTTGGATTTATTAATCATAGAACAATGTTTTTCTTTCACAATAAATCTATTTTAGTCGATAAATCAGCTTTAGCGGATTATCAGCCGCGGAATTCATCAGCCGAAATCCTGACTCTCGGCGTCGAAAATGGCCGGCTTTTGCAGGAGTCACGCCTCACATGGCGGCGAATGGCACGCAATGGCGACGCGCCATGTGCCGGTTGCGGCGACCCGTACCCATCAGGCAGGCCAATCACGCACCATGCATCCGTCACACCACCACAGCAGCAGCGTAGCGTTCCTCTCTCCTCTCCAAGTGGCAACGCCGCGTCCGTCCATTCTCTGGCGCCTGGCGGCGGGGGATCCGCTGCATGCATCGCCGGTGCAACTTGGCCGGAGGAAGAGGACAGGCGGCTCCGGGCAGTGGCAATGCGCAGTCCTAGTGGCCTGGGCTGCGCTGTGCGCTGTGCGCTGCGCGCTGCGCCTGTTCGTGGCGCTCGCGCCCCAGGTTTGCTGCGCAAATCGTGTGCGCCTGGAAAGCTGTTTTGGAGTAGGCTACGGAGCCCCGTGGCAACCATGGCGTCGCTAAGCGTCACGTGCTTTGCAGCAGCACTGCTGCGTGCCTCTGGGCGTATCCGGCAGATTCTAGAACGTTCTCAAGGGAGAAGACGACGTACTAGCAGCAACTGCAGAGGCAACACAGGCGACGGGAATCGGCCGGGCCAATCCGGCAGGCGGCAGCAGGCGCCCGTGATGAGTCCATCCGTGACCGAGGGCGGCCAGGATCAGGAGGCCAGGCCCCGCGCCGCCAGTCATGTCGTCCGATTCGCGAACAGACTGTGACTGATTTCGGCTGATCTGATACAAGCTGAATGTGATCAGCCGAACGGGGTGAAAAGTTGCTCAGCCAGCCAGAGCCTGCAGCAGCCGCCTCAACTGTTGGTCCGTTCAGGCCGCGCGTTCGCGTTCTGGGTCCCCGAGTTCTCGAACATGGAAAGCTCCGGAACACGGTGGCCTTGGAACTGAAACGCGTGCCAACCCAATCGATCCACGTGTAGTACGCTACACGGCCAAAGACGAAGACGCACGCAATGCAGTTATCCATGTGTACACCGGGGATCCTTAAGGCTCCGTTCGTTTCTTTGGGAACGGGCCGTTCCGGCGGTCGTTCCGGGTGGAACGGAGCCATCCGTATTGAAAACTGGTGTATACTGGCCAGAACCAAACCTGGTCCGGCTGCTGGCCGAACGGGCCCTAAAAAAAAGTACACCGTACACCGGTCACCGGACATGTCGGAATCGTCAGAACCAGCGACCACATACAGATAGCCCCAGCGGCAGTCGATGAACCGTGCCACGTAGCTTCGCAGTGCTCACGGCCTATCCTAATGCTAGCGAATTCATTCATTCCCATCGAAGAAATTGGAGGCGCAGACACATGCTCGCCTCCGCTATCTCCGCAGCCGACGTCGCGCGGCCGATCCGGCGGCCACGCACGACGCTTTTCCTTGCAACTTGCACCACGAGACCAGCGCGGCAGCGATCTCCCTGAGCCCCTAGGCCCTCCCGATCGGACCGAGAGTGCAACGGAAACCAAACGATTCGGGCGTGGAAGCTCCAGGTCCATCAGGTGGATCGGAGGCAGCAGCAAGGGAATCGGAGTGAGTGGTGGTGCGCGGCAACCGGGGCGGGCCGTGTGGTGTGTGGTAGACTGGTAGGTGGTTGGTGAATGGTGAGGCCTTTTTGGCCGTTTTGTGGCGCCGGGTCCCGGTTTCCGCGCTAGCCTCTAGCGTCGTGTCGTCCGGCCAGCGCGCGCCCGTGAGGCCGTGACCAGGAGGAGGGAGAGCCCCGGCAGACGGCAGCCACCTGTGAGTGAAGCTGTGTGTGATGGGAATGTGATTGCGAGCTTGTAACGCTGTGCTACTACTTCTACTACATATATGCTGTATCACCTACCACGTTACACTTGGTTTGAGGTTCGGTTTCAACCAACCAGTGCCACGATGAAGTACTGCACACCACTCTGCCAGCCAGCCAACAAGCCACGCCCAAGAGATGGTTCCGTGAAGAAACAACGGCGACGATGCTCTCACCCAAGCCGCGCACACGCATCACCGGTATGGTTAAAATTTCCGAATCCGACGTCCACTTGCCCCCGGCTCTCGAGAGACCTTGTCAGCAGCGGCATCATTCCACGTCCACGCCCCTGGGACCCCGGCCCAATCACTGCAGCCGCCCCGAGCTTGGTCTTTGCCATTGCAATCATACAAACAGCAGCTACTCGCCTGTACCTGTACAATGCCTACACCTAATACAAACCACCATGTACACATACAGTATGCTCGTCAAATTGCCAAAAGGAAAACAATCTATTATCTATGCAGCCTCTGGTTCTGGGAAACCGAAACCCAACCTTGTCACCCAACCCACCATGGCCGGACGCCGGCGAACTCGCAGTGTGCTCTCCTCCAGCAATTGCCTGCGCCGCGCCGCCGTTGCGCGGATGTCGATGCCCCTACAAGACGACCTGGGCATGTGAACCAAGCGTCCAAGGGGTCAGTCGGTTTAATCATACTGACACAATCGTGTCATCCATCCATTCAGACTATATACCAGCAGGCAGCAGCAGGTGGCAAATGATTCGAACGGACGGTACAGCATACAGACATTCCACTTCCTCCCCCCGTGAACCGCCACCAGCAGTCCAGCAGTTTAGTAGTACGAGTACAGGTAAGCCGCCTTGTCTATTTTTTTTTTTTTCCGGGGTGCCGGCAACAAGTGGCGACAGCCAGTGCCGCCTTGAAGACGATTCCTTCCTTCCTCCTCCTCCTCCAACCAACCGATTCTCACGAAAAGACGGAGGTAAAGGAAACCGCGAGGGGGATAAAACTGTGATATGTTCATGCACTAAAGTGACAAAAGGAAGACAAAGACGACACCTTCAATTCTCTGTGACGCTGTTACGAGCCAATGCTCCTCAAAGATGCACGTGACTACGTGAGCCGGGACGCCTGGTCCCAAGGCCATTTCCTTCTCTCACTCAGCCTTGCTGAATGCTGAAGGCTGAAGAAGGGAGGGACGAAGGCCATGAAGTGAAGCCCTTATTTAAATCCCCTCTTTCCCTCCTCAAACTCAAAGCCACATACTCTGGATATCACCTTGCCTTCCTTCCACACACACATACAGACATACACTCTCAAGACTGCCTGAATAGGAGATAGACACAGAGTTACAAACGCAGAGATGATGCCGAGGCTAAAAGGTCTCACCTTCCTGCTTCTGCTCCTCCTCCTCGTTCTCTGCTCCGGCGTTCATCAATGCGACGCGAGGAGTGGCAAGCGCTGGAGTTGGAGGCGAAGCAGCAGAGCACCGTCCACCTCCGCGCTCAGGAGAAAAGGGAAAGCGAAGAGCAGCAGCAGCAGCTCCCACAAGCAGAACGGCAAAGGGAGTCAGAGTCCACACCAGCCCAGCCCGGCACCTCCTGCTAGCCCGAGCGGAGACCCTGTGAAGGGCAATGGAAGCCAGGCTCCTCCAGCAATGCCGGCACCTAGCGGCGGCGGGTATGGATACCCACTGCCGCCTCCACCGCCGCTGCAGACCTCACCAGCGGCACCTTCACCACCAGCGGCGCCACCGTCACAAAATACAGTCTTTAACGTGGTGGATTTTGGAGCCAAGGGTGATGGAGTTACTGATGATACTCAGGTCACCATCACTGCCTTCAAAATCCTCTGCTTCCAACTAGGACGCTTCTGTTGCCTGCATCATATATTCTGAGCTAGATTTTTTCCCCTGGCATCCTGGTATATTCAGTTTCGGTTTTTACAGCTAGTATAGTATCCTCAAATGACTATATATTCTGAGCTGGATTATTTTTTCCGGCATCCTGGCATATTCAGTTTCATTTTTACAGTTAGCATCCTCAAATGAACCTCTAATGTCCATTAGCAGACACATTGCTATTGCTACCAACCAAGTACCACCGCAATATTTGAAGTTCAAATTTAGAATGCCCCAAGTATTGGAATTTCAAATAAACACTCAGCTACTGACATTCGTTCGCGTTGATCACATTTTGCGCAGAAAGTTTTCTTAATTTTTCTTTTTAAAAAAATATGCTATCATATATTCTCAGTAAGCGCACTTCAGGACATGATTGCCGAGGTTCCTGTTTCTTTAGAAAAAATGGTCACACATTTTTTTCCCCAGTGCATTAGCCTTTGGAAAATGCTAAACACCATTTGGTCTTAAAGGTTAGAGTTTCACATGATAGTGCAAGTGCATATGGCGCCAGAACCTAGATTTGGTTTTTGTGCATAGTTTGTCTTTTCTCATATATGATTGGGTGCATTTCTGGAAAGGCACATGTCTTTTACGCATTATTCTGGACTGCATTTTATTTGGGATAAAGAAATGGGAATCATGTAGATCAATGGTCCACAAGAGTACAAGCCTCTGATAGTTTTACTTGCAGAACTGTATGTGCCTGGATTCCCTAGAATAAGGTTTAGGCTAGCAATTATATCCTTGTGATGTTCAAAGATATGACAACCCTCAAACAGTAAGGAGATTGGATATATTCATATATTGATTCTTGTCAATTCTTTGTTTCCTTGCATTTTCAAGAGTATAAATATCTTTTATAATGAACCAAAGTAGATTATGTGAAACTACCCTCATTTTATAACCTAAAGTAATATTTCTTTCTTTGTCCATTTTGAGCAAGGAGTTATGTCTCGTGCAGATGTGCTCATACATGGGCTCACCATTAATGATATGGATGGCACAGAGAAGTGTTCCCAAAAGGTTAACTGAATAATTGTCTATTTATACAGGCCTTTCAAGCAGCATGGGCAGCAGCATGCAAGGTGGAGGCATCTACAATTCTTGTACCATCTGAACTTCAGTTTGTTGTGGGCCCAATCTCATTCTCTGGGCCTTACTGTAAACCAAATATTCTATTCCAGGTAAATCTACTTCGAAGTTCTAACTCTAATGTGTGTCCTTACATGACTAGTAGAAAAATAGGCATGTGTTAGAATTGCTGGCTGAACCGCACATGCCTGAAACTAGCTAAATCTTTTGTTAAGTGCTGCATCAGCAATTCAGTACCAATTCGTTTTTAGTGTTTTATTAAACACCATAAGATCAACTGCAGAAAATGGATGTATATTTGTTTGACAAAAAAAAGTGAGACCAAAACAAGCACTCTATATCTGATCAATTTCCTGATACTGTTATGGCCAGTCAGCAAATTATGCAACAAAAATATTGACAAACTGAAGAACAAATTAAATAAGCAGGAGTACTGGTATCAAATGGCATGTTCTAATTTTGCAGCTAGATGGAACTATTTTAGCTCAAACCAGTGCAAGAGCGTGGGGTTCTGGTTTGCTTCAATGGCTTGAGTTCACAAAGCTAACTGGAATAGCAATCCAAGGCAGTGGTGTAATAAATGGCAGGGGGCAAGAATGGTGGACATATTCAGATCCAAATGACGATGACAACGACGACGCAGTAAGGCCTGACCATCTAATTACATCCTACTTATAGAGAGGTGAAAACAATTTTAATTGCTTACCTGGATGCTTTCCAACAGTACTATGTGGAGCTAGACAAGATGCCACAGATTAAACCTACGGTAAGCAGACTATTATTGCAGCACTTGAACATTTTCGTAGATGCATATTAAACATTGCGTACTTTGATGCAGGCACTGAGGTTTTATGGCAGTTCCAATGTCACAGTAACTGGGATAACGATTGTCAACAGCTCCCAGTGCCATCTCAAGTTCGATAGCTGTCAAGGAGTCATGGTTCACGACTTGACCATCTCTTCCCCTGAGAATAGTCCCAATACTGATGGAATACACCTGCAAAACTCCAAAGAAGTCAACATTCACCACACTAACCTGGCTTGCGGTAATGCTAAAAGAACTCATATCCCAACCCCAATACGACCAACCCTTTTTGTGCTCACTAAACAAGTTCACAGGAATTTGAGTTAAAAAGACACCTGATGTACTATATAGATAAAGAGACGTATTCTGGTAACCAGCCATATTAGATAACTGCAGAACTTCTAAATAAAGGGCAAGATTCAGGAGTAACAGAGCAATCTCAATAACACTAGTACGAGCCGGAGTTTAACTGGTTCTAAAAGTAAAACCTGCTATTAACACGAATTTTTGTGCACGTGCAATGCAGGTGATGACTGTGTTTCCATACAAACAGGATGCAGTGATGTAAACATACATAACGTGAACTGTGGACCAGGACATGGGATCAGCATTGGTGGTCTAGGGAGGTACAACACAAAAGCATGTGTATCCAACATCACCGTAAGAGATGTTAAAATGTTCAGAACAATGACGGGTGTCAGAATCAAGACTTGGCAGGTAAGCACAACCTGAAAGCTCCAGAGCCATCCACCCAGCAAGCACTTCTGCATTCACCGAGCTGGCGAGCTAAACGCGCTGACATCTTGACGCAGGGCGGTTCAGGGCTGGTCCAAGGCATAAGGTTCTCAAACATACAGGTTTCAGAAGTGCAGACACCTATCATAATAGATCAATTCTACTGCGACAAGACGACGTGCAGGAACCAGACATCAGCAGTGGCCGTTTCAGGCGTTCAGTACGAGAACATCAGGGGCACTTTCACGATCAAGCCTGCCCACTTCGCGTGCAGCGACAGCTCGCCTTGTTCGGAGATCACTCTCACCGGGATACAACTCAAGCCACTGCTAGTGCCACAGTACCATCTCTACAACCCCTTCTGCTGGCAGGCGTTCGGAGAGCTGTACACCCCCACCGTGCCTCCCATATCTTGCTTGCAGATCGGCAAGCCAGCAGGGAACAGCGTGCTGTCTGACGGTGACCTTTGCTGAAACGCCGATCCGGGAATTAGTGTTACTGCTGGTGTTCATCAGTTAAGGCGGTCGTTGTGATTCTAACGACCCCTTTGCGCGATGCTGTGTAACTGTGCATAGTGCATCTATGCAGCTACTGTCAGGATCAGGAATCAGGATGTGGCTTCCATGGCACATACCAATTCCCCTCTTGCTAGGAAAGGTAGTGTTTGCACAGTGTCTCCATTTTCCCGTGATGCATCTTGTATGGGATACTTCAGGGTAAGAGTGACATAGGATGAGTCGTCTGTAAACAACAAATAATTACGGAGTAATAGTAAGTAGCAAAGCCTACTCTCTCTTCAGATGCAGCTATCGTTGGGTGATAGATCCAGCTATCCGTTGTTCGGTACTTTTTTTTTTTCGAAAGACGTTGCAGCTATAGTCGGAAGAACAGCAAGATTTTTTATTAGTAGAAGCACCACCACTGCTACATTGAACAGTGGGAGCTGTTGGACGTCAACGTGGACGAGAATGACGAGCCGCACATGAACCGTGAGTACAGGCGCTACCAAGCTTGGTACCAAGGCGCGACACGTTGCAGGCTGAGGCTATAATGGACAGAAGATGACTACGCCGACATCGAGTCCTCCTCCGACGAAGACACGACGTACGACTATACTACTCGTGTAGAAAGGCAGGTGGAGGCAGGACCAATCTTGACAGGTGGAGGCATACCAATACAATCTTACTGAGAACTTTGTTGCAGAGCAACACCCTCAAATGCTCGGTTGAAGACATTGAGCGCTTTCGTCCGAGAGTCAGGGACGACGACACGCATAACTTCCTAGATGTAAGATTCTATTAATACGTTAAAATCTTTCAGTTAATATGATTTTGTACAACAGAGACTGTCACGTCGGCTACGCTGTGTGGCTGCTCGTTGTGGTTGTAGGACAGCCACGACGCAAGACGTGCATGTTCCTTAGGTTCGTCTAGCCAAGCACCTATAGGGTCCATAGGCATTGCGTACGAGGACGACGAGGAGGTGGACCAGAGGCACGAGGAGCTTAGACCGTCTCAGCTACAGGACGCTCCCTCGACTCAGCCTGCAGGCACTAGGCGACGCCGTCCACCTAACCCTTTCACTCTAGACACCGACGCTCTTGGTCACAAGGGTAAGGATAAGATTAGGAGGTAGTAAGGATTTGCGGTAGATGTTATTATGGACTATTATGAACTTTGTGGACTTTCATTATGAACTATTGTGGACTGTATGGACTATTATTATGGACTGTATGAACTACTATGGACTATAATTATAGACTGTGTGGACTATTAATATGCTCATGTATATGGTTTGAGATCAATGTGGCATATATTTGTATGTTTGAACATGTTGTATTGAGATTAAATATTCATGTCATATTTGTGTATGGATTGCATCAAAAAATAGGGAAAATTATGTCGAAATTTTCTGCCTAAAGTATATTTGTGCAGTACACCTATAGCATCTAGCCTTTATAGTGATTTATCATGTCATCGTCGAATAGGTTTTTCAGTGTCTTTCGAAATAGTGATTGAAGTCTGAATTTGAATAGGTTTTTTAGTCATGGAATCTAGTCTCTCCAGTGTCCTTCGATGTAGGCTTTTCAGTGATTCTGGAGTAGACTTTTCAGGAGCATTTACAACACAATACAACGGCTAGCAAACCTGCCTCCGCCTATATACTGGGATGCATTGCAAACCAAAAGCAAAACCAAACTGGTTTTCGGTTTCGTTGGAGTAGAAATGTCTGAAGAGTCATATAGACGAAAGGGTTTCGAGAGTGGGAAAGGAAAGGGGAGACGAAGGGAACTCCCATTGTGTGGGAGGGGTCTCTTGGTCCTGATTTCTTTGAGGAACCAGTGTATCAGTTTTCTCCCGAGAGTAAAAGTGATTTCACTAAAGAGTATCCTCTCAAAGGATACGATAACCGGAAGGAAGATTGGCCAAAATCATGCATGGTGAGGACTGCTTGGTGCATATGTTCACCGAGGGGATTGACGAAGGTCGTCGCTTCTTCAAATGCCCACGAGCATGGTAATTGCTATTACTATTCATTTGTTAAACATGTTTCTCTAATACACTTACAACTCACAGGACATACTTATTGTAGTCTTCCGAGTCTAAAGAAAACTATGGGTTCAATAGGTGGGTCGATCCTCGACCAATTTATCCGCATCAGCAGTATATCTACTACCTGTAGGATTGTATTTTTGATCTAGAAAGGAAAGTTGGCAGCTATTACAAGGAAGACGAAGACGACAACAACAACAATGGTGCTGATTCACAGGAGGCACTCTGCAATGATCCATATTGCACCTGCTTTAATCACAAGAACAAGGGGCCTTCGCCGCCACCCCCACCACCAGCACCACCAACAATGGGAGACTACCGTGGAGAAGGTGCAACACAATTTGCTATGTGGCCACACTATTAGGATGACCCTATCTTATTCACATGGCACATCCATATGTTTGTTGTTTGGCTTAATTACCTAAGGCATGTTAGGTTTAGTCGAAGGAACTATGTACCCTTGTTTGGTACATGTTTTCACATATCATTTCGTGTGCTTGTTGTTCGCTTCAATTACCTAAGGTATGTTAGGTTTAGTTCAGGACCTCTGTACCTTAATTTGGTACATGTTCTCACATGTCATTTAATGTGTTGTGCGTGTTGAATTATGTAATGCACTACTTCGTTAGATTTTATTTACAATACGTGATCTCATTTCACTACATCCGTAATATTAAACTGAATATTATGACCATAGATAATGAAAACAACAACACAATGAAAAGTCCAATACTAGGGCACATTAAACAACATAATAATACTAGAAGTACATATCGATAAACTAAATAACGCAGTGCATGACCTAAGTACGCCCATACTTAAAGTGCATTACATGACAACACAATGAAAAGTCCAAGAGTAGACAACATTGTTCATGAATAAACCATAGAACTAGCAAGTCATGGAGACTACTAAGGCCACTTTCCCTTTCTTAGGGCATCGGGATTCTCCTCCATCGCTGCTTTCGCTCGGCGCGCACGCTCAAGCTTCTTCTCCCTCTCCTCCCTGTATGCAGCAACACACCTCCTTTCCTCATCTTCCTTGTGCTCCTTTTTCTGCAGCCTCCTCTCTACGTCTCTTCTCCATCATCTCCTTGTCCTCTGCCTCCCACCACAATAGTTCTACATCCATTCCTTGTCGTCAGGCTTGATCTCAGTGTCGATCCACTGCTCAAAATCGCAGAATGATGGAGGGGTCTGCAACAAATGCAATTGTTACAAAACAAATAAATCATGTAAGATTGCATATGACACAAAATAATTATTACACGACATCAATTTCTCACCATCTTGTTAATGCGGAGCTGACGGAGTGTAGGCTCAAACGTAAAATTGGAACACATCCAATACCTCTGCCTATACGTGTCCTCTTCATCGGACTTGGCTACCTTACAAGGATCGCCGTATAAGCACATGGACACTAGAACACCACTAGGCAAAGGCAATAGGTCGAAGTTATTTTCGGTCATAACTACAATTCAACCAATTTCGTTCTAAGAACCGAAAGCAATTAATATTAAACCCTAAACCTAGGGTTTCCCATTTAATGCACAACAATGATCCCATAATATAACAACATGCGCTGAGATTACCTTGGTTTCCTAGTTTTTCCACGCCTTGGCATCCTATGGTTATATAATACAAATATTAAAAATTGCATGAAACCCTAAGTAATGACGATTCTTAGATTGAAAAATTCCGACTAATATATACCGAATCGATGCGAAAAAACTAGAAGGGGAGCGAGGATACCTTGCTCTCGAAGATATACGGATCAAATCAAAGTTTCCAAGGTCCAATATGCCGATTCGTGAGGTAGGGCGAAGTGGGGAGAGCAAAAATCCGAGAGGAGGAGAAAGAAAAGGAAAAAGCATCGGTCAGGAAGGTTGGACGCTGGTTTAAAACACCACCTCGGCGCCAATAATCCTGGCGCCAAGCTCGGCGCCAATGACCCCGGCGCCGAGGTGGCTGCCATGTCACCGTCACGTCTGCGTCGACATCTACGTCAACCCAAGACCTTGGCGCCAAATGTTCTGACGCCGAGATGTGTAAGCTCGACGTCAATTATGTCGGCACCGAGATGATGGTTTAGATTTTGAAAGCATACCTCTAAGGACAGATTTGTGAAAAACTTTCAAAAAAAAAAAGGGGCAAAAAAAATCTGAGTCTGCTGCACCAGACGGATAGGAAAGTGTTTTCTCGGATGTGTGATGCAACGATAATTCCTCTTATAAATTATTTTTCACCCCCGAATTGGATGGATCTCCTGACTTTCCTGAGTCACGCTTAGCTCTGCGTTACCTTTTGTACCGTCGATCTGCTGGTCTATTCGGCCAAAAATTGTTGGTCTGCTTATGATGCTCTGATGTCCGTTGTGACGTGTCACTCATGCTTTCATTCTGTTCTGTGCTACCGCAATCGTTTTGTCAGGCTGTACCTGTACAACACATTGTCCTACTACGTATACCGAGTAGAAAAGCTTTATTGATGCAATCAACACTATGTAAGGTCACTCACACTCCAGCATCAGCAGCTCTCCTCCTCCCATCAGACACCTCACCATTTTCACTCGTACAACACGGGGAAGTAGGCGTCGTAGGTGCACCTCCGCCGCGCGGACATCAGCGCCAACAGCTTCCGGTTGCAGAGCTGGAACTGCGGCGGCCTGTCGTCGTCGTGGGGCGTCGCGGGAACCCTGCCCGGGAGCCCCAGCTGCCGCTGCAGCTCCGCGAACTCCTCGCCTCGTCGGACCACGCGGTCGTAGCAGATGTACCGCCCCCCGGCCGTGCCGCTCATCTCCTCGTACACGCGGACGTGCGCCTCCGCCACCTTCTCCACGTTCGCCGTCGCCAGCAGGCCTTCGGCGAGCAATGCATGCGCTCCTGCGAACGTACAAGATACAGATGTGGTGAACTCGAATTTTCTATGGCCATCAAGAGATGTGTTATTGTGTTGATCGATCTGGCCAGTCAGATAGTTGTAGAGAGTAGGAGACCTTTGAGGTAGGCAATGGATGGAGTAGGGTTCCGCCTCCGGAATCCCGGCCCGGTTACAAGTGCAGGGCATATGGTGACTAGCTTGAGGTCTGTTCCCCGTGCTGCCCTCCATGCCGCCTTTTCCGCCATCGTCTTGCCAAGTGACAGCCACAGCTGCAAATGTTTAGGATCCAGCATTAAAATTCTGCTATCGTGTTGACGTGTTCCATAAAAATGACGAGACTGATTCTTCACAGTGTAGGCTGTAGCCATAAAAAAAATTGGCGCTGTTTAATACAGTTGTGGTTTTGCTATATGTTATTGTCACTCACCTTGTTGTCGCGGCAGAAGCTCTCATCGCTCCAACAGTTCTCATCAATGGTGGTTGGGAACCGGTGGTCATGAGCGTAGTTTTGCCTCCACACACATGCCAAGAGCGACGAGGTGAGAACGCACTTCCTCACGGACTCTGTCCTCACACATGCTTCAACCACCAGCTCTGCTGCTTTGGCTTCCAGGCGTGCCATGTGTTTCTGTCGAAATTGAAATTCACAAGTAAGGCACTTATTTTACATCAGAGTTAATTAGTTATGGATCTTGAAGATAGAACAATATATAAAGTATGTGAAACCTGTATAATGTTAATCGTTAAAATATCAGATATCTGATCGCAGAACTGGGAACTGTAAATATTAACAGTAAATTGTGCTACCAGGTACAGGTATACTTTTTGTTTTTGCGAAAAGGTACAGGTATACTTGATCAGCACCATTAATAAAAAGTCCAAATGGAGCATTTTAGAGACACCAAAAGGTAGCAGGCATAGCATAATAGTGATCCAAAGGTTGCTTGGGGTTGTTGTAAAAAAAAAGTTACTTGGGGTTACTCAAAAGTTGCCAAGTTTAGTTTAGTTGGCATTATATTTTTTTCTGAGGCTTGGAAAATTATAAAGACAAATTCTGTGCAATCATTTGATATTTTTTAATACTCTACCACACACACTTTTCCTCTTAATGGAACTCTTTTTAATACAAAACTTTTGGCTATTTTTTTAGAATATAGCACACTCTCCCTGTGTCTTAGTAGTGGATATTATTCTTAGGTATTCTTAATGCAAAATTTTCCATTACTATCTCTAGCAAGTGCATTTGAATTACTAGACACAGCCTCATACCATCTATAGAAGTAATGTTTTTATTGTTCCAGTTGAAAATGATGGTGCTGGTTGGCATATTAATGTCCTATGGGTCCACGTTCACAAAAATGTGATTGTGACCGCCCAACTATCAATCATGGCTTCAACACTTGCTCGGTGCCTCCTGATCATGGGGGATAATCATTTTGTATATGCTAATGCCTAGTAGCAAGTTCGTGTGTGCAGAAAGATCAACATCAACGGGCTTACGGAAATGTAAATGCAAATGCATACCTTTATTTCATGATTATACAAACAATTTAAGAGGCATATTTAAAATTGCACCTACAAAAGTAAAATAGATTTGGTAGGGAATGACAAAAAGGACAACAAAAGTGGATCACCTAACTATTGGGTTCGATATTGAGTCAGTGTTGACTTAAAAGCTGTTCAGTGAGGGCACTGTTAACTACTACAACTGAAAAAGGGGAGGCATGCCCCGATGTTCATACTGTTTGTCAACTGGAAGAACTTTCTACTGCAACCAAAAGAACAATTAGATGCCTTTCATGTTTATGTTCAAATGACAAGAAGATAACCACCTTACATATGGCCACAGGAGGTTATATATATATATATATATATATATAGGCAAAGACCATGTAAATATATATACAGGCAAAGACCATGTAAACTTTGTCTTCAGCCGATCCTTTGGAATCACATGGTATGGTACGGTATGCCAGAAAGATCGATGTTTTGGGACATGAATACATGATTCCAATCCAGCTTAAATAAATATATAGAGATGTGTGACATGCATAAAGAAAGAGTTGCATCCATATCTATGACGAGGCTAATAAAGTAAGGCAAGGCAATGGCAACATCAGACGTGGTCTAATGAAGTCTCCACGATACCAAACTGAGTGGATGTGATAGTTAAACTGGAACACCAATATACACTTGCACGAGAAACATAACAATAAACTGGCAACCATTTAATGGTTAAACTGGAACACCTATAATCAATTCATTTCCAGCGTCCAGGTGTATATTTGGAGTTGCTAAACATTCACCTACCACCGCTGTCTTTGTAGTAGGTATCCTTCAGCTAAACAGGACAACATCAGTCTGGTTATCAGTTAGCACCTCTGAAGGTCAAACACTCCAGATACACAAAGCCTTGTGCAAATCAAACTGCGGTAGTCTCAAGAAGTTTTAAGTCAATGGTTCATGGTAGGATTCACCATCAGAGGCGAACACTTTGCCAACCAGAACCTATTTAATTAGTGGTCAGCGTTCCTATATCTAGAAAATTCGGACTCTCCTGCTCTCAAACCGGAAACAAGGAAAGCGCTTCTAGTTACATACTCCACAGATTACGCATGGCCCCAGTTGAGCCATTTCACAGGATCATTCTAAGGTGTGAGTGCCATCCTTAGTTCATATTCCATACTGTAACCTTACTGGACATAGTGAGTGGGTTATTTAAACAGATCAGAACCTATTTTTCCTTGTCTTCAGAATTTTAGCATAGTTGTTCCATTCCAATCAGAAAATGCAATTTACATGGTGATGTAAATTATTAGACCTAAATTTTAAATCTCACTTTCATGATCTAACTGATCTTTATCTATGACTCATGAATAAGCCTTTTGTCGTCTTCTTAGCAATTTAAGACTTTCAACATTAGTGCCTACAATTCTCTTAATAAATTAATTAATTTTGTCTATCAAGTTGGCACCTATATGTTCCATAATGTGCATCTCTACTCTTCCTCGAAAAGAATAAGACAAATACTTCAGTTTTACAGCACACTGAGAAGCATGATTATAAAAGTGACAAAACTAGATCTTGTTTCACAGACACACAAAATAGGAGAAAATTTATCATCAGGCCTACCTTTGCACGTATGACTTTTGTGGCAGAATTTTCTGCTCAGAGAATTAGATGCTGAGTAATTATAGGATGAAACCAATACAGGTTGAGTAGCTCACCGTGTAACCGGAGATGCCCCCTGGATCCACAAGTGACGAGGTGTGAAAGACACCAACACAGCCGTCAAAAGCTTCATGCAAGCTCTCCGGGTCCATCACATTTGCGATCACAGTCCAGACACCGTCCCTGCCATTCTCCCCAAATATCTCCATCTCCCGCAGCTTGTCAAGGTCCTCTGCGATAGCACAAAAAACACACACACATAAATAGCTACTTTGATTGACAGAAAGTTCAGTAAGACCAATTTTGCAATAGGAATGTTCCAGTTCATGAAAACATTGACTTTGAGCAATAGTAACATATCTGGTTTCATGAGAACTTACTTTCCCTAATAATAACAGAGAAGCCTTGGAAACCACAAATGGAAATTCCAGTTGTTAATTTCTGTTTAAGAGGCCCAATTTTGAACTTGTGAGTCATTATCTGATTGAGCATTATATGGAGTGAATAAAGTTTTTTTTTCTCATGTCACATTGTTGCTGACAAGATTTTGGATAAGAACACACGAAGGCTATGGTTACACCTCAAAAAGTTGAAAACTGCCTCTACACACCTCAAAGTAATCAAGTTGGAAATATTATGTTCCCATAGGGCAACCAGTTGATGATCAATTTTGTTTTTCCAATTAGTATATCCCAAACAAACATTATCAAATACTATTATTAGATGATGTTAATTGGTGCAACTTTGTCTCTTTTTTGAACATAGAAAGTGCACTGATGCAAATTTTATTGGAAGAAAAGATAGGCAGGCTTTATAAAATTGTTAGCAAAGGGTAAACCGGTAAAAGACCAGAAAATACAGGGAAAGAGGATATCATGTCACACTAAATGAATTCAATTTTACCGGAGAGAGAAGTAGAAAATCACCAACCCCGTAACCAGAACAGCATGTCATGCAAAATCTTGTACATGTATACATCAGAACAACATCATCTCTAGGGAAAATGTTTCTTCTTTCATAAATGTCTCTGTGTCTAACTTCTTCCATGGTTTTCATCAACCATTCCACCCTAATTGGCAAGATTTCAAAAATAACAAGGTGCTAAGGAACAAGACATGATGCATTCATGCATCAGCTAGTATCAAATTATTAATTGCCTTAATGGTCCTTTCAGTAAGGTGGTAAGATGAGGATAACTTATCAGTGTACTATTAATGAAGAAGATACCCTTACCAGATATGCTCCTCAATGGGGTCCCAAAGAAAAAGGCCCCATTTGGAATGAGGGGATTTTGTTCCCATGTTTCTGCGTTTTTCATGTGAAAATTGCTGCGTTTCAAACGGGCCCTAAAGAAACATGGCATGACATGGAAAGGAGTGAACTGGTGGGAGAGAAAAATGGGACATCTCATTTGCATGACTTTGGCCTCTTGCCGTCCAAAGAGAGTGACATGTTCAATTTGATCATAAGGGCTACGTAACTTCCTCTAGTCCAAGAAAACTTCATTGGTGAAAATCAAGTTATCAAATAGACTAAAAGTGACGTGCCCATGCGGCGTGGGCGAAGTAACCAACTACGATGCAATGTTCAACTAAAACTAATGGTAGCAGAAAACTGTACTAATACGTACAGTAGGGGTCAGCATTGGGGCACGCATCACTACTGGTGACCTCATTGGGACGAAAAATCAATGTCCTGGAATAACTTGCGCCAACAAAACATTGGTGCGTATCACAAAACGTGGAGCCGTTAACCATCATTCGTACAAACTGTAGACCCTCTAAACTCTATGCCAGGTAGAGATTAATGGCAATAAATGGCCGAAAGGTTTGTCTGGAATTTTCTTTCCAACAAACCGTGGATAATTTTCCACCAACCCACTACCAGGCAAGGCACCATGCATGCACCGAAGCATACGGATAGAAAACAAGAGATGAACAAAAGGACAACGCCACGACGGTCGCCCAGCTACAAGCCTGTTTCTGAACTCTGAAGGTTGTTTTCGCTGATGATTGGAAATGCGAACCGCTCCTTGGCCCCTCTTCCTGTTTTGTTCGGTTCAACTTATCAGCCGGCATATTGGCTACAGTATTTTTCTCTCTCAACTAAACAGTTTCAGCAAACTTTTCAGCCGGCTTTAATACCAGCATGTTAAAGTCAGCTGATAAATCGGCTAAAGTTGTTTTGTTGCGAGAAAAAAAAATATTGTAGATTGACTGCCGACTGATAAGTTCAACCGAGCGTGAAAAGAAAGAGGGGCCAAGGAGCAGTTCGCATTTCCAATCATCAGCGAAAACAACCTTGAGAATTCAGAAACAGGGTGCGGCACCCGCAACCAACCCCCGGAGACGTCCCACCGCGAAATGAAATGCGAGGAGAGGAACATCCGATTTGAAGCATCCCCCAATCCGTGAAGGGGAGTAAGATCAAGACTAACTGACCTTGCGTCTCGATGGCGAGGCGGACGTCGTAGCCGTGGCGGAGAAGGCAGTCGACGACGGCGAAGCCGAGGAAGGACGTGCCCCCCGTGACGCACACGGTGCGCGCCTCCGCGCCGGCGGCCTCCGCGGCGCGGGCCGCGCGCTTGGCCGCGCCGCCCCCGCCGGGCCTCCTCGCCCACGCGCCGTGGAGCAGCAGCGCGGCGCGCATCTCCTCCACCTCGGCCTCCAGGCTCTGCGTGCTCCGCAGCACCCCCATGCCGCCGTCCCCTCTGCGCCTCCGCCTTATTGCCTTTTTGCCTTGGCGTCCCCGCGTCGCCGTGCCCTGGAGTGAATTCCTGGACGGATTAGTGCAGTGGTGGACTGGTGGGATGGGAGAAGCGTGCTCTGCTCTGCTCTCTGGGGCGGCCTCGGGATTGTGTGATCGGTGGGTGGAGGGTCGCGCGTGAGCCCTCCATAAGGAGTTCCCGTAAACAAAAGCCGCGCGTGCTTGGAGCCTAGCTTCGTTTCCGTTCTTTTGGCTTTTTTGTTGCCACTTTGGCTGAGCCCGAAGCGTGGGCCGCGCTCGGCTCGTGGCTGGCTTGGAACGCAAGGAATATGGTGAATGAGAACGAGACTGCTCGATTGTCTTGGATTTTCATAACAGAAATGTTATACAACACACATGTGTTTTAGCAAACAAAAAACACATAAATTTTTCTCTCTCCCTCTCTCTTTCTCACCGGTGACCACCGGCGTCGGCGATGGCGACCGGTGAGCTCGCCCCGGCGTCCGCGCCCGCACCCGACGCGCCTCCCTGCGCCCGCGCCCGCGGCGGCCATGGCAGTGGCGGCGGCGGCGGATCCGGCTCCAGGTAGGCCTCTCCTCCTCCTCCTTTGCGATCTGTGATTTGTCATTCCATAAAAAAAATTATTTCTTATGATCTGTGAATCTGTGATATTTTAATTTGTGATTGTCTGGAGATAGAAGAAGGCTGGAGCTTAGAGGTAAAAGGAGGGTGTATGCTGTTGGATCTTAATTCTATGGTGCAAAAAAAATCATATATTGAAACTGCATAAAACACATGGTTATGTAGTAGACAAACTCTTATAATTTGTGTGTTTGAATAGTACAAAATAGCCTATAACCTGGACTGTTTTTTTAACACAATGGCAGGAGCTCTGTCTTTCAATTAAAATAGAGAAAGAGAGTTTATGTACCAGCAAAGACACTCCAGATGAGGGTTTAAAGCCACCCGAAGCAGAGATAAGAGGGAAACACACACCCCAAGAGAAATATTAGCTAAACATAAGCGAGTGCTCTCTTCCTTTGCTCTATGTCTTCCTTTATCCTTGTGGCTACTTGCGGCACCGTTTCTATCTCGTTGTTGAAAATTCTCCTATTTCTCTTTTTCCAAATATTTCAAAATGTGTAGATTACTACCCCGTTTAGTCGTCTACGTTCAGATTTTGGCACTTTCCTTGCCGCATCTTCCCACCATGCTCTGATATGGATGGGGTCTGCCTGGGGCTATTGTTGCAGCTGAGTGAAGTTTTCCCAAGAGAGGATTTGATCACAAACCCTCTTAGCAAAAGGGCAACATAGGCATAGGTGGATGTCGGTTTCTAAGGGACCGTTGCACAGCACGCAGTGTTCTTAGTGTGGCCACCCTCTTTTTTTTTGTAGGTTGTGCGTTGTAAGAATTTTATCTTGCACCAAAATCTAGGTGAAGATCTTGCATTTGTTCTCCACTTGTGCTTTCCAAATGAGTTCAGTACGGGACGGGACGAGTGAGCCTTTGAATTGAATTATATAAGCTGAGCGAGTGGAGTAAGTCCCATCCTAGGTCCATTGCCAGGTGATGGAGTCCTGAACGCCCTGTTGTAGGTGCACGTCCTGAATTCGTATCCAAAGGGACACATTCTTCTATGTGGACAGTCGAAGTGATTTTCCCTCTTAGCGAATGCATCCAGTTGTTGTTCCAGAGTTCTTGTTGTAATGTTTGGTTTTTTTCTCGAAACAAGCCAAAACAAATTTGGGGCTAGATACCTTGGGGCTTCTCCTTCAAGCCAATTATGGTGCCAAAACCGAGTCTTTGTACCATCACCCAAAGTTATGTTGATTGAGAAGTTGAAGAGTAGATGATCAACATCAGTGCATGGAAGCTCTGAGCCGATCCAAGGCTTGGAGTCCCCCACCCATTCTTGCCAAAGCCAGCGCAACCGGAGGGCTCTCCCAAATCTATCAAGGTCAGGCACGCCTAAGCCACCAAGGTCTTTGGGTCTGGTAACTGTTGGCCAGTTAACTAGGCAGTGTCTACCATTGGCATTCTCCTCCTCTTTCCATAAGAAAGATCTCCTAATTTTGTCAATCTTCCTCTTAGCCCATGCAGCCAAAGGAAATACTGTGAGGTGGTAGGTTGGCATGGATGAGAGAACTAAAGTTACTAGAGTGAGGCGTCCCGCTTTGTTTAGCCATCTTCCTTTCCATTTGGGTAACCTTTGTCCAATACGCTCAATGAGAGGTTATACATGGACCTTTTGTAGTGATCTGGTGTGGAGTTGCAGCCCTAAATATTTGCATGGGAAGTCACCTCTACTACCGGTGAAGGGTGATAGGACTTGGTCTAAATCGACATTTTTACATCTGATTGGATGCACAGAGCTTTTTTCTAGATTAATATGGAGTCCTGAGAAGGTGCCGAATGCTTGGAGAATAATTTTGACAGCTTCTACATCCTCTCTTTTTTCTACAATGGGTGGAGCTGGTGGTAGAAAACGAGCAACTATAAAGAGGTTAATGCAAGAACGAAGGTACAAAGAGGTGGACGTCATGTCTCTTGGCAATTGCGGACCTAGAGTTTTTTTGGAAGTCCAGGCGGTTTAGTGGGCTATGCAGCTAAGTAGACCTAATCTCCTTTATACATGGGTTACGCGTTAGTTAAATTCAGTGGAGTTCAGATGCAATTAGCCCGAGCGAAGGCGTAGGGTCGCCAAGCCCTGGATCCGCCAATGTCTGATGGCGTGATGGGGTGGTTGTGTAGAGGAGATAACCGGGGCTGCATTAGGAGAACACTATTGTCCTAGTCCAAAAGGATGTAGATGGAAGATAATAATAAGAAAAAGAGGGAAACGAAGGAACGAACAATAATATTTTAGGATTATGTGCTCACCAGCAAGTTATCCTAGATGGGTAAGTACACTAATTGCTATACGCCAATGATCTTATGGGTTACCTCATTCAGTGCCATGTAGAATTTGTGATGATGTGGAGAAATAAAAGGGAGAGAGGTGGGAGAAAGAAGTTGTCGTTCCATGAAACAAGTATATATCTCATAAAGGTAAAATTCAAGACTATAAAGCCACTATTTCACTACTGTATGAGTTTATTGTCATACAACTCACAACATTTCTTTTTTTTATTATACACACAAAATAAGGAATTATATATGTCTTGAGACAACTAAAAGCAACCATTACACAAGTTTTCTATTAATAAGTCGTCTTAAGACCACGTACGGCTAGATATGAGACCGTCTATTTAGACAATAATATACCAATATTTGTTGCATATAATCCGGAAAGTTTCATCTTTCATGTATGATCGAACGAACGACTAAAACAAATGAAAAGACCAACGTGCGTTGTTCTGGCACCCACGTAATCGATCACGCCCCCGTTCGTTCGAGAAGGAAAAAACAACACGTTTCACTTTCATCTAATGGCGTCAATAGATAGATCGTGATGAAGCCAGCAGGGGCAATATTCACCGAACGAGCTCAACACGTCTCGCCAGCACATGTGCCTCGGTCGTTGTTAATTTGTCTCTGTCCCGAATCACAACGCTGTCCCGTTCATGCGGATGGCGTGAGTGAGAGAAAAACGCCACGTGTATTTATCACAGGTCACAAATGTGCGGTCTTCTTGATCAGAAGCGAGGAAGCAACGTTTGGAAAAGAAAAAAAAAGTAAAGCAAAGCAAAGCAAACAAAGTTTTCGTTTTCTACTCATATATAAGTCGTAGTGTTTCGGTTTCTTATGCTCATGGACAAGAGCTTCAACGCCCATCCCACATGCATGTTTTCTACTCCTGCAGATATCATACTTTTGTTCATGGATGCATATTCCAGCAAGTTTTTCTTTTCTTTTCGTTTTCTTTTCATATATAAGTCGTAGTGTTTCGGTTGGAGCAAAGCTGAAAGCTGAGAGGGAGTTGTTACGAAACCGAACACGTCTGCACGTGTTTTTTTCTTTTCTTTTCTGGACAAGAGCTTCAACGCGTGCCGACCGACCATGGGCGTTTGATGAGCCAGAGAGCCAGCAGCGCAAATTCTAATTTGTTTACGACCCGGAGTTTGAACGCAGCTACGCAAGGATGATCCCTCCGCGAATTGAAGCAGTTCAGTCCAATCGCCAGCTTCGGGAGCCATTGACCTGCATCAGCTTGCAGAGTTGCAGTAGACCATTGATCTGCATCAGCTTTTTACAGAGTTGCCGTCGAATCTTCAAGACACACGGCTTAAATGTAGCTTGCCACGAGCCGCCGAACATAATTAGTCCATAATTAAACACTTAAACCTTAAATTTCGGATCTAAACGTTCCTGAAATTAAACCTTAAGGTTCCGTTACTTGTCCCGTACTCATGCATGAAAGCTCCGGCGGCTCGCTCGGTTCCATGCCAGGCAGCCGGCCGATCGGCGTCCGGCTCATCAACCGCCGGCCGGCTCCAGCCGGTATATGCCAGCCGCGGCCCGCGGGTGGAAGTGGACTAGGGGAGCAGGCGGGTCCCACAGCCTCGGTATTCTGGATTATCTGTGGGAGAAGTGATGGGATCCGCGATTTAGCTACTAGTAGGCTTTATGGACGGATTAGGGACCCTATCTATCTATGGATTACGATGTTTGTACTCTCAGCGGCCGACCGTGGGATTTGCTAGCTAAGGCCTGGTTTGTTCCTAAAAATTTTCATCCTAAACTATTACATCGAATCTTACGGCACATGCATAGAGTATTAAATATAGATGAAAAAAAACTAATTGTATAGTTTAGTTGAAAATTACGAGACGAATGTTTTAAGACTAATTAGTCCATGATTAGCCATAAGTGCTACATGAACTAACATGCGCTAATGATGGATTAATTAGACTTAATAAATTCGTCTCGCAGTTTCCAGACGATCTATGTAATTAGTTTTTTTTATTAGTATCCGAAAACACAGCATAGCTAGGCCTTGTTTAGATTGTAAATTTTTGCAACCTGGACACTGTAGCATGTTTCGTTTGTATTTGACAAACTTTGTCCGATCATGGACTAACTAGACTCAAAAGATCCATCTCGTGATTTACAATCAAACTATGTAATTAGTTATTTTTTTTTACTATATTTAATACTACATACATACGTCCAAAAATTGATGTGATGAAGAAAGAATGAAAAAACTTAAAATTTGAAGGTGATCCGAACAAGGCCCTTGGAGAAATGGATTACTCTGAACTGGCAGTCTGACGACAGTGTCCGGAGGCTGAACCAGTGGTTTTGGACCGTTGGACGGTTAGCTTCACCCACCCACGCCTAATAATAATATTAATAAAATTACATATAAATTACTCCTAGAAGAAGCGATCTGTTTTCTTCTCTGCACTGTCCATCTTCGTCAGTGATACGGCGATGCTGCCAGCAACGGTCCAGCCTGAATGAAAAGGCGAGTGCAGAGGAAAAACCACGTAGGCAGGCACAGCCGCGCAGACGGAGACAGGCGTTCACGGCTGCAGCTGCAGCTGCAGGTAGGCGGGGAAATGGACAGGCCCTTATCGTGTGAACTAACTCGGCGGTACTTTTTAGCGAACGAGCGGTGTTTTTCGAAACGATTTGACGCCTGCGAATCTGTGGTATAGAATGATGACCATACCACCAGCAGGCGGCGGCGGCGTCAGCAGAAGAGGCAGCCGGCAACCGGAGTATGGAGAAGAACGGAGGACCAACACCGAAGCAACCATGAGCAAAGACGGAGAGATACCCGACGACCCGACCCACGGACGACGAGGGATGACGGACGCAGTCATCCACTCGACCAGAGCGGCGAGCGCCGATTGCGACTGCGACTGCGATCGACCTCACCTCAGCCGCTCGATCGTCAGCGGTGAAAAGCTACGCTACGCTACGCCGCCCACCGGGGTTGGTCCTCGGCACGCAAAGCTGGTAATCCCGCACGTGACGCTGAATTTCTTCCCGGAGGATCGATCGGAGAACGGCCAAGAGACGTGCGGTGCGGGTTCCAGTGGGCCGGGCAGGGGTACAGGTCTTTCGCGTGCTTCATGGTCGACTACTGGTGGTCGTAGTAACGGAAGGCGTCAGTTTTGACGCGATTCCTTTCCTTGTAAAACAAGGCCATGTTTAGATTGAAAAAAAATTCAACCCGATGAATAGTAATATTTTCGTTTTATTTGATAAATATTGTTCAATCGTGGACCAACTAAGCTCAAAAGATTTATCTTGTGATTTCCAACTAAACTGTGCAATTAGTTATTTTTTTTATCTACATTTAATGCTCCATGCAAACGGCTAAAAATTGATGTGATGGAGAGAGAGTGAAAAAACTTGAATTTTGAGGGTATCTAAACAAGGCAACAAGGCAAGGGAGAGCTTGCCTTCGATCTGACTGGCGAGTGCTGACCATCGCAGCCGCTGCCGCCGCTGCGACGAACCAGACACCTGCTCTGGATCAGGTGTCTGGATGGATTCATGCAGGAGCAGGTCGCCAACTGCCTGACGTGAACGCCCTCTGTTTTTTACGTATATGTTGACTTGTTGAGTTGTTGAAGTGTGAATTCTTCAAGAGATTTTAGTTGTTGACTCTTTTTAATTTTCATTGCCGTCTGCCGCGTAACGAAATTCGACAGGAGATGGAATATGGAAGAATCATACGGCCCAGTTAGTTTTTGGTCCGTCTGGCCCAATGCTTAATCGGCCCATTAAGTTTATTAGTCCAACTTCAGCAGAAACCACAACAAATGGCGAGCAAAGGAAATTAAACCATGAAATGTAGAGGGAGAAACAAAATCATTGAAGGAAAAATGGAAGCAACACGTATAACACTTCAAGAACATATATATATTATGCATAATGCATCATTATATGACCACATTGTTCGTTCAATCTTCTGTCATCGATACAACACTGTCAAAATAGTGGAATTCTCCTAATATTTTTAAGCAGTAATAAAACACTACTGATTATAGTACATGGAAATCTCACTATGAGGTATTTGGTAGAAAAAAATTATACTAAATTTTAAATACCAAAACACTAAGAAAACCCCACCTCACTAGGGAAAATTGAATATTATGGTTGTGCAAGAGACGGCTATGTCGGGCATTCGGGGTTGCAAGCAGGGCTTTTTGCCTTGCAATCTTGCATCGTCGTGTAGCAGTTCTTTGGTTGATATGGGTCGCCGCATCAGAAACAATCCTCCATACCATGACTGAAGTAATCGCACATCCCTGAGAGACACCATATGATTTTGAACTTGCCCTCATTTAGCGATGTCAAGTTGGCAGCAGTAGAAGCAATAGCACTTCCGGTCCCGAGACGCTGAGGTCGACCTGCTGAAATTTTGCATTCATTAATACTTGTCAGCAACATTTATAGTAGTATACTAGCCGAGGTGGGCTTAAGTTGCTACATAGAAAAAAAATATTACAAATGATCACGCAGAACCTTTCGATTAAAATAAAGGAGTACATGGGAACAAATACTCCGTAATATGCAAAGGGTAATTGTCAAGAAAACATTTTGTGCTTCATCATCTACTCACGCATTACTCAAAAATTTGCGTTGCGTCTTGTTCACAAATTGTGCTTACATATATATGTACGAAAATATAAGTCACGCTAACAAATCACAATAATAAATGATGCTTACATTGTATTTTTTTCACGTTTTTTATATAAAAAACCGTATCATCTCCAAACATCAAATCCAAGAGACAAACAATGTCATATATTTTATGTGGATTTGAGCACACATGTAGGACAAAGTGGAGTCGGGGTTTTTTCTTATTTAAAAAGAAAAACAAAAGTCATTCTGGTACCTACACGCAAATAATGCAAAAAAGAAATTGTCAAGAACCGCAAAACTGATGCAAAGTTATTATGTAGACACCGGCGCCTCGCATGCAATAATGTTATCGGACGGCAATGGGAGATGATGAGTAGATGACGAGAAGCATGAGCGCCGCCGCCCGCACCGATCGAACAATCTTGGGCTCGTTTGTGTGCGATGCGACCGTGACGCAGATGAGGAAAAGGTGAGAGTGCTGATCCTATCATCCCCGTCAGGCCGTCAACGATTGAGGCCGTGTTTAGTTAGTTGAAATTTGAAAATTTGGCTACTGTAGCACTTTTGTTTTTATTTAGCAATTATCGTTCAATCATAGACTAATTAGGCTTAAAACGTTCGTCTCGCGATTTCCAACCAAACTGTAAAATTAAATTTTTTTTTCGTCTACATTTAATGCTCTATATACATATCGCAAGATTCGATGTGATGGGTACTGTAGTATTTTTTGGAAACGTTTTTGAACTAAACGTGGCCCGAGAAGAAGTCAAAAGATATACTATACTCACCCTCTGTAGGCGTCCCACAACATGCAAAGAGCACGACGGCGAACATCAATATCGCCGCACTCCTCTGTTCGCCATAATGGACCTTGACTGACTGCTGTCAGAAAGAATCTACTCCTGTAGTATATGGAAGAAGGTACTAATGACCCAGGAGTTGACCTCAATATATAGGGGGTCGCTATCTACCATGCACGCGTTGGCGATTTTTTTTAAAAGGCTATGAGGTAAAGTATTATGGAACTATATATGGATATAGAGGTGAACAAATCGTTAGCATGGTTATTGAATCTTTTTTTACCATGTGTAGCTGTAAAGGCTTATGGTAAATATGGATATACAAGGAATGGTTATCTCTTCCCTTTTCTACTCCCTCTATTCCAAATTATATGATGTTTTTGCTTTTCTAAATATGTTGTTTTTGCTATGTATCTAGACATAATGTATATCTAAGTGCATAGAAAAAACTATGTATAAAAAAAACAAAATGTCTTATAATTTAGAATGGAGAAAGTACATCTCTATCTCTTCTCTATATCTATATTTGTATCTATATCTATCTCTCTTATATAGAACTAAAAAATGACACATTATTCCATCCACCTGGCGCCTTTGTGACTTGTGAGTGTGCCCTTGCAATCGCCCGCCACCTGGCATCGTGCGCGTCCCTCACCCCAGCCCCCACCACCCCACCCCCTGGCATCAATTAGGGAACAAAACCGAAAAAACTAGCAACTTTAGACGCAACCCCACAAAAAATGGCCAAATCAGCCGCCCACTCTAATCATGGTAATCACTGTGATTCCACACTCCTTGCTGGTTATAGGAAAAGAGCTGGGATCACTCATTCTCAATCTAGTGGAGATGCTCTAATATGTTCTGATATGTTAAGAAACAGGGAGCGGCATTTTTTTGGTAGAGAGAAACAAGATGTTTCAATGCCGCAACAAAAAAAATCTAGAGAATATTAGAACATGTGTGGTTGTGTAGAATTTTACAAATAAAGGTGCGATCATAAAGAGAATGAGTACAACAGCAGACAAAATGTACTCTCTAACATCTTTTATTTTGCACAAATGATCTACCGCCGTGTTTGGAAGATGGCCCCCAAATCCAACGGATAACAATGCTCAAGAAGACGACTTGCTTCCGTCATTGATCTCCATGCATGCACGGGCTGAGGCTCGCCCAAAGAAAAAAAAAGAAAGAGTCGAACAACATATTTAGCATCGCCGAACAAAATAAGAACATTTTGTCCAAAAAAATTATCCCAACACAAAATATAGACCTCCAATGGATGAATATCGCAACACTAGCAAAGGATAATAGGATAGGCACTACATGTATGTTGGATCATACAATTGATTTTCAAGCAACCTAGCTAGCAAAGGATTAGGTTGATAAACATTTTTGTTTATGTTAGGTTTAGGGTTATAGTTGCACAGGCTTTGCGGGTGTTACGTGGACACACCTCCGTAGGTCATCACTTCACCCTCGGATGGTAACATTTCGTTTATGTGGAAGCACATAATTTATCACATATGAGCAAACCAATAAAGATAAAGAATAACTATCACATTACTCAGCAACAAAACTGGTTTATGATGATCTAACTATCAAAGACTACAAACTAGAATAATAAATATCTAAACTCACTAGCAAGTTTACAATCTAATACTAGCAAAATAACAAGCCACAATGAAGTAGCACGGCTAATCCCACATGCTACTTCTAAATCTATCTTAATGTAAAAAAGAATACAAGATAAAAATATTTTTGGTGATTAGGTGGACGACTATCTCACGTCCATATATCGATTGAGAAAAGGTACATATAAAACATGGCACAACAAACAAAAGGAAAAGAAAAAAGAAACAATATTGTCCGTGCAATAGCAACAAGACATCCACCATAACAACGAATGCACTATCGAAACCATCAATACAGTAGTCGCCAAACACCAACCAACACACTGCAGCAACAAAGCACGAGGGACATGTAACCACTTCTTTTTATATTTAAAGGATTGCCTGGACTTTTGCTTGCGCTCGCAGGGTAGGGACGTGTAGAAGTCCATCTCTAGTAAACCCTTTCTTATTTATAGAGCGCTTCCTGGAATTTTGCTTATCTGTATGGGTGTCCATATATATGTAAACCAAATCAAATATTTAAATCGGTTATATCACATGCGAAGCTATACCTAGACACAAATATAAGGCCTTGTAATGTTAATTTTCCAGTAAACAGGGACGGATCTAGCGGTGGGGCAGGGGGCTCAAGCCCCCCTACCGCCGCCGCCGCTTATCCCATGGAGCCCTAGAGTCCAAATATATGAAATTCTAGGTTATTGCTAATCAGAGTTTGTCTTAGGAAAACATTGGTCTTTTTTAATCCGTTCGTGATAAATATATAAGGAATTCTAGGTATCTCGTGTAATATGTCCTTGGAATCCTTATGTTTATGGAATCGACATTCCATTCCCATTCTTTTATCACGCAAGATTCTTCCTAAAACACGCAAGATTCTATTTCTATTCGTATTTGGCGATCACGCACGCTCCCAAGTTCCAAACTTACTAAAAGGAAGGCAATCCACTACTATGGAAAGGAAGTAAATATAGAACCTTTCACGCTAAAAAGAAGCTGAAACATGGGAATCGAAAAAGGCTTACCTCTTGTGAAATACTCCTCACATCCTGTAATATAGTACATTCTAGCATTCAAAATTTGTCCTCAAATATAATGCATTCTAGAGGACAAAAACCAACCTTACATTAAATACTTTCCATTTATCAACCAATCACCATTAATCTTTACATTAAATACTTTTCATTTATCAACCAATCACCATTAATCACGTTGATGATAGCGTGTGATTAGGAAATAAAACGAGGGTACATGCATCTTTTATGTCCTCTCTTAATTTATCTTAAAATTTCTATAATGCACTGTATTACAAGACCGAGTGAGTACTAATTTAGCTACTAACCACCAGGTCACGGCTCATGTTTGATCCAAAGCAAGGAAATAATTTACATAGTTTGTAAGTTTAAATTTTGTAAACCAAGTCTTTTTTTTTTTGAGAAAAATTGTAAACCAAGTCTAGATGAATATTAAGTGGAATATAATATTTTCATATAGTAGTTCCATAAGAATTGAGTAGATCAAAATCAGCTACTCCCTTTGGTTTCGAATATTTACTCATCCCGTCATCCGTCAAAAAAAAAAGGAGTGGCACCAAAAGAGTGGTACTTTCTATTTCCAAGCATGCAAACTTTTGGATATATACGATAACTAATTGCACATGTATGTATCATTAGTAATTTAGTTGTGGGTACAACATTTTGTAAGGAAGAGTCGGTTACTCAAGTTAACGTAGATAGCCCCACGTAGTTAGTCTAGAGGGTGAGCGCTAGAATATCACTCTTTTTGAAATGGTGTGAGTATTAGGTCTGTTTGGTAAGGATTCTTGGACAGCTTCTCAGCTAGGTGAAGATGTTTTTTAGCAAACGCTACTTTTGCAAACATCTTTAGCTTTGAAGCCCCCGAAAACCTCCTCTCACATGCCGTGTAGGCTAGGTGGAGCTGAAAAAACAAGATTCTCCCAGCTTCCTCCAACGTGTGTGAGCCCCGGCACAGCCAGGGCGGATTTGCCCCCTAGAGGGCGCAGAGAGGGATAGGGCGGGGCTGCGCAGTCGCCGGTGCTCGGCTCGTGGTGGAGTAGGTCCGGGGCACTGGCGAGTGTGCGACTGCCAAGGTTTGGCTCGTGGCGAGCAGGGATCGGGTGGCAATGACACCGCTGTTGCTTGGCTTGGCACAGGGCAGAGCGTAAGCAGGGGCGCGGGCAAGGTCGTCGGCGAGCGTGCAGCCGCCGATGCTCGCAGGTGTGGGGAAGAAAGAGGAGAGGAGGAAAAGGACATGTTAAAGCTTGATGCAACAAGGCTTATTACCATTAGCATAATTGTTGTGATGGTTATGGTAAATATGGATATATACAAGGAGTGACATGCATTTGCAAGATTACATACTCTATTCGTCTTGAAATGTAAGACATTCTAGTTATTTTCAAACAAAATAAGGAAGAATGTAATAAACGCATGTATCTCTCACTTGACTTCCTCGTCTATTGAAATCTGATTCTATTCTCCATGATTAAATAATGGACTCTTTGTTTCTCATACAAAAATATAGCATGTATTGAATCATGTGTTTCTATTTAGTAAACATTATTTTTCCCCGGACTCTCTTATATTTTAGGCCCTGTTTGGTTGGGCTTTTGGCTTTGGCTTTTGGCCCCAAAAGCCAAAAGCCCAACCAAAGGGGCTGTTTTTGGAGGTGCTTTTCGAAGCAATTGCTTTTAGTAGTTCATTTTTGAAAGTTTGGGTTGACCTCGCTTTTGTAAAAGCTCTTCCATAGTTGTTTCAAGAGAGATAAAGATAAAAGGTATATTTTATACTTGTTTAACCAAACAGCTTTCAGCTTTTCTACAGCTCACAGCCCACAGCAACTTTTCCATAGCTCACAACTTACAGCAGCTTTTTTCCACAGCCACAGCTCAACCAAACATGGCCTTAGTGCCATGCTCCGACTCCAATCCATGCTACCCTTAGATTTTTGTTTAACATGTTTAATATAGTCCTATGGTAAATATGGGCATACAAGGACGTGGGGACGGGGAAGATTGGTAGCCTAGCTGACACTTGTTTTGGGTCCGCGGTCCGCGAGACCTAACACTCGATCGGCCCACCGAGGCTGAACTTGTCAGCCCAAGTACCCAAGGTGCTGAACCTGGCCCATCTGCACGGTCCGCATGCCGCCGACACGCACCGGCACGGCACAGCAGGCAGGCAGCTCCGCCCCACCGTCGCCCCACAGGCGGAACCCGTCGCTGCCGGCCAGTCGGACAGCATCCTCGCGCCGACCCCCCCGCGCTCGTTTTTTTTCTTCGGACGCGCTCTTGTATGTACCACAATGGTTTCCGTCGTTTCGGCCCAGTCCAAGGTACGTACGACGATGGTTTCCATCGTTTCTTTTTCTATTTCTTTTTTCCTCTTTCTTTTTCTTTCCTTTCTACTATTTTTTATTATTTATTTATTATTTATTTATTATTATTCTTGTCATCTTTTATTCTTTTTATTTTCCCCCTTTTCTTCTATTTCTTTTTTCATTTTTTCCGGTATTCTTTTTGTTTCCTTTTTCTATTTTCATTTTTATTGTATGTTTTTATTTTCTTTTTTCTTTCCTTTCATTCATTTATTTTTATTTTCTTTTTTTCTATTTATAATTCTGTTTTATTTTTTTATTTACAGATACACGCGATATTCATATAGTATACATGTAATGCTCTATGATATATTTTTTGATGTCCGCGAGTAGAAATGTGATCTTATACGATGTATTTTGTGATGTTTAGTAAGCATACATTGAATGTTCTAGGACATTTTTGTAATGTTCGATAGCATTTTTTCTCCTTTTTATTTGACTCTAATTAATTACTCCCTTCGTCCCATTGAAAGTGTCGTTTTTACTTTGACTTCTTATTTGACCATTCGTCTTATTTCAAATTTTTATGTAAATAATATTAATTTTGTTATGACTTATTTTATCATTAGAGATACTTTAATAATGATTTATTTATTTTATTATTTGCATAGAAATTTTGAATAAGACGAACGGTCAAACATGAGTTCTAAAAGTCAAAAGCGACACTTTTAATGGGACGGAGGAAGTACTTCACTAATTTTATCATTTTATTTTATATTTATATTTATATTTAGCGATGTTCGTGTAGTCTTAATGTGATGTTCTACGATGTATTTGTGATGTTCGCGTGGTATACATATGATGTTCTATGCTATATTTAGTGATGTTCGTAGTCTTAATGTGATGTTCTACGTATTTTGTGATGTTTGTGTGGTATACATATGATGTTCTATGCTATATTTAGCGATGTTCGTGTAGTTTTAATGTGATGTTCTGCGATGTATTTTGTGATGTTCGCGTAGTGTACATATGATGTTCTAAACTATATTTAGTGATGTTCGTGTAGTCTTAATATGATATTCTACGATATATTTGTGATGTTCCGTAGAATTTTTCTTTTTCTTTTATTTGACTATAATTAATTACTTCACTAATTTTATTTTTTTTATTTTTTATTTTTATATATGATATTCGCGTAGTATACATATAATGTTCTATGCTATTTTCTGCAATATTCGTGTAGTGTTAATGTGATGTTCGACGATTATAACTTTAAATATAGGTTCATCATGAGATAAATGTTCTTTAAAAAATTATCAAAATATATCCACATGGAATCTTGTTTTGAAAAGTTTATTGCAAGAAATATGATGGTACAATTGGATTTTAATTAGGATACTTGGTTTAGGAGCTATGACTCTTTTTTACTTGAAAAAGCATGAGACATACACTGATGTCACCTATTATGGAATCTACTGCATGGCTATCGACTAGGCTGCCTGGGGCGCGGGCCTGAACGAAAATACGGCCCAAATAGAAGAGAAGCAGCCCAATTCCGAAAAAAATTAATTATAGGGGAGGGGGGTCGCCCCCCAACAACAACAGGAGTACTGGACCACGGCACGTACGGCGGCGCTCCGTGTAGCTGCACGCCTAACGTCCGACCTGGCACGCAACAGTGGTGTGGACGCAGTTAATGAGCGATGTGGAGAGCGTGAGAGAGAGACACACAGGCTAGCGCCTACTGCACCCAGCAAGCACTGTACACCACAAGAAGCGTACAGGACCGAGGGCCTGTTTAGTTCAAAAACAAATTTCAAAAAATACTGCAGTAGCCATCACATTAAATCTTGCAATACGCATGAATAGAGCATTAAATATAGGCGAAAAAAACTAATTACACAATTTGATTGAAAACTTACGAGACGAACGTTTTAAACCTAATTAGTCCATGATTAAACACTAATTGTCAAATAAAAATAAAAATAAAAATACTACGATAACCAAATTCCCAAAATTCACAAACTAAACACAGCCCGAGACTCCAGGTACAAAAGACTAGAAAGAAAGGGCCGGGCCCCGGGCGTACGCGTCGTCCCTCCGCTGCTGGCTGCGTCCGATTCCTCCGGGCCAGTTGCTCCCGTGCATCTCCGCCACGGTCGGTGCCGCCCGGTGTAAACGACGTGGGAACGCGGGAGCGCGGGCACCGTCACAGCCCGGTGCCCGCAGAGCAGGCGATCGCTGTTGGCGTGGGAACGCATCCGCGGCGCGACAGACATCGGGAGAGACGGCGACGTCACGAGGTCCTTTGAAACAGCAGTCTGCTAGTACTACAATCCTATTCCTACAGGGTAGCCAGGCGTGTCCCTGTCGGCCGTAGAGTACAGTGCACAGTATGCTATGAACGGAAAAGGGAGGAGCTAGGGTAGGGCCTGGAGACGAGGCTTGGAGTACAAGGGAGTGACCATGCGACGCGATGAGAGTCGTTGTTCGTTAACCCGTCTATCGCCCACCGGTAGTGGTGGTAGTGCAGTGTCGAGAGCCATCGGCCGACTCCGTAGCCTTGTTGGTGCCATCGTGCTGAACTTCTGATCTCAATACGTCGTCCGAGTTCCCTTTGTGGTGATTCCAAATCCCAGGCCGAACTTCCTTGACCTGGCTTTTCCCATGGCTGTTTCACCAGGAAACTAAATGTGAGCCTACTGCTGGTATCAAGAGATAATCTGAATCATGATACGCATATGCTACTTTCCCAGCAATCATGATTCATGACTATGCAAGAAACAAATCTATGTTAAGAAAGGTGTGGTTAGGCAGTCAGTTTTCAACCACAAACCTTTGGTTTCGGTGCCATACGAGGTTATAAGATTGGCTGATCAGGATTTGGAGGGTCATCAATAACATCCTATATATCACACAAAAATAGAAGGGTTATAAAACAACAAAACCACAGAGCTACAGAGTTAACATGTAACAGCACTATAGGAAGATAACAAGAAATCCACATGCCTGGATATCATCTGGCTGCTCACCCAATTGTATCATTTCTATGATCTGCCAGGTCAAATACAGTGCCATGTTCAAAAGCCAAATTTTGGTTCAATATGAGCTTGAAATCGTATATATGCAAAAACTTCTTTTATTTGGAGGACAAAATCACATATATCAAAATTTCAGATTTTGTAATGTTTATTAATATACTCCTGGTAGCTTAACAAGGGCAATACATGATAAGGTGAAGTGGATACCAGAACACTCATGACGCAAGAGGTAACTGAAACAAGCATGTTTGAATATCCAGCAGCACATATTGAGTGAACTTCTCAGCTCTCACCCACCATCCCATAAGCATGTTTGAATATCCAGCAGCACATATTGAGTGAACTTCTCAGCTCTCACCCACCATCCCATGTCTTAGTGTATGATGCATCACTAGAAGAAGGAAGCAGCCCCTCATTGATGCATGTTCAAGGAGCCTTGCGATTGCAACTGGCTAGATCTAACCAGGGTTTACAATTCCGGTATAAAAAAAATTCGGCACCCAGCGATAAATACGAAATTTCGAGAATTTTGGCAATATCGGACCAAATTCAAAATGATTTTTTGAAAAATTTAACGTCGTTTCACAAGAAACATTCTCCAATCCATCGTGCATCACAAATATATATAAAACCGACTAAATAACACAATATATAACATAGGAGAGCATTGGTAATTTGGCGAGCTGACGATGAGTGAGTTACCAATGCTAGTGACGCTGGACGTGGGAGTGAGGAAATCGAATACATTTAGGTCTTTAGTAAAACTAGAGGATATGGAGGATCTAGTACGATTTGGTGTAATTTTAAGGTGAAAGATGAATTCAACCGAAAAATTTTGACCGATACAAATTTTTTCAGACCCCGGAGAAAAAGGCGATATTTCAGGAATTTCAACGAAATTTCGCTGAAATTGTAAACCCTGGATCTAACAATGAAACTAAACACAAGATTTTTCATTTTTTAATCTCTCATCAGTCTACCATTAATATCTAAGTCCAGTTTAAGGTAAGTTGACCTTTGAGAATCAGCATGGTGCTAAACAGGATTGATTACTTAAATCGTGTACCATGCAGCAATGAGCAGTTAGGAACAATTCTACTTTCTGAAGTTAATGTAATTGCATTGACATGAAACTATCTACGAAATGAACACTTCACAGACATCTTCAGATATCACGTATGCAGTAGTCTGCGGCAGCGTAAGGATTAAACTTGCAGCCATTTTACAATGTTAACACTTGATACATTAACAAACATATATATAGATAAACCTGTACTTACTGATATATAACACAACATCATTATATAATGAAGAAATAGACATGTACACACCTTTAACTTTTCTTTGGCACCTGCAAGCTTTTCTTTGACATCTGCAAGGTTTTCATTGGCAGCTGCAACCTTTTCATTGGCAGCTGCAAGCTCTTCATTGGCAGCTGCCAGCTCTTCATTGGCAGCTGCGAGCTTAATTAGCGATGACTGTACCTTGTCTCTTTGGGATAAACATGTTCTCTATTTCATTGAAAACATGTTAGCCAGTTTCACTTATCTAGATAACGATAAAATTATCTAGACACATAATCATACCTGAAGGGCAGATAATTTTTTTGCATGGCTGTCCAACTGAATGGCAACTGTTCCAGCCACTTCTTTTTCTTTGTATGTTCCAATAACAGCCAGCAAATGATCTACTTGAGCAGATCTAGTGTCTACATGTTGAAGCTTCATTCTAAGACTTTCAACTTCATTTTGCATAGACTAAAAGGACAACAGCATAATCAAGACATCAGGATAATTCTCCATAAACAAATTCAATAAAAAAGCGTGGACAAGGAAAGGACATACTGACAGGAGCTACTTTGAGTGGAGCATTGTAAAGGTCCTAGGAGCTACTTTCAGTGGAATCATCGTCAGTACCATGCTTATCATTTTGATGTTTAAATTAAAAATTAAACATATCTGTTTTTACTGGTTGAAGCCTTTTATTTTCTTCCTACAAACTACAGTAGTTATCCAATTAAATGATGCTCAAATGTTGAAAGGAAATATTGAATGGCAAGTGACTGGCCCATTTTCTCTGTAGTTTCAGTGGTCCAGAAACGCTGCTGATACGCTAACCAGTAACCAGTTCACAACACACATGAGGGTGCGGGATAGAGGGATGGAGCCAGACCTTGTAGTCCATCTTGTTCTTCCGCTTCATCTTCTCGTTGAGTCCATCTTGTTCTTCCGCTTCATCTTCTAGTTGAGGAGGGCGTCGTCCTCCCTGATCGCGAACTCCATGGGCTCCCCCGCCGGTGGCGGCGGTGCATCCGCGAGCGGCTGCCTCCCGGTCCCGGCGGCGGCGCGCTGGAGCTTCCCGGGCTGCTCGTCCGCCATCACCGGGCGCACCCCTCGCGCGGACACGGCAGCCGGATCTAGGTTTGAGGAGCGGCGGGGATGCAGTGGAGCCGTGGAGGCGGGGAACGAGAAGCCAGGTGGTGATCGAGTGTTGGCACTACCGCCGAGGCTGAACTTGGTAGCCTAGCGAAGACTTGTTTTGGGTCCGCGAGACCCAACACTCGATCGGCCCACCGAGGCTGAACTTGCCAGCCCAGCTGCCCAGGTACCCAAGACGCGAACTCGTACTTGGGCTGAACCTGGTCCACCCGCACGGGCCGCATGCCGCCGACGCGCACCGGCACAGCGGCAGCTCCGCCTCACCGTCGCCGGCACTGGAGAGCACTGGACCAGACCAACCACGGCACGTACGGCGGCGCACCGTGTAGCTGCACGCCTAACGTCCCACCAGGCACGCAGCAGTGGTGTGGACGCAGTTAATTAGCGATGTGGAGAGCGTGAGAGAGAGGACACACACACACAGGCTTAAAGCTAGCGCCTACGTACTGCACCGAGCAAGCACTGTACACCACAAGAAGCGTACAGGACCGAGACTTGAGGCTCCAGGTTGGTGACCAAGGAGTCACAGCACAAGAAGCCGCTGCTGGGTCCGGTGTAAACGACGTGGGAACGCGGGAGCGCGCGCGCGCACCGCCACAGCCCGGTGCCCGCAGAGGGCAGGCGATCGCTGTTGGCGTGGGAACGCATCCGCGGCGCGACGCGTGAGCGCGGGGATGCCCAGGGTCTGGGTCTGGGTGGGATGTCGATGAAGGCACGACACGACATCCTGAGATCGAAAGACGGCGATGGCACGAGGTCCTTGTGGAACAGCAGTCTCCTATTACAATCCTATTCCTACAGGGTAGCTAGGCGTGTCCCTGTCGGCCGTAGCGTACAGTACACAGTATGCTATGTAACGCACTTTATTTTGTGCATTGATTGACAAATTGTGCTCCTCGGTCCGTTTCCAACAGGAAAGGGAGCTAGGAGTTAGGATAGGGCCCGGATACGAGGCTTGGAGTCCAAGGGAGTGATCATGCGATGCGATGAGAATAGTTGTTGTTCGTCAGATCGTCTAGTGCCCACCGGTGGTGTCCACCGGTGGGCCTCGTTCCTTACTTAATACTCTACTTTTTTTCGGTAAAGTCATTTTTTTTGCTATAACTTTATTATTTATATTTTTATGAAACTACTTTCGAGATGAATCATCTTTCAAAAAACCGACCGGTTATTTGTAGTCAAAGTTTAACGACTTAAAACACCAAAACGACTTTCTTTTAGAACAAGCCCAATTGGTAGTGCAGTACCAGCCCACTTAGTAGTGCAGTAGTGGCCACTCAATGACGACGCCACCGTGGACTTGCGGTCTCCGATCACCAGCAGGGCCACGTTGACCGACCGGTGTGGACGACGCCGGATCGGAGTGCACCTTCTTCTTCAAGAGTTTGTCTGCAAAGCGACCACGGTGAAAAGTGAAAACAACTCGCACTCGGGGTCAGGCCAGTATATATGACGAGAAATTAAGCATAATCTCACGGACATGCACTAAATATAAATGGATAATCTCCTGCATCGGGCGGCTCGAGTCGTTCAGTGGTTCGGTCGGTCATTCGCTCATTCCTTCGTTCCGTCTGCACGCGTCACAGCCGTCGTCGTCATCGTCGAGGACAAAACAAAGGCTGCCGAGTCTAGTACTGACCTTCTGGAACGCCTCCTGGCTGGGCCCCCCTCACCCCCTGGCTTTGTATATAAACGCCGGCCTCTTCTTATCCCCCGCCGCCCGTCTCCTCACTCCTCAGCCCTCCTCCTCCTACCACCCTCGCCGCGGCCGCGCCACACAAAAAGCGTCACGCCGTCTGTCACAAAAGCTCACGAGTTGCGTTGCGTCGCGGCCATGGAGGAGAGAATTCCCCAGCCAAGAGAGTCCCAAGGACCCACCGTCGCCGAACCGGCGCAGACGACCGGCACGCCCTGCGACGACGGCGACGCTCTAGCTCCCGTCGTCCAGCTGCTTTCGTCCTCGGGCGAGGAGTCGTCGGACGACGACGAGGGGGAGCTCGAGTTCGAGTTCCCGTTCGTCAGCAGAGATTCCCCCGCGGGCACGGCCGCCCCGGCCGACGAGCTCTTCGCCGACGGCCGGATCAGGACCTTCTACCCGGTGTTCGGCCGTGGCAGCGGCTGCACGGCGCTGCCGGCTGCTCCGGAGGTGCAGCCGCGGGTGAGGGGCCAGCTGGGGCAGTTGTTCCTGGAGGAGACCCGGGAGCGCAACTCCTCCACCAGCTCCACGGCGTCCACGTCGTCGTCGTCAGGGGCCGCCACGGACGATGACGGCCTGGAGGGCGTGGCGCCGGAGAGCTACTGCGTGTGGCGTCCTGGCTCATCCGCGTCGGCGTCGCCCTCCCCGCCGCCCAGGAAGAGCGGGTCGACGGGGTCCATGGCGCGGTGGCGCCGCATCAGCGGCCTCGTGGTGGGCCGCAGCCACAGCGACGGCAGGGAGAAGTTCCTCTTCGTCGCCTCCGCGCCGCCGCACGACGCGCTCAGGAGGCACAAGAAGCCTGCCACTGCCCCGGCGGCCGGCGCCTGCAGGAAGCCTCCCCCGCCCGTCGCCGCCCCCGCCACAGAGGCCGACGCCGCCGCGCACCGGATAGCGTACCTCGCCAGGGGCGGCGTCCCCGTCCCACCAGGCGGCACGCCGCGGCGCACGTTCCTGCCGTACCGGGAGGAGCTCGTGGGCTTCTTCGCCAACGTGAACGGCATCAGCCGGAGCCACCACCATCCGTTCTAACGTCTTGTCACACCGTCACAGGCGAACAAATTGTTCAGTTACATACCCTGATTGATTATTCAGTTTCAGGGCTTGGATTGGATTGGATTGGATTGCGGCAACATTCAAATTCTACTAAGTAGGCAGTTATAGGTAATGATTCTGGGTTAGGAATTGATCACGCGATGCGGGCCGGTGGTGGTGAGGTGAGGCATATGACAGGCGTGGCCTTTTTCTCGACCAAGTGTGAACGCCTACGCCTACGGCTGGCGTGCGGCCAGACCACCTCATTTCTTCATCGGCATTATCCTTAAATCTGCGATCGAGAACCACGTTTAAATCCGCCTTTTCGATTTGAAGTTCCCGTCCAGCAGTTGTTCCCGTGCACGCATCATCAGCCTTGTGAACTGCGGCTCTGCTTTGTTCGTGTTCACGCACCTGCCAAGTGCCAACGACAAATTCACCAGGAATTCAACTGCGGAGGATCGGTGCCCGGATCAGCCCGGGCGGACGCGGCAGACACGGAAAGAAAAGAACCCGTGCCGCTTTGCGACCACGACCACGGGCACGGGGGTGGCCCGCGCGACGTGGGCGACGGAACGCGCGATGGCGGCGGCCGGGGCGGTCACCAGGTACCGTGCGACGACGGCGACACCGGGTGGTCTGGTCCGATGCGATGCGTCCGTCTCGCTCAGCCTCTCGGGCGCGCGCGCCCTCTCGTCGACGGCGCGGTGCATGCACGCATGCTGCACGCAAAGCATCGGAGGATCGGAGGCATGCAGCCATGCAGGCATCTTCGTTTGAAATGCTTGCTGCCGCGGGATGGCACGATCCAATGGAATGGAACCGATCGTCTTTTGTTAGCAGCTGCGATAAAACATTACCGTTGGGAATGGCAAAAAATCTTCCTTTTGGTATGGGCCTGGAGTCAAGGACAGAGGCTAAATAGATCCCTAATTCCATATATGTTTTTTTTTAGTAAAACTCTAATTCCCTATATGTTGCCACTAAAAATCAAAATTGGATCTAAGGATCTTATATAACCTGCAGCACCGTGATTTCACTGCACAACATTTTATGGAGTACAAGGCATAAATTTGCGGCCAAAGGTTCCGACGAGATCTCTTGGAAGCTCTCTGCTAATGGTGAATATTATGCAAACTCAACTTACACTCTTTGTATACTTTTTCATACAGTCTTGTTTCTACTAGCATATATAATAGGCAATTCTCCTGCCTTGTTTAGAAAAAGCTAGTTTAGGGTTAGTTTGGAACTTTGGATACATCTATTTCCTATAGGAATCGGAGGAGCTAAAGAGGAAATGAACTAATTTCTTGCTTCAATCGCATCTAGTACGCACAGGGAATGGTTAATCCAAACTAGCCGTAAGGAGGATCCGCTCAAATCCTTCTTGACCGACGATCCTGAGATCAACGCTAACAATGTATGGTTCGGATTTCGTTACGTAAGAGCATCTGCAAGAGTGCCTCATATCCCTTCCCTATCCATGTATTTTAGGAAAAAAGAAAAACTTATCTCCAAGAGTACCCATATCTCTTCTCCCATCTTTTGGCATTTGGTAAATTGGTCACCACCGCGCATAAAAATACGCGCATCCTAATAGCGCGCATCTCCTGCTTCCCGCGCCGTCTCCTCCTTCCCGCGGCTATTTATCACGCGCGGTCTCTCCTCTGCGCGTCGTCTCTCCGTCCCTGGCCACGCCACAGAGGCACAGACGGCCCCCAGCCGCGCGCCGCCTTGAGGCCCATGGCCGGCCGCAGCCGCTGGTGGCCACACACAGCCCCTGCCTGCCTAGCGTCCGTGGGATCTAGCTTTTTTGTGAATCACCTGTACCATGATTTCACCCGCAAAAGCTCATGTTTCAATTGTGATTTATAAAGCCTGAATGATATATCCACTGACCACGGCAGAACTCCTGCCTTTGGTTTAGAATAATAATACGATATGCCTGGGCCTTAGTTTAGATACCCTTAAAATTCCAAGTTTTTTCACTCTCTCTCCATCACATCAATTTTTAGCCGTTTGCATGGAGCATTAAATATAAGTAAAAAAAATAACTAATTACACAGTTTAGTTGAAAATTACGAGATGAATCTTTTGAGCTTAGTTGGTCCACGATTAGACAATATTTACCAAATAAGACAAAAGTGCTACTATTCATCAGTTTGAATTTTTTTTTTAATCTAAACAAGGCCCTGATTGGTGTAGTGTTTCTACTATGCTTCTCCTGTTGTGAACGGGGCTGCCTGCAACCGTAGGTCAATGGAAGAGTTTGCAGCAAGCTTCTTTGATGTGAAAGGAGTAGCTTTTATCTGTAAAGTCACCATCAGTGCATTGATTTGTAGTCAGGGCTAGCTGTGACATGTTTTGATTATAAAATTTGGTTGATTATTGGCATTAATACTTGTAGGATCGTCGCAATGTCCGGGGTGGATTTTGAACAAACATGGTCACAGGAGAGGATGATGGTGCTGGTTTGGAAGACTACAATTTTTCCATGACATAGGAGACCCAGGAAATTAATGAGATGCCTACTAAAGTTCAAGCTGTTGATGTGCCGGTGCAGCCACGTGAAGGTGCTCCACGCCCTTGCAGTTCAAGGCCTTATTCAAGAGGACAAAAAATTTTGATCCGAAGGAGGATGTGGTTATTGTGTCAGCTTGGTTGAACGTTAGCAAAGACCCCGTGCACGAGGATAATCAATCTCGTGCCTCCTTTTGGAGTTGAATTCATGTTTACTTTGAGAAACACAAGAAAATTGAAGCTTTCAGAATGGAGAGTTCCATTATGCATAGGTGGATGACTATTTTGGTGCAAGTGAACAAGTTTTGTGCATGCTACGAAGCGATTGAACGTAGGAATCAAAGTGGTGCAACCATCCAAGATAAGGTTTGTTTTCATATTTGGTTCATTTGTTCATTTATTTTGTTCCTCTATTTGGTTCATTTGTGAAGACATACACATTGACAATTAATAACATGTGCAGGTTTCTCAAGCATGCGAGATGTTCAAGGATTAGACAGCGAGAACAAGACATTCACTCTAATGCATTGTTGGAACAAGTTGAAGGGTGAAGACAAGTGGAAGGCCAAGAGGAAGGAAATGGAAGAGTAGAAGAAGGAAGCCGCTAAGAAGAAGCAGAAGATTCGCACGGATTCCATGCCAAGGAATGGAGAAGCCAATAACATTGAAGATGTTACTCTCATGAGAAGGTTCCACATTTTGGCCACCATAATCGAACCGCTCAGTAGGGTCAACGACTCCTTCATCCTCGACAATCATATTGTGTATGATGACACAAGCTTTCATGATGTCTCCAAGTGTCTCTGTGTCCCATAAGCGAGCTACTCCTCGAACAATGGCGAACCTAGATTGCAGAACACCAAAAGCTCTTCGACATCCTTTCTCGCTGCTTCATGTGCTTTGGCAAAATATTTCCTCTTGTTCCCCATAGGCTGAGAGATGGACTTGACCAAAGTAGCCCATGAGGGGTATATACCATCGGTTAGATAATAACCCATCGTATAATCATGACCATTAATGGTATAGTTGACCTCAGGAGCTCTACCCTCCGCTAGCTTTGCAAATAAAGGAGACCGATGAAGCACATTGATATCATTATGAGACCCAGGCATTCCAAAAAAGGCATGCCATATCCAAAGATCGTTCGAAGCAACAACCTCTAAAATAATAGTGGGCTCCTCTATATGCCCCTTGTACTGACCCTGCAATTGTAGAGGACAATTCTTCCATGCCCAATGCATACAATCGATGGACCCTAACATACCAAGAAAACCATTTTGCACACCGAATGCCAGTAAGCGTGTTGTATCAGTCTCATTAGGAGATCTCAGGTATTCATCTTCAAAGATGTCAATTACTGCAGCAACGAACCTACGTAGGCTCAATTGCGGTACTTTCTCCAATGCGAACATACTCATCCGTAGCATCAGCTGGAACCCCATATGTTAGCATACGAAATATTGCAGTGATTTTTTTGGAAGCAACTTAATCTAAGTACATTGGCCGCACCCCTTTTTTGCACAAAGTAGTCATCGTGTAATTCTACAGCATTCATTATGCATAGGAAAAGCTCCCTACTCATCATGTACCTGAAATAAACAAAAAAAGTTAAACAACTCATATAATAATTAATAACTACATAGTATGTACCAATCAGAAGTGAATGCACACCAACCTCCGAAGGAATAAATGTGGGATGTATGTCGGATCATCCGTCAAATAATCTTCAAACATCCTTTGGTGGCCGCCTTCTCTATCTCGGTGAATAACTTGATGGCATGGTACAGAATCACCATGTCTTCCTTTAGCATTCGAAAATGTTTTCACAATTTGAACTGCTGAGAAGATCAAATAGTCATCGCCGTCTGATGATGAATCATTCAATTCTCTTTGCAGTAGTGATTTGTGACCACTTATGATGTCTAGCATGCTTGAGAGGCCGGCTAGGAGGTGGTTGTGGCCGGCTTGGATGGAGGGCGCGGCCAGCAGGGAGGAGAAGGTGGCTGGCTGGGAGGTGCCTGCGGCAGTCTGGAATCTGCCCACGGCCAGCAGGGAGGAGAAGACGGCCTGGGATCTGGCCACAGCCAGCAGGGAGGAGGCGGTGCGGCGATGGGATAGACGAGAGCGACGAAGGACTTCACGTGACGCAGCGAAGTCATGCGGAAAAAAATTTGCCGCAAAAAAAAGTTGTGGGACCAAAATTTGATTTTTTAGAAGTCATTTATTGAAAACTCTTGGAGATGGTCTTTTTTTTCTTCCAATAACTTTTGAGAGTTGGAAAACATGGAAGTTTTGAGAGAAAAATATGAAGCACTCTTGGAGATGCTCTGAGTTTGGGGCCATGATCTCGCGCCACAGCTAGCCGACGCCTTTGTTGCCTCCTAAATCCTAATGGAGGAGAGGAGAGTGGTCACCATCTACCGACGCTGGTACGGCACATGAGTGAGCTGGAGGCACAAGCGCAATTAACAGCATGATGAAGCGGCGCCGGCATGATTTGCTCTTCATTCCGAGCCAGCCAGCCATCGTTATTGGCCGATCGATCTGAAGCTATAGCTCGTTGTGTAGCTTTCGCGTCAATCTTTTCGGCCATCATGGTGCTCGATTCATGCACGCACGCACACGGCACACGGCAGACGGCCACCTTTTTTTTGTAGTGTCCATTGTCCAGAAGACCCAGAAACGTCGCAAACTGACCCCGATCGCTTCGCAGTTCGCATTCGCACAGCACATGCGTTGCACTGTGCAGCAAGCCTTGACCGATCCATCGAGCCCGTGAACCCGTGCGGTAACTGCTGCTTTCAAGTCGTCGTCGTCTCCAACGCGCCAGCACGCACGTACGTACGCCAGCTAGCATGCATTTCGCTTGCTTCTGGCCGGAACGGCGGAACATTTCCAAGTCGACGACCGGCCGGGGGCCGTACGGGACTCAGGCCCTGAGCCATTTCCGCTCAGCTTCGCATATCGCATCGCGTCGTGTTCTCTCCTCTCGTCCCTGCAACAAGCTGCGTGCATGCATGCGTGCGCTGTTGTTTTCAGGAATGAAGCGGGCGGCGTCGCACAGTCCGTGTCGTTACCCCTCCTGTTTATAGCGGCAACAGGGACGCGCCGCGCGCGTATATATCCGAGCACTTGGCCTCCACAGCGCGAGACGTCACTGCCCGCCAGCTTGCTCACACCAGCTAGCGTCGGCCATCTGCGTCAGCTATACAGCAACATGTGTACATGCATGGTGCGCGCGCGCGAGCTAGATAATGCCAAAAACCCAGACATAATGGTTTTTGGCATCCGACGTCACAACTTACTCGAAACCTTCTCAATTTTTTACCACAGCCTCCACATGCGATAACACGACACCTCGACAAGTTTCGTGATTTTTGGACTTTGTTTGCATTTTATATAATTTAAAATCACATTTCCGGCAAGTACCTCGACATGTTATGTCAACGAGATGCTCGAGATTTCATGTGAGTTCCTGGATATGGCCTAAACATACCCTAAATATCACGAGTATCAATTTTTGGATGACCAAAGTCCATTATTCCATGTACCTGCAGTTCAAATTTGAAATATCCTGAAAAATTCGACGAAACGAAATAAACTAATGAAATATATAAAAAAAAGTCAAAATTGCCCCAAATTTTAAAATAGAGTTTCAAATACTGTCACAAGGCCCCAGAAAAAAATTTGGGCCCAAAATCAATTTTTTTTTTGCCGAGTGTCATGGGGGGCACTCGGCAAAGTGGGCTTTTGCAGTGTCTTGATGCTTAGGGCACTTTCGGCAAAGTTGATTTTCAAAAATAAAAAAAATGGGCACTAAAAGCCCACCGCCCAACCCCAGCCCCCAACCCTAAGTCACGCCCCAAACCGCCCACCCGATCGCCATGCATGCTGCCACCCCTTGTTACTATTTAGCGCCATAGCCCGCGAATCCCTCGCCCTTGCCCTCCTCCATCATCATTGTCACGCCCAAGGTCCGTGCCCGCCCGCCCGTCGCCAGCCGCCCAGCCGCGGGCCCGCGCCCGGCCCAGCTCCTCCAGCCACGGTCGCCAGAGAGGTGGTAGCTAGTGCTTGCCGACCATTTTCTGGCAATGGCCACAGAATGTCCCGACCGTCCTTTCCCAGGCCGCGATGGGAAGGGAGGAGGGAGACAGGGAGGAGGAGAGAAGGAAGATCCGAGGAGGAGAGAAGAGAGGAGGAGGGAGAAGGGAGGGAGGAAGAAGGAAGAAGGAAGGAGGAGGAGAAGGAGGAGGAAGAAGGAGAAGGGAGGTGGAGGAGAAGGAAGGAGGAAGAAGGGAGGAGGAGAGCCCGGCCGCTGTCCACGCCTCGTTAAGCGGCGGTGCATTGCCCTCGGCGCCCGCTCCCGACTCCACCCACCGTCGACGAGCACACTAGGTTCACCTTCCCTTTCTATTCAAATCGTCGTGCAATGGATGTCGGCCATCGAGCCCTTGTTAGTAGTAATAGTTGTTGTATGTGGCTTTTCGGTCATCGAGCCGTTGTTTGTGGATGTTGGCCTTCGTGTCGATCTTTTTTGCAGGTTTTTGAAACCTCCCCGTGCAGGGGAGGTTCTACTGAAATTTTCAATTGTCACTAATGTATTGCCTTTTATGCAGGAGGAGGCCCGGGAGGACCTCGGTGACCCCGATTGTCTTTGTTAGCGTTGCACACTCTGCCAGCGTCGTGGCATGCTGCCACTGCACCGCCCAACACAATTAGCACGACCTCATCGGCACCCTAGGTATAACCCCTCTATCCGTATCATGGTCTTAGGTCGCTGATCCCAGTTAGGCGTCTTCCATCCGAAAGAGATACGGTCGGAGTTATGTAGGTCTTTGCATATCTGCGAGCGTTTACATTTTGGATTGTCCACGTTTTTTGGATAGCAGCGGATGCGTAGATGGGTTAGTTTCCATGGTCTGCTTCGATCCGAGACGGTGTTTGGCATCACCCCCTGTTGTTCTCCGGATACACTCTCCCTTGCAAGATGTGTATCGGAGAACAATGAGAGATGTCTTTGAAATTCCATCTCGGATAGGAGAGCATGAAACTAACCTCATCTACTGGATCCATGAGTGGTGGGATTAGGACCTATCCTCACCTATTAGAGAGTAGGGACACATTGATGCAATTGATGGTGACTCATATGTGCTTATATGTTTGTTAAAGGATGGAGGACCGTGAGTGGATGTACATGCTCCAGAGAGCGAAGCACGATTACGACTTCTTTGTTTTATAGTCAAGGTCGAAGAATTCTTTCAAAGATGCATTTGGCGAGAGTCTTTGGAGGCCATTCTCTAGTGGTTTGTTCGCAATGCAAGGTTGTGACAATGAAAGAAGGAAAGATAGGTTAACCATGGGTAAACATATTGTGAAGTTTGATTTACTTCCGGGCTACCACCGGTGGATCCACCATGGTGAAGCCGATCGTGTCGAGGAGGAGGTGGTGAGACCACGGCTCGAGGCTTTTGATGATGATGCCGGGGTAGTAGACATCTTTGGATGACACGCACCAAGCTCGGTTTGTTTGAAGGACGTGACAAGGAGGAGATGGAGGCTGCCATTGCCTTCTACGATGTTGGACTCGACACAGAGACCCTTCACGATCATACTAATGTTTCTCAAATTTGGATGCCATTGGTCGCGTAATGGGGTTGAAGGCCGAGTTAAACCTAAGTCGAGAAGGCTTCGACAAGATGGTGGCCGTGTGGAGCGATATGCTACCGAAGACACATTATGTCGAAGAACTTGTACGAAAGCGAGAAGCTCAAATCTTGCACTTAAGATGTCGTATGACAAGATACATGTGTGTGCAAAGGGTGCCCCTATTTAGGAAAGAACACGCGGATGCAAAATCGCCCAAAGTGTAAATCCTCTAGAATACGTGGAGGTAGACTCAGGCGATGGCCAGAAGAGGCAGCTTAAGATCTCCATGAGAGTCCTACGACACCTTCCGTTCCTGTCGAGGCTCCAACGGCTATTCATGACCGAGGAATCCGCGAAATAGATGCCATGGCACAAAAAGCGGCTGCGGTACAATCCTCGAAAGATGGTACATCCATCCGATCTTTGATGCATGGAAGTACTTCAATTCGTGGCATCCTCTCAAAGCAGAGGAGGCTCGTAATGTACGTGTCGCGCTGGCAATAGATGGGTTCAATCCATATGGCATGATTGCTGCACCATACATGTGTTGGCCCGTGTTCGTCATCCCCTTGAATCTCCCCCCCCCGGCGTCTCCTTTCAATGGCATACCGTGTTCCTGTCGTTGATAATCCCTGAACACCCGGGGAGTAATATGGGTGTCTTCATGGAGCCTGTGATAGATGAGTTGATCGATGCTTGGGTCAAAGGGGTGTGGACATACGACCGAGCTACGAAGACTAGCTTCAAAATGCACGTCTGGTACCACTACTCCCAGCATGACTTCCTGGCGTACGGGTTAATGTGTGCCTGGTGTGTTCAGAGGAAGTTCCCATGCCTAATATGCAAGGAAGCTGTGAGGTTCATATGGTTGAAGAAGGGTGGCAAGTATTCGTCGTTCGACAAACATCGTCAATTCCTCCCTCTTGACCATCCGTTCAGAGAAGACATCAAGAGCTTTACGAAAGGTGTCAAAGTGATGGACCCTAGACCGCGCTTGAGGACTGGGGTGGAGGTTCGTGCTCAGATAGATGCTCTCGTGCCCAACGAAAATGGTGGTTTCATGGGATATGGTGAGCAACATATGTGGACTCATAAGTCCGGCTTGTCGAGGCTCCCCTATTTCGATGACCTCCTACTGCCCCATAACATTGATGTCATGCACACTTAAAAGAATATCGCCAAGGCACTTTGGGCAACGCTCATGGACACTGACAAGTCTAAGGACAACCCTAAGGCTAGAGTGGACTGGCGACGTTGTCATTAGGCCAAACCTAGAGATGCGACCTCCTGCAGAAAAAGCGATGGAGAAGGCCTAGGGCCCCCTATGTCTTGAAAATCGATCAAAGGAGGAAGTACTTGATGGATCAAGAATTTAATGTACCAATGGGTATCAAAAATCTGAATCTGGCGGGGAGTGAACTTAGAGACTCTGCGAGTCAACGAGATGAAGAGTCATGACTACCATATGGATTGAGCGGATACTTCTATGGATGGTTCAAGGCTATGTCCCCGAGCATGTCCGGCTAGTCTTTGGCAAAAGTTGAGCTACTTCTTTTCGCGCCCGACTTTGTGTCAAGGAGCTATCTTCCACCGTCATTACAGAATTGGAAACTATGGCACCGAGTTGGTGCAGAGCTTGAGAAGATCTTTCCACCCGGCTTCTTCTTGCCGATGGACATCTATTGTGCACCTCTCGTACCGAGAGACGCGGTTGGGGGGCCGTCAGAAGTTAATTGGTGCTATCAATCGAAAGATGTCTAAAGACTCTTACATGAAAATGTACAAATAAAGCGAATCGAGGCTTCCATTGCGAGGCAAGCATTCGGGAGGAGGTTGCAAACTTCATGACATCCTACTACAAGCCGAACCTTCCTAGCAAGCACAATCTACCCCCTCGTTACAATGCTGGCGAAGTTGAATCGACCCTCAGCCTTTTCAAATGCCAACTAGGCATCGCAAGTGGATCGACCCCAAGAGATTGGATCCGGAAGAGTGGCGGCAGAATCACGCTATATGTGTTCACCAACCTTGTCGAGGTTATGCCATTCATTAAGTAAGTTCTCAACAAACTTGTTTCAATGCGACGTCACTATTCTGTATCGAACCCCATTGATTCTCTTTGGTACAGGGAATTTGTTTGTCAAGAATGGCATCAATCAAGGGATCCTACCCATACGAACATGATACCCTTCTTTTCGGAGGGTGCGGGAGCTGGGAGGCCTGATTTCATTTCTTGGTTCAAACAAAAGGTCGTGACGTTAAATCGATATTCCTTAGTAGCTCAAATGCGTTCCAATAGTATAACGATGTATCATGCTTGAGCTTGCGGCGCAAAACCAATGCGTCCATGAGTGACGAGTTGAGACTTGCTCGGCTTCAAGTTAAGGGTGAAGTCATATACCGGTTATGACGTGAACGGATATCGCTTCCACACGTCAAGACACAAACAACTCATCGAAAACCACCAATAATTTTTTAACTAATGGCGTCGAATACTATGGAATAATTGAGGAGATATATGAACTTGAATATGAGGGCCCTCTTACTCTGTCAAGTGCCCGGTTTGAATGAGAACCCCTCATCTTGGGCTAGTCGAGATTAGGCACCATTCCGTCTATAAAGGAAAATATATCTATATTGTGGCTCAACAGCCGTGCAAGTGTATCATCGCCATAATCTTGAACCATCTTAATGGTCTATTGTGCACCGTATCTTCGCACGATAAACTACTGCTCCAAACGATGAAGATTACACCTTCGACACAAACACATATGATGGAGAGTTCTATCAAGCGGATGGGCTACAAGGGAGCTTTGAGATAGTCTTACTTTGACGACCACCATGGAAGTAGACAATGAAACGGTTGATGACGAGGACCACGGAGATTGCTAAATCAAGGACATTCAAATGCTTGAGCGATTCCATTTAGGCAAAGACAATGAAGAAGACATCCTTCGATAGTGTTGCCCATTTGGACAATTTTGGCGGTGATGATGAGACCTATGACCCCAATCATGAAGATTATTCCTAAACCATGTAATACTATGTTTTTATTAAATTTTGTTATGTTTATTCATTTTGAACTATTTGACATGTATGTACTAACGCTTGTTGTTCATTCTTTGTACATTGCAGGTGATGAACAAAGATGGTGGGCAACTGTTCACCGAGGCGGTGCTCTCGGTGTGCAGGCTCGCCCTCCCGATGGAGGCGGGGGACGTCTTGCCCTAGCGGCGAGAGCAGGCCCGGGTCGCCCCAAGCGGGGAGGGGGAGGGATGGGGGGGAGGGCGGGGTCACCCAGGGAGGGACCCGCCTCCTCCCGGCTCTCGACCAGTGGAGGACCTGTCTCCTACCCCGGAGGACCACGTGGCGGCCATGGGCACGACCACAAACACTCCGTCGGGGGACAAGGGACTCAGCAGAGGCGGAGGACAGTTACTGCCTGCGAGGTCCCACAAGCCTTCCTCCGGTTTAAGCTTCGACCACGCCCACTTGGGTTCGGCGGGAAGAAGGTAAGTAACTATAGATGTTATCACTAGTACTTCATATGATACGTTGAAAATCAAAAGAGAAACTGATAATTTTTCTTAATCACTTATGTAGGGTGAAGCTAGTTACATTGCTCTTGACCCCCACGCACCCCCTGCCACTGTCACGGGATGTCCAAGGAAAAACTTCCTGGCCTTGTGGACTTGAAAGAGGGGGAGGTGGGAGCCACTGGTCGTGGGATGTGTACAAGCTCGGCTCGGATGACGAGTAGGACAACAAGCGAGGGTTTTGGTGGACTTTTTTGTCTCACAACATAGCTCAATACATCTCCTCCATTGCTTAAGTCTTTTATTGAAATAATGAACGGATACATCGTGTTTTATGCGGAGGTACTTCAAGGCGAAGAAGGTCGAGAGACCTCAAGCGGATCGAGGGCTATTGAAGATCGTGCTCTGATTCATGAGGACCATGCCCCCATCTCGCGCCATCACAAAGCCCCTCAACAAAACCGACGCCTTTGTTGCCTTCGGTAGGTGAATAATATTGATTCATTTTGAGATTTAGTAGGTCCGAATTGATCTTCTTATATGTCAAACACTTGATGATGTGTAGGTGCGGCCTCGTGGTGCATGTCGCATAGATCGGCATGGTCGAGGATCATGGACAGTACCTTGACCCAACAGCATCGCAGCACACGAGCAAGCAAAGCGGCAATGAACCGGTCCAACTCACCACCAAGGCGCCCCAGTAACCTCCCGCATTCAAGCGGGCACTTGCTCTTCATTTATCTATTCTAAAGCTCAATTTTGCCAGATTTCCAATCTTGCCATCTTTTGGGCACACCGGACGATATGAAGGTCTTTGGGGCATGGGCATGTCCCACATGGGCCCGGTGAAATCCGGTGTCGTCTTCAACTCAATCTTTTTACTCGACTCGACCATCACGCTGGTCGCTCGATTCGGTTAGGGCGCTTCGTGGCTCGAGATCACGCACGCACATCGTGAGGTTTGGCAAGACGGCCACCGGTTTTTGGATTGCGTGTCCACTGTCCAGAAGACGTGAGGGCATGGAGTCGCAAATTCCCATAAACTACTCCAACCCGCCGCTTCGGTCGATGAACTTCGCAATTCGGTTTCACTCGTCATACATTGAACATTACACACATTGATCAGACGCAATATTGAAACATGTGATTGAAACATCGCAGTCAAATGGCGAGAGACAAGGAGAGGATAAGCGCAGTAACTGCAGAGTGGAGGCCACGAAGAAGCGGATGGCGGACATGTCCAAATCATGCAAACCATCGAGCAAGCATCGGGTGTCAAATCGCACGCCAGCTACACTTCACTCATGTGAGTATGAAAGTTTAATGCGTTCGTGCTTGGGATTTTCGCCGGCCAGTGAACGGCCTTCATGCGGAACATTATCGGCCATCGACGACCGGATTGGGGCCTTCATGTCGTTGTTTGTTGCGGGTTGGAAACCTCAGGCCTGAGCCATTTTCAATTTTGAGTCTAACACATGCAATATCTTCTCTTTTGCATCGCGTTGTGTTCCCGCTCTCTCACGTCCCTGCATTCAAGCTGCTTTCACCGTGTTCATGCACACGCGTCATGCGCTGTTGAACTTGTAATAATAAACTTGTGATGTTGAACTTTGGTGCATTTGTGATGGATTTTCGATGAATTTATTAAATATCGTGTGCTTGTGATATATAATGCATGTTGGTGATATAGATGTGATGATTGATGTATATATATATATTGTGGGAATGTAAAAAATTGCAATCTCGGGGTCTTTGCGCGCCGCCATGGGCAAGGCACTTGGCAAAGATTTTTCAAAAATATATAAAATTTCTTTGCCGCCTCGCTTGCACTTTCGGTAAAAGTATTTTTTTAAAAAATTAGCGTCGGCCAACAGGGGGCACTCGTCAATAAATATTTAAAAAAAAAAAATTTGCCGTGTACATGCAAGTAATTTAAAAAAATAAAAAAAAAACTTTGCGAGCGGCGGGGGCACTTTCGAGCTACTTTAATAATGCACTCTGGCAAAGTAATTTTTGAAAAAATAAAGTCTTTGGGTCGGGCACTATAAAATAACAGATTAACGGCGGCGCGAACCGCAACGGCCGAAAATATTTTGCTAGGCCATCCTTGTTGCAATTCAATGGATGCGTTGTCACTCACAAAAAATTTTGCATATCATCGCCCACTTTTTGCTTGACAAAGATTGGCTTTTACCGAGTTCAATAACTGGTAAGCCGCCCTCCAGTAACCTAACACGCCTAACGTTAGGCTACCATTTTGTTTGACGCGCTATATGCTGGCGATCGAGCGCTGGTCTCCTCTCCGTACTCCACACTCCTCTGGTTCTGGATTGGAATTCTTCCATGACGTTCGTTACCTCGTGATCGATCATCATTTGCACCTGCACCTAACACTACTCCCGTAACACCGAAAGTCCATGCATCCTCCACTCCGATCCACTAAACGCCAATACCAAAGCCTCATCGGCATCGTCGTTATTCACCGCTGAAGACGACTAGTCAAGTCTACGCCAACCGAAAAGAGGCTGGCCGGCCCCGACGCAAACATGTCGTGAATCTGGCAAACAGAGCCGGGCAAGGCAAGGCAAGGAAAGGAGATAAGGAGAGGCCGGTCGCCGGTTAGGCTGGCCTGCTAGCTGCGGCTGGCTTGGCTGCTTTGTTGGTCTTCCATTCTCCTGTGTCTGTGTGGTATGGTCGATGGTTTATGGGCAGGCTAGGTAGGTTAGTTATTGTATATTTGTATTTGTATTGCTCGAGTTGGTTGGCGTTGGAAACTCGAGGAAAGGTGACAGGGACCGGAGCTAGCTAGCTACACACGCCGGAATCGGATCGACGGATCACTCTCCTCCGGCACGCCGCCTGCACGCCATTGGCACGTACAGTACGCTGCAGCTGCAGCCAGCCCAGCTATACTACTGTGCGCTGCTAACGACACGCACCGAGCATAGCATATCCCGTGCCATAAAGTTTTGCCTTGGTGCATGCATTGATTTTTTTTATTTTTAACACTTTTTTAACACTATTTTCAAATCTAACACGTCTTAACTTTTTTTTAAAAAAAACTAACCCTTTTGGCCGCGCCATGCATGGCGGCGCGGTAAAACTACACTGCCACGCCATACATGGTGGCATGGTAAGCCTGCCACGTGGCAGTCAGCTCAACGTTGACCCACTGACGTGGCACAACTTAGAAAAAGTGTATCTTTTTCATATGATCTTTATATGAAACCTGTAGCCCTCGACGAGATCTACAACATTCAAGTTTTGCGTTTTTTCATTTAAGGTCGTTAAGATGCTCAAAAAATAATATAAAGTTTCAGCATCTTATTAATCGCGTACAAGCGCTTGTCGTCTTGGAAAAATCATATATTTCTTATATTATGCCCAATGGAGGTACTTTCTATACGAAAGTTGTAGCTCTCGACGAGATCTACAACTTTCTCGTTTTGAGTTTTTGTATTTGAGGTCGTTAAAATGCTAAAAAATATAAGAGCTTGTACGCGATTAATACGATGCTGAAACTTTATATTATTTTTTTGAGCATCTTAACGACTTCAAATGTAAAAACTCAGAACTAAAAAGTTGTAGATCTCGTCGAGAGCTACAACTTTCGTATAGAAAGTACCTCCATTGGGCACAATATAAGAAATATACGATTTTTCCAAGGCGACAAGCGCTTGTACGCTATTAATACGATGCTGAAACTTTATATTTTTTTGAGCATCTTAACGACCTCAAATGCAAAAACTCAAAACTAAAAAGTTGTAAATCTCATTGAGATCTACAACTTTCGTATAGAAAGTATCGCCATTGGGCACCATATATGAAAGATACGATTTTTTCAAGGCAACAAGCACTTGTACGCGATTAATACAATGCTAAAACTTTATTTTTTTTAGCATCTTAACGACCTCAAATGAAAAAACGTAAAACTAGAAAGTTGTAGATCTCGTCGAGGGATATAATTTTTATATAAAGATCATCTTCATCCGAGGTTATATGAAAAAATACAATTTTTCTAAGTTGTGCCACGTCAGCGAGTGAGCGCTGGGCTGACTGTCACGTGACAGGCTTGCTGCGCCGCCATGCATGGCGCGACAGTGTGTTTTTGCCTGGCCGTCATGTATGACGCGGCCAAAAGGGTTAGTTTAAAAAAAAGTTAAGACACGTTAGATTTGAAAATAATGTTAAAAAAGTGTTAAAAATAAAGAAAATTCCATGCATTAGCATTACACACGTGCATGCGGGGAGACTTCGGTTCACACCCTGCGTGTGCCTGCACCACCGGGTTCACACTGGACCTGAGGACAGCCTGTACCTTGCTTGTCTGCGGATGCAGGATTTTTTCTCACAAATCACTGTACAAACAGCCGACAGCGGTTGGCTGGTTCGTTTCGTTGCTGGTTCGTGAAGAAGTACTGCTGGCTGGTTTGTGTAAGAGAAAAATACTGTTTCAGCTGGAAATTTACGATCATTTACGACAAGCCACGGCCAAACAAACAGGCTGCGAAAAAGCTGCAGCAGTAGCTGCAGCGAGCAAACTGCTGGATTCTGGCCAAAGCAAACGTTACTTGTAATTTTTCGAATAAAACAAAAGAAATTGCTTATAATTCTTCAAATAAAAAGAAAAGAAAACATTGCTTTTGCAACTCGCGGCCAAGCAGGCATATGAGACAGTGCAGGAGTGTTGGTTCAGGCTTTTCCATGTATGATACACTTCGGCCCATTCGGTTTGCTGAAACTTGACAGAAAAACACTGTTCTGGCTGAATTGTTGCGAGAGAAAAACACTGTTCCAGCTGAAAAAACAAGTTGAATAGTGTGAATTATAAGGTAAGCCGAACAAGGCCTTCCATTTGAACGACAGTCAATGAGTCAAGTACAGACTGTCCACCAGAAAGAGAGTGGGACAAGGTTTGTAAATGCTCTTTTGATTCCGAGCAGCTAAAAAGATTATCAAGTGACGGATTCACGGATACATTTATTGTAAACTCAAAAACCTCAGAGGGCATCAGAATTCAGAACAGTGTTGTGGTAATGAGCCTCTTTAGCCAGAGATATATGTAGGCCGAGACGACCCTTCTTTTCTATAACGTTTGATCACATCGTCATTTGTTTTCTTGGTTACTCTGGCGAAGAAGCGGCTTCATTCGGAGTTGCAGGAGATTCAGAACCAGCAGCTACTTCTGCTTGCAGCAATGAGTCTCCCTGGTTGGAGCCGTCGACCGATTCTGCTGCCCTATTGGTGCCATCGTGCTGAACTTCTGATCTCAACACGTCGGGTTCCCTTTGTGGTGATTTCAAATCCCAAACCAAACTTCCTTGACCTTGCTTTTCCCATGGCTGTTTCACCAGGAAACTAAATGTGAGCTAACTGCTGTTAAAAAAGTCAAACTGGTATCAAGAGATAATCTGAATCAAGCAGCATATATGCTACTTCCCCAGCAATCATGATTCATGACTACGCAAGAAACAAATCTATGTTAAGAAAGGTGTGGTTAGGCAGTCAGTTTTCGAGCACAATTGCACAAACCTTTGGTTTTGGTGCCATACGAGGTTCTGAGATTGGTTGATCAGGATTTGGAGGGTCATCATTAATATCCTATATCACAACAGAAATAAAAGGGTTTATGAACAACAAAACCACTGAGTTACAGAGTTAACATGTAACAGCACTATAGGAAGATAATTATAAATCAAGACATACCTGGATATCATCTGGCCGCTCACCCCTTTGTATCATTTCCATGATCTGCCAGGTCAAATACATTCAAAAGACATTTTTTTTGGTTCAATATGAACTTGGAAATCATATATATATATATATATGCAAAAACTTCTTGTATTTGGAAGACAAAATCACATATACAAAAATTTCAGACTTTGTATACTGCTGGTAGCTTAACAAGGGGGGCAATGCATGATAAGATGAAGTGGATAGCAGAATTCTCATGATGCAACAGCTAACTGAAACAAGCATGCTTGAATATCCTCAGCGCATATGAGTGAACTTCTCACCCACCATCCCATGTCCTAGTGTATGATGCATCACTAGAAGGAAGCAACCCCTCATTGATGCATGTTCAAAGAGCATTGATATTGCAACTGGCTAGATCTAACAATGAAACTTCATTTTTAATCTATCAGTCCATCATTAATATCTAAGTCCAGTTTCAGGTAAGTTAATCTTTGAGAACCAACATCATGCTAAACAGGACTACTAAAATCACGTACCATGCAGCAATGGACAGTTATACTTTCTGAAGTCAATTTAATTACATTGAGATGAAGCTGTATAAGAATGAACACTTCACAGACATCTTCAGATATCACGTATGCAGTAGTCTGCAGCAGCGTAAGGATTAAACTTGCAGCAATTTTACTCCCGTTTTAGATAGGTAACTGACCTCCATATATGATTTTGGATGACGAGGTACCACGGGGGCCACAGGTTCAGCTTCAGGTTCCACCCTCTCTATAAAAGAAGTACTCCCTCTGTTTCAAATTGTAAGTCTTTTTGGCTTTTGCAGATACAATTAGGTGCATAGCAAAAGCTATGTACCTAAAGGAAAGCCAAAATGACTTACAATTTGGGATAGAGGGAGTAGGAACGTTAGAACAAAAGGAATCAGGGAAAATAGTCAAGACTTACCTTAAATGGGATGCATTGGCAAACCTGAATCATCCATACACTTTTTGTCAACTTTACTCTCCTGCTGCAGCGAAGAAAATGGTGGTAGCTTAAAATTTGCAGCATAATACCAGTCATGCCTGGCCGATACTATTATTGGTAGTTTGTGCTGACCTCAGTAATCCTGCACGAATGATCAGACACCCCTGACAAAATGCAGGCAACAGATGAGGCAATGAAGTTACTAAGCTAGATTTATCATGACGAAGCCATTTAGGTCTGAATGGGGAATTTCATATGGAATCACCATCATTTACATAGGAAAACACACATAAACAATGAAACATCATTATATGATCCACAAACATATAGAACTAAAATATCATATAAAAAGCTAACTTAGTAAATGGAGTCTCTCTGCCATACCTTGAGATGTGCACATATTTGAGCCCACAGAATTCGATGATGGGCTCTTAAATCCCCCACAAAAAGAGTTAAAAAAGTAAAATAAATCAGAATGACCAGGGAAGGAATCAAACTTAAGCAGAAATTAAGCAAACAATTCTTACTTGTAAACGCCGAAATGCTTCATCTATTTCATCCATAGTGAGTCCTTTATTTTCAAGGAAAGATCGCCTCTGTCCATCCGAACAGGCTACTACTTTCGGGTGTTTCAGAAAACTAACAGCACTCTGAACCAGATCCTCCCTCAGCAGTTCAGTGGAAACAAGAGCCGCCTTCCCCTTTCTTATTTCCTGCTCCTTTGTGTCTTGCAAACCATGACTACCTTCAGAGCTCCCTTGGCCTGTATGCAGTCCAGCAAACAGTTTGACTTCCATATACAGGCATCACACTATATAAAAAGGAACAGAGGAAATGTGCTTCATGCTTGATACTCCACTGGTGTATTCAACTATTCATAAAGGCTGCAATATTACTCCCCCCTCACCCCTTTTAAGCATAAGGGCTCAATAAGGCTATAATTTAACGATACTACTGAAGTTGAACATAAAATTCACAAAAGGCACGATGGAGATCCACACAAACAGTACTCACTCAACCGGACAGGTTAGCTGATCTGGAGGACTTAAGCCTCGTCGGTACAGGCCTTCAAAATTGGAAGTGAATACATCTCTGGGATGTGGTGTAGTACATATCAGCAAACAGTATAAACACACGAAGTTGGATCAGGTGAATTTTGGGCAATAGGAACCACTAACCCTTCGAGCAGGCAAGGTGATGGAACCCTAGCTATAGCATCACAAGCAACTGCATACACAATCTGAAGAGGACAGGAGAAACCCTTGCAAATCGAACCTGGTTCCTGCTGCCTCGCTTCTTCGGCCACCAATCCATCCGAAGACGTCGACAATTCCGCCATCACTGCCCTCTGTGGATCTCCAACAGTCCTGCTCCGGGCGGCAAGCGGCGTGTGGGGATAAGACACCGGAGGACGCAAGTAGGAAGACGAGAACGCCTGCTCAATTAGCGGTCAGGGCCCAGGCAAGTCATCTAGCCAAATGGGCCGTGTTGGCCTTTTTGTTCTAAAATAATGCTGGGCTGTTTTTTACGGGCCTTCAGATTGTATGGGCTATACGATCTTACTGTTTTGGTTCAGGCCCAGTTCCGTGATCAACTTTTTTTTTTTTTTTTCTGATGAGGGCCAGACCGTGATTAACTTGCACTTGCAGCTTTTGCCGTTCGCTAAGCTTGAACCCTCTCCCAAGAAGAAGAAAATGAGAACCTCCATAAACCCTCCTAGTCTCGGGGACAATCCTGATCAGAAATCCACGAGCTCGAACACGGAACACAGGCCCGGACACCAAGGGAAGAGGCCGCAGCTCCACCGTCGCGTGCGCAAGCCGAGGCCAAGATGTGGAGAGCGACTGCGCCACCGCGGCGGAAGGAGACGCCGCCGCCGCCGCCGCCGCCGAGGAGCGGGGGGTGCTTGTGCCGCCGCTCTTCGACTATCCTCCCATCGCCGCGCGCACAAGGTCGACCGCGCAACGCTCTTAGCTTATACTCTTCTAGCTACTGTGCTTGAACTCAACAATGTTAGATTATACTCTGCAAGCTACTGTGCTTGATCGACAATGTTAGATTATACTCTGCTAGCTACTGTGCTTGATCAATTCACAATGTCCAAGGAATCGCATTTCATCATTCACTCGTAGATTGTGGAAACCAAGACGTGAAGTGTAGGATATCCAACAATAGTTGGTTGTGGCTGAAGAGTTGAACTTTTAGATTCTGGCACTGTGGAACATCTATGTGAATCGCAGACGAAGTCTCCTTTTCTCACGAGATTTGAGACCCTTTCTATGTCCTAGGACTAGTTGTAGTTTTAGTAGTTCTCTTGGTAGGATTTGATAGCTCTGCAATTAATGTGCAAGCCTGTGAACTGTGATCTCTCCTTTTTTGGGGGCCTAACTGAAGTGTTGTGGGTTTCTAAATGTGCAGGATCTCAGTGCCGGCATACTTCAATCAAGCTGGGAATGCCGAAGGCATTAGAAGAACCCAATGTTGATTTGATTGCTACTGTATCCTTTCAAACATGGGTTCTGTTTTTGTTACTTCAGCTTCCCCCCCTCAATTTCGTGGTTCCTTCCTGTCAATGTTTGATGGATTTGGCGTTCAGTGGATTGCCAACTGTTCCTTATTATTGTTGTTTCTGTATCTATCATCCCTTACCCCCTCGACATGCTGCTGTAACCAAATGGAATTCCACACAACGAAAGGCTATCAAGTCCTGAGTCCTGACCATGACAGAGCGCGTTGCATCATGATAGCTGCGTGCGTGACTTTTGAAATTCAGAAGAAGAATCCAACTCTTCTTGCATTTTGTACTTAGGTGGATAATGATACGTGCTCTGTTCGTTTGGTTGATAAAGTACTGTTTGCTGATTTATTATGAGAAAAAATACTGTTCGTTGACTGAAAAAGTACGATTTAAAACCAAGCGCTCAGGGCGATGACTCAGTACACAGCCGGTCTTGAATCCTTATCCATATAGTATCATCGAATCGCGGTCCAGTGGATGGATTGCAATCACCTGGATGTATATATTATTATTGCCCATCGAAGTGTACTTTAGCTTGTTCAACATGTCGAGGTTGAAACTCACAATCACCTGGATAATGTTCTTCTCCTACACTGCATCTAAACTAAACGCAATCTATTCGTGGTTCAAAGTTGTATCTCTTCGAGGCCAGGGACCATCGACGCCCACAGCAGATCTGCATCAGTGTCAATACAGTGTAATTCTAAAATATAGAGAGGAAAAATTGGTTGGAGACGTAGCCCAAGAAGACACCTTCAGGATCTACTATAGATTCATGATGATACGTATACGCGGACATTATTAATGCCTAAAAGCTATACTTAGAGGAGCTACTGTACTCCTCTTAGGTTTATGCAATCTTCCTATTCGTTTTACTTATAAGCCATACTTTTTTAAGCCACGTTTTTTTCACAGCCAAATCATCAGCCAAACGAACGTGGCGAATATTCGCATGCCAGTAGAAGTCAAGTAGCAGAACACAAGGCGCAGCGTCGTACTTGCTGACTAAACAGCACAGTCCACTGCACGTCTCGAGCACGCAGCCTAAGCGCCGCAGTTTCTGGATGGGGACAACCACGTGGCCACCGGCCACCACCGGGGGTTTGGACTCGCAAGAAAACCATGCCGGGTCTCGATAAATGTGACGACGACGACGACGTGGATGCGAAGCGAGAAAGCGAGGCAGGGGCCAGGCCTCACAAGAAAACGTTATTTATCCACAACAGCTCGCCAAGACGCCAACCCGTGGGCGACACAGCCAGCGGAAACTAATCTTGGCTCCCCAGACCATCCGGGGGCAAAAAAAAAAGAAAGTGTAAAAGGGCTGGAGACAAGAAAACTGTACGTCTTGTGAATTGTGATTCAGCAATTGAGCAGGGATGGCTGGTAATTTGGCTCTTAGCTTGATTTTTCAACGTAGATATGTGACGGCCTAGCGCTTGGATTTGACTTTGGTGTGTGTGTGGCTGGTCACTGGTGGTTTCAGTTTAACCGTGCACCGCTTCGTTGATGGAATGATGGTGAATGCCGAATAGTGGAAGTCTGATTCAAAGAGACGCCGACTCATCCGTTCTAGTAAGTCATAGGCGTGATTGGTTACACGAATTTAGCTTTGACCGGTCGTTTTGATGCAGTTCACGTATGATTGGTTGTCGACTCGGAGCAAACCCCGACGGTGTGAAATGGCCAGCGTAGGCCAGCGTAGTCTGGCTCTTGGGAAAGATTTCGTTTCTGGTGAGCTTGGCTCCCTGGATGCAGACGCACGTGTGCAGTCAAGTGCTTGTAAGAGCGAAAACTGTGGGACACATGCAAGCAAACATCTTCCGGATCCGTGTCCTTTTTTTTTAAATTCGGAAACCTTTGTTTCCATCATATACCAGTTTCAGGTAAATCCCTGGAGACAAGTCTGGTAACTAAAGGTGGGAACTTGGCTCATGAAGACAGCCGAGCTAGACCTAACCACGCTCGCCCCATGTATGGCAAGGCAATCAACCATCTTGTTGCAATTCCTCGGATAATGCCGAATAGCACAATAATCAAAAGAAGCACTGATAAGATGTATGATTTGCTTGAAAAGGCCCCAATCCACTCTGGTCAAAATCCACTGAAGTGAGTCCCGTACTAGTTCTGTCGTATCAATCTCCAAAATGATTCTTGTCATTCCCAACTGAAATCCTCTCTCTCCAAAGTCCAAACTATACAATGCGCGCGCAGCCAGTGCTTCGGCATGAACCGGCTGAAACACGGTTATGGCTAAATTATTGTGAGAAAAAAATACTATTTTGATTAAAAAAAGTCGAACAAGTTAAATATAGAGTAAACCGAACGGGATCGAAGTGGGCTAAACGAACTGATGTTGTAGCTAAAAAGTCTGGCCAGTCAAAGCCTCCATCGCTAGTGCAAGTCAGGTCATGCTTACATGCACAGTATTTTTAGCACAGTTTATTTTAGCTTTGTCCTAGGTTTAACTCTAACTTAGGTTTATAGAAAATAACACATCAGCATCTATATATGAATTTGGTTCCTTACACTCTTAAAAAAATGTTTTGGTTGTGCATTTTTAAGACATGAGGTTGGAGAAATTTGAACTTAGGTCATGTTTTGTAGATCTCTAGCTCTAGAAAATCCATTGATTTCCTAAAGCTGAAGCCACGGGTATATCAAATACAATTAATGACTCACTTCGTCTATAGTTTATATTAAATATAAATATTTAAATCACTTTAATTTGATCTATAAATTGTAGATATAATATACTACCGCCTCTTTCCAAAAGAATGAAATCTTCGTTTTTCGAGAAGTCAAATAATTCAAAGTTTGACCAAAATTATATAAAAATATATAACATTTATGATATAGAATAAGTATCATTAAATTAATTATGAAATATATTTTTGTAGTAATTCTAGCTTGAGATATAAATATTGATACTATTTATTATAGATTCGATCAAAATTAAACTAATTTGACTTGCATACAACCTATAACTGTATTCTTTTATGGAAAGGAGAATTACCAAGGGGGTTCTTGGTATAAATCAAAGTGGGCTGTATTTTTTTTTCTGGAAAGGAGAAAGTAACTCTAAGTTATTTGTTTAAAAAAAATGAAATGTAATTTATTCATATATTTGTCTATTCGTGCACATGGAAAAATATATTTGTTTATACATGTACATGCCAAAGGATCACAAGGTGAGTCAAATTAATATAGATTTTCTTTGCTTGTACAGTTGAATAAAATGAGAGATTTTACTGAACATTGTTCTCCAAGACCACTTGGTGGTAGTAGACCACGCAGAACGGCAGAAGCCATGCTCCGGCCGTCCCGCGACCCGCGCCGCGTATAAATACGGCGCGCCCCACCCCCCCGCGGCACCCGCCGCCGATCCAGCCGCTCCGGCGAGCGCAGCGCAGCCCACGGCATTTGCCGATTTGCGAACAAGCGTGAAAAGCCCTTCCCACGCTGGGCCCCGCGACGCGAGCCCACACGTCCGCTTCCGCTGCCTCGGCCACTCGGCAGGCAGGCAGGCAGGCAGGCAGCCCATGTGCTGAGCTCACATGCCTGCCGCTTCCACGCCCCGCCACCCCACTTCCCCTTCCACCTCCGCTGCTCCGCCTCCACCTCCTCGCTAGCCTAACCGCAGGGCAGCGGCAGCCACCGCAGGCCACACCAGTCATCACACCGACACCGAGCGCACGCGGGTGGGGAGTCCCGAGGCGATCAGGCGAAGCGGCGCGCCAACTGACGCCATGAAGGAGGGCGGCGGCGGGGACGGGGGGTTCGTGCGGGCGGACCAGATCGACCTCAAGAGTCTGGACGAGCAGCTGGAGCGCCACCTCAGCCGCGCCTGGACCATGGAGAAGCGCAAGGAGGAGGCCTCCGGGGGCGCGGACCAGCGCGGCGCCGGAGCCGGCGCCAGGCAGCACTCCCGGCGCCCGCGGAGGGAGGACTGGGAGATCGACCCGGCCAAGCTCGTCGTCAAGGGCGTCATCGCGCGCGGCACCTTCGGCACCGTCCACCGCGGCATCTACGACGCCCACGACGTCGCAGGTAGCCTACTCCGCCGCCGCCACTTCGTCCTCTGCACGCCACACGCACTCCGCACGGCCGCTCCCGCCCGCGCTCGTCTCGTGGCGCCGGAATCGCCGCGCCGGACACGGACTGCCAATGCGGCACCGGTTGGGGACCGCCGGCGGCTCGCGTGCGTGCGTGCGTGCCCGACGCGCTCCCCTCCTTTCTGTTGCCTCTTTTGGCAAATTGCGGGAATTGACGCGCTGCTTTTTGGGGGGCTTCCCGTGCTGCGAGTGCGACCCCTTGACATCAGTTGGATGGATAGGGCGCCTTTTGGTCACTCATGTGAATCGGGACCATCGCCTAGTCGTGATTCTTGTGATCACTTGGGGCCGAAAGGCCGAAATGCGGCAATTGTTGGATGCAGAGTTGCTTTGGGGATTCCACAAAGGCAGAGGGCTAGAGATGACGACCTTTCAGTACGGCCGGATGCAATCTAGATTTTCTCACCAGATTTAGACTATCATTTTCTCACCAGATTTAGACTGTCTAGCATGACATGGTAGCAGTATAGAAGAACTTTATTTACTGATCCATCCTACAGTACCTGCCTAAGTATATTCCAGCACATGTTGAGAGATTCAAGCAGGTGCTCTGCTTGTATAGATTGCATGCCCTGTTACAGAATGACCATATGCACTCGCTCATTTCTCCTATCTTGGCATGGCTTCCATAATTTGGCAACCAGTTGTTTGGCCACAATTCAATACCAAAAGAATATGCTGGATGATGTTATCCTGTTATCCTTGATAGGGGGATAGTAGTAGTTATGGTCAATTTTCAAAACAAAACATCTAAATTTGAGTATGTATAGTATAGTCAACTGTGTCATGGATAACGGAGCACATAGTATTCTATATTTTATTCGTAATTTGATATACCTACTGCCTGTAATTCTCAAATCCAACTCCAGCTCCTCTCAGACCATGGTACCTCGATTGCCTGATCGCTTCAAGTCTGTGTTCTTGTTATAGGCTGCCAATTTGTTAAATAAATGAGAACTTATTGTTACAAATGTTACTTTTTTATGTGATATTTTGACTTTTGATGCTTTATAGTGAAACTACTTGATTGGGGAGAGGATGGGCATAGGTCAGAACAAGACATTCAAGCACTAAGAGCAGCTTTTTCACAAGAGGTTTCTGTTTGGCATAAGCTTGACCATCCAAATGTAACTAAGGTACTGCTTGGCTAAAAAAAGACACTGTTTGTTTCTTCGTATTTTTTACTTTATATTCAGCTGTATTTGAAGAAATGGTGATAAATTGGGATGGGCCTCCAGTGTGGTATCATGCATTACTAGTCATACTTGTTTCTCTAGATTGCATATGAAGGGCATTGCATTGATAGATTCAGTGTGTTGTCCCAGTGTTGTAGCATACTTAACTAGATATCTCGTTTCCTTCTTGCAATTTTCCATATCAAAGGTGAACAATGTAATGATTCTCATTGTAGGGGCAGAACATTCTGTCACGCTTTTCTGTCTAAGTAATTGCTGTGCACAAAATAAGATATCTGATCCAAATCTAATGCTTGAACCGTAGTTTAAGTAAGCCAATCTGAACTTGGTGGTACAGATTACATTTGTTCTGCCACAAGCCCACAAAAACGTTGTGATAGGAAGGGGGTGGGGGGGGGGGGGGGGGGGCAGCTTCCCACATGTTATGCTATTATACATCCATTATTACTATTTCTCTATTCATGATAAAGATGAAGAAAATCTCAATTTTTACATGTTCAAATTTACTTATCAAGATTCATGTTTTTTTCAGTACTCTGCTGACATGTTTCTTCATTTTGGAAAAGCTGGGTGATAGTTCTAGCATTAGAGAAAATGGGGTAGAATTGACCTATAAAGATTCATGTTTCTTCAGTAGTCTGTTTGTTTGTCAGCTACTGTAACAACAGCTTTGATTTTTCCCTTACAGTTTATAGGAGCTATAATGGGTGCAAGGGATCTGAATATTCAAACAGAAAACGGTCACATTGGCATGCCAACTAATATCTGCTGTGTTGTTGTGGAGTACCTTCCTGGTGGTGCACTAAAATCATTTCTGATAAAGAACAGGAGAAGGAAGTTAGCTTTTAAGGTCGTTGTCCAAATTGCTCTTGACCTTGCCAGGGGGTTAGTATTTTACTGGATCATCTCAGGCTCTCTGAATCTTTGTCTTACTATTTCTTATTTGATAAGTATTGTATGTATTGACTTTTAAATCTTCGCTAGATTATGCTATCTTCATTCCAAGAAGATTGTGCATCGTGATGTGAAGACTGAAAATATGCTTCTTGATAAAACGAGAACTGTGAAAATTGCTGATTTTGGTGTTGCCCGACTTGAAGCTTCTAATCCCAGTGATATGACCGGTGAAACTGGAACACTTGGTTACATGGCACCTGAGGTACCTTTTCCTGGGCAACGACAGTCGATCCCCCCTCCCCCTAGCTGCTCTTTTATTTCGTGATGTCATCACTTTTAGTTCTAGCATAATAATGTAATGAAAAAAAAGACATTTGTGCAGCAAGCAGTGGTATTTGTCTATGTTATATACCTTATTTTGGCATTTCATGTGCAGGTTCTCAATGGAAATCCTTACAACAGGAAATGCGATGTTTATAGCTTCGGGATCTGTTTGTGGGAGATATACTGCTGTGATATGCCATATCCTGATTTGAGCTTCTCAGAGGTCACATCTGCTGTTGTTCGTCAGGTAAAGATCTGTTATGTGCCTTTCAGGTTTCCTGCTTAGCACTCCTTACAGCTGCTGAATTTTGAGCAAGCGGACGATACAATACTACCTTGTCTACAGAACTTGAGGCCAGAGATACCACGTTGCTGTCCAAGCTCTTTAGCAAACGTGATGAAGCGTTGCTGGGACGCGAACCCCAACAAGCGGCCTGAGATGGCTGAGGTGGTGTCCATGTTGGAGGCAATCGACACATCGAAGGGTGGAGGCATGATCCCTGTAGATCAGCGACCAGGATGCCTTGCGTGCTTCCGACAGTACAGAGGTCCATGATAGGTGGAACCCTGCTGGAGCTGTGGTCTGAAGAATGACCTCTGGATCTCGTGGATGTTGATTGCATTTGTTTTCTGGGGAAGCAAACTGGTTAATGGAGCTAGTGCGCTTATCGGCTTATGTAAATTCTCTGTCCATCCATTCTGTAGCTCTGTTTTTATCAATCAATGAAAAGAACCGGGCTTGCTCGTCTCTGTTTCCTGGCTGGTGCAAATGCTTTTCCCAGCATATTAGAGGAAATAGCAGCTAGGCAGAAACCCTTAACTGAGCATTTTTGACCGGCAATGTGAATTCATGTAGGTGGGACCATTTGCTGCATATGGAAAACAGGAAGGATTGTTCACCCAGCTGTTTTCATTCTCAGGGGAAACTAAGGCTGTGGCATTTGCAAAAAATTGAAGAGAATCGAACTTGACATGGAAACTAAATGGATGTCATATCGTCTGGTGTGTTCATGGCTGCTATAGAAAGAATTATCGCAGAATACATGTAATTCTGAGTGCAGAGAAACGGAGAACACAGCAAAATGTTTCTGCCTCTGAGCCGCTAATCAGTTGACTTAAATAAAATATGCAGAAACTTCAAGCCATGAACAGATGAACAGATAGCTCTGAAATATTCAGGTACGAACAGGCCCAATTATTGAGTAGAAGAAAACGATACTGCATGCATGACCAATCGATCACGCCCTCATGAGTGACGAACCACTCCTGTCTATCTATTTTTGTTTATGGGAGAGCACCAACCAGCAGGGCCGGCCCGTAGCTGTCAGATTCTCTCTTGCTAATCCTGAGCTGCTGATGCCCACCGTCAACCGCACCCCTTTGGTCCTTTCTGTTTCAGGCAGGCACGGACTGATGAGTTCATTCCTCTAATCCTTCTTCATGGTCTAGCTAGCTGGTGCACAGCACAGGCAGTGTAACAAACTGAATTCAGGAATCGCCATGGCCCCATGGGCCAATCGTTTTGTCGCCGGGAGAGTTCAGAGACGGAATCGCCTTTGGACACTTGAACCACCGTTGCCACACCGTACTGAAACACAGGATTTTTTCCAATCCTATATTTTTTCGTGAAACTGAACTGAATTCCTGTACAACTCTTGTGTAAAGTCTACGGTGTACTCCACAGTCAGTTGCAATTGCAAGTTTGCAACAAAAAATTAGAGGTTAAAAGTTGCAGCTAACTTGACCCCACAGTCAGTTGCAACTGCAAGTTTGCAACCAAAAAAACTAGAGCCCCGAGGCCCAAGCCGTTTTGACGCGCAGCCACCGGGGACTTTCCCTGCATCCACCCATGCACGCACCGACCCGGTCCTCTCCTGGGTCAGTCGCGGCGCAGGTCTCCACTGTCTCCAGCCAAAACGAACCAACCAAACCCCTCGCCACGCGTCTTCCCGGTAGATCCACCTCCACGGCTCCACCCCTCCATAAATAAACCCGGTCACCGTCTCCTCGTCATTTCATCTCCCTGCACCCCCGCAGTTGAGTTCGTCCTCCGTCTCCACAAGTCTCCTCTAGGCGCACGCAATGACAAGGTCAGCAGCACCGGCCTCTTCTCCGGCGCCGAAGCCACAGCCTCAGCCGCATCCACATCCGCAGCTGCGCGGGAGCCAGCTGAAGCAGCTGCGCGAGATCTTCCGGCGCTTCGACATGGACGGCGACGGCAGCCTGACGCAGCTGGAGCTAGCGGCGCTGCTGCGGTCGCTGGGCCTGCGCCCGACGGGGGAGGAGGCCCGGGCGCTGCTGGCGGCAATGGACTCGGACGGCAACGGCGCCGTGGAGTTCGGCGAGCTGGCGGCCGCCATCGCGCCGCTGCTCACCACGCAGACGCACCTCGTCGACCAGGCCCAGCTCCTGGAGGTGTTCCGCGCCTTCGACCGCGACGGCAACGGCTACATCTCCGCCGCCGAGCTGGCGCGCTCCATGGCGCGCCTGGGCCAGCCGCTCACCTTCGAGGAGCTCACGCGCATGATGCGCGACGCCGACGCCGATGGCGATGGCGTCATCAGCTTTCAGGAGTTCGCCGCCGTCATGGCCAAGTCCGCGCTCGACTTCCTCGGCGTCGCCTGATGCCATTGCCCGATCGATCTCGCTCACCGGCTGCCGCAATGATTCTTGTTCTCTCTTTTTGTTAGGAAGATGCTCATCAGGTCAATGTAGGATAACTGACACAGATAATGTAACTCAAAACATGGATGGACGCAGAAAATGTGTACATATTTTCGTTGAATTTGTTCAGCTTTGCTCAATCTCTCTCTTGTTTCTAGTATGCTAACGCGATTCATTTTTGTTGCGGATTACAGCCATTTGGCAGCGCGCGCACTGCGAAATGCCAAAAATTCACACAGATTCTACTGGATCAAACAAAAAAAAAATCTTAACTATTTTGGAGATAAACAATCCTCACTGCTCTCCGCTCTATTCTTCCACCGAGAAACGTGACCGCGATCCGCTTTTCACGCTGAGAAGATGCAGAGCTACCCATCCGCGCATCGTAACAGCCTGCATGAGACCGTGGACTGGGGCCGGGCTGTCGTCCCCGCTCGCTCCAAACCGTGGTCCGTTTCCGGCCGCATGCAGACGCGCCGGCGCCGCACGCGTTCCACCGCTTCAGTTTGTTGCGCCGTGACCGCTCGCCGTGCTCGCCCACAGCGGCGCCGGCGCACGCGCAAAGCCAGCTCGGCGCCGCGTGTCGTCGAGCCGTCGAGGACTCGCTTCCGCCAACGGCAACCCAGTCACCAGTCAGAGAGGCCCAACATTTGTAGTCTCGCTGCCCACGGCCTTGCCCAACCAAAATGAGGCCCAGACCACCAGCAGCTGTTGTGGAGACTAGTGGGCTCCAACGTGGGGTAGGGGCCTCGTCAGTCTGTTCTCGTGAGGCCCAATGGCTCGCCCCGCGCCCCGGCGTCCTCCTCACCTCCCTTGCACACAGCCACACGCGGGCTGCGGCGATCACTCTCGCCGTCGCGACTAGCGCGCTCATCCGCCTCCTAATTTTGGCTTCTCCGACCTCACACCCCGCTCCCCTCCCACCCCTCCCTCTCTCTCCATGACTCCACCTCCAGGACACCCCGAGCCCGCTCCCCTCACCCTACGCTGCCGCCGGGCCCCTCGCACCCATCGATCGCCGTGGCAATGCAGCTCGCCAGCGAGTACCCCGCCGGCGGTGGCGCGAGCGCCGAGGGGGAGGCGTTCGTCCCGCTCGTCTTCTCGAGCCCCCGCAGCGGCCGCGCGGGCGACGGGAGGCGCTCCACCTTCCGGGAGGACGTCGGGCACGCCGCCGCCGAGACGTACCTCGTCACGGGACTCGCCTTCACCCTGCTCGGATACCTCGGGTGATCTGCGTTTACTAATATTACTCGCTCGCGATTGTTAACGATCCCCCTCTGCATCTTTCTGGCGCCGATCGCTCTGAAATTTCGGGTTCTGCGATATGCTTCCATGCTTCGCTTCAGTTCCTTTACTAGTGTTTCCTTGATCGGTGGTGGTTACTGTTTGGGAATTGTGCCGCCGTTTGTCTGACACCCACCCGGCAGATTATATTGTGTAGTATCACGGCTGATGTGTCCTATATGCGGAGTGGTCATTGGTAATACTAATTTGTAAGAACTTGCATCCCTAATTCCGTATTTCTTCCGGTGATAAGAACTTGTAATGTTGGGAGCAAGCTACTGAAACATTGTTTTCCCCCTTTTCAACTGTTTCTAAGGGATGTCGTGGCCAATGTTGCTTGCATGGACCAAAATGTTAATTTGTATTTGTAGCTCAAGATTCATACTATGCAACATACAGTGTGTTATCCACTCACTGCAGTCCACAAGTCCATCCATGCTTCCTGATTGAATTTCTGACATGCTTTGTGATTTTTCAGGGTTGGTTATCGGTGGGTATCACAGCTTATTGCACTCCTTGTATATGCAGTTTTACTCATGCCTGGTTTCATAAAAGGTGTGTGATAAGGGATTTAGCTTTTGGTTATCTTGAAATATCGTGGTTACATATTCTTGCCTCTTTCCTGTGTATTTTTCCCCCAAACTTTTCTTGATAAACAATTGCTTCCTTATATGCTGTTGATAGATGGTGTTTAAGTATGGTTGGTATAACATATTCTAACAACTAATATTTATACCCCGTTTTTTGTTTGTTCCCAGTTGGGTACTACTATTTCTTTTCAAGTCAGGTTATTAGAAGTGTAGTCTATGGAGAACAACCAAGAAATAGGTAAGTAAAGATTAAACAAAGTCACATGCTATATAGCGTCCTCGAACATTTGTAACAGTAGATCCAGAGATATTATGCAGGTTGGATTTGTACATGCCCAGAGATAACAGCAAATCCAGTCCTGTGGTGGCATTTGTAACTGGTGGAGCTTGGATCATTGGGTAAGTGGCAGTTTCCTCACAAAACACAATACGTTACAAGGTTCATTCATGGTGACTTTCCTTTGTTACTAATGTGGCTTATATTTAGTTACAAGGCGTGGGGTGCTCTCCTTGGAAGGCGGTTAGCAGAGAGAGGAATTATAGTAGCTTGTATTGATTACAGGTGCTGACGCCTTAAAGAATTTTGTGATGTATACAGCACATACATGTAATTCACCATTATGTTTTCGACCTGTATTTTTTAATTAGATTTGAGTATTGACTGGTTAATTTCTCTGTGCTTGATTGTCAAAATTTAAATATGGCTGCCAGAAATTTCCCTCAAGGAACAATAAGCGACATGGTCAGCGATGCTTCTGAGGCGATATCATTCATTTGTAACAATGTTGTTAGCTTTGGAGGGGATCCTAATAAGTAAGTGATACTTTGCCATTTGTTTGCAAGTAGTTACAGTTCTTTGAGCTCTGTATCCTCTCTTCTTTAGATCTTGTATTTTAATTGTTAACTTTTAATAAATTAATTTATGACGAATCTGCAGAATTTACTTGATGGGTCAATCAGCAGGCGCACATATTGCGGCCTGCGCTCTCTTAGAGCAAGCAGTTAAAGAATCTAAGGGAGAGAGTACCTATTGGAATGTGGCTCAAATAAAATCATATTTTGGTTTATCTGGAGGGTGAGAACTTTAAAGCCTCGGCATCTGTTTTATTATGTCCGTAAATTTATATTCTTAATCATATATTGTATTATTAAGCATTTCTCAATAGTATGAGCACATATAATTTTTTTAGGGATAAGGCACTAAAAATGCTTGCACCATGCTTGAATAATGTAATCTGATTTATTAGACCGGGTCTAGCTCTTCACTTCTAGAAAAGGTCAGACTTCTTGGATTTCAGCAGTCTGAATTTTGCATTTTAGCAAATAAAATTATAAAATGATCTGTCAAACAAAACATACTACCACCACACCACTCTGTTTCTGCTGGTCCCAAACTGAGATACGAAGGTAGTGTTGCCAATCCTACATGACATATATACTTATTTGCAATTTTCAGATACAACATCCAGAATTTGGTCGATCACTTTCATGAACGTGGTCTTTATCGTTCAGTATTTCTCAGGTAAATAATGTTGATGTATTTTTTTGCGGAGGTGTTCTTTTTGCAATTGAATAAGTGCTGACTAAATTACAAACCATGATTTCAGCATAATGGAGGGAGAGGAATCACTGCCACGTTTCTCACCTGAAATTGTCGCCAAAAAATTAAGTGCAGAAACTATATCTCTACTACCTCAGATTGTACTATTGCATGGAACAGCAGATTACTCCATACCATCATCTGCGAGGTTGATTATTTTTGTTCTGGACTAGCTTACTCTAACCGTGTTATTGATACCTCAAGTGATTATATTTTTCCACGGCTTTATTTGAGATTTTTTTTTTTCTTTTTATCAAGATGCTAACATCAATTTTAAATTGAATATACAAATAAAACTGTAGGCATATTTTAGCAATTTATTTTGGTTTGGAATCCTACTTGTAGATAGGAACCATTACTCCAATTTCGACTCTTGACTTTTAATAACATTTTACAAAAGTTCAAAACAAGGATAGAGACGCTTATAATTTATAGCTGTATTGTTTTATGCAAACTCCGTCTCTTGATACTTGTAATTGTGCCCCTAAAAACTAGTTTCGTGCCATATTATTAGTTTTCATTTCTGAAATCAAGCTCATATAACCGTTATATTATTATTTGGGAGCATTGATTTGTCTTTCTGTTCAAGATAATCCTTTCTTGCTCCATCTTCTGGCTCTGAATAGCTCTGTATTTTAACTCACAGTGAAAATTTTGCGGATGTTCTTAAACAAGCTGGTGGAAAAGTAGAGTTACAATTGTATGAAGGGAAAACACATACTGATGTATTTTTACAGGTAGGTTATCTTGAATACCTGAATATGAGTGCTGAAGCCACATCACTTTGGCTCTTGTGCTTTTTAGTTTTTAAAGCTTTATCATTAATTGATCGATTAACATGCTGCTATACGAATGGCTCTTGAGAAATTTCATGTATCGGTTGTATAACTCCAATGAGAAGGATTGCAGAACAATGGTCATTTTACATACATTACTGCATCTTTATTCCAAAGGAAAGGGAAAAAAAAGAACTTCAGCATGCCCCTAACTGGCTATGCTCATGAGATTTATAGGTTATAGGATGTCGTGGACTAGGCCCTCTCATCACTTTACTGAAACCTTAAGCAAAAAATTACTGATTGAAAAATATCTACTTTCTTTTAGAGCTGTGTCTGAATTGATGAAGAAAGCACTGTAAAATAGTAAACAGAGCTAGGAGTATTTGAAATTCTGGCATCTTACGGGAGTTCTGCAGAAAATGCACTGAAATCTTCTGCCATCCAAAACTTCACATAGTTATCCTTTTCTACTTGTTTGTAGCCTTGACTTGATGCTCCATTGTAGGATCCACTAAGGGGTGGCAAGGACAAAATGCTTGAAGATGTTTTATCTGTCATTCATGTCGATGATGCAAGTGCGCGTGAGAGGGACGCTTCGGCACCTACCCCGGAGCGCCTAGTTTATGAGTGGCAAATTAAATTGGCCCGCCAAATTAGTCCCTTCTAAACAGGTTTTGCTTCTTTCTATATCAATATTGTGCAGCCAATATGATCTTCGGTTTAGCTTTGGTCCTTCTGTTCCTCCATCAGTATTTTAAGTGCCCGAAGGAGCCGAGTTTTCATCCTTATATTGAGAATTTTACTTGCTTTGTGATAGGTCTGTACAGAGAAAGGGTTTCCTCCAAGACTTTAGCATGCATGCACAAGAAAGCTACGCATCTGTGCGTGTGTGCCAACATGGTGAGCTACATGGCGTCCAGGATATGTTTTGGTGTTTTCACTGGGCCAAGCAAACGCAGCTTCAATCCTTGTTTAGGGGCGCCAGTTGCCACTGATGGAAGAAGTAAGATTTTTTAAGGGGCCTCTAGGTTGTAGGCAGTGCTCTACTACATACAGCACCCCACCTGTTTAATTTCCTTGTTTTCTTTTTACAAAATATATAGAATCCTAATACAATTCTGTAAATAGAATATGAGGTTGTTTCATCATCATAAGAATACATCGCCAATTCATGTGAAAAATGTTAAAAGAGAGATGTAGAATGTCGTGCAGTAGGAAACATCATACAGGAGCATAGATTTGTTGCTGGCAATGAGGCCAGACGTTTGTACACGCCATATACAAATGTCTGACCTCATTTTTCAAAAAAAAAAAAAAGGCCAGACGTTTGTACATGGCGAGATGGCCTGGCAATTTCAGCTGTTTGGTCGAGCGCAGCACGGTGTCGGCAACTGCCGTGGCCGCGTGCGGGGAGGTCGGTGCCTACTGCCGGCCGCCTCCATGCTCGTGTCGCATCGGTGTCGCCGGGCGGCCGGGTGCCTCTTCTGTCGCAGCCTATCGTACCCGTCGCCACCATGTTAGGTGACCAGCATTGGATGCGGCGGCCGTGCTGTGCCAGCAGCCGTATCGGCATGCGAGGAAATGGTCCGGCCAAAAGGATTCTGCTCGCCGTATGGCTGGCTGCATCACGTCACGTCTGCACTCCGCACGTCTACCTTATTAGCTTACCTAATTGTAAACACGTGTACGTGTCGGAGAGTCAAAATAGTTGTTGATGACACATGTAATCCTCATCAGTCATCACCCAGATAATAGTCCATCGCTGTTTAGATGTTGGTACTTACTCGGTTGTATTTGTAAGCAATTTTTGGTGTTGACTGTTAACTTGACAGAGATGGTCAGCTCCACGCCAAGGGAAAAAAAAATTCGGTGAGGATCATCCCTGTCAAGAGGCAAAGACTAGGTGAGGACTGTGCAACTAGAATATGGACCTCAGTATCATTTTAAACATAGAATTAGATGTCTCATCGACCACGCGTCAGCCGTATAGCCGCACGGTGTCATGCTAGAGATGGTCCTCACCGATTTTTTTTTTCCACGGCAAGAGTCTCGGTGGCCATCCGGATTGGTTTTCTTCTAAGGCCTGGAACAAAGGAAATATAATATTTATAAAAAATAACTTATTTTCTTATCATAGTAAAAATGTAGGAAACATGAAAAAAATCGAGGGATGTTTGGTTGCAATTTTCTAGCCATACTACTTTGTATGCCTTCCACACTTGCCTAAAAGGGTCTAACTGAAGCTAGGCCATGCACCATCCTTTCCAATTTCTTGGGTCGGAGAGAGTGGATCAGGTCTTTGTTTAGTTCCCCCTCTAAAGTTTACTTCATATCATATCGGATGTTTGAACATATACATGGAGTATTAAATATAGACTAAAAAATAACTAATTATACAGATTGCGACTAATTTACGAGATAAAATTTTTAAACCTAATTAGTCTATGATTTGACAATGTGGTGCTACCGTAAACATGTGCCAATGATGGATTAATTAGGCTTAATAAATTTGTCTCGCGATTATGTCCGCATGTGATACAAGTCTGGGCCACTCTTATATTGTACTAGTACCTACGTCCCTAAACAACTGTCGTTGGTGTATGTGCCACAAGTTTGACTCGATTTATAGAAAATACATGCAACATTTGTGTCCGTGTTTCGAGTAAACACTAACGAGTAAATTTGTGTTATTGCGCGTCTGGCCCGGATGGTGTGCTAATAAGACACAAGATTTATACTGGTTCGAGCAGAATGTCCCTACGTCCAGTTCATGGCTGCTGCTTGTGTTATTAGCACTGAAAAGTTCATAGTGGGGGTTACAAACGGGCGAGAGAGGGACAGATCCCAAGTCTCATAGAAAGATCGAATGGGTGCCGAGAGCTTGGTTGCTGCTCAGCTATGTGTTCGAGGTTCGACGCTAGTGGTTCTGCTGTGATGCGGCGTTATGCGTGATGTGATCAATCGATCCCCTTAGTGGGGTGCCCTTCTTTTCCTTTTATAGGCCAAGGGAGAGCAGGGATTACAGATAGGAGAAAAGAGGAAAACCATAGGCAAAGGAAGTCCTTCAAGGACGTCGGATCTTCCTTTTCCTCTGTGCGGGCCCCGCTGACATGGCAGGCAGTGACAGGGATAGCTCCATGCCAGGCGCATGTCCGCTGACCCTGACAGGGCCGCGCTGGGTGTATGTCAGCTGACGATGCCATGTCCTGGCATTGTCAGCAAGTTGTCATGTCCCATCCCGCCCCGGCGGGCGGCGCGGCGGACCAGGGTGCTGATCAATGGCCATACAGGGAGCATGCAGCACATTGACCGTACGTCTGCTACTGTGGATGATGCGAGGTTCCTTCTGGACCGTAGTGATTGTCGTGAGCTTCCGTAAGGATCCGTGCCCGAGGGCAAAAGACGACGCCCACAACACTGTAAGGCAAATGTCGGCGCCTACAACACTGTTTGAGCTCTGACATGCCTGGAAGGTCACAAAGCACCCTTCTGGCATGGCCTGACGGTACTTTTCTATAGGCGCGTAGGGTACGGTCCTCAATATTGCGGTTGACTTGAGTGCCCTGCTTTATCTGCGCGCGTCGTTATAAAGGAGTCACGCGCAGACGTCGGGTGTGGCGGGGCCAACCCTCCGACGTCGGGCAAGGCGGAGCTAGCCCTGAGGGTCGAGCGAGACGGACCCAGCCCTCAGACTTTGGGCGAGGCGGAGCCAACCCTCGGGGGTCGAGCGAGATGGAGCCATCCCTTGGGAGTCAGCCAGGGCAGAGCTAACCCTCGGGGGTCGGACGAGATAGGACCCGCGGCCGCAGCGCCCACCGAGGCAGAGCCAACCCTCGGGGGTCAGATGAGGCAGGGCCCACCGCCTCGGTGGTCGGATGATGCGGGACCCAGCAAGCGATGTAGTCACGCACTTGATCGCGCGGATGAATCAACGTTGATGGTCATTAGCTCCTCCTCTTCGGGTACCCTAGTATTGGTCCCCGACAGTAGCCCCCGAGCCCCCGGACGATTCGAGTAGAATCACCTGGGGGATTTTCTGACCTGCCAGCGGGTGCGCGCAAGCGCACCCGGTGGGTGTAGCCCCCGAGCCTACGGAGGAGTAGAATACTCCTTTGGAGTTTTTTTAAAAGAGGGGACTCTGAGGGCCCTGGCCCTCTATTGTTGCCCACGGCGTGTCCTAAAGACGATGATTCCTTTTCACTGAGGTCGGTGTCGATGTGGGACCTACAGGATACCCCGCAAGAGAGATAAAAGATCTAGTTCAACTAGGATTCTTCCCATGTAATCTTAAATAGTAGAACTATTAAGTAATCCTACTAGAAAATCTCATTGTAAACCGACTAGGACTCTGGCCTCCTGATAATATAAAGGAGGGCAGGGCTCCTGAAAGAGAGAACAACAATTGTTCAACATAATACTTCATAATCAATGCAACGCAAAAGGCAAACGCCGACTGGACGTAGGGTCGTTACTCGATCTACGATCGAGGGCCTGAACCAGGATAAATCGACTGTCTCTTGCGTTCACCATCGAGTTCAAAGATCTGCCGAAACCCGAACGATCGCCACGGTACCCTGGCGGGCTATCGATGGTAAAACATCGACAATGGGCGCCGCTGTAGGGGCTTTCAATGACTTTGCATCCGAGACCTCGATGGACCTCAATAACATGATCTTCCCGACGGGATCGATTTTCATCTTGGCTCATGGATCTGCGAGGCGGATAACTACGGCAAGCTTCAAAGCCATCTCCTCAAAGATCCGGATCATCATGAAGAATCCCTATTTCGACAACTACGACGGATCAACTCACTAGAAGATTCACAGCGACCCATAATACCCGATTCAATAAGATTCCACGGCTATCGCATCCGACTCGAATTCAAGCTCCGTGATCCGAGATGAAGTCTTATTCGAGTGCTTTCAAGAAATCGAGTTCCTTTTTGGCAAGATTCTAGAGCACAACCCAAAACAACTCGGATTATCCTCAGAATTCTTTCAAAAGGCCGAGTTCTTTTCCATTTGGGCTCGACAACACGACAAAATCCTATCAGAGACAGTTTGAAAGGTTTTTCAAACCAACACTTGGGATACCACTGACAGGAGCTCAGGAGGGTCTCGTACTAACGATAACATCGCAAGATCAGATCATCCATCGCCGAGATCCGTTCACGAGGATAGCGGAACCCAACTAGTCGGCACAACAACAACAAATATTCTACCTTACCAAGAAGGAGACTCGATCTCGACGTCGAGGCGCCTCTCAAAGTCATCAACAACTCCGATAGTATGAAAACTAACACCAATAACGGAACGGCTCACGCACGGGAAGTGCTCATGGTTCGACGTCCTCGGTCACCATTAAACCCCCCAGAAGCACCCGATGTCAGGTCATCAGATGAATCATAGTCCAACATATCACCCTTTGCCTAGGGCTACGATGGAGAAACCAAGAGTCAGAGACAGGCTAGAGAAAGGAAAAACAAGTTGAAGCAAGGGCGCCAACACCGCGCTCGACAACAGAGAGAAAGCTCGGACCGACATCGAGTCGAAATTGGTGAATATGACAAAAGAAAATCACAACAAGAGGCCGAAGAGAGACGCACAGTGAGTACGCCATACGATAAGATTCGAGAAGCATTAGAAGAACTCAGGGCAACTTCACATCACGGAGAGAAGTACGAACAGCTCCAGGACTTGCTCCGGTCAATGATCCCAAGAACGCATGAAGAGAGAGCCCTATCAAGACTACCCGCCAGATCAACAACCCGCAGGCAAGAAGATCAAAATCAAAGGAAGTCCGCTTTTGAAAGACTTGGACCAGGCGGAAGCCATAACGGAGAAAATAGGAGGAACATAGTCGGGGCCACCAATTTGAACAACCAAGGAAGACCAGGAGTAGAGTGCCTACCCGACGGTCTCGCAGAATTATTCCCATCAAAACAACACTTGGCGGAAGAAGGAGCCGAATCCGAATTCAAGGAAGCCGGACGCATGATGATTCCCCTGCTTTGCAAACAGGTTGGCATCAAGATCTGATTACCTCACAAATTCAAACCGTCTAACCACTCCAAGTATGATGGCAAAACCGAACCAAGACAATGGCTCGAAATATATTCACAATCAATTGAACTAGCCGGAGGAGACGATGATATCAAAACCTTGTTCTTTCCCATGGCACTGAAGCGATGCCCTCCAATGGTTCGATAAATTGAACCCGGGATCGATCGAACTTGGGAAGACTTGCAAAAGAGCTTTACGTGAAAATTTCACGGTATCATCACACACCCGATCACTCATGCCGAATCGAAAGGACTCAAGCAAAAGGGGGCGAAAGTCTCGAGAATTACTATCGGCGATTCGATGAACTCTCAAGGGCTCAAGTGCATGACATCACCGAACGAGAAGTAATTGAAGCTTTCTCTCACGGAATCATGGCTAGGTGGCAATTTCAAGACTTCTGCAAAGAAAATCCGAGAAACAATGAAGAGTTCAGACGAACAGTAGAAAAATGATTACTGCAGAAGAAAAAACACGAGAAAGGTTCCCGGATAGAAGCAACCAAGACAACCCGGATAGGCAAAATCATCGAAATAGCAGACATCAAGAAAGAAAGCATAGACTAGACAATACCGTGGCAATGGCCGACAAATCAAAGAAGTTTTCCAAACCCAGAAGATATGATGACATTGAAAACATACGTTGCCCATTACACCCTAACGGGAGACACACCATCGGAAACTGCTACACTTTCAATGATCGATACACAAGAAAAGATAGTAAGGAGAACACCAAAGAGGACAATCACAAGAAAGATGAAGACAACCACGAGGACAAAGGATTTCAAAAACCCAGGGGAACGGTAGCAGTGATCTTCTCAGGGGCCCCAGATTGCACAAGCAAACGTCAAGAAAAACTAGCACTACGGACTATCATGACGGCAGAACCGGCTACACCAAGATATCTCAATTGGTCACAATATCCAATCCAATTTTCAAGAGAAGACCAATGGACTAGCGTGAGGAACGCAGCCATTACCCACTAGTCTTAGACCCAACTATTGCCGGTATGATCGTCACCAAAGTACTAATCGACGGGAGCTGGACTCAACATCATCTTTTCGTAAACACTAAGGAAGATGGGACTACAACTCATTGGGGATGATTACACCAACAAGCACTCCTTTTACGGAATAGTACCCGGCAAAGCAGCCATGCCACTCGGACAAGTTACTTTTACCCGTCACTTTTGGAACTCCTTCAACTATCGAAACGAGTTTATCAAATTTGAGGTCGCAGACTTCGATTCGTCATATCATGCGATCCTCGGACGTCCAAAGATCTGCAAAATTCATGGCAATACCACATTATCCATACTTATTGCTTAAGATGCTAGGACCCAACGGTATCCTTTCTCTTCGGGCGATTTGAAGCGTGCTTTTGATCATGACGTTCAGTAATCCAAATTATGCCAAAGCACAAGCCGACAATGGAAGAAAAGAAATAGCCACAATTGCTGCAGAGATAAGCCAAGAAGAATTAGAAATACCACTAAAAAGCCCAAAGATCATCACACCACCAAAAAAGAAGCCGACGTCAAGCAAATAGATTTGGGCATCGGCGATACCTCCAAGACAAAGAACCATCGCGGTGCTCACCTCTCGGCAAAATAGAACTCGCGCTCACCAACTTTCTTCGGGACAACAAAGATATCTTCGCTTGAAGCCGCCGACATGCCAGGTGTCCCAAGAGAGTTGGTGAAAGCACGTAATTGATGTTAATGAAAACTCCAAGCCTATAAAGCAACGGCTCGACGATTCTCACCCGACAAAAAGGCAACGATTAAAAAAGAAATCACAAAACCGATGGCGGCCGGATTCATCGGAGAAATCCTTCATCGGGCGGCTAGCAAACCCAAATCCTTGCGGAAGAAGAAGAACACGACGAGTGGCGAATGTAAAGACTACACGAATCTCAACAAACATTGCCCAAAAGATCCATTCGGGCTACCACGCATTGACCGGATAGTCGACTCAACAATGGGTCTGCGCACTATTATCCTTTCTCGATTGCTATTCAGGGTATCACCAGATCGCATTAAAAGAACAAGACCAGAGCAAGACTTCTTTTATTACTCCATTCGGTGCTTACTGTTACAAGACCATGTCGTTTGGACTAAAGAACGCCGTGCCACATACCAAAGAGCTATCCAAACTTGCCTTGGAGATCAAATCGGTGAAAATGTGGAGGCATACGTGGATGATGTAGTGGTGAAAACAAAGAACCCGCACACTATGATTGAAGATTTAAAGCAAACATTCAAAAACTTGAAGAGATGGAGATGGAAATTGAACCCAAATAAATGTGTATTCGGAGTTCCTTCAGGCAACTACTCGGATTTTTGTCGATCGGTAGGATTGAAGCCAAGAACCAAGCAAATTCGAGCTATAACGAAATGGGGCAACCTAGAAGTATCAAAGATGTCTGAAAACTAACAGGATGCATGGCGGCCCTCAATCGTTTCATATCAAGACTCGGCGAAAAGGGGTTACCCTTCTTTAAACTACTAAAGAAGACAGACAAGTTTGAATGGACAAAGGAGGCCGATGAAGCTTTCAAGAAACTTAAGGCATATCTCACATCCTCACCAATTCTTACACCCCCAAGGAAAGACGAAGACATGATGCTATACATTGCGGCGACTACTACTGTAGTCAGCACGACAATAGTCGTGGAAAGAGAAGAAGAAGGACGTGTGTATAAAGTACAACGACCCGTGTACTACATCAGCGAAGTATTATCTGAATCAAAAATCCGGTACCGCATGTACAAAAACTACTCTCACGCCCTACTTATCACCTCACATAAGCTTCGCCACTATTTCAAAGCCACAAAATTACCGTGGTGACAGACTTCCCGCCGGGGACATTTTACACAACAGAGATGCGACGGGGCGCATATCAAAGTGGGCGATTGAACTTGGAGCTCTTAACATCGACTTCACCCACGGAAAGCAATCAAATCTCAAGCCCTTGCCGATTTTGTGGCGAGTGGATGAGATTCAAAGAGCCTTTTATCGAGATAAATCCTTGACCACTCGGAAGATGTACTTTGATGGGTCGCTCAAACTAGGCGGAGCCGGTGCAAAGCGCGTTCTCCTCATTTCTCCGTAAGGAAAACAACTCAAGTACGTCCTTCGAGATATTATGGCAAGCTATAAATAACGAAGCGAATATGAAGCCCTCATCCACGGGCTACGAGTGGCAATTACCCTCGGAATAAAGAGATTACTCGATATGGCGATTCAAAGATGAGTCATCAACCAAGTAAACAAAGATTGGGATTGCACAAAAGAAAACATGGGTGCTTATCGTGGCCGAAATACGGAAACTTGAAAAACATTTCCAAGGATTAGAAATTTTACGTCTTCACACTGTGATTCCAACATTGCAAATAGATGTCCTTGCCAAGCTTCGGATCGAGACAGAGCAAAGGTTCCACCCGTGTATTTATAGAAGAGCTATCGGTTCCTCTATCAAACAACCCGGTGAGACAACCCACGAAATTCAAAGGCTAAAGGCGTTCAGATCTTGGTAATCAACACCTCATGGAGCCAAGTTTTCATCGACTATATCAAAGAAAATAAATTACCAGCAGATAAAGCAGAAGCCACCCAAGTTGTTCGCAGAAGCAAAAACTACGTTTTAGTAGGTGATAGACTTTACAGAAGAGCGATCATCGTGGAGTACTCCTGAAATGTGTTTCATTTGAAGAAGGCAAAGAGATCATAGACGAGATACACTCAGGTTGCTATGGAAATCATGTCGCTTCAAGGACATTGGTTGGAAAAGCATTTCGCACCGGATTCTACTGGCCAACCGCTTTGAAAGACGCAGAAGAACTAGTCAGAAAATGCAAAGGTTGCCAAATATTTGCAAGACAAGCCCATGTGCCAGCTCACAATCTTATCTCATCCCACCCGCTTGGCCTTTTTTCCCTGTGGGCTGGATCAAGTGGGACCCCTGAAGAAAGCAAAGGGCGGCTTCGAGTACATCTTTGTAGCAATCGACAAGTTCACCAAGTGGATTGAATACAAACCACTCATGGAATACTGACACAACCAAAGCAAATCGATTCATCCAAGAAATTACGCACCGCTTTGGCATGCCCAATCGAATCATCACAGATCTAGGCTCCCCTTCACAGCCTGAGAATTGAAGTCGGGCACAAGACTGTGGTTTCAAAGATAGACTATGCGTCTGTTGCACATCCGAAGCCAACGGACAAGTAGAAAGGGCCAATGGACTCATACTAGCTGGATTAAAACCAAGGTTATCTGAAGAACTAGTGGACTATGGGTCCAAATAGATTGAAGAATTACTGAAAAGTAGTATGGGGCTACGAACTCAAATAAGCGTGAAAACAACAGGCCATTCACCCTTCTTCCTAGTTTACGGGTCAAGCCGTCTTTTCACCGACTTGATCTGGACATCACCAAAGATAGAACAATACGATGAAGGAGAAGCGAGAACACACAAGAAGATTAGAACTCGACGGCTCAAAAAGAAGTCGAGTAAATGCTACCCTCCAATCACCCGAGATACCTACAAGGTTTAAGAGGCGGCACTACAACAAGAGTACCCATCCTCGATCACTACAAGTTGGAGACTTAGTGCTAAGAAGGATACAAAAGACCCATTTTGACGACATAAGCTTCTCGGTCCATGGGAAGGTCCGTTCATTGTCACAAAAGTCACCGGACCAGGCACATACAAGTTAATAACCAAGATGGAAAAGAAGTCGACAATACATGGCACATCACCCCGACTAAGAAGATTCTACGCAGAAAAACAACTCAAGATAAAACAGATATGCAAGCCACAAGGGACCAACATTCACAATCGACGAAAGACGATATTCTTCAACAACATATGTATTAGTTCATATTCATGATCAATAAAGATGATATTCATCCACAAAGATGTCTTGTCATGACTTCCAACGAGTTGTTTACATCTAAACGAAAAGCAAAATGGTCGAAAACATGCACGAGCATCCCGGTAGAGAGCAAAATAGCTGAAAACATGCTTGAGCCCACCGAGGAGGGTAGCTAAAAGCTAACACCAAACGAAAAGCAAAATGGCTTTGAAAACATGCCCGAGCATCCCGTGAGAGCAAAATAGCTGAAAACATGCTTGAGCTCGCGAGGAGGGTAGCTAAAAGCTAACACCAAACGAAAAGCAAAATGGTCAAAAACATGCACGAGCATCCCACGAGAGCAAAATAGTTGAAAACATGCTTGAGCCCACCGAGGGAGGGTAGCTAAAAGCTAACACCAAAACGAAAAAGCAAAATGGTTGAAAACATGCTCGAGCATCCCGGCCAGAGCAAAATAGTTGAAAACATGCTTGAGCCACCGATGAGGGAAGCTAAAAGCTAACACCAAACGAAAAAGCAAAATGGTTGAAAACATGCCCGAGCATCCCTACCGAGAGCAAAATAGCTGAAAACATGCTTGAGCTCACCGATGAGGGTAGCTAAAAGCTAACACCCAAAATAAAAAGCAAAATGGTCAAAAACATGCCCGAGCATCCCTACCGAGAGCAAAATAGTTGAAAAGACGCTTGAGCCCACTGATGAGGGTAGCTAAAAGCTAACACCCAAAACTAGTCAACCGAAATTGAACTTCAAAAGACCCTCCAGCTCCTCGTTCCGAAAAGCAAGAGGCTCGGGGGCTACATCCAAAGAGGAATACTTTTTCCTCAGAAAAGTACAAGTGCCACTCAAAAGGCAACATTCTATGCCGAGTCATTTTTTCATAAGCACGGTGTCAACACAAAGATTTACATCCAAAGAAGTCGAAGCGTGGACAAAGAACTCGTCGGATCACAAAAGAGGAAGAAAAGAAAAGTACTCGACAAATCGAGGGGTCTCGTCGAGATAACACACGAGTTGTTTGGTGGAGCGTAAACGAAAACAGGGGACAAAATACTCAACAAAGTCAAGTAACTTCGATCACACCTGGCAAAGAATACATCAACGAAAACAAAGAATCTTCATTTAAAGAGGAGTGTAATATTACAAGAAGTCGGTCAATCGGATCGAGCATTGTCATCGGGGGAAGGAAATGTCAATATTTAGACTATCTACGACCCTCATCAAGCAAACCTTCGACCTCGAGCTCCATCCTCTCAACGGCATCAAGGTATTCTTGGCTTTCACCTTCCTCTATCTTGGACAGAGGCGCCTCTGAGCAAGGACCCGGACTGGCTAGCACATTCTTGGTACATACTTGGGCACACTTCTTCGTGAACTCTTGAAACGAAGTCGAATCCGGAATGAATCTGCGCCTAAGATTGCCCATCATCCGCCGAGTCCGGAGAACATCGGCTCATCGAACGAAAAAGATTTCCACAAAACATTCCAATTTTCAAGAGTTGCTGCCGCCTTCCCTGACAAGCCTTCAATAGTTTTTGGGCTCAAGACAAGATCTCTCCGTCACTCCGCGCCTAATCAGCTTAGCAAGGGCGAGTTCTTCCTCAAGATGAGTAATTACCTCCTCAAATTTATTATGACTAGAGCGGACAAGAGCTTTCATTTCATCGATACTCTCCGAGGCCTTCGCTTCTCATTTCGGAGGACTAGACAAGACACCCAATAGCAAGTCAAAAAAAAAAAGAAGTCAAAATACAAGAAAAAAAAAAAGCAGTAACTCCGCGACACCTTTGCATTCATTCTTCGCAGACTCCACCATGGTCTCCGCTCTCCACTACCCGGAACGAAGGGTCTTCTCCTCCTTTTGGTGCATTTGACGCTCTGCTCTCCAACTCACTGGAGAAGGTCGAGATCGGCTTTGAGGCGTCCCACCTTAGAAGACAACTTTCTCTCATTTTCGATGAGAAAAAGAAGCCGAGAATGATCACGAGAGAAAGACCGAGCCAAAAGAGGCAAAGAAAAACAAGGCATAAGGACAGAAGAAAAACGAGCATGCAAAAGGGGAACGGCAGTAAAACCTACCTGGAGCTTTTCACCAAAAGAAGTAGCGAGGGACGACAAGCTCCCCCAGTGTGCGGTCAACTCCGACAATCGATGGGTGGCATCGAATCATTTGCACCATGTCATCGGAAAAAGAAGGACCGCCGGATGCAAGAGAAGGGAAGGAGAGGCCGGATGGGGCGAGGAAGGAACGACCAAAGAAACCTCCAGAAGCCGAGTCAAACCCTCGGAAGGACTCAAGCGCGACGCCACAGTCACCTCCGGTCGTGGCCAAGACCGCATAACCGCCAGTAGCTCAAGCCCCCACAAAGAACTTCATCAATGTAATGTTGTGAGTCCCGAGGCTTGGAACTTCGTTAGCGCGGCGAGAGGCGTAGAAAGAAGTCGATGAAGGAATGAGAGAAGACGAAACACTAAAAAGTGATAAAAGGAAGCACCGATAAGAACCAGAGGAAGGAAAATATAAGCCAAAAAGATAAAGCTAGAATCTACTCACCCAACCACTTTCTTCTTCACGAAGCCAAGAGAAGGCCTCACAGGAGGAACCACGACGGTGAAAACATCCCCGCCACCCGGCGACGAGAGCGGAATAGCCGACAACGGAGCCATGGAAGGAGTTAATGAGACGCGGAAGAACTCCGTCTTCAAGGAGCGGTAGAACTCGGATGCAGGACTTCCAAGGAACTCGACACGAGTTTCAGAAGAAGTCGACACGGGAGCCTCGGAAGAACTCACACCCGCCTCCGATTACTTCAAAAAGATCAAGACTAAAAGTCAAGACAAAGAAGAGAAATTCAATGCAAGTGAGAATATGAAAAGCAACTCACCGCCAAGATGATGAGGGGTACTTCATCATCTTCTTCATCCTCGACCAAGGAAACCAGAGCACCACTCTTGAAAAGAGGATAAAAAGTAATCGGATCATGAGAGAGACAAGAAAATAAAAGAACAAAGAGTATTAAATGTGCTCACCTAAGAGCATGCTAGCAACAACCGGAGTACCCGAGAGAGTACTTGGTTTGCGAGGCTTCTTGGAGATAGACAGGCCGATGAAGACCCATCCGTCACCCCCTCTTCTTCGGACACCGCGAGGACCGCGAGGGACTAGACGAGAACATATTCTTCATATACATCAACAAATCTGGAAGAAACCCTAGGAAGGGCGGTAGAGGTTTGGGACTTACTAATTGCGTAAGTTCCAAAGCAAGTCTATCTCTAGTCTCCGCCACTGGCTGAGGGAAAGCGTCAGAGAGAGACGGTCGACAAAGTTCCGCCCAAACTCCTGCGAAAAAGGATAAAACACCGAGACAAAGAAAATCTAAGCAAGAACGAATGCAGCTAGAGTGCATAAAGTACTCAAACAAAAAGATAGACAACTCACAAATGGGGCGGGTTGTTGGTGAGAACTCGTGACAAAGAGGAGGAATGACGCTCACCCTTTCAAAGATCTTCGAGACGCTCGAGTACCTCCTCACCGGTCACTCAAGAGCTGGGACCATGCGTGAAGGATCCTCGCCCCCGAATACTCAAAGCCAAGATGCTCCCGCTCTTTCAAAGGTGAACCCGCATGACGAAGAAAGCTCAAACAATACCAAAGCCGGTCAAACCCTCGCCGCTTCAAAGATGCTAATCCTATCAAGGAGTGGTTGGATCACTTGAATCTCAAAGAAGCGATTCAAGATTCTTGTCCCATCGGTCATTCACCACAGGACGGATCCGGGATGAATGGCAAGGAAGGGATTAAATTGGCAACAGAAACCACTTTCAGACGCCAATCTTTTACAGAATCGACCAGGTCATAGTCAAAAACTTAATTTTGAGACTCGACGAAATCAATCCATAACCGCCAAGAACGCTGGTTTCTTCACTGCGGGGTTGAGGTTTCGCATTTAAAGAAAAAGCGAAAAAGAGACAGAGAAGGAGGGATTCCAAGGAAAGCTTCGCAAAGATGAACGAAAACGAAAAGATGGAGAATGTCATTGGGGGTTAGGTGGTTCGGACTAATCCCGAAATAACCATGAAACCGATGAAGGAAAGCGGCGAGCAGAAGGCAAAGTCCGCGCGGACAAAAGAAACGAAAAGGACAATCTCACCAGACCTTGAGTCGGAACCCGATGCTCACCTGAACTCTCCATTCAGCGATGACTTTGCTTTGGATCAAGCCATCGCTAACGAGCTCTCAAGGCACTGGTCTTCGCTTGTTGTTGGAGCCGCCAAACCTTCCGAAAGCAGCCCTCATAGCCACGAACTCCTGGTTTTCGATCAAAGAAAGGATGACTCCTCGCTCACGAAGGTCGCTTTGAGACTTGCTTGCGGTTTTCTTCTTTCCCAAGAACTGGCGGAAGCAAAAGAGGCGCTAAAGAAAATGTAGGATGATGGTGCTCGGGTTACGGCGACGGTGACGGCGGTGGATTTCTGAAAGCTAGGGTTTAAAGGCAAGAGTTGGGCAGCAAAGGGTCTTTAAATAGATATCTCAGCGATACAAACGGCCCACAAGGCCCGATAAAACACAATGTGGGAACGCGACGGTCCATTTACTGACGCAGCTAAAATGATGGAGGGCACAAATCCACACAACAGTACAAACCAACGGGCAGATTTCAGACTTATCCGTCCAGCACCACGGCAGGGTTATCAGATCGCTACAAGAACAACTCGTCAAAACAAGAAGAAAGAAAGAAGAAAGAAAAGGCTACCTCACAAGAAACAAAAGAACCCGTTATTTGAGAAAGAACCCAGTAATCTCATGGACAACGGGGATCGCATAGCAAAAAGTAAAAGACAACTCGTAAGATGAGATTCGTTACATTACAAGCGAAGATTACAAATCTTAAAGACAAGATTCGTTACATTACAAGCGACTTCAAAAATAGAAGATTACAAATCTTACAAGACCCAACAAACTCGGCACCACGAAAAGCAAGGTAGCAAAGAGGAACGCGACACACGGCTAGGCTCGGAACGACTACGTGTCCCAAATTGCTACTCGGAAGGACAAACCGCCATCAGCCTACACTGCTTTCTTCAAAGGAAGGACGCAGAGTGCACTCAAAGGCGAAATCGGCAAGACATGGCGAGACAACATGGAGCAGAGAAGGCGGCGGGCATCTCGTCTACCCAAGACCGATGTGATCACGCATATGGTGTTGATCTCACTGGACGGACGATCTCAAGACAAAGCGACGAGGATCAACCTGAACGGCCAGATGAAGAAACGGCCCACATCACAAGACTTCCTCCAACTACCACCACATACATCCCGGCACAATCTTTGTCAAGGGATTAGCCTACCTCTAATCCCTATCACAAGACTTCCTCCAGCCACGACAAGACACACAGGAACTACGAAATATGCCCGGGGCTGCTCTACTTCACAAACTACCATGCTCATGTCCACGAAGGTTTCAACGGAATATCCAATAGATGAAAACAAGCACTTCGGGACAGATTTATAGACCAAAGGAGCAACAAGACATGGACCAGGAGTACCAACGAAATAAGCCCGACAAAGGACACAAAGAAAGGACAGGACTCAATAATGGACGACTCAAAGTAGAGAGAAAAGCAATGATTTCAAGACGGGCATATTCGGAAGAATATACCATCACAAAGACAACCCGTGAACAAAAGGCATTTACACTCAACCACCACCATACAACTACATCCGGCAATGAGCAGACTATCAAAGAATACGCTAAGACCTCGCATCCGAGTTCTTCCCGAACAAAACAACACGGATATCGCTCAAGGGGCTCGACCAAAGATCATAGCTTAATCAACACTAAGCTAGGGAATTCGCCCTCATTTCAACTACTCCCCGGGGCCTCGTAACCAAAGACAAAAGACAAAAAGTACAAGAAACTCAAGACTACAACGACGACGACGCATCAAGACTCTTCATCCGACTTCTTTTCAAAAGAAAAGAACTCGGAGAAAGCACGAGGTCATGGATATACATAGCCCTGAAATTTTTGAAGATAGAATCTGGACCTCCAACTTTTGCAAGCAAAAGCAAGAGGCTCGGGGCTACATTCTCGGTGAGTGCAATTTTTATGAAAAATTGCACCCACCAAAAAGAACCCTGGACGTAGGCTCGGAGGTCGCGCCGCCAAACTACTCGGATGATGGTTTAATCCAAGACTAAAGGACCGCTTCGGAAAGATACCACAAAAACTACTCGGATGATGACAAAATTCAAGTCTCGGGGACTACTTCAGAGCACAGATTTTCAAACAACATAAAGGATCAAGACCCTCCAACTTTTTGTTCCAAATAGCAAGAGGCTCGGGGGCTACACTCAGTGAGTGCACTTTTTCTCCGAAAAAGCGCACGTCACCAAAAGACTTCCTCAACGCAGACCACTTCAAGACATTACGACAAAAAGAACCCGGAACGAGCCATATTCGAGTTCTTTTTGACAAAACTTCAGCGAGCAATCAGAGCAACTTCAAGAAAAGATCCTCCAGCTCCTTGTTCCAAATAGCAAGAGGCTCGGGGGCTACAACCAGATAGATGTACTTTTTCTTCACAAAACACTCACCACTCGAAGGTCCCAAGAAGCGCTACAAGGTTTCACTCCAGAAAGCACTCGGATAACATTTTGTTCCTACCTAACAAGACCTGAAGGAGCAAAGCGAGACTTTCAGAGCTCAACCATGAAGTGCTCGGGGGCTTGTCGATGTGGGACCTACAGGATACCCCGCAAGAGAGATAAAAGATCTAGTTCAACTAGGATTCTTCCCATGTAATCTTAAATAGTAGAACTATTAAGTAATCCTACTAGGAAATCTCATTGTAAACCGACTAGGACTCTGGCCTCCTGATAATATAAAGGAGGGCAGGGCTCCTGAAAGAGAGAACAACAATTGTACAACATAACACTTCATAATCAATCCAACGCAAAAGGCAAACGCCGACTGGACGTAGGGTCGTTACTCGATCTACGATCGTGGGCCTGAACCAGGATAAATCGACTGTCTCTTACGTTCACCATCGAGTTCAGCATACGCCGAAACCCGAACGATACTGCCACGGTACCCCTGTGGCAGGCTATCGGTGGTAAAACATCGACAGTCGGACCCTTTGCAGGTATGGTCGTGAGATTTGGTGGTTGCTTAGCTGGATAGTTTGATCGAGGTCCCGGTATCCCGTTCTCGGGGATCCGGTTAGGGTAAGCCTGGCTGAGACTCAATCGTGGGCCAAAATGCCGGTGGCGCTCGTGCGCCTGGGCGCTGGCCACTTGCGGGGCCTAGCTCTTTCCATCCCTTATTGTAGGGGTGTTTAGAGCGGCTATTGGACCGGTTGATGGGCCAACCGTCGAACCCCTTGGCCTAGACGGGCCATAGATGTGTTTTTAATCCGTATTCCTCTTACTCGTATCAAGTCCCGGTCCACCTGGGGAGGCAAAACGTTCGGCGAGTTTCCCAAAGGAAAGGATAGGGATTGCGTGTGCATATCCCATGGCGTGACATTGTGGTGGATCATGGCAGGCGCGGAGATCTTGGCGGACGGTTGGTTTCCTCGCATCCGTCACCCCTATAAAACCAAAGGGTTCTCCCCCAGGGTTTCAAACTTTCCCTCCTTGCCTTCACATTTGCAACCTCCGCCGCCAATCGCCTAAGCTCCCCGCATCCGCGTCTCAGCCACCGTCAAGTTCGCATCCACCCACCCCCATCTTCCAATGGAGCCATGGCGCCGCTCTGATATCACCCTCCAACGCATGGAGGGCCTTGCCCACCACGCCTTCTCTGCGCGTGGACCGCCGTCGAGGACTGGCGGCTGCCTGATGAGGAGGACGTGCCGTCGCCGCTCGATGGCTACGTCGTCTCTCTCCGGTGGATGAATCCGCAAGACCCAACGTCGACACTCTTCGCCCTCAATGAACACACTAAGAGCATGGAGCGAGAGAGTCTCGATGAGGGGATTGTGGCCGTGCTAAAGGCCTTGGACTATGCCAGGGGCGCCCTGCGTGAAGTCGTCGTTCCCACTGGCCGGGTATTCACTTGACCTTGCTTCTCGCCTTCTTCTTTCTTCATATATTTTTGTGTTCTAACATTTATGTTTTTTCAGTCCCTTATCGCTCGCAGCCGGGAGAAATCCCGGTTCCTTCATGAGCAGAAGGAGAACTGGGACCGCCTCACCAAAGAGGCACGGCTGCACGGGGATGTGACCGCCTAGCTCGTTGCTACCCAACAGAGGGTGGCCGAGCTGACTCCCCTTGACGAGGAGGCGAACAGTCTCTAACTATGGGAGGCTGAGGCCCGTCGGCATGAGGAGGAGACCAAGAGGGCGTTTGAGGCCCTGTCGGTCGAGGGTGCGGCAAGATGAGGAGGAGGCCGCCAGAGTCAGGAGGGAGCAGGACGAGCTGCTCTAGAGGGACGCTGAGACCCACCAGTGAATCCTCGACCTTCTGGCCGAGGCTGAGAAGGAGCGGGAGCTAAAGCTAGTAGCCGAGGAGAAGCTCGCAGCCTGGAGCGGAGGGCGAGTCAGGATGCCGAGGCGGTCACCCAGCTACGCAAGGAGCAACACGAGCTGCTCCAAACCGTAGGGAGGCTTCGCTCGAGCGTGGTGCGGCCCACGAGGAGCGTGACTAGGCCGTCTGAGAGCGCGATGAGGCGCAACACAGGATCGGCTCCCTCTAGGCTGAGCTCGGAACTGCTACAACCCGAAGGCTAGAGGCCGAGGGCGTCTCTGCCGGCGGCCACGGATCTCGCCGAGGTGAGGAGGAACCTTCAGGCGAAGAGTGACTAGCTCGGTATCCTGAGCGCCGCCCTTGGAGTGGTCTGCGACGACTTGGAGGTGGTGCGGTCGGAGGAGACCAATTCGCTCGCGGCTCGTGTCGTCGAGATCACGGCATGGGTGCGCCAACTTGAAGGGAACGCGTGGCACCGGGATCAACCAAGCCTTTGCAATTGCCCGCTCTCATTACGTGGACAACATTGACTTGGAGACGATGAGCTTTGGCTTTGCTCCTGGTTTCTAAGCTCATAAGCTGGATGAGATAGAGACGGCGATGGCTCCTCTCTCACAGGACCTGGCGAACAGAATTGAAGACATAGTTCTCCCCCGGAGGAGGTAGTTAGTTGTAACAGAACCGACCAATTATACGAAATTAAGTAAGAAAAATCATCCGCTAGAGCAGACGATTTAGCAAACTTAAGCCCGTATAACCCGGTAGTCCGTGAAATCACGAAGGATTTCAAACCAACTTCCATTCCAGCCAAGATCGTAATAAGTTTAGCGGTCACCATCACATATTACATAAAAGTTTGCATCTCAGATACATCAGAGTTTAAACATAGTTATTACAAAACAAGTTCGAATAAAAGTAGCGGAAGCCATTTGTTTAAACCACACACACACTCACACGGAGTTCAAATACAGTGCCAGTGAATGGTCATCTCCAACAAAAGCATCAGACAAGACGTAAGGAATGACCATGCCCATGGTCCTAAGCATCACCCATCGCAGGATAAAGGCAGTTGATACAGTAGCCGTAATACATCTGCCCATCTGCAACAAGTGGGAATAAAACCCTGAGTACGAGAAGGTACTCAGCTAGACTTACCCGACATAACCAAAAATAAGTGACACCAAGGATTATGAAGGGCTTTATAGTAGGGTAGCTGACTCATTTACAAAAAGAAGCATTTTTAGCATTTCAAGACCCTTTTCAAAAGCATTATTGTCAAGTTAATTGTTATTAACCTGTCGACTAGATTTGCACCTATACTAGAGTAAACACGTGATTAAGCAGATAATGATAACCAATGATCATTAAACAACTTCCATACTGTCATATTCATTATAACTGTCCAAGTGTTCCATAAACATTTACTACGATGAAGTAACTCAAGTCAAGTGCTCACTGTCCAGGAGCGATGGCGATTCGAATCGATTCCTAACCAGCTGGTGATTTATTCCTTACACAAACCTCACTCACCCGCTAAAGTGAGATATTGATCACTGAGTCAACTATCTAGGAATCTCGAGTTTGCCAGGAACCACATGTACCCGGGGGCCGACCGACTACACTTTGGTCTTATCATCTCACCCCTGTGTCCTACCACACCTGCTCCGGCACAGTGCGTTGCGGGCAATCTACTCGACCCGAATAATCTCCCAGCTTTGCGGTCGGAAGGTACTTTATCCGGCCAGCTAAATGTAAGGCATGCGTTCAACATGACTCGAGGCCCAACAACGGTCGGTCCTTAATCGACACAGACGGAAAGCACTACAGTCCAAAACTCTGCAAGTCTCCGTCCAGTCTCAACTTCATTTAACACTTAGTTATACCATGACTTCATAGTCATCCAAGCAGATCCAGGTAACCACCTATAGCTCGCAGGTGATAGGAAATCACCTGACTTCTACCGGTCTAAGCCAGTTAAGCATGGACTCGACTACGGATACCAGGGTAACAAGGATATAGTATAACAAAGGTAAACAAGGTATAATGCAGCAACGGTTGCAAACAACTCCTGAACGTAATGCATCAATTAAAGTAAAGCATTGAATTAATAATTACAAACCGGGAGAAAATGCTCCGGGGCTTGCCTCTCTCGAAGGAACTCGGGCGGTGATCGGGGCACTCTGGAAGTTCCTCAACGTCCTCCTCGTCGGCTTCGGGCACTTCCTGCGGCTGCACCTCGAGCTGCTCCTTGGGCTCCTCGGGTATGACGACTAGGTTCTCGGTTTGCGATCCTGTATGATGCAATGTGCGTAAACACGTATGCAAACGGTGCATCGAATGAGATGAATACAATGGATATGTTTGAATGCAAGGTAGTCAACATCATCCAAGAACATATACTACAAGCACATGTCATCTACTGCATTCTCTTCTACTCCTAATATGCTAAATCAACACATCTTATTAATTGCTTCAAAGATACACCAAAGCTTTACTAATTTCTTAATCACACAAAAAGCAACACTTAATTAAACCGTAATTAATAATAGGTTTGAATAGCAACATCTATTTTTATTGCTCAGAAAAATCTTAGAAAATTACTACAGCATAGTACTACCCTAAGTAGTCTACTATCAGATTTTCATGGTATTTGAATGAGTGGATTAGTCTACACAAAAATAACAAGCTATGGCATGATTATGAACATGAAAATACTTTGTACTGTGAAAAGTGTCAAACAACAGAGTTAGCATTTTTCCTATGATCTTCATAGCATACAATCACTGTACAAAAATTATCACATGCATGTTTTATACAAAATTTGCTCTCTAGCTAAAATAACAAAAATCAGCCATTAAAGGTACTTGAACTACACCTCAAAATTTTTCTACAGTACATGCATGACACATATTTTTTCTAGGAAGTACATTACATAAGAAGATTAACAAACTTGAAATCATATTTTTCTGAAGCCCATAGATTTTTCTACACTTTTTTCAAGTTATCAGCAGTAACCATGATTAAATAAAGTCCTACATAAAAGTATCCCAAAAATGACATGCAATAATTTTCCTAAGTAGATCTGGTGATAAGGAACCTAGAAAAATTTATTTCAACAGATTTGGAGCAAATTTGAGTATCCAAACATTTTCCAAACCATTTCTATTTTCAAATAATAAAAAAAATTGAAAACGAATCCTCCTATTGCTACTGGGCCGGCCCGCGGGAATTAGTCGGCCCACGGCCACACTTGCCCTGCGCGGCCCAAGCGAAGAGAAGGGGGAGGCGGCCCGTACAGGCGCCGCCCATGGCCTCATTGGCCCGGCTTGGTAAGGCGGCTACCACGCCGGTCTTTGTGACACCATGGCGGCGTGGGTTTCGGCCAATGAGACCGGCGACCATTGCCGCACCGTGATGAAAGCGAAGCTAAGCGGGCGCATGCGATTCGCGAAAGTGGCGAAAAGCGGAAAGGTAGCTAAGCGAGGTGGAGAAGAGCAGCGAGAGGCGCCTTCCACGACGGCCGAGCACGCGGCGCCATGGCCGACAGTGGCGGCAGGCGCGCGAGAAGGCGCTACTCGAGCTCGACAGCTTAGCATTAAGCGCGAGCACCACGTCGTCCGGAGAGCGAGGCGGAGCTGTGGGTGCACGATTGCTGGCGAGGTGGAGGAGAAGCGGCGAATTTGGCGGCGGTAGTGCGGTGGCGCGCGGTGAGGAAGTGGGTGAGCTCGGCGTCACCGGAGAGAGGAGGGCGCATGGAGAGTGCAAGCGAGCGCGATGGCTTCAAGCGATAGCGGGCGAGCGCTGGTCGGCAGCGACGCCAATGACGCCGACGGCGCATAGCGCCTGCAATGGCGTGCGCGTGGCATGATCGGCGCGCGTCTGACGCAATGCGAGCGAGCGAATGGAAAGGGGAGGGGCGGGGTCGGGCCGAGGTGAGACGTGGCGTGGCGTGGCGCGTAGGTTAAATGGGTTAGGCTATTTGGGTCGCTGCTGGCCGGCGAGGCGTGGCGGCGGTAGGGGACGCGGCCGGCTTTGGCCGCTTTGGCCGTGGGCGGGGCTTTGGACGTGGGCGTGGGCCAGCGAGCTCTTGTTGTTAGCGAAATGAAATTTTTTCTTTTTATTTTTCAAATAAACAGAATTAAATTCCCATTTTTGAGCCATTTAAAAACATTTTCATGAATTAGTGCAAAAATGAAATTTGTTCTATTTTTCAATATCTACAACTTTGATTTTATGACCAAAGCCAAATTCTTGATAGATTTTGAATTACAAAATCAAAGTCAATGCTTAACTCAAAACCCTAATTTTTGGGGAATTATTTTTGAAGCAAAATTTTGAATTAATTTAAATACAAACCTTGCTCCAAAAATTGAACTAAATAATCCTAGATGATTTACAATAGTAGCCAAACATGTTTTACTAGCCTAGCAAACATAATCAGGGCAAAAATAACTCTAACAAGTGTATGCAACATTCAGATTTAACGAACATGTTTTGTATGTTTTGAAGCAGTGTTTCAGTTGTTATTTACATGATTAGGCATGTATGATTAGGATGCTTGATGATGCATGATATGCATGATTTGCAGTGCCCAAATGCTGGCATAACACCGGGGTGTTACATTAGTCGAATAGGTCGGATGGACATTATTGTAATATGTGGACAAGTGCCGACCCTTATGTGTCGTAAAAACAAATTCGTAACTTCGTTTTGTTTGATTGAACTTGTTTTCTTCCCTTTTTGTATGCGAAAAAGGGGCTCACGTATTCCGACCCCTCCGTTTGTTAAGACCGTAGGGCTCGAGGTGTAAGAGGAAAACTTCGATCATGCTAGTGCGCAAAGACACCATAGCCGCCGAGGCGTAGGTTTTTTGCAGTCCAACCATGCATGCTCAATTATTCGTTTCCGCAAACCTTGCCGCTAGGCTTAACGTGAGAAAGAGGTCTGACGCGGCGACTGTTTCAGAAAAGGTGTACTTATACCTTTATCAGCCCCCGAGTGAGATCGACCCCTTGCCGTTCATGGGGTCGAATGTCGCTGAAGGTTGAGGAGAGGATAGTGAAACCAGTAGGAGAAAGCTTCTCTTGTATTCGCGCGTACCCCCTCCCTAGGATATGAGCTATTTGTTTTGCGACCGCACGTTCGGTCTCCTTGTAAGTCCAACTTTCCTTGAGCCCCCACGCATAGCAGGGGTTCGGTCGTGGGTTGGCTCATTTTTGTGATTGTCGCCCCGTCCGTGGTTTCCACAACCGGAGGGGTTGAGTTAACATCACTTGCCTCGATGGCTCGAGTGACGCGCTCGCTGAGCTCGCTAACAGACATGTTCGAACAGAATCCGGTGCCGTCGTTCGTGATGGGGTCGGCAAAGCTCTCACGTGGCATTTTGTTGCTCCTTAACCCACCTTCCAACAGATTCCCCCTCAATGGGGATTCTATGGGCTCAGCTAGAGGCTAGGATCGAAAGAAAAAGTCAAGATGAGGCCACAGGGGTCTCATCTGTGTTTTCTCCCCTGGCTCTTGTTCAACACAAGGCGGTCTTGGGCCCTTCGTGGGCCAGCCTTCGAACCCTGGTCTCCCGATTTAGGGTCGGGTGGCTCGAGCCCTTGGGCCCAGTGGGTCTTGGCAGGGGTCGGCCATGTTCCATGTGTCACGCCATCCTCGGTTTCCACAACCGAAGGGGCTGAGCTAACGACACTTGCATCGATGGCTCGAGTGTCGTGCTCGGTGAGCTCGCTAACACGCATGTTCGAGTGGAATCCGAGTCCGTCATCCACTGACGGGGTCGGTAGAGCCCTCATGTGGCATTCCACTAGTTCTTAACCCACCTCCCAGCAGATGCTCGAGCCGTTCGATAGGCTTGGGTGGCCCATTGGCCTCTCCTCGAGGGAGATTCTGTGGGCTTGGCTCGAGGTTAAAATTGAGCGATAAAGGTCGAGATGTCCCTGTCCGCTTCTGAGCGGGGTCGGGCAAGGCCGCTGGGGCTCATCTTGGTTTTTCTCCCCTGGCTCTATTTGATGCGAGGTGGCCTCGAACCCTTCAAGGACCTGCCTTTGAACCTCGGTCGGTCGCCGCTCATATCAAATGTGACGACTACCGCTTTGTGACGCGACGCAAAGCGTTGTGATGCACCAATTGCATATGCAATGCTTAGGTGTATGGGATGAATGTATGAATGAATGAATGAAGGAGAATGGATGAATGGATGATCATATAATGGAAAAGAAAAAGCGGGGGTCGATAAAGTTACCTCGAAGGCTCCAGAGACGGGTTCGGGGAGCTCTTACCGGATATGTTCGTGTTGGGTCCAGATCCGATGTTCACGACGGAGCCAGCGTAACCTGCATGGTGTATCCCACTACTCCCTATCCGTCTCTCGGCAGCGACCCGAACCGTTTGATCAACTTGGGTGACCTACCAGCCTCTCCTCATCGGAGATTTTGCAGGTAGGCCCCTCCAAACCCTTCCTGAGAAGGTGAAGGCTAAAGCTCGAGGTGCAAAGACAAAGGCTCTAATCATGCTGGTGAGCAAAAACGCCGTAGCTACTGGGGCGTAGGGTCCTAGCGGTCCGACCAGGTTTACTCAGAGTTTGTGTCCGCACACCCTGCCTCTAATTTTTAATGTAAGGAGGGGTCAGGCATAGAGAATGTCTACCGGATAGACACTCTCGCCAGCCCCCGAGCGATGTCCGACCCCTTGCCATTGCTGGGGTTAGAGGCTTGGTAGCGAAATTAATGTGTAAAGTAAAGGTGTTTGTCTCTCGACAATGGCTTTGAGCTGTTCGATCGACCTGGGCACCGGTTTTAAGTTGATGGTAAGAGTGATGGGTTCGGGAAGCCTCGTACCAGATATAAGCAGGATCCGGGTCTGTCGTTCATGATGGGGTCAGCATAACCCGTGTGGGGCATCCCGTTGTTCCCTACCAGTTTCTCAGAAGTGGCCAAGCCATCCGGTCGACTCGTGTTACCTGTTGAGACAAGACTTTCCTGTGGAGATAAAGGATGAGAACATCCCGCGCAAGAATTTAGTTAGGCATATAAGCCAGGTGGAGAAACTTGTAACAAATGGTCAAGCTTTTAAATTCTGTTATAGCAAACAACCTTTTAGTCGTTCTCCCCTTTTTGTATAAAAAGGTTAGCGCACTCTGACCCTTTCCGTCGTTAAGGTCGTAAAAGCTCGGAGTGCGGATGAGCCAATTCTAATCACGCTGGTGAGCAAAGACACCATAGTCGCTGGGGCTTAGGTTTCCTATAGTCCGACCAGTTATACTCAGAGCTTGTTCCCATAAACCTAGCTCCTAGAGCTTAACATGAAAAGGGGGGTAGGCACAGAGAATATTTGCCGAATAGATATGCTCATATCAGCCCTAGAGTGAGGCCCCACCCTTTACCGTTGCTGTGGTCGGATGTCACGAGAGATCAGGGAGTTTGGTAACAAAACTGATAAGAGAAAGTGTGCATTTATTAAGGGAAAAGCGACGTAGCTACTCGATATTCTAAGCGTTGATGAAGACCTCACCGTTGATGGTCTTGATCTTGTAAGCACCTGGCCGGAGCATCTTCGTGACAACATACGGTCCACCCTATGACGAGGAGAAGCTTGTAGCGGTAATTGCATACTTGGCTGAGCGAAGAAGGGCGACGTCGCATGCTTCATCTAGCTAGGCTCCGTCCTATGCTCCCCCTTGTTGGAGCTTCCAGACAAGAACCGCTTCACAAGGACGCAGTCTTTGTACAGGTGCTTGATGGGGAAAGCATGGTTCGGGCATGGCCCTTCAAGCAGCTTCTCAAAAGTGGCCCGGGGTACCCTCCATGGGCTTTCAGCCCCCTTGTCGTCGGCATTGGCCACAAGCGAGCCCTCGCGCCGCTGTTTGTTCTTCTTCTTGTTGGGACCGTTGGAGGTGCCCTTGCCGGCGTCCTCGACCCTCTTCACCTTGCCTTTGGGGACGCGTTGGACAAAGCCCTGAGGTCTCGGGAAGTTGGGGCTCGGGCTTCGGTCCTCGCCCCTGTCGTAGCGTCCGCCATGACATGGGTGGTAGCCACAATTGGCCCCCTCCCTTGCCTCACCGCAGGTACGCCTGTGGGCATTGAGGATGTCGCGTGCGTCATGGCGAGGGCTGAGACGCTCATGCACCCGAACCGCGCTGCGTGACCCGCATGGAAGCGTGGTCGGGGTGCTCTGAACAAGGTATTCTGGAGAGAGCGGCTCTCCTTCGGCAAGCCACGTCATGATGTTGGCGAGCAAAAAAGTGAGGTGGCAAAGGTCCTCCCGGGACGGTCGGGGTCCTAGGAAGGCACTGAGCTGGCGCTCTAGCCTCCCATAGTCGAAGTTGAGGAGCTGGTCGCTTCATTCGGTGTGGACCTTCGGTGCGTGCAGCTGTAGCTCCTCCAGCGCCTCGGTGATTGCGCTGAGACCAGTGGAGCGGAGAGGCTAGGCGGCAGCGGGAGCCTGTGCCAACTCTCCTTCCACCGTGGCGATGAAGTTTAGGTCCTCGAAGCGCACGTGCATGCCCAGGACCCAGTTGTCGTTGCGATTAGCCATCTGAGGCCTAGTGTTTATGTCAGGACACGCAAAAGGCCCATACCTGGCGCGCCAACTATCGTTGTTTCGAGTCAACACCAACGAGTAAATTTGTGTTATTGCGCGTCTGGCCTAGATGATGTGCTAAAAAGACACAAAGTTTATACTGGTTCGGGCAGAATGTCTCTAAGTCTAGTTCGTGGCTGCTGCTTGTGTTATTAGCACTGAAAAGTTCGTAGTAGGGGTTACAAACGAGCGAGAGAGGGATAGGTCCCAAGTCTCTGATGGAAAGATCGAATGGGTGGCGAGAGCTTGGTTGCTGCTACTCAGCTATGTGTTCGAGGTTCGACGTTAGTGGTTCTGCTGTGATGTGGTGTTATGCATGATGTGATCAATCGATCCACTTAGTGGGGTGCCCTGCTTTCCCTTTTATAGGCCAAGGGAGATGAAAGCTCTAGTTTAGTTTTGGTGAATTAATGAAACCCTAAGTGCTAACCTAGTTTATCAAGTGATCATGAGATGGGTAGCACACTCCAAGTGGTGAAGCAAATGAAGATCATAGCATGATGATGATGATGGCATGGTGATGATCAAGTGCTTCAACTTGGAAAGAAGGAAGAGAAAAAAAAAGCTCAAGGCAAAGGTATAATTTGTAGGAGCTATTTTATTTTGGTGATCAAGACACTTAGAGAGTATGATCACATTTAGGTTCGATAGCCGTATTATTAAGAGGAGTGAAACTCGTATCGGAATGCGGTTATCAAAGTGCCACTAGATGCTCTAACTCATTGCATATGCATTTAGGATCTAGTGAAGTGCTAACACCCTTGAAAATGTTTGTGAAAATATGCTAACACATGTGCACAAGGTGATACACTTGGTGGTTGGCACATTTGAGCAAGGGTGAAGAAGATTGACGTAAAGAGTAGTTGGTCTCGCTGGTCACAAAGTGACCGGACGCTGGTCTCTGTGGAACCAGCGCGTCCGGTCAGTTGTAATCGTGAAGACGCTGGCGTCGGTCAAACGACCGAACGTTGGGTCGCTCAGCGACCGGACGCTAGAGGGACGTGTCCGGTCGTGTTGACCAACAGCGCAGTGTGAAGTCTACAAGTGATCGGACGCTGGCTGTGTCCGGTCAAGCATGATCGGACGCGTACGGTCGTGAAATATCGTTTTTGGAACCTTACTGGAAATGACTGGATGCTGGAGGCTGAGCGTCCGGTTAGTTTGTGCGCAGTGTCCGGTCAGCAGACTACCGTTGAAATCTGACGAACAGTATTTGAAGTAGGGGACACATGGCATGTATCACGTGACCGGACGTTGTGGGACAGCGTCCGGTCGATAGGACCGGAGCGTCCGGTCACCCCGCGTCTTACCCAGTGAAGGGGTACAACGACTCTATTTCATGGGGGCTTCTATTTAAGCCCCATGGCCGGCTCAAGCTCACACTCTTGGCCATTTGCATTGACAAAGCAACCTTGTGAGCTTAGCCAAAGCCCTCCCACTCATCTCCATCATTGATTCATCATCTTTGTGAGATTAGGAGAGAATCCAAGTGCATTGCTTGAGTGTTTGCGTCTAGAGGCACTTGGTGTTCGTGTTTCGCTGCGAGATTCGCTTATTACTCTTGGTGGTTGTCGCCACCTAGACAGCTTGGAGCAGCGAGGATCGTCGAGCGGAGGGTGGTTATTGTCTCCAGCTCCGATCGTGGTGATTGTGAGGGGTTCTTGACCTTTCCCCGGTGGAGCGCCAAAAGGTACTCTAGTGGATTGCACGTGGCTGTGTGATCCTCATCTTGTGTTGGTTGTGCGGCACCCTATTGAGGGTTTGGCGTGTGAAGCTAATTAGCGCGTGAACCTCCAAGTGAGTGAATCGCCACAATGAGGACTAGCTTGTCGGCAAGCAAGTAAACCTCGGTAAAAAATCATTGTGTTCATCATTGATTCTGAGGTGATTGGTCTTCATTGTTATCCACACTTGTGATTGATTGGTCCATACATCTACACGGCGGTATAACCTTCTTGCCTACTCTTTACATTACCGTAAACTAGTTGTCAAACTCTTTAGTGTAACTAGTTGTGAGAGCTTGTTAGTTTGGTTAGTGTGACTCTTTAGTTAGCTTTTGAGAGCACACTAACTTGGTGTGGTGATATAGCTATTGTGTTGATATACTCTATCTAAACTAGAATTGTGGTAGGTGGCTTGCATTTTGGTAGGCTAGCGCAAAACTCGCTTCGCCTCATAATTATCTAATCCTTTTGTTAAGTGTTGTTATAGAAATTTTATTAGGCTATTCATCCATCTCTCTAGCCATTAGGACCTTTTAGGAGAGCAGGGATTACAGATGAAAGAAAAGAGGAAAACCAGAGGCAAAGAAAGTCCTTCAAGGACGCCGGGTCTTTCTTTTCCTCTATGCGGGCCCCGCTGACATGACAAGCGGTGACAGGGATAGCTCCACGCCGGACGCATGTCCGCTGACCCTGACAGGGCCGCGCTAGGTGTCTGACCGCTGACGATGCCATCTCCTGGCATTGTCAGCGAGTTGTCACGTCCCATCCCGCCTCGATGGGCGGCGCGGCGGACCAGGGTGCTGATCAATGGTCATACAGGGAGCAGGCAGCACAGTGACCGCACGTCTGTTACTGTGGATGACGCAAGTTTCCTTCTGGACCATAGTGATTGTCGTGAGCTTCCGTAAGGATACGCGCCCGAGGGCAAATGACGGCGCCCACAACACTGTAAGGCAAATATCGGCGCCTACAACACTGTTTGTACTCTAACATGCCTGAAAGGTCGCAAAGCACCCTTCTGGCATGGCATGACGGTACTTTCCTATAGGCGTGCAGGGTACGGTCCTCGGTATTACGGTTAACTTGAGCGTTCTGCCTTATCTGCGCGCGTCGTTATAAAGGAGTTGCGCGTAGACGTCGGGCATGGCGGAGCCAACCCTCAGTCATCGGACGAGGCTGAGCCAGCCCTCGAGGGTCGGGCGAGGCAGGCTCAGCCCTCAGACGTCGGGCGAGACGGATCCAGCCCTTGAACGTCGGGCGAGGCGGAGCCAGCCCTCGGGGGTCGGGCGAGACGGAGCCATCCCTCGGGAGTCAGCCGAGGCAGAGCTAACCCTCGGGGTTCGGGCGAGACGGGCCCCGTGGCCGCAGCGCCCACCGAGGCGGAGCCAACCCTCGGGGGTCAGATGAGGCAGGGCCCACCGCCTCGGTGGCCGGATGATGCGGGACCCGATAAGCGGTGTAGTCGCGCTCTTGATCGCGCGGATGAATCAACGTTGATGGTCATTAGCTCCTTCTCTTCGGATACCCTAGTATTGGTCCCCGACAATTTATATCTTCAAATAAATTTATTAAAAAACTAGATTCAAAGATCTTCCCAATGATAACAATTATGTACTCTAAATATTAATATTTTTTATTATATATTTAGTCAAAGCTGTTTCTCGAGAAGCGAAAATGACATATATTTAGGGACAGAAGGAGTACTCTCTATCTTGAAATACGAGAGATCTAGTTTTTTTATAAGATAAATTATACTAATCTTAACTAAATTTTTAAAAAAGAAGAAAATTGCGTAGGACTTCAAATTAGATTAATTGTATATATTATGAAATGTATATTTTTATAATATACATCTTTGACGTGTTAAGTGTTAATGCTCTCAGAAATTTGAATTCTTTATATTTGAGGACAAAGTGAGTAGCACATTTGCACGTGCATGGCGTGAAAACCAAAATACGTTCACAACACAAACAATCACCGCCACTGAACAGTACTACTACTGTCACAGACAGACAATCACCGCCACTTAGTTTCGTCATCATGGATGGATGCATGCATGGTTTCAATACCGCACAGTATTTTAACCTGCCATTCTTCTTACTTGGGGTTCTTGTGATCTTAGGAGCACTTCAGCTGATAATTTTTACGATTGATAAGTGAGCTGATGCTATTTTATTAAAAAAAAAAAATATATCATAACAGCTAAGTTTAAACGAACGGCATCGACCGAGCGGCTGAGCCATCGATCGTCGTTCATAATTGGAAGGACAAGGACTGTTTGCCCTGTTGGTGGTACTAGTACTGGAGTAGACAGCAGCATGATACACGGTACGAAACCATGGAGCAGACGCGAAATTGAAGACCTGGATTGGATTGAAGAAGGCGCGGCGGCGGCCAGCAGCATCCAGCAGCAGGCCAGCTGCCATCAGATCAGCGGCAGGGACGACAGCATTGTTACAAAATTAGGTAATTTTAGGATCAATTTAATCTACAAATATAACATCAGCAGATTTAGGACGGTATATATATACGTATGTATATCTCTAACGAACGCTACAACGCATGCAGACATAAAACACAGATGGATACATATCACAGAGATTAGAATGTACCCAGCGGAGGGTCCCATGCCGAGGACATCGGAGGCTCCATTCGCACTAGTCGACATAGTGCGTTGCTCGAAGTCGTGGACCACGGTCGATGCAGGACGGTGTTCGCAGTGCAGTCCCACGAACGGATCACCAGGAAGAAAATGGGTTCCACGAGCGATCACCAGGAAGAAGACGAGTTCCGCGAGGAATAAAATGTCGAACGAGTAGTCGCAAAATCGCTCCCCAAAAACCTAATCGCCGCACACCACGAGCAAGGTTCGCAGGCGGACGAGAGTTTCGGAGGCACTTGCTCTCCCGTTTCTCCGCGCGCACGCAGAGGTATGGGACGAAGAAACCAGAGGGCTGCTGAGATGTGTTCTCTCTCGGGACTCTCGGAAGCGGAGTGGATTCGGAAGATCTGGATTGACAGAGGACTACGGATTTATGGCTGCGACGGGAAGAGAGAAAGACAGCGGAGAATCTCAGGAGACGGAGAGCGGCAGAGACGGTAACTGGCGCAATCAGTTCACCTCCACCATCAATGAGAGAAACTCCCGCGATTAGGTGGATTAAGTGGCAAAACCCTTTTAACCTAGCCGCCGCGCACGCCGCTTAAGCCACGCTTTTCCTTCCATTCACTTTACATCGTAATAAGTTTACCATCATATATTACATAAAAGCCCGCCCATAGTTATTACAAAACAAGTTCGAATAAAAAAGTAGCGGAAGCGCAAACCACACACACTGTCTTCAAATATAGCGCGAATGATATCTCCAACAAAAGGCGTGGTGGCACCCATTTGTCCTTTTCTCAGCTTCTCAGTTAAGATGGATAATTTTCAACCATATAAGCTGAGTAAACGTTCAGTCAAAATACCATACGGTGTTAAACCATACAACACTTAATGTTACGTACCAAAGAGTTTTATTTGATTTATTAAATATTATACGGGCCAATCCTATAATATATCCAATAATTTCCACCAAACCTTAGGGTTTGTAACAAAGTAGTCTCAGAAACATATTTCTTTTATATATCAGTGTTTCGATGGAGACTGTTAAGTTGAACATCCATCTAGAGCAACAGTTCACTCAGTCACAACTGAACAATGGACTAAGCCTTGAATTGATAGTTTTGTGTGAGGTGAATGTCAGTAAAGTCCTTAGCTGATACTAGTCTGTAAAAGGCATCCCCTCTATTTGAAGCATATAAGTTATACTCCAGTGCCTTTCTTGAGTATTTAGAGATCACCCAAATTTCATAGACTGTGACCAGTAGTCTTACTCATATAGGCGTGTTCCTCAAAAGATGTTCTGTAGGACAACATATTTGCTTTAGCAAGCCACTTGGAACACATTAAGGTAAAAATCAACCTGTCTTATAGAAAGTAAAGATATGCATCAGAAATGAGTCTTACTAACGATCTTTCCTCACAATTTACTACTAACTTTTTTTCACTATCCTACTTCACGGGATCTCCGATCACATAGAACAGGTTACCACTATAGTAAATTTCATGTGGATCTCAAACCCATCTCTCTCGATGCACTTTCTATTACATTGCGTGACAGACCCTTAGTGAATTGATCTGCCAGATTGTTAGATGTGTGAACATAGTCCAACGCTATTACTCTGGAGTTTCTCACTTTTTAGACAGATTTTAGTCGTCTCTTAACATGCCTTGTAGACTTCATGTTATCCTTATAACTATTAACCTTCGTAATCATAGTCTGGTTATCGCAGTTCATAGAAATTGCCGGTATGGGTTTTTCAACAATCGATAAATTCATAAGGAGATCACGAAGCCACTCGACCTCAGAGCCAACGGTGTCTAATACTGTGAGTTCTGCTTTCATTGTAGACTTTGTTAAGATAGTCTGCTTGCAAGACTTACAGGAAACAACAACACCTCCAAGCGAAAACACATATCCACTTATGGCATAAAGCTCATCAGCATTAGAGATCCAGTTGACATCACAATAGTCTTCCAACACCTTCGGGTGTCCGGTATAACGAATACCATAGCTCATAGTGCCCTTTAGATAGCGCATCACTCTCTCAAGAGCACGCCAGTGATCATCTCGCGGGTTTGACACAAATCGGCTCAGCTTGCACATAGCAAATGAGATGTCAGGCCTTGTTGCACTAGCAAAATACATGAGCGAACCAATGATCTGAGAATATCTTAACTGATCCCTTGCTATTCTTCGATTTTTCTTCAATAGCACACTCGGATTATAAGGTGTAGGAGCAGGTGCACAGTCACTAAACCCAAAGCGACTCAGCACCTTTTCCACATAGTGGGATTGTAATAGAGTTACCCTACCATCACCTTCTCTTAGAAGCTTGACATTAAGAACAACATTAGTATCTCCCAAATCTTTCATCTCAAAATTATTAGATAAAAATTCCTTCACCTCCTCAATCACTTTGAGGCTGGATCCAAAGATCAGTATGTTATCAACATATAAGCATAAAATAACTCCTTCACCCCCACCATACCGATAGTACATACATTTGTCAGCTTCATTCACAACAAAATCAACAGATGTTAAAGTTCTGTCGAACTTCTCATGCCACTACTTATGAGTTTGTTTTAGGCCATATAATGACTTTAATAATTTACACACCTTGCCTTCTTGACCATTTGCTACAAACCCATCCGACTGATCCATATAGATCTCCTCCTCTAACTCTTCATTTAGAAAAGTTGTCTTAACGTCTATTTGATGAACGGTAAGACCATAAGAGGCTGCCAGGGAAAGCAAAACTCGAATTGTGGTCAATCGGGCAATCGGTGAATAAGTATCAAAGAAATCCTCACCTTCCTTTTGAGTATAACCCTTGGCCACAAGTCTTGTCTTGTACCTCTCAATAGTACCATCGGGCTTAAGCTTTTTCTTGAACACCCATTTGCACCCTATAGACTTGCACCCATAAGAACGATCAACAACTTCCCAAGTTCCATTAGACATAACAGAATCCATCTCACTCCGTACTGCTTCCTTTCATAAGTCAGCATCAGGAGAGGAATATGCCTCTTCAATGATCGTTGGTGTGTCATCCACAAGGTACACAATATAGTCATCACCAAAAGACTTTGCATTCATCTGTCTCTTACTTTTTCCAGTGACTATAGTGTCATTCTTCTCAGGATTTTGCATATAGGGTTCCTCAATTTATTCTATCGGAGTAAAATTTTTATGTTCATGGGGAATTATAAATTCATGACCAGTCGTGCTAGGTGCATTTTTCATGAAAACTCATTCTCAAAAAATGTAGCGTCTTTAGATTCCATGATTGTGTCAACAACCATCTCAGGAATACTAGAATTTATAATTAAAAATCTATAACCCACGCTGTGATTAGCATAACCAAGAAAAACACAATCAATAGTCTTTGGTCCAAGCTTTCGCTTTTTATTTATTGACACATTCACCTTTGCTAAACAACTCCAAGTTCGCAGGTAAGAGAGATTTAATCTCTTCTTCTCCCATTCCTCGAATGTTGTAATTTCTTTGTTCTTTGTGAGCACTCTATTCAGGACATGACACACTGTCAATATAGCCTCACCCCACCATTCCTTAGATAGCCCCGCAGTCTTTAACATGGCATTAACGAAATCAGTTAGAGTGCGGTTCTTTCTCTCTGCAATCCTATTGGACTGCGGTGAGTACGGTGGCGTCCTCTCATGAATAATTCCATGCACCGCGCAAAACTTAGAAAATTCATTTGAGAAATATTCTCCCCCGCGATCACACCATAAACGTTTGATTTTCTTCTCAAGTTGATTTTCTACCTCAGTTTTATAGACTTTAAAGTAATGCAACACTTCATCTTTAGTTTTCAATAAATACACGTAGCAAAATCTAGTATAATCATCTACAAATGTCATGAAGTATCGTCTACCGCCTTTAGTGAATTCGCCATTTATTTCGCATAAATCAGAATGAACGAGTTCTAATGGTGCCAAGTTCCTCGCCTTAGCAGCCTTGTGAGACTTGCGCGGTTGTTTCGATTGCACACACACCTGGCACTTAGAATCTTTGACTAAGTTAAATTTTGGGATTAAATTCATATTTGCAAGCCACGTGAGACAGCCAAAATTAATGTGACAAAGTCGTGAATACCATATATTCGACTCATCCGAAACATTAACAATGTTCGCTACTTTATTACACATATCATCAAGCAAAGATAAGCGGAACAAGCCTCCGCAATCATAACCTTTTTAACAAATGTTTCATGTCTCGACACAACATATTTATTGGACTCAAGCACAATTTTAAAGTCATCGTGACACATTTGAGAACCGCTAACAAGATTCTTCTTAATGGAGGGGACATGCTGCACGTTCTTTAATAGCACCGTCTTTCTCGAAGTAAACTTTAGAACGACCGTACCAGCACCAAGAACATGTGCATGCGAACCATTTCCCATCAGCAAAGCTCCAATCCTACCGGCCTGATAGGAAGTAAACAAAGAAACATCAGCACACACATGAATATTAGCACCGCTGTCCATCCACCACTCAAGTGAAAGACAAACTAAAAGAACAAAATGTAAAGAATTATCATACCTAGATGTTTCTCCTCCCGTCTCTCTAATCACCACGTTTGCTGATTTCTTTTCTTGCTTATATTTGTGGTCTAGGCACGCACTTGCCCAATGCTCATCACTCCCGCAACACAAAGCAACCTCCATCTTTCTTGTTATTTTTCTTCTTAAACTGAGCAGTCTGCTTAGGCTTTGCATTGTTGTTCTCTTGCATGTTCTTCTTCTTTTTATTATGGGATGTAAATGAGTTTTTTCTTCTGCACCATATTGGCAGTGAAAGACTCAACTCTTTTTCCACTGTTATCTTTTGCTCTCGCCCTCTTCTCAACATCCAGAGATCCAATAAGTTCAGCCACGCTAAACTCTTGTCTCTTGTGTTTTAGAGAAGTAGCAAAATCCCTTCAAGAAGGTGGCAGCTTAGCGATTATACCGTCGGCCATAAACTTGTTGGGCAACAAATATGGGAAATGTTCTAGTTCCTTTGCTAGTGCCTGTATCTCATGAGCTTGTTCGACTACAGAACGGTTTTCAACCATTTTGTAGTCATACAACTGCTCCATAAGGTACAGCTTACTACCAGCATCAGAAACTTTAAACTTTGTCTCAAGAGCATCCCATAACTTTTTGCTAATGTGCAAGATATGTAGTTTTTGTCATACTTAGGATGAAGTGCACTAATCATGACGCCTCAAAACAGGTTATCGGTAGCCAAGAACTTTGCTCCTCCTTAGGAGTAAATTGTTTAGGCTTTCCCTGTATGGCGTGATAGCAGTTCATCATAGTTAACCATAATACCATCTTGACACGCCATATCATGAAATTCTTGCCATCAAAATTATTTGGCTTCAAAGCAGCCGCAAAACCATTAACAGAAAATTGCCTAATATTAGGTTTTTGGATTGTTAGAAAATTAGGCAATTTCATGGTCAATTTAATCCAGAAATATAACATCAGCAGGTTCGTGATGGCATATATGTGCATGTATATATCTCTAACGAACGCTACAGCATGTAGACATTGTATACAGATGGATACAGTAAGAACACAAAATACGGTGATCAAAGAGATTAGAATGTACCCAGCGGAGGGTCCCATGTCGAGGGCATCGGAGGCTCCATTCGCACTAGTTGACATAGTGTGTTGCTCAAAGTCGTGGACCACAGTCGATGCAGGATGGTGTTCGCAGTGTAGTCCCGCAAACGGATCACCAAGAAGAAGACGGGTTCCGTGAGCGATCACTAGGAAGAAGACGAGTTCCGCCAGGAAGAAGATGTCGAACAAGCAGTCACGAAATCGCTCCCCAAAAACCTAATCGCCGCACATCCCTTGCAAGGTTCGTAGGCGGATGAGGGTTCTAGAGGCACCTGCTCTCACACTTCTCCGTGCGCGCAGAGGTACGGACGGAGAAACCAGAGGGCTGCTGAGATGTGTTCTCTCTCGGGACTCTCGGAAGCGGACCGGATTCGGAAGATCTGGACCGATGGAGGACTACGAATTTATGGCTACGACGGGAAGAGAGAAAGGCAGCGGAGAATCCCAGGAGACGGAGAGCGAAAGAGACGGTAACTGGCGCAATCAGTTCGCCTCCGCCAACAAGGAGAGAAACTCCCGTGATTATGTGGATTAAGTGGCAAAACACAGCCACGCCTGGCTTCGCTTCCGCCGCCCGTCATGCTTTAAGCCACACCTCGCGCCGGCCGGCCCGGCCGGCGGCGGACAAGCGGCAGCCTGCATGCTCATGTGGCACCCCTTTGTCTTTTTCTCAGCTTCTCAATTGAGATGGATAATTTTCAACCATATAAGCTGAGTAAACGTTCAGTCAAAATCCCATACGGTGTTAAACCATATAACGCTTAATGTTATATACCATAAAGTTTTATTTGATTTATTAAATATTATACGGGTCAAGTCCATAATATATCCCACAAGCACTGTCCCGTTCGGCTTACCTTGAAACCGGCTTATTCGGCTTCCTTTTTAATCTGAAACAATACTGTTCTCTCATACTAATTCAGTTAAAATATTATTTTTCAGCTAGTTTGAGCCAAGTTTTAACCAGCCGACGGGCGCCGTGGCCCGTGTCTGTCCCTCCCTGCCGAACGCCGATCACGTCGGTCGGCGTCGCAGCGTAGCACGCCACGGGCACGACGTCGTGGTTTGGTTTGGTCCGTCTGGTCTCGTGGAGGGCGGGAGGGGCGGCAACCCGCTGCCGCAGCCCGTGGCACTAGCAATAGTTCCAGTCATACGGCCTGTTCGGAAGGTCGTATCGTGTCGTGGATTATTTACTGTTGGCTGATTTGGTGTGAAAGAAAAACATTATTCCCAATTAAAAATTTACGATCGTTTACGAACAAGCGAACAGGCTGATAGCCCCGAGGAGTCGAGGACGAGGGGCCGGCGGCTTGTACGGCGTGTCACGTCCTCACCTGGACCCGACCTGCGCCGGCGCCCGGCGCTTCCGATCCGGTCCCTTGCCGCCACACGTACCGTCGCCGTCGCGGCGTCGGTCCCCTGGCTGGCAGTGGCAGTAGCAGTGGCAGGCAGTGGGTGGCCTGCCACCTGTGGGCTGTGGCGGTGTGGTGTCCGCCTATGGTCCTGGTCAAAGCAAGCAAGGGCAGCGGCAGGCCGGCAGGACGCAGCAGCTTTCGCTTTTGGCCATAGCCGCACCTTTGGGACCCGCCTCGCGTGCCGCCGATCCCCAGGCAGCTTTGGCAGAGGAAAAAAACAGGAACGCCCTCCTCGCGCGCTTTCTGCTTGGCTTTCCCTCTGCCGCCGCCGCTGCTCTCCCCTCCCCCCGTCGTCTTTCTGTTCTGCTCCTGCAATCAGCCGCCGCAGGCGCCCTCATCAGTCTCAGCTGTGACTTTGGATCTCACGTTCTCTCTCACTCGCTCACCGTTCAAAAGAAAGAAAGAAGTAAAGGTGCACACCGTACGCGATTGAAAGGAAAAGGGTTAGGAATTGCATGTTTACAGTAGCGTGTTCAGCTCGTAGTCGATCTTGAGAAAGATTCCGTTAAAAAAAAGTTCTGACAGAGCCACAAAGATGAAACAGTCCGTTGTGAAATGAAATGACCAAAAACTCTGAAATTTCTGCCATGAAATGCTCCTTCTATTTCCTTTTCTTTGATAATGGAGAAATGTCCTCGCACAGTTTCACTGTGTTGTTTTCAAGATTTACGGAGAAACACTGCAGGAGTATACTTTGTTTTTGATAATGGAGAAACACTTGGACTGTGTATTCCTATATGTGTTGTTTTCGGTTTTAATTGTGCTCGTCCTCGCACGGTCGCACTGGGAGCAGAAGAGCAGCTGTGACTACGAGCTTCAGTTCGGTACAGTTAGGTAAAGCGGCACTGCATGTCCATCTGTTCCTGTATTTAAAAGAAGATGCTTCATTAGTTGCGTTGGTTTCACTTGTGTTTCAGACAAAGACGCTTCGATTCTTAGACCTGTTTGGCAGGGCTTCTCCGAGGCTAACGTAGTTTTCAAAAACATTTGGGCCTCCTCTTTTGGCATTTCTGGACATGGAGCCAGGCCGGAGAGGAGCCCTGCCAAACAGGCCCTTAACTTAGTTTTCAGCATGTCAATGCTCAGCAGTGGTCACTGACTAAGACCCTTGCTTATAGGTATACTCCAACAGTAAGCCTGCAGACGCCGATCAGAAAATTTGCTTACCCTGACAAATTATATATATACTTTTACTCTTCTCCATGAGAATTCAGCAGACAACCATACTACAAATCAGGTGATCAAGTCTTCGTTTGTTCGGAACCTAAACAAGACGGTAGCTGTTTTCTAATCTGCTGCCATAAAAACCGCTGAGAACCTGGAGACAGAAGAAACCTCTGAGGAGTGAGAACGAGCCAATGAACACTTCACTCTAGCCTCATCAGTACATGACATCATCATCCACTTACATAATCACATTCACAGGTGCTCACGAATTAACAATCCCCTCCAGCTTCAGGTGATGTGAGGTGTGTCGGGAGAATGTTGCATGGGGTGTTTGAATACTAATAAAAAAAAATAAATTACATAATCCGTTAGTACTCTACGAGACGAATTTTTTAAGCCTAATTAATCCACCATTAACACATGTTTACTGTAGCATACCATTGTCAAATCATGTACTAATTAGGCTTAAAAGATTCGTCTCGTAAATTAGTCGCAAACTATGTAATTAGTTTCGTAATTAGGTTATATTTAATACTCTATACATATGTTTAAATATTTGATAGGACAATGCAACCAAACACCACCTCATTTTGGCATCAAATTCAAAGCAGGCACGGCCCCTCCTCTCTCTTGTCACTCTCTGTCTGTCACACATACACACGCAATATCAAGGGGCCCAATTATCTAATTAAACCATAAATTCCTCAATCTTGTTTCCCCGCTGCCACAATCTCAGTTCCTGTCTACCATTTCCTCACAAGAAAGAAACAAGGGCCACACCTGCAGAACCCACCAACCCAGGGCCTTCAGGCTTCAGCCACATCCCACAGGCCAAGCATGAAGAAAAAAGAACGACACTTCCCTCTCTCTCTCATCTTCCTCCTCTGTCCTGTTTGCTTAGTTCTGATGGGTTCTGCTCATCAGCCTCCTCCCTAGTACAAAAGCCCTGCTAGTGTTGTGGACTGTGGTGTGGTGCAGGGCAGCGTACTCCTACAGCTACGTTCAGCTCATCTTTGAATATAACCTCGTGCACACAGCCCAACACAAGCGCGCAGCTCTCCAGCCCAACACTCTGCTTGCTTCAAGAAAGCTTGAGCTAGCTCAGGGTAGGAGAAGGAGAAGACAGCAAGGCACCGCACCACCATGAGAACCATCACGGCGAGGAACCCGCACGACTCGCTCTCCTTCTCCAGGCGGCACTTCAAGTGGCCCGTTCTCGGCAAGAGCAAGAGCCACGGCGCCGCGACGTTCGGGGACGACGAGTACATGAAGAGCTCGGAGGCGGAGGAGGAGGACGAGGCGACCATGGCCTTCTCCTCCGCCTGTCCGTCCTTCCACTCCGAGGGCTTCGTCGTGTCTCCTCCGATGAAGGCGGCGCCGGCACAGCAGCCTCCGCCGCCGCCGCCGCCGGCGGCGGCGGCAGGGCAGAGGAGGAGGAAGGTCCGGACGGCCGTGTCGCGCCTGCGGTCCGCGCTGGCCAACGCCGTGGCGGGGCGGCACCGGCAGGTGGGCCTGGGCGCGCGGCTCACCGGCACGCTGTACGGGCACCGGCGCGGCCACGTGCACCTGGCGTTCCAGGTGGACCCGCGCGCGTGCCCGGCGCTGCTGCTGGAGCTGGCGGCGCCCACGGCGGCGCTGGTGCGGGAGATGGCCTCGGGCCTGGTGCGCATCGCGTTGGAGTGCGAGCGCGCCAAGGGCTCGTCCGCCGCGGCCGCGCTACCGTCCCCGGCCGGTGGAGGCAAGAAGCTGGTGGAGGAGACGGTGTGGCGCGCCTACTGCAACGGCAAGAGCTGCGGGTACGCGGTGCGGCGCGAGTGCGGCGCCGCGGACTGGCGCGTGCTCCGCGCGCTGGAGCCCGTGTCCATGGGCGCCGGCGTCATCCCCGCCGCCAGCTGCGGCGGCGGCGAGGGCGACGTCATGTACATGCGCGCCCGGTTCGAGCGCGTCGTGGGATCCCGCGACTCTGAGGCATTCTACATGATGAACCCGGACAACAGCAGCGGCGGACATGGCGGGCCCGAGCTCAGCGTCTACCTCCTCAGAGCCTGATCGGCCATGGCACTGATACATCGGATCAGTTGCGTCGATCACGCCTCCGGGCCCTGTTCGTTCTTTTTTGTGCATGCCAAGCTGTGAAAATGGATTAGGCACCTAGGTGGTAGCTGGTAGCTTCAAGCGTAGTAGCTGATGGACATGGAAATGATTTCTTGTGGTGATCAAATGGTGATGGATGGTAGAATCTGCTGTTTCGGGGTTGCAATGGCTCTGAGCTCTGAATAGTTGTAGTAGTAGCACCTTGTTCTGCATATGGTGTGTAATGTTCAATAAAATAGCCCGTATTACTTAGTAGCTTCAATCTTCGCATCTGAGACAACTGAGTTTTTTCTTTTCCTTCTTGTATTGCAAAATTCATGAAGAAAGAGCACAAAAGTTCTCGATTTTGAAGCATATATTATGAGAGCAACGGAGAAAGACTACTACGTGTATTATCTTTCGGTGAAATATACGTGTATAACCCGCTACGAATACTGTTCGTGCAAAAGTTGGGCGATCGAATTCTGGCACGAAAACATGTCACGTTGGGCAGGCAGGACAGTTCGCCATGTTGGTCTCAAAAGACTCGAATTCTTGCCTGCTTTTATGGTGGGCCTGTACCCATTCCTTTGGTTTGGCGTAGCTCGTCTGACTTTTGTTACGTTTTGCTGCTTTTTGCATATCTGATTTCCTTCTCGAAAACACCTTCAGTACTTCTTCAATCCAAGTTTATGCCAGGAGGAGTATATGAATCTGTGAGTTGTGGTGCCAGTTGCACCAAGAATCACTACAGAAACCTGGCTCTCCACTCTCCAGGCTCGCAGCTTCCTTCAAACTGCACACTCCGATAGTAGTACAGCAGGATGAAACGCCTGAGCAGCGGGCAGTGGGTGCTCCTCGCCAGGCCGACATGCTCGTGGTCGCGGTAAGGCGGAAGCAGCACGGTTCGTGTTATGTCTGCAGCATGCTGCAAGGTTTGTAGAATAGAACCAAGAAGCCGACCAGAAGCATCAGTAGTTCAGGAAACCTGTCCTTGGTGCTCTGTACGTACAGTACCTCTCCTTGTCCAGGTTAACTTGAGATTAGCCATGGGATTCGGGTGGGATGTGGAATCCGGGGCAGGATGCATTGCTCAGTTTCGTCTGAACTTTTAAAACAGCCATTTTAATCCTTAAATTATGCTTTTGGGCTCAATTTTATTCTGGAACTATGAAGATGATCGTTTTGATCCTCAAACTTTGTATTTTGGGCTCAATTTCATTTATAAACTATCAATTAATATTTTGTTCTATGAACTTTTATTTTCAACTCAAGTTTGTCTATGTTCTACGTGGAACGCTACATTGTTGCACCTGGTTAGGTCCAACACCACCAACGATTGGAGATAGAAAAATATATTCATCCAAAAACTCTTTCGTGACCATTAATAATTTCAAGTTGTTATTTTTAGTATTACCTTATAATGGTACCATTTATATATCCGACTAAATGATATTTATAGGAGCAATTACAGTTGCATCAAATACTATTTATTCTTTAAGAATACATGGATATATTGAAACAATAACAGATCTATAATTTTGATAATTTATGGATGAAATTGTGCCTCAAATATAAAGTTTTCTTTATGAACAAACAAAAATTGAGTTGAAAATAAAAGTTAAATATACTTTGATAGTTTATGAATGAAATTGAGCCCAAAATACAAAATTTGAGGACTGAAACGATCATCTTCATAGTTGTAGGATAAAATTGAGCCTAAAACTAAAGTTTAAAGATCTAAACCGCCATTTTAAAAGTTTAGAAATGAAATTGAGTCTCGAGTAATAGTCGAGGGACCAAAATGACCGCTGTGCCTTCTCAAAATAAAACCAGCTTTGGATCTATCACATCCAGCTCCAGGCTCCAGCTAGAGGAGAGTGATGATCCATGGAATTGGAACTTAGAAGTGGACCGGAGCGTGCCGAAGAGGAGCAAGAGCAAGCGTAGGAGGACATGAGGCGTGGTGCTGGTGCTGGTGCAGGTAGCGTAGGCAGGGGCGAGGGCGAGGGCGAGAGACGACTGGGACTGGGAGTACCGGACAACGGAGAAGAAGGTAGGCATAGGCTGATAGGCATGCATCATGCAATGCCTAGCCCTTGTTTAGTTGCTCCCAACTTTCAACTTTGACACTATGTAAAAAGAAGATTCTCCGTCATATCAAACTTATGGTATATGCATGGAGTACTAAATGTAGACGAAATCAAAAACTAATTACACAGTTAGGTTGTACTTTGCGAGACGAACGTTTTGAGCCTAATTAGTCAACGATTGGACAATTATTACTAAATACAAACAAAATGCTACGATACAGTGGCGCACAGCGAATCCGGCGGCGCCGAATTCGACCAACTAAACCAGGCCCTAGCCGCAGTCGCATCCACGTTTCCCATCCCGAGGCAGGTACAGTACGGTGCGGATTGCAGGGCAGCGTCGCTAGCCCCACTGCTGGCTGCTCTGCATCTGCTGGTGAATGGTGATCATTAGCGCACCAACCATTCTCAGGTGGTCTTTGGAGAGCATGCGATGCAAATCCAATGCAGCAGGTCCGCAGGTGGCCCAATAGGCGGCCAATGGCCCTCCATCATTCTCGCATCATTACCGCTAGATGCTGCGAGATGATGACGATGATTACCACCATGCATGGTGCCATGGTGGGGGGACGGCCGCGCCTGCTTTTGCAGGACCCTCGTCTGTCTGGGTAACGGAGCGCGGCACTCGATAAAGAGCGGGGTCTGGTGGGCGGCATGTGATGTGATCCCTCGACCTTCGCTTGTTTGGCCGTCGATCCGAGCATGGAGCCGAACGCACACTACAGTTGTGGTGCTGGGAGCTGCTCTGCCCGGCTTCTGTGACGTCCCAGGGAGATCGGGAGATCTCCTCGGACTCCGGACTTTGCAGTTGCCGGTCCGGCTAGGCCGGCGGCCTCCACGCACGAGAGACGGCAGCCTCGTGCACCGGAACGCCAAGGCTCACTTGCTTATTGCCGTGCGAGCAAACCACAGTTATGGCCATTTATTTTCGAGACTTTTCAGCATCAAAGATCGCGTTGGTTGCCTAATGAAGAAAGAAAAATATGCTTTAATGAAAATTTACGACGACAAACCACGTCAAACGAACAAGCGCAAAAAAATATACTGCGGAAAGCCTACCGTTCCCGGCTGGCACGCACGAGACGGCAGCCTCGTGCACCGGAACGCGGCGCACTCACCTGCTTGCGGTGCCCGTGCGGAGCAACCACAGTTGTGGCCATTTTATTTTCTCCTCTCTCTCTCTCTCACACACACACAAAACACACCGCGTCAAAAATTTACTAAGACCATTTTTTGCGTGGCTAGAGTGAATAGGAGTACAACTGAAACGACTAGTATTTGAATGTGTGGCTAGAGAGAATGCGCATTTGAATCCAGAGCTCGGTCGATCTTCTAGACCTTTGTGATGGATTCAACTGTTGGACTAAAGACATTGAAAGGCTAAACGCCTGATCCTCCAGTGCGGTGGTGAGTTTTTTTATGAATGCAGTGAGGAAGGGTTGGGGAAATCCGCCATGGTTTGATTGTCAATTAAGTAGGATATATCTATGAACTTCAAAGTGTTGGCCACTCTTACTCCAAAACCCAGAAAGGCAGCCTCAATCATAAGCTACGTAGGATGCAGATTTGTTTGGATGGGAGCGACCCCTTTCAAAGTCCGGAAACAGGCCTTGTTCAGCTGGTATTAAAGCCAGCTGATAAGTCGACTAAAGCTGATTTGTTGTGAGAGAAAAATACTATAGATTCTAGCTGATAAGCCGGACGAACAAGCTCTAAGCCCTGAAACCCTAACTCTGAACTCTAACATCGACGAGGTCTTCATATCCAGCCACTGGGTCGTGCTCTCCATGCATAGCGACATGCTGCGTAGATGCGTACAGACAATACATAACCAGCATGTTCGCTGGTTGGTTTCTAGACCGATAAGTCCGACTGGTGCCGGTTTGTTGTGAGAGAAAAATACTGTATCATAGTTGATAAGCCCTGGCTGAAACCAACAAACGAACAGGCTGAACGACGTAACGTCAATGAGATGACATGACATGTTTTTTTTAAACTGAGATTTTTTTAGCTTTGAAACTGAGGTGAGATGACATAGTTCAAACTTGAAATACCGAGCGGACGGGCGTGTACGTACGACTGCTTTAGAGGGTGTTGGACTGTTATGATGGCCCTCGAGTCTGTGACCGTGCGGCCCACAAGGCTCAAAGTGCTTCTGCCTGCTGCTGACGGCTAACAACAACACAGGCCGGATCCGCATAAAAGTGGCTGATTTCGATATGCGATGGCAGGCTCGGCCCAGTAAAATATTACGCCCACTGAGGCCCAGAAGGCCCGACTGCAATATAAGTCACTCCCAGCCGTCTCGTCCCCACGCGAAAACCCTAGCAGCTCGGGACTGCCTCCAACCTCCTCGAGGTGGCGGCGCGCTCCTCCCCCCTCCCCTTCCCTTCTTCTTGCTACTAGTCTCCCTCGCAAATCGCCACTGACGTTCATTCCGCTTGCTTTGATTGCTCCAGGTATTCCATTCGCAGTCGGCCGGGGTCCTCGGAGCGCGGGAGATGGCGTAAGTTCTCCCACCGAAATCTTTGCTTCTTGTGCTAGTGTTTATAGTCGCGTCATGTTCACACATGGTCATGGCGACGCTACATCGCCTTGCGTGGCCGTCGTTGCCCGCTTGATTCTTCGAGGAGAAGAGTAGGCAGAGGGGAACGGTGGCCGAAGGGAGGAGAGGAGGTGGCGCTTGCTGCTGTGTGGAGCGGTTGGTGTCGGATGCTAGCGCATGGTTGTTTAGCGGGCTGTTGTTCAGGTGGATAGTGGGCCGACAGAGCTGCAGTGTTGGCTGATCTAAGAGTCGCAATGGCCCAGCCATCTTCTCATCTTTCGCAGTTTTGTGGTTTATATAGAGAATTGTTCATATAGACGGGCATCGCTGTACAACACTGGTGGGCGATCCAACAGGATTTACCCTGGTTTTGATCTGGGGGTTGCTGCTAAAACACAGCAAGGCAACCCAGATGAGTGTTTATTATTTTGTAAATCATAACCATGGCCGATTTTGTTGGGGTGCTGGTAAAACACAGAAGGCAGCCCAGCTGAGTCTATTATTTTAAAAATCATAACCATGGTCGATTTTGTTGGGGTCGTAGTTTGGTCAGTTTGTTTAGTAACTGTATTACTAATTTGCTACAGGGATTTGTATTGCGAATTCGATTGTTTGGTGATTGCTGCATGCCTACAACACAGGAAGCTCATCAGTTTACAATGATTTTGTGCTTTGGCAGGGATCAGGAGACCCCAGCTGTGGTTGAGGCACCTACCCCAGTTCTTGGAGAGCCGATGGACCTGATGACTGCCCTGCAGCTCGTCATGAAGAAGTCAGGTGCTCATGATGGCCTTGTGAAGGGTCTTCGTGAGGCTGCCAAAGCCATCGAGAAGCATGCCGCTCAGCTTTGTGTGCTTGCTGAGGACTGTGACCAGCCTGATTATGTCAAGCTGTTGAAGGCTCTCTGCGCTGAGCACAATGTCCACCTGGTTACTGTGCCTAGCGCTAAAACTCTTGGCGAGTGGGCTGGGGTGAGTTAAAGAACGCTTCCTTAGAATATTTACCTTGTTTTACTTTGTATCAATATCTTAGATGGTCCAAGGGCAATTAATATGGCTTACATTGTTCTGCCTAATGTTGAGAGGAGAATATAATATGGTTTTGGTATGTTCATATGCATGTACATTCTGTTTTAGTTGTGCTCTGAGTTAAAATACAGATTTGCTGAGCATGCCTTTCTACACTTTGCTTTGTACTTCTCAGTATTAATTGCATTTCATTGTTGAGTTTTAATCTTGACAACCTTCATATGTGGTCCTATGTAGCTCTGCAAGATTGACTCTGAGGGCAAGGCGAGGAAGGTTGTAGGCTGCTCCTGTGTTGTTGTCAAGGTGAGTATCAATTTCCTACTGTACTACTATAAGCAACTACTTCCAATTATATTTGCATAAAACTGATTTTTGGCTGCTTCATTTGGATCATCAGGACTATGGCGAAGAATCTGAAGGCCTTAACATAGTGCAGGAGTACGTCAAATCACACTAGATACACACTAGATACAGTGTGTCAGTATCTGGAACCTGTGTTCTTACACTACATTTTGCACCTGAGTTTAAATTTGTGCTTGGTTCTTGGGCTTTGCTAGGAGATTAGAACAATTTTCAAGTGAGCCAAGGATCCATGTGAACGATTTGGACATCCCAACTCTTGTTTGAAGTGCTCTCATCTACTGTTAATACAAATCAGCAAGAGCTAGTATTCTGCTTGTTTGTTCTTCCTTGTCCTTGTCATTCCATGCGGATTCGTGCTGCTGCCCATTCTTTTGTTCGTTGTTTATGCAGGGGTTTCTACGTGGTTTTTTTTACTTACATATTAGTGACTGGCAATCTTTTATCAACCCATGAATTTTTAAATATAGAATTGGTGTCATTATATTTGTATTAGAAAACTTATGACTGTTTTTGTATTACATAATGACATTAATAAAGTAATTGTCTTTCAAAGTCTTCAAATATGCCTACTAATTTCAAGAGGTGGTGTGACTTGGTTTTGTTTTGCATTTTACTGTAGGTATCTCTGCAACGGTAAATCTATTGTTATTGGTAGTTTTGTTTCTGCATTTTACTGTGGGTGTTTCTGCAACGGCAAATCAATTGGTATTGGTTAAGCTGGAAGGCCTTGTTTAGTTGGGTGAAGTTTGGAAAATGACCCGTTTGATTTGGCAATTAGATCGAGGTGACGTTTATGTCCGTTTGTAATTTTCATTGATTGTCCGTTAGTTTTTTTTTTTCGCTACATTTAATGTTTCATGTTTTTCTATAACACTTTTTGCAAAAAAAAATTTTGGAACTAAACACGGCCCAAGAATGATCCGTTTGATTGGAATAGATCGATGTGACGTTTATGTCTGATTGATTGATGTCCGTTTGTAGGTTTTTGATTCAGTGAGTAAAATTAAGTCTTTGTTACGTCCGATGCTAATTAGTAGGAGGATTAAATATGAGCTAATTATAAACCTAATTATATAGATAAAGACTAATTTATGAAATAAATCTATTAAGTCTAATTAATTTATCATTACCATATGTCTACTGTAATATCATGTTGTCAAAACATAGATTAATTAGGCTTAATCGATCCGTCTCGCAAATTAGTTTACATCTATGTAATTAGTTTATTAATACTCTAAATTAGTGGCCAAACGAGAATCAAATTGGTACTCTTAACGAGAAATATGAGAATCGAATTGGTAGCCTTAACGAGTTAGAATGGATACAGTACTGGCTGAACGTAAATCATTTAGATTGTCCCTTTTTATCAGAACTTTACGGACGTAACACTAGTTTTGAAAAAGTTAACAATGTTGTTCTAGATGGGGGACATACAAAATAAAATATATAAATGGTGGGCTGTAGGTATATTTATGTAATAATAAAAAGCCAATCACAAGAGTCAAGAGCTATATGAGAGTTAAGTCCATGGCAATGTGCACAAATACTGGTAGAGACGAAGAGTCTTTTTAGACAAATAATGCATCGGAAAGAAACTTGTTAGAATCAGGCATGGTGAAACCAAAAATAGCATTTTTAGTCAAATACCAGACAGTTTGTATATCTTAAGTTTAGGGCATTTAAGTGGAACAGGTAGGAAAATATTTTAGTTTCTGATAGAAGAAATTTCGTCCCAACACAATAATGGACACTTTAATAAACCATGGTAGAAGGGTGTATATAGTTGTAGCATTGCAGAAGGCGTCATAGGCTTCTCATTATTTGAGCCTAATTTCCCAATTGAAAAACATAAAAAAAAAACAATTGGCTGGAAACTGTAACTGAAAATCAAGAAGCTGGAAGCTGCTTGTTTGGTTTGTTTTCTGCTGTGATCCAATCATAGCGTCATCGTATTATGATGTATGATGAAAAAGGATTCCATTTCCATTACCTCTGGAGTGCTGTTTCCTTCGCGTTAACGTTGCCGCTTGCCGGTGGTGGAGCGAAACAGAAACAGCACCCGTGACAAACAAAGGCAGAATTGCAGAAAATCATATCTGCACACTGTTGCTTACATATAGAACAGGATTGGGAAGATTCGGAAGAAGAGTTTTATTTGCAGTTCCGTTAACATGTGCTTGAACATGTTTTCAACCAAAAGAGGCGCCCAGCTGGCAGCCAACAGCTACCAATCTATCCTGCATAGTCCAAACATCCAAGAAAAACTCACCACTATGCATTTCGCTGAATGCCAGGAAAAAGTTAAAGGCTCAAAGCTGGCAGGAAGCATATCAGAACTCCGAACTCCAATATGACGTACAAATAAATAGAAATGCACGTGGAATAGAGATGAAAATATGGATCAATTAGATAACATAGACATTAGTTCAATAATTTACGCTGTTCCAAATCAGAAATTAGTTTAAACTTAATTCACATGGAAAATGGAACAGTACAGTATGTCTTATGAGCAGGGGAGGATCTAGGGCCCGGGATAAGAGGCCTGCAGCCCGGGTCTAGCCCAAAGAAAATGCGATGGCCGGATCGGCCCATTAAAATATTATGCCCACTGAGGCCCAGAAGGCCCGTGATCTGCAATATAAGGCTACCAAAGCTCCCAGCCGTCTCCTCCCCACGCGAAAACCCTAGCAGCTCGGCAGTCCGTCCCCTCGAGGTGGCGGCGCGCTTCGCTCCCTCCCGTTCTTCCTACTCTATAGTCCCCTTGGCAAATCGCCACTGACGTTCATTCCGCTTGCTTGATTGTTCCAGGTTTTCGCCGTCGACCGGGTCCTCGGAGCGCGGGAGACTACGTAAGTTCCGAATCTTTGCTTCCTGTGCTAGTGTTTCTAGTCGCCTCATGTTTACCTTGAGGCGTTTGCCGGGTCGCCACATGGTCAAGGCGCATCGGCTTGCGTGGCCGTCGATGCCCGATTCTACCTTCTCGCGTTTGGATTTTTCTGTCACCGGCCGGGCTCGATTACATCGGCGACGTAGTGTGGCTCAGAGGATCTGAGTAGCGACGGCTGCTGTGTGGAACTAGCGACGGCATGGGTATTTAGCGAGGCTGTTTGTGGTGTTTAGGTCTACAATGGGCTTACTGAGTTGCAAGGTTGGGTGATGGCATCTTGTCATCTTTCGCATAGAGAACTAGATCCGCCCCCTTCCACTGTGGTGGCTGTTGGAATGAGATGCTATTTGTCTGCGCTGGGTTCTCATATTGGGATTTGAATGAATCCTTGAACCATTTATAACTTGTCTTGAACGCTTGTTGACGTAGATCTCTAGTTGAGGGCCTTAAGATTTGCTCTGGTCCTTAAGCGTGTATGTTGACTTGTAGTGGTCTGTACACCAAGTATATTTTAGTGATTTCAGTTTTCACCATAGTTGTTAGTCACTGGTCTCCATGCACTTCTGTTCGGTTTTCCGTTAAGTTGGTATTTTTCTGGTGCTCCACTGTCCTGCAGTTTGACACCTTCAACATCATTGTTGTTATCATATTTTAGTGCTTGAGTTTATAATAGATTCATGGTACTCTCATAATTTGATTTTAGGTTGATTTGCTTTAGATTCTTGGGTCTGTTGCTTTAAAATCAGAAACTAACTGATATGACAATTTCTGTCATGTAGCTCAAAATTGGGAAATAACTGATATGATGATTTCTGATGGTTTGTGCAGGATGAAGTTCGTTGCTGCCTACCTGCTTGCTGTCCTTGCTGGGAACTCCAGCCCCTCAGCCGAGGATTTGACAGCCATTCTGGAGTCAGGTAATTTCAGTTAGCTGCCATTTCAAGGAGTGCAACACATCCAACAGATAACTCTTGTTAATACTCTGCATGTCTTTATGGAAAAGACTCAATTCTGCCATTAGAATTACCTACTTGAATTTAGGGATTCTTGGGGTTTTTTATGTTTAACTACAAGTTAATAATTATGTAGCACAGTTGGTTTGATTTGTGTTGGTAGTGTATTCATCACAATAGTGATCCTGTATTCACCAATTTCTTTTTCTGCTTGTTTACTTGACAGACATGTAGCAGAAGCATCTAATCCTATCATTCCTACTTTTACATGTTGCAGTTGGCTGTGAAGTTGACAATGAAAGGATGGAACTCCTGCTGTCCCAACTGAGCGGTAAGGACATTACTGAGCTCATTGCCGCGGGCAGGGAGAAGTTTGCTTCAGTCCCATGCGGCGGAGGCGGTGTGGCTGTTGCGGCAGCTGCCCCTGCTGCTGGCGGAGCTGCTCCTGCAGCTGAGGCGAAGAAAGAAGAGAAGGTGGAAGAGAAGGAAGAAAGTGATGATGTAAGATCATTGTTCTCCCATTCTGGCTGCACAATTCTTTTTCCTATCAGAGCAGCAGTACTAAACTATGTTCTGATGTTATCATCATGAGCAAAATACTACTTTCTATGCTCTAATACCCTTGAACTTGAATTCTATCTTGATACCATGGCCACCAATTCTGTTAACTGTTGTTTCCTTCACCACCGACTACATCCAGAGACTTGAGACTTGACTACGTTGATTATTTTTTCTGCAGGACATGGGCTTCAGCCTCTTCGACTAAGCTGCGCAGCATATTGTTTTGGGCAGTGGAACCACAGGAAAACCAGAGTCATGTTTAGATTTTAACCTTGTTTTGTGTTGGTGCTACTTGTCTTCATATTTTGTAATTCAGCCATAGATTGTTATGCTGGTTGGGGTTTACTAGTGAACCAGAGTTTTTCTATCTTATATATTATGAATTGGTTACCTCAAAGTTTGCTGGCTGTTAACAATTTTGTTAGTACATGTCGATATTGCCGCCTCGTTCATCCTTATCCACCTAGTATAGGTATTTGCAACCAGTCAGCCAATTTCTGCGATCTGGAATTGTTGATATCAATGTTTGGTTTGGAGTTTTTTTGTTTTGTTTTTTGTTTTTGGCACAATTGCCATTTTAGTCCCTCGACTATTATGCGAGGTTCAATTTCACCCTTAAACTTCAAAAACCGCTGTTTAGGTCCTCAAACTTTTGTTTTAGGTTCAATTTCATCATACAACTACGAAGATGATCGTTTTAGTCCTCAAATTTTACATTTTAGGCTCAGTTCCATCCATAAACTATTAAAGTGCATTTAATTTTTATTTTTAACTCAATTTTGTCTATTCAAAAAGAAAACTTTATATTTTAGGCATAATTTTATTTATAAATTATCAAAATTATAGATATGCTATTATTTTAATATATCCATGTATTCTTAAAGAATAAACAGTGTTCGATGCAAGCATCCCTTTCCTCTTACTTCTTTTCCTATGTGAAGTAGAGGAAATCAGGCGTCCCTTTCCTCTCGAAAGACTTATTTTTCTATGCGAAATAGAGGAAATCAAAACATTCTCCTCAGGTCCCGTTTGGTTCATGGAAGAACCTAGGAAAACAAGAGGAACATAGTTCCTATAGTTCTTTTCACTGTAGCAGCATTTGGAATAGGAGAACGAGTATGAAACTTTCCTCCGGAATAGCGAAGAAGCCTGTACTTGGAGGAAAAAATCCACTCTCAGCTAATGAAAAATTTGTTGACACAAAAATGTGGCGACGTGATCAACACATAGCAAGCTGGATGATCTGAGTGGAATGAGACCAGAGATCTGCTTGGCTTCAACACAGAACCAGCCAATTCTGAAAACCCAACGACGTGCGAGTCAATTTGACCTGCAATTGACAATGAGAGAAAATCTTATCAGTAATTTAAGGTGAAACATATCGGTGTTGCACCAAATAGTTCCAAATGTACGGTTAAATATACGATTCAATAAGGCTATCGACTAAATAGTCGATATCCGGCGTATCCATGAAATGAAGATATTTAAATCAAGGATTATCGGCTAATATTAAATGATTATGATATGAATCAAAATAACCGATGCTCATGGAACATCAGAAAGTATCATCGGCTAAATGGAACATGATCGATATAAAGCGTCGAGCCGATAAGTTTGATGAAAATAGTATAACATGCGAACAAATCGACTGTTTAATATAAATGAATCTACAAACAGTTTGAATCTAATCTATTATCATTAACAGTGAGGTTCGATCGGATCGATGCAACTATGATAATGATAACAAACTAAAACTAAAAAATCTATAAAACCATCTATATGTTGACAAATTCATGAAAGCATGCTATATGCGTGAGAGTATAAGCAGATCGGCTAAAATAGCCGATGCAGTCATAGCAAACAAATAGAGTACATATCTTGATCATGAACAAGGCCACTAATCGATAATCTCTAATCTAAAGTCTTACCAGTGAGGTTCGACCGAATCGATGCAGCTATGGTAGTGTCATTAGATTAGATCTCATTAATTAGTGAGTTTATTCAAGATTGAAACATGTCTTTGAATGCATACTACGTTTAATAACTGGTGATATTGTATTTAAGAACAAGTTATTTAACACAAGATCAAGAACTTTGATCTATATTATGATTTGTAAGAGATCAATCAGTTGATGCAGTCTTACAAACTACAATACAGATCGATAACTAACTTATATTATGGCTCATAAAAGATCAATCAGCTAATGCAGCTTTACAAGCACAATACAAGTCGTGACGGTACTCACAAGCAAGCTGGAGGTCGATCAGTCGATGCAGCCCTGTTCGCTGAAGAACTCGCCGAGATCTACAGTACTCCTACTCCTAATACGATGGCGAAAGCCGAAAAAATTGTATTGATTGAGTATTGGGATAGTGCATGTAATCAACAGACCGCTTCCAAGAATTTATGTTTCCTTACAATGTACATAAAATCATTGTTCATACTTTACTAATCAAAACATTAGTTGATGTCATTTACTGTGAACATAGTCTCAAAAAGGGGGGTTGATGACTCCTGTTCAAAAGAGTTGCTTATGGATTATCATGTTGACTTGCTTGGACTACAAGAAATTAAACCATAAGTTAAAATTGTGATGATATTTTTTGAACCTTTGCTTTCCATCAGTTGCCCTTTCTCTGTCAACCTCAGATTATGCTCTGTGGGGTGAGTAATGATAGGTTTAATGTTGAAGCCTTTAATTTGACAAGAGGAGTTTTCTATGATCACCAATGTGTTTGATAAAAAGCTGAGGAAGAACGAAGAGTAGTCATTGTGTATTGTCCAGCTCATGGTGAGAACAAGGATAAATTCCTCACTGATCTGTCTCAAGTTTATGCTAGCAAAAGTACTCCAATGCTTATTGGATGAGACTTTAACATACATATTAAGATTTAGTTCAGACAAAAATAAAAGTTCCCTGAAAATTCTCTGATATGTGAACGATGCCTTCGGGACCTCTGTTCTCAGCGCCTAGAGCTGTACTTGTGCCAGCGTGCTGCTTACTGGAAGCAAAGAGCAAAGTTCAGGGCTCTGAAGGAGGGAGATGCTAATACAAAGTTTTTCCACGCACGCGCTTCTGGGTGGCGTAGGAAAAATCAAATTGCAACCATCACTGTTGATGGGGTACAGTTGATCACCCACCAGGATAAGTCTCATGCAATGACAGCTTACTACACTTCCATATTGGGGATCACCAATGCAACGTCCCTGAATTTTGACCTCTCCACCACATAGATAACAAAGTGAAGACCTCCAGATTTTGGATGATCGATTCTTCCGCTCACTGAAGTCAAGCTCTCTTGGCGCCAAGTCAATGAATGTTAACAAAGGCTCTGGCCTTGGATGGTTTTGGTCCCGCTTGGTACTCTTCTCGCATGGTCCTCAATTAAGGATGACATAATGGCATTTCTCTCGGCTTCTATAATTACACAAATGACCTCCACCGTATCAATAGAGCGCATATTGTTCTGCTTTGCCCTAAGTGCCCAGTGCCTCTTCACCAAAAGATTTCCAAAGATATCTCTACAAAACCGCCCAACCAAGATTATTACCAAAATTCTCACAACAAGGCTGCAGAGACACATCCGTAAACTCATTGATATCGACCAAACTGGTTTTATTAGGGGCCGTTCCATCTCGTAAAACTTTATGTATGCCACCGAACTAGTTCAAGACCGCCACACGCAACAAAATCCCGACAGTGGTACTCAAGTTAGACTTTGCAAAAGCTTTTGACTCATCTCATGGGACAAGATTATAAAAATCCTGGCCGCCGAGCTTTCCCGATAGATGGCTACAATGGATGCAAATGTTGTTCTCTTCATCTCACTCAAATTGTTTTTGATCAATGGTCGCTCGGGGAATTGGATTACCCGCAAGAGAGGTTTGAGACAGGGGATGCTCTTTCACCGTGATTCTGTTAGGTGTTGGTAGTGATGTTCTTCAACGACTCATTAAGCATTCCAACATCGACACCCCATGTAGATGGCCCCGCCTTGTTGTTGCAAAGACGCCGATGACACCCTCCTCGCCAAAAGTGAAAGCGTAAATAGTAGACATCCGGAGACTCAAAGTTACTTTGGATAGCTTTGCCATGGCCATCGGTCTCAAGATCAATTACTCCAAGAGCACGCTTGTGCCTATGCACGCACCACAAGACCGCTTGAACGGATCGTCCGGCTCCTCCAAAGGCTGCAAGAAGCAAGCTTTCCTCGTGTGTACCTTGGCTTACCACTCTCAAATGTCAAGCTTAACCTCGCCGCCTTGCGCTTTTGATCTCCAAGGTCGACCGGCGGCTCTCTCTGGTGGCAGGTGTTACCGCTTCTCAACCACCAAAGCAGCACTTGTTCTCATCAACTCGCCTAGACAGTCGGCCACCTATATGATGCACGAGCTCTCACGCCGCCCGGGGAATCATCTCGGCCATTGATAGCGTGACGGCGAGCTTTCCTTTGGTCCGCAAAGATAAGACATCCGGTGCAAAATGCCTAGTCAAGTGGGACGATGTTCAGCGGCCTTCCTTGGAAGGAGGCCTCGGGTAAAGGACCTTGCCACTCAAAATGCTTGCCTCCTTTTGAAGCTTCTCCACCGTCTTCACCATCCCGAATAATCGACTTTGGCTGCTTTGGGTCGAGAGCACAAAGACATCCTCAACATGTCCGACCATGGTGATGGCGATCACCGGTCGGCCCTCGATCCTTGCTACCACTTACTATTGTATCACCAAGGTGCAATGGGACGACGGCGGACTACATCCTTTTGGCATGACTCTTGGTTTGATGGTTCGCCTCTCGCCACTGCCTTCCCCTACCTTTTCTCCCATCGCACGGAAGCCGGATGCCTCTGCCTCCGAGGTCCTCACCATCGGTTTGCAACCGATGTTGGTCTCAGTGTCACCCCAAGCAAGTGAAGAGTCTGCATGCCCTCAATGAAATGATCAAGAACATCACTTTAACACATGCTCCTGGACAACAGATATTCCAAATTTGCCGCCACCGGGAACTCTCCATGCTTCATCGTGTATCGGCATCCAAGACCATGGGCTCCCGTGCAATTTCTCTAGCTTCGTTTGAGAAACCGAGCGCCCCAGTGGTACGTTTTTTCTACCGGTTATTGGTAAACAACCGCATACAAAGGCCGTTATAACCTCCACCTCAAGCATGTCCTCGACGACGACATTTGCCAACTCTGTGGTAATGCGACGAGACCGCCGATCACCTCATCTTTTTGCTGGTTCCTTCTGGCTTTCGGAATCATATTGGTCGGATCGGGGTCAACCTTCCGAGCCAACTCACCTATGGGAGATGCCACGGCCACCACATATCCCGGCTAAGCACTTCCTGATGATGATACTACTGTGTTGCTAGCAGATTTGGAACCATCGCCACGACGTCGTTTTTCGCCATCAAAGAACAACCCCGTCTCGAGCCGCCTCAGACAGCCAGCAGGAAACATGTCGCCTATGGAGCAGCCGCCTTACGCCCCCAAGACCGTTCCATTGTTGATCATTGGTGTAATTTATTTGTCATGAATTAATGCCCTGTACGATTAAGACCATGTAAACTCTAGGTGCCTGGCACCCTCCATTTACCGGCTTACCGGAATCTATAGAAAATCATTCAGGTGGGGCTCTCCCCCCTCCGGTGAAGTCTTCAAAAAAAAAATTATAAATTCTTTTGAACTAAGAGATCTCTGCTTATATCTAGAGGCAAATGCACTTGGAGCAATAATCCCTTGGATCCAACTTTGGAAAAGCTTGACTCCTCATGAGTGAGGAATGGGAAAAGAAATTCCCCTTTGATCTTTAAATAAAATTCCTAGATACAAAGTGAACCATAGTCCTTTATTTGCTGTTATGTACTAGTACTGACCTTGATAATCCATCGAAACCAAAATCCTTCTGGTTTGAAGCACCAATAGTTTGTTAAAAATATTAGAGAAGTGAGGGCTGTAAAAAATAAATAGAGTTAAAAATTACGTAAAGGGTAGGATATTAGTTTGAACTGGGATACTAAAAGATATAGGATACGCTCGGCTGTGATTGCTGCAGCTACGACACACATATATAGTGTACCATAAAAACTAAAAAATACTGTAGCAAAGCAATGGGTACCGATCAGGCTGATAAAGAAAAATCTGCAAGAAGAATATAATGTGTCTAAAATTAAAGAATTTGGAATAGGATGAGAGCCTTCCTGCAAGCTTATTTGATAGGAAGAGCTATATCCGCAAATGTTCAAACATTTCTTCATGGCTTTAAAACGAGATGGCAATAATATTGATTATTCCCATAGATTGGTGAATGGTAAAAAGGAAAACACTAACTTATTATTCAAAATGATATTGAGGTTCTTGTTCAAAAATGATAATGAGGTTGTGGACCCAGCAGTTGACATTCGTGGGGAAGACAACACGTACAGTTGAATCAAAATTTGAATTTGTTCAATTTGAGGGAAGTGGAAGCTTATCTACACAACCTATATATATATATTTGCCAGTAATCATTCTATGCATACCTAAAAGTCTTTTGCCCATTTCTATTATTCCAATCTCACATCAAATTAAACAGTAATGACATTACATGATTGTTATATGGTACTGTGCATTTATATAACAGCCAAACACATAAATTTTCTGTTTTGAGATTTCAGAGAGAAATAAATGGGTTCAAATTACTTTTATTTAGAAGATGGCTTGATGAAAACCTACAAAATAAGGTTAGACGTATGGTGGTGGTCTTGTTTCTTCTGTTGCGATGACAAATGAGAATGATAAACCAATGTGGAAGAAATTTGGTGTTTTAACACTAAAGTTTATGTGTGCTCACGACACGGCCTCCAGCAAGAGGCGTCCTGCGCACTGTGGGATCAACACGAAGAGACCACCAGCCACTGGCCTCCTGCGTGTTCACCCGAGAGCTTTGGCACCGTCTGCTGCGAAGGGGAGGACTCCAGCATCTCGTGCCGCTCGCGGATTCTGGCATTCCTGAATGGTGGCTGCAGTCCAGAGCGGCCATCCCGAAGACCTTCAGAAGAAGCTTCGACTCACTCGTCCTGCTCGTCTTGTGGAACGTCTGGAAGGAGCGGAACTGAAGGACATTCGACCATGTGTCCAGGACGCCGGCTCAGCTTTTCGCGGTGGTCTCGGAAGAGGCCGACTCCTGGATCGCCGCTGGCTTTCGGAGTCTTTCGTCGCTAGCCGCCTTACCTCCCTAGTGCAGGCGCGGGCTACTGTTTTTCAGTAGCAATGTTAGTTTCTTAAGTTAGTACACCCGAGCCACCGTTCAAGCCGGTGATTTGTATCTGTGTTCGTCCAGGTGGCTGGCATTGGTACCTCGCCGTTTGCAGCCCTGGCCCTTGTACTTTTCTGTCTCCTACTTAATGAAGCATGTGCTAATGTACGCTTTCGGACATAAGTTTGGTCTATCTCATAAAATGACTTGGAAGTTGGAAGGCAAAACAACTTCTTAAAATCAAGAATTTCATGTAGCTAATATCACAAAATGGCATTCTTGGTGAGAGGGAAACTGCAAGGGGATGAAAAATATGCTTCTTCATGGACAAAGAAATAATAAATCACTAGAGAATACCCGCCACTACGGGAGAACGCAGATTTGCCGAGTGCCGCCAGCTTTGCCGAGTGCCGGACCGGGTGACACTCGGCAAAGAGTGACTTTGCCGAGTTCCACAGAGTGCCCGGCACTCGGCAAAGGACGGCACTCGGCAAAAGCCCTCTTTGCCGAATGCAACACTCGGCAAAGAGTGGCACTCGGCAAAAAAATGGCACTTGACGGCCAAGCCCGCCCACACCGTCAAATTAAAAAAAAATTCTTTGCCGAGTGCCGGCCCTGGCACTCGGCAAAGAGGGCCTTTGCCGAGTGCCAAGGCCCTGCACTCGGTAAAGATCCCTTCTTTGCTGAGTGCCACTTCCTGGCACTCGGCAAAGGATCTCTTTGCCGAGTGCTAGGGCCGGCACTTGGCAAAAAATTTTTTTTGGTTTTTTTACCTATTTTTTTTGTGAGGCCTTCCCACATTATTTAAAACTCCATGTTCAAATTTGGGACAACTTTGACTTTTTTTGCTATATTTTGTTAGTTTTTTTTGTTTCGTTGAATTTTATGGAATATTTTAAATTTGAACTGCAGGTGCATGAAATAATCGAATTTGGTCATTCAAAAAATGATATTCATGATATTTGGTGTATATTGAGGCCGTATCCAGGAACTCACATGAAACTTCGAGCATCTTGTTGACGTAACATGACGAGGCACCTGCGGGAAAAGTGTATTTAAATTATATAAAATCCGAACGAAGTCCGAAAATGACGAAACTTGTCGGGGCATCGTGTCATCTCATGTAGAGTCTATGGTAAAAAATTAAGAAGGTTTCGAGCAAGTTGCGACGTCGAATGCCTAAAACCCAGACATCTCGCCGGAGGAGAAGGTAAAGCCGCAGGGTTGTCGGCCCTCGCGCCGTTTATGTCGTTGACGGCCTTCGTGCCGGGTTTGTGGTTGTGTTGGCCATCGTGCCCCAAATGTGGACGTCGGCCATCGTGCCGACGGTTTTTCTTGTAGGTTTTGAAAACCTCCCCGTGCAGGGGAGGTTCTGCCGAAATTTTTAATTTTTAGTGATGTTTTTCTTTTTTTGCAGAGCAGGACCTGTCGGAGGGGACCCGGAGCACCTCGGCGACCCTGATTGTCTTCGTCGGCGTTGCGGTCCTGCCTGCACAGCGCCGAGTCGCCACTGCACCGACTCGCCACTGCGCCGCTAGCCTGTCTCCACCGCCACCCTAGGTATAATTGAGCTCTCTTCCTTACCGTTGTAGTACGTAGATCGGTGTAGCCTAGTTAGGCGTCTCCCGTCCGAAACAGATACGGTTGGAGGTATGCGGATCTCTGCATATCTATGACCGTATCTATTTCGGATTGTCCACGATTTTTAGACAGCCCGCAGATGCGTAGATGGGTTAGTTTTCATATTCTGCTCGGATCCGAGACGGAGTTTTGGCACCACCTCACTGTTGTTCTCCGGATACACACTCTCCCTTCCAGGACGTGTATCGAGAGAACAGCGGGGAGGTGCTGCCGAAATTCTATTTCGGATCGGAGTAGAGCATAGAAACTAACCTCATCTACGCATCCGCGGGTGGGATTAGGACCTATCCTCACCTATTAGACAGTAGGCACGCCGTGCAGATGCAACTGATGGTTATATTACTCCGTTATGTGTATATGCTAGAGGATGAATAACCGTGAGTGGATGTACATGGGACGCCCAAGTCAGGCTCAAATCACCCATGAATGGATGGATAAGACCGAGAAATTCTTAGACCATGCATTTAAGGCAGCTAAGGGAGCGAGAGACACATTCTGTCCCTGCAGCCAATGTGAAAACAAGAAAAGAAAAACAAGGGAAGTTATAGTGCAGCATCTTTGCAAGTATGGATTTGTGCTAAACTATACCCGGTGGGTGTCCCATGGTGAAGCCTATCGTCCTAGAGAGGAGGCCGTGAGACGACGCTTGGAGGCATTTGACGGTGATGGTGGGGTACCAGGATGGTTAGGTGACTATGAGGATGCGACGTTTGCTGAAAGGCCTACGGAGGACGAGCAGGAGGATGAGGAGGAGGAGCCAGAGCCAAGCGCTAAGGCGTTCTTGGCCATGTTGGATTCGGCACAGAAGGTCCTACATGAGAAGACAACGGTTTCTCAACTGGCTGAGGCTGTTGATGATTTGGAGGCTCTTGATAGTGATGACGATACCTATCGTCCAGATAATCCCGATCATGAAGAATATTAGAAATATATGTAATACTATGTTATTTTGTAATTACATTTTCTTTATTTTGCATCCCTTGCTAAGTACTTCTCGTTTATCTATACTAATATTGGTTTATTCTTTTTAATTGCAGGTGATGGGGCCCACTAGGAGGTGTCAGTCGACTTACTCAAGACCGAGGGACACGCCACCGGCTGAGGACACGGAGGCGGAGACGTTAGAGAGGCAGAGGAGGTCGAGGGGCAGGCCCAGGCGGGAGCCATCGACTGACCACGACCTTGGCTCCTCACGCACTTCTAGGGACGATGATGTCCCTCTGCCCACGGTGGGCAAGAATGCGGGTCCGCAGATGTACGCCACCACCGTTCCACACGCATCTGAGGAGGGGGTTCCGCACACGTCCGAGGAGGGGGGAGGGGGTTCGACTTCCTCTTCAGCCTTGAAACCCTACTTGCGAGGTCCCAGCCAGCTCCCAAAGTGACCGATTGCACCCGAACGCCGCCCACTGATTGCACCCGAGGGGGATAAGTAAGTAACTTCATATGTTCTTCATTTGATATGTTGAAAAATCATAATAAGAGCTAATGTCAATGTGATCACTTGTGTAGGAACTAGATGCTTGTGGAGGAGGGGGTCTTGGCTTGCAATGTCAATGGGATCCTGGGACTTCTGTGCAGGGAACACTTCCCTGGCCTGGTGTGGACATCAGAGGATGAGGACCCAGAGGTACCCTCATTCGACCACTACGCCCTCGTCGCCACCGATGCTCCGCACAGAAACTTGGCGGATCGGGTGATTTCAGAGTTGTGGGTAAGCCTCAATTCATTGCATTCATTGCATTCATTGGACATTCTTCAAATAAAATAATGGATACCTTGTGTCTTTATGTAGGACTTCTTCAGATGCCAGTCGGGCCAGGAGGCAAGGGCGTATCAGGTGGCTTACGCTTCCTGTAAAAGGCGTGTCTCGGACTTGTATTACGAGGCCCGCCTCCAGGCGCATGTTGACTACGACGCCACCTACCGTAAGAGAAGAATCAACAAAACACAGGCGAGGAGATAGATAGAGATTCTGACAAGGGAGCAGTACCTACAGGTAAATAGAAAACATCTCCTGTTGATTTATTTTGAGATTAACTATGGCTAATTTGATCTTCTGATGGCTTGTAGGTGATTCCAAGCTGGTGCGCCACCCACCCCGATTGCTGGGTTGCTATAATGGACAAATGGCTGGACGCGGACTGGCAGAAGGAGCATCAGGAGAAAAGCAACCAGCGAGCGCTGATGCCAGGTGCCCCTCACCATCAGGGCAGCGCCAGTCTCAGCAAGTATGCAAAGACATATGTAAGTCTGCACCATTTGTCTAATCTAGCCGCGCTCAATTCTGCATGATTTCTAACCACATGTTGTTGTCTTTCTCGTAGTCGGCGGCGCACGATGGCCAACCAATTGGCCAACTCATGGCGTATGCTCTAGCCCACATGGGCCCGGCAAGGTCCAACATCGAGTACAACCCGGATGCGGGGCCAGAGGCGTACACCAACTCCAGCGTCCACACCCGCGTCACTTCTTACACGGAGGCAGCAAGGTCAGTCCACGAGCCGGCCTATGATCCGATGACCGAGGAGCGCCTTGATCCTAAGATCGTGATGCGGGTGGGGGAAGGCAAGAAGCATGGGCGGTTCTGGCTTGGCGATGGCGTCCTCAACACGAGCTCTACTCCTCTGAACCGCCTCCGAGCAGTGAGCACGAGCTCTAGCGTGCCCATAAGCCACCGGCCGACAACGGTGGCAGCACTCCAGGTAAGTATTCCAGTTTTATTCGTCGTTCTTTGACTTTTACGTTCCTTAGCTCTGCAATATTGAAACATTGGGGTCAAATGTTGCAGGCCGAGCTGCAGCAACTTCGGGCCCAGCAGGAGGCCTAGGAAGCTGAGCGGGCCGAGCGGGAGGCCAAGCGTCAAAGGCTACAAGCTGTTGAGGCCCAGCAAGAAGGTTTGCTCAGGTTCGTGCAACAACTTGGGGAGCAACAAGATTCGCAGATCCCACTACACCTGCTTGCACCACAGCCACCACCACAGTCTACTCTGGTGAGTATGTTTTACTTTATGTGCTCATGCTTAGTGTCAAACCTAGAGATGGTCTTTGTGCCGGATTTGTTGATGTGTGGGCCTTCGTGCCGGGTTAGTTGATGTGTCGGCCTTCGTGCCGGAAATGTGGTTGTCGGCCTTCGTGCCGACGTTTTTCTTGCAGGTTTTGGAAACGTCCCTGTGCAGGGGAGGTGCTGCTGAAATTTTCAACTTTTCTTTAAACTCCTTACATTTTTATCTTGTCACTCACGTGCAATATCTTCTTTTTTGTGCAGCGGACATCGGGGGCGGCGTCGAACCAGGTCGGAGGGTCGCCGGCATCGCAAGTCGGGCCATCCGCACCTGGACCGTCGCCGGGATCGCACGCTGGGGCGCAGTCGTCGTGAGCCGCTTGCGGAGTAGTTTCTATGTATTGAACTTGTGAACTTGTGGTTTGTAATAAATTGTGGATTTCGGACAAATTTGGTCATTTGTAATATATAAATGTGGTTTGTAATTTATTGCTGTTGAATTGAATTGTGGTTTCTATTATATATGCATTGTTGTTTAAATGGAAAAACAAAAAACAAAAAAAAAGAAATTTAGAGGTGGCTTTGCCGAGTGCAATGACCATTGCACTCGGCAAAAAAAAATTAAAAAAATAAAAAACACGCTTTCCGAGTGCAATGGTTATTGCACTCGACAAAGAAAATTAAAAAAATAAAATAAAGAACATCCTTTGCTGAGTGCCGGTGCTGTGGCACTCGGCAAAGAGGTTGAAAAAAACAGATTTCTTTGCCGAGTGTCGGAGCTGTGGCACTCGGCAAAGAGTTTTTTTTTTAAAAAAAATAGATGGCGTCGGCCGTTGGCCTACGACGTCAAATCTTTACCGAGTGCCCGAAATTTGGCACTCGGCAAAGCAGCCTTTACTGAAAGGGGATTCGACGGAGGCTCTTTGCCGAGTGTTGCACTCGGCAAAGGCTTTACCGAGTGCAAAGCTGCCTTTGCCGAGTGCAGAGCCCGCCTCCACTAGTGCGCATACCGGCATGTTGCTGCGGAACTTAAAGGTGAATTAAGTAAACTGTTTACCGGTCTCAACGAAGGAAACAGAATTGGACATCGTTTTTTTCAGCGCCTTGCTTCATCGAGATCTTGGCCTTCTTGAAGTCATGCATCAGTCGGTAGGGCCGCTGCTTCTTGATTTCTTATTTAATTGAGCGAATGGTTGGATCAGGTGTGTTGTTGAATCATGCTTGCTTGTGGTATAGAAGCAGTCACCTTCATTTCCAGTACCTGAAAAGATAGATTCTAACTAAGATAATTTTTTGGGAGGAAACCCTGTTTTTATAAAGCCACAGAGAGTTCTAACAACGATACTTAGACAGATGTAATAAATATACTACTAATTCATCCTGGCTAATCAATTCAACGATACATAACATAACACTGAAGCCGCAGTAATCACGTTTTAAAAGAATCAACTCCTAATTTACGAGTGGCCTTGAAGATCCATGAGTCTGAGAGATTTTCTAAGGTACTTCAGGGGAACTTTTGTTTTAAGCCTTGTTTAAATCCAGGGTTAAAGTTTAGAGGTGTCACGTTAGGTAGGGTGTCACATGGAAGTATTCGGATAATAATAATAAAATAAATTATAGAAATCCTCAGTATTCGCGAGACGAATTTATTAAGCCTAAATAATCCGTCATTAGCACGTGTTTACTATAGTTTTAATGTAGCACCACGTTGTCAAAGCATGGATTAATTAGGCTTAAAAAATCGTCTCGTAAATTAGTCGTAATCTGTATAATTAGTTATTTCTTTAATCTATATTTACCTTAATTTCGTTGCCATGTACTGTATGAGTCTGGAACTGGCACGTGCGTTTGCAGTTTCCCACCGGTCCATGGAAGCAAGCATCACCGGCAACCACGAAGTCGTTGCCTTCTCATGAATCGGCGGGTACTGGTCGTACACGATCGGCGGCAGCGGCGGGTAGTAGGGTAGTAGTGCTGGTTGTGCGCTGCGACGGCGGCTTCAATGACGGGTCTGGCTTCTCCTCCTCCTTGTCCTCGCCGACCTCCACAAGCTGCGCGCTGCCCATCTTCTTGCGTAGGTCGCTGGTGAGCTTGATGGAGTTGACGCCCTCGCCACCGACGACGACCTGGTCCTTGCCATCGCCGGTGATGACCACGGAGTCGACCCCCGCCCACGGCTGCCACCAGTGCCGTATGGTCTTGAACCGGCGTGTCTCGGCGTCGCCATGGACGCAAGCATCGCCGGCTCTGGATTGGATTAACCCAGCAACAAATTAAAGAGCAGCACGCTGCAGCCTGTAGGGAGTGTAGCCTGCGGATGGATCTTGTCAAGCTAATAGACGGAGTGGTGTTTGAGGCGTTGGTTTTTGTATGAACTGTAGCCGAAGTGATCTGATCGGTATCAGGCGGCGATTAAATAAAAAGTCTGTTTGAATCCCGCGTGACTGCCCAGTGCTGCACTCAACACGCAGTTGAAACAGCTGAAAAATTGATGAAGGGAAGGAGGAGAACTGGAGAGACAACTACGATGGACAGAAGCTACCTCCATGATGTGGCTTCACAGAATTGCAGGAAAATCAGCTCGGGGATCTCAAAATCAGCTAGTGGGGATCTCCTATTTAGTTACTGAAGATTTGTTGTTTTATTGTGGTTTAGGAAAATAGGCAGACCCAGCATCGTGAGGAAGACGTACAGTTGAATCAAAATTTTGAATTTGTTTAGTTTGAGGGAAGTGGAAGCTTGTCTACACAACCCCCTCTGAATTATCGCTAGGAGAAAACTTCTTTTGCCAATAATCATTCTGTGCATACTAGAAAGTATTTTGTCCATCTGTATTATTCCCAATTCCACATTAGATTAAACAGTAATGCCATTACATGATTGTTACGGTACTGTGCATTTTTATAACATAATCAAACACATAAAATTTCTGTTTTGAGATTTCATAGAGAAATAGATGGGTTCAGTGGTTTCTCATAAACCGGTAATCATGTTCCTTAATTCAGAATAACATGATGGACTAAGACGAAGCCGAAGAAAATAGTAAACTGACCCTGATTATCGATACATGACCAAACTAAACTAAATCAAGATGGACTCAGACATAAATTCAAACAGAAGGAAAAATAACCAAAAGCTAATCCTTGAAAGTCCCATCAGATCACGAGTCACAACTAACACCAAGGATGAATAATCTTGCATTGTACCCTCCACATGTATCCTTGTGGGAGCATGATGCCTGCATATGCCTAGCAACACATGCATCAGGCGGAGCGGCATGCGCCTCAAGATGAGATAGGTGGCATCGGAGTAGTAGCAACAGCAGCAGCACCGCCCTACTAACGCTGGGCAAAGGAAGCTACCATGGCTTCCATGTTTTCCAAGGTCTTCAGGCAATCAGGGCACGGTTTGGCCGTACTGGTGGAAGCGTTGCTGCTAGCACTAGCACTCCCCTTCTGCGAGCCTGGAAGCGCACCTCCTGCAGCTGCAGCTTGCAGGGGAGAAGGCAGCGTCGAAAAGACACCCTGCTGTGGTACTGTAGCCATTGTAGAGGCAGGCGTCGAACGCTCACCTACCACACTATAGTTACAGGAGGAGCAGATGCCAGAGTCAGCCTTCTGCTGTGTTATCTAGTCACTATTGCAGCAGGACAGCTGTACTATGACTAGTTGAGTAGAGTTGTATATATAGTTTGCCACTGTAACTCAATAAAGAGAGTTCAGATTTGCCATCTTCTATACAGGGCTTCGACCAACGCTGGTGTCTCTGCTGTGTGTGTATGCTCTGTTCTCCCTCCCTTCTTCTACCTCTAGTCATAGTGTGTGGTCGGACACCGTCTGCCGTGGTCGGCCGTGCTCGGCAAGACCGGTGAGTGGTCGACTCACCTGAGCTGGTGATCCTATGGGCTAACAAGTGGTATCAGAGCCGTATAAGCGCCGTCGCCGGACTAACCGCTGGCGATGACTAACGGTTCGGAAATAGACGACAGCAGTGGCACTGCCGTGGCTGCCCAGACACGACAGGAGGTCGTTGTTCGCACGGTGCGGGAGATCAGCGGCACCAGTTGGCCGACGTTGACTCGCACCAACTATGGAGAGTGGTCGGTGACCATGAAGGTCAAGCTCAGAGCCCGACGGCTCTAAAATGCTGTTGACAAGGGCACCAACAATGAGGAAGATGACATGTCAGCGTTGGAGGCTATCCTCGCTGCTGTACCGGCGGAGTACAGGGAGCCGTTGGGGGCGAAGAGCTCTGCTAAGGAGGCGTGGGAGGCTATTGCGGCGATGCGCGTCGGTTCCGACCGCGCAAAGAAGGCGACGGCCCAGCTTCTGAAGCAGGAGTACGCCAACCTCAAGTTCAAGGATGGTGAATCGGTGGAGGACTTCTCCCTCCGCCTGCAGACGCTCATCAGCAAGCTGAAGAGCCACAGCGTCACCATCGACGAAGAGGAGGCGGTCTCCAAGTACCTCCACTCCGTGCCGGCAAAGTACATCCAGATCGCTCTCTCTATAGAGACGATGCTGGACTTGTCCACCCTCACCATTGAGGATGTGACAGACCATTTACGGGTGGTGGACGAGCGCCTGGAGCAGGCGACAGCAACGAAGGACAGCGGTAAACTGCTGCTGACAGAGGAGGAGTGGGCTGCTCGAAGGAACTCCGGGGTAGGCTCCTCCAGCCGTGGTGGCGGTGGCAAGCGCCGCAGCAAGGCTTCTTCGAAGAGGAAGAAGCTGGTCGACCCCAATGCCTACCGGCGCTGTGGGAAGACGGGCCATTGGGCACAGGAGTGTCCAAATCGCAAGCAGGATAAGAAGGCTCAGGCTCATCTAGCGCAAGCTGATGATGAGGATGATGCCACTATCCTGATGGCGACGTTCTGTGCACTGCACGACGTCGAGACCTAGGAGAAGGGAGAGGTGACGACGGTGGAAGGACCTAGGAAGGCCCTGAAGGCTGTCAACCTCGACGAACCGCATGCCCAAATCCACCTCGGATGTGTGGACGCCGACCAGGAGCAACGGTGGTACCTAGACTCTGGTGCCAGCAACCACATGACGGGCTCTAAGGCAGTCTTCTCCGAGCTCGATGACGATGTTACCGGTATGGTGAAGTTTGGTGACGGCTCAAGGGTGGCTATCCGAGAGCGCGACACCATCATCTTCAGGTGCCAGAACGGGGAGCACCGCACGCTAACGGATGTATTACATCCCGCAGCTGCGTTCAAGCATCATCAGCATTGGCCAGCTAGATGAGCATGGTAGCGAGGTACTGATCAAGGACGGAGTCCTTAGAATTAGAGACCAAGAACAATGACTTCTTGCTAAGGTGAAGAGTTCCCAGAACCGGTTGTACCTACTCGACCTGAAGGTAGAGCAGCCGGTGTGCCTAGCGGCAAGGCACACCGAGGAGCCGTGGCTGTGGCATGCCTGGTTCGGACATCTCAGCTTCAACGCGCTTGGTCGGCTGGAGAATGGCGTGGTGGAGCGACGGAACCAAACTATGGTCAGCATGGCTTGATCCATGATAAAGGCCAAAGGCATGCCAACAAGGTTCTAGGGTGTGGTGATGACCACGGCGATGTTCATCCTCAATCGCGCTCCCACCAAGGCCCTAAAGGGCAAGACGTCATTCGAGGTTTGGCATGGACGCAAGCCGAGCGTGTCCTTCCTCCGGACATTCGGCTGCATCGGCCACGTCAGGAAGATGAAGTCGATCCTCACTAAGCTGGAGGATAAGAACACACCGATGGTGTTCCTGGGCTATGCGAGAGGGTACCAAAGCGTACCGGCTCTACGACCCATATGGAGACAAGGTACTTGTCTCGCGCGACGTCGTGTTCGACGAGAAGGCGGCTTAAGACTGGAACAGTTCGAGCATAGGGGAAGCTGGCGGCTTCACCAGCACCTTCGTCGTCGAGTACTTAGTCATCCATGGTGGTGGAGACGCTGGGGAAGAGGTGTCGAGCACTCCGGGAGGGGTGCCGAGCACTCCAGCAATAGAGTCAAGCACTTCTAGGGAGGTGTCGAGCACTCAGGGAAGGGTGCCGAGCACTCCAGGAGTGGAGCCAGGAGGTCCTGTAGTGGTGTCGACCACTCCAGGACGGGTGCCAAGCACTCCCGTAGCGGAGCCGAGTAGTCTTGCAGTGGTGCCGACCACTACAAGACTGGTGCCGAGCACTCCGGCAGGGGTGCAGACCACTCCAGAAGTGGTGACGAATAGTCTAGGAGTAGTGCCGAGCACTGCATCCGGGGTGCCGAACACTCCAGGTGCTGTGCCAAGCACTTCGGCGAACACAGGGAACTCCATCAACGCCGATCGAGTTCTCCTCACCTCTAAGTGACATCACTAAGTTCGTGGATGCCTTCTACAAAGGTGGGAGGTGCGGTTCCGCAGGCTAGACGACATCGTCGGTGGAACAGGACCCTCAGGCCTGGTGGGTAGGCTGCTCAATAACCCAGAGCTACTGCTCATCAGTGTAGAGGAACCACCCACGTTCACGCTGGCCGAGCACGATGGAAACTGGCGACGGGCGATGCTGGAGGAGATGAAGGCGATCGAGGAAAATGAGACTTGGCAGCTCGTCGATCCACCTCCAGGATGTCGTTCGATCAGCCTAAAGTGGGTGTACAAAGTCAAGCGGGACGAGCAAGGCGCCGTTTTCAAGCACAAGGCGCGCCTCGTGGCCCGAGGCTTTGTACAGTGCGAGGGCATCGACTTCGAGGAAGTCTTTACGCCAATAGCTCGCATGAAGTCTATCCGTTTGCTAATAGCTTTGGCAGCAGCAAATGACTGATGCGTCCATCACCTGGACGGTAAATCGGCCTTCCTCAACGACGAGCTAGCGGAGACGGTCTTCGTCAGAAAACCTCCGGATTTCACCGTCAAGGGAGCGGAGCACAGGGTGCTCCAACTGCGCAAGGCGCTCTACGGGCTGCGGCAGGCCCCACGAGCATGGAACACCAAGCTTGATGCCACGCTGGGCGAGCTTGGGTTCACGAGGTGCGCAACCGAGCACGCGCTCTACACACGGTGACGGGGAAGAAGGAGCTCATCGTTGGCGTGTATGTGGACGACTTGATCGTCACCAGCGCGCGCACGGACGACATCGATAGCTTCAAGCGCGAGATGGCGGCTCGTTTTCGAATGAGCGATCTCGGCGCGCTCTCCTACTACCTCGGAATCGAGGTGAGACAGGGGAAGGAGGCACTCACACTCGGTCAGAGCGCGTACGCCTCCAAGTTGTTGGAGCGGAGCGGCATGACTGAGTGCAAGCTGTGCGTGACTCCAATGGAGGAGCGGCTGAAGCTGACGAAGGCCAGCACCGCGGTGAAGGTGGATGCAACACTCTACCGGAATATCATCGGCGGTCTGTGCTACCTAGTCCACACGAGGCCTGACATTGCGTTCGCCGTGGGCTACGTTAGTCATTTCATGGAGGATCCTGAAGAGGATCACTAGGCTGCGGTGAAGCGGCTACTGCGCTACGTCAAGGGAACGGTGGATCAAGGGATCATCTTCCTCAAGACCGGCGGGAGTAGGCTGCAGCTCACTGTGTTCAGCAATACAAACATGGCGGGGGACATCGACGGACGGCGGAGCATCTCTGGCGTGCTCGTCTTCCTCGGGTCGGCTCCAATTTTATGGCTGTCGCTGAAACATAAGGTGGTGGCACTATCTATGTGCGAGACAGAGCACGTAGCGGTGGCCACAACAGCGTGCCAAGTTGTGTGGCTATGACGGCTGCTGGGTGAGCTGACCGGTGTGGATGCTCACCCACCAGCATTGATGGTGGACAACCAGCCCGCCATCGCCCTCGTGAAGAATCCGGTTCTCCACGACCGGAGCAAGCACATCGACGTGAAGTTTCACTTTCTCAGGGACTGTGTTGATAGAGGGCAGATCGTCATCGAGTGCATCGAAACTTGTCGGCAGCTCGCGGACGTCCTCACCAAGCCGCTCGGCCGTCTTCGGTTCACGGAGCTGAAGGAGATGATCAGCATGGAGGGGGTACAAGGGTTAGCAGTAGGATTAGGGGAAGAATTATTGAATAATCTACTGCTTCCTTGTGTGAATACCCAGCAGTGGAAGGTACCCTGCTGTGGTACTGTAACCGCTATAGGGGCAGACGCCGAACGGCTCACCTGCCGCACTGTAGCTACAGCAGGAGCAGACGCCAGAGTCAGTCTTATTGTGTTATCTAGTCACTGTTGCAGCAGGACAGCTGTACTATGACTAGTTGAGTAGAGTTGTATATATAGTTTGCCACTGCAGTCAACTAAGAGAGTTCAGATTACCATCTCATATATAGGGCTCCGGCCAACGCTGGTGTCTCTGCTGTGTGTGTATGCTCTGTTCTCCCTCCCTTCTTCTACCTCTAGCCATAATGTGTGGTCGGACACCGTCTGTCGTGGTCAGCCGTGCTTGGCAAGACTGGTGAGTGGTCGACTCACCTGAGCCGGTGATCCTGTGGGCTCACACAGCTGCTGTGTCTCTGAAAATCATAGTTTTAAATCTCCCGCTATAGTTGCCTCTATAGCCCGCTATAGCCTTTTGAGGCAGGGTGCCGCTATTTGTGTTCATGTACAATTTAGCCGCTATATCCCGCTATAGCATAATATAGCTCCGCTATTAACTGTTTTAGAGATGTACCACTAAACGCCTTAGCTCGTTATTTAAAACATGCTGAAGATGGGCCAACAGACACGGCACAGCTCTACAAATACCTGCGGCAGCCCATGAATAGGTAGCATCACTGGCGGCATAGGAGCCGCTTTGATCTCTGCAAGCTCGCTCTCAAGCCGATGCTTCTCCTGTGTCATTGAACTGTTTTGCTCGAACAGAGAGATGACCTTCTCTGCCAGTGAGCTCTCTCTCTCAGTCAGCTTGACGATCTTTTCGGTCAACGAGGTATTTTGTGCAGTCAACGAGGTATTTTGCTCGGCCAGTAACTTGATTTCGTCTATCAATGTGCTAACCTGTTGCTTTTGGTTTTCGTCGCGTTTTATCTGGTTGAACCTACACATACATGCACACCACAAAGACATGAAGCTATTCATTTTCGAGGAAACAATTAACAAAAATTTATGGTTAAGTATAGATCTACTAGTACTCTAGCACTCAAATGAGCTTGTTGTATGATCACACATTACCTTGTCCTGCGACTTCGGAACCAGACGTGCACCTTGTCTAGTGTCATGCCAGTTCTATCGGCCAACTCCTCCTTTGTTTTCTGCAAAAGTGTCGTGTTCATTTCACACATCAATAGAAGTAACCATGTAACTTTGAACCCTACTAGCACATACGTAATGCACATGCAATGTATTAAATCTACAAACTCACCGTGTCAGGAAATTGATTTTGTTGAAACATTGTCTCCAAATGGTCAATTTGCTCCTGGGAGAGCCGAGCGTAGGCGTAGTTGCGCTGTTGGGATGACGACCCACCGCCACCGCCCTCTGCCTCTACAACATCTACATGTAACCCATCTTCGTCTCCAACATCCGCTGGCTGGTTCATGTCCAAGACGGCCATCGATCCCGTGCTGCCGGTGTTCTTGGGCGTATTAGCACCATCTGCAAATATGTGAACAGTCAATCATATTTCATGCTTGAAAACCGATTGCTTTGTGAGCTTACTACATACCGAAGCAAGAGGACGGGTATCTCTAGGGGTACGTACCAACAGAGACGATGGCAGCAGGCTCCAATCCTGCAGATGAGGACTTGTCGTCGGAGTCCATGGATCCAACAAAAAAATAAGAACACCACAGGCGCTAATAGGAACGAACAGCTAAGGCTCTAATAGGAACACCTGAGAGGCGGAGAGTTGAGATGATTGAAGAGAATATGGCCCTGGTGGGTGGGTTTTATAGAAGGTCCAAGGACCATAAGTAGCAGTTATTAAATGAATTAGCTGGAGATAATTAATTAATCAGTAGCCAGATCTGTGTATGATCTGGTAGTGGTTATTCATATACCAACAACCATACATATATATAATGGAATAATGTTTTACTAAACTGTTTACTAATGGAAATTTGAATTACAAATATATTTTTTATAAAAATTAGTTACAAGGTGAAGCATATAAAGAGATCCATATGTGTTCCAGAGGAGAAGAACATTGTTGTGCTTGCTCAAATAAAACCCATGATTGAGTCTAAGTGTATGTATATATAACATGCATGATTTGTTCAGGTGCATATACTATATTCCATTCCCTTTGGCGCATGGTGCTTCTCTTTAGTGTCAATATTAATTCAACTTGATGTCGTTTGAAATCTGGTTCGTAATCATTGGTCCAAGTTATATTATTAATTAGTGACTAACATCAAAATAAAGAAAAGTCGCACACAAATAAGATAATATGTATCTGTATAGATGAGTTGAAGCATACAATGGTGGTTGTCGATAAACTATATATATATATATATATATGTGTTCCAACTGGAAATTTGTTGTGCTTTATTAGTCGAATAAGAAGCCACAGCTGAGTTCATGTAAATAATTGTGATCATTGGATTAGTGCACATGGCTAACAAATGAAGCAAAAAAAATCGCACACAAATGTGTTTAGTAGGAAGTGAATAAATGTCACAATTAATCAAAAGTAAATAATAACGATTATTGCATTAGTGAATAGCGAAGCAAAGCAAGACTGCACGCATATAATTTTCAATAGGAATGTTGTTGTGCTTCAGTTGAATAAAAGCTAGTTAAAGCTGCAACTGAGTTTTTAACTATATAATCGCTGTTATTATTGCATTGTTGAATGAAATTTGCAACAAAATTGCTACTTCTTATGTTTCTTTAAGGTGCGCATAAAAGCATTTCCCATAGTGCAACATCGTTAAATAGCCAAAACATTACTTCAATTTTCATTTATTGTAAAAATGTATTGTAAAATAATTCACATTTTGCCATATAGTAATGTCTTTAACAAAAAAAAATATTTAGTAATCATCTTGTCATGTCGACTATCGAGGGCACCACATTTATGTGAAATATTTACAAATATGCTTCTATCAAATGTTTGGTCAAATGTAAAGCCATCAACCAGCATACAAATGGATATAAAACCATAAAAATCAATATAGTGTGCAAAATATCTTGGTTGTTTCTTAACTTCACCGATGTTTTTAGATGGGTGGTCTAGCAAATGTTTTTTTTCTTCTCTTTTCTTTTCCTTTTGCATTTTCACCGCAATATGCGACACAAACCATACATGAGGGCCTGAGAACTCATCATGGCTCGTACCCACTACTACAGGATAGACTTGTTGTCCCGGGTGGTAACGGCCTTTAGTCCCGGTTACCGCGCCGGGACAATGATCCCGTGACTAAAGGTGGAACCTTCAGTCCCGGGTCATCGAGCCGGGACTAAAGAGGGACCTTTAGTCCCGGTTGGTATTATCAACCGGGACTAAAGGCCCTCTAGCCGAGCAAACATGGCCGCACCCTTTAGTCGCGGTTGGTAACCCCAACCAGGACTAAAGGTTCCTTTTCTTTTTCTTTTTTTTTGTTTAATTTGTTTTCAGTTCAGTTACACATATTTGATTAATATATAATATGTTTTTATGTACGTATTCTACGCTGCTAATATAAATACATGCACGCATATAATTACATCTAATTCTCATCTCGAGCATTATTATATTCGAATAAAGTATGAAACTATATATATTATAGATATATATATATATATACAACACTTTCATAATCTTGTTCTCGAAAATAACGATATCAATAAATATTTAATTTACATCATTAGTTCCTTAGGATCAAAGTAGAACTCGTCGTTGGGATTTAGCACTTTTTTAGAAGATATTCTGCTATTGACTCTTGAACTACTTTCAGATGGTCTTTTTGCATGACCCTTCGTTTCAACCATTCAGTATTGCATTTGAAATAAAAGGAAAAGTATTAATACATATATATATATATATTCATTTAAAAATAAATAAAAAATTGATATATACGTATTCTGAGGACATCTTCAGGAGTTTTTCTTATGTGTGCAGTGATAAATTTACAAACGTAGTATCCACACAAGTTATTACCTGGTTGCTGCCGCAAACACCACTGTACGAGAAGAAGATTATTCTCATCATCTCACACGTAAATTGAAGTACGATATAGTAATTAAACACGTGGGGAAGTATATATAGTACAACGTACTGGTATTTCAACTACATTAAGTGGTGCCTTACAATCCTTGCGGTGTTGCCGAATAAACTCTTTCCAAACCCTGTGTGACCAATAATGTACGATCGTTAATAAATTATGGTAAAGTCTATTCAATAATAGTTATGCGCGAGAAATCAAAATTACCCCTGGATAATGTCTATCATATCTTGGTATAGTGCTTGCTCTTTTCTCAATGAGTCCAAGATTACTAACCGACTTGAGTTTAACTCAATGACAATGAGTATCCAGTGAAACCTGCATTGGTTTATACACACACGTACATGCATATAAGTTGTATTGATATTACATAAAATGTGTAGACTACATTATTATTAACACTTACTCAAAGATGTACGGGAAAAGTATTATTGTCTTGTCGTGCTGCTTCACGAAGAACTTCATGATATTCGTCTGTGCTTTAGATACCCAGTGCTCCTTGACAATAATATCGGTTTTGAATACGATATAAGGATCAATGAAGCCAACATTGGTGTCTTGTATTCTTTGGAGCTCTGACATCTGGAATCTGTATATAAATATAAGTTACATGTGAGGATAATTATATACACGTACGCATGGAAGTGAGTTTATTAAATAAAAGTAAGAATCACTTACAAACAAAAGGAGCTAATGATTGATTTGTCCAGAGCGTCCAAGTGGTATAGTTGATGCAATTCTTCGAAACTAATATGTAAGATGTCATCGCCACGGAAGTAATGATGGTCTCTAAATCTGACAAAGATCCACTGCTCACCCCTGCCACACGCCTGCATGTACCACTTGTTGAGCAAGTACATTTGCGTACCCAATTCATTCAGAGCCGCAGGGTTGTACAGACTTTTGCCAAATTTATAAGTCTTCCAGGTATCAACTTCCAGGTTCTGGATTGGAGCTTTGCCCGTCACTTGATCCAAGGTTAAACTAGTTTGTTCAAAAAAAGCATTAAGGTCTTGAACCGACACTTCTCCGGAGTTGTCTGGTCGATAGACTTCTATGTTGGAACCATATTCATTAGCAACAACAAGATTTTGCATTGGTTGCTTTTGTTGTCCGAGCTGTGGGACATCCTTCCCTGATGCTCTTTTCCTTTTTTTATGTGCATCATGTGACTTCACGAGGGAGCGGTCATAGTCTGATAGTGGCGGAGGCTTACGAACTTCAAGCATCTTTTTCTTGTGAGCTTCGACCTTCTGCCTCAGCTGATCTCGTGGTATGTAAAAGTACGACTTCTCCTTAAGCTTCGCTTGTCTCTGCTTTTGGATATCTATAAAAAAATCTTTCACTTTTTTGTCTTCTTCAGCTGCTATTTGCTCATCAGTCTTTTTAGGAAGTATTTCTTGAGAAATAACTCTTTTTTGGTCTTCTTTGCCGCCGGGACCTTAGACGTCTTTGTAGTGCGTCGTTGTGGAGGGGGTGGGGGCGGTGTTGGAGACCGGCGTGGAGGCGATGAGGCCGGTGTTGGAGTCCGGCGTGGAGCCATTGGAGATCGTTGTGGAGGCGGTGGGGCCGGTGTAGGAGTTGGAGATCGTTGTGGAGGCGATGGGGCCGGTGTAGGAGTTGGAGATCGCTGTGGGGATGAAGTCGTCTCACCCCCCGCGACGCTGTGATGAGATGGGGAATTAATGATTAGGCTAGGCTGGGGGGAGACCCTGCTACAAAAACAAGTTGTGGGTCAATTATTTTTTGAAGCCAATATAAAATTAATAGAAAATAATATTTCATTCACTTTCATTCGTACCTAGAGTGAGGTAGGGGAAGCGGTGGCGCCTCAGGAATGATGATGAAGCATTTGCGCCATTGAATAAATGTCTTCTCTGCTTCTCTTAGTGTCTTCTCCCCATCACCGCCTTCAATGTCAAGAGGAACATTGCTGTAACATTTGAGCACTCTATCGACCGAGACGCTAGCATATCCAGGTTGAATAACTGACCCATGGATTCTTGGTGTCTTCGTTCGGTCTATTGGAGATACAACCCCAACAGCCACCATGATTGATGCATTATTATCATCTGGAATGTGCAGCTCACATGTTGTTAGAGGCTCGGTAATGTCATCAACAGGGAAGCGTAACCCAGCGTCACCTTGAATAACTGGCAGCTCCGTGGAAGCACAACTGCTTTTCATCTGACCAACGGGGCTAATGGTGACTCCCGGCGTTGATTGCGATTGCATTTGACTCATTGCTAGCTGCACTTGCCTCTTGATCTCCTCCTGCATTCTTGCCTCAAGAGATTTTTCTCGTTCACGTGATTCAAGCAATGCTTGTCGTGACTCATTAACAAATTGCTCCAATACACAGATTCGGTCTGCTCCAATACACAAATTGACTCATTAACAAATTGCTCCAGTACCCTTATGGGTGAAAACATGACCATGGAACTATAGGAGTACTGATGATCTGTCAAAACCTTATCTTTTTCATCATTGTGAAAAGCGTAATAATGTTTGCCAAAGATTCATTGATGTTTTCTAATTATTGTGAAAGGCATAATATATAAAATAAGAAACATTTGATTCAAAATACTTTTTTAAATAGAAACTACAATAATTATCTTGCTGGAGTTGTGAGGTGTACTACATTTATATGTGAAATCTACAAATATATTCTTCCAACAATAGTTGCTCATATATACAGCTAGCCACGATTAAATATTCCAGCTGGATACAAAACTATGGAAATTAGCTAACAACTGCTAAAAATTAACTGGAAATCCGTTTGGATCCTTAGTTAATAAGCTAGCTAATGTGTTATCTACTAGTACCAGCTAACAATTAGCTATTAGTTAATTTCTTCCAACTTAGCTGGATAGACATGGCCGAAGTATGTAAAGCCATCCATCTTTATCTGGGTTTACTTCACCAACTTTCTAGAGTTAGGTGATGTTGAAAGCAATAAACATCTTTTGAATAAATAATATTTTTATAAAAAATCTTGGTAATAATTATCTTTCTAAGGTTGAGATGTACTACATTTATGTGAAATCTTGACAGACGATATATACTTAATAGTTGCTCATATATACAACCATCACCCAGTAATATCAATTATTCCAGCTGGATTATACAAAACCAAAGAAATCAATATAGTATACGAAATCATTAGTCTGTCCATGCCGTTTAACTTCTTCACCAACGTAAGAGTTTGGTTGGTGGGGTGCGTTGGTACAGCATTTTTAATTTTCACCGTGACGTGGGGTGCGATGCATCATGGCTTGTACCTCTGCGGCGTGACATAGTCGTTAACAGATTGCTTGATTATATTTTTTCATTAGTGTGAAAAGCATATGTTTAAATTAATAAATGGTTTTAAAAAATATTTTTTGGGAACAAAAGCTATATTAATTATCTTCCTGGGTTAAGATGTACTACTATATATGTGAAATCTTGAGAGAGATGCTTATACAGCTATAGTTACTCGTATATACAGCTATCATCCACACAAATTAATATGTTACAGTAATATTATATATTATATTATATAATAAATACAAAACTAGCCCATGAGCCTTTGTCCAGTCTGTTTACCTACAGGTTTTTGTTTTCTATATCGTTGGCGCAATGAATAGCAATCACCGTGATCCTTTTTCATGCCAGCCCATGAGCCTGGCCCGTTCGTGATCCAAGAACGCGCAGCGAGGCGGCTTTTGGACGATCTGCTTTCTCCAGCCTGGGCTTCAGAAATTGGCCCATACGATCCGATATTGGCGGCCTAGATCGAGAAAGAGCAGACGCTAAACATATTTTTCATTATGAATTTGAAGAAGATAAATAAAGTTTATATATAATACACGATTCTAGTAAGTCTACTAAAACAAATTCAATCAACAAAATTCAGTAGCAGCTAATTACATGAAAACAATTCGGGACTAGACAAAATTTGAGCACTAAAAGAAGCAACGAAAAAAGTAGCTGGTAGTGGCGGGAAACATTCGTGACCGAACTAAATTAACTGAAAACGTTGGTTAACTAAAACTTTTACGATAATGCTCCACTGCAGGTGTCTGTACCGTATCTAGACGCCGGACGCTATATGGTCTCATGGTGTCCACTTTACCCACCACACAAATATCATTTCCGTTTTCATCTCGTCTCTGTCTCTCTCCTCCGTCTCTCCATTCAGAGCAAGAGGAAGTATGTCCAGGATATAACTTGCCTGACGCATGACCGCCATGCTCCATTCGCGCCCGCACTTGTCACCTCGGGTTCGCGCAAGTGTGGAGACTGAGCCGGCGCCCTCTCTCCCTCTCCCATTTGCTCGCCCTCGCTCCTCTCCCTCTCGCTCTGCTCGAGAGCGTAGGCACCGAGCACCATGGCCGTCCACCCAGCTTCCATGGCCGCCGCTCGCTCCCGTGCCTCCGAGCGCCTTCCTCTATGCAACCTCCGTCCAAACCGACCACCACATCGGCTTCCTCACCCCGCGCCGCAGCTCGCACGCCTCTTCGATGGCCTCAACCGCCCTGCTGAGCTCCACGCGCGCTGCCATCAACATCTACGTGTCGTCGCTGAGGTCTGCCCGCGTTGTCGCTGGCGAGCCGTGTGTTGCCGGTGAGCTCCGCACCGCCGATGAGCTCCGCACTAGCGACCTCTGTGGCATCGAGCTTCGTGCTAGCGTCGAGCTCTGCGTCGATGAGCCTCGATTCGCCCAAGCAAAGAAGATGTTGCGCTGAAAAACGCATGTTGCGAGCGTATGTTTCAGGTGTTTTATATGCATGTTGCAAATGTTTCATGTGAATGTAGCAAAAGTAGATCGAGATGTTGCATATGTTGTAATGGTTATACATGTACGTTGCAAGTGTCTGTTCCAAATGTTTCAGCTGTTTTCAGATGTATGTTACACGTGTGTTTATCTCGGTGTTGCATATGTTTCACACTTATGTTGCAAATGTTTCATCCGAATGTTGCATATGTTTCACATAAATGTTGTAATTGTTTCATCTAGATGTTGCATATGTTTTGCAATGGCTACACACGTGTTTTTCCTCGTGTTTCAGACGTATGTTGCAAGTGTTTCAACTGTTTCGGACGTACATTGCAAATGTTTCCTCTAGATGTTGCAAAAGTAGATCTGATGTTGCACATGTTGCAATGGAACCCATATGCAGCAACCGCTTGCTGCAACTACTGGGCCCGTGTGGGTGTGGAGGGGCACAAGCGGCAGGTGCGGGACACGGAGCGATGCGGGCCCCCACGTGAAGCAGGCGCAGGCGTGCGAGCATAGCAGCATGCCTACATGAAGCCGGCGTGGACGTTCGGACGCTAGCCCCCGCCCGGACGTTAGCCTTTCCAAAACTTTTATGATGTACACGGTGAAAACTTTGGACATGTTGGGAACAGCCGGCTGTGGCGGTGGTTTAGCATTATCCAATGATCAACTATTTATTCAGTTTTTAGGTGGCATTAATTGAAATAACTAATTTTCGTTGTGACTATTATATTAAACACTAAAGGTTGAATAGCATTCTTTGTCACTTTTGAAATCGGTTTTGGTCAGTTTTAAGCTACCCCTATGTTCCAAATTATAAAACATTTTGCCGTTTCTAGATATATATGGTTTTTACTATGTATATCTAGACATAACAATATATCTAAGTGCAAAAGCAAAAAGCTACGTATCTTAAAAAAAACTAAAAACATCTTATAATTTAGAATGGACCGGAATGTTTCATCAAAACTGAAATTTTCCATAACCAATTTCACAAAATTAACTGAATACCTAGGCCTACTTGCTGGGGGAAAATCAAATATGCATCAGCTGCAGCTGAAGATTCACTTCCAACTGAAAATTTACAGGATATGGTGATGGCTCCACAGAGGAAAACACGAGGAGCCATTCAGTCAGACATAGGTTGTATGCAGTCACAAACTACAAAAAAACGTGAGAAATTTTACATCACAACAGATTTACTGGCATAATAAGAACTTGTGGTCTCATTAGCTATAGACCTTTGCCGTAGGCCCATCCTCAACTTGAGAACCTAACGTGCCATACTACGAGCTATTCATTGCTCCAGTGAACTTGAGAAAAATCAGGTTTTCAGTTGAGGGATTTTCTTCGTCACATCATCGACTGTTTCATCCACGCTCTCCAAAACAGATTCCTCCTGGAAAAGTACAGATTAAATTAAAATATCAGTTCACTACATCAAAGAAGGAAGCAAGTATACTGGCAATCTTAGCCCAAAAGAAAATATGGATAAGCCTGTATTCTAATGATGACGAAATTATGAACTGATGTGGTTGCTGTACTTACATCTTTGACATGCTTTGGTTTTTCACCTATACACTTGGAAGCACTGATGCTTTCACTCTTCAGCAAACTTCTCGCACTCAAGACTGGTTGGCTGATGTCATCCGTCACTGAGGCATGCGCTAGCTTATCACCTGCATTGCCATCTCCATGTTTATTGCCAATTACTCTTTCCCTGAGACAAGATACACGGATTATTAGTTAAGTACTTACTCCTGTTTAGGTTTCTCCTAAGTCAAATCTTTTAGCTTTGACCATCAATATTTCAAATTTTATTTTATATAGACTAACAATATAAGTTTTAACTATTTTATGTAAAAATTCATAATACAAGTAGATTTTAACTACTATGATAACAGGGACCTTAATGGAATTGTGCTTAAGGTCTCTCTTTTGTTTATTCAATCAAACCTACTGTATCTATGCAAGCTCTACATAAATAACCAATTGAACCTCCCTGACTGCGTAAAATTTCTCAAAAAAGAAGATAAGTGAACAACTAAGGAGGGCCAAAAGATGACAGAAAAATAGGACCCACACGCTAGAGACACAAAAAATTTCGCATGGTTAAGGAAAAGAAAGTGTCAGTTTTGATAAGAACCTTGGCAAAGAAACATTCTGTCGCAGCTGTGGACTGGGTTTTTCACCCTTGGCAGTGCCTTCTTCCAAATGAGCAAATTGGCGCCTAAAGCGATCCACCCCACTGTCATGCACACACATCAGAGTTATACTCCCAATAAACCCTGAACCAATCATATATAACTAGGCAATTACTATACTCAGCGAAGAGTTTAGCACATGTGTGTTTGTTAAACAAAAAAGTGGACCCCACCTTGGATACATGAAGGTCATCTGGCTGTGATCTCCTCCACGTAGGTATTCTTCTAGCATTTGAGGATGGTACTCCAAAATCTAAAGAGAGGTAACAAGAGTTAGGAAAGTAATGAAAGAAGCAGCTCTACAATGATGTGAAGAATATAATTGAGCAATAGTACCTCTCGGTAAATTAATTCTCGGACATCATCTTTGGCCAGTTTCCGCTTCTCAAACTCAAATTCAAGTTTTGAGATAGGTTGTGCTAGGGGTTCACGTTCATTATTTGCTAATCCATTAAAGTATGGATCTGTCAGGGCCTGTAATAAAATTTACATGGATTAGTATTTGGAGGAACAACTTATCCAGCATTTCAAAGGTGAAATATTTTTAGATAAAGGGGGTAATCTCTGCCTTCTGCACCAACCAGGGATGCATAAAAGATGAAATTTATCTTTATGATGGACAAAACTTGGACTCAACTAGACCTACCTCAGCAGCACTTGGCCGTTCCTTAGGATCAAAAGCAAGAAGACGTTCAAGCAAATGGAGAGCCATAGGATCTATCCCTGGAAACTTTTTAGTAAAGGGAACCCGAGGCTTTTTCCTCATATTGCTCATGTATCGTCGAGCTTTTTCATTCCTTATCTGCAATGATTCAATGGTTTAGTGTAGGACACATGATTTTGTGTCATCCATCAGTTGGCATTTCGTTTCCAACATAATCTAGAGGAATAGCAAAAGATTGTTGCTATTGAATATTTATGTCAATTGGTACAGAACTTTGTACTTTCTGGTAACTAAACATTGAAGCACTTGTTTAAAGAGGCATAGTGAAATAGTCCTCAAAAGAAAGGACAATAAATATAAATGAACAATTGGTAAGTTAGTAACTGTGCACTACCAATGAAAGACTGAGCATTTTATACAAGTTCCGTACCTAAAAATCTGAAATAGAGTAATGCCTGGAATACAGAAAATTAAGCTCAACATAAGTATGGAAGAAATCAGATGCAAGGTCTCACTAGTAACGAGTGAGCATACCTTGGAGATAGACTCTGCTGAAGGTGTACCAAGTAGATCAGTCATAAGATCCAACTGATGCACAACATTCTTCCCTGGAAAGATTGGCTTCCCTGTGAGCAATTCAGCAAATATACACCCTACGCTCCAAATATCAATGGCAGGAGTGTACTGCAAAAGTCAATGCCAGATTCAGAACCTCGCGATTCTATAAAATTTGTAAAACAAGCAGAGACATCAATTCCACACCATGTACACATTGTTCAAGTAATAAACAGCCAGCTCTGCAGCATTAAATCTGCATGTAAAACACGCCTCTATGTTCAATATTCACATTTTTTTTAATGAAAGGGGCATTGAGAAGCGGAGTGGAGGGGTTTTTTTTTCCTTTGGAAATTGCTGGGAAGAAAAACATGCATATTATAATTAAATGCTGTCAAAAGAAAGGACACCACAATATATAGAATAAAACATCTGAACCAGATGCCTTGCAAAAGTAGTAGAAACTCTAAAAATAAAAGGATAAATGCTGTTGCACACAGGGAAGTTAGCCGATATAAGTACAGTTGGTTAAAATCCGGAACTCAAAGTTATGCTTAAGGGTAACCTCAAAAACAGATGATAATCTGGAACTAGTATCGCTATATTGGATCCGAACTTATCAAACTAATGTAATAATTTCAGGGGAAAAATACATTGATATGTTGATCGCAAAATGAAGCTAAGGTGAAACACCACCTTTGAAAAAAAGGAGCCACATAATTCCGGAGCTCGATACCATCTAGTGGCCACGTAATCCTACAGCAAAAGATGCTACATCATAAGAAAATCAAGTTTTGACTGTTCAACAAATATAATTTTGCTCAACAATATGAAAATGGCTACCGTCCAGAATATGGCTGATGGGGTGTCATTGAATGAAACGCGGGCAAGGCCAAAATCACAAATCTTCAGCTTGCAGTCAGCATTGGCTAGAATGTTCTTGGGCTTAAGATCCCGATGGAAGACACTTGCTGCAAAACCAAGACTTATAGAACAAGCATAGAAACCAAAGCTCACAAGAACTAACAAACTATTAACAAGTTCCCTCAATGTGGAGTCTAACAACCTGCATGAATGTACTTCATCCCACGGAGCAGCTGGTACAAGAAGAACTGGTGATGCTCTGCTGTGAGATCATCATTTGCTTTTATTACTTGATGGAGATCCGACTCCATCAACTCAAAGATCACATAGATATCCCTAAATTCCCTCCTCGAAGGAGGGAGCATAATGTGCTTGATCTCAACTAAGTCTGGGTGACGCAGCAACCGAAGCAACTTGATCTCCCTAAGGATGCGAGTTGCATCGGAGACATGATCAAAGACATCAACGATCTTCTTGATAGCCACACGCTCACCAGTCTGGGTGTCGACGGCAGCAGCCACAACACCATAGCTCCCTTTGCCAATGACTTCACTGACCTGATACCGGCTTGCTTCACCATACTCGGTGAAGAATTCAGACTCCTGAAAGTGAGCAAAAGAGTTCAACTTACGAATACTGAATAGTGTGAACTGTCAACATTCTAATAGACAACACAACATCTTCAAAAGAAATAGACAAGACAACATGCGCAGATCAGACATGAACATACAGGGATTTAGTTTGCATTAGAGGGTAACAGTCAACACTGAAGATTATTGTTCCCAAATCAACGATAAGCTGGAAAACAACAGTACCTCGTGAAAAGTCAACAAGGAACACCGCAACTTCCCAAACTACTGTTGACGTTGACCAATTCAGTTTTAAATGACAGGGACAAGAAAAAGGCACGGAGCAGTGGAAGCGCAGGGCCCCATGAATCTTCCAAAGGCAGTACCGCAGGTTGTACGATTCTTTCCATAAAGCGCAAGCCGTTTCCTTAAACTGCCACGCGTTTTGGATTCAAAGGACTCGAACAGAGACAGCTAGCGTGATGTAGTACGACGATTTGAGCACACCAATATAACCCCGTTACCGAAGCATCATTCGGATGCCCCGTTAAGCGCACCATCTCTGAACCCAACTATGCAGATCCAAAAGAACTGGCAAGAACGCGCAAGAACAAGATCATTCGATGAATTCGCCCTGCCCAGCACCACTCCAAAAAACGGTAACCGCCACCATTAGGAATCTCGTGACGCACCACGAGGGTACAGTGAGCAGCCGCCGTCAGCGGACGGATCCAAACACCACGTCAGAAGCAGATGGGAACAGGGAGGTCGCAAGGATCCAAGAGCGCGATCACGGGGACGCGGTTGAGTTGACCCACCTTTTTGCTCGGATCCATGAGTAGCAGCTCGGTGCGCACCGGTGCGCGCGGTCCTGCACCCGGCTCCGGATCCCCCAAGACAATGCACCCCTCGGACTCGGACGCGGGCTCGGCACCCTCGGCGGCGGTCTCTTCTCCGATCTCCCGCTCCTCCTCTTCTTCAACCTCCCTCTCCTCCTCCTCGGCGTGGAACTGGTGCGGGAGCGAGTGGGCGCGGAGGTCTTCGCTGGTGGCGGTGCTGTCGTTGTTGTTAGTGGTGGTGGAGGTCAGGTGGAAGGAGGAGGAGGAGGAGACGCGGCGGGAGCGGTGACGGAGCCAGCGGAGGAGGGACCGGGCGCGGCCGCCCATAAACCGCGCGCCCTGGGCATTGGGCGCGCGCCGCGGAAGGGCGTGCGTGCTCCTGGGGACCTGGGGACGCCCGGTTGCCGCGGGGAGCGCGTCGCGGTGGGGAGGGCGGAGAACGTGAGGAGGCGGAGCAGGGCAGGGCAGGGCAGGGCAGGGCAGCGAGGCTGAGGCCGTGGCGCGCGGGATGGTGTCGAGACGAGGGCGGTCGAGGGGGCGTGTGGAGAAGTGGCGGTTCGTGCCAGTTGGAAGTGGGGATGGGCGTGGGGCCCGACGCCGCCAACCAACTGCCCAGGTCCGGTCCTAGTGGATAAAGTTGAAAACGGACGAAAAAAATCTCGTGACCCGTTTCGTTTTCAACTTTCTTGTGTCCGCTTTCGTATACTTGTAGATCCTGTTTTCGTATTTATGGAAACGGAAAAGAGGTTTTTTCGTCTATTTTCACGAGATCCTGTTTTTATTCAGAATTGATCCGTATTTATTCCGTTTTTCATCCCATTTTCAATCTACGTGAGATATGTCTAGAAATTGATATGTTCGTAAACCTACTAATCACAAATTATGCATGTTAACACATGGTATACTAGTGAATATTGGACCGATAATTTTGTACATGTATATTATTTTGTGACTTTGTTCATGTATACTAAGAATATTTGATCATATTATTCTAACTTATTTTTCCGACTCTCCATCCGTATTTGTCTGTTTCCGTATATCTCTCATCCGTTTTTAATTCCGTTTTATTTTCCTAAAAATATAAAATGAAAATAAGAGATGAGTTTTCCCGTCCGTTTCGTCCGTTTTCATCCCTACTAGTCGGACGGGGTGGGGAAGCACGAGCACGACGTACATAAACGTCGGCGCAGCAGCCCGATGGGCGATTAGCAAGCGAACTGTTTTCTTTTTCTTTTCTGCTTCGATTTCTCCTGTTCTTTCTTTATATATGGCTCATGAAATCTCTGAAAATACTCGGTTGAGCTTCTGCAGCGTGAGACTAGCCACACTCTATCTATATATCAAGCCCCTCCAAGGCTCCAATAGATCAAAGGTAGGGGATTTTAGGGGGTTATAAGATTTTTAGGATTATGAATTTGGAGCTTTATTAGGAGGAAGGCCGGGGAGAAAGCCTAAAAGGTAGGGCAGGGATAGAGACGATGGTGCAAGATCACCATAGGCAAAGGCAATGGTTGGGGCGGGAGCGAGGGCTGGGGAAACTTGTTCGGACGAGTTAGGGCATGAATCTCATTTCTCGTGCTGAGATTCTGGATTTTAGATAAAAAAAAAGGAGTGTTTGAATATTCATATAGTAATTATTGTCTTTGCATAGTGAAAATCTCTAAATAGTAGATTTGGAGTAGATATTAGATTCTAGAATCTCATTTTAGAATTCATTCAAGTGTTTGGATCGTATTCTCATTTTTCTACCTCATTCTCATTTTTCTTAGGGGATCTAAAATGGGCCTTAGTATAGCATTTAGTGATGATTGGGCACCATGAGAAAGGAAATGGTAGGTAGAGAAGAAAGATGATGGGGTACAATAATGAGGAAGATTCATTGAATGAATGATTGATGAATATCTAAGAATGTAAATTCTGTGCCTGGATAGTAGGGGGCAACACCTAAATATACAAACAGATGAACCCCTTTTCCAGTTTGAAGTGTTTTCTTTAAAATTTATATATACTAACCACTATTATTAACAAAATATGGTTTAAAAGCTTTGCATGTGTTTCTTAAGAAATCTGATTTCTTTTTTTAACAATGGAACGGGTTTCAACCTCTACATCGTTTACAACTATTCAAATACAGCCACGAGCTCTTAGGCTCATATATACCGAAATATATCGGAGAGATAAGATTAAAAAAAAACCAAAGTCTAGATAATTGAATAGAAAGAAAACTAAACTTCAATTCTATTCGAGAACGGAACTTCCATCCAAACCTAGCGAAGACCTCCACGATCACCGTCTCCAAAAGTCTACAACCATTTTTCATGTTCTTTCTTGTTTCCTCCCTTACTATGCAGCAACGACCACGTCCGAATCCAATAGGTTGTTCTGAAAATGACCTGTATAAAGGTGTTAGATTTCTTGTTATCGAATACCATATCACTTCTATTCAACCAAATTGCCTAATATAGGGCTGCAACATCCACTAAAATCCCGTTCTTGAGTTTTGATGGAATACCATAAAGCCATGAACCAAACATATGAGTAAAGCTAACGGGAGGTTGAATTCCAAAGGTGATATAAATGGTATTCCAAATAAATCTTGTGAAATAACAATCAAAAAATAAAAGTTGTATAGTCTCTAAAGAACCACAGAAGCAACATTTGAGACTGCCTTGCCAATTTCTTTTGCAATATTATCTTTCGTGAGAGTGACACCTTTGTTAAGATACCATTAGCAAATTTTAATTTTTAGTGGTATTTTGATCTTCCAAATTGGGCATTTAGTAGGAAAAATCTGATTTCTAATTGGCAAGAAATTGTTTATGAATCATGTACTTATAGTAAATGGTGTTTTCAGTTCTACATAGCAATAGCCAAATCATGAATATTAGTAAATTTCATCAATCGATGATGTATAGTTTTCGGGAGTGTCACTGAGTCAATATTTGACTATTGTTCTCCCACACATGAACTGTGATCCAATTTTGGTGAAAAAAAGTAGTGGATTATGTGTCATTTTTCTATTGGCTATTGCTCATCAATGATTAGTAAATTATGATGGTTTCACTTCTGCTGCATCGGTACAAAGATAATTTACTGATTTACATGTATATAATATGATGCATGCTCATATGGGTAGATCATCACACTACGGGAGAAGCAAAATTTGTCGAGTGCCGCATGCTTTGCCGAGTGTCGAAAATAGGGCACTCGGCAAAGCCACTCTTTGCCGAGTGTTGCACTCGGCAAAGAATTGCACTCGGCAAAGAGTAGCTTTGCCGAGTGCTGCAGCGTGCCCGGCGCTCGGCAAAGCACGCCACTCGGCAAAAGCGATTACAACACTGCAAAAGAGCGCACTCGGCAAAATGCCCGTCGCCGTTGCCTACCCCTACCCATACGCCGTTACCATCTTTAAAAAAATGTTTACGAAGCGCTTAACAACTCGGCAAAGAGGCCCTTTGCGAGTCTTGCTGCCCCACACTCGGCAAAAGCCCTCTTTTGCCGTAGTGTCGCATGACACTCTCGCAAAAGTATTTTTGTTTTTTTTAATTTTGATTTCAATTTTTTTTGTAGACCTTATCTATTGTTTACAAGCACATGTTAAAATTTGGGACCTTTTTATAACTTTTTGCTATATTTCTTGAATTAATTTTGTTTAATTGCATTTTTTCCGAAAAAGTAAATTTGAACTGCAGGTGCATGAAATAATGAAATGTAGCCATTCAAAAAATGATAGTCATGTTGTAGAGTGTATTTTGAGGCCGTATACAGGAACTCACCCAAAATTTTGAACGCCTTGTTCGCCAAACATGACGACCCGCTTGTGGTTGGAGTGTATTTAAATTATAGAAAATGCAAACGAAGTCCGAAATTCACGAAACTTGTCGAGGTGTCGTGTGATCACATGTGGAGGCTATGATAAAAATTTGAGAAGGTTTCGAGCAAGTTGCGACGTCGGATGCCTAAAACCCAGACATCTTCACATGCGACGTCGTTGGGAGATCCCAGCCAACCTGCTTGCACCACCACCACCACCACCACATCGTCCAAATTCTACTCCGGTGAGTATGAGTTCGGATGCTTTACTTTCTATGCTCATGCTTAGTGTCAAACCTAGTGATGGCCTTCGTGCCGGATTTGTTGATGTGTGGACCTTCGTGCCGGGTTTGTTGATGTGTCGGCCTTCGTGCCGAAAATGTGGTTGTCGGCCTTCGTGCCGACGTTTGTCTTACAGGTTTTGGAAACCTCCCCGTGCAGGGGAGGTGCTGCCGAAATTTTCAACTTTTCTTTAAACTGCTTACATTTTTATCTTGTCACTCACGTGCAATCTCTTCTCTTTTGTGCAGCATCAATCGGGGGCGGCGTCAAACAATCTCGGAGGGTCGCCGGCATCGCAAGTTGGGGCGTCGCAACCCTCACATTCGCCGTGAGCCGCTTCCGGAGTCGGTTTTACGTAGGCATGCCTTTATGTATTGAACTTGTGAACTTGTGGTTTATAATATATTGTGGATTTCGAACATAATTGGTCGTTTGTGATATATATACGCGGTTTCTGATATATTGTGTTGAATTGTGATTTCTAATATATATATATGCACTGTTGTTTACATGGAAAAGCAAAAAACAAAAAACAAAAATTTGTTGTGGCTTTGCCGAGTGCAATGACCATTGCACTCGGTAAAGCTGGGAAAATAGCAGCAACAATTTCCCAGATTTGCCGAGTGCAATGGCCATTGCACTCGGCAAAAAAAATTTTAAAAAAAATAAAAATGCTTTGCCGAGTGCCTTGGCAGTGGCACTCGGCAAAGAAAATAAAAAAAATAAAAACAGGCTTCGCCGAATGCCTCGGCGCTATGGCACTTGGCAAAGAATTTTGAAAAAAAAAATTCTTTGCCGAGTGTTGCACTCGGCAAAGAAATTAAAAAAAAATTAAGACGGCGTGAGCCTTCGGCCAACGGCCGTCAATCCTTTGCCGAGTGCCCAAGATTTGACACTCGGCAAAGCAGGCTTTACCGTGAAAAGGTTCGACGGAGCCTCTTTGCCGAGTGTTGCACTCGGCAAAGACATGCATGGGGCACTCGGCAAAGCGTGTGGCTGCTGTAGTGTCAGAGCCCGTCTTTACTTGGTGCAGCTAGTCTAGGTTGGGCTATTTGGTTGAGTAGAAATGTTGTGGTTTTCAAATTTCAATAGAACTACAACTAATTCTTTCATGCAGGCTATTTTCAAGGGTCGGATAAGAAGTTGGTCGCTGCTCTTTAAAGAAGATGAGAGATGTTTTGAAGATGGGATTTAGAAAGTTGGAGGTCACTGTTTTGGAGATTTTTTTTTTGGTTGGAGATTTAGCAACAGGATTGGAGCTTAAACTAGCTTTAGCTTTGTTTTGCACATAACTCTTATGAATATTTGTTCTGTGTAGCATCAGTACTATTTGGTTGTATCTTGGGCTATATACATTCATGCGTGAATGTAGAGGCTAGATTATTTTTCTTTGTTAAAAAAATTCAGAGCCCGTCTGTACACTGGGCCAATTGTATGTTGTGGACTTGTGGTGTATATTTAGAGTCTACTTCAAAGCAAGGTCTCAAAATTCTCACTGAAAGACGATGATTGACAGATAGATTGAGAACCAAGTCATGAAACAAGAGTGTTGTCCGTGAAGTTCTGAAATATGTGTGGTTGATGTCTCAAAACGGCAAGACTGTTGTCCGTGAAGTTCTGAAATATGATATATCAAATTTTGCTGTTTTACCTACTTGATTTACTGCATGTCTTTCTTTGGACACAGCAACACAGTTGCTATTATTGCATATATTTTTTATGCTTACTATGTCTTCAAGGTTGGGACCATGGATTGGTACAATAAAGGCAACTGATCAAATAATTCATGATTAGCTACTCTGCACAGAATGCAATTTGCAACTGGCAAAAGCGGACTAAGCGCGCCTACCGTTGCTAGTAGCTCTTATCGGTGAGCAGCTCAGTTTATCCAACAAAATAATCTTCCAGTACAGTAATCTTAATTTAAACGAATTACAGAGGTAAATAGAGCAGTCAACTAGGTCAGTTATTCCAATTTTCTGCGGACAAAAAATCAGTCTTAGTTTTCCAGCGTATACAGTAGAACAAGCAACGGGACCTCTGCCAATCACAAAAAAAAAATCCAATATTGTTTTGGATGAAATAAATCTCTTTGATACGAATCCAGAGCAAGGTTCGGGCGATGGATATGACCACATCACCCATTAAACTGGAGACCGTTGGATCCAGCGAGGAAGCGCCGTGGACCGTTCGATCGTGGTCATAAAGGGTCTGTCACCCATTGAATCATGAGCCCGTGCATTCGCGAATCGTCGGGATTGTCTCTCCAACGCCACACCACGCTGGCACGCTCCCAGTCAGTCCGCTTGTGACTCACCCTTGCTGCGGTGCGGCCCGCCATTGTCGCTCACTCCCAACTCTGTTGCCCTCCACTCCACCCGCCGCCCTGTCCAATCCCCGCTGCTCGACGCTCCGCCAATCCCAACCATGCAGCCACCGACCACCTCCTCAAGATCCTGTCGCCTGCCGGCGCCTCCCTACCACGGGCGAATGATGAAATGGGAGGAGGACGGAAGTGGTGGTGGCGCATAGCCCATCCTCGGCCAGTCGGCCATAACAGTGGAGACTAAGCCTGAGCCGGAGGCGAAGCCACGGCAGCAGGCCGCTGCGCCTCTCACACCTACTGCTCCCCTACATGTGGCTTGCGCGGCCGCCAGTGGCCACCCATCAGCGCAACCATGTGCCACCCGTCAGCTACAGACCCACGCCGTCCGCGCCACCCAAGGCCCGACGTTGCCGCCGGCTACCTGCGACAAGACTGCCACACCCTCCGTTCGTGCAGGCATTGTTAGCCAAATTGTTGCACAACATCATGTAGTTTCCGTTTTTTGTGTTGAGTCATGCATTAGTCAGGCTAGGGGAGGCGCATGACTGGTGGCGTGCTTGGTCACGACGTCGCCTGTGTGATTCGGTCTGTTGGCGCCATGGTGAACATTGCGCACGCGGTGCGCCGCCGCTGAGCAACAGTGTTGCGCACAATGTGCGGCATGGCGCGGGGCTCAGTTATCACTCCGAGATCGTAGGCATGATGTAAATATAAGCATCAATAAAGACCAAGAAAAGCTGTGTTGGTTGGCAGCACCAAAATCCATTCTTTCGCGCGCGTGTGTGTGTGTTTTCATCTGTTCGTTCTCGCCGCGGTCACCGCACCGCCGCCGGCGTTCGTGATCCTGTCCAGGGCATCGCCTGGCTCCAACAAATGGTATCGGAGCGATGGGTTGCCGGAGGAGGAGGCGTTGGTGATGGTGAGAAGAAGAGGAAGATGCAGGGTGATCCAATCTATCACACCCGAAGCGGAGGAGACGTGAACTGCCGTCGACGACATGGGCGAGCATAGCAACAAGGACAAGGAGGTGATGGAGCGGCGTGGAACCAGGCCATCGGGAATTTGGTATGGCCGATGTTAACCCGCACCAATTACTAGGAGTGGTCCGCGCTTGTGCAGTGCAACCTTGAAGGCATGTATCTGTGGGACGCAATTGAATCTGATAAGGTGGAGAGGAGCAGGGATCGGCTCGCTCTGGGCACGCTGATCCGGGGCGTGCCACTGGACATGCACTCCATGCTCCTGAACAAGAAGTCGGCGAAGGAGGTGTGGGAGGCAATCAAGTCGATGTGTCTCGGTGCGGATTGTGTCAAGGAGGTGAACGCGCAGAAGCTGTTGGAGGAGTTCGAGTCAATCGCGTTCAAGATGGGAGAGACGATCGACGACTTCGTCGTCCGCATCACCAGGCTCGCCACCGATCTACGTGGTCTTGGCGAGGAAAGCGTGGATGACACGCGTGTCGTGAAGAAATTTCTCCAAGTTGTGCCGCCGCGCTACAACCAGGTGGCGGTCACAATCGAGATGTTCTGCGACATGAAGAAGTTGTCCATTGAGGAGCTTGTGGGCTGTCTATGGGCAGCTGAAGATCATTTCAAGCCCTCAGTGGAGCAGGTGACCGATAAGGCTGGCCGACTCCTGTTGACAGAGGAGGAGTGGGCGGCTAGAAACAAAAGCCGCATGGTGCCGGACACGTCCTCGTTGTCTGGTAGGAAGAGCGGTGGGCACTATGCCAAGAAGGAGAAGTCCGAGGCATGCGGCGGTGGTGGCGGCGGCGATGCACGCGACTCTAGTGTGAAACTCAAGTCGATGGGCACTTCACGCTAAAAGGGCAAGTGCCGCAAGTGTGGCTTCTACGGACATTGGGCAAAGGAGTGCAAGAAGCCGCCGAAGGAAGAGCGGCAGGAGGCCGTTCACCATGTCAATGCCGACGCCGAGCAGCTAGCACTATTGGTGGCGCAGGTCTGTAATGTTGTGCGAACCGCGAGCACTACACCACGCGTGTGTTCCTGAATCAGGAACGCATGTTCCTGTCAACCTACGATGCAGGCGCGTGGGTGCTCAACACTAGTGCCACGAACCATATGACGGGGTGCCGAGTGTCGCTGGCAACTCTGGATGAGATGGTGCGGGGTGTCGTGTGCTTTGGAGATGGATCTACAGTGGAGATCTATGGGATCGGTGCTGTGACGATCACCGGCAAGAACTAGGACCATCAGGTGCTCACCGAGGTATACTACATTCCGTCTCTCAAATGCAATATTGTGAGTCTCGGTCAGTTGGAAGGAGGCTGCTGCATCAAGATCGATGACGACGTTCTACAAGTGTATGAGCAGTGCCAAGCGATGAACTAGCAGCGAGGCATCCTTATCCGGGCAGAGAGGAGGAATCTCCTGTACATCATGAAGGTGAACCTAACCTCGCCTGTCTATTTGATGACCAAGATGGATGAGGAGGCATGGCTCTGGCATGCGCGGTATGGCCATTTGAATTTTAGGTCCCTGCGTGAGCTAGGAGCGAAGGAGATGGCGGAGGGGAAACCTCTGATCCAGCACGCAGAGCAGGTGTGTTATGGCTGTGCACTTGGCAAGCAGCACCACGTGCCTTTTCCACAGGCATCATCGTACCGTGCCAGTGCAGGCCTTGAGTTGGTCCATGGAGACTTGTGTGGGCACATCACGCCGCCCACACTAGGTGGGAAATCATTTTTCTTGCTGATTGTTGATGATTACAGCCGCTACATGTGGTTGGAGTTGTTGGCATCCAAGGATGAGGCATTCCAGTACTTCAAGAAGATCAAGGCGGTGGCCAAGGTGGAGTCTAGCTGGCGTCTGAAGGCGTTCAGGTCTGATCGCGGTGGCGAGTTCAATTGAGGTGTGTTTATAGTTTACTGTAATGATCATGGCATCAAGCGCAACACTACTACACCATATTCCCCGCAACAACAAACGGAGTAGTAGAGCAGCAGAATCAAACTGTCGTAGAAATGGCTCGCTGTTTGCTTAAGAGTATGCAGGTGCCTGGCAAGTTTTGAGGGGAAGTAGTAAAAGTGGCGGTGTACTTGCTGAACAGATCGCCAACCAAGAGCCTGAACGGACGAACTCCATATGAAGCCTGGTTCGGGAAGAAGCCAGGGGTCCGACACTTGTGCACATTTGGTTGTATGGACTATGCTAAGCGCGTCGGGCCAGGAGTGATAAAGTTGTCAGATAGATCAGTCCTAGGGGTATTTCTCAGCTTTGAGCTGGGATCAAAGGCTTATCGTGTGTTTGATCCAGTGAATAACAAGCTAATGGTGACGAGAGATGTTATCTTTGATGAGAAGAAGGGATGGAATTGGGAGGAGAAAGGAAGCAGGGAAAGCAGAGCCAAAGAGCCAACTTTCAATTTTAATGTGCACAATCCTAACACTGTAGATGGTCCAAAAATAGGACTTGACACCGTTCTAGCGCCTAATTTAGAAGATGAGAGTGCGCGCTTTCGCTTGTTCCATCAATTCCATCGCCTGGGGGTGATTCTGGTGGTTCACCACACACTCCAACTCATTCAGCCGGTGGATCAACACAGGCTCAAATTCAGTGGGCTATGTCGCCCATTGACGGTTCTGTTGACTCTAAAGGGGCACCACTACGATACAGGACTATCCCTAATTTACTGGATATGACAGAGGAGGTCTAGTTGGAGTATAGTGGGCTTTACTTGGTAGCAGCAGAAGAACCGAGCACTATGGAGGAGGCATTGTCTGAACTTTGCTAGAGGAATGAAATGCAGACATAGATGTAGGCTATAGAGGAAAATAAAACTTGGGAAGTAAGTGATCTACCAAGTAAGCAGAAGGCCATTGGCCTCAAATGGGTTTTCAAAGTTAAGAAAGATCCAGAGGGGAATACAATCAAGCACAAGGCAAGATTAGTGGCTAAGGGTTATGCTCAGCGCCAAGGAGTGGATTTTGATGAAGTATTTTCTCCTATTGCCAAAATAGAAACAGTGAGGGTGTTGTTAGCTTTGGCAGCTCAAGGTGGATGGGAGGTACACCATATGGATGTAAAGTATGCATTCTTGAATGGTGACTTAACTAAAACTGTGTTTGTGTAGCAACCACCTGGGTTCATTGTGGGCAAAGGAGACAAAGTGCTTAAATTAAGGAAGGCACTCTATGGGCTTAGGCAGGCACCCAGAGCATGGAATGCTAAGCTTGATAAGGAGATGGTTGCTCTTGGTTTTGTGAAGAGCAAATTAGAACATGCAGCAAGAATTCTTTTCTGATTGTGGGAGTATATGTTGATGACTTAATCATTTTAGGGCCTAATGTTTGTGACATCAAACAATTCAAGGCTGAGATGAAGAGAAAATTCAGCATGAGTGATCTTGGTCTCTTTAGCTATTACATGGGGATTGAAGTGAAGCAGGGAGATGGAGGAATCACACTACGTCAGAGTTCATATGTAGTGAAGATACTTGAGTCTGTAGGAATGTCAAACTGCAACTCTTGTGAAACACCAATGGAGGCTCGGCTCAAACTCAGCAAGAAGAAAGTTGATGAAGTTGTGGATCCAACAACATATAGAAGCATTATTGGAAGTCTCAGATATATTGTCAACACTAGACCAGACCTTGCTTATTCGGTTGGTGTTGTCAGTAGGTATATGGAGGCTCTAGGAAGAGAACACTGGGTTGTTATCAAGCATATCCCAAGATATTTGAAAGGCACAATTGGGTATGGCTGCAAGTATGAGAAGGGCACTGAACTAAAACCTATTTTGCTTGGGTACAGTGACAGTGATTTTGTAGGAGATGTGGAGGATAGGAAGAGCACTACGGGTGTTGTTTATTTCCTCAGCAGTAGCATGGTTACTTGGGCATCACAGAAGCAAAAGATTGTGGCTTTGTCTTCATGTGAAGTCAAGTATGTGGCAGTAGCAGCAGCAGCAGCATGTCAAGGTGTTTGGTTGGGCCAGCTAATAGCTAATCTGATGGGAACAAAGGAGGCGCCGGTGAAGCTGCTCATGGACAACATGTTCACTATCGCACTCGGTAGGAATCTAGTGCACCATGATCGTAGTAAACATATTGATACTAAATATCATTTCATCCGTGAGTGCATTGGAGAAGGCAAGGTGGAGGTTGATCACATTGGGACTATAGGGTAGCTCACCGACATATTCACCAAGTTGCTAGGGCGTGTCAAGTTCGTGGAGCTAAGGGGTGCTCTAGGCGTCGTCCAGGTGCAACAAGTTTAAGGGGTGATTTGTTAGCCAAATTATTGCACAACATCATGTAATTTTCATTTCTTGTGTTGAGTCATGCATTAGTCAAGCTAGGGGAGGCGCATGACTGGTGGCGTGCTTGATCAAGATGTCGCCCATGTGGTTCGGTCTGTTGGCGCCATGGTGAAAGGTCCTAATGGCTAGAGGGGGTGAATAGCCAATTAAAAAATTCTACAACAACACTAAGACAAATGATTTGTCAATAAGATGGTGAAGCGAATTTTATGCTAGCACTATACTTGGGGTTGCAAGCCACCTACCCAATTCTATTTTTTATGATCTCTAGTATTTCACAACAAGTCTATGTCTCAAATTTACACCTAGGTGATCAATCTAGCAAAAGTGATACAATTAAGTACTACACTATCTAGTCTTGACTATCACAAGCTCTATACAAATGAATGTACAATGAAATACAAGAGAGTGGTGAAAGGTCTAGTTTGGTTTTGGTTAATTGATGAAACCCTAAGTGCTAACCTAGTTTATCAACGTGATTGTGAGATAGGTAGCACTACTCCAAGTGATGAAGCAATAGCGAAGATCATAACGATGGTGATGGCATGGTGATGATCAAATGCTTAAACTTAGAAAAGAAGAAAGAGAAAAACAAAAGGCTCAAGGCAAAGGTATAAATTGTAGGAGCCATTTTATTTTAGTGATTGAGACACTTAGCGAGTGTGATCATATTTAGGATCGATAGTTGTACTACTAAGAGGGGTGAAACTCGTATCGAAATACGGTTATCAAAGTGCCACTAGATGCTCTAACTCATTGCATATGCATTTAGGATCTAGTGGAGTGCTAACACCCTTGAAAATGTTTGCGAAAATATGCTAACACTTGTGCACAAGGTGATACACTTGGTGGTTGGCACATTTGAGAAAGGGTGAAGAAGATAGAGGTAAAAAGGAGTTGGTCTCGCTGGTCACAAGGTGACTGGACGCTGGTCTCAGAGGGACTAGCGCGTCCGATCAGTAGTAACAGCGAAGACGCTGGCGTCGGTCAAATGACCGGACGCTGGGTCGCTCAGCGACCGGACGCTGGCAAGTTGTGTCCGGTCATGTTGACGTGGCAGCACAGAGGAAGACACCGTGTGACCGGACGCTGGCTGTGTCTGATCAAGCATGACCGGACGCGTCTGGTCGGGAAAAACCGTCTCTAGAAGCTTACTGGAAATGACCGGACGCTGGGGGTTCAGCGTCCGGTCATTGTTCGCTACTACTTCTGGTCGTCTTCTAACCGTTGAGATCGGGCGAACAGCGTTTGAAGCAGGGGACACGTGGTGAAGATCTGAGGACCGGACGCTGGGGTCGAGCGTCCGATCAATATGACTGGAGCGTTCGGTCGGCCCGTGTTCAGTGCAGTGAGGAGCCCAATGGCTCTATTTCGTGGGGGCTTCTATTTAAGCCCCATGGCCGGCTCAAGCTCACTCTCTTAGCCATTTGCATTGACATAGCAACCTTGTGAGCTTAGCCAAAGTCCTCCCACTCATCTCCATCATTGATCCATCATCATTGTGAGATTGGGAGAGAATCCAAGTGCATTGCTTGAGTGATTGCATCTAGAGGCACTTGGTATTCATGTTTTTGCCGTGGGATTCGCTTGTTTCTCTTGGTGGTTGCCATCACCTAGATGGCTTGGTGCAGCGGTGGAGGATTGGCATGAGTTGGTGATTGTTCGTGGCCATCTCCGGTGATTGTGAGGGGATTTGTACTTCTCCGATGGAGCACCAAAAGGTAACTCTAGTGGATTGCTCGTGTCATTGAGTTACCTCACTTGTGGGTAGGTTCTTGCGGTGTCCAATCATGTGGATGAGGTTTGTGCAACACCTCTTAGCCGTCGAACCACCAAGTGTTGGTCGACACAACAGGGACGTAGCGTGTTGGCAAGCACGTGAACCTCGGGAGAAAATCGGTTGTCTCTTGCCATTTGGCATTCTCTCGGTGATTGATTTCATATTCATCTTGTGATTGGTTCATCCCTCTACACGGCGGTATAATCACCCTACTCACTATTTTATATTCTTGCAAACTAGTTGTGGCAAGCTCTTTAGTGTAATTAGAATTGAGAGCTTGATTTGTTATTTAAGTTCATCTAGTGGAGCTCTTTAGTCTAGCAAGATTGAGAGCTCTTAGTGAGTAGTATCATAGCAAGTTGTGTATCTAGTAATCATTGCAACTAGAATTGTTGGATAGGTGGCTTGCAACCCTCGTAGAGCTAGAGCAAGTTTGCATTTTGCTATTTGTCTTACTAATCAAATTGCTCTAGTTAATTTGTAGAATTTTAAATAGGCTATTCACCCCCCTCTAGCCATATTTAGGACCTTTCAAGTGGTATTGGAGCCGTGGTCACCGTTTGATTAAAGGCTTAACAACCTCGGTGTCAAATTATGGCTCAAGTTGTGTTCAACCATGTGGGGGGCAAATCATCGTTCTTTGATGGCACATGCTATGATTATTAGAAGAGAAAGATGAGGATGTATCTTGGTTCAATCAATGATCAAGTATGGGAAGTGACCGAGAATGACTATGCTATCATTGATCCCGATGATCCCACCAACCAAGATAAGATCAACAAGCAATGCAATACAATGGCTCTCAACACCATATACAATGCCATTGATTCCAAGGTGTTTGAGCAAATCAAGGATTGTGAAAGAGCAAATGAGGTGTGGAAGAGATTGGATGAAACATATGAGGGCACACCGGCGGCAAAAAGTGCCAAGTTGTATATCCTCAAGGATAAATTGACAAGCTTCAAGATGAAGGAAGATGAGAGCATTCCGGAGATGTTCCATCGTTTGTAAGTGATTGTCAATGATTTGAAGGCATTGGGAGAGAAGATCAAGGATGATGATATCTCTCATCGGTTCTTGATGTGCCTACCTCCAAGATTTGAGATGTTGAGATTGCTCATCATAAGAGGAGGATTGAAGGAGATTACCCCCAACCAAGTACTAGGTGATGTCATGACCCAAAAGACATACCGTGTGGAAAGGGAGGGGGATGACAAGGATGACAAGAAGGAAGAAGAAGAGTATAGCATTCAAGGCTAGCTTATCATCATCCAAGAACAAGGGCAAGTCCAAGAAAGAATCAAGTGATGATGATGATCTTAGTGATATTGATGATGAAGCTATAGCCCTCTTTGTCCGCAAGATGGAAAAATTCATGAAGAAGAAGGGCTATGGTGCAAGAAAGAGAAGAGATCACACCAAAAGCAAAGAATATGTGAGAAGATGCTACAATTGCAAGATCCCCGATTACGTTGTAGCAAATTATCCCTATAATAGTGACAATGACGAGGATGAGAAGAAGAAGCTCAAAAAGGATAAGAAAGAAAAGAAGAGAATGACCTTCCAAAAGAAGAAGAAAGGAGGAGGCTATGTGGTCACATGGGATAGTGATGGTTCTTCGGATAGTGATAGCTCTAGTGATGATGACAAGAAATCTATCAAGAGAGCACTAGCAAGCATCACCATCAATGACAAGCGCTCCATCTTCGACACTCCATCAACATGCCTCATGGCAAAGCCTACCAAGGTAAAATATGATGTGAGTGATGATGATAAATGTGAAAGTGATACTTGTAGGAATGATGATAATGATGATGATGAGGATGAGGAGTACACCAAGGAAGAACTCTTGAACATGTGTGAGCAAGTGCACGCTTGCAATGAGATGAAGAGAAAGGAGTGCAAAGAATTACCCAAGAAGGTAAAATTCCTTGAGCAATCCTTTGATGAGCTCAATGCCACTTATGAGAGGCTAATGGAAGCCCATGAGAAGCTTGGCAAAGCTCACTCTAAGCTTGAAAAGGCTCACTCCTCTCTCATTGAGCAAGTCAAAGTGGAGGAAGCCAAGAAGGAGCAAGTGATCATATCATGTCATGTGGGACTAGCTTGTGATCTTATTGATGAATCTTTTTATAAGCCTATTGTAGTTGCTCCCACTAACTCTTCTTGTAGCACTACCATTTTCACTTTACCTTTGAGTGATGGTCTCTCTTGTGATGCCTCACTAATGGTGGAAAATGAGACCCTCAAGAAGGAGGTGAATGAGCTCACTCGTGCCTTAGGCAATGCCTATGGTGGAGATGCCCGCTTGCTAAAGTGCTTGAATAGCCAAAGGTTTTCTCTCAACAAAGAGGGATTATGCTATACCCCAAAGAAAGGCAAGGCGGCCTTTGTCACTCCCAAAGTTAGCTTTGTGAAGGGCAATGGTCGGTTTTGCAATAGATGCAAGCAAGTTGGGCATGTAGAGCAATATTATAAGATTAACAAGAACAAACTACCTAATGTATCATCAATTAAATTTGATTCTTGTTATATGCTTGTTAAGGGTGCTAATGGTGTGAAGGCTAAGTTCATTGGTACACCAATTGTGGGCCCAAAGAAGAAGGTCATTTGGGTACCAAAGACCTTGGTAACTAACCTTCAAGGACCCAAGTAAGTCTGGGTACCTAAAAAGAATTGATCTTCTTTTGTTGGTCAATTATAAAGCCGGAGGAAGGCATTGGGTGCTTGATAGTGAGTGCACACAACACATGACCGATGATCCAAGAATATTCAATTCAATCAATGAAAATAAGAGCAATGGGATTGATAGTATCACATTTGGTGACAATGGCAAAGGCAAGGTCAAAGGGCTTGGTAAGATTGTAATATCTAATGACTTGAGCATTTCCAATATGCTACTAGTAGAGAGCTTGAACTTCAACCTATTGTCGGTAGCTCAATTATGTGATCTTGGTTTCAAATGCATATTTGGTGTGGATGACGTTGAGATTATAAGTGTAGATGGCTCTAACTTGATATTCAAAGGATTTAGATATGAGAATCTATACTTGGTTGATTTCAATGCTAGAGAAGCTCAATTAACAACATGTTTGATCACTAAGTCTAGTATGGGTTGGTTATGGCATAGAAGGCTTGGTCATGTTGGAATGAAACAATTGAACAAGATGATTAAGCATGACTTAGTTGGAGGCTTAAAAGATGTCACATTTGAGAATGATAAGCTATGTAGTGCATGCCAAGCCAGAAAGCAAGTTGGTAACACACATCCTAAGAAAAGCATGATGAGCACATCTAATGCATTTGAGTTGATGCACATGGATTTGTTTGGACCAACCACATACACTAGCATTGGTGGAAACAAATATGGTTTTGTGATTGTGGATGATTTCACTAGATACACATGGGTGTTCTTTCTTGTGGATAAGAGTGATATGTTTACAACATTCAAATCTTTTGTCAAGGCCATTCACAATGAATTTGAAACAACCATCAAGAAAGTGAGAAGTGATAATGGAAGTGAGTTCAAGAACACAAGAATTGATGAGTTGTGTGATGAATTTGGAATTAGACATCAATTCTCGGCCAAGTACACTCCATAATCAAATGGTCTTGTTGAGAGAAAGAATAGAACACTCATTGACATGGCAAGATCAATGTTGAGTGAGTACAATGTAAGTCACTCATTTTGGGCCGAAGCAATCAACACGGCTTACTATTATAGCAACCGACTCTATTGTCACCCTATGATGGAGAAGACACCTAATGAGCTATTGAATGGAAGAAAGCCCAACATAGCATACTTTCGGTCTTTGGATGTAAATGCTACATATTGAAGAAAGACACTAGATTGAGCAAGTTTGAAAAAAAATGTGATGAAGGTTTCTTGCTTGGTTACTCCACTATTAGTAAGGCTTATAGAGTTTGGAATTTGGCTAGTGGTACTCTTGAGGAGGTTCATGATGTGGAATTTGATGAAACAAATGGTTCCCAAGAGAAAGATAAGAATCTAGATGATGTAAGAGGCACTCAATTGGTCAATGCAATGAAGAACATGGACATTGGTGATATAAGGCCTAGAGAAGTGATTGATGTTGAAGATGACAAGATTCAAGTGCTCTCTAACTCAAATGTACAAGCTAATGGTTCTCATGATCAAGTTCAAGCAAATACTAGTCATGACAAAGTGCAAGATCAACAACAAGTGGCTAGTTCATCATCTCAACCAAGTGGTCAATCAAATGCAAGCAATCAAGTGCAAGTGCTTCAACCAACCAATATTACAAGAGATCATCCATTGGACACTATCATTGGTGATATTTCAAGAGGTGTGCAAACTAGATCAAGATTGGCTTTATTTTGTGAGCATTTCTCATTTATGTCATCCATTGAACCTAAGAAGATAGATGAAGCTTTAAAGGATGTGGATTGGGTCAATGCTATGCATGAAGAGCTAAACAACTTCATAAGAAACTAAGTATGGGAGTTAGTTGAGGGCCTAATGATCATAATGTGATTGGAACTAAGTGGGTCTTTCGAAACAAGCAAGATCAAGATGGGATAGTAATAAGGAACAAAGTAAGATTAGTGGCTCAAGGTTACACTCAAGTTGAAGGTCTTGACTTTGGAAACATATGCCCCGGTTGCAAGATTGGAAGCAATTATGATCTTGTTAGCCTATGCTTGTACCCACAACATCAAGTTGTACCAAATGGATGTGAAGAGTGCATTTCTCAATGGGTACATCAATGAGCTTGTGTATGTTGAGCAACCTCCCGGTTTTGAAGATGAAAAGAAACCCAACCATGTCTACAAGTTGAGAAAGGCTTTATATGGATTAAAACAAGCACATCTAGAGCATGGTATGAGAGATTGAGGGATTTCCCTACTCTCTAAGGGATTCAAGATGGGAAAGGTTGACACCACTCTCTTCACCAAAAAGCTTGGAAATGACTTGTTTGTAATGCAAATCTATGTTGATGATATCATTTTTGGGTCAACAAATCAAGATTTTTGTGAGGGAGTTTGGCAAGATGATGGCTAGTGAGTTTGAAATATCCATGATTGGAGAGCTTAGCTACTTCCTTGGTCTTCAAATCAAGCAAATGAAGAATAGCATATTTGTGAGTCAAGACAAGTATATCAAGGACATGCTCAAGAAGTTTGGAATGGATGATAGTAAAGCTATTAGTACACCAATGGAAACAAATGGAAGCTTGGATAGTGATGCTAGTGGCAACATGGTGGATCAAAAGATGTATCGGTCTATGATTGGAAGCCTACTTTATGTGACCGCATCAAGGCCGGATGTGATGTTTAGTGTATGCATGTGTGCTAGATTCCAAGCCTCACCAAGAGAAAGTCATTTGAAAGCAACAAAGAGAATATTGAGGTACTTGAAGCATACACAAAATATTGGATTGTGGTATCCCAAAGGAGCAAGATTTGAGTTGATTGGATATTTGAACTCCGATTATGCGGGATGCAAAGTTGAGAGAAAGAGCACATCGGGCACATGTCAACTATTGGGAAGATCACTTGTGTCTTGGTCATCAAAGAAGCAAAATAGTGTGGCACTTTCAACCGCCAAAGCGGAGTATATTTTGGCCGGTAGTTGTTGTGCTCAATTACTTTGAATGAAGGCTACTTTGAGTGATTTTGGAATCAAATTCAAGCAAGTGCCATTGCTATATGACAATGAGAGTGCTGTAAAGCTCACCAACAACCCGGTTCAACATTTAAGAACAAAGCATATTGATGTCCGCCATCATTTCATAAGAGATCACCAATAAAAAGGGGACATTTGCATTGAGTGTGTGGGCACCGAAGATCAACTTGCCGATATCTTCACCAAGCCACTTGATGAGAAGAGGTTTTGCAAGCTAAGAAATGAATTGAACATACTTGACTTCTCAAATATGTGTTGATGAACCCCCACTTATATGACATGCCTCTCCTTTGAGTAATCCAAGGTAAAAGTTGTTTGGCATGGCATACATCCTTGCTAAGGACATGTTTAGTGCATCTAGACATATTTCACATTTGAATAGACTCATTCATGAAAATCAAATGACTTTGATGCTTGTATGGTACCACTATTGCTTGTATACTTGAAATGATCTAGTGGTAGCATATGACATGTTTGTGGGCTTGTAAACCTAGTGTTTGATCTAGAAAATAAGCTATAAGTGTTTAACTCAACATGGTACAAGATAACCCTTATTTGGAGGTGTGAAGAAGCTTGTCCTTGGATCAAACTGAGTTAAATATCTTTTACAAAGTGATCTAGATTGAACCAAATTGGGAAAATGATCTTCATTTCACATGGTTTCACCCCAACCTATCTATACGTTGAGCTCACCTTTTGTGCTAATTGTTGACAAAGGGGGAGAGAAATTCACAAAGATAGTAAGATAGGAGGAGCAAACAAATGAAAAACATTGTGAGGGGATCAATCAAAAATGCACACAAGTAGAGGGAGCAAGCTCATAAACTTGTATGTTGCATTTTGATGTGCATTTCATATATTTGCTTGCATAGCACAAGTCTTAAATTTCAATATCCATGCTTGTGTGGTGTATGCTAGTTATAGGTTTGAATGATGAAAATGAAAACCTAACATGCATAGGCTAAGTAACTAGATTCATGCTCACATTATAAAAACTAGACCCTTGCTTCTAATGTTGATCTCATGGGGTATTCTAGTTTTTGTGTATGTCTAGTTACTAATGGTGCTAAGGATAGTATATTGGTGCACTCCGATTGATATCACGCTTCAAAGGTCCATCTCTTATACCTTAGCATCAAATGGTAGAAATTATCTCCCATATTTCCTATCTAAGCATATGTGCAAACTACAATCCAAACTCTTAGCACATATGTAGGGGAGCAATTGCTACCATTTGGAGTTCATGAAACTTGTCCATATTCTTTTACACATGATAAATATGCTTGGGCAAGCAACATAGATTCAATTAAAATACAATTCATATCTTTGTGAAAGGGTTGGCATCAATTACCAAAAAATGGGAGATTAAAAGCTCTAGTTTGGTTTTGGTTAATTGATGAAACCCTAAATGCTAACCTAGTTTATCAAAGTGATTGTGAGATAGATAACACTACTCCAAGTGATGAAGCAATGGTGAAGATCATAACGATGGTGATGGCATGGTGATGATCAAATGCTTAAACTTGGAAAAGAAGAAAGAGAAAAACAAAAGGCTCAAGGCAAAGGTATAAATTGTAGGAGCCATTTTATTTTAGTGATCGAGACACTTAGCGAGTGTGATCACATTTAGGATCGATAGTCGTACTATTAAGAGGGGTGAAACTCATATCGAAATACGGTTATCAAAGTGCCACTAGATGCTCTAACTCATTGCATATGCATTTAGGATCTAGTAGAGTGCTAACACCCTTGAAAATGTTTGTGAAAATATGCTAACACTTGTGCACAAGGTGATACACTTGGTGGTTGGCATATTTGAGAAAGGGTGAAGAAGATAGAGGTGAAAAGAAGTTGGTCTCGCTGGTCACAAGGTGACTGGACGCTAGTCTCAGAGGGACCAGCACGTCCGGTCAGTAATAACAACAAAGATGCTGGCGTCGAAACGACCGGACGCTGGGTCGCTCAGCGATCGGACGCTGGCAAGCTGTGTCCGGTCATGTTGATGTGGCAGCACAGAGGAAGACACCGTGTGACCGGACGCTGGTTGTGTCCGATCAAGCATGACCGAACGCGTCTGGTCGGGGAAAACCATCTCTGGAAGCTTACTGGAAACGACCGGACGCTGGGGGTTCATCGTTCGGTCACTGTTCGCTATTGCGTCCGGTCGTCTTCTGACCGTTGAGATCGGGCGAACATCGTTTGAAGTAGGGGACATGTGGCGAAGATCTAAGGACCGGACGCTGGGGTCGAGCGTCCGGTCAATATGACTGGAGCGTCCGGTCGGCCCGTGTTCAGTGCAGTGAGGAGCCCAACGGCTCTATTTTGTGGGGGCTTCTATTTAAGCCCCATGGCCGGCTTAAGCTCACTCTCTTAACCATTTGCATTGACATAGCAACATTGTGAGCTTAGCCAAAGTCCTCCCACTCATCTCCATCATTGATCCATTATCTTTGTGAGATTGGAAGAGCATCCAAGTGCATTGCTTGAGTGATTGCATCTAGAGGCACTTGGTATTCATGTTTTTGCCGCGGGATTCGCTTGTTGCTCTTGGTGGTTGCCACCACCTAGATGGCTTGGTGCAGCGGTGGAGGATTGGCACGAGTTGGTGATTGTTCGTGGCCATCTCCGGTGATTGTGAGAGGATTTGTACTTCCCCGGCGGAGCACCGAAAGGTAACTCTAGTGGATTGCTTGTGTCATTGAGTTACCTCACTTGTGGGTAGGTTCTTGCGGTGTCCAATCGTGTGGACAAGGTTTGTGCAACACCTCTTAGCCGCCGAACCACCAAGTGTTGGTCGACACAACGGGGACGTAGCGTGTTGGCAAGCACGTGAACCTCGGGAGAAAATCGGTTGTCTCTTGCCATTTGGCATTCTCTCGGTGATTGATTTTATATTCATCTTGTGATTGGTTCATCCCTCTACATGGCGGTATAATCACCCTACTCACTCTTTTATATTCTTGCAAACTAGTTATGGCAAGCTCTTTAGTGTAATTAGAATTGAGAGCTTGATTTGTTATTTAAGTTCATCTAGTGGAGCTCTTTAGTGTAGCAAGATTGAGAGCTCTTAGTGAGTAGTATCATAGCAAGTTGTGTGTCTAGTAATCATTGCAACTAGAATTGTTGGATAGGTGGCTTGCAACCCTCATAGAGCTAGAGCAAGTTTGCATTTCGCTATTTGTCTTACTAATCAAATTGCTCTAGTTGATTTGTAGAATTTTAAATAGGCTATTCACCCCCCCCCTCTAGCCATATTAGGACCTTTCAAGTGGTAGAGAGGTATATCGCCATGGTAATTGATCAATCAATGAATACCACGGAGACAATCAAGGCACAATGATTTTTCCTCCGAGGTTCACTTGCTTGTCGGCAAGCTAGTCTCTATTGTGGCGATACACTCACTTGGAGGTTCACGCTCTAATTGGCATCACACGCCAAACCCTCAATAGGGTGCCGCACAACCAACACAAGATGAGGATCACACAAGCTACGAGCAATTTACTAGAGTGCCTTTTGGCTCTCCGCCAGGGAAAGGTCAAGAACCCCTCACAATCACCACGATCGAGCCGAAGACAATCACCAACCTCCACTCGATGATCCTTGCTGCTCCAAGCCATCTAGGTGGCGGCAACCACCAAGAGTAACAAGCCAAACCCACAGCGAAAACACGAATACCAAGTGCCTCTAGATGCAAACACTTAAGCAATGCACTTGAATTCTCTCCCAATCTCACAAAAATGATGAATCAATGATAGAGATGAGTGGGAGGACTTTGGCTAAGCTCACAAGGTTGCTATGTCAATGCAAATAGCCAAGAGAGTGAGCTTGAGCCGGCCATGGGGCTTAAATTGAGAGCCCCCACGAATAAAGCCGTTGGCTCCTCTGTCTAGTGAAACACGGGCTGACCGGACGCGCCGGTCAGGTTGACCAGACGCAGGACCCCATCGCCCGGTCACCCGATGCTCGCCACGTGTCATCAACCTCAAATGCTGAGCGCCCGATCTTAACGGCTAGTCAGCTTCGCGCCACGTGTTAAGTTGCAACCGGACGCACTGCTTAAAGTGATCGAACGCTCCATTGCACTGGAGTCCGGTCGTTTCCAGTAAGGTTCCAGAGAGGCAAAATCATGATCGGACGCGTCCGATCACAGGTGACCGGACGCGGCTCAGGGTCCGGTCCTCACTGGCTAGTTCTGATGCTTGCATCAGCGTACGCCATAGCCTGACCGGACGCACCCCAAGCGCGTCCGATCCTATTTCTTCTCAGCATCCGGTCAAAGGACCGAGGGCGGCCTTCACTGTGCACCACTAATCGGACGCAAGGTCAGAGTCCGATCACTGCCCAAGGTAGAGTTCGATCAATATGAAATATTTCCTTTTGACCCCTAAACTTTACCACCCTTGATCAAATGTGCCAACTACCAAGTGTAACACTTTGTGTATGTGTGTTAGCATATTTTCACAAATATTTTCAAGGGTGTTAGTACTCCACTAGATCCTAAATGCATATATAATGAGTTAGAGCATCTAGTGGCACTTTTATAACCGCATTTCAATCCAAGTTTCACCCATCTTAATAGTACGGCTATCGATCCTAAATGTGATCACACTTGCTAAGTGTCTCGATCACTAAACCAAAAAGCTCCTATCAATTTCACATTTGCCTTGAGCTTTTTGTTTTTCTCTTTCTTCTTTTCCAAGTCCTAACACTTGATCATCACCATGGCATCACCATCATCATGATCTTCATTGTTGCTTCATCACTTGAAATAGTGCTACTTATCTCATAATCACTTTGATAAACTAGGTTAACACTTAGGGTTTCATCAATTCACCAAAACCAAACTAGAGCTTTCACATGGCGAACGTTGCGCACGCGGTGCGCCGCCGCTGAGCAATGGTGTCGCGCACAATGTGCGGCATGGCGCGGGGCTCGGTTATCACTCCGAGATCATAGGCATGATGTAAATATAAGCCATCAATAAAGACCGAGAAAGGCTGCGTCAGTTGGCAGCACCAAAATCCATTCTTTCGCGTGTGTGTGTTTTTCATCTGTTCGTTCTCGCCGTGGTCACCGCACCACCGCCGGCGTTCGTGATCCTGTCCAGGGCATCGTCTGGCTCCAACAGGTTGCTCCTCCTACGCGCGCCGTGTCGAGGTCCATCTCTGTGACCTTGCTCGCACGCTGCCGTCAGGACCCTACCCTGCCATGTGAGCCTATTACTGCCCTTGAAGAGGTTGTTGTCTTCGTTCAGATGCGCCACCACCTCCCAAGTCTCTGCTGTGGAGGAGGCTGTTGCCTTTCCGTATATGTGTGGCCATGTTAGTTTTGATAGATAAGCCTCATGCTAAAGCACTTGTATCTTACTTTTTCTGCACTTTACTTTCCTTGGCTTCCAAACTTAGTGTTAAGAATAAGCTCAGCATCCACTTTAGTGGTTAGAATATGTTGTAGCAAATGAGAGTCCCCCTGCCTATAAAGGGTAAGGGAGTGTCATTGTAAAAACTAAGCCATTGCATTTTCTTTCAATCCAAGCGGCCAAGGCCAAGCTGTCCTCTGATAGTTTCCAAATCTAAATCTGAGATCTATTTGGGCTAACAACTTTCAGAGATCTGCCCCTACCTGAGCACCAAGTGATGGTGGATGGTGCCCAATGTACAGCTGTTACAAAACTCAATTCTGATAAATGTATTCTTCATCTTGATGAGTTGACCCTGAATCCATTGATATAGATAGAAGAAAATTTCAGATTTTCTTTTTTATGCTTGTTTGAATCCAATGTTACTGTCTGATACCTTTTTTTTTGCGAAAACTGTCTGATACTTTTTAGTATTACCTGACATACAAATTATGTTTTGTGGGCTGCTTGGAACTATAATATCTTGAAGGTAATTTGTGTGGTTTTACCTAAATGGGAGACACAATTTGATTAGATTCATTTATCTAGAACACGTATCTGAAAATTGATTGAAGCTATGCCGTTATACTTTCATTTTGTGTGCAAATGTTTTCTAATGCAGCATAAACCAGAGAATTTCTTAACATTGAATAGAAATCTTCGACTAAAACATGTGAGTTAGTGATGTGAGCAAAAGTTTTAACCAAGGATAGTTCACATTTCTCTGTTACTGTCTGACATTAAGGTGTTTGCTCGGTTGTAATTATTCATTGCCAATTGTGACCCTGCTTGAAAAAATGTCACATCTCTTATCATAAACTGTGTCAATTTGCTATGCGAACTATAAAATCATTATATATAACAAACACATTTACTATAATTTATTTATCCAAGCTTGTTCCTTACAATTCTTGGCGTTTCTGCTGTGGATGCTCTAGCGGCATCTCCGGTGAGTTAATGCTATGATTACAAGGAGAATTTGATGAACAGAAAAATTTTAAGAAAAGAACGGCTTCTGCAGCTGCAAACAATAGATCATTTCACTGAAAGGGTTAGCTAAAAAAATAACAATTTCTATTTCTCAATTTAATCTGATTAGCTCCTGTAATTGTTACTTTTACGATGACCATTTCTGGCATTACATATATAACATGAAACTTGGTGTTATCGAGCTTGTAGGATGTAGGTTTAGAATGAAACCCTATACTAAGAAATGCAACAAAGAAGACTGTTCACCTCACTCAGTTTGGTTGGAGATAAGTTCACATACACTGATATTAGTTACAAGATATTAATGACACTGATCAACCATTTGCTGTAATTAACAGGTACAAGATACTATTCCTTAGTACTGATGAAACCTACAGAGTTGAGTTTATGTTCTTCGAGAACAGAGGAACAAAGTTGATTGGAAAAACTGCTGAAAATCTTCAGAAGCAGTACAAACATACGAGATTCCACCTGAAATATCTACTTGGATTGGACACAAGTTCACTTTTGTTGTAACATACGGCTACTCTTCTACTACAAGCTCTCTTCTGGTGAAGGCTTGACTTGGCAAGTTTAGCAGGAGCCTTTTCCTGAATCCTAACATACTGATTCATGCACTTGTAGCCGCGAGTTCACCCACAGTGCGAAATCCGTGTCCGTGTCCACTTTCAGCACGCAAGAGGTCGAGGCTCTCCAGAAGGGCAGCGTGCCAAGGAATCATTCTTGAAGGACTTTGATACCCATAAAATGGGGCTACCTGATAGCAGGTAATGAGTAATTCAGCCACTTTTATGTGTGTATTTTTACTTATCAAACACATGCTCTGACTATAACCTATTGTTGCAACAACATTGGCAGGCAGTCTTAGGGAATTCATAAAAACTGTCTATGTGGAGAGAAGGTTACAGGCGGTAGATAAACAGATTCCATGGCGATAGGTCTTCCTAATTTAAACATAGTCCCCCTGTAACCTGCCTGAAGTGTCTCTTTGGAGTTGGGTTATAGACATTTAATTTTCCTTGGTAAAATTATACTTTACGATAAATTTCTGTGCTAGGATCTCCCTCAATCTGTTCATTTTTTGTGGAGATTATGCTTGACAAAATCTCCCAAAGCAATAAACAATAAGAATTTAATTTAATTTATAAACACCTGCCATAAGAATGGGGATGACAACTCTACAGATCGAGGACTCCAGTTCCAGATGACCTTATCCGATTGACTGCCTGGTCTGGTACAAATGAAATGGGCTGATTCATGTATGCAGTGGGGCGGCAAAGCTGCGTCGTTTTTTCTAGTCTAGACTAAGGGCCAGTTTAGTTGCGAAAATTTTGGCAAAATGACATTGTAGCAGTTTTCGTTGTTATTTAGCAATTGATGTCCGATCATAGTCTAATTAGGCTTAAAAGATTCGTCTCATAAATTTCATCTAAACTGTGTAATTATTTTTATTTTTTATTTATATTTAATCTTAACGACGCTAATCCGAAAGTTAAAAACTTGGGTAACGACAATCCAAGTTAGGGTAACGACATGCTCCATCCTGTGAGCCTGATAACTCCCCTCGTCATCCTTTTTCTTGTGATACCCAAGCACACCAGCCACCACCCATTCCCGTCATCCCGTGCACAGCAAATGGGCCTACTAGTACTAGCTTCCAAGCCACAAATATTTCGCTGTACATCACGGCCGGGCCAAAGCAGTAGCCACGAAGAGGCAATCTTTCCTCCCTGTACCATCAGCATATGGAAATTTTGTCAGCTACAAGATAGTACGACAGTACTGGACACAGACATGAAAGTGACTTGCATGAGTTCGTTTTGGCAAGCGGATAAACACATATAGGCAATTGCAGCGCCAAAATAGGATGAATAAAGCCAGCCACATGTTTTGGTCGTGTATGTTCATCACAATCCATCTCCATCTCTGGGCTAAAGATATGAACAGAGTTTAGCCTGCTAGGCCATTCATACCTGCTCTAACTCCACTTCACCATTTTTTGATGAGTAGAGGCTGCCCGTCCCACCCCTCCTGCCGGTTGAGGCCGCCACAGTAATGAGTGAACGGAGCCATGCTTGTGAAATTAGGCTTTGTCGTTGTAGCCTCTGTCGCAGCTTTAACTCTGCAGAGAGGTAACAGTGGGGGCAGGCACAACAAAGGTACCAATCTTGTTCTGCACTCTCTTCTATATGTTTCTTGTGTTCATTTGAGTTCTTCATTCAAGCATCCCTGCTTTCAGACAATGGCCAAACAAGGAAAAGGGAGGATAATGCTCGCAATTCTGAACATGTATGTACATCTTATATCAGTTAAAGTTTGCTCAAAGAAAATTGTGATGTATTAGTGGCCTATGTCATACTGATCTCTCCAACTGCTGTTACAGGGGGAGAAAGAAGAGGAGGAGGAGGTTAAAACAATCAGTGGCATAATTAACTCAGCCCATTCGCTAGACGATGACGATGACGATATGCTTTCCGAGATTGAGAGCCTCCTGTCAGGAGACATTGACATCCCTATACCACGTGATCGGTTTGATGTCAATGGACGGTCATGGTACAATGCTTACATGGCTAACGAGGCCTCTGAGATAGAGAGACTGCAGCCTGGTGAGGGAGATGGAAGAGAGGGAGGCGAAGCTTGAGGGCGAGCTTGCTTACATGGCTAACGAAGCCTCTGAGATAGAGAGACTGCGCAGCCTGGTGAGGGAGATGGAAGAGAGGGAGGCGAAGCTTGAGGGCGAGCTTGCTTACATGGCTAACGAGGCCTCTGAGATAGAGAGACTGCGCAGCCTGGTGAGGGAGTTGGAAGAGAGGGAGGCAAAGCTTGAGGGCGAGCTGCTGGAGTACTATGGAATGAAGGAAATGGAGACTGATGTCACTGAGCTGCAAAAGCAGCTCAAGATCAAGACAGTGGAGATCAACATGCTCAACGACACCATAAACTCACTGCAGGAGGAGCGGCAGAAGCTGCAAGATAACGTTGCACGTGGAGAAGTTGCCAAGAAAGAGCTCGAAGTGGCTAGGAGCAAGATCAAGGAGCTGCAGCGGCAGATACAGCTGGAAGCAGGCCAGACAAAAGGTCAGCTGATGCTGCTGAAACAGCAGGTCATCGGATTGAAGGCCAAGGAGGAAGAGGCGGCAAAAAAGGAAGCCGAGGTTGAGCGGAAGCTGAAGAAGCTCAAGGAGTTGGAAGTGGAGGTACTTGAGCTAAGGAGGAAGAACAAGGAGTTGTTGTACGAGAAGAGAGATCTCATTGTGAAGTTGGATGCAGCTGAAGGGAAAATAACTGAGGTATCTTAGTACTATTAGTCTCTACAAGTTGCCTTTCTCATAAACAGAAGACAAATCTCATGAAGATGACGGCAAAATTGTAACTTCCTCTTATGCATGGTTATCATTATGCAGGATATTACACAGCCTAGTATTAACATATTTTCAGACCAGTACAATGAAAATACAGTTACCTAAAGTACTTACTAAAGCATGATTTAAGAGGTAGCATTGCATTTAACAACTACATCAGAATTTAAGGTTCTCTAAGAGGCAAGAATGCACCTAGTGATTTCTGCAAAGTATTCATATAGTTTTGATATACTTTGGGAAGCAGGAACATGTGCTAATGGCATACCCTATCATTTGTCATGTAGAGTGATGTAGTTGCCAATGCAAGAGAAGAGATAAACAAGCTGAGGCATACAAATGAGGACCTCACAAAGCAAGTGGAAGGCCTACAGATGAACAGATTCAGTGAAGTAGAGGAGTTGGTATACCTGCGCTGGGTCAACGCCTGTCTGAGATTCGAACTCCGCAACTATCAGACTCCATCAGGGAAGGTCTCTGCACGTGATCTTAACAGGACACTGAGCCCCAAATCACAGGAGAGGGCCAAACAACTAATGTTGGAGTACGCAGGATCTGAACGGAGTCACGGTGACACAGACCATGAGAGTGTTTCTTCAATGCCTTCATCACCTGGAAGCGAAGACTTTGACAACATTTCAATTGACAGTTCTTCCAGCAGATACAGCTTCCTAAGCAAAAGGTCTAATCTGGTGCAAAAAATCAAAAAGTGGGGAAGGAGCAAGGATGACAGCAGTAGTTTAGCCTCCCCAATCAATGGTTCTCCAAAGAGGAAACCAAAGGGCCCCCTGGAAGCTCTCATGCTAAAAAATGCTGGAGATGGTACAGCCATAACAACATATGGAAAGAGGGATCCCAATGATGTCTTGGACGATGAAAATGTCGCATCCTCATTCCAATTGATGTCCAAGACAGTCGAAGGTTTTGCCGATGAGAAGTATCCCGCTTACAAAGATAGGCACAAACTTGCAACTGAACGGGAGAAGGTGATAAAAGAGAAGGCTGGGCAAGCAAGAGCACAAAGGTTTGGCGGTGGACACAGTTCAGCTCTTATTTCCTCTCCTAAAGGTGCACTCCCTCCGAAACTTGCTCAAATTAAGGAGAGATCCCCTGCAGCTAATGCTGAATCCAGCGAGCAATCCAGTGACAACCAAAACAACACCCTGGTGGTGAGCCAGATGAAGCTTGCCAACATTGAGAAGAGAGCAACAAGAGTTCCCAGACCACCTCCCCCTCGATCAACCACTGCTTCAGGGGCTACCAATACTGCAAGTGGAGCACAAACGCCACGTGCACCAGGTGCACCTCCTCCTCCTCCACCACCTCCAGGGAAAGCTGGTGGCCCACCACCACCACCACCACCTCCAGGTGCTCTACCAAGGAACCTTGGTGGGGGTGACAAGGTACACCGTGCACCGGAGATTGTGGAGTTCTATCAAAGTCTCATGAAGCGTGAAGCAAAAAGAGAGACATCTTTAGGATCAATGTCATCCAATGTTTCTGATGCCAAGAGTAACATGATTGGAGAGATTGAGAACAGATCAACATTTCTCTTAGCTGTAAGTATTTTCTGCTGGCACCACCTTGCACAAGAATCCAGCCAAATTTATGAGTTCTACTATTAATGCATAGTTATAACTATTAATCAAATTTTATAATAATGAAAAGAGACAAATGTTTTATAAAAACATGGAATGCTTCAGGTAAAAGCTGATGTGGAGACACAAGGAGAATTTGTTGAGTCTCTAGCAAATGAGGTCCGAGCAGCAAGCTTTGTAAATATTGATGATGTTGTTGCATTTGTAAATTGGTTGGATGAGGAGTTATCTTTCTTGGTAAGCAGCCCGAACATGCCCTTCATACAACACCTTTGTTACAAAGTACCAGTTATTATTGTACTTATGATACATGTTCTAATGCTAAAGTGGATCAACAACATTTTAGGTTGATGAGCGAGCAGTGCTAAAGCATTTTGATTGGCCAGAGAGCAAAACAGATGCAACAAGAGAAGCCACTTTTGAGTACCAGGATCTGATAAAGTTACAGAGCAAGGTTTCATCCTTTACCGATGATCCACAACTTGCATGTGAAGAAGCTCTCAAGAAGATGTATTCTTTGCTTGAAAAGTAAGTGTCTCATCAGACCTAGTATTCTCTCTAACATAGTCCTTCAGATTGAAACGCCAATATTTTTGCCTGGTTTAAGATATGTATGTGATGAATATAATTTTACCCAAAGTGATGGTACTAACTAGCGTCAATACTTATGCCAGAGTGGAGCAGAGTGTCTATGCACTACTCCGTACAAGAGACATGGCCGTCTCACGCTACAAGGAGTATGGGATCCCATTTGACTGACTGTCTGATTCTGGAGTAGTTGGCAAGGTGTGCATCTCTAGCATACACTCCAATTTTGCCAACCTTGCGTTAAAGAAAACATGCATTTTTAATTCCTTACAGAGTTGAGTATGTTTTTACTCAAAGCATGCACCTACATGAACTCAATATTTTATTTGCATGTTGGAATAGATCAAATTGGCATCTGTTCAGCTTGCGAACAGGTATATGAAGAGGGTTGGCTCAGAACTTGATGCATTGGAAGGCACTGAGAAAGAGCCCAATAGAGAGTTTTTGCTTCTCCAGGGTGTGAGGTTTGCTTTCCGGGTTCATCAGGTAAAATCCTCACATCTATATATTAAAAACCTAGGTACTTCAAAGGTGAACTAAAGACTTCAAATCAGTATTTTTTTCCTCTACTTTCTGCAGTTTGCTGGGGGCTTTGATGCAGAAAGCATGAAAGCTTTTGAAGAACTAAGAAGCAAAATGACCACACAGACATCTGCTCCACAGATATCTGAAGGCTGAAGCATAAGTTGAACACAGGATTCAACACACATCTGGTCTTACTTGCTGGAGACTGATTTTTGGTTGTGTAGCTTAAGTGTACAAAAGAGAAGTTTAAATTCTGGTGTTGTGTTAAGCAAGTTGTATATGCTAAGAGAATGTACAAGTTATCAGGCTGTGCATACGTATACAGTTTTGCATAGTTGTGTGGCTTAAGTTATCAGCAAGTTGTATATGTTATACCCATACCTTTTTCATTTTAAAGGTTGTAACTGTAAATAGGCAGTTCCAGAAAATGAATCACATTAGGCCACGTACAATGCCGGGCACCTATGGGCCGTTTTGGGCTGTTATTCCATTTTCCCTCCACGGTGGACTCCAGCGTGGCCTTTCTGGGGCGCTCGCGGACGGATGCGCCGCTTCGTGAGGCAGCGGCGCCAGGACCGACTCTTGCGCGATCCCCAGGAGCCGGGCGCTCGAGATAACTCTCCAAACTACCTCAACAGCCGGTAGTTAATTCAGTTGGATATACTGGATAGCGTTTGCTTCTCCTCTACTCCTCTGCTCTATATATACATCGTTTAGCCTATAGGCAAATCACACTAGCACTCACAAATGGATCATACAACTGCCGGTGGCTTCATGAATTGGTTCAACTACTCAGCCAATCACCCATCCGAAATCCCAGAGCATTGCCCATATCCACAATATCCTTATTCATATCCTCATGTGTCCCCAGCTCAACAGTATGCACAGAATTTTTTGAGCCTTCTGATTTCAATCCGCATTGTCCCATGCCACCAACTTCTTCATCTGAAGGTTCGCAAGTAGTCGCTGATGGGCATGGAGATGAGGAGGAGGAGGACAACGATGAACAAAACAATGAAAAAGAGGAAAATAGAAGCTGGCGCTTGTCCTGGACAGAAGCAGACGACATCAGATTGGTATGTGTTCCTTTTTTAGTTATTGTGTATTCCTATTATTTAATAAATATTTTCTCTTATATTATAGTTGCCATTTGGTTGTAGGTTAGTGCTTGGATCAACAACTCAGTCGATCCTCTAGAGGGCAACTGCAAGAAGGGTGATGTGTACTGAGGAGTTCAGCCGCAACATTCCCCCCAACAGAAGAAGGCAACAAGCACTGCAAAGACCATTGGGGTAAATCAAATAAGAAGGTTGCTTTATTTAATGGAATTTGGTGTAGGCTCAGAGATGCACATGAGAGTGGCCAATCAGATGACCAGGATCAAGGAGAAGGCCCATGCCCTGTACAAACAGGAAACAAACCAGTGTTTCACGCTTGAGTATTGGTGGAAAGAGGTGCGAGAGCAACCAAAGTGGACCAGAAACTATTACAAGGGTAAGAAAAAGAAGAAAGATATGATTGATTTGGAAATTGCAGGAGAAACTCATCCGTTGGGGACAAAGTCTGCAAAAGCAAAAGCAGCCATGCCTGATTCTTATTTGTCACACGATGATCTTCAAATGTATTATGAAACGCAGGCCATACGAGCTTCAACCGCAGAGAAGACGACCGACGTGCATCTCCGGCTTTCTAAAGAGAAGCTAGAAGCAGCACAATCACGGGAGAGGACATCAATGGCCCAGATGTACACCAACCTCTAATGGCTGACCTCAGTGGAATGACTGATATGCAGCGTGCAGAGCACCAAAAGGCACTACAATATTTCGGAAGTAAAATATATGATTGTTAGAATAATTGTTACCAGCATTCCAGCTTTGTCGCAATTCTTTTTAAAATAAGTCTTTGCTTTATTGCTTACAATAAGTGTTACGAGCATTCCAGCTTTATGACAATTTTTTTTCTGAAAGAACTATTTGCTTTATTGTTAGAATATATGTTATGAGCATTCCAGCTTTGTTCATCAAATAAACGTACCTATGTACTCCTTTGTAACTTTGGATCTAGGAGTATATTTTATTTCATTTGATCTGTGAAAGCAAGTATCTTGCCACTTGTGTACATGAGAGAGGCCACAGGATGAACAAATCTATCCTAGCTGTGAAGCAGCAAAGTGGGCAGGTAAAGGCATGTAGTAGTTCTGAATCAACAAAAACGCAAGCAGCTACAGCGAGTGGACAAAAATTGAAGTAGAGAAAGGGGCTCCACCAGTACCTTCACGGCGACATAGGAGATCGGAGGATTTGATGGTACTCCACCAGACCTTGAAAGCAGGGATCGAGAATTTCTGAACGGGGGTGCCGCCGATGCTTGCGTTCCTCGCACGGCACCGCCGCGACCTCCAGCTATCGTGGGCCCACAGCTGCACGCTGCTGATGTCTTTGTTCCCAAAAAAAGAAAAACTTGCTGCCTCACTGCATTCGATATTCATTCGATATTTTGAAGAAATTGACCCGCTATTAGTTACCAACCACGCACATACAGTGCTAGAACAGCAGATCTGACTTTAAAAATCATATATAAGACAAAAATCCACCTGAACCGAGAAGGTCGAGGTTGAGGCGGCGAGCTCCACCTGAACGTGGAAGTGGAACCGAACATTGCCAGTGGCTGGCTGCGGTAAGCTGGCTACCTACTAGTCGCCGGGGACCGTCTCTCGGCTGGCTTCAGCGCCTCCGAGAGCGGTGGCAGTGTCGCCGTCGCATGGGTTCCGGTTCCGCCGTGCCCGCTTGCCGGGATTCCAAACGGGAGACGAGGTCGCCGTGAATCCTTGATTACTTGGGTCTATCTAGGCCACCACGTGTTAAACTGTGTGCTTATTGTTTGGGCCCATCTCGAGAAAGAATTTATCATCAAGCCCACGAAGTCTAACCAGGATCCAGCCCACCGAAACTCGAAAGGTTCCCGCAGCGCGCCGTCTTCAGGGCCGGCCACGAAACTTGCCGCCGTGCAATCACCGCTGGAGTGCCACGCCGGCCCCGTCGCGGTGAACACCGCCGTGTGCTCCAGCTCACCAGTGCGCGTCTCTCAAAACCAGCAGCCTGTTCGCTTGCCAAATGATGGACATCTCCGTTTCTCTCACACGCCGTACACGACAAAAATCCTGCCCCGCCCCGCCCACATGGCGACCGTGACGCGTGCCAGCCACCTGCGCCGTCGCCAACTCGCCATGTCGTGACTCGATGCCTTTGCACACGTGCCAGTGAGCATAGTGCATACTAGATACTACTAGTAGATGGCTCGAAGGCCCGGAACAAGCAGTCCGTGATCCGAGGAGCACGGGGAGAAGAAATGCATGGCCGTCAGGAGCTGCAGCGCGAGCGAGGCAGAACGTCCGTTGGTCGGCTCGCCCGCCACACACGTCGCGCATGCACGCGCGGCGCCCGGACACGTGCCGGCGCGGGCACGTCCCTCTCCGCGCCTTTAACTCCTCCCCGCCGTTTCCCACCTGCCACAAGACAGACACCCGATCGACACCGCCGACCGGACTCCCTCAAAGCCGGCCACGCGGGCGCGAGCGACAGCGAGCGAGCGGGAGAGCATGGGAGATCGGCAGCAGCAGCAGCAGCACGCGCACGGGCACGGGCACGGCGGCGGCGAGCACCCGGCGGCGGACCCGCCGTCGTCGGCGACGCTGCTGCGGCGGGTGCAGACCCACGCGCCCAACTCGACGCAGGTGGTGGGCTTCCTGACGCTGCTCGTCTCCGGCGCCGTGCTGCTGCTCCTCACGGGGCTCACGCTGACGGGCGCCGTCGTGGCGCTCGTCTTCCTGGGCCCCATCGCGCTGCTCACCAGCCCCATCTGGGTGCCCATCGCCTTCGCGCTCTTCGTCCTCACCGCCGCCGCGCTCTCCGCCTGCGGCTTCCTCGTCGCCGCGCTCGCCGTGGGCACTTGGATGTACCGCTACTTCACGGGGCGACACCCCGTGGGCGCCGACCGGGTGGACTACGCGCGCAGCCAAATCGTCGACACGGCCAGCCACGTCAAGGACTACGCGCGCGAGTACGGTGGGTACCTGCACAACCGCTCCAAGGACGCCGCGCCCGGCGCCTAGACCAGCCGGCATGCACTGCACCGCCGTCCGTGTCGTTGCCGCTAGCTAGGTCGCTGTCTTCTTCTTCTTCGTAGTTCCTCTCGCGTGTGTATTGTCCGATCCCTGTCGTTGTCAAGCAATTTCCTCTTCTTTTCTCTAAAACACGTACGGTGTTAAACTTGCAACCTTTTAATAAAGTAGTAAAACAACAAATGAACCACTCTGTGTTTGTATTTCTCCCCTCAATGCAAAACAGTACAAAACAGAAAATGGCAAAGCATTGTGAATCAGATCACTTCTCTGTTAAATTGGCCATAAGAAACACAAGTGAATACACCAGAGGAGGAGGTAAAAGTGCACTAACATGGTGACATCGTGTGCCAAATAATCCTTTGACAAAGTTCGCCCAGATCTTCTCCATGAAACACAGCAAATTCTGAAAAATTAGGCCAATTAATGACAAGGCAACGCAGGATCAACTGAGCAAGCAAGTACGACATCAGCAGAACGAAGGAAGAATAATTAAGCAGGTACCACCTTGGCGTTTGGTACGAACAGTTCGACGCCACGCCATCAAACCTGAAAACTGCAAAGCCGGAGGTTGAAGTCTGAAACAGCACTAGATTAGACCACAAAGCCCCAACTCGTCAACTGCGAACACACAAGTCAAGCAAATGCAAGCTTATGCGATCAACAGGAGTACCGACTACCGAGGAAAAAGCGTGAAGTCAGTCATGGATCAGAGGCCCCTTCCAGCTGAGCCACAGGGCACAGGCTCACACAGAACACATCCCTCCTGCCTGCGTATACGGCTTCCTGCCTTCTCGCACCATCGAGGATTCCAGGCGGAGCGCGCAGCTGTGTGCTTCTCCATGGACCAGCGTAGATTGAATGTCAGTCAGCTCAGATCTCGGAAGGACCAGACGAGGCCCACATACGGCCCAGTATAAGTAATTTTTTTTTAGGGAAATGCAAGTTTTTCTTAAAAGAGACAGATATAGAGGCCCCGTTCACTTGTCTTCAATTTAACTTGTTCGGCTTGTTTTTTCAGCCGGAATAATATTTTTCTCTCACAACAAATCAGCCGGAACAGTGTTTTTCAGCCAGTTTCAGCCAAAGTTTAGACCAGCGAACGAGCCAGAGAGAGAATGCAAGTTTTTTTTTGAAAAAACAGAAACTGCAAGCCGTTCTTCATTTCAACCAGTATTAAGTCCACTTTTGGCCCCTCAACTATTGTGTTGGTCTAATTTTAACCCTCAACTACAAAACCGTCTAGTACCAGTAGCCCAACTGTCAAACCGTTCACTTTTAACATCTGGACGAGGACAAGGCTGTTTTAACCTATCGTTGAGCGGTTTTGACATGTGGGGCCCGCGCGTCACCCACTCATTCCCTCCCTCTCCTTCCTCCAGCTTAGCAAAGTTCATTCCCGTGGAGGCGAGCCCATGCGCCATCTCGCCCACCTCCTCCGCGTTGAGCAGCACCACGCTGCCCACCGACGCGTACACCACGGAGCGCGGCGCCTGCGCGTCCAGCCACTCCACGCAGTCGTACTCACTGGTGCTCGCGCTGGCCATGCGCCACTCACGGCCGGACCTCGCCACCGGCGAGCCTCCTCCTGGGTGAGATTGGCCACGAAGACGTGGCAGAGATCCGAGTCCGATCCATGGGAGAGGAAGCGGCCACGGCCACGGCCACCGTGCCAGGGAAGAGGAAGCCGGCCACGGCCACGCCCAAGGGCCTCCTGGTGACCTTCTCGCTCTCCAGCGTGGGCGCGAAGCTGGCCACGTCCGCAGGCATGTCGGCCGGCGGCGACGGCGTGCCGGTGGGCCGGGGCCGCGTCCGGTTCGAGTTCATGGACGACGAGGACCCCGGCCCTGACCTGGACGACCTCATGCGGCAACTCGCCAAGGACGGCCCACCGGCGTTCGCGAGGCGGCCGGGAGCTCCCATCCGGTGCGTGTAGCCGCCGTGCGTTGCGCCCGCTTGGTGCGATCCAGTGCAGCCATTCAGAGCAGTGAGGCCCCCATCAGCGATCAGGCCATCGCCCGTGGACGTTACGTCCGCACGAACGATGGGACAATTCGAGCGTCTGCCGTCGCGTGATGGGGAGGTCGCCTCATGTCGCCGTCTGACCGGAGCAAACTAGCTGTCTGACCGGAGCACCATCCAGTTGAACCTATCGAGCACGTGGTGGTCCTCCTCGCAGAACGTGTGATTCTGGTGCCGCCGCTATCGTCGTAGCGGACGACGTTGTTCTCAAGCATGTGCAGGTAGCTGTCACTTGAGCCGAGGTCCACGGGGTCCCCGGGAAGTCCGGCGGTAGGATCCACGAGGTCCCCGGGAACGGCTCGCAGAAGAGCCCCTCCATCTCGGGGGGTTCATAGACGAGGAGGACGCGGCCGGTGAGCAGCGCGTAGAGGAAGGTGGAGAACATGCTGAGCATCCAGTTGCCCATGTCCTAGATGGGGAACCACACCACGTACCTGCATTCGGCGCTGTCGCCGTTGCGGCCGGACGTGAGCTGCGCCATGGCTCATCCCCGGCGCCGTCGGGACGCAGCCGCGGTTGGGCCTCCGGAAGTCCACCGCGCGGAAGTTGGCCACGTCGGGGCAGCTGCACTCCATGTTCGTGTGTTGGTTTGATCTCCCAACCACACACCCAACGACCGCGCAATTGACCTCGGGATCGGGGCGCCCCATCTCATCTATGGTGGCGGGCCTCACACATCACAATTAAATAGAGGTGGGGTCGACGGCTCTCGTGCGAGGTTCGTCGAGCCGTCGCCCCACCTAGAAACCCTACTCCGATCTAATAGGGGCGCAGCGCCGACGGCGGGAAGCTGGATGGCCGCCAGCGCAGCGCGTTGCGCCACCACGGTCTTCATCGCCGCTCTCTCTTCCGACCGTCACCATTGGCGCAGATCATCACCGGCCGGTGGCCTTGCTGCATCCCAGGTCCAACCCTCCGACGGCGGCGATGTTCCTACATTTCTCTTTCTCTCTCTCTGCCTCCTACTCCCTCGAATCTCTAAATCACTAGTTATCCCAAATAGAAAAGAATCTCACCCACGGGATCCACTACTAGATGATCCAAAGAATATAACAATGGTATCGCCAAAGGGTTTACCTAGGCGTGGATCTTGTCGAGGACGAGCCTGCGATTAGAAAAGAAAAGATAGGTTAGATCCGGTTGGATCGAAAGAAAAGAATTACGGAGGGTTCATCGAACTCTAAACCCTAATCGGGCGATAGAAAGAAAAAGAAAGAAGGGGATTCGAATTCGATTCAGATTACCCTAAAGAACCCTAACCCTAAAGAAATTGGACGGTCCGGGGGGAAATCTTACCAGGGCTTCCCCGCCGCCGTCACCACCGCCTCACACGGGATGGAGTACCCATCGTCGGCTTAGGCCGACGCGGGAAGAAGAATCAAGATAACAAAGAAAGAAAAGAACGGAGCTAGATCCAATTCGGATCGAAAGAAAAAAAAACACAAAGGTTCATCGAATCCTAAACCCTAATCGGGTGAAGAAACGGGGAAAGAAGGAGTTTTCGATTTCGAAAAGTATTCGAACCCTAACCCTAATTCCAATCCCCGTCCCCAAATCGGATCAGATCCGAGTAGAAAAGAGAAATACAGAAGGGGAAAAGGGGAAGAGGGAAACCCAGAGAGCTTACCTCGTTGTCGTACGCCAATGCCGCCGCAACGGGGGGGAAAAAGGGCCGGCCGGGCACCGTCGCACGAGATCCGGCCACAGGGGCGCCAGCTGCTGCCGCTCGCAATGGCGCGCGCTCACCATTGGGAACGCGCGACGCCGGCGAGGGGGCGGCAACGACGAACTTAAGGGCTCATTCATGCTCCATTGTTTCGCCCACTCGCCGCTGGTGGCTGCCGCTTACTATTGCCTCCGAGCCTGCTGATGATGAGAGAGAAGGGGAGGGTGGAAATGAGGTTAGGGTTTCACGGTGAGGCCACTGGTGCCGGTTTTGTTCGCGCGAAATGCAAGGACGACCGTCCGATCAAGATCCGATGGCGTGGAATGGCCGGGCCACTCAGCGGCCCAGGCGGGATTGAGCTTTCCCCGAGCCCAGCCTGTGTTGCGCCTAAGGCGCTGGGAGGAAAGGCCGCACGTGGTGGTGGTGGGTCTGTCACCGCTTGCACGTGCGAGGTACAAGCTGCTATGCAGGCATGTATTTCTTTGAGCATGGGCCGTGCAGGCAACTGGGCACGCGGCTTCTTCTTGGAGTGGGCTCCGGACTATCTGATCTTTGACCCAGCAGAAATGCACAAAGATGATTAAAAATTGTTTTATTATTTTTCAGAAGCAAATTTTGTTGATTTCATTCAAAGAATGATTTAAAATCTCTGATAATTATTGCACCAACGTGTTAGAATTTTCAGAGAGTAAAAAAGTACAGTAAAATGCTTCTGAAAAGTATATAAAGAAATTTTGTCAAGTTTCCGCTGCAAAGTTAAAGGTTTATTGTCTTCTAATTTGAAGAGCAGTTATAGTTATTCAGTAAATGATGAAAAGTTTATCCTCCAGTTAAAATTGAAACCAGCTAGAAAAATTTTAATTGGAGGAATAGTCGGTTGATAGTTAAGATAAATTATAACATTGTTATTTTCTGACCAACGTTAATGATAACAATATTATAAGTTTATTTATGAGTTTAAGTTTAAAGCGAAATTATGGTATTGTTATTTTCTGACCAACGTTAATGATAACAATATTATAATTCTATGAATTTTGGGTTTAAAGTTTAAATCTCTGATGAATTTTGCATCAAAGTGACCAATTTTTCAGAGAAAATATAAAGATCAAGGAATGCTCTTAAACTAGAGAAATGTATTTTCATGTTTCCGCTGTAATGAAGTTGATTGTCTTCTAATTAAATTCGAACCAACGGGAGAATTTAATTTTAAGGAGCAATTCTATGTTTTCAAGATTATTGAATTTATATACGTTAATTCCATTTCTGCCCAACGGTGATGTGGAATTAATATAGAAGGATGATGTTTTATTCTATTTCTGCCCAACGGTGATATAGAATAGAATATAAAGTTTTCAAAGTTTAATGAGCATTATTGTTGAATATTTTTCAGACAAAAGACCTACATGCTTTCATTCTTGAAGGCAGAAAGAGAAATGAGCTGGGTACTTGTGACTCAGATGATGAAATGCCTAAGGGCAACTTATGTATGAAAGAATGCCATTGGTTAAGGGACTGTGTTCTCTTTAAAGAATGGCTTCAAAAGAAAAGAATTCTAGGATATTGATCCAAGAAAAGAGATAGATAAATGAGAGTCTTCATTGAGAAATGTCTTTTATGTACTCTCTGTGGAGAAGAATTTATTTTCAATTTCACTTATGAGAGTTGTAAAAGTCATATACATGTTTAATTTGACTAACATTGGATTAAACATGTGTGTTAAAGAATATTCAGATTTATTTCTGAATTTGATGATTGAACACGAGCCAATCCTGGCAATTATGTTTGTTCAAGAGAACTATCTCGCATGGCGGGAAAAAGTTTGTGATAGTACCCGCATGGTGGGAAAAAAGTTTGAGAAAATACCCGCATGACGGGGTAAAATTGGCATAGTACATATGTTAACCAATCCTGCATGGCGGGAGAGTTTGGCATAGTACTTATCCCGCATGGCGGGAGGAGGATGTGATGATTCATATGCTCTAAAGAAATATCCCGCGCATGGAGAGAAGTTTGTGATAGCTCTTATGTTATTCTAGTATTTACCGTACACTCTGATTGTGTCATGGTCATAAGTACTCAATAAGTTTGAGAACAAAAGAAAGTTGCATGTGAACCAGGAGATAAGAATAATATGCAAGTGTGACTTGCAGAAGTATTGATAATAATAGACTATGTTGAGTATTAAAGTGTAATGAGGAAAATGTACTCCCATACGAATTTTGTTTGCATGCTGTAATCATGTGGATGAAGTAAGTAATCAAAGTTTCCTCATTCACAAGAGTTCTGAATGTTTCAAAATTGTGGTAGAAAAGTTCATACCACATTTCGAGGGGGAGAAATGTAAGATTAAGAAAGATACTTATCCATACTTCAGATAAGCAATGCACACTATGCATTGAAGGTAAAAGTGGTCTATAAAAGATGATTGTGATCGTTGAGGGAGTAAGACGGTCATAATAACGATACCCCTAAAGTAAAGAAATAGCTAAATTCCTGGACCTTTTTTATAGTTCCGATAGGAAGATAGTATAGTCAGCTAGTATTTATACTGGATGACGCCATATGAGTTTTTAGCAGATTAAACCCAAAATAAGAAATTTGAAGATACACCATCTTTACTGAAGATGGAGTAATTTGGGGGAGCATGGTATGTAGATATCTAAAGCTTGAATAGAAGTGGGATTACATATCCACTACAGTGTTTAGAGCAACAAATTGCTTAATACATGTTGATGTTGTATGACATATACAACACCAGATGTTAGCTCTTAAAGAGGATGAATAAGTAAATAAGGATTTTGTGATATAGGAGGCTATAGAACAATTGCCTTTTGGCAATGAAGAGTAACAATAGCCCCATATGAAAGAAGTGCCACGAGGCCCTAGAAGGTCTCAAAGAATAAGAAAATCAGATATTTCTGGTGACTAAGAAGAAATTCCTCATGGAGCTAAAACAGTAGGCTATAATGGATCTACATGACAAAGGTGACTCCAAAGGGAATATAGAAAGATACCCAAAGAGAATATGGAAAGCAATAAAGCGCCACTTGTGGTGAAATGATTTACATAAAGAGAAGGAATAGTTTATAATGATCATGCAAGGATTCTTTTAGAATCATAATGGTATTAGTGGCACATTACGATTTACAGTTACATCAGAAGGATGTAAAGACACATTCCTCAACGAGGATTTGTATGGAAACGTTTACATGACATAACTCAAAAGGTTTTGTCGTGGAAGAAAAAGAACGTAAAGGGATGTTGCCTAAAGAAATCCATTTATGGATTAAAGTAAGCTTCAAGACAGTGGTTCTTGAAGTTTGACAGTACAATAAGAAAGTTTGAGTTTTAAAGAGAATGTAGAGGACAATTGTATTTATGCAAAGTTTAAACATGGGAAATTTATTTTCCTAATCCTGCATGTGGGTAGCACCTTACTCACTAGTAGTGGTGTTAAACTACCGTTGGAGAAGAAGCAGTTCTTGTCCTCAAGTTTCAATGAGAATGGTCTTGGTAAAGCATCATTCGTTCCAGGAATTGGAACTTACCGAGATAAAAGGAAAAGGGGTATTAGAACTATCTCAAGTGTATACTTAGAGAAGATTCTAAAGAAATAAAGTATATACGTGAATAAACCCATACTGTTCTATAGTCAAGGGTAATAGTTTTCTAACTTTCAAAGGTGTTCAAGAATAAATGTGAGATTGATCAAATGGACGCCCTATATGCTTCAAATTGCTGGAAGCTTATCGAATGCTTATAAGCAAAAACTTACCCTTACAGTTCATGTATCCGGATATTTTTTAGCGAAGTCCAAATCGAGATGTAGATCATTTGGAATGGAGTTGAGAATGTTTTGCAATTGTGCAAAGGTTTATAGGCCTCATGGTGAGTAAGAAAGTATAAGTACTCTCAAACAGATTGTGGGTACAAAAGTTAAATTTTGGCGAGATGTTTAGTGAAACCCACATAGTAGCTAACACTGCAGCTTAGAGTTTTATTGTGGAAAAGCTCCAAAGAAATAGTTGTGGTGTCATCAAAGATGCATACCCATGGTATAGCTTGTTATGAGGCTTAAGGACAAAGCGAAGTGGTTAAAAGAACTTACACCCTAATTGATAATGGTATGTAACAAAGAATAACCATTTAAGTAGTTCGCTCCTATAACAACGGGTCAAGTGTGCTGCCAAACACATTGACATTAAAGTTGTACGTTGTGAAGGAGAAAGTCCGGAATCATACTAAAAATATTGAACATATAAGTAACAAGCAAGTGCTTGCGGATCCGCGTACAAAAGGCTTACCACCCAGTGTGTTTGGAGAACACACAGTCGACATGGGTTTATGGTATAGCCTATGATTTCCGGACAACAAAGGGCCCAAAGTTAAAGAATCTGTTTCAGAACAGAGATGTGTATTATAGCTGTTAAGTCTATCGGCAATTGATCATGACGATGAAGCATGCTCTATGCACTAATCTGTGATGGAACAAATAAAAGTGAAAATGATTAAAGTCAAAGTTTAAAGTTAAAGTATGAGTTGAGATCAAGGGGGAGAATGTTGGTTTGATCTCCCAACCACAGTGGCCCAACGGCCACTTGGGCCTTGACCTCGCGCCCTGATCGGGGGCGCCCAGTCCATCTATGGCTGGCGGACCCCCGTCACACTACGCATTAAATAGAGGTGGGGTCGACGGCTCTCGGTACGAGGTTCGTCTGAGCCATACGCCCCACCTAGAAACCCTACTCCGATCTAACATAGGGGCGCAGCCAGTGACGGGAAGCACCGCCGCCGCCACTGCACTGCGCCACCACGGTCTTCACTGCGTCGCTCTCTCTTCTCCGACCGTCGCTGCCTAGCGCAGATCATCACCGACAAATTAGCCGAAGGCAGGGAGCTCCTCCAACCCCTCCGACGGTCAGATGTTCCTACATTTCCCTTTCTCTCTCTCTCTGTCTCCTACTCCCTCTGAATCTCTAAATCACTAGTTATCCCAAATAGAAAAGAACTCACCCACTGGATCCACTACTAGATGATCCAAAGAATATAACACCGTGCACACCATACGCGCCACACACCGTCGGGAACGCGCAATCGTACGGGAAGAGGCGCAGGACGTCGAACACCAGCGCCCACCCCGCGGGATTCCACTCGTATACCCGGAGGTGCCCGTCGTGCTACAGCCACATGTACTGCACCGTCCCGGGCTCCCGGCGCCGACGGCGGGGAGCTGGATGGTTGCCAGCGGCGTGGAAGCAGCAGGCGCCGCCGCCGGATCGAACACCGCGAGGCTGCCATTGGCGTACGTCGCGTAGGCGCCGGTGGCCTTGCTGAATCCTGTGGTAGTACGTACCGCGCGGCGGCTTACGCGTCGTAGGCGCTGAGGCTGTCGTGGCGTTACGCGCGTCGAGGAGCACCAGGTTGCCGCCGCGGGCGACGGCACGCCATCGCGGCCACGGACCGCCCGCGCGGTGCCCGCGGACCACACGACGGCGCCACCGGGGGCAGAGCGGAGCACGAGGTTGCCCGCGGCCGTGAGCTCCATAGACGCGCCCTCCCCGATGGGCTGGCCGCGGTTGGCGGACCAGACCACCTGCGGGATGCCCACCACCACGGAGGTCATGAGCCCGCCGCTGTTGCAGTAGACGACGGCCACGCCGAGGAGGATTGATGATACCTGGCAATCTCGACGGCGACGCCGGGGCTGCGTCCGACGCCATGCATCAGCGACAGCGCCAGGTCGCGGTGTGGCGGGTGTCTGACTCCAAGTGCCTCGAGTCCGTGTACGCCCACACCGACGCCGTTAACGCCGCGGCCTTCGACGGCGCTCGTGCTCACGGGCTCCGCCGACGGCACGGTCAAGGTGTGTACGTCGGCTCCTGGAGCTGGAGGAAGGAGAGTGAGGGAATGAGTGGGTGACGCGCGCGTCCCACATGTCAAAACCGTTCAACGCCGGTCAAAATAGCCTTGCTCCTGTCCAGTGCTAAAAGTGAACGGTTTTGACAGTTATGGTATCGGTACTAGACGGTTTTGTAGTTCAGGGTTAAAATTAGACCAACCCAATAGTTGAGGGGCCAAAAGTGAACTTAATCCTTTCAACAATGCTAAATGATTGAACCAACGTTCTGAACATATTATTATACATTTTGTTGCCGAAGTTGTTCAATATTATATTTATATTAAATTTGTCCCTGGACTCAGTAACAAGTTCGACCTATGAGCAACTCGTTCTCTAAACTTTGAGGACATAGGCTCAAAATATTCAATAGGCTCATTCTTTATGGAGCGCCTCACCGTCATGGATTCCCTTTCCAGTACAGGCCGCGGGGGCGGGGTCTCGCTCACCAAACACGTGCGAGGTACGTGCGACGGATGGATCGCTGCTGCCGACCGCTGCAGCCTGCGCGGGAGATGTGTTCTGCTAGACACGGGCTGGGCTTGGATGGGATGGGCCTATATGGGACCCAGCAGAAAAGAAATAAAAAAATATTTATTTAGTTTGGTTGCTTTGAGATACGTACTATTTTTAGAACGGAAATGTTGTGCTGAGGGTGTATGACCGTCCAGACGCTATTGCCCTGTTCGCTTGGCTGATAAGCCATGACTGGAAGTACTGTTGACTGATTTGTTGTGAAAGAAAAATATTGTTCATTGACTGAAAAATACGGCTTATAAGCCAAGCGAACAGGACGATAGTGGACTCACAAGTAGCCTCGGATGCCTCCATCCTCGGACCCATCTGATCTTATTATTTCTCTCTTATCTTATCCTCTCATCTCACTTTTCCACTGCCCACTCTCGCCGCACGGTGTTGCTGACGGCCAAGGCGTGAAAGCCGCCGTTTGCCGCTATTGAGCGGTTTCTCGACTTTGCATGCAGTGAGCTATGGCTGCCTTCCGCGACCGGTGTGGCTGAGTGAGCTTCGCTCCGCCTCCACCCATGCCTGAACACGTAGTCGGCGATGGCTTCTGCGCTAGCTGCTTCAACCGCCACGCGGCTCCTGAACCCATGGCCACGCCGCGCGCGAAAACGCTTGCACTCCCGCCACCGTCATCGCTCACGTGGCAGCCTCTCGCGGTCACGGTGGCCGTCGGCAAGCATGGAAAAAGGCCGGGCCTTGGCGCGGAGACCCTCCAGCTTGGCCTCCTATTATGGCTGCGACGCCCTGCTGCAGACGGCGGAGGAGGCCACAACGGGATACGTCACATGTTGTTCCAAGCGTATGTTTCAAGTGTTTTAGAAATATGTTGTAAGTTTTTTGTCTGGATGTTGCAAAAGTAGATCAGGATATTGCATACGATGCAATGACTATACCCGTATGTTTCAGACGTATGCTGCATGTTGCAGTGGCTACAAACATATGTTGCAAGCGTATGTTCTAAATGTTTCATCTATTTCAGACGTATGTTGCATCAAGTGCCTCGTGTTGCAAGTGTTTTCGTTAGCATGCGTGGGAAGCGAGCGCAGCAGGCACCGGCGCGCAACAGCATGCGTAGCAGCAGTAGACGAGCAGGCACGCTAGGTGTAGCAACATGCGTAGCAGCAACAGTGAACATGCGTAGTAGCAGCAGGCGCGGGGGCAAGTGCAGCAGGCAAGGCAGGCGCAGCAAACAGGATAGGCACGGGCGTCCGGACAGGGGCTACCGTCGTGACGCTAGCCACACCGTTTTTAGAAATGGGAGTATTAGAGCAGTTCTCAGACTCCAAATTCCTAAAAAGTATCTCGATTTAGGGATCCTTTTTAGTTGTAAACCGGAGGGGGTAAAGGAACGATAAGGGAAAAGATGAACGAGAAGCTAGTTCCTGCTAGACGAGGAACGATGTTTGCCTATTTGGCACGAACTTGCTCCGTTTTGTAAACGTGGTGTGAATACAGATTGTTTATTTTTAAGAACCGTACAGTATTATTTTATTTGGTTTACATCTCTTTTTGGTTGGGTTGTTATGCTTTTACACTAGATAATTCTCCGCGCATTGCTACGAGAATTTTAGTACACCAAATTTTAGGTGTGTATATGATGAGTGAAACAAAGAGTAAAGTAGTATGGTATTTGATTAAGATAATAGAGAATTAACAGAAATAGCAGGGGTGGGATGGGTAAATTTTGTAGGGTAATAGTAGTAACAAATGTAATCATAAATATGCTGATGAAATTAGACAACCCAGCCGCTTTGATCTAATCCATGTCAGGACAATGACACTTGAAATACAAACGTCTACAAATTGATCAAACATAAGATACTCTCGGTCCTAGTGAGAAATTATTTGAATATGGACAGGTAAAATATTAACATGCATCATGATCAAATGCACTTCACTCTCAGCTATCTCGTTTACGATTAAATCTAACCAATAACGTGCAGATGAGATCCAGTTGCAAAATGTGGAATACATATTCGCCTGTCGAGCAGCAGCAGTAGCACGCAAAACGGCGATGAGGCGTTGTGCATGGTCACCGTCTTGCCCCAGAGGCCGCTCATGGTGGTGAAGGCTTCCTAACATGTCCATGACGTGGTTGGCTGGTGGCAGAGTCGCAGGTCTACAGCGTAGCCATCTATGGGGCAGTCGTGCGACGCGCGGGCCAGGACTCCTCGTGGCTCAGATTGTCTGTATACCAGACGGCCTCATGACAGCCATACCTCTTGAACCTGCTGGAGGTGGTCGAGGCCGCTAGGAGCTTCTCGAGTGGCTGGCAACGGATGTCGCCGATGGACACGGTACAGCTTCAGGACTCGCCAAGTTGCCACTCGAGCGGAGGCAACATTTTACACGTCTGGAATGTCCTTCATTTGTGCGGAAGCAATGCATTTTCAAATAGGAATTCAAATGAATAATGTGTGATTGGAAAGGTGCTTAACTGCACTGATGCTCTTGGAAGACACCCGGCACCGATGACTGGGTCGCAGCTGGGAGATTATATTGAGGCCAGAGGGAGAGAAATCGAAGTGACATTTGGCTTATGCTGATACTTACGCTGAAATATTGTAAGAGAAAAATACTATTTTATGGATAAAAAGTAGGGCTCAATAAACTCAAGTAAACAGAGCGATAGATCCGACGAGGCATATCACAGCAGTAAATCAGATGCGGCTATTTGCCTTGACGCGGCTGTGTTTGCTATCCGCATGAGTTTACTTTGAAACTGATACTGCCCCGTTTATTTCACTCGGATAAAAGTTTAGTCCTATCACATCGAATGTCTGGATATATGAATGGAGCACTAAATGTAGACTAATTAAGAAACTAAATGCACAGATTGAGACTAATTTACGAGACGAATTTTTAAGCCTAATTAGTCCATGATTTGACAATGTGGTGATGTAGTAAACATGTGCTAAGGACGGATTAATTAGGCTTAATAAATTCGTCTCGCGGATTACTGAGGACTTCTGTAATTCATTTTTGTATTACTATCCGAACACTCGATGTAAAACCCCCATATAACACCGATGTGACACCCATAAATTTTAGCCCTTGAATTTAAACACCCCTAATTGATATCATCGGTTATTTGTATGGCCCGGGGCACGGGAGTCATTGCAAGGAAGGAGAAAATGTTGTGGTGCAGTTTTATGTGCATTTATTGAAGATCAGGTGGCCACGTAGTGGAGGATCAACCTATGAAGACGTGCGCTATTCATCGGCGCATCTACCTGAGCTGTGAGTATGTGTAGAAGATGGTTTAGCTGCTTAAAAGCTCTAGTTTGGATTTTTGGTGAATTGATGAAACCCTTAGTACTAATCTAATTTATCAAAGTGATTATGAGATATGTAGCACTACTCCAAGTGATAAAGCAAATGAATGTCATGATATGATGATGATGATGGCATGGTGATGATCAAATGCTTGGATTTGAAAAAGAAGAAAGAAAAACAAAAAGCTCAAGACAAAGGTGAGATTGATAGGAGCTTTTCGGTTTAGTAATCGAGAGACTTAGAGAGTGTGATCACATTTAAAATTGATAGCCATACTATTAAGAGGAGTGAAACTCGTATCGAAATACGGTTATCAAAGTGTCACTAGATGCTCTAACTCATTGCATATGCATTTAGGATCTAGTGAAGTGCTAACACCCTTGAAAATATTTGTGCAAATATGCTAACACATGTGCACAAGGTGATACATTTTATGGTTGGCACATTTGAGCAAGGGTAAAGAAGATAGAGTTAAAAAGAAGTTAGTCGCGCTGGTCACAGAGTGACCGGATGCGTCCGGTGTGTCTACCGGATGCGTCCAGTATTTTATCCAAACTTCGGCTAGTCAGACAGGAGTGACTGGACACGTCCGGTGTGACTACCGGACGCGTCCGATATTTGAACCCGAGGTGGGCGGCTAAGTGAAGATGACCGGACTCTGGCTTAGTGGAGTGACCAAACGTTGACGAGTTATTGTTCAGCGTCAGGTCAAAGTGATATAGCCCGAAGCAGGATTACTGGCCGCGACCGGGCGCTGCGACCGGACGCGTTTGGTTGCCACACCGGACGCGTCCGGTGTGAACCAGCAAGTCTCGAGTTTTAGCGCTATAATTGATTGGACGCTGGGAGCGTCCGGTCCAGTGTGACCGGACACGTCCGGTCGTCCCAGAGCGGCTCTGGGAGCTCTCTGGACTCGACCGGACGCTACGTCTCGCGTGTCCGGTCGTTTTCTAACAGCACGTCCGATCACATAGTATTACTGTGCGTGGCTAAACAATTTGAAAGGTACACATGGCGGTCAGGCTGCGATCGGACGCGTCCGGTCGTCCCGCAGTCAGCCCAATAATTGAGCCAACGACTCTATTGTTTGGGGTGTCTATAAATACCGTTTGGCCGGCTCTAGCTCACTCTCTTGGCCATTTGCATTGACATAGCAACCTTGTGAGCTTAGCAAAAGCCCTCCCACTCATCTTCATCATTGATTCATCATCTTTGTGAGATTGGGAGAGAATCAAGTGTATTGCTTGAGTGTTTGTATCTAGAGGCACTTGGTGTTCGTGTTTCACTGCGGGATTCGCTTGTTACTTTTGGTGATTGCCGCCACCTAGACGACTTGGAGCAATGAGGATCGTCGAGCGGAGGTTGGTGATTGTCTCCAGCTCTGATCGTGGTGATTGTGAGGGGTTATTGACATTTCCCCGGCGGAGAGCCAAAAGGTACTCTAGTAAATTGCTCGTGGCTTGTGTGATCCTCATCTTGTGTTGGTTATGCAGCACCCTATTGAGAGTTTGGTGTGTGATGCCAATTAGCGCGTGAACCTCCAAGTGAATGAATCGCCACAACGAGGACTAGCTTACCGGCGAGTAAGTGAACCTCGGTAAAAATTCATTGTGTCAACATTTGATTCTGAGGTGATTGGTATTCATTGGTATTCATGCTTGTGATTGATTGGTTCATTCCTTGACTCAACGGTATAACCATCTTACTCTCTCTTTTACAATACCGCAAACTAGTTGTCAAGCTCTTTAGTGTAGCTAGTCGTGAGAGCTTGTTAGTTTGGTTAGTTTGGCTCTTTAGTTAGCATTTGAGAGCATACTAACTTAGTGTAGTGACATAGCCATTGTGTGGATATAGACTATAGAAACTAGAATTGTGGTAGGTGGCTTGTATTTTTAGTAGGCTAGCGTAACATTCGCTTCGCCTCATATTTATCTAACCGGTTTGCTAAGTGTTGTCGTAGAAATTTTTAATAGACTGTTCACCCCCCTCTAGCCATTAGGACCTTTCACTGCTGCATATGGGACTTGTTGTTGTGGGACCCTAGGATGACGTGGCTTCACGAAATCACTAGAAAATAGGCTAGTAGGGTTCTCCTATTTAGGTATAGTAGATAAGAACATGAGAGACCAAATGACAGGTGGGTCCCACTACCATGTCAGCAAAACCACCTAGAAACCACTTTGGAAAGGTCTAGGGGTATCTTTTGTGGATTTAAAAGTTAAGGTGTGTTTGTTGTTTAGCACTAAAATTCGACGAGGTCTTTTAAATTCAGTGACTAATTTGGTTACTTTACTCTTTAACGCATTGACCATCTAAAATTAAGCGTGAAAGGTAATATTGCCTGCATTAATCATAGAGAACTCCAATGCAAACAATGCAAGATGATCTTGTTCTCTGACAGGTGTGAAGTTAACTAGTTTAAGTTAGTGATGGAGCAAAGAAAAAGACCGTCGAGGATGTCATGGAGGCACTGTGAGGGTCCTCTGTCGCGCCCACCTGACTAGCCTAGGTGTCGTCCGCTCGCTGACCCGCTCTAGCCTAGACCGACATGGGGTCCCTTAGGAGAGTGTCATCCGCACTTCCTCTTTAGGATCTTATATGATCAAGTTACACAAAATGAGCCATTCATCAATCGAATCACATATCACAACCATTATGAAAAACTTAAATGATAGTTAAAACATCATTGACCATTATATAAAATACTTAGAAGGTTGGATTTACATGATTGCATCTTAGCCCATACTACACCTACTTTTCCGCTCTTTCACTCATTTCTAACATCATATATACATTCAGCTCACTTTGGGGATGCCCTGTCCCGTGGTCTACTACGCTTTGATTTCATCGAACTTGGCTCAATGATCATCAAGCCGAAGTACCTGCAAAACAACTTAACGGTAGCACCGTGAGTACATTGCGTACTCGTAGGACTTAATTCCAACATATACATATTTGGTAGATGGAAAAGGGAATTATCAGGCATTTGTATGTTTGCAGAAAAATAGGGCATTTGTTAAAAACACGGCATGCTCATGGTTCACATTTCAAATATTATAAGTACAAGTAACATTGAGAAAGTATTTAAGTGATCAATATTATTATTAATCTCATCATCAAGTTTCATCATTGTCGCTAAATTGAGTCTAGAAGTCAACAGAAGGAGAAGGAGACTCTGTGAACAGCTTGGGCTAGGTCCATGAGTCTTATCAATTCTGGCCCAAGCCTTTCCTTGCCTGACCACGTCCTTCTACGTCACTTCCATCTTGGTCTTAGCAAGGAAAATGCTCTCCACCTTGACATTTCTTTGGGAGGCTCATTCACGCACAAGACCATTAGTGAGGGGAAAGCCATTCTTGAGAAAATCCTTGAAAACACCCCCTACACTGGCATTTACGTTGAGTTTTCTGAAGAAGTAATCGAGCCAAGCCCCGACCAACAAGAGGAGGTATATGCAACCAAATATGAAATTCCTTCAAATCTTTCTCATGATCCGGTTCCGATAGAACCTCCCAATGAGGGAACGCACCACACTTTAGAGGATGATGAACCTAATCCCTCTTCATTTCCCTTTGAATTTGAGGAAGATCTTTTTGAAGATTTTGGTAATGCCTCGAATTTACCTGTTCAAATGAGACCTCTAGTGCACTCTACACCATCTGAGGATGATGGTCCGCATAATGAGTCCTTCCTCGTAGAACACATCAAAGGACTCTCGGCTATCATGAGTTGTGAGTGGTTGGCAGAAATGGAGTTATCCACCGAGGTAGCCCGAATCATTGCCCCATCTGATGTTATACCTTGCATCCTTAAGAAAACCACCATAGAGGCTCACTATTGTCCGACCGTAGGGATGGATATTATTTCAAAAGTTTTGGCTGAGAAACTTACACCAAACGCGTCCGGTATTGATACCGGACACGTCCGGTATTGGGTACCTGAGCTGATTTTATTTGTTCATCTCTCTAATCACTGTGTTGCAGGGTTGTGGCTCTTAGTTTTACTTAGTTATTGTTATTCGCTTTGTGGTTGACTCGTGAAGAGTTTATTTCTCTGATTTGTATCCTAATCGTTTCCGCATTTTGAAGGGTTGAATTTTTAGAAAAGCCTATTTACCCTCTTCTAGGCGACATCCTCGATCCTTTTAATATGTCATAGTTAGTAGTTGTATTTTATATTCGTTAGAATGATTTAGAAGACTATGTAGTTTGCTCAAATGCTCCAATAGTTTTTAAAAAGGGTTAATAAAAATAAAAAAATGGGAGAGGGGGAGGGGCAAGATCCCCCTGCGGCCCAACAGTTAATATAGTTTTTTTTTTTAATTTGACTAAATTTTAAAAAAAATTATACAATCGACTAAAAAAATAAAAATGGTATTTCTGGCTCCGGCACAGGTCCACGGGCAACTGCACACGCCTGCCTTTGCGCCGCCGTGCACAAGGTCACAGGAGAGATAGAAAGTACCCACTGACTAATACTGTACGTCAGTACGTGTGTCATGGGAGATGAAGGGAATGCAGTTTTCTCAATGATGGATTTTTGACACCTAATGATAGATTTTTCACACCTAATGATGGATTTTTGACGTCCAAGAATATAGATGTGAAATATTGATTAAAAATGGCTAAATTGAAAAAAATGGATCGCCGTATACATGTGTTAGCATCGATGTGTACCTTTCTGTGACCGTAGGATCGGGTAAGCATCCTCGTCTTCTCCGTGGATGCACCTCAGCGGGTAGACGCCGGTGCCGTCGGTGTAGTAGGCGTCCATCGCCGTGGAGACGATCACCAGTGGCCCGGTGAAGACCCAGTGGCGTTGTGGTGAACCGTAGTGGTACGGTAGTGATCATGTAGGGGCGACGGCGGAGTCGGTGGGCTCATCCCGTCGCTGGCAGCACGGCCTTTAGATCGGATTAGGGTTTTCTTTTGATGGGTGTGGCGGCTCCGGTCAACCTCGTTAAACGAGCTCCGATCCCCACCTTCTCTATTTGTATATGCTGTGCGACAGGGGTCCACCAACTAGTTAGGGTTGGGCGCCCCCGATCAGGACGCAGAGGCAAGGGCCTAATAGACCGTTGGGTCTATTGGTGGAGATCAACTAATATTCTCCCCCTTGATCTTATTCCATCTTTCAATTTCATATCATTTACTTTTGTTCATTCTATTACAGATTAGTGCATAGAGCATGTCTCATCGTCACGATCCATTGCCGATAGACTTAACAGCTACAACACAGCTACTCTGTTCTAAAATAGATACTTATCTTTGAGCCTTCTTTTGTCCAGAAATTTTAGGCTTTCCCTTAAACCCATGCTAGCTACATGTTCTCTGAACACCATGTTCTCTGAACATGTTGGATGGTAAGCCTTTTATAAGCGGATCCGCGAGCATCCTTTCTGTTCTTATATGCTCAAGACTTATGACTTGATCCCGGACTTTATCTTTCACAACATAATACTTTATGTCAATGTGTTTGGCAGCACCACTTGACTTATGTTGTGAGCATCCTTTACTTCCATATTATAATCGCAGTATAACTTTAGTGGTCTATAGATGTCGTCAACCACCTTCAAACCGGGTATGAACTTCTTTAGCCAGTTCACCTGCCCGTTGCCTCATAACACGCTACAAATTGTCATACATTGTGGACGATATACTGATGGTTCGCATTGAGCTTTTCCATGAAATAGCTCACCTTTGCGAGATGATAGAAAATCCACGTCTGGATATGCATTCACTCTCGCATAATCAGAATCTGAATATCCCACCATGTGGAGTGAATCAGATCTTCTATATGTCATCATGAGACCTTTCGTTCCTTGCAAATAATGTAAGACTTTCTTTACTAATTTCAGTGTTCTATTCCAGAATTGCTCTGGAATCTGCCAAGTAAAATCCGGTAACAAATGCCAAGTCAGGGCGCGTACATACTTGAGCATGTTGCAAGCTTCCGACAGCTGAAGCATATGGAACCACTTTCACTTTATCGATTGAGCTCATATTGGTTCCTGGGGCATTGAAAATCCCCATATCTGTCGCCCTTGACTATAGGAGTAGGTGAGGGACTATATTTGTGCATACTGAATTTCTTTAAGATCTTTTCTATGTATGCCTTTTGTGACAGTCCTTGTACCCTTTTTCTTCTATCTCGGTGAATCTCGATCCCTAGAACGAATGAGGCTTCGCCAAGATCTTTCATATCAAATTTCTTTGTCTCTAGTAGTAGACTAATATCACTACTAGCAAGTAAGATATCATCTACATACAGGACAAGGAAGATAAACTTCCCATTCTTAAACTTTGTATTGACACAATTGTCCTCTACATTCCCTTTACTTTGTATAGACACAATTATCCTCTACATTCTCGGTGCTGACACCATAGTCATTCATTGTTGCCACAGGTGGAATAACAACAGGTGCTGACACCATAGTATCTTGCACTGTCGGTGCAGCGACAGCATGTAGTGAGAAAATTGGCTCATGAATCATTGGAGTGGGCGCATACACCCGCTTCACTTCAAGGTCAATTTCTCGAGCTACCATGCTTCCCCTCATCTTTTTATCATCTAGAAAAACAGCGTGTCTCGTTTCCATAAACTTTGTATATCACTCTGGATAGTAGAAACGAAAACCTTTTGATTTTTCTTTGTAGCCAATGAAATGACAACTTACTATTTTGGGATCTAGTTTCCCAATGTTTGGGTTAAATACTTTAGCCTCAGCAGGGCTCCCCCACACACTCAAGTGTTTAGTGAGGGTACTCTTTCTGTCCACAACTCATACGGTGTTTTGGGCACCGACTTTCTTGATACTTTATTGAGAATATGAATGGCCGTTTTTAACGCCTCCATCCACAGGCTCAACTGTAAGGTGGAGTAACTTATCATACTGCCCACCATATCCATCAGGGTGCGATTGATTCTTTTAGCTACTCTATTCTGCTGAGGTTCATCCGGTGTAGAATACTGTGCTACTATGCCATTCTTTTAGGGTATTCCGACCGTAGTACTCCCCCACGGTCAGACCTGACTATCTTAATCTTTAATATCTTAAATTTATCCAATACATCTTTTCTTTCTTTGATTGGATAAATATAGCCATAATGGGAGTAATCATCTGTGAATGTTATGAACGAATCATAACCATCTACACTCTTTACAGGAAAGTTGATCACAGATGTCTGTGTGAATAATCTGTAAAATTCCTGCGCTTTTTTTGTCATCTTTCTTAATCTTCTTTACATACTTTCCTTTTATGCATTCTTTGCATTGTTCTAAATCTGAGAGCTCTAATGGAGGAAGAATATCATTCTTAACTAGTCTTTCTATTCTCCCCCTCGAAATATGGCCTGAACGATAGTGCCATAATTTCGATAACACATCATGAGCTCTCTTATGCCACCTTTTCAAGATTAACACTCTGTGACCAGCTGCTTTAACAGCTAAGTGGCATATGTCTTTGAAGAGCCAGTGAACTGACTCTTTATTCTATCGATGTATTCGGTGACCGTGTCACATTCTAGGATTGAGCCCACAATTGTAGGTTCAATCATGTTCTTTATCACCGTCAAACATTTCTTGTTTGCAGTGACCCACTTCCTATGCTCAAAAGCCATAGGATATCTTTTGGGATTCAAAATCCCTTTCTTTAGTTGCCCAAGTGGCATCATTCTCTTTTGTCTCCCTCACCGGTGCCACAATCTCAGTGGAACACGGTGAGGTGACTACCCAGTCCACCTTAGATAAGATGAAAACCAGGTCAAAACTTTTCTTAACATAAAAATAACACCATTTGCATGCCTTGATTTCAACGTTGGTCAAAATCAAAACATACAATTATTCTTATACACTAATTCTATATCACTGTTGGGCAGAAATAGAATTAATGCATAAATCTTTAACTTTCACAACTGTTCTTACACACTAATTCTACATCACCGTTGGGCAGAAGTAGAATTAATGCATAAATCATTAAAATTAACATATGTTCTTATACACTAATTCTACATCAACGTTGGGCAGAAGTAGAATTAATGCATAAATCATTAACATTACAATATTGTTATTAACAACGTTGGTCAAAAAACAACAACATCATAATCATATCTAAACTCTTTTTCTCCAATTAAATACCACATTGATTCAAAATAACTGGAGAATCAACATTTTCTTTAGCAGCGGAAAAAATCTCTTTTTCTCCAATTAAATACTACGTTGGTACAAACTAACTGGAGAATAAACAATTTCTCTAGCTGTGGAAAAACTTCTCCTTTTCTTGAATTTTACCCACAGGGAAAATTATATTTTCTATTTCCTTTAATCCATTAATCAATTTTCAGGAAATAAACATTTACTGGAAAAACTTTTCTTTTCTCGCTTAAATATCATGTCGGTTCAAAATCACCGGAGAATATACTTTTTCTTTAGCAATGGAAAACGTATACTCAATTTCTTGAATTTTACCCACAGGAAAAATACTTTTTTCTATTTTTCTTTGAGCCAATTTGCATTTTCAATTTTCCAGGAAAAAGAAAAAATGCGAAAGCGGGCTCATTCTTTACTCTCGGCCCAAAACGGCAAAAAGTCAGTCGCGCCCATTCACAAGACGTAGGCCGCACCCACAAACCTATGCCCGCAACTCCTGGCTGGGCAGGCAAAACCTCAAGCTGTCATTTGCCTTAGAGAGCGCAAACGCTCTCTCTTCAAGAAATCGCAAGTCGGCTACGATCATTTGTAGTCGTTCGATCGGATCGACGGCTCGCCCGCGCGTTTCGGGAGGTCAAAAAGCCATCGCGGCTGTGAGTCCCGAAAACCCTAGGTCATTTGATCCTCTGCTCTCTCTCTCTCTTTCTTTCTCGCGCCGTTTTTTTCTCGGTATAAGGACAACACCACCGAGAGGAGAGCAATGAACGAGCGCGCCCCTCTAGAGCGAGGCATGGCGTCGTCGCCCAACTATGCTGCGCGTGCTCCCCCCACGGGTGAGCACGCATCCATCGCGCCGAGCGGCGGCCGCCCGTCAGCGGCCCCTCTTGGCCGAGCCCGCGAACATCCCGCCTTCTCGGCCTTTCCTCTCCAGCGTCGGCGAAGGGCCATCCAATGCACGGCGAGGTTTATCCTTCCCTTTCCTTTCTCTTTCTCCGATTTGGATTGTTCTCTGCTTTTTTTGAACCGGAGGTGGGGGGATTAGGGTTAGGGTTTCTTTGATTCCTTTTCTTTCTTTTGATTCGACCGGGTTAGGGATGGGGAATCATTCTAGGGTTAGGGTTTGGGCCGACCTCTTTTTTTTTGTTCGTTCTTTTTTGTTCACCCGAAAAAAGGGATCTAGGGTTAGGTTCGGTTCTCGACCCTGTTCTTCTTCTTTCTTTGGTTTTTTTCTTTTCTTTGATTTCTTTTCTATTCGGATTTCATCCAATGGCTTTACCTTTTCCTTTCTCCATGCGAGTTAGGGTTAGGTCTTAGGGTTCGCCAAATCAAACCCACTCTTCTTCTTCTTTCCTTAGATCCGAATCGGATCTGTTTCGTTTTTTACTTTTTGCGTGCCGCCGCGAACGGTGCGGCTTCTTTCCCCCCACGCACGGTGGCGGTGATGACCGGTAGACAGTGATGTCCACCACCCCGATCACTCTTTTCTTTGCTTTTACCCGGTTAGGGTTAGGGTCACACAGAGGCAACCTGCCTCTGGTACCATTGTTAGGATCGATGTGTACCTTTCTGTGACCGTAGGATCGGGTAAGCATCCTCATCTTCTTCGTGGATGCACCTCAACGGGTAGACGCCGATGCCGTCGGTGTAGTAGGCGTCCATCGCCGTGGAGACGATCACCAGTGGCCCGGTGTAGACCCAGTGGCGCTATGGTGAACCGTAGTGGTACGGTAGTGATCCTGCAGGGGCGACGGCGGAGTCGGTGGGCTCATCCCGTCGCTGGCAGCACGGCCTTTAGATCGGATTAGGGTTTTCTTTTGGTGGGTGTGGCGGCTCCGGTCAACCTCGTTAAACGAGCTCCGATCCCCACATTCTCTATTTGTATGTGTTGTGCGACAGGGCCCTCACCAACCAGTTAGGGTTGGGCGCCTCCGATCAGGGCGCAGAGGCAAGGGCCCAATAGGCCGTTGGTGAAGATCAACTAACAACATGTACCCGCGTATTTAACAACCATGGTAGTACATCACATGTTTTGAATGAAAACATATGCATCAGATCATGTTTAGCCATTTCAAACACGTGAATGCGCACGCAAAAGCACACACTCGTGAGCCAACAAAGTCATTGACCATGACCGGACAGACGCGATCCTCAACCGACGATCGTTCGTCGTTCACTAAAATAATACCCCTCGACCTTTCTTATCTCCTCTCAAATCTCAATCAGCCACATGGTTCATTTCGCTACGGCATTTTAATTTGACCATCCATTGATCCAATCCAAGATGCTGCTGCTGCTGATGCCAGTCCAAGACTTGGCACGACGACGATGTCTCCGTTCCTCCCACGTACCAACACCCCCTGAAGACGAAGCCTCTCTTTCTGACTTCGGTTTAGCTTCGCAGCAACGGAAAACCAAGCGTGCGTGTTTCAAGTGAAACCGGCAGCTTTTTTCCAAAAAGTGAAGCAACGGAATTTTTCTGCTCAAACCTGCAGAAATTTCAGTAGGCATATACATTTCTCGTCCAATGTCAACCCATCTGCAAGTACGTAGCAGCAAGTAAGCCCAAATCCTACTAATAAATATGTACATAGTAGAATGCAGAAAATAATGTAGAATTCGCTTCTAGACGTTCAACGCGAATCCAAAACTGTTTCACACATCTCACGAGACGGAGCACAAAAACTTGGGACTCCCATGCACGGCGCATCACATCACTGGAGAGGAGAGCCGGAAAACGACCTAAACGAGCCACCAGTCCACCAGAATGCCCCCCAATGAAAAGAAACCAGCCGCCACACCACCAACCGGTGCGCACTTGCCGCGAACGGAAGCACACACACCTGGCCCGCGTCATCTGCCCCGTGCGCCACCGCACCAGCAGTCCTCTCTCCTCCCCACCCACCAACCCAACCGTGCCTGCATATATAGATGAAGGGTCCGCGCCACCCGGCTCTGTCCATCCACCAAACACGAACCCCCTCTGCTGCCGCCCTCCCACTCGCACCGCCAAGGCACCAACCAATGGAGGCGGAGGCGTTCCCGATACGGTTCACGCAGGGCGTGCGCGCCTACTGGCGTCGCCGCAAGTACCACCGCCTGGCGGAGGACGGCGGCGGCAGCAAGCCCCGCTCGCGGTCGCGGCAGCTGGGCTCCAGCGCCGGCGGCGGCGCGCGCATGCGGCGTCGGGTGCGCGTGCTGCTGGCGGGCCCGCGGCGCGCGCTGGCGCGGGCGCGGGACGCGTACGTGGGCGGCATGCTGGCGCTGGCCAAGCGCGCGCTGCCGGGCGCCGTCGAGGCGCTCTGGACCAGGCGCGTGCCGCGCCGCCAGCAGGGGCAGCTCCCGGCGCCCGGCGGCAACGGCAAGCCCACCGAGTTCGAGCAGCGGCTCATCTTCGAGATCTACAAGTCCATCGTCGCGTCCAAGGAGCTCACCACCATGCTCCACGCCTCCGCCGCGCACCTGCCGACCAAGACGCCCGCCCTCGCCGCGGGAATCCCGTCCACGCATCTGCTCGACATGTGAGCGATCCGTGCCGCATGTACGTGAGCCGCCGCTGGAGAAGGAGTGAGATTGCGCCGCCGATCGAGCCGGCGACCCGGAGCGAGCTCCGTAGCTTAATTGTAATTGTAAGAGAGATTTAGAGAATCCCAAGCTGTCAAATAGTACTAGCGCCGTTTACTCGTAATGATGCATGCACCCCAGTACCACTACGTACTGGGCACGAATGCATTATGCATGCAAGCAAGCCACCCCTGCTGCAAAAAGAGGCAGCTTGTTGTAGTATGTAAATTTCTAAGAAAATTTGGCGACCAAATTCGTGGCTCCCTCCCATAGTCCCATGCAAGTTGTAGGAATATTATTCAGCCAACGACAAGACAGTCTCATACATTCACATGAACCGTTGCGTTGTTCTCGAATTCCTTCCATCATTATGTCCTTGAACGACGACAGAGATCGAAAGGGACATGCAATGCAAGACCAGAATTTTCCAAGATTCACCGCGCGGCACAAAAACACACGGCGCGTCGCTGTCTGCAGTAAACTTTCCGGTGACTTTTCTGGTTCGCGTCCCGTTATAATCCGCAGGCCGCGGCGGCACGCTAGTCCAACTCCGGAGCCATGTGTGTTGACGAAGGGCGAGGACGTGTACCTGCGGTACTGCTGCCAACGAACGTGCTGCCTCTAGAAATTCTTCGAGAAAGAGAGATGAAAATGATAGCAGCTGCACAAGCAAGCGCCTTTTTCAACCGTTGGTTTTTTCTCTGGGGGCGGTCGGGTCGCCGATAAGATAAGAGTCCCGTCCAAACTGTCCCCTCCGATCCCCGTCAACGCACTCACGTGGTGATATCGGGATGTGCAATCGCACAACATCATGGGGTCACTTGTTGCCTATCCATCATCTAGAAGATTTGGCAGAGACTTGTTGACGTACAGGATCTAGGCAGGCATGGCTGATGCATGGGAAATGGATTGGCTTGGCATTGCAGGCGTGATTCAGAGACTGATCACTGATGAGAGAGCAGTGTACCGGTGTGGCGTCCGGCAGGTTAAACAACTGCTGAGGCGACGTCACAGGTCTCCGGGAGCAAACTGAGAGATTGAGCCCATCTCGTCTTGTTCGCGCGTGTAGGCATCAGTGGGACCGGCCGGGGATTTTGGCTGCATGGATAGCTGAAGATTTGCAGAATGAGAAGTTTATATTGCAGGCCCGGTCGCCTGGATTGGCTCTGGTCAATGCCAATCTATAGTTCTTCCATATCGTGCAAGAAAAGGTCTGCCTGCATTACGCCGGCGACTGGACAACGATTGACGACGGGGTGCAGTTTCGGCAAGTTCTTTATGGGAATAAATATATTTCCGTTATCTCGTTTGCACTCGAATTGGCTGTTATTTTAGTATTACTTGTACTCAAGAGATTTTCTCTGCGGAATGCAGTACTAGACGAGGTGCAAAATTTGCCGGAATATGCAGCCATCCAGTCATCCAGACAATTGTCATCCTACATGGAAACTAGCTAAGCTTGTACTGTACATCACTATGCGACAATAGATCACGCCTGCATGCACTGCTCACCACTAACTAATGCTAGTAGTTAATTTGGTGCTTATCATATGATTAACACCATCCATTTGACCATTTCTGCAGTGGACGATGATCGTGATGAGGTCGTGTCTTCAGGCTTTCCAGCTGACGAACCCCCCAGGAGCATCACAAAATATTCAAAATAATCTCTCTGACCATTTTCCATTCGTTCTCTCTCAGCGTTGTTGCCCTCGAAGTGGGAAACTACCCCCAATATAAGTTTGTTTGATGCGCATGTGTTCACCTCAATTCATGTGAGTTGGGTTGAAACTTAAACTAATTTTCACTGTAATCCACTCCAACTCATATGGATTAAGTGAACACATACGCATCCAAACAAGGCTACACTGGAATTTACAGACCATACCAGAGAAAAGACACTGTCCGGATTTCTTATGGCCTGAAACATGAACAGTCTGGCAGGCATGACATGAGCAAACTTCTTAGTATTATCAACACTCAGATCGATCGTTTTCGCCGGTTATGCATGTTGGATACTTGGATGATGATAAACTTATGTTGAGTCATCTACGACCAGTTCAATTCATTACAAATGCCTCATCTTCTTTTTAAATGCATGGCATGCGATGATTCAGCCAAAACAATGATACCATGCATGTTGCTCATCGAAAGCTTGGCAAACTCCAAGTCTATTATTCAGACAAAAGGTTGAATCAGTCAGAAGCGTTCGTGGGTGCAAACATCAGTGGCCGTCATTTTTTTTCTAAAAAAATGATGCAGCTAACGTCAGTTATTGTCTGACCGAGGATCTTGGCTGCACCTGCCAGGCAGACCACGTAGCCAGGCAGGCTTGGCTCTAGTTAAATTCATTCGTGGGCTAACTTTCTCTGTCTACGTGTCCATTATATTTTTCTCTTTGTTTTAGCAAATTACATTTTTTTTTACAACGACACTCAAAAGAGTGTCTCATATCTGATATATATCGAGAAAAACAAAGACTCGTACAGAAGATGGATAATAAGATATAAACGACCTCTAAAAAATAAGATTACATAAAAAGCAAATCGGTCGTCTTCTTCCTTTGATCATCCATCGCTTGGCGGAGCTTGAAAATCGCACTGAATAGACGGTAAAGAAAAGAGAATTGGTTCTATAGCATTGAAAGATCGCAAGAATCGAAAAATACCATCAAAAAAGCTCTGTTACATAAAATACCATCGAAAGATGGAACAGTTACCTGAGAATAGCATTGTCTCGTTCTGTCACGTTTGGAGGTGACGGCATCCATCTCCACCCGCTGGGAGCCTGGTCCACGTCCGCCATCGCCTCCGTCACAGCCTACTTGCCCACCGCCGCGGCCTCCTCCACCTCCCGCACCGCCTCGGCCTCGGCCTCCTCCGCACGCTCCAGCTTCTTGCGGATGCCGAAGAGCCCGATGCCCGTGGCACTCGCTGGGGGACCTGCAAACATCCTCGACAGACATGGCTTTGAAGACTGAAAAGGCACTCACTACTGACAACAGGATCTAGTATACTCCCTCCGTCCACAAAGGAATGCAATTCTCACATTTCGAGTAGTCAAATAGTTTAAACTTTGACTAATATTATATAAAAAAGTACTAACACTCATGAGGCAAAATAAGTACCATTAAATTAGTTATAGAATATATTTTCATAATAAATTTATTCAGAGACATAAATGTTAATACGTTTTACTATATACTTGGTTAAACTTGAGTTAATTTGACTGGTTTGGTTCCCATAATTGTATTTTTTTATGGACGAGGTAGTACACTGAAAGAATATCGACCGGAGGAACCTAGGCTTACAAGTTACAATTCTTCACCATCAGAACAGAGTGTTGAAAATATCGGGCCTTGCCTTCGAATATACCGAAAGAAGATGTCGAAATCATCGTGTCGAAAGTCAGCCAACTACTTTCCAAGATAAACACACCAATCGTCAAAATCTGAAGAGAACCAATAGATCTGACAAAACATGCTCTTACTGGCCCTTCGCTAACGTCAGATCGAACGTCGTCGAGGTAGGGAGGGGCCGAAGAGACCTCATTTCAATACGCCATCGTGGCCACCACCTCGTCGATGATGGGCATGTTCGGCAGGACTGAAAAATACTGTTCCGGCTGATTGTTGTGAGAGAAAAATACTGTTCTGACAGGACGTGAACAGTGCTCCGCTGAGTGGCCTGGCCAGCCCCAGCCAGCCGAATAAGCCAGCCGAACAAGCTCGATAACAGAAACCAAACCCTACGACAAATAGAGAACAAACCTAGACGTGGCCATTTTTTTTAGCAAACGTGGCCATTAGATAGATTGACAGTTTGTCCTGTTTCTACTTGGGCCAACGTTTCGGCCTGTGACGAGCTCTGAAACAGAGAACGCAGTGGGCTTCTCCCCCGTCGACTCCGGAAAATTTGGGCCTAAAATATGAAGCCCACTTGTCTTCCTGTCGATTCGAAGTCAACGGCGTCGCGGGTCGGTCGCTGACCAACCACCGCACCGGCCAGGAAGCAAAGCAAAGCAGAGCACGGAGCTCAGTCTCAAGACTCTCCAGCTCGGCGAGATCCCATGACGGCGAGGATGGGCAGCGAGGCGAAGAAGCTCCCCCAAATCGACTTCTCCCGCGTGGTCCCGTCCACGCCGGGCGGCGAGGCCTGGGAGGAGGCGCGCGGCAAGGTGATGGACGCGCTGGCCACTTTCGGCTGCTTCGAAGCGCAGTACCCGGCTCTGACCCCTCAGCTCCACGCCGAGCTCTTCGACGGCGCCGTGAGGCCGCTCTTCGCGCTGCCCGCAGATGCCAAGCGCCGCAACTACTACGGCGCCGACAGGCCGTTCGACGGCTACCTCGGCGACGTCCCGGGGTTCCCTGGCTACGAGAGCGTCGCCATCGTGGACGGCACCAAGGACGAGTCCGTCCGCGACTTCGCCCGCCTCTTGTGGCCCGACGCCGGCGACAACAACGACGGCTTCTGGTAAGCATAAAACCTCGTCCGGTCCTTCTCGCAGATCTTACTCTATAGGCTTGGTCTGACCCTGTTCTCTGCTGCGGCGGCGCAGCGGTACTGTCGGTGAGGCGGCGCGGCGGATCTTTGAGCTGGAGGAGGCCGTGCGGCGGATGGTGATGGAAGGGCTCGGGGTGGCCAAGCACCACGACTCGCTGAGCGCGTCCATGTGGCACTTGTTCCGGATGGCGGAGTACAAGGCGCCCAACGCCGCGGAGAAGGTGGTCAGGTACGGGTCGCATCAGGACACCGACTGGCTCAGCGTCGTCTGCAGCACGAGGTGGCCGGGCTGGAGATGCAGAGCAGGGACGGCGAGTGGATCGTCGTCGAGCCGTCGCCCACGTCGCTGGTTTTCATGGTCGGCAACGCGCTCCGGGTACGAACTCTTGTTGTGGTTACATTGCTAGCGCTCCTAGGCCCTGTCCGCTTCAATTTATTAGCGTAACGTTTTAGCGAAATAACAATATTTTTCTCTTACAGTAAATCAGCATCAGCATCAGTCGTTTTTTCAGCCAGACGAACAGGGTCCTAATCTTGTGGTCAGTCAAGCAAGAATTAGGCCCCATTCGCTTCGCTGAAAAAACAAGCCAAAATATGGTTCCGACGGATTTATTGCGAGAGAAAAACATTGTTCCGGCTGGAAAAACAAGCTAAAAAGTACGGATTATAAGAGAAGGTTATGCAAATTGAATCTTCGGTTATACAAATTGAATGTTTGAGCAAATACAATACCTAGCCGAACATTCAGTTTGAGGAGGCATTCAGAAAACATTGTCAGCGCAATAGCACGCAGATGTCAACAGTGATAAGATGAAGGACTAGTCCTGACAGATAACAAAAATAAGCTTCTTTTTCAAATACAGTTGTGTGTGTGTGGGGGTGTGGGGGGGGGCTTCTTTTTCAAATACAGTTGTGTGTGTGTGTGGTGTGTGTGTGTGTGTGGGGGGGGCGCACTTTCGCTGCTAACGGGGACATTTTTTTCAAATTCAGTTTGAACTGTTGAACAGCAGATAGCATTTAGCTTCTCGATCCTAAGATTAAAGCCATCCATTTCTACACTGATCCTGTCTTCTGAATTCTGACCTTTCTGCGCTGTGCTCTTCATCTTACTCCAGGCATGGACAAACGACCGTCTATACGCTCCATTCCACCGGATTACTGTCGCCGGTGATGTCGCCAGATACTCCGCGATGCTGTTCTCTGTCCCCAACTTCAAGGTTCAGGTGGCAGATGAGCTTGTGGACGACGAACACCCTCCCCGTTTCAAGCCGCATGACAACAACGACTTCGTCTGCTTTTGTGTTTCCGAAGAAGGCGCTCGCCACCAAGATAAACTCAAGGCCTTCTGTGGAGTGTAATAAGCAGCAGAATAACATGAACAAGAATAACCTCGGCTGCATTTCTTGTAGTCTGGACATGAACAAGAATAACATAGCATTCTGGTATCCATGAAAGAAATGAATAAAGTTTTTTTTTTCTCGCTATAGATGAGACGAGTGGAATGTTTACCTGTTACGAACACTTCAGAGCAAAGTGGTGAGTTTACTCTGCAAGCTAAGGATTATGGGCCAAACTTGTTTTATTTTATAAAATAAAATGAGCTAATCCATCATCAGTTTGTCAGTTTAAAATAAGCTAAATCGTTATCAGTTTGTCAGGAAGTTATCAAATGTTAACGAGTACGAGAATGTTAACGACTCAGAAAGCTATCAAATGTTAATGAGTACGGCAGCACTAGCGTCCGGACGGACCCTGTGTCCAGATGTCTGCGCCCGCTACAACACCCGCGCCAGCGCCTGTTGCACGCACAGGTGGGGCCCGCCCGTGTCCCTCCACGCCTACTGCGCCTCTCCTCTCCATGCACGGCGCCCCAGCGGCTGCAATAGGCAGCTGCGGTAAGTGGCTCACGTTGCAACATGCACAACACCCCGATCTACTTTTGAAACATCCAAATGAAACAATTACAACATACGTATAAAACAGCTGAAACATTCAAAACATGCACCTAAAACACATGAAAAAACACATGAAAAACACTTGAAAAACAATTGTAAACATATGCAACATCCAGATAAACACACTTGCCACATACGTCTGAAAAAACAAATGAAACATTGGAAACAGACACTTGCAACATACGTGTACAATCATTGCAACATATGCAACATCCTAATCTATTTTTGCAACATCCGCATGAAACACTTGAAACATACATACGAAACATCTAAAACACTTGAAACATGCACTTGTAACATGGGGGAGCCCGGGGACGGGCGATTCTAGCCGTTAGGGTCAGAGCCGGCGCTGCGCGAGCACCACCACCAACAACATCGCTAATATCATCGGGCTTGGCTTGGGCGGATGGGTGGCGCACGCGACTGTTGGGAGCGAGCGGCACGGGATGGGCGAGGGTGACAGGTGGCAGCGAGTGGCACGGGATGGGCGCGCGTGAGGAGGAGTGGGCGTGCGGCGTCCGGATGAGAAGGCCGCAACTGGAGAAGGCCGCCGTGTTGGAGAAGGCCAGCGGCAGGCGGCAGGCGGCAGCGCGGTAGATGCGTCCGTGGCGGTCGCATGCGTGCGGCAGTGGGAAAAGAAAATGTCGCTGCGTTTTTTATTGTTTGGAGAAACCGTAAAGTCTGAAGGTGGAGCGGTGGAGGTCTGTTGGGCCTGATGTTGGGCAGGCCCAAAAACGGACCGTCCGGACAGAACATGCCTGGACGTACGCCCGCGTGCCAGCGTTATCGAATCCCGTAGGCTCGTAGGGGGAACAAGATCCTCTGCAGTTGCCCGGATGGACTTGTCTCTGCCGTTCATATCTGATCCAAGCGTCAGCTCAAAAGAAGCTCTAACAGGCCTCCAACCGGCCCATGTGAGCCAATTCCACACGGTTCTAGCTCTACCCCTCGCGACTCCGGCCTCCCACCTCCGCCACCGTTTCTCGTTCCCTAGGCTAGGCCACACGATTCCTCCGTCATCGCCGGGCGCATCACCTGAATGCCGCGGTGCTCCCGTCCTCGTTAGGTGCAACACCGGATCGGCGGATCGGGCTGCCATCCTCATGCTCACCCACCGAGACCCACTGGCCATGGAGCTCGCAGCACCCAGGGTGGACTGGTGGAGCGTGCGCAGCTCGCCGGCTACAAGCTCGCGCCAAAAGCCCCGATTGTTTCCTCTATCGCTCCCGCGCCGCGGCCATGTTGCGCCTGCGCCGACCATGACCATACTGATTGACAGCTCGAGCTCCTGCCCCCGACCACGGAGCTCGCGCTGCAGCCAGATGTTTCGCCTGCGCCGGCCATGGGCCCTGCTGCTCGAGCTCGCTTCGTCGACCATGGAGCTTGCGCCATAGCCCTACCGTCGCCTCGTCCGCCCTCGTGGAGCTCGCGTAGCTGACCTACTTGCGCCGTGCTGATATTGGGCCGGAGCCCAGCGAGCAGCGTGGAGCCGTGGAGGCAGCGCACATGCTCCAGGAATCCTGGTCACCGTTGGATACCAGTGAACGGCTAGATATCCAGCGACTGCAGAGACAAGTCGACCTGGCCAACTGCAGACGACCTCGTTCCCCGTACGGCCCATACAGAACAGTTCGGGCGTTGGAGTGGGCGCTAAGGAAGCCTTGTGCTCCCCCTATATAAAAGCAGCCCGGATAACAGCAGCCGCTTGCATCGCAATTGGGACGCAACTATGGATTCACCGACGGGTGTGCCTGACGCGGTGGGTTTGTCCGGCAGCATGGCGGCGATGCAGCTGGCTGATCCCCCTATGACGTCCCCTGGCGGTGACGCCGTGGATCTACCTCAGCGGGTGGAGCCCGTCTCGTCGTCCTCCGTCTCTGTCGCGGTGGATCAGCCTGACACCATGCTCCAGGAGCGCTATGCTACTCTACGGAGCATCGCGGAGGAGTGCATCGAGTTTGAAGAGCTGTTGAATCTGCTGCGAACTAAACCCAACCCAGTCTGCTACGACGGCTTCGAGCCGTCTGGCCGTATATATGCACATTGCGCAGGTACAAATCTTTGTTCTCCCTCATTCAGGGCCTTGTCAGCCTGTTACAAATTCTTCAGTTCGACAGTTAATATCTGATTATGACTGAACGAAAAAAAACAAACTTCTTTTTTTTGGGCGTCGTGAAGGCGATCAATATTAATACGATGATCAGTTGTGGTTGCAAAGTGAAAATCTTGATAGCAGACTGGTTTGCTATGCTCAATAAAAAGATGGGAGGGGATTTAGATGCAATCCGTACGGTTGGCCTTTACATGATTGAAGTATGGAAATCGCTTGGTGTGAAGACGGACGAGGTGGAGTTCCTATGGTCCTCTGAAGAAATATTCAATCGGCCAAATGAATATTGGCCGCTTGTGATGGACATAGCCCAGAAAAGGTCTGTCAGTAGAATCATGAGGTAGGGTTTTGTATACCTCTTAGCCAATTCATTATCAGTTTGTCAGTTTTTGATGATGTGCAAGTAACCATTTTCTTTACTGTGTAGATGTTGTCAGATCATGGGTCGGAGTGAGAAGGATGACTTGAGTGCTGCACAGTTCTTGTATCCACTCATGCAGTGTGCGGATGTGTTCTTTCTGAAGGTTAGTTAATCCAGAACCTAGTTTTTGTACTGTGAGTTCTCACCAAGCACGCTAAGCAAAAAAGGAAGCTTATTGACTCATTTTTGTATCTATAAATTTAAGCTTTTGATGTTTTCTTAGTTTAGTCGCACATATTATATGGCCGACTAATACATGATCTGTGATGGCTGTTTATGATTTCATTTATACCTTCACTTCTGCAGGTAGACATATGCCAGTTGGGCACGGATCAAAGGAAAGTGAATATGTTAGCTAGGGAATATGGTGACCTGAGTGGGAAGTCCAAACCAATTATTTTGTCACATCTTTTTGCGTGGATATATATACACATGTATTTATGTATATTTAATTTAATTTCAATATGTTCTTTATCTTTGAACTAGCAGTTTTATCCATTAACCTCAATTTTAGACATGCTTCCTGGTTTAAAGGAAGGCCAAGCGAAAATGTCGAAGAGTGATCCATCCTCGGCTATTTTTATGGAAGATGATGAGGTATTTCCCATTGATACGTTATTTGCCTGATTGCTTTGAATCCAGTGATAAAAATATCATGCTATCAATAATGCTGACTAAACATAGTTGTAACTAGCTCCAGTTTCAAGTTAAGAAACTTGTAAGAGATTATCACACACCGTTTAGTCTTTTGTTTTTCTCTCTTGGTGTATGCCTGATCTTTTGTTACCAGCCTGGCTCTACACCTGCAGTAAAGCATAAATTACTTGCAGTGTGCTCTTTATTATAATATGTGATGTCACTATCATTTTTTAGGAGGTATAGTATAATTTCATCTGTGTAGCTGACTGAGTAAAATTACAGTTTACTAGATGATTTATCCCTTCTGCAGTAATTTATGATTTGCTTTCAGTTTACTAGATGATTTATCCCTTCTGCAGTAATTTATGATATGCTTTCAGTTTACTAGATGATTTATCCCTTCTGCAGTAATTTATGATATGCTTTCACATTTGTGCCAAGTTTTTTTTCTATAAAGTCACCTAACAGCTAATGATTTGTCCCTTTGTTTCAACAAAATGATGATTATAATGGTTTATACAATTTGTTTACTGCAGTCTCAGATAAATTGCAAGATAAAGAAGGCATTTTGCCCTATCAATGTTGTTGAAGGAAATCCATGTTTGGAGTACATTAAATACATTGTTCTCCCTTGGTTTGGAAGTTTTGATGTGGCTCGAAAGGAAGCAAATGGTGGTAACAAGTAATATTCAACTAAGATTGAATTCCTCCTCTGTAATGTAATTTTTTAGGAAAAATAACATGTCAATGTTTTTCAATCTTGTTCAGCTGTAATAGTTATTCGTGTGAACAGGATATACAGAGGCATGGATGAAGTTATCGCTGATTATAGTTCTGGTGCTTTGCATCCTGCTGACTTGAAGCCTGCTCTCACAAAAGCATTAAATAAGATATTGCAGGTAAGCATATTAAAATCAACTTATTAGTCTTGTTATATGTAAGGTTTCAGGAGGTTAATCACTCCTATCCTAATAGATTGATGCTAAAATGGGCTATGTTTTTCAAGGTTTTTTTTTTCCAATGTAAGCTCATTTTTAAAGTGCAATTCTTTCTTCAAAAAGCCATGACCTCGACAATCTCTTTTGCAGCCTGTTCGTGATCACTTCAACAGCAATAATGAAGCTAAAGACCTTCTTGAAGCTGTTAAGGTAAATTTATTCTTTATAGTTCTTGTGCACGATCCTATCTTTAGCCTCGAAAGTCAATGTAAGACTGACTACAGTTATCATGCTTATCCTTCTTTTCTCATTGATTTAGATTTATTAGCTCAGTTGCATTGACATCTTGGATAATGCAATATTATTAAAGAGAAATTTTTGTTTTGTGCCTTTAGCTATGGGAAAATCAATCTGGAACTTGAAAGCTGATTATTTTACTCTTGACCTCGCATTGGATGTCAAATGTCAATACTTCAAACCACATCATCTTTGGCATATATCACATCGGCCTACCTTTAGTTGACATGCCTTTCTTTATAAGGGTTTACATGCATATTTCGTAGCTTGTTTTACAACAAGTGGCTTCTGGGACAGTGGCACCGTGGCTAAGGTGACAGATTATGTTGGTAGCTGCTACTTATATTCTTGACTGACTTTTGTTTTGGGTTGAAACCTGTGCTCAGGGTGCAATTTGAAGTTTGAAAATTTGATTGATGACACAACTTTGGATTCTTGTTTTTTAGTACTTTTTTTGAGAAAAAGGAATTGAACTGTATCAAGTACTTATATCAGACATGTCAATTTTGCTAAACTTGTAAGCTAATACTCATGCAGGTTCTCATGAATAAGTACAAGAAGACTGACTGAGGAGCAATGACTTTGGGCAGTTAATTTAGCAGCACTTGCGTGTCTAACTACTTGCACTACATTTAATCTGTCAGAATTACCTGTAGTATCGTTCTTCTTGGTGCGTACTGTTCCATGAAATTAAATTAAGTAAAATGCTGTTCCTAGTGTTAAGTGTAAATTGATCAAATGATTGGAACTGTTTTTCATTGATCAATTGGATGTATATATAACCCCAGAACAGTTCATCGTTTCTCTTCAGTTTTTTGTTTGGTTTATAGTTTCTCTTTAGTTTTTTTGTTTGGTTTGTGAAATAGAATGGATTAATCTATCATACCATTCCTCACAAGCAAAAAAGTACTAGTAGAAGGAATGAGGTTGTTTCACTAAATTTGAAACTTGAGGAGAAGGAGCTGGCCTTCTGTGGATAGTATAGGCAATAAAACACACCTGGAGTCAGCTGTGTGGGAATCCTCTGTCCATCTGGTGTCCTCTTCTGAATGAGCCAATCTGGAACATCCCCTGTGCACTGGAACGATCAGAACAGACTAGACACCGGCTGCACTTCCTGTAGTCTGAAACATGGGCAATCTGATAGGCATGAAAGCAATGAATAAATTGATGCAGTCTCACGCTCCATTTCTGTAGTATATACCACCTTGATCAGGAGCTCATTGATTCAGCGCATATAAAGCGCTGCAGAACTTAGGACGCAGGATGCAAAAGAATGGCGTAGTCGCTACTTAGAGGTTTTTGGCGTAAAAGATCTCCAGAAAACTTAGAACAACAGAAGCCATATGCATATATGTGTTTGACATGTCTGATGTTCGACAAAAATATACGTAATTTGTTGCTTCAATTGTCCATAAACAGTTAATACAACAGAAGACGCTTGCACTTGCCAAATGCACAAATGTTCGACACATCATTAGAAATACATTCAGATAACATTACTGAGCATGACTGACGCCGTGGGTAACATTAAAGGGGGGGGGGCATTTGTCAATTGAATCTATTATGTACATAAGTAGTGAAAAAAAAATAATGGGAGTACTTATAATTAAGTCACAGTATACAAAATACATTTGACAACACAATAGCAGAGCATAAAAAATTCTCTAAAAAAGCAACATAAGATCCCGATTAACTACAAAATATGTTAGTCAGCAGTTCTAATACACATACTATGTAGAATTTATCGATTCAAAAGTCAGAAAGGAAAAAAGATAGAAAAATCAACAAGACTCAACACGGTGGATAGCAACAGAAGCAAAGAAAACAGACTAATGGAGTAACGGGCTAACGGCTGAGCCAAGCGGTGGGACCACTGCTACACAATTGCTTTTTTTATTTTTTAGATGGAGAGAATGCTATACGATTGCTATGTCTATGTAGAGACATGCATGGATGACCCTGGCCGCTCGCTTACAATGCATGCAGACTTAGAGCGCATGCAGATTTACTGCTAACTCGCAGCTCAGGGATAGGGGTTTCAGCAAATCATGGAGGCAAGTGGGGGCCATGGCCAACTATGGCCCCCACGTAGCTCCGCCAGTGCTACAGAGACAGCAAGGCAGATCTTAGGATGCAGGTACAAAGAATATACAGTAACCCCACTTGTCCAATCCATCAGTGCCATCTGCTTAAAAGTCACAGGCGCAAGAGCTTTTGGGGTCGAAAGTCTGGCAAATAACCTTCTATTGCAGCAATAGATATGTAAATTAGGGCAGCAGAAGTTTTCTTTTTAGAGGTAAGGTAACCTTGGGGGGACGAACAGCCCCCCACCTGTTACATTCACCACGGATGCCAGCAAGCCTGTAATGGTAGGTTGGCGCGGGCATTAAAGTACAAAGGGCCTTGATAGCAGAAGTTCCATCCAGAGAAATTTGCAACAGCAATGCAAGGTCATCTGCAGAAAAGAATGAGCACCAGAAACTAGAGGCAGAATGCCATCTGTGCAAGCTTCACATTTTCCGCGAAAAAAAATAATTCATTGCTTCAGTGGTTCAACAACAATACAACTGAAGGCGCTTGCACTTGCCAAGTGTTCAACACATCAGAGAGATATTCAGATAACAGCCTTACTTAGCTTACTTACAGGAGTTCACCAATTTTATCATCCAATTTTCCCGTAAAATGCAACTAGGCAGAACATCATAACCTACACCGCGTCACGGCGTATAATAAACGATACGAAAAATACAATAATCCCAACATAACTCACATATTTGAGTTTGATTGCCCAGATCAACCCCATATGAACACCTCGGTGTCTAGAACTCTATATTCACATCTTGCCTGTGTTCTAATTATGTAGACCAATTTCGTTTTCTATCTCGTGTATCTATCTATACCTTATTTACGGCTCTCCTTTTCTGCCTCAGAACTAATCAGACATTTGGGGTTCTGAAGACTGTGACAATGGCATTACCGCATAATGAAGTAGAGCTGGAGAGGGTGGGAGCGGGTGAGAGAGCGGCAGTGGGTAGTGGACTGACATAATCAAGGGCGCGGGAAGAAGAGATCGGCAGGGGTGGCTGAGTGGCGGAAGTGGCAGCGGTGGCCGTAGGGGCAGACGACGCCAGCGAGCACCATGCGGCAGACCTGGGTCTTGTAGCGCGGATGGCGGATCACGGGGCGGAGCTCGCCGATGCCGTGCGCGAACTGGCACTGGTCACCGTAGGGGCACGCGCCGGTCTCCTCCCACTTGTTGCACAGCTCCGTCTTCAGCGTGCCCTGGTTGTACACCTCGAACTCCAGCCCGCCGTTGAGCTTCTTCTCCTCCACACCCTTGCGCTCCTCCTCCCCCTTCACGCCGCCGTCCATGCCCACGAACACGCGTTGCTGCTTGCATTGCCGCATTGAGAACAACAGACGAACAGGTAAGACTCATGGACTGAACGATCGAAAAACTGGACTCGGTCACAACATCTGGGGAAATGGGTTGGTCGTTGATCTCACCGAGACCTTCGTTGGCTTGGACGCCCGATGCTTGCCGTTCTGGTTCATCTTGAGGTAGCCGAGCGAGCGGACGGAGATGCTCTTCGGCATCACCGGTGCGGCGGGCAGCGGTGACGGAGGAGGAGGAGGTGGTGGTGGCGTGGCGTGCTCCTCGGCGAGGCGGAGACCGCTGAACTCGTCCACAAGCTTGCAGCCGACCACGTTGATGCGGCGGGCGAGGTCCTCGTTGGCGACGCGGAGCTCATCGTTCTCCCGGCGGAGCGCGGCCGCCTCGTTGCTGGCGTCGGCGAGGTACGAGAGGCAGAGCTCGAAGCGGTTGACCACCTCCTGGTACTGGAGCGCGAGGCGAGCGAGGCGGAGCCGGCGCTCCGCGGCGGTGGCGGTAGCGGCGGACGCCGCCGCCGCGTCGTCCCCGTCGTCGACGACGGAGCCGGAGTCGGAGGAGCCGCGGGACAGCGAGGCGGCGCGCGGCGACGGCGAGGACAGCCCGGGGCTGTTGCCGAAGCGGGAGGAAGCGGTGGTGGTGGAGTAGCCGCAGAAGCGATCGCCGCCGAGCGAGGAGAGGCTGGAGGAGAACCGGCCGTCTCCGCCGATGGCGAAGGGATTGGGCCCAAACGCCGCGTGCAGGCCGTCGTGCTGGGCCGGAGCGAGCACAACTTCCATGGCGCCCCCCTGCAACCAAATCGAATCAAACGTCACTGAATATTCGAAGGAAAAGCAGAGCAAATAAATCCCTGGAGCGAATGGGACTGCACACTGCAGAGTAAAATCATCCACGAAGCATAATGCTCATAGCCGAACACGAACTGAACTCTTACAGAAGAAGGAAAAACTGGGCAAAAAGGTAGCGATCAATCAGTCACAATCAGAGAGTAGCCAATGAGTTGGATCTGCAAGTGTTCAGTTTCATGTCGAACTCTACCAGACATTACTAATAATTAATTAAACAACACGAAACCGCACCCAACTGATCAGCGAGTCGATCAAACAGCACGGCCGAATCGATCAAACGGGCATCCCTGAATGAGGGAGGGAGGGAGGAAGCTTAGATCGAACAGCTCACTCACCTCTTAGACTAGCTTCCCGTACTCGTGCGCCCACTGGATTCGAGACGCCGGCTTGGAGGTGGTGCTGGAGACTAGAGAGGGGAGGGGGGAGGGGGGAGAGGAAGCAGACTAGCAGATGGAGTTTGCGCGGCAGGGCAATGTGTTGCGCGGGTTGACGATGCGGGGGACTGGGGGAGCGGGCGGCCGTGGGGCGCGTATACATAGGCCGCAGGTAGCAATGCAATGCAGCACACAGCACAGCCACAGCATGCGCGTGCTTCGCCGAGCGATCGAGCGGCGGATTCAGTGGGGCCCGCGCGTCTGCACGGTGGCAGGCTGTTACGAGCCATTAACAGCGGAGAGCGGACCCGCGGAAGCCGTGCGCCGCACCGTGCCCTCGTGTCTTGCCGCGCACGGCGCAGAGCAGCGTTTGAGACTTGGGCCATGTTTAGATTACGAATTTTTGCAATCTAGACACTGTAGCACGTTTCGTTTGTATTTGACAACTTTGTCCGATCATGGACTAACTAGGCTCAAAAGATTCGTCTCGTGATTTACAACCAAACTATGTAATTAGCTACTTTTTTTATCTACATTTAATGCTCCATGCATGCGTCTAAAAATTGATGTGACGAAGAGAGAGTAAAAAAACTTAGAACTTTGATGTCATCTAAACCAGGCCTTGGCGCTCGGGCCCGCCGCCCGGCCCGGAAGTTGCAATTTGCGTGCACGATGGAATAGTAGTGTGTTCTCGGGGCTGCACTTGCACGTGCCGACGCGCACGATGGAATAATGTGGCAGCCGTGGCCGCGGAGTCAAGCTTTTCATGAATAAGGGCTCGTTCATGAATAATCGGCAATAATCACTTGAACTTGGGTTCTCACATCAATTTAGGTACACGGCGAATATAGTGTAGTAGACTATTGTTTGTTATCTTCTTGTGTGCACGACCAATTTGCTTGAGATCGAGCCCACATCATATCTGGATCCACCAGTGCTAATAGCCTAATAGTTACTTGATCCATTCCAAATTACAAGAACTTTCTTAGAAAGTCAAAGCATCTCAAGTTTGACCAATATTATAAAGATAATTACAAAGATTTATAACCCCAAATATGTATTTACGAAAACTAAATTAATGAAGAATCTAATGATACTTATTTAATATCATAAATATTATTATTTTATTATATAAATTTGATCAAACTTAAGATGTTTTGACTCTCCAAAAAAGTTGGAATAATTTATAATTTAGGATGGAGGGAGAAGTTAGCTAATAGCAAAAAAAAATTAACTATTAGCTAGCTAATTATTATCAGGGGTTGTTTGGATCCGTCAATTAGAAGATGGTTGGAGATACATATGAACTATTAGTACCCTTCACTAACTAATGAACTAATCATTAGTACCTCATTTCTAATAGTAAGTAGGCCTATTAGTACACCTACTAATTTTAGCTAGTAACTATTGATACTGTAGTTCCAAACAGGTCCATTTCAGACAGGTTGGCCCGGTAACTATTGGCACCGTAGATCCAAACAAATCCTGCAGGCAGGTTGTCCTCGGAGCAATACTAAGGCTTTGTTTAGATTGCAAATTTTTACAACCTGAATACTGTAGCACGTTTCGTTTGTATTTGACAAACTTTGTCCGATCATAGATTAACTAGGCTCAAAAGATCCGTCTCGTGATTTACAACCAAACTATGTATTTAGTTATTTTTTTACCTACATTTAATGTTCCATACATGCGTCCAAAAATTGATGTGATGGAGAGAAAGTGAAAAAACTTGGAATTTAAAGGTGATCTAAACAAGGCCTAAATAAAAAAACAATAGAACCCTATGTTCGCTAGCCATTGTTATAGAAGTTATTACTTTGTTAGGGGGAACCTCAATAGATCCACCCCAATTTATATATGGAAGCTATTGCAGATTGTAGATTGTACGTTAAAAGCTAGCGTGAGCCAAAATTACGGGATTCTATAATACTTCCTCTGTTGGACATTATAAATCGTCTTTGCTTTTTTTAGATACATAGTTTTTGTTAAGTCAGCTCAATGTGAGTTTCACTAAAGTTTTATGGGTATTAAATAAGCTGATATGGTATAGTTTAAATGAAGAGAGAGATGAAAATAATTTCTATGGGATGAAATAAGTTTCATGGGATGAAACTTGTTTACATTGTTTCTAACATCAGGAAGTCTCGAAAACAGAGCCATAAAACTCCCACTAAAACTAGCATTATACACCTAGATACGCTATGTACCTAGAAAAATCAAATCAGCTTATAATTTGAAACAAGTGGAGTGTATAATCTGGTTATTGGAATCACAATCTAGTCTAGTCTAGACTATAAAAAGTGGCTTGAACAAAGTATAGGAGGATCCAAACAACACGACCCACGCAAACCTCTTATATACGAGAGTATGTTACAAGGCTAGAGTTGCTTAGTTTTTAATCAGTGGCTTAATAACGAGTCCTAACAAATCAAGCGGGGTCCAATGCTACGTAGTCGTAGTACTTTATAGGAGTCCTAACAAATCAAGCGGTACTGCTCGTAGTACTTTAGGAGTCGATCGAGCGTGGTTACAGTGCGTTTTCTGATGGGATTGGAACCACTCTATGCTTTGCTTTTACGGGTCTATCCCTCTCCGAGCGAGCTAACTGGCGTCGTCTCGAGCAAGAAAGGAAGGAACACAACATACCCATGCAAAAAGGCCAAAAAAAAATGAAGGCCGTAGCGTTGCTTCCTCGGCACAACTTTAACTAACTTGGCCCACAGCGCGCGCGACCATGCACGCGCACACGTCGTCGTCCGGACACTGCGCATCGCCCGTGGCCGCGCGCCTGCCGGCCGGGGAGTCGGGGACGACGGGGCCGGAGAACGAGAACCCAGCGGGGACGCCGGACGCCGACGGCCAAACGAATCGGCGGAACTTTTAGGTGCGGTGCGGTGCAGGGGCCTTTCCGTTTAGCGGTGGCAATCTCAGTTCGTTCTTGGGGCCAGCCAGACGGATCGGATCGGATCAGAATCTGTGCTCGGCCGTCGCGGTCCGATTAGTTATGCGTGCTTGTCTCACTAGTGCAGGATTGGACATTAGTTCTAGTTGAAAACCGCCGGTTGGTAATCCGGGAATAAAGACCCCCTCTAGTCCCGTTCTGATAATCGAGATTAAAAGTTGACCTTTAGTTCCAATTATTATTATCAATTAGGACTAAATGGTCATTCAGGTATTGCACTAGGGCTGGCATCTGTAGTTCTGATCGGTGTTCTCAACCGGTACTAAAGGTTTTTTTTTCTATTTCATTCCTTTCATTTTATGGTTTCTTTTCAATTCAATTCTTTTTGGTTTCGATTAGATATTCGTATACGAATTCTACACTGCTAATATATGTCCACGTATACGGTTCCGTTCGAGCATTATACATAAATAACACACTAAAATGTATGAAACTACATATATATATAAATATTTGAAGAGATTGTACATGCATGGAATATGTACATAATAAAGTCACAAAAACCTTGTACTGGTCATGTCCTTGGGATTTCATTCAACCCTAATTATCTTCAGTCGTATGGCTATTAGGTATTAATTCTTTAGGGTCATAGTGGTATGCGTCTTTAGGATAACCTCTTGAATTGCTTTGATCTGATCACATCGCATAACCTTTCACTTCCTCCGTTCAATCTTCAATTCGAATGAAAGAAAAGTATGAATATATATATATATATATATATATATATATGATTATATATATCAACACAATGATAATAAATAAATTGTGTATATTTTTTACGTACTTCGAGGATCTCTTCACTTGTTCTCCTTAAGTACTCCATCATGAACTCGCAGACGTAGTATTCACATAAGTTGTTCCCCGATCCTGCTGCAAACACCACTTTACGAGAAAAAGATTCGTCATCAAATAATGAAGCATGGTAATAATGAATTGAACTAAATAAATATGACGGTGACCTAGCTAGTATTTACTAGGTATTGGACTACATTCAGAGGCACTTTCCACTGACCATAATGGTGTTTCTCGGATAACCTTTTCCAAGCACTGTCCAACAAAATAAATAAATAGAGTTATATCAATAAAATGGCATAAAAGAGTATACACTGTGCGAGATCAAAATTATCACCGGAGAATATCTATCATTTCTTGGTAATATTTTCGGGTTTTGTTGCTGAGTCAAAGATCTTTCCAGTACTTCTGGGCATATCGACGACCAACGGTATCTAGTGATAGCTACAAGTTTATACGCAGGCATAACTCATTAACTAAAGTCAACATGGAGTAGGCAAAATAAAATGGGCACAAGATATTAACACTCACCTGAAGTTGTAAGGGAAGAGTATCAGTGTCTTGTTATGTTGGTTATCTAATAACCTAAACAGATTATTCTCCACTTGAGGTCGCCATCTATCATATGGAGTAACAGTGTCCTTGAATGTGCGATTCAGATCCATAATACCAACAACAGCTAACCCTTTTCTCTTTAGTTTTAGCATCTCATATCTATATTTATATAGTACAAAAGAATATATAGAGTGTGAGGATAACTATATATAGATAACGAACTAACATGCAAGTTACTTCAATTGTAGAAAGAATCACTTACAGACACCAGCAGCTGAGGAGAGATTTGTCGAGAGCATCCTGGTTTAATAGTTAGTGTAATTCATTAAACTAAATATGTAAAACGCCATAGCCACTGAAGTAATGCTCTGGTCTAATTCTGACAACAAGCCATGTCTCTTCGGTGTCACATGCTCTTAAGTACCACTTGTTTAACAAGTACATTTGTGTACCCAGTGATGACAAGGACTTAGGGTTGACAAGACTCCTGCCATACTCATAGGTCTGGTAAATATTAAAGTTGGTTGTTGGTATGAATCCTTCCCCAATGAGTTGTAGAGGTGTGAGACCTATTGTGACCATGAAGTCTTGGAGTGTCTCCCTATCGATTGTACCACCTTATGCGTTTGTACAATCATCCTCAATAACTAGCGAGTCGATAGATTGCTTAGATTGCTGCCCGAGCTGTACAACATCTTTCCCTGCTCCTTTCGCTTTCAGCAACGCCTTATATGACTTGTCGAGAGAGTGTTCATAGTCCGATAATGGCGAGGGCTTACGTGCATCACGCTACTTTTTCTCGCGCTCATTGATTTTTTTTTAGTTCTCGTTGAGCTATGTAGTGCGGCTTTGGCGGGTTTTTCTCAAGTTCTAACCTCCTTGCTCTTGATTCTATTAGACCTTGCTTCTAGTTAACCAAATCTTTTTGTGACGCCGCTTTTGATTCCTCTTCGGACTTCTCATAAGATAGTTTCTCCGGAGGGGTTTTTGTTTTATGACGGTTGGCTTTCTTCTTCATCGAGGACTTCACCGGGGTGGGGCCTTCTTCTGGCTCTACGGCGCGGGAGGCGGAGAAGGGGGAGACCGCCTTGGAGGAGATGGAGATGGAGATGCAACCGTGCCATGGAATGCATCATCATCGTCAGAGCATCATCATCGTCCATAGCACTCTGATGATCATCATGGGATAGAAGAACTGGACTCAGGTTGGGAGACCTATGAGTACAAAAATGATTATTATGTGAGAAGCCAATAGTTGAGAATGATTCATTATTGAAAAACTATTCCGTTCACTTTCATCCGCACCTATCATGAGGTAGTTGAGGAGGAGGCGACGGTACCCTAGCCGCCGCACCGGGAATAATGATGTAGCGCTTGCGTCATAAAATGAATGAATGCTCTGCTTGTCCTAGGGTCTTCTCCTCATCACCTCCAGGAAAGTCAAGAGGCACTTCCCTATAGTCTTTGATAACTCTATCTACCGAGACGCTATAATAGCCAGGTGGAATTGGATTCCCATGGCTTGTTGGTGTCTTCTCGGGGACCACAGGAGAAACAATACCGTGCGCCACTAAGACTGTGGCACCGGTATGCCCCAAGGGAATGTGCAGCTCACATGGCGTTAAAGGCACGGTGATGTCATCCACAGGAAAGTGCTACAATGCGTCATCTTGATTTGGGAGCTTAGTGGAAGCGTAACTGCTTCTTAGCTGAGGGGGCTAACGTTGACTACATGCTCTGATGTTGATGACTGCCTCTGACTACTCAACTGTAGTGCCACTTACCGTTTGATTTCCTCTTGCATTCTTGCGTCCATATTTAGTTCTTGCTCCCACGATCGAAGCACCACCTCCTCTAACCTACGGATTTGCTCTGCCTCCTTATCCTTCCTTCGCTGGCAGCTTCTATAGGTAGCGGCGTCCTCAAGGAAGCCATGCCGCCATGAAATCAACCCTTTGTCTCATGTTCACCCAGGGTGTTCAGGAGTCTGGATGGCGTACGTCAGCTCATCCTTCTCTCAGTTGGGCACAAAGGCACCACTAGCAGAAGCATCTACAATATCGATAAGTCTTTGTGTTGCTGTTTCGATTTTCCCACCAATGATCAGCTCCCCGGTCTGTGGGTTCAGTGATCCCTCATGTGTGAAAAACCAATTCTTGGAGCGTTCAGACTAGTCGAGTGAAAATGGATGGATCCCACTGGCAAGCAGGTCTGCTTCCATTTTTTGCCACTTTGAAATGGCACTCCTGTAGCCACCTAATCCTGTTTTATGATGGTATACCTTGTGCCATGCATTTTGTTGGTTCCTTCTCACCTGTTCCTCACCCTCTTCCGAGGTCCTGTACCTCACAAATTTAGGCCAGTCGTCCCTCAACTTTTTGTACGGGTTATTTTGACTAAAATCTGGAGTCAGATTCTTCGTGACAAATTCATTGTATAGCTTCTTCTTTTAGGTTTGGAATTGTGTGGCCATCTTCTTGAGTGGCCAACTTTTAACTAGTTTTCTTAAATCTTCACCTACGGGTAGATTGAAATGTGCATTGACTGAATCCTAAAGAATGTCCTTCTCTCGCTCAGAGACAAAACTGATCCGAGGATCATCCTTCTTCTATTTCCATTCACGGACGCTGATTGGGACCATGTCCCTAACAAGAACCCCGCAGTGGTTTACGAACTTCTTTGCATTGTTTTTTGGCTGGAGCGGTTCGCTGGTATTAAGATCGACTTCTGTGATTATGTAGTGGCCCTCCAACGATTTTGTCGGGCCTCGTACACTTTTACTACTTTTCGTCGACGTTGTCGATCCAGAGGGCTACATTTGTAGAAACACAAAGATTCACTAATACATATATATATATATAAATTATTGGAACTATGTTTAATTTCATATATATAAGAGATGCAAGATTATTAACAAATATACCCCGCTAGCATTTTCTTGCACATGATTTTCTTGCACAAGAAGTTCTTGCTCATCTTAAAAATTCAGTAAGTATTGAGAGCCGTCATCGAACTTCGGGTCGGCCTCATTGTGGTTGGGGCGATATTGAGTGCCGACATTGATAATGTTCATCATGGCCTCATTCTGGTCATAGTCTTCTTTCGGCTCGGCCATCTTAAGTACCACAACTATATATAAATGAAAACTATACACTAGTCATGCATATGCAAATGTAGCAAGTGAATGGCTTAAACTTAAATAACTATATATAGACTTCAGGAGTTATTATTTACGCTGAGCTCAATCTGGTTAGGGTTTGCGCCTTGGTTAGGGTTCGGAGTGGATTCATGTCACACTAATTATGAAGAATCAAATTCAAATATATATATATATATAACTATATAGAATTCAGGGTTATTATTTACGCCTTTATTAGGGTTTGGAGCGGAGCTCGGCCGGGTTCGGGTTTGGAGTGGAGCTCAGGATATTAGGATATATATCAACATTAGTGTATATAAATATATGAAAATTATCAAAATTCAGATATATACCAAAAAATTCATAGCACTAATAAAAATAATCTTTTTAATTGTGACGAAGATTCAAATATATTTCTACAACTATATATTGTAGTACACACTACTACATTTTTTCTACAATTCATTGCACTCAACATTTTCTATATATATATATATAAGTAAACTACTACATTTTTTCTATTTTGTCTACAAATAAAATATATCAATTTTTTCTATGCCAAAAATATGCACACACACACACACACTCATACACACACCACATATGCACACACTGTTGCTCACATGTGTGCAAACGGAGTTCCTTCGGCGTACGGCGAGGGAAGACTAGGACGACGAGCATGATCGAGCACGGTGGGGCCGAGGCGAGTGCGATGCACCGGCGATCGGCCGGAGACGAGGATGATGAGCGCGTGCGCGTAGAGCTAGCCGGGGATGAAGCTCGTGCGTGGATGACACATGCGCTCCGATGGCGGCGAGGGCGTCGGCGGGGTGACGAGGATGACGTGCGTGGAGCCAGGGACGAAGCACAGCGCGTGATGAGAGGTAGTGCTAGAGGCAGGCGCATGGAGCCGACGATGATGAGGACAGGGATCGATGATGGTGGTGGATCCAAATCAGATCTTGGGGAGGGCGAGGACGACGACGACGGATCCAGATCTAGGCGCCGCGCACGGATGGTACATGCGCGAGCTGGGCCGCCGGTGGAGACGGCGAGAGAGGTGTGCGCGTGTGGAGACAGTGATGATCGAGCGGCACGGCGGCGCAGTGGCTCTCGGGCGAAGAAGATGAGATGATGGAGGAGGGAAGAGAGGAGACGATATATAGGAGGGACCTTTAGTCCCGGGTGAAGCCACGGCCCGGGACTAAAAGTCATTTAGTCTCGGGTGATGGTTATAATTGGGACAAAGGTCTGACCTTTAGTCCCGGGTGCAGCCACGGCCGGGGAGTAAAGGCAATTTTTGGTGGGCCGTTAAAACGCAGCCTATCTTTAGTTCCAGGTGGTTAATCTACCCAGGAGTAAGGGCGTGTTTGGGAGAGCTTTTCTGAGTCTCGCTTATAAGCTGAGCAGGCTTATCTGATAAGTCACGATCTGAAGAATCTGCTATCTGAATAAATTGGGCGTTTGGTTGTTCTGATTATTTCAGGGTGATTATCTGTCCTTGATGTAAATTGACCTATCTACCCCTGGGCGGAGTCAGAGACCTCGTCCGGATGGGCCTCCAACTCAGTGCCCCCACAGAGACCTCGCTGGCTCCCTCCTCCTCTTCCTCTTCCTCCTCCTCCTCCTCCTCCTGCTCCTCGCCTTCCGACAGCGTGGGCAGGCGGCACCCCTCCGGGCTACACCATCATCTTCCCCCCGGCACGGAACCGGCGGTGCTTCAAGGGGTGGCGCACGCCGAGGCGCTTGTCGTGGATGGAGGAGGCGGCGGCAGTGAGGGATCTACTTCACGGGAGTCTGATCCACCGCTCCCGTGCCAGATCTGCCACGCCGGAGTCGGATCCGCCGCTCCCGTGCTGGATCCGCTGCACTGGAGCCAGATCTACCGCTCCCCAGCACGAGCGCCGCCACCATTGGAGGAGGGGGCCGAGACATGCATGATGCCACTGCCAGAGGAGGGGGACGGGCCCCGCGCGCCCGCCAGGAGACCCACCTCGCTCTCGCCGGGGTGCCGCGTGCCCGCCTCGGTCCCGCCGGGGGGGGGGGTCGTGCTAGGGAGAGGAGGGAGGGCCGGGCCGGAGGGGAATGGGAGGCGGCGGCGCCGGGAGGGAGCGAACGAGGGAGGGAGTGAGCACAGGACCGCTTGGGTCTGAGGGACAGGGAGAGGAAAATCCTGCACGATTTGGGAAAAGCGGGGTCGAGCTCACGATTTGGGAAGCGTTGCGGGCAACCGTCAGTCGCGGAAGCGCGTTCGCTGGCAGGCTCATAACGCAAGGCGTTTGTGCGGGCTTTTTGGCTTATCTTGCTCAGAAGCTGAGCAAACACTCTCCCAAACAGGGCCTAAAGATGGGCTGCAGTTTGGCTTCCCGCCAGTTTCTAGAAGTTTTTTTTTTTTATATATTTCTTTTATATAAATATCTAGAGAGTTGTTAATTGGCTAGTAAATAAAATATTAGTCAAAAAAAAAAAAATCCTAGACCTGGTTTTGCGTTATTATACACAAGAAAAATATGTAACCTAAACTCTTTTGTTTTGCCATATAAATATTTAAAATAGTATAAATAATAATCACTATTTTCACCAAGCAAAAATATACTTCTTAATTAAAATCATTAAAACTATTGCTTTTCAACAGGAAATTAGTTTTCACATCTTATTAACGTTGATCGTTTGTTTTTTCATCGCACATTCTTCACAGGAAATCCATCGTGAAGCAGAAAATTCATTTAAACCATAGAAAATATGAAAAACACAATAGAAAAAACTGAAGTCACAATTATTACATAATAGGTATAATACATCACCATATCAAGCAGGAACAATAACGAACTTCTTCTTGACGTATGTCCCTTGGTTATGATTGCGCCGTAACCATGGAGTGTCCTCATCATTTAGCAGGACGCTTGGGTCGCTGTTCACTATGAAGGGCGGAATTCCATCATTCTTTTCAAAATCTTCTGACATGTCAGACTTATCCTCGATTCTCACGATGTTTCTTTTTCCTAAAAGAACTATGTGGTGCTTTGGCTCATTGTCTGAGACGTTGTTGTTTTTTCCTTTCTTCGGTTTGGTGGACATGTCCTTCACATAGAACACCTGATTCACATCCTTGGCTAAGACGCATGGTTCGTCTCTGTACCCAAGATTATTGAGGTCCACTATTGTCATTCCGTACTGATGGTCAACTATTACCCCACCTCCGGTCACCCTCACCCATTGGCACCGAAACAAAGGGATCTTAAAATAAGGTCCATAGTCTAGTTCACATATCTCCTCTATGCGGCCATAATATGTTTCCTTATTCCCATTTGGGTTTGTGGCATCTATGCGATACCACTATTTTGGTTGGTGCTCCTTTTATCTTGGGCTATCGTATAAAATGTATTGCCATTTATCTCGTACCCTTTGAATGTCAGGATATGCCAAGATGGTTCCCTAGACAACAAGTATAGTTGCTCATCCAGACTCTCGTCACCCTGACATCATTTTCGCAACCAACCACCAAAAGTTTCCATGTGTCAACGTGTAATCTAGGCTTCAGTCCTCCCCGGGAATTCGCCACGTACAATGTCCTTGTGTACCTCAATAAATGGATCCACCAAGGAGGAATTTTGCAGAATAGTGTAGTGTGCTTTACGAAAATAATCATCCTCCTTGCCAATATATGCTTTCTTCCCTAGTGTTCCCTTTCCACTTAGTCTCCCCTTATGCCGTGATTCAGGAACACCAATCGGGTCAAGGTTAGAAATAAAATCAATGCAAAACTCAATGACCTCTGTTCCGTAGCCCTTGGTGATGCTTCCTTCTGGCCGAGCATGGTTGTGAACATATTTCTTTAGGACTCCCATGAACCTCTCAAAGGGGAACATGTTGTGTAGGAACACATGACCGAGAATACTAATCTCTTTGATCAAGTGAACTAGGAGGTACGTCATAATATTAAAGAAGGATGGTGGGAATATCAACTCAAAGCTGACAAGACATTGGACCACATCATTCTGTAGCTTTGCTAGATGCGCTGGATTGATCGTCTTCTGAGAAATTACGTTGATGAATGCACATAATTTCACGGTGGCTAATTGTACATTTGGAGGTAGAATCCCTCTCAATGCAACCGGAAGCAATTACGTCGTAAGCACGTGGCAGTCATGAGACTTTAAGTTTAGGAATTTCTTTCCTATCACATTTATTATCCCCTTTACATTCGAGGAGAAGCCAGATGGGACCTTGATGCTGTTTAGGCATTCAAACATGCTTTCCTTCTCTTCTTTGCTAAGAGTGTAGCTGGCAGGACTTAAGTACTGGCGTCTATCATCTACCTTCTCTGGATGCAGGTTCTCTCGTTCTTTCATACACTGCAGGTCCTGTCTTGCTTCTAGTGTGTCCTTAGACTTTCCATACACACCAATAAAGCCTAGCAGGTTCACACAAAGATTCTTCGTCAGGTGTATCACATCGATTGCGCTGTGGACCTCTAGGACTTGCTAGTAGGGTAGTTCCCAAAATATGGATTTCTTCTTCCACATAGGTGCGTGTTTGTTAGCATCATTCGGAACAGGTTGGCTGCCAGGTCCCTTCCCAAAGACTACTTGTACATCTTTGACCATATTGAATACATCCTCACCACTACGGTTATCAGGCTTTGTTTGGCGCTCTGCCTTACCTTTAAAATGCTTACCTCTCTTTCTTAGGGCGTGATTCAATGGAAGAAATCGACGATGACCCATGTACACGACCTTTCGACATTTTTTTTAAAAATATACCTTCCATGTCATGAAAACAGTGCGTGCATGTATTATATCTCTTGTTTGACTGTCCTAAAAGATTACTAAGAGCAGGCCAATCATTGATTGTTACGAACAACAATGCTCACATGTTAAAGTGTTCCTGTTTGTACTCATCCCACACACGTACGCCTGTGCTGCTCCACAAAAGTAGAAGTTCCTCAACTAATGGCCTCGGTACACATCAATATCATTTCTAGGTTGCTTCGGGCCTTGGATGAACATTGGCATCATAATGAACTTCCGCTTTATGCATAGCCATGGAGAAAGGTTGTAGATACATAGAGTAATAGGCCAAGTGCTATGATTGCTGCTCTGCTCCCCGAAAGGATTCATGCCATCCATACTTAAAGCAAACCTTAAGTTTCTTGTATCATCAACAAAATTTAGAAATTCTTTGTCAATTGCTCTCCACTAGGACCCATCAGCGGGGTGTCTTAACATATCATCTACCTTATGGTCTTCTTTGTGCCATCATAGCAACTTTGCTGCTCTTTGTTTCTAAACAAACATTTCAAACGTGGTATTATAGGAGCATACCACAACACCTTGGCAGGGATTCTCTTTCTGGGACGCTCACCATCGCCCTCAACATCACAAGGGTCATCTCGCCTGATCTTATACCGTGATGCACGGCATACCGAGCATGCATCCAAATTCTCGTACTCCTTGCCGCGGTAGAGGATGCAGTCATTAGGACATGCATGTATCTTCTAGATTTGTAATCCCAGAGGGCAGACAACATGTTTTGCTACGTATGTAGTGGCAGACAATTCGTTTGCCTTCGGAAGCATCTTCTTTGTGATAGTCAGTAACTCCCTAAATCCCTTATTGAATATACCATTCTTTGCCTTCCATTGCTGCAATTTCAATGTGGTACCTAACTTTTTTGCCCCTCTTCGACAGTCGGGTATAGCAATTTCTTGTGATCCTCTAGCATGCGCTCGAACTTGATCTTCTCCTTTTCACTTCCGCATTCTCTCTGTGCATCACGGATGGCCTAACCAAGATCGTCAGCGGGCTCATCTTCTACAGTTACCTCTTCTTCAGCAGCTACCTCTTCTTCATCTTTCCCCATTGCAGTATCATCAAAGGTACCATATTCAGTAAAACCACGAATAATCATGTTGTCATCATCCCCTTCTTCTTTTTTCATCTTCTTCCATTATAACACCTCTTTCTTCGTGCTTAGTCCAACAAATATAGTTTGACATGAAACCCAACGTAGACAGGTGTTCGTGAATTTTTCTTGAGCAAGAATAATCTTTCTCATTCTTACATAGAACACATGGACAACACATGAAACCATTTCACGTGTTTGTCTTGGCCACATTTAAGAAATCATGCACGCCCCTCATGAACTCTAGGTGAGCGGCGATTAGCATTGTACATCCATTGCCGGTTCATCTGCATTACATGACGTACACCATATCAAAAACTTGTAATAACCCATATTATACAACATGCATGGTTAGTAGTTAATTAAAAGATCCAAAATATTCATCAATCAACATGATTAATTAATATCCTATACCACACAACTGTTTCACGTACTCTCGAACATTAATTTATTAAAGCCTTGATACAATGTAGATAATCCTAAATAGTACTAAACAAACTAAACCTACAATACACTTTAGTAGAATAAAGATTTCATGACCAATTTCAACTAAAATAGACAAATTATTCTTCTGCTGGTTCACTGCCTCATCATACACAGGTGCACTCTCATCAGCTGCCTAAGTCTCCTTTGCAAGAGATTTTTGGACGTGCTCAACATTCTCTTCCTCCCAATACCAATCGTCGCATGATTCAGTGCCATTTCACTAAAATTACAATAACAAATCAAGAACTTTAATTAAAATCATCATGAAAAATAGCTACAAACCATAGCAAAACATGACAAAACAATTACTCACTTCGTGATCCGGACACGTGTAGAAGATACGCCCATGGTTGGGACCCTTCTTCTTCACCCTGCACTCCCTCACAATCTTCTGCCCACACTTGCCGCACGTAATGAGAGAGAGGTCCAGTCTTAGTCACTTAGGGACCCCATGCGAGGTCGAGGACCCGAAAGCACTTGCCATCTACAACTCTCTATACTCATTTTCATTAACTACTATTAGTTTCTCATTTTGTGAACCATGAAATTAAATGAGTTATATACTAAAAAACCTTTTATTTCTTAATTTACTAAACCATGCATGAAATGAGGCAATGAAAGGTGCATACTAGTTTTGATGAGCTACTATAAGATTTCTTCATCTACATATGCAAACTATCAAGTGAGTTTGAGCTCAAATGCCATATAAATAAAAAATATTCACCATTATTCCCAATCTAGAAAACAAAAATTTCTCTATTTCTAGACCATGAAATGAGGCAATGAAAGGTGCATACTAGTTTTGATGAATTATTATAAGATTCCTTCATCTTCATATTTAAACTATCAAGTGATTTTGAGCTTAAATGGTATATAAAAAAAATCCACCATCAATCACAATAAAAAAACCACAAATTTATCTATTTGTAGACCAAGAAATGAGCTATGCGAACTCTTTGAGACATAGAGATGGCCTCTCTCGCTCCCACCCCTCCCCTCCCCGGCGCCCTCCCATACAGTAGCCCCACGTCGGTGCCTACTCATGGCCCGACGGCCACCCTCCCAGTCCGAGCCCCTTCACCCTCCTCCTCCTCGGCAACCTGTGGGTCGCTCCAAAGGTGAAAGGTGGCGCGACGCCATCCGTCCTCATCTGCAAGCGGCGGCTCCTCTCCCATTCCTTCGTTCAAGGAGGTGCTCCTTTCTGGTGGCGCTTCTTCTTCACCTTGCAGAGCAGGTGGTGGCTGAAGTTCACCGCCTCCGAGAATCGTTCTCCGGTCATGGGCCCCTCAGCGTCCGCGGAGAGGGCCTCTCGACGGGCGGGTGGCATCGGTCACGAGGGTCGCCGTGCTTCGCAAGCGGCGGCCGCGGGCTGCGCGAAACCTCGCCGCTTCGGTCTTGGCGGACCTCGGGGGAGGTGGTTTAATTGTCTCCCCGTCTCACCGTGGCGGCCTCCTCGCTTGAAGGGGCCTCGCCGCTTCAGTGCGGGCGATTGGCCACCGTGTCCGTCTGTGGTGGCTGTGGCGAGCTCTGCACGCGCGGCGGCTCCTCGGGCTCTCTCCTCGTGTGGCGTCCTAAGTCCATGCTTTGGGAGACTCGAAATCTGTGAAGATGGTGTCCTCAACAATGCGCTTTGACGATGGGGGCTCCGGGCGGCAGGGCGGCGCGGCCGCTCTGTGCACGCGATGAGATGTCATCGCCGAGTCAGGAAGCGGCACCGTTCGAAGGCTGCTGGCTCGGGCGGTCTGTCTGGCCAGGAAGATGAAGAGAATAACGTGTCTGCCGCTTGCGATCATGCTCAACCGTCTCCGGTGATGCTCCCGCCTGCCTCGTCGTGTCATTGATTGTTCAGCTAAGATGTCCAGGGCTGAAGATGAACTTCGCAATGCGCTCTCGGTCTCGATTGTTGGAGACACCGCGACTCTTTCGGTTGACGTTCTGGTTGATGAGTTAGCTCGCCGTCATGAACTCCCGATCGAGTCGCTGGAGTTTCATAGTCTGAGCCATGAAGATGGTCTGCTGATCCTCCCCGATGAAGCTTCTGCTGTCCGAGTCTACAATGAAGGAAGGCCTCTTCACTTGCCTCTGTTCACCCTGTTCTTCTAGCGCTGGTCTCGGTTCAAGGGTGCGTCTGCAGTGGTGTTGCCCTTGCTTGTTGACATTGAGCTGAGGGGTATACCTGCACATGCATGGGAACTAGAGACGGCGGAACATCTTCTGGACGAGTGGGGCTGGGTGCGCGAGCTCCATCCTGCTACGATTGATCGCAAGGACTATTCGGTTTTCCACTTGAAGGCTTGGTGTTCTCAGCCAGAACTCATCCCGGTGACTTTGGACTTGGACATTGTTGAGCCCCCGATACAAGTTGAAGAATTTCCGCCGGTGAAGCGTGCGTTAAGGTATGAAATCAAGATTGCAGTTTCTGCGTCGACTTCATTTGGGATGGAAGACGATCCACCTTCGCCTCCGCTGCACGACGACTCCGACCAAGGGAGGCGTCGACACCGGCGTCAAGCCCCTGCCTCACCGGAGTCCGTCGCCCTTGGGTCTGGTGCCTCCAATGGTGCCCCGCGGGTCCCTGTGCATCGGCGATTTTGCGCTGGCCCGGTGGTTGTAGACCAAGGGGCGGAAGTCGAGGATCCGATTGATGGCGCTAACTCTGCTGCACCCGAGGCGACGCAGGCGGCGGCTTCACAGCCCGTGGAGCCCGAGGTGACATGGGCGCCTTCAAGTCTCTCGCCTGCCTCGTCCCTGCCGGTGGCCACTGATGATCCGGCGGCACTGGTCATTTTGCCCGGATTGGCGAACGAAGATTTGATCCCTCAGACACCGGGATTTCCGTTCTGGTTGTCGGAGGCTGGTCCTGCCTCGTCGGTTCGGCTGGATGAAAATCTCAGCAACGACACATGGTGGGCTAAGGATGGCACTATGGCCCAGTCTCCAGGGGACCGGCCTGCCGGCCCACTGCTTTTAGGCCCACATTCCTCGAGGGGTCCTGACCAGTCGGGCCTGACGTCTCAGGTCATCAGTGGAGCGGGGCTCCTTGCTTCTCCATCTCTGGATGAAGCTCCAACCCAGGCTCCGGTGCTGGCGGCAATGAGCTCTTCGCCGGATCTTACCGCTGCTGACTCAGCGCCTACAGATGCCCAGGGCATCTTGGCGGGCAGGGGGGTCACTTCTCCTATGAAGAACCTCTCCTGGCCGCGGCTAGGCTTCCAGAACCTCTCCTGGCAAGCGTGGAAGCCTTGGCCGGGCCGGCGGCCGTTGATGTGCTAGCCGTGACTCCGAACCGGACCTCTGCCCTTGGTCCTAGGTGTGTTGAGGTCATGGCTGAAACTCCGCCTGCTGCCACACGTAGGTCTCCCAGTGGCAAGGCCATCCTTGAGTCTCCGTCGAGGCGCAGATCAAGGTTCATGAAGAAAATCTCTAAACGGATTGAAAAAATCCTTCCTACTCCACGCGCCCCGAAGCCAAGAGCCCGGTCTCACACGTCTGCTGCCCCACCACGAAGAAGTAGGAGAATTGCGGGTGTTGGGCCAGAGTCACCATCCAGAGCTATTCCCACCAGGTACAGGAAAAGAGTTATGACAGTCCTGAACGTCATCAATGAAAATGATGGTATTCATCAAGATGTTCTGGATGCTTATGGCAAGTTGTTCGGTCAACCTCTCCCAGAATCTCATGTTCAGGCCTTAGCGGCTCTTTTTGGTTGGGCAACCCCGGATGTGGGGGAAGTAGAGAGCATTCCTGATAGTGGGGAGGCTGTGTTGCCAGTCGTTATCTGATTTTGTTCTCTCTCGTCTGGTCGATTTCCCTTCTTCATAACATAATGAATCCTTCAAACATCCTATGCTGGAATGTTCGCGGCCTCAATTCGAGGGCTCGCCAAGATGCAGTGCGTACGCTAGTGAATTCCTCTCATGTTGACTTTGTTTGCTTACAAGAGACAAAAATGCCAGTAATTTCTCAGGGCGTCATTCTTTCAATGTTGGGCTCGGTTTTTTATCATTGGGTCGTTTTGCCGGCTGTTGGTGCAAGTGGAGGAATCCTTCTGGCATGGAGGCAGGATCTTGGCCCGGCCACTGCCAGTCGTGTTGATGAACACAATATTTTTGTGCAGTTCTCCCCTGCTGGCCTACAACCTTGGTGGCTTACTTGTGTATATGGGCCTCAAGGTGATGAGAGGAAAATACTCTTTTTACAAGAATTAAGAAATGTGAGATCTCGCTTGTCAAGGACCCCGGTCATTCTTGGGGATTTTAATCTCATCACAAATGTCAAGACAAAAACAATGGGATTCTTAATAGAGCAATGATGGGCAGATTTCGCCGTCTAATCAATGAATTGGAGTTAAAAGAGCTGCCCTTGCAAGGTCGAAAATTTACATGGTCAAATCAGCAAGAATCCCCTACGCTTGTCAAGCTAGATAGAGTGTTTTGTTCCTCGAGTGGGAAAACCTGTTTCCAAACTATCTTCTGCAGAGCGCGCCTCGATGGCTCACGATCATTGCCCCCTCCTTCTGGGTTTGCATGATGTTCAACCTCGCAAGGCAAGATTTCATTTTGAATCCTTCTGGTGCAAACTTGAGGGGTTTTAGGATGCAGTGGAGACTGCTTGGACTTCAGTGGACGCCTCCTGCTGCCCATTCGACACCCTGGCAAGAAAATTCAGAGCTACTATCAGAAGATTACAAAGTTGGAGCCAGAAAAAAATGGGGCATGTCAACACTCAATTGGGGCTGGCCAGAGAGATTTTGCACCAGCTTGAAATTGCTCAAGACCATCGAGCCCTCTCTAGCCTAGAGCTCTGGTTGCGTAACAAACTCAAGCTGCACTCTCTGGCACTCTCGTCTCTGCAGCGCACCATTGCGCGCTGCTGATCTCGCATCTCATGGCGCTGTGAGGGCGATGCCAACACAGCCATGTTTCACTCCCATGCTAGGCATCGGATGAGGAAAAATTTCATATACAAGCTCACAACTGATGACGGTTTGGTTCTCACAAAACATGAGGAGAAGGAGCATAATATCTTCAATTTCTATAGTACTCTCTTGGGTGAAAATCTGATCGGGTGTTACAATGAAACTTGGAAGCACTAAATGCACCAAATCTTGACCTATCCGAGCTAGATGATCCTTTCTCCGAGGAGGAAGTTTGAAAAACTATCGCCTCCTTGCCTCCCGACAAGGCCCCAGCCCCGACGGTTTCACCGGAAAAGTTTTACAAAGTATGTTGGCCTATAATTAAGCAAGATATTATGGCAGCGACTTTCAATTTGTTTGGAGCAGGAATTTCAACAATTTTGAGCTTCTCAACTCTGCCTTCATCACTCTCTTACCAAAAAGATGATGTCACGAGCATCGTGGACTACAGCACCAATAAGCTTGGTGCATTCCTTTGCCAAACTCATAACAAAGTTGCTCGCTAATAGGCTTGCTTTGGTCGTTTTGATCGCTTGATCACACCAAACCAAAGTGCTTTTATCAAGGGTAGATTCATCTTGGATAACTTCATGTTGGTTCAAAGACACTACAAAAGTAGTATCTACATCAAGCAAAAACAGCTCTCGCATTCTCCTAAAGTTGGACATCACTAAAGCTTTCGATTCTGGCTTCTGGCCTTTTATTTTGGAAGTGTTGCAAGACGTGGGTTTTGGGGTCATTTGGTGTGACATCATCAATGGGTCATTAGCCTCTTCATCCACTCGAGATCTCGTTGAATGGCTCTCCGGGAGAGAATTAAACATCACCGGGCTTAAGACAAGGAGACCTGCTCTCCCCAATGCTTTTATATTGGCCATGGATGTTCTCTGTCTTTTGTTTCGAAAAGCACCAAGAAGAACTTCTCAACCCCCTCGCTAGAAGGAATATACAACACGGATCTCCTTATATGCCGATGACGTGGTCATTTTCCTTCGACCCTCGGTGAGTGACATCGAATCACCCTAGATTTGCTCTGCAGCTTTTTGGGAGGCTTCTAGACTCCGAACCAATATACGAAAAAGTAATGTCCTTCCCATTCGGTGTTCGGAAGAGGACCGTGCAGATCCTCGCTTGCGCATCTCCCCTACCAGATTTCTGAATTTCCTTGCAAATATCTGGGAGTGCCTCTCTCTCCACACAAGTCGACAAGAGCCCAAGTCCACCCTATCATTGATAAAATTCTTGACAGATTGCCGGGATGGAAAGTCGACCGCTCACTAAAGTCGGTAGGAAAATTTTGGTACAATTTGTTCTCACCTCTATGTTAATATATCTGTCAATGGCCATGGATCTTCCTTCCGGCTTTGAAAGCGCTTGATAAGATCGAAGGGGTTTCTTGTGGAAGGAAGAAAAAAAATGTGAGGGGTGGTCACTGTTTGGTTGCTTCGCCCAAGGTAACCCATCCTCTCGAATTGGGGGGCTTGGTATTTCACAATTACAACAACTAGGGTGGGCACTCGTAATGAGGTGGCTCTGGTTGCTCAAAACCGAGCCTGACAAACCATGGATTTTTTTTCCCATTCAAGTGCATCACTCTGTCGAAACTTTTTCTCAAAGACCATATCTTCCGAGGTCGGCAATGGTAAGAATAGACTTTTTGGACCGATAAATGGCTACATGGATGAGTCTTGAAATGCTTGCTCCACTTTGTTCAACTCTGTCTCTAGCCGCAAAGCAAAGAAAAGAACAGTGTATGACGCTCTTCTTGATGGTAGATGGGTTGCGTACATAAGAGGTGCCCGACTTTGTGGGTGTTTTGACTAAATTTCTCGATCTTTGGGACTTGGTTGGCTGAGGTGGTGCTACAGCCGAAAGTGGATGATTCTCACATTTGGAGGTTCTCTTCCACGGAAAGTACTCACTAAGTCGGCTTATGAAGCAATGTTCATAGGGGCCACTCATTTCAAACCACGGAAAGAATCTGGAGGAGGGCGCTGGAAAGTGCCGATTCTTTATGTGGTGGTTGCCCATAACAAATGTTTGGACGATGATAGACTTGCTAGGAAGGGATTACCGCATCCAGAGCAATGTCCATTATGTGATCAAGAGGAGGAGACGATTAATCACCCGCTTGTTTCCTGTGTGTTCTCGCCAAGTTTGGTTCATTGTCTTCTAGCAATTTGGATCTGCAGTGTCTTGCCCCACAACTTTGGGGACCTGCTATTTGATGAGAACAGTGTGAACATTAGGGTGACTGATCTTGTAAAGCAAGGCCTGAACTCCTTGGTTATCCCGGTGGCTTGGGCCATCTGGAATCACAGAACCATTGTGTGTTTTGATGGACAAACAACTTTGAGCTGTATGGGTTGCTCCGTTCTATCGTGGTTGATCTATACATGTGGGATATGGTCGGGCTCGAGGCATTTCTCAACTCCTCGCCTACAGCCTCCTAGTTGATCTTTTTTTTCCTGGTCATGGGTAGTTCCTGGATGTAATAGGTGATCTAGCGTGTGTGTTTTTGTTGGAGTAACCAGTGTACTACCTGGGTGCTTTACCTTTTTTTCTTCTTAATATATTGATACGCAGCTCTCCTGCGTATTCGAGAAAAAAAAGAAATGAGCTATGCTAGTGATGAAACATAGGAGGATGAAATTGGTAACCTTTAGAACCGAAGAATGGATGGAGGAATGAAGTCTTCACCAATCCCGCAAGCATGAACTCTTTCCACGAGCAAGAACAGAGAGCATGTAGAGAGCTTAAAATGGCTCAGACTGGGAGAGGAAGAAGGAGAAAGTATATAGCCTAGGACATGTAGTCCCAGTTTATGGTATAAACTCGAACTACAGGTAGAGTTCTAGTCCTGTTTGAAGCTATCAACCAGGATTAAAGGTTTAGTCACGGCTGGTAGCTCCAACCGGAATTGGTGACCTCTAGTCCCGATCTCCTGCTCTCTTTCGGCAAAAGATGCGTCTCTAGCCGTTGGGCGAAGGAGACTAATCCTATTTTTAGTCCTGAGTCCAAAATAAAATAATTGGAACTAGAGTCTAGAACTGAAAGTCTGTTATGTACTGATGTGGTTAGGCCACGTTTAGTTTGGTGTCCGATTCGGCGCCGCCAAATTCAGGGAGGTACTGTAGCTACAGTACTTTTTCGTTTTTATTTGGTAATACTTGTTCAAACATTGACTAATTAGGCTCAAAACGTTCGTCTCGTAAAGTACAACCAAACTGTGCAATTAGTTTTTGATTTCGTCAACATTTAGTACTCTATACATGTACCGTAAATTTGATGTGACGAGGAATCTTTTTTTTGCATAGTGCCAAAGTTGGGAATTTGCTGAACTAAACATGGCCTTAATTTGGTTCGTGCAGGTGAAGGCGTGCATGCGCGGCGACGCTAGACTTACGTGCTGATGTGCCGGTCGGACCTGAAATTAACGGGGTGATGTGCCCCCGGCCCGGACTGCCCCCGCCCTCCGATCGATGTCCGGTAAGACGATCCGATCCCGTGCGTAGGTACGTGCATCGCAACCCGTTCGATTCCGGGGCACGTCGGTCGAGTCGTGCACCTGAAAACGGGGGCGTACAGGCTACTAGCCGTGGTGTACCGTGTACGTGTACGTGTACGTGTGCCTGTATACCTACTAAACCAAATTGTCGACCTCCTGTAGAAAAGTCAACCTGGGTTGGGATCAGCGAGACAATGACGGTGGAAGAGAGTGCTCCCTCGGTCTAAATTAACTGTCGTTTTTTTTCCATATCATAACTTTAACTAGATTTATAGAAAATACGTGTAACATTTATATCTCTAAATAAATTTATAATAAAAATAAATTTAACGATCTATCTAATAATATTAATTATGTACCATAAATATTAATATTTTTTATATAAAATTAGTCAAAGTTATTTTTTGGAAGTCAAAACGACAATTATTTTGGGATGGAGGGAGTAGTAGTCAAGGTTTATTTTGGCTCAACTTGCACAACAGTCTAATTTTGAACTTTATTAAAGTACGAAACCATATCAGATTTGATTTTAAATGTGGTAGTATACTTTAATATCCAAACACAATACCTAATTTGTTTCAGATAAAAAATAAGAAAATATACAAATAACCCCAATCTTTTTGTGACGCATGCATGAACGTGTGGATCATCTTTCATCTTTGTTAATCTCACAGTAGTTATACACAATAGTCACCTACTTAAGCTGAGTTAATTCTACTCAATTTCCCATATGTTATTAATCTTTTTATTGCACCTAATATTTATTATGAGACTTCAAATTTATTTGATTAAGCTAAAATATGGTTCGGACAAGCCCAATTAAATCCATCAAAGATAGTTAGGTCATTAAATTAGCATGGGCTAGTCCAAAGTGATCACACAATAAACCATAGGCCCCATTGCAATGTATGGGTATGTTTGCTAGTAGTTGTTCGGCTGGTATTAAAGCCAGCCGATAAGCCGGCTGAAACTGATTTGTTATAAGAGAAAAATACTGTAGATTCTAGCTGATAAGTTCAAACGAACATGCCCTAAATCAAATCTTTGGTTCCAGTAGCGAAGTCAAGTTGGGCTGTAATAAGTGAGACAACACTAGTGGTAGAGAGTACTTCTATGGGCAAGGTTTATTTTGTCTTGGGTAGAGTCCAGTTTCAACCTTATATTACAAAACTGGATATTATAGGCCGTCCAATTATAATTACCAGGACAGTCCCTAAACTATCACATAATTAACACAGTAAAATTACTTTCTAGGTCCCTAATCTGTCAAAGTACTATAATCCCAGTCCAAAGCACAAAGCTAGGCTAGGAAGCTGACACTGACACGGTCCAGTTGAAATCAGACATGGGCTTGTTTGCTTTCTCAAGATGAAACTATAGAAGGCCCAACGTAGGTCTTCTGTTTTCGTCTTTCTTACGCCTTGTTTAGTTGGACTCCAAAGTCCAAAAAGTTACCTGTCACATCGAATGTTTGCGGCCCGTGCATGGAGCATTAAATGTAGACGAAAATAAAAACTAATTGCACAGTTTGGTGGGAAATTGCGAGACGAACGTTTTGAGCCTAATTAGTCCATGTTTGAACACTATTTGCCAAATAAAAACGAACGTGCTACAGTAGCCCCAAAATCCAAATTCACCCAACTAAACAAGGGCTTAGTCCGACTTGAACAGCTTGAACATCTTTTTTTTTTACAACAGCTTGAACATCTTTGATAGAGGCATAGAGCACCACATATGGATCCTATACACTCACACATCATGAGTAGTAGTCGTCGAAGTATTTTCGCGTGCAAGAGCTAGAACTCAGAGCTGCCAGTATCCAACATTTCAGTGTTTTCTTCAGTAATTTCAAACGGATTGTGTCTTCAAATCCATATCTTCAGACGCACCAGCTACCGTTAACCGTATCACTCTTATTCATACGTGATTGTAATATACATACACTTGAACCCTTGCAGCACTTCTGGTTATAAGAATTTAAGATGAAGAATAAGGAAATCAACGAAGTCAAGACCTCAAGAGACACAAACACTACATGACGAGCGCAGGACCTGCCTTCACGTAATTACGTGACGCGAGATGCGATTCTCACTTGCTCACAATCTCACATATTGAGACTGGCGCGACTCGGCTCGGTCGTCCATGCATGTCATCAGGCCCTGTCGGCGCATGGGAGCTCCGGCGTGACGACCATGCTGTATATGTGCGCCATCATCCGGCGCTCGAAGTCGCCGCCGCCGCGCTTGCTCCCGCTCCCGCCTCCGCTCCCCCGGCGCGCCCGCGGCACCCGCTTGTCCCACAGCCCGGCCTCGGCGCCGCTGCGCGACCTGGCCAGCGCGGCGCAGGGCCGCATGCCGGACCCGCCCAGCGCCACCATCGCGTCGACGTACGCGTCGCGGAGCCTCGAGAGCAGGAGCGCCGGCGCAGCCAGCAGCGCCACGGCCCGGCGCGCCAACCGGATGCCCTTCCACGACGACGACGCGGCGGCAGCGGAGCCCGCCGACCTGCCGCCGCCAAGGCGGGCCACCTTGAGGCGCCGCGACGGCGAGCCCAGGCGCTGGTAGCTCCTTCGCGCCCAGTACATCTGGATGCTGTGGCGCGGCTTCGACACGAGGCTGGCCATGGTCTGCGTGCAGGGGGGCACCAGGGACCGCTAGCTGCTGCCGTCCGGTGGTGTCGACGGACGGGACGACGACGATGAGATCTGGTGCCGCCGCGAGGTGTGCAGCACGCTGCTGGCGGCTGGGTGGTTATATAGATGCTTGGCACGGGCCAAGCTTAAAGCAGCTCAGCTGATCAGTGGCTGGAAATGCTGGTGCCAGGTCAATATGTGTTCACGTGATGTGATCTCTAGGCTCTAGCTACGTGAGGCTTGAATTCTTTCTTGCCGGCGCATCGATGAGCGGCGGGCGCTGCGCTAGATGGACGTTGACGGTTGGAGTCGCCCGCATTGAAATGGTCCTGCTCGGCGGGTCGTCGAGGTCCTTGTCGAGGCGCCGAGGGAGCTGGGGAGATAATGATCTCTGCAGCCGCCAAAACTGCACCGCTTCGCTCAGATCGTGAACGAACGTCCGTGTCGGGCCTGTTCGCTCGGCTTATAAGACATATTTTTTTTAGCTAATAAATAATATTTTTCTATCCTAATAAATCAATCAACGGTATTTTCAGATATAGCTTATGAACCAAGCGAACAGCAGTAGTAGAGCTGCCGTCCACGGTCCGCGGCAAATGGAGCGCCCGTGGGGTCCTTCCGTTAGTTACTCCGTTCGGATTCGGAATGAGAGGACCGTGCCGAACCGGATTTGACTGGGCTCCGAGTTTTCGCTAACGAAATCGCTTCTGGGCCGACTGCAGATTTTGGCGGCAGTTGGGCCAGCCGAAGATGAGGGATCCCGCGCGGTCGAGTCCAGGCAGTCTTGTTCGTGGGTCGTGAGACCGAGCTTCTTGTCAAAGGCCTACTTTGCGTTCTCCCAATCAAGCGACCGAGGATGACGACGTGAGTTGCGAATATCAAGGTGGAACATAAAATTCAATATTCTATACAAAGAGTCTGTCTACCTAACAACTAAGTGTATTTAAAAAAAGGTTCAGGAATTTTTCTATAATTTAAATGATTCAATAAAAACTTTTTTATTCTTTTAGTTAATGATTTTTTTTGTTGGATTCCACTCCACCTGTGGTTGGGAGCTACTAATTCGTTGGGTCTACAATAATCTTGGATGGGCTCCTAATGAACTAATTTTCACTATTTTTGTTTGTAGTTTTCCTGTGATTCTAAACACGTGTTTGAAATTTTAGGTCTTTTCTTGTTTAAACCGTCTGTCTCCTGGCACCCGATTTTTGACTATACATTTACACTGTCTTTTACATATATTTATACTATCTTATTACTATATTTACATCGATTATTTAGTATATATTGAACAAAATGATGTAATTTGAGGATAATATAACTTATTATAGATCTTAGAAAAATATATGCTAATTTTTTCTGAAAAATTAACAAATTATTTCTGTGAATTACATATATTAGAGAAATATATGTCAAATTTTCACAAATGTTATATACAGAACCAAAACGTTGCATGCACGCGTAGCCCTTCCTCTGCAGCCTGCCACCTGACGACTGACGCGCATGCGCATCAGCCCCACGCCCTTCATCTCTCTTTGCATGCGGTTGCAAATCGGCCCTCCTCTATCTCTGCACGCATCAGTCCCCACGCCTGCCGCCTCCTGATGCGAGCACCACGTGGCGAATCGCACGGCTAAAAATTCGCGTGCTGAAGCAGGACAAAATACCCGAGTGTTGGTTAGGATTTATCAAAAGTCGCAAATCTGCTAAGTCACGGAGTTCAAAAGTGTTCCTTTAGATTTTGTAGGATTCAATCAAAGGGGTGGTACGTTTACTTGTTGGTGCATACTCCCTCTGTCCCAAAATATACGGCGTTTTCGCTTCTCAAGAAATAACTTTGACAAAATATATATTAAAAATATTAATATTTATGGTACATAATTGGTATTATTGGAAAGATCTTTGAATATAGTTTTTAATAAATTTATTTGGAGATATAAATGTTGCACATATTTTCTTCAAATCAAGTCAAACTGTGTCACGGAAACAAAAAACGATAGATAATTTAGGACAGAGGGAGTAGATTTTTACTTTGTGAATACATATACGGTGAAAATTTAAATATAATCACTTTTTTTTTCTTTTAATTTTGCCGTGAGTGCGGCCGCAACCATAGCTACATCCATAGCTCCACACCTGAATGTGGTTGTGGCAGGATGGTTCTGATTTCTCAAGGTACACTTGGTACCGTCACCCGCCTCGCCTCACCATGTCAAGCAAAGCAAGGCAATTTCCTCGTTCTGCTTGGTTTTCTTTCCTCCCATTTCCTCTCTTATTCGTCCAATGGACGAGCAGCCTGTTCGGCTGGGCTTATACGGTCGTAAACGATCGTAAATTTTTAACTGAAACAGTATTTTTCTCTCGCATCAAACCAGCCAGCAGTACTTTTTCACGATTTAGCAACGAACAAGCCCAGCCAAACGAACAGGCTGAAGGTTGCCATGGAGGAGTTCAAGAGAGGATAATTCAAAGCTATAAGAAACTCGATTTAAGTCAACGAGCGTAGTTTGGGTAGGGAAAAGTTCGATTCAGCTTATTATCATAAGCTTGATTTGGATGTCCACGAGCTCAATTTGGGTGTAGAACAGTTTGGAAACATCAATTTGGTGGAGAAGAAGCGCCATTTGACAGGGATGAGCTTCAATTTAGTAGGGAAGTCACGACTAATAATCAGAGCAACGTGTGAGCAAACGAATCTTGCTGGTGTCTCTCCTGCGTAGGTAAGAAAAAACTTCAGGTGCATGGGTTTACCTGGCAAAGCTAGCTTGTTGGATACTACGAAACGCCTGGCCTTACCGAGTAGATTTTTTTTAATTTTAACACTTTTTGTAAACTAATTTTAAATCTAACACTGTTTTTTTTTTCAAAACTAACACTTTTAGCCGCGCCTATTGTCACGCCTGTGCCGTGCCTTGTATGGTGGCGTGACAGGAGGGTGACGTGGCAAAGACCGGAGCCGCTGACCGGTGACGTGGCAGGGTATGTCGCGCCACCGATATTGGAGCGGCAGTGACGCGCCACGGCGCATGGCGCCGCGAGACTGGACGCATGAACGTAAGATCGGTCGCTTGTCGGTGAGGATCGGCAATGACGCGACCATGGACCCGGCTTCTCGACCCCTTCTTTGGTGGGCTCCGACCAGGTGCTCTAGTCCGACATGGGGTCACGCAACACGGTCGACTATTGCGCGTCTAACCAGGGTGCCTTCTTCGGCGATTTCGTGGCGGTGATGACCAAGCTCGGGAGGATGGGGGTCAAGACGCCCACCAGCGGCGTCGAGAAACGCCGGGACTGCCGGTTCCCGAACTAGTTGGTACTTAATCTCGCCGGCAGTGCTGCCGCGACGCATTGAAACGAATATGAAGCAAATAAATGCAGTCCGTGTGCAAGTTGGCAAGCTGCCACATAAAATTTTTATTGGTTTGACATAAGTTCGACATAACATAACCAACTAAGCCTGTAAGTTTCGGACGCCAATATTCGTTCGACGTAACAAACTAAGACCCAGGAGTGTAAGGATCCCTCAGACGCCTCTGTCTCTTTGGATTTGTTGGCAACACATTGGGAGTGTAGCCAACGTCGGTGTGGTCGCGTCACCGGTACGTATTGCTCGTACCCTGCAAGTATATGATATGCACAAATACTTATAATCTTTATGATTGTTAGTGTATGGAGCCTACGTATTTAAAGAAACTAACTTTGTTAGTACATGTGAGGCTCTTTGGGTACCAAGCGGGGCACCACCTAGCCGAGATATGCCGATCTCGTCCTTCGGCCAATCGTCCCACTGGTCGTGCTGTCTGCGGAAGCCCGGGGGGTCATCGTCGTCGTCATCGTCATCCTCGGTTGCAGGGTCCTTCCCAGCACTATAATGTGGTGGTGTACGCACTGCGGAAGTGGCACCTGTCACCGGCTGAGAAGAGCCGGCTGGTGTCCTCAAAGAGGCTGAACACGTGCCACCCGACCACGTCGGGAGTGGTGGTTCCACATAAGGAGTGTCCATGCAGCTCAGCTTCTGAGCTAGCTTCCTACAGCTCTTCTTCACCTTCTGTATAAATAGATGTTAAAGTTAGTGCATTTCCCAAACGCATATACACTAAAAAAATATTTTCGGAACGGACAAGTTTATGTTTACCTCCACAAAAACCTCGAGAACCCCTGGCCCCTGCCCTCTAGACTCGTGTAGCCGGAACGCTGCTTCGTTGGACATCCTTGACAATTGTGTCGTCTGGATACAGAAACACTGTTGGACAATTTTAGTACACATACTTAATACCAAAAGGATAAGAAATTGTACCATTCAAGTATCTTACCACGTATCTTTGAAGCGGTGCTCTCTGTAGCTGTGTCCTCCCTAGTGGCAACGTCGTACATATCTTCGATCACATCTTCCTCCGAGTCCTCGTCAATCGCCTCCTCAGTGTATGGGGGCTTGATATGTGTCCTCGTAGACCGGTGAAGCCACCGCAGGTACTCATCGAAGGTGTGCTGGTCGTGTGGAGGACCCGCATGGACCAGCTGTCGTTCCCTGGTCTCCCACAAGGGGATGTGCGCGTTGTGTGTCACGCGCCAATCCTTGGTCTTGTACCTCTTCCTACGGTCATACCTGCAACAAAACGATGTTAGTTGTACCACACACACCTCTGAATTGTAGCTTTGTTATTAATCGATAACGCACCCGTGTAATCCTTGGTTGGTGAAGTAAAGCGGTGGTGGGCAGCCTATCATTCTTCTAAACTGTCTGCAGACCCTGATGGACAAGTCAATCTCGACCATGTGGAAGAAAATAAGAGGGACGTTCCAGCGATACTCATCTAACTCGTCCCTAGTGATAAGACTCAGATAGTACTCGAGCTCCGGAGCATCCCAAGGACACCAATGCACTTTAACATTTCGTAATTAAGTTAGGTTGTGATATAGAGTACATCGAACAAGACACATGTATGATAGTAAAGAGAGAATAACCTGGTGCTGTGTCAGGACGTCGAGCTCATCCGTGTACTCCCTATACTTGCGCCTCACATTCCCTCTAACTAACTCTGCTTTCGTCCTGATATACAGAGCTGTAGGGAGTGTATCCTTCCCGTTCCATTGCTGCATTGAACGCGATAATAAAATAGCCATTAATAATTTAATCATATGTAACTGCCTCGAAGAATATAGTGAACCGAAGTAGTTACCGGTAAATCAGTATTAAGGGGTCTCCCAACGGGCCATCGTTCCCAACACCAAACCTGAAGTAGGTAGGAGCAACCCCCAAGGTTTGCATACCCTGATGTGCGACGGCAGGCAACGCACAGCTGTCGATTCGTCCATGCCAGGACTGCGCTGCCCTAGCTGTACGCCGCTATGTTCTCCCACGGCTGGCGTAGTATGTCAAGGAAGATCCAGCTGATGGTGTTGCCCGAGGCGTCTTGGAAGAGGAAAGCACCAAGGAAGTGCCAGAGCCACACTCTAGCGAACCTGTCAATCTAAGCCTCCTCAGCCTGTGGGTTCAAGTAATCAAAGCGCTCTGTGATCCAGGACGATGAAACACCGGAACTTTTCTTGAAATTGACCAAAGAAAATGAGACCCGATGACTGCAGGAAAGCAATGCAAGTATTAAATAGGCTTGAATTGCTCACTTATTTTTCTTGGAAGCCTCGTCGTCCGGTGGAAGAAAGCCAGTGAACTGAGCCACTAGCTCCCTTCAGTGATCGTTGTCAACTATCCCTGTCAGTGGAAGTCCCCCAACCGAAGGCCAAAGATAGCCTTCACGTCCTGCATTGTCAAGGTCATCTCACCGTAAGGTAGGTGGAACGTGTGGGTCTCAGGCCTCCACCTGATATAAGAATAGAACGACTGTTAGTTGCATCAAATTTGTTATAAGAATGTTTACGTACAAAGAAGGCACTCGCACATGTCTACAGCTGCAGTAAGTAGTGCTAGGTCAAGGGGCGGAAGACCGTAGTTGACAACACGGACAAGCTCGAGGAAGCTGGCACGCCGTATATACGACGCGTAACACTCGTCCCACTGGTGCGTCCTGGTGTGCGTGCGGGGCCTCAGAGTAGGCAAGGCCACCTGTGCGTCGGTGTCACTCAAGATGCGTGCTCGGTGCTGGTCGTCGTACTCCACTTCAAGAATGGGATACAACGGGTGCTGCATGGGAGGGGCCATCCTGTTATAAATTGATAAACAAAGGGTTAAAGTATTCAAATTAATAATATTCAAATTAACATTATGTAGCATCGCAAAATTTGAACTACTTGTTATGCAATACGAACACTATGAAATCACATGTATATATTCAAAGTAACATTAACAGACATATTAAACAACTTCACTAGAAAAATAAGCATTTGACGAAACTTCATCAAGTCATCCAAATCGTCGCATCACGCGCTACTAAGTACCGACAATCAATTCCTAAACCATAACTACCTAACCAAACCTTAACTATCCTAAATCACTAACAAATTCTAAATCACTATGCTAACAAATTCTAAATCACTAACAAATTCACTAACTTGACTATCCTAAATCACTAACCCTAACTAAAATAACAATCATAATAATATGAAATCGAGAGAGCCTACCTTAATATGAGCGGCGTACGGCCGGTGGCCGTGACGCGCCGGCGTTCGTGACACGTGCGGCGCGACGCGGGCGACTGGTGAGGCTCTGCGCGGCGTGTGGGCGGGCGGGCGGGCAGGTGCGGTGCTCGGCGGGCAGGCGCTGCGGGCGCGGCGACAGCTGCGTTTCGGGCAGGGGTGGCAGGCAGGAGGCAGGGCGGGCGGCTCGCGGGCAATATTTATCTGATCCTGCCGCGCCATGCGCCGTTGCGCGTGACTGCCGCGCCAAGATCGGTGGCGCGGCAGACCCTGCCACGTCACCGGTCAGCGGCCCCGGTCTTCGCCACGTCACCCTCCTGCCGCGCCACCATGCATGGCGCGACACATGCGTTTCACCGCGCCCTGACAATAGACGCGGCCAAAAGTGTTAGTTTTTTAAAAAAAAACAGTGATAGATTTAAAATTAATTTACAAAAAGTGTTAAAATTAAAAAAAATCACCAAGCAAGGTGAGACGAGCGGCTTGCCGCCTGCCCCGGATCCAGCATGCCCTGAGCTTTCTAGGTGTTGCTTCCTCTTTTGGCAGTGGCGGATCTGCCAGGGGGCTGCCGGGGCTCAAGCCCCCCCTACCCTGGCCGCGCCATTGGAGCCCCCCCTGAGCCCCTCCATAAAATTTTCGGCCATTAGCCACTGGGAAGGAGGGGCTGGAGATGTTCCCGTCGCGGACGGAGGTTGAAGACGAGTTGGTCTGCTTCCTGGGCCAGAATATGTGGCCCACTAACGAAGCCTGTTCACGGCCCATCAAGAAACAGACATTTTTTCTTCGTTTCTCTTCTCATTCTGTCGGTCACGGGAGCAGAGGCACTCGACTCGAGCTGACTGGGCCGGCGAGTGGGCGACTGGGCGAGCAGCGGCGGCTCCAGCTAGGGTTGGCTGGCTCCTGCCCAACGGCCGATGGAGGCGCCGCTGCGCCGGGATCCCGGCGGGCGGAGGCAGCAGGCAGCAGCGGCCGCGCATCGCAGGGGCGCAGCAGCGCAGGGCCCAGGCCAGCAGCCAGCAGGGGCGCAGCGCGCAGGGCCCAGGCCAGCAGCCAGCAGGGGCGCGGCGCGCGGCGGTGGCTCCGTGTGCAATTGCCTGCTGGATTCGCTGAAATTTGGGGTTCCTGGCTTCCTGCAAAGGCTGCAAGGCTGCAACGAATTAAGCTTACCCTGTCAGGTGTCAGTTAGCCCTTTCGCTTTCGGTGATGCGTGCAATTTAATTTCTTCCGCCGTAGTTTTCATGTGAGCTAGGCTCTTTAGCATTCCTTTTTATTCTAGCTAGGACTGCTTTTATTCCTCCATTTTGCCTTCGCTGAAATTTAGGGCACTGGGCGGCAGCAGGCCCTGGGCGGCAACACCGCAGCACCAGCAGGGCAGTAGCCAGCAGGTATACTCTGGCCTTGTTTAGATTGAAAAAAAATTCAACCCGATGAATAGTAGCACTTTCGTCTTATTTGGTAAATATTGTCCAATCGTGGACCAACTAAGCTCAAAAGATTCATCTCGTGATTTTCAACTAAACTGTGTAATTAGTTATTTTTTTACCTACATTTAATGCTCCATGCAAACGACTAAAAATTGATGTGATGGAGAGAGAGTGAAAAAACTTGGAATTTTGAGAGTATCTAAACAAGGCCTCTTTTTCTTTAGATTTGCCTTTTGAACTTTGTAATGGTTCAAAATTTGATTAGGATTTAATAGATTGTAGATTATTCAAAATGTCCATAAGAACATTGCACACATATTTTTCTGGTACAAGTAGTACATCAACTCCAAGCAGTAATGACAGCATAAATCAACCAATTCGGCGTAGAGTGGAGGTTAGTCAATCCGATGTAGTTGGTGATCCAGGAAATCGCATACCAATTGAAGAATATCCACCAGAAATTAGAGACCAAGTTAGAATGGCTCAATGACTTAACGATATGTTACACTGAGAAGAAGATATTTAGAAGCATCAAGAATGACAAAATCATAAAACGATTTGAAGACATGAAAACCCGGCGTATATTAGTGCCTCGGAACAATTTAGTGGTATGATATATGTTCTCTTCTACCTTCAAAACTTTGAAGTTAAATACTTGAAATTTGTGTCACTAATTTATTTTTTTCTTGTATAGATTGCTTCTAATGATTCATGAAGAATACAACAGCGTGAATGTGTCATCATCTATCGATCTTTTGTTGGTTAGTTCTAAAAATTGTATCTTTTACTTCTTCTTATGCGTTTTATAATGCACTTTCGATTGTTTATCATAGTTATCATATAAAAGGTTTAAAACTGCTATATTTTAGCTTTGTATGGGATATAATTGAGTAAAGTTGGTCTAGCTCTTTTTAGCCTAACCCCTCCTAAATATTTTTTCTAGATCCGCCACTATCTTTTGGATGTTGTACTTCGAGACTTGCACAAAACACACAGAAAACGGTCACTTTCGTACTACACAAAGACGTGGCAGGCTGTTTTGGCCCTGTACTTCACTCGAAGCTTGTTGTACACTTGTACTACCACTGAGATCAGTTCGGAGGCAACGGCACGGCACAACAGCTCGTACGTGCCCGGCCCCACGCTCCCTGGCTCTCGCGCCACGTACGTGAAAACGAAACGAGCCTGGGGCGGCTTTTGTATGAAAATTCCCAGCAATTTTTTGTTCTCTGAAACTGGCTCGATCAATTCTCCATTTCGTTTTCGTGCACTCACTGTGCCTGCCACGCTTTTCTGCTTTTCCACGAAAGCAACCGCGGTCCTCTAGATCATCGCAAGCCTTTTCAAATTCGCCTTGGTCATCGGCGTTGATCGATTATTGCAGGATTTGCACATTTTGCAAGCTAGAAAAAAATAACTGCATGGGCTTATTGCAAATTCACATTGATTCATACAAGCATGCCCCAAATATTTCAATTCCGTCCATAGTAAATAATGTTGAGCTACTGAGGCAAAGTTGATTTCTGCTAAAACCTATAGTATACAAAATACAAGTCTTTACCTAATAAAAAAAATAGAACACAAGTGTGTTTTCCAATTTTCACAGCTTTTCTTTTTTCTGTGAACTTCCTTTTTCCACAGTTGCCGGCTGCGTCAGAGAGAGAGAAGCAGCCCGTGCCGGGAAGCTGCCCCAGGAAAGAAGGCGGCGCCGCCAAGTCCGGCGCGGCCGCCGAGGCCGAGACGCTGTCGAACCTCCTGGGCGCGGACGGACGGGGCAGGTTCTCCGGCACGATGTTCTCCAGCGAGTTGGCGCGCCACGGCGGGCACTGCCTGCGGTCGCTCCACCGCGGCGGCGGCGGCGGCGCCTAGGGCCACGTCCACGGGCACGGCGTCGGCCCTCGAGGCGACCGCGCCGCCGCCCCGTGCCAGCGCCAGGGCCATGTCGCCGCCGCCGCTCGCCATCCCGATCACGGTGCACGCCGCGGCTGCCACGCACGCCCGGCGCAGCGCGTGCGACGACGACACCGACACGCCTGCAGCAGCGCCTTGTTTGGGCGGAGCGGGGAAGGAGCAGCTGACGATGATGGCGGCGGTGGAGGAAGCCGCCATTGTTGAGAAGTTTCGATGGTACTGGTGGACTGGCTGGTTTGGACACGGAAGTTATTATAGTGGCTTCCCATGGTCGAGAGCTGTTTCGTGTCCAGATCAGAGCCGTCGATTCCTACTTGGACGATGGATTGTAGCGGCTGTAATTCATTTCGCTTGCTGCGGTTGCGTGTATCATGCTGCCGCAGACGGGAAGCCTGGAAGGCGGGAACGTCGGGAGCGCGGGGCCCGCTTCGTTAGCTATTTGTGCACAGTAGCGTGCGCAGGTCTGCTAATGCGGTGGGCGTTTCTTTGACAGCAGTTGGTAGTTGGTTGGTTCACGTCGTCACGCTCGTTCCGAAAGCATCCAAAATGTTGTTTGAACTTTAAAAAGTATACCTTGACGATGGGTGGCTGGCCTAGTGATCGTGAGTTTGGAGTAAACATGAATTTGCCAACCAGCTCACTGAATTTGGAACACATGAATTTTCTTTGACATGTGAGTTTGGACGGCAATCCAAGATTTGGATAACAAGATCATCACACTCGTGGGTTACGACTTGAGTCAGTGTCAGCTCTCCAGTTACTGAATTCAGTTGTGAATATACTAGTCCTGGTCTCTTTCGTCACTTTTGTTGTTGTTGTTGAGAAAATGGTCTCTTCTCGACTGTCCCAGTCATCTCAGTTAGGGCCTAACATGATCCCCTGTGAAATCTACAATATATATATACAAATAAGAATCCTATTGTTTTCGTTCACTTCGAACTTCTTGTTGGGTATACAAAACAAATACAACAAATTCAGCTGCAGTGCAGAATGGTCAGCCAGTACTACCTGCCTAACTTGCCTAGAGGGTGAAGCAGTCGTCCACGCCGTATGGCAGCGCCAGGAACGGCGCCACCGCTTGAGGCCCGAGCGCGGGGGCCTTCCGCGGCGCCCGCTTGACGCTGTTGAACCTCCGGCGCGCCGACGGGCGGGGCAGGTTCTCCGGCACGATGTTCTCCAGCGAGTTGGCGCGCCACGGCGGGCACTCCCTGCGGTCGCTCCACCGCGGGGCCACCACGACGGCGGCGTCGCGTGGCGTCGTTGACGCGGCCACGTCGCCGCCGCCCGCCGCCCCCATCACGACGCACGCCGCCGCGGTCGCCGCCACGCCCGCCCGCCGTAACCCGTCCGCCCTGCAGAGAACGATTACGGCGACGGATCTTGAGCGACGTCTGGCCATTGCCGCCGGGCTAGCTGGACATGACGCAACGCAACCGACCTTGAGCGAGAGGTAGCAACTTACCACGGCGTCGTCGACGTCGTCGTCTTTGGCGGCGACGGCTGCGTCGTCAGGCGAGCGGAGGCTTCTCTGACGGGAGCCGGAGGTCTGAGGGAGCAGCTGATGGAGGAGACCGCCATGCTCGTTCGGAGTCCCGAGAGCTTCTGGATTCGTGCTCGGCGCTCGGCGGGCGGCAGCCGAGACAGACGGCTCGTGATCGACGGTGGGCTCGTTCGTGCTCTCGGGAGCCACGTAAATAGGCGTTCCCATGGAAGTGGCGGGCGTTTGGTGAACAGAGCAGAAACAGAGGTGGCTGGTCAGATCACGGCGGTTGATTCGGACTTGGACGCTGGATTTTAGCGCCGGGAGCGTGTACTTCTCCCGGTTACTGACTTGGCGTGTGGAACCACCGGTGGCGTGTGCTATGGTCCGGCAGGCACGTCGGGAGCGCGGGCCCCACCCAACTGGGTTGGATATTTGTGCGCCTATGTCGTGTCGTGTGACGTGCCGCACAGTTCAGAGCAACTCGGCCAGGCAGCCAACGGAGGCGTAAGGTGAAGCCGGCGAGGGCCTAGGCCCAGGCCCATACTCAAATTTGGCCCGCACCGACAAAAGGGACAACTGCATTTCCCCTCTGGTTTGGGCCAAATCATTTCACCCGGCTTGTCTTTAGTGCCATCTACTCCCAAGATCTAGTCCCCATCAGTTCCTGGGCATGGGGCAAACAGATGGCACAAGCCCATACCCAAACTTGGTAATCAGTGTCATTTAGATTCATGAACATAAAATTCTAAAAAAAAAGATCCAAACAGATCGCACACGCGCATTTCTAAAATTTTTATTTAGTATCATCTAGGTCCATAAACTTTTAGATGGCATATAAGCACATTTCTAAACTTGTTAATAGGTGTATCTAGCCAGGTCAATCAACCTACGTAAAGACCATATCGGATTAGTATCATTATAGATACACCATAAAATATATTTGTATAATATACTGATTTAATGCTATAGATATTATCCTTTCTTTAAAATTGGTCAAAGTTAAGATAGTTTGATTTTGTGTGATTTTAGGAACTAATTTATTTTATTAGGACGGATGGAGTATTGTATAAGCGCATCCCTAATATTACAAAACAGCGTCATTGAGGTCCAAAATGTTAGGTGTATGGGCAATTATCATTTTTTTTCTAATTCAGTTTAGATATGCTAGGTTCAACCACAGTGTTCACAACTTCATATGCAAGTATTGACTATTCAGAAGAAAACCTATATCTCTAGTACAGTAGGAGGGACAACGATGTATACCGTTATAGGTTCGGTCTAGTGATGAGTAATGTCATTGGTTGCAAATAATGGAAGAATCAGTACATGTTAATTTAGCCGTTACTCAAGTATGACAATATATAAAGAGGTAGTCATTTTAGGAAGCCTCTTAGTCTGCGTGGTCACATGGTACTTGGAGCTAGGACCTTAGCAGCTATGTTTCCATGAGAAAACAGGAACGTAAAATGGGAATGGGAACGAAAATTTGGAAACACCGACTCGTCGAACACAACATGTCGGGAGATGATAAGTGTAATACCTTTGGTGTTACGAGCTTGCTTAGCACCTAGGTTAAGATCAACGAAAAACAATTTCTATAAATAAAAACAAAATATAACTTGTGTATAGTGCTTATGTAAAAATGATAAGCAAATAGTGTAGATAAGAATGCAACTTTAGGTTTGGAAAGAGAATAGTGTTAACCAGTGTTTTGGGCGCTCAAACATCGAATCCAAAAATTAAACTAGAATTTTTTATTGAATCGGCGAGAATTTGAACTTATGTTTAAAATATCATTTTTGGTGAATTATATTGAGCAAATAGTTAAATGGTGCTTAAATATCTTGCTCCTATGGATTACTATAAGGTATGGAGTATTGCATGAAATACTTGTTGGTAGCAGTTAATGAGGTTTGGACATTTTAAAAATTGTGGCAAGAGTGTTAATGAATGTTTAGTTCAAACTGAACTTTTGACTTCCTAAGACTGAAAGGAAGAAGACAATGCCATCTTGGCGTTTAAGTTCTAACTAAAATACTTAAGAACTAGCTTCATGATTTCGTATTGTTGGTTGCCTCTAAGTGAGTACTTTCACATGGTGTAGTCGGTTGAGTTGGAGTTGTCGTGGGGTCGCAAAAATTGCCCTAACATCCTAAGAGCGCGTTGTGGCCAGGCTGTTGGCGCTCCGTTCATGAACCCGCGCTTGCGTGACGAACCCATGTTGGCACCTCTCTATCTCCCTCGATGCTCACTCTCCGACCGTGCTCGTTGCTCGGACGAGAAGCCCTTAGTACCTACTAGAATCTTGAACTCTTGTTTTAATCTCAACTGGGGTTTGAGCGGTTGGTTTTGACGCTTTAAAGTTCGTGCATAGCACGTTGTCTGGCTGTTCGACCTGGAGTGCGTGGTCATCGTGCTCGGGAGTGCGGCGTCGCGCGTGGGTGCTCTCATTGTCGGACGCACGCACCACACATGACCTTGCCGGTGGTGGTCCCGTCCTCGCCAGTGCTGCGCTTCGGGCCGACCGAGCCGTGCCTGGGCCTCGCGTGCACACAGGCACTGCGCCTTGCCGGAGGGCTGCCACTGCGCTACTCCGACGCAGCCGCTGCGCGGTCATGTGGCGAGGCATCGTCGCGATGCTGTTGTCGTGTGCCCCCGCTGTCGCCGCGTGCGCGCGCCATCTTGACCGCGGTCGCCACGTGCGCGCGCCATCTTGACCGCTGGGCCGTTGTTACCATGGCTGCGTGGCAGTCGCCCCGCCCTATGATTCACCTACCGTGGGCTTGTGTCGTTGCCCGCCATGTCTGGGTCAACTAACCCTGGTCATGGGGTGACGGTGACGCCTCCCTGCTTCGCCCTATCTCACTAACTGACGCCGGTGAGCTCGCTCGGACCCGGCTACTGCATTCATGCGTTCCGCGCGCAGGCACACCTCATGGCTCCATCCAAGCACTAACCGATGCGCCTCCTGCCCCTCGCTCATGCGGCCATATCCTCATGTTGCCGAGCCTTGTCGGGTCATGGTCGGGTCACCCCTGCAAGGGCCGCTTCACGTGATGTGGCAGTGGCGATGCACCGCTCTCTCCCCCTTCATAATCACCAGCTCAAGACTTCTCAGCCTAATTCCTTATACCAGTGAGTAGCATGGGGAGTTAACTAGACGCCCCATTCTCGTCGGGTCCTGTGGTGGTCTGGCTGCGGCCAATTTTAGGTTTTGCCCGCTGCCGGCCATGAGCGCCGTCGCAGCTAGTGGGTTGGGGGTAAGTGCCAATCCGTGGGGGGAGAACCCAATTGGTGGTGTTTCTGGACTCATGTTGATCTCCTCTAGCTGGTGCTCATGTCAGGATGGCTCGGGTTTCTGCCGTGGGTGCGGTGACGCGCCGGTGCCACGCTCGGAGCGTCGCCGCGCGATGCGGGCGCACGTGGCTAGACCACCTCAGCACTTCCCGGTTTCAACCATCACCGTAGACCGGTCCTTGGTGAGTTTCTGGTGCTTCCCCGCCGTCTCTACCTCTCCGTTAGTGCCCTAGGTCATCTAAATGGTCGCGCCGCCGCCATGGATAGCCGCTCGCGCCAGTACATCTCCGAGTTCCTAACCACCACCCATCCTTGTGAGTTTAGCCATAGATGGTGGCTGGCCCCTTACTTCCATCGTAGCACGCCTAGGTTGCCCGACGTAATTGCCCTATGCCATTGGCCGCCGCGCCGGCGAGCGCGGGGATCCCTAGGGACCTCCCCGTGGTAAAAGTGGAAACACCCGAGGGCTTGTTTGCAAGGTCATTGTCAGTAGGTATAGTGCTCTTGGTAGTTGTACTATTACTATAATAGAATTGACCAATTTATAAGAGCACGAGTACAAAAGCAATCATCGGAGTGATCAAACCGTCATACTTGAACCCATATAAACCCGGTAGTCCGATGAAACCATGAAGGATTTCAACCAACTCGCATACAACCAAGATCATACATGATTCAACATAACAAGCCACATGTTACATCCATTTCACAAGTAGTTCACAAGTATCTCGCATACATCGGAGTTCGCATAGTTATTACAACACGAGTTCATAAAACAGCGGAAGCAAAGTAGTTGGAAACCCTCCAAACACTTAGTTCAAATACAAGCCAGTTCTATAGTCATATCCAGCAAAAGCATCATGATAAGATAACATAGGAGATCATGCCCATGTTCTAGTCTTCATCACCAGCGGGGTGGAGACAATACTTGCAGTAACCGTTATAAAGCACGTCATCTGCAACAAGAGGGAATAAACCATGAGTATGAGAATGTACCCAGCTTGACTTACCTGTCGTAAACCAAAAATAAATGACACCAAGGAGTATGCAAGACTTTATCGGTGGATCTCGCATGACAACCATTTTGCATGAAAGCTTTAATGATACAAGAGCATAATTTAAATTTTGAGTTAAACAACAAGTTACCAATATTAAACCTATCATTTAGATTAGCACCTGTACTAAAGCAAGCATTTGATTAGGATCCACACATTAGTAAGCATATCTGGTGTAACATTGTAACATCATCATCATTATAACCATCAAGTTCAATTAGGTGTTTCTATATTGCCGCTGCTCAGTCAAGTTCTCACTATCTGGGAGAGACAACGACTCGAATCGATTCCTACCCAGCTGGGGAATTATTCCTAACACACACCCAAGCAACCTGATTAGGGGTCGCCTCGGGTCACCTTTGGTACAACTCAGGAACTAAATTCGTGGGCCTGAGCAGCGCCGCACTCTTAGGGAGTCCACTCTGCCAGGACGTCAATATGCCCTCGGACTTACGCCAATGGCTCCCCGCACATCCTTACTATCACCAGAGTGTGCACTTTCACTTCTCGGCTTCCGGCCTGAGTTGAGCTACTCGGCTTCGCGGTTGGAACGAGTTATCCAGCCAACTAAGTGATAGGCATGCGTTCAACATGACATGAGGACGTACAGTGAATCGGTCCTTAACCGACACAGACAGAGATAGATCCACTCCCAAGACCTTCATGCCTTGTTGCTTCTCTATCGACCTCCCGCCCGGTCTCCATTCATTATTAACATATGGTTATTTTCACGATAGCAAATATAGCCAACCGTGACCAGATGTCATCCTATCTTGTAGGTGACAGGAAATCACCTGACTTTACCGGTCTAAGCATGGCTAATCATTGATTCGCTCCTAGACCTAAATAGGATTTAGGGTACATTCACTGGACAAGGAAGAGATAGATATACAACAAGTGTTTGCATCCAACTCCTATAACTTAATGCATCAAACATATAAAGATACTCAAAGTGACCTTTTTAAAACATAGGAGACTTAGAATGCTCCGGGCTTGCCTTTTAGAAAAGAGGAAGGTCGATGATAGGGACACTCAAGAAATTCTTCGTTGTTGTCTCCTCCTTCCCCTTCGGTCTCTTGTGGCCGCCCCTCTGGTTCCTGAACTTGTTGCTGCTCCTCTGGAAGTCCTTGTTCGAATTCCAGAAGAGTGACTCCCTCCAGAACATCTATTAAATGCATATGTACAGCATAAGAGTCATGAATGCAAAAGAGATGGAAGGTGATGATGAAATGTACAGCCATGTATAAATGGACACATGAATGACATGATGATACAAGATTAATATTTATTTTACTGAGTAGGTGCATATCTCTTCTTGAAAACAAGAACTACACACTCACCAAGCTTTAACAACCTAAGATAAAGTTGTTCATCTTCAGTAAGAGGTCTAGCACTTGCAACTAACAACTTATCTCAATCAGCCTAAGCATCTAAATCATCACATCTACTCATATAAAGCAATCAAGTCATTCACTGCATTCAACAGATTGAGGGCTGCAGACAGCAGCTACAAGTTTAATTCATAACTGGAGTTGTACAAACCCAAAATACATGCAATAAGACTTTCTGGAAATCTTATGGAATTGTCTACAATTCATATTTAATCATCTCAGCATGATTCCCAAGTTAACAAGGCCAAACAGGCACATTTATCAAATCTGGTCCAGAAATTCCAGAGAACAACTAGTTCTGAAGACCAGCTTTGAACAGTCATAACTCACACACCATTTGACCAAATGCCATGAAAATTTGACACAAGCTAGATAAGTGAGTTATATACAACTTTGTTATAGACAAGATTCCTAGCAAACATCACCTTCATCATGTAATTTGCTTAACTCTAGAATCTATCTAGAAAAGTCACTATAAGTGAATTTTAGGGAAAATAATATTTCACTACATACAAGAATGGTAGTTGGAGCACCACCAATGTTATCAACAATTAACATACATCAAATTAGCACTAGAAAACATAGTGGCCATTCCTAAATAAATTCTTTTCACGTCTTTATTAATTTATTTAGATAATTAGGTGAAATAATAAACATATACCAAAATTACACAGTTTATTCTACAAAAATTACAACAGCTTCTACATACCCCCAATAGGCTACTGTATAAATTTCATAGCATGTGAGCGAGTAGAACATCCTATGCGACAAGCTAGCAGGGCTAATAATAACATAAATAGGAAATCTTAGTGAAAAGTGTCAAGCAACAGATTTCATATTTTTCATATAGCTTCATCATAACACAAGAACACTGTGTAAAAAGTTTCACAATTATATCTTACATACTTTGACCATAATAAATTCCCTAAAAATATAGCATTTAATCAAAAGAAATCACTAACTCAACATATAGCACTCAAAAAATCATGAGACTTCTACAACAGCACTCATAACTCCTGAATAGCCTCCCATAAAATTTTTGGATCGAAAGGAGCACTACAGCTTGGGTTATGAATTTCCCTTTGAAAAACCCTAAATAAAAGAGATAAATAAAAACAATGAAACTTTCCACTTGACACTATCATATTATTACACTATCAGGTATATCAACTCACAGGGATTCCAAAATGTCCTCATTTACATTTTTCTGATTTCTCTATGAATTAATATGATTTTTCCAAAGTTCAAACAACATTCTTGAAAAGAATTACAATTAAAACCTAAACCTAAGCCGCTGACACGAGGGACTCAGAGGTCAATGGTTCCCATGCGACAAACACATAGAGGCAGGGGAGAGCTTTGATCGGCGTTTGCTCGCCGCCGGTGAGGTCGCCGACGATAGCGTCTTCGCCATTGGAAACCCCTCATCGAGCCGTGTCGATTGGTGGAGATGGTTGGGTCACTGGAGCACTAGGGCAGGCTCGACGGCGGCAATGGTGGCACGGTGGCGTTGCTTGGTGATGCGTCGGCCATTCCTGACCATGGCTAGGCCAGGCGAGGGCGGCCACGGCCTCACGGCGCTCAGGCAAAACTACCAAGGGTGATCTAGGGTTAGTGGGGGTGCTAGGGAAGCATGGCCGCGTGCATGTCAGCGTGGCGGCGGAAGCACACTGGTGGTGCTCGTGCTCCAGCGAGGTCAGAGGGGTAGAGGTCCGACGTGTTAGGGTTATAGCATCTATGAAATGCGAGGAAGATGAGGCGAGGGAGAGGAAGAACGGAGACACGGCGGTTAGTTCTGGCCACGGTGAGCTCGGAGTCCGGCAGAGCTCCGGTCATGGCGGCGGTGACGGACATGGCCAATAGGCCCTCACCTTGGCTCGAACGGAGCTGCAAATAGGTCGAGGGTGTAGAGCAGAGCAGGTTGAGTCTACATGCGCGAGCAATTTAGGAATGGCGGGATGACGGAGGAGCTCTTGGCGGCAATGGTGAGCTCGTCGCTTCGCTTCTGCGTGGCTCGGAGGAGGCGAGGAGGAGCGGACGAGGCCAGCAGGTGAAGAAGCTGGTGTGGGGCGTCGATGTGGCCGCGACAGCCAGACCAGTGCAGCCGACGCCAGTGTACGACCACCACCTGGCGCCCGCAGCCTGACGGTGGTCGGCCACGTTGAGCCGAGATGAATCGGTTCAAACCGATTCAGAGCTCAACGACGTCGACTGAACAACCATTTTTCTCCCATTTTATCTCCTAATCCGTATAATGATTTGTTCAACCAATTACACTACATGATAGAGCTAAGTGAGTACTCCAACATTTCCAATACCAACTTAGTCTAGATCACCACGGTTTTCAAACTATAAGGCACCAAAGTCCCCTTCACGAAATCTAAAAATCAGTGCAAGACTTAGAATTTTTTTCCAAGTTTCCAAACAGCACTGCATTGATTTTTGTGAGCCAATTCCAAGCATGTTAGGAGCTGAATTAGCATATGACCCAAAAATAAAAGTTGTTATACTAATTGAGTTCTACAACTTTGTATTAGGGTGCACATCCATGCAAAGTTTCTAAAGTGACGTTCAACTCTAGTCAAACATGCAACTTGAAATTGATGATTTACACTATAGCTATGACTTAGAGACCAAACTAGCCTTAGTTATGAATATCAAAGTTGTTCCATGTGATATTCTAAACATGTTTAAGGTACTCCAAAGGCCACACAACTATTTCATACCTTAGCCACATGTAAACCCTAACACAAGTATAGCATTTAGTGACCACACATGTGATATATAAGCAACATTAGAGATAGAAATTGAGATGCTTATGCTCATGAATGATCAATGATGCTTGTGCTCATGCAATGCCAATGCCAAATACATGCTTAACACCTGAGGTGTTACAATTACCTAGAAGCTCGGGGGCTGTTCTGCAAAGCCACCGTTGCGTGCGGGCTCCCCCGGCCTTGGGCCGCGTAGGGCCATCGCGACGTGCGCGCAGCCGTGCTCGCGCTGGGCTGCCAGGCCAGAATGATTTGCCGCCGGCCCTTTTCCTCTTTTAAGCAATTTCTAGTTTAGTTTCTAAGGTAAATTTATAAATTCAATATAAATTTGTGTAGTTGACCAAAAATTGCGAAACTAATTTTGGTAGGTTCCTCAAATCATGATCTATCTGCTAGCATATTATGTTCACATAGCTTCATAGTATTTTCAAGAGTGATCTAATGAATTTGAGATGTTTGATAGTGTTAAAATATAAACTTGTAGGAATTATTGTGATAAATTGGGGATAGTGTTGACTCTGAAACTTTCATAATAAATTCCTAATATTATTAGGTGCTCACTATAATTTTTGTAGCTCTATAATAATTAGTTTGCTAGGGTAGCTAAATGAGCCCTAGTTCAAAAATATATATTTAATCAATAAAATACCGAAACACTTTGGGATTGTAGAACTAAAACATTTCCAGAAATGAAGTCTTACTTGATGATGTGGATACGTAGACTAGTATGTTAGTCATTAGAGCTAGCTCGTTAGCTTGCGAGGCGTAATTGTATTCTTAGAGTTGCGATTGCCGTTGGTTAATTACGTTTTCTGCGTTGTATTTATGTATATCATAATAGGGACAACGATGGATCGTGGAGTCGACTGAAAAAGCAGAAAAGATGGAGCCTTGGAGACCGTGTTGCCTCGATGGAATGCTAATCCTTGGTTATATCTTGCCCAGGCAAGACCCGGTGCATAACCTCTAATATTCTGCACTTTATTTCATGTTGTGCATTAAGTTTTGAGGAGTTGAATGAAACCCACTTGCATATACATATATCCTTATCCCATGAGTCTTACTAGTATGACAAGATCATGTAGATTGCTATGCTATAGGATACGATAGAAGTCGAGTGATTACCTGTCACTCGCGAGAGATAGGAAAAACATTATTATATACTATCTCTTGAAATATATATGGATGATTATTGGAGACTGGGCGGAATTATACTTTGAATCTGGATTCGGTTAGGCAATCGAGCGAGGCCCGGGTTGCACTTGTTTCGCCTATGTCAATTGAGGACCGTCCGTTGCTGTGAATGGTAGTCAGGTCATAGACTTATTATCCTGAGCACATACTTGCTTATGGGAGCGGGAAGACTTATCACTCTCTTGTCATGGGTTCCAGCTCTTTCTAGACTGACTTTTAGGGGTGGGTATTAGGTGGAGGTCTAAGCACCATACTGAGACCAGGTCTCAGGTGTTGGAGGCTTAGAGTCCAAGTTTGGATGGGAACCTAGACCCCTTGACAGGAGGGAGACGAGTTGGTTCCATTTGTGCCTGGGGTACAAGCGGGGTGTGTGTTTTGGGGTACCCAGCTGGGATACATTGATTCGTGAATCATTGTTTCTATGAGACAGTACCGACTTGGCTATGGTCTAGCACCGTAGTAAGAACTGGAACTTGAAAGGTGATAAAATGGTTCTGATTGCTTATCCACATGCTTGAAAGTAGCATAGGTGCTTACCTAGAATGATTAGCTAATTAATTAAAAACAACTGCTAAAAACTTGGAACATAAGGATGCACTGTTAGTAATGCTTCCTGCAAGGGCAATCAACCAGCAAGCCAAATAGCCTTGCATATCCTTGGAGTCTTTTACTTTCTTCTGTCGGATAAGTCTTGCTAAGTACAATCGAATACTCGGGGTTTTATTCCCCATATTGTAGGTGATCGACAGATGGTAGATGACTTTTGTGTGTGGAAACCTCCTGGTGGGCTCAGAGAGGATTTCTTTGTTATTTATAACCCTCACTAAAGGTTTTATAAGAAAAGATGTAAAAACTGACAGCATATCTTGTATGTAGATGGTTAATTGTTAATGCTTCACACATCATTAAATAACTTTCTTTTCTGCTGAAACTCTGATAACATGTGTAATTCTGTTATTGTATTAAATAATGTAATAAATGACTAAAGATGTTGTAAGCTTTATACTCTCATTTATGATCCTGACGGAAAAATGTGGATTTTTTAATTCTCTCTTGGGGTGTGCTCGATAGAACTGCGTAGTTTAGTGTCCTCGCTTGGGTACTCAGTGTCAAATGGAAGACAAGTACCCTTGAGAGGGCATTAGATTAGACGGTTCTGCCACAATAAGTTGTCGCAAAAGGATGTCAAGGCATCGGTAACCCTTGTGGTTAGATGGATACCTGAGAAAAATCAAGGTGCGGAATGAGGCACAAATTTGTGGGGGAGTTGTGGCACTAAGGTTAGGATAACATAGATAGCCAAACACGCGAAGGTGGGAGTACTCAGGGAAAGTGCCATGAAGGAGCTGGTATGGGATTTTGTTGCCAACAGAAGAAGAGGGGCGCCGATTAAGCACATAACTTGCTGTAGCAAGTGCATCGGCCCAGAAGGTTACGGCATAGAAGCATGGATGAAAAGGGTGCGGATGGTGTTGTTGATGGTGCGAAGCATATGCTCAGCTTTGCCATTTTGCTGGGAAGTGTAGGGGCAAGAATGGCGAAGTAGAATGCCAGGAATGGTCAAGAAGGTAGACATGACATTATTGATGAACTCAGTGCCATTGTTGGCCTAAAAACACTTGGAAACAAAGTTAAACTGGGTCTGAACATGGGCAACAAAATCAACAAATTGACCATAGACTTTAGATTTTTGGTGCAGCGGAAAGGTCCAGCAGAAATGAGTGCAATCATCAAGGAAGACCAAATAATATCTATAACCTATGTTGCTAAGGACTGGAGAAGTCTAGACATCACAGTGAAGGAGAGCAAATGGTTCTAACATTGTGGATGCTGAAGGAGAAAATGGTAGATGCGTGTGTTTGCCAAGCTAACATGCATGACACATGGAGTTATCTGGCTTATTGCGGGAGATGGCTGACATATTCTGTAGGGTGCAGACAACATTAGGAGCAGGATGGCTAAGGTGGCGATGCCACAAAGCCTTCGACAAAGCAAGCTAGGTTGGCATGGGCAGCGGCAGTGTCAGGGATAGTTGGGAAGGTGTAGAGATCATCGTCGCTGTTGCAGCGAAGGGTCACTTGACCAGAGTGGAGTTTTTTTAATGGAGAAACCCAGAGCGTCAAATTCGACAGAACAATGGTTATCGCGAGTAAATTGACGAACCAAAAGAAAGTTACTGATTAATGAAGGTACAACAAGGACATTATTTAAGACAAAATTCCAGTGTGGTGTGGGTAGAGTAGAAGTGTGTCGTGATGAAACAGGGAGATTGTTGCCATTGCCCACAGTGATGTGAAGAGGAGAGGAAGGAAGGCGAGAGAGAAGTATACCATCATTGTCGACATATGGGAGGTCGCGCCTGTGTCGAGTACCCAAGGGTTTGCCTATTGTGGGGGACACGGCGGATGATGAGTCTGCGGGGGCGTAAAGGTCGCAAGGCTCTGTGGAGCCGGCTCAAGAATGCCGGGGACATGCGAGGCCAGGTGCTACAGCTGGTTGAAAGGATCAAGATGCCCAAGAGGGGGGGGTGAATTGGGCTAATTCTAAATTTTTGTAATAATTAAGCCCTACACTTAGCCCATTTCACCCCTTATGCCTAGAATGTGTTTCTATTGTTGTCCCGCACAAAAGTTTTGCACCCTAGGTTCCAATCCTACTCTAGCATGGCAATTCTAGGAATGTAAAGACATGAAATGAATTGCTCAAATATAAATGCTCAATGTAAAGAGAGGCAAAGGAACATGGCGATGTTTTCCCAAGGTATCAGAGAGTCGCCACTCCCCACTAGTCCTCATTGGAGCACCCGCGCAAGGGTGTAGCTCCCCCTTGATCCACGCAAGGATCAAGTGCTCTCTATGGGCTGATTCTTTGACACTCCGTCGCGGTGAATCGCCCACAACCGCTCACAACTTGACTTGGGTCATCCGCAAGCTCCGTCGGATGATCACCAAGCTTCCAATCACCACCGAGCCATCTAGGTGATGGCGATCACTAAGAGTAACAAGCACAAACTCTCACTTAACCAAGACAAGCCTAATGAGAAAGATGGATGCACACTTGCTACTCCCTATTCACTAATGAGGTCCTTAATCTTGGATTATCAAATCTCAATCACCCCACTAGGCTCTTGCTCTCCCTTGCACTCCAAAGGTGTTTCTCAGCTGAACAAATGGGTAAGAGACCTCCCATGGATGAGTGGAGTAAGTATTTATATCCCCTCATTCAAAACATAACGTTTAGAGGTTGAGTCATCACTCTACGGGCTAATCGGACGATCCGATCAGGGTGACCAGACGCTCCGGTCAGTGGTACCCGCTACTGTGTCAGAGAGGGCTGTTAAGCTCTGATCGGACTCTGACCAGCGTCCGGTCAGCACCCACCGGACGTGTCCGGTCAAGAAAAAGCCTCTCTAGAACCTCTCTGGAGTGGACCGGATGCAGGCACTCCAGCGTCCGGTGCTCCTCCACTCAGCGTCCGGTCAGTACTAGACGATTGCAGTTGATCAAATGAACTGACCAGACTCACCCTCCAGCGTCTGGTCACAACCAGACCAGCGTCCGGTCAGTCATTTGACCCTCCATTAACTTCCAACTCGAAATCCTATGTGAATGAAGTTGACTCCAATTGATCTTAGGGCTATTCCTGAGCTACCTAGTGCTAGGTTTCATAAGTGTGCACCACACCTAACCCACTAGACTCACCTAGGTCAAGCTACTAGTCCATACCCCCTTAATAGTACGACCAATGGAAAAACAAAGTCCTAAACTACTCTAAGTGTCTCTCCAACACCAAATGACACTTAGAATTAGTCCGTCATTTACATTGTCGTCCATCCTTTGAAAACCAAAACGATTTCCATCGACATGGCCATGACAATCATGATTGCCCAATCAATTTCCATTACCATGACCTAACTCAAACTGCCTCTACAAAACAAACGTTAGTCATAGTAATCTCGTGTCGTCATTAATCACTAAAACCCAACTAGGGGTCTAGATGCTTTCACTGCTGACGAGGCAGAGGACTAGATGTAGAGTAAGTGGTCGACATGGCACGTATCGAGCTAAGTTGGGATCGCACAAGACCGGGTAGGAGTGTACGCGGCAGAGGCGACCGCGCGGAAGGAGAGTTGGGAGTGCGGTGCTACAGCTGCTGACGAGGCAGAGGACTAGAGGTAGAGTAAGTGGTCGACATCGCACGTATCGAGCTAAGTTGGGATCGCGCAAGACCAGGTAGGAGTGTACGCGGCAGAGGCAGACCGCGCGGAAGGAGAGTTGGGAGTGCGCGTGTAGGGGAAGCAGAGGCGCTAAGAAAAGGATTCTTTTTTAGGGAGAATAGGATGCTAAGAGTCTAAGAATAGAATGCACATGTAAGAATAGAATGCACATGAGCACGACTGGAAGGGAGGGAGCATGCAACGTCCTAAGAATAGGATGGCGCACGAGTGAAAGGGAGGGAGCATGCAGCATCCTAAGAATAGGAGGCGCATGAGTGGAAGGGGGGAGCATGCAACACGGAGCAGAGGAGCTGCACGTGGAACCTGCAGGGCGCGCGTGGCAGGAAGAAGTCAGGGCGCGCAAGTTGCACATGGCTGGGAAGGGGATGGTCGCGCGCGCAATGCGAGCGTGAGCGGACGAGAGGGAGGCACGCGGGTCGCGTGGGATCACGAGCGGGGGAGGGGCCACGCGTGTGATGCGCAGCAGAAGGGGAAGGAGCGGATCGCGCGGGAGGAGCGGATCGAGCGGAATAGAGGGAGCAGGAGGTGCGCGACTCATGGAGCAAGGATGACCGAGGGGCGCACGCGCGAGAGCAGGGGAGAATCCGCGCGCCGACGGACGTGCACGCGTGGAGGAGGAAGGTCTGGGCTCCTAAGTAGGGGAACGTGCGCGAGAAGGAGCTGCACGTGCGAGCGCGACGCCGGCGAACAAGGGAACCGTGACGAGAGAAGGAGAGGGCGCCGGCGCGACGTTGAGGAAGACAGAGGGTGCGCGGCCAAGGCTCGGCAGTGCATGGAACAGTGGAGAAGGGTCTGGGCGCGCTCGACACCACCGGAGGACATGGACGCGCAGCCGGGGCTCGGCGACGCGGGGAGGCGAGCGGATGTGGCCATGGAGGCGGCAGCGTAGAGGAGAGGTAGAGCAGAGGAAGATGAGCCAGGAAAAAAAACCTAGGCGGCTGATACCATGTAGAAAGCAATAGGGAGAACACCTCACTCCATTAGAGAGGGGTGACTTTCATATATATAGTCGCAAGGAACTCAGTATAATTACAATTAGACCTCTAAATATATACACATTTAACATCGATATATATAAGTCGGTTCTTTGTTTTCTTAGGTAGTAAGGTAGACTGCAGTCTGTCAGGGAAGAGATCAAGTTGAGTATGTGACAGGTGTTGTTAGACAGCTAGTAGTAGGAACCAATTTTGATTTTGCTAGTGTACAACTGCTAGGAATAGCAGGTCGGTTTGCAAACCGACTATGTACTGCTATACTATATATGTATCCATATGCAATCAATTGAATTAAGCCAGTTTGCTTTTAAAAAAACAGAATCTGTGTTCTAACCCCAGTCCCAGGTACTTCCCTCTGATCATCCTATAGCTGCTACACATATAACATTTGGTATCCAGAGCCCGTGTTAGAGTAATCCATGGCCTCAGCTCCGGCAGGTAGTGGTCCAAGCCGCAACCCGCAACATGTGCGCACCTACCGTCGTCGTTCCCCTTCCACGTAGCCAAGGCGTGTTAGCGCCACGGAGGCACAGAGATAGTCATCCAGCGCGTGGTGAAGGAGGTCGGTGGCACGCCGTATCCGCAGCTGACACAACAACTATGAGGATTGGAGCCTCCTCATGAAGGTGAAGCTGGAAGCTCGTGGCTTCTGGGATGCGATCGAGTAGTGATACTGATCGCACGGAGGATCGCATGGCTCTGACGCCATCCTCTCTGCTGTGCCCCCGGAGATGATCCGCGCTGGCGGTGAAGAAGACTGCCAAGGAGGCGATCAAGTCCATCCATGTTGGTTCAGAGCGTGCACGCAAGTCTACGCTGTAGCGACTCTAGAGGGACTGGGAGTTGCTCTCATTCCGTGATGGCGAGCGCATCGACGACTTTGCTCTCCGCCTAACGGCGATGATGAGCTCCCTCAACCTCTATGGCGAGGAAATCACCGAGCAGCGCACAGTCGAGAAGCTCCTGCTCGTTATCCCCAGGCAGTACAAGCAGGTGGCAGTCGCAATCGACACCTTGCTCGACACGGCGGACCTCTCAATTGTGGTGACCGGCCGGCTGAAGGGGATGGACGACGATGATGATGCAGCTCTGGATCAACCGATCTACTATGGCAGCAAACTCTACTTCACTGAGGAGCAATGGCTCGCGCGGTCAAAGCAGAGGCAAGATGGCGAGGGCAGTTCGAAGCCTCCTAAGCCGGGTGGCGGTGCACGCCGTCGCTCTCGTGGCGGGTGCAAGCAGCAGGCCCGCAAGCCGGACAACAAGGATGGCGGCGTTGATGATGAGAAGGATAGGTGCCGAAACTGTGGCTGCCTTGGGCATTGGGCAAAGGACTGCAGCAAGCCCAAGAAGGCGCAGACGCACCTCACCCAAGCTAATGAGGAAGATGAGGAGCCGACGCTTCTCATGGCGCTTGCTTGCGCACTCTTAGTGGCGCCGGAGGGTGTGGATCTTGATGAGCCACGTGCGAAGGCATTCCTTGCCACGACTGAAGATGACGTTGAGAATCTAGAGGGGTGGTATCCAAGGTCGTGGCTCCATTGTCCTCACCGGCAAGCAAGGCGCACACAAGGTCCTGACCAACATCCTCTACGTCCCGCAACTCCGCAACAACATCGTGAGCCTTGGGCAGCGATGAGAACGGAGCCAAGGTCTACATCGACGATGGTGTGCTCCGCATTTGAGATCGGCAGCAACAGCTACTCACCAAGGTGCGGCGCGGCTCCAACAGGCTATGCGTGTTGCACCTGGACGTCGCGTGCCCCATCAGCCTCGCCGTTCGCCACGATGACGACGCCAGTAGATGGCATGATCAGTTCGGCCATATCTCCTTCGACGTGTCGCGACGCATGTCGTACGACAAGCAGGTGCGTGGTCTTCCTAAGCTTGAACATGTGGATCACCAAGCATCGACGCATGCCCTTCCCCAAGGAGGCGCACTACAGAGCAAAGGAGTGCCTTGACCTCGTCCATGGCGATGTATGTGGGCCAATCTTGCCCGCAACCCCTGGTGGTCGTTGCTACTTCTTGTTGCTGGTGGATGACTACACCCGCTACATGTGGGTGGTCCTCCTAGCCGGGAAAGGCAACGTGGCTGCTTTGATCCGACAAGTTTAAGCAGCGGTGGAAGCAAAGTGCGGGCGACAACTACGTGTTATCCGCACCGACAACGGCGGTGAATTCACCTCAGATGAGTTCGCACGTCACTACAATGAAAAAGGTGTGCAACTCCAGCTCATGTCGCCCTACTCCTCACAACAGAATGGAGTAGTCGAGCGTCAGAACCAGACAGTCGTCGTGACTGCTCGAGCATTGTTCAAGCAGAGGAAGCTACCGGTGGAGTTTTGGGGGGAGGCGGTCACAACGGCGGTGTACCTGCTGAACCACGCTCCTGCCAAGAGCCTAGACGGCATGACGCCATATGAGGCATGGCATGGTAGGAGGTCATCTGTCCAGCACCTGCGCACATTCGGGTGCGTCGTCTACGTTAAAGATGTGCGCCTGCAGCTCCAGTAGCTTGACCATCGGAGCTCTCCTGTGGTCTTCATCGGCTACGACGAGCGCGCCAAAGGATACCGTGCCTACAATCCGGTGAACAAGCACGTGCACGTGACGTGTGCGCCATCTTCGACAAAGACAAGGGCCTTGTTTAGTTGGTGAATTTTTTTGTGAAATAGTACTGTAGCACTTTCGTTGTTATTTGGCAATTAGTGTTCAATCATAGTTTAATTAGGCTTAAAAGATTCGTCTCGTGAATTTCGTCTAAACTATGTAATTAGTTTTATTTTTTATTTATATTTAATGCTTCATGCATGCGTCCAAAGATTCGATGTGACGAAGAATCTTAAAATTTTTTGCAAAATTTTAGGAACAGGCAAAAGAGCTGGGATTGGGAGGTCGATGGCGTGGCCTCGTCCTGCAGCGATTTCATCATCATGACGGTCAAGCAAGTTGTCCCCGTGGTGCCAATTCCACTTGCGGGGGGAGCAACATCCCCTGCCTCGGCGCCACCAGCTGGCTCACACACGGCACCAATAGCTCTGGCTTCGACATCGCCTCCAGCACCACAACCATCAACTCCACCTACTCTACCACCGACCGAGCCTGAGTTTGTGTCACCACCGCCTAACGATGTGGAGCGGGTGGACGCGTTTCACGATGAGATGCCACTGCGCTATCGCAGCATCAACAATGTCCTCGGCCCCGCGACCGTGCCTGGTCAGGCACCACGTGAGGTGAGTTCTGCTTTGTGTGTGAAGGAGAGCCAAGCTCCTTCACCGTGCCTGGTCAGGCATCAACAATGGCGCGCCGTAATGAAGGAGATGGATGCCATTGAGTGCAATGGCACCTAGGAGCTAGTGGACCTACCGTGCGGCCACCGTCCAATTGGCCTACCCTGGGTCTACAAGCTAAAGAAACACGAGGCTGGCACCGTAACCAAGCACAAGGTGCGGCTCATTGCCAAGGGATACGTGCAGCAGCCCGGGATTGACTTCGATGAAGTCTTCACCTGTCGCGCGCCTCGAGTTTGTGCGACTGCTCCTCGCACTCGCCGCTCATGAAGGGTGGCCCGTCCATCACATTGGACGTGAAGTCGGCATTTCTCCTCACATGTGACGCAGCCACCTGGGTTCATCGTCGCCGTACAAGAAGGCAAGGTACTGCGCCTGAAGAAGGCGCTCTATGGGCTACATCAAGCCCCACGTGCGTGGAACACGCGCCTTGACGCCACGCTGAAGCAACTCGGCTTCGAGCAGAGTGCCCATGAGCACGCTGTCTACGGACACGGCCATGGCGGTGCGCGTTTGCTTGTTGGCGTCTACGTGATGAAGGCGAGATCACCAGGTCAAATCAAGGAGATCAATCGGTTCAAGGATGAGATGAAGATGCAATTCCTCATGAGCGACCTTGGGCTCCTCTCCTTCTAGTTGGAGATTGAGGTACGCCAAGGCTCGGACGGCATTACCTTGAATCAAGGGAGCTATGTGAGGCGCATCCTAGACACCGCTGGGATGAGAAACTATAATCCCTCACCCACACCTATGGAGGAGCGGCTCAAGCTGAGTCGCGAGAGCATGGTGGATGAGGTTGAGCAACCATGTACCGGCGGATCATTGGGAGTCTATGGTACCTCGTCCACACGTAGCCAGATCTCGCGTTCGCAGTAGGGTATGTCAGCTGCTTCATGGAACGTCAAGGTGGAGCACATGGGAGCGGTGAAACTCCTGCTATGCTACATCACCGGCACCATCAACTATGGCCTCGTCTACCCATGTGGCACAGGAGAGGCCAAATTGGTCGGCTACTTGGATAGCGAACTCGCCGGCGACATCGACACACGCAAAAGCACTAGTAGTTTACTGTCAGTACTAGTAGTAGTGTATTTTACTAGTTGCCGACATATGTAAGTCGGTTCTTTGTTTTCTTAGGCAGTAAGGTAGACTGCAGTCTGTCAGGGAAGAGATCAAGTTGAGTCTGTACTGCTCCTGACAGGTGCTGTTAGACAGCTAATAGTAGTAGCCAGTTTTGATTTTGCTAGTGTACAGCTGCTATACAGCTGATAGGAATAGCAAGTCGGTTTGCAAACCGACTATGTACTGCTATATATATATATATATATGTATATATATATATATATATATGCAATCAATAGAATTAAGCCAGTTTGCTTTACAAAAACAGAACCTGTGCTCTAACCCCAGCCCCAGTTACTTCCCTCTGCTCATCCTATAGCTGCTGCACATCTAACAACAAATACAATTACTTTACCTTGTATGGCATTGTTTCTTTTTTTTACACAACAGAAATCTGAATCAGCGTCACATATCCCACCCAACTAGTATCCATACTCTTAACATTTTCTATTGTGTAATTACTCATTCTTTAACAAAAATTTTTATTCTTTTTATGTACACAGAAAAGGTTTTTGAGGAAATTACGCCATATGCAATCTCCGTATTGGATGGCTTCAATGTATGCATCTTTGCATACGGGCAAAGTGGTACTAGTAAAACCTATACTATGGAAGGGATTGAAGGTGATCACGGTGTGTCCTACTGAATTTTGGAGGAACTATTTCATCTAATCGAAGAAAAAAGGACATCTTTCAATACGAGGCTATCATGAGCGCTTTTGAAGTCTACAATGAGCAGATCCATGATTTGCTTATGACACATGGATGAACAAAAAGGTACAAATACAACTCGAGCTATATTGTATTAGTTATCTAAAGCTAATTATGACATTATATCTTTTTTTGCTGTCTAAAAGTAAGAGAAATTGTACCAGGCATCCATGATGTACCGGGGCTGGTTGAAGAAGAGGTGACTGATATGAATGAGGCTTGGAAAGTTCTACAAACCGGTAGTAAAGCTAGATTTGTGGCCTCCACAAATGTTAATGAGGATAGTAGCCGATTGCACTGGTTCATATTTTTGTCCCAAAGATAGTTTGTTCACTTATGTAATTATGTTATGACAGATTGTAAATTATGTGCTAATTGATTTTGAGTTTCAGCGTACACCGTGTAGTGATTAAAGGCCAAAATCTGATGAGTACGTGGAGAATGTACAAAAAGCAAATTATGGTTAATTGACCTTGCTGGAAGTCAGCAGATAGCTAAGACAGATGCAAAAGGACAAAGGTTGAGAGAAGCACAGAACATAAACAAATCACTCTCGTCACTTGTTGATGTCATGTCCGCTCTTGCAAGGAAGGACTCATATATAAACTTCAGGTATTCAAATTTGAACCCTTTTGTCTTGCCCCTTCCTAAGTTGTGTCTGCCTCTATTAGATATTCAAATTTGAGTCCTTTGTTTAAATTTTAGTTCTGTAACTTACATTATGACCACTTATAGACATACTATTATTGTTCCAAATTACAGGAATTCAAAGCTAACAAAACTGCTGAAAGAGTCATTAAGTATGTATCCTTTTTCTGTCATAGAATTGTATAACCGTATACTTTAATTTAGTTTTATAATCCAGTGTTTGTTTAAACAATGCAGGTGGAAATTCGAAAGCTTTGATGTTTATTAAAGTCAGCCCTAGCAAAAATGACATGGGAGAAACTCTTAATTCGTTGGACTTTGCTAGAAACTTGAGAGGCATGGAGCTTGGACAAGCTAGAAAGCAGCTCATGGTATAATAGCATTATGCCATTGTATGCGTGTTGAACTTTAAAGTTTACTAAAGTGTGACGCGCTATTGATTCTGCTAGGTTGGCACAACCAAGACAAAGATACTCAGATTAACAACATGGAAGAAAAGATATAAACACTTAACACAAAGAATAAGGCCAGTGAGAAGGTATATCGGGGTATCTTAGTTGTTTGCTGTCATCAAATTATTCTTGTTATTGCCTTATAACATTTTGCTGTGTACCAAAACAATAAATTCGGGCATATTATAAAACTTGTTATACACAGCATGGCATGATGGATGTTGGGGAAACGGTTCCCGAACAAGTTTAGGAGAGGAGAGTGGAAAGAGGCGGCTAGGGTTTGTCAACAAGAGTCAGAAGGGAGAGCCCCCCTTGCCCTCATGTTCTTGGCATTATATAGGCAAGCAAAAATTTATAAGCGACCCCTCGGTGAGGATGGGTTTTACATGCCACTCCAATGGCGCTAGTTGGGCCTCTTCTAGGGGACTTGGCCCATATGAATATGACATGTCCCAATAGTAGCCCCTCATCTACTAGGTTATGGTTGGTACTACATGACCTAGTAGATGCTCATACTAGAAGAGGCACAACACAACTTGAACTGTGGTTGCGAGGACTGTCCTTCACAAACCACACGTGTACGCCTCACTAAAAACTATATCCTAAAAACCCTGTGGGAAAAAGGGCGTGGAGAAAAGAGCACGTGCACGACTCAAACCTATACATGTTCTAATCCCCGAGGCTTCAAGCTCCAAGTGCCTTCATCTTTCGGATGTCTTCATCTTCATGCTTCAACTCCTTCTGCTCGAAGTGCAGGTCTTCATCTGTAGGACCTTCTCGATGCGTGGGTCTCCATCTCCATCTTCTCGGTGCGCAAGTGTTCGTCTCCTAGGCCTTTGCCTCTAGCATCTTCACAACATGTATGCCTTCGTCTCTGAGGTCTTCTTGATGCGTAAGCCTTCATTTTTGGTATCTTCTCAACACGCATGTCTTCGTCTCCAGGACCTTCATGTCGAGAGCTTCACTTGATGATGTCTCTTCTCTTCAGAAATGGATGTAGCTGTCATGGTTGGAGTAGTCGATGTAGTCAAAGTAGTCGTGGTCGAAGGTTGCTGTGAGGCCTCCAATCTTCGCTCGCGAGCACCGGGCAAAAAAGAATTCGTGCCCTAGAGTGGCTGGTCCTTCCGGTGTGATCCCCTAGCCCCTCTTGGTCGGTGCTCGTGACTAAATCCTCTACCGCTCTTGGTGTGGTTGACGTAGTCGTACTAGTCAATGTAGATGTTCAGACCCAAGTTGCCGATGTAGACGCCGACGAAGGTTTTGTAGAACTTGGTGTCGAAGGAGTTGATGTGGCCCTTCGAACTTGGCGATGTAGGCAAGTCGTTGCAGCATTTATCTCGAAGGTGTCGACGGAGGCTCTCGAGCTGTTGTAGTGGTTGAAGATGATGGCAAAGCCCCTCTTGCTGAAGTGGTTGACGAAGGTGTGTCGTAGAAGTTCGTTGAAGATGTGGCGAAGCCCCATCTGCCAAAGAGTTGGTGGAGGCATGTCGTTGTGGTTCGCCGAAGATGTTTGCGAAGGCCCTCCTATGAAAGATGTTTGGTGGAGGCGATGGTGTGTAGACAACGAAGGTGTCGGTGAAGCCCCTTCGTGCCGACGTGTTGGTGGAGGCTTGTCATCATGGTTTGGTCAAAGGCCCTCCTGCAAAGCTATTTGCCTAAAGCCCACTGGAAAAAAGTTATTTTGGTGGAGGCAATGTTGGTAATGTCACCGAAGATGGTGGTGAAGACCCTCATGCGAAGGCCTTGGAGAAGGCAATGCCGATGTAGATGCCGACACCGCGTGTCGAAGGCCGGAGAAGTCGCGTGAAAATGCACCTGAGTTTATCTCCTGCATTTTTAGGGACTTAGGTTGGGCGTTATAGCTTCGTTGAATATCGACTTGCTTGCAAGTCTTTCGACATTCAAAAAAACACTGGCTTTCTACTTGCTTGCAAAAAGATGGTTAGTCATTTCATATAATATGTGAGGGGTGAAGTTTTTGAAGGTTTTGAGCGATGCCTGGCCGTAGATAGGTCTTTGTCGGGTAAAGCTTTTGAAGCTTTTGAGAGTGATGGCCCCGATGCCTGATCATGGACAGGTCTTTGTCGGGTTACCGCGGTGCAATGCATTTATGTAATGCATGTATGTATGTGATGATGTGAATGAATGCAAAAATGATGGTTATGCTTGAACAAAAGATAAGCTCTACATATAAGAAATAATGCCCTTGAATGAGAGGGTTGTAGTTTTGGATGGCTAGCGAAGGCTGCCATTTAAGAACCTGCATGGGTATAGATGTGACTTGTAACATTGAACTTAAAAGGATTGGTTCTCTGCAAAGGTTAGTTCAGATAAAATTTGGTTGATGCATATTATAAAAAACTAAAAAAACAATACAACTTGCAAAAAAGAGAAAAACATGTTAGTGTTTGTGGGTTCGAATGTTGGTTGTCTGTCAAAAGTCAATTTCTGATAGAGGTTGCTGACTAGAAGGCTGCTGACAGATGAAGGCTACTGAATGACGAAGGCTGTTGACAAACGAAGACTGCTGAATGACGAATGTTGCTGTCAAACGAAGACTGCTGAATGACGAAGGCTTTTGACTGATGAAGGCTTCTGCTTGATGAAGGCTACTGAATGACGAATGCCAATAACTGATGAAGGCGGCTGACTGACGAAGGCCAATGACTGACGTTGACTGACGAAGGCCAATAACTAACGAAGGCTACTGACTGATGAAAACCAACTGACTGACGAAGGCCACCGACTGTTGAAGGTCAATAACTGACTAAGGCCATTGACTAACGAAAACAAATAACTAACGAAGGTTGTTGACTAAATGAAAATCACTCACCGATAGATGATCACTGAGGTATCTGACCAAGGTTGAATATTCCATGAGAACCGCTGACTGATGGGGGATCTGAATGATGCAAGACTTATTGGACAAATATGTGATGAAGGCTAAACACTTAATGAGATCTGCTGACTGATGGAGAGTACTGACTAATTTGGCTTGAGAAGATGAAAACATGCATATAAAGAAGAAAATATACTCTATGGGGGCTTTAGTTTGGGAAGATAATACCTAGTGATGGTGATCTGCATGTTAGTAACGGAATAGAGATGTAGAAAATAAATAATAAGAAAAAAGGTGTTTTAAGTTGGTCAGTTAGGGCAAGCATGTATAGCCATTCATGCCATGTTTTTGTTTTTGATGTGGTGAAGGCTGCAACAACTTTTTTAGACACATTGGTGACAAGCTGTATGCGAAGGTTAATTTTCAAATTTTGTTTTAAGAGAGGTTGGTTAGATTACAATTGTGATGAAGTAAATCATAAGAGCTAAATCATTAAGCATTATAAGCTGTGAGAATTTATAAACGGGTGAGAAATACTCACTTATATTGGTTTGGTTCCTGCAAGTGGACACTTTAAGCACATGTACAAAAGGTTAGTATTTGATATTATCATAAATGACATGTAGTTCAAGAGATAAGTGGGTCAACGGAGTGATAGGTCGAAAGTTTGAAGCTTGAATAGCAGTGTTGATTGGAGTGTTGCGTCATCCGAAGGGTTGAATAGACATACCCAGCCGAAGGCACTGCCTTTTTATGCGAAGGCTCAGAGTCAAAGATATATCATCTGGCATTTGAAGATATACTTCGACAGATAAATCCGGCCTTCATGCGAAGATTCAAACAGATCAATATGGCCTCCAATAGATAAATCCATCATCCGAATGCACTCCGATAGATAATTCCAGCCTCAGCCCATCCAACGATTTGAATGCTCCAGCCGACAGACAAGATCATTAATTTCACGAAGACCAGTAGTCTTTTGCCTTGTCAGGCAAAACCGAAGGTTTGCCTCTGTAGCATCACGTGTTGACGGATCGTCCATGCTAGTTTCTTTTACTTGTACACTTCATGCATGAGTAGATACCAATTAACTACTTCCACACTAACAAGTAGAAACACGTGTTGATGGAGGTTATATTTTAATAAGATAAGAGGTCTAGAGCTCAAGGTCAGACGATGTAAACTTTTTAGCAGAAAATAGGAAATTCAAAAGATGTGTGTATAACGGTGCCGAAGGCATGTACGTGTCTTAATTAATTTTTTTAAATGCCGAAGGCTTGGCAGCTTTGGAAACCTTGCTTTTTTTTAATATTAATAGAAAGGAGAAGGGAAGGGATACTGATCGTGGATTTATGTCTGATGTACTCGTTTCGTCCAGAAAATCCAAAAATGGCCGAAGGTCCGAGCTTCCGGCCTTCCGCACCACCGAACTCCCATCGAGGGTGTGCCCGGACGCCGGAGGTGTGCTATAGCCTCTTCGAAGCATGGAAAAGCACGCAGCCTGCTGTATTGTTAGTATAGTATTTGAGTAGCTGATTTTTTTCGTATACTTATCTTTATCCGAGTAGGCGAGGCCGCTGAACTTCTGTACGAAAACAGGGATGCCCGGAGGGAGTAGTCGGTCTCGGCGTGATCCGAGGAGCCGACCGGTAGCCAGCAGGTCGACGACGTTAGAAGCGTAGTTTGCAGGAAGAACAGGTCCGTCGGTGCGCGTGTACTGATCGGCAGGCTCTCTGAATCGCCGCGCAGGCACCATCACCGCAGCGTCATAGGAGCCAGCATCGGCGTGGCTCGGGACTGCCAAGCCAACGACGCAAGATCGCTCCTGCTGCCTAGCTTGGTTAGCGACGTGGTGGCCGCGTTGTCTCGTGCCATCCGTGGCGGCGTCCATGGCCATGCGCGCACGTTGAAGGTGCGGGCCGTGCGCCTGGACTTCGTGGAGGTCGAGCGGGGCTCCTCGGCCGCTGGTGGCTGACGATGACGCAAGCTGGTCATCGTCGAGCCGGCCGAAGGTGCTGGTCAGGCTCGGTTCCGTTGCAGGGCTCCGCAAGCAGGCGCAGGCCTGAGGCGCCGGGGCGGAGATGAAGCTGTGCACTGGGGCCGAAGGCGCCTTTGACTTCTCTTAAGCTGACACCGCTTTTGCGCTCCCGATGACTGACTACGAGTTCGGCAACTCCCGAAGGACCCTGAAGGTTCCTACGACCTCCGATGGGTGGTCGCTGTACCTGAACACCTTGGTCCCAGAGGGTGAATCTCAACACCTGCATTTACGAGGTCATGCCTGCAAAGGGGTCTATGACCCTTCGGCAGTGGTCATTAAGAAAACTGCTCAACTTTGAACGCAAAAGCAAAGGGGATGTAGTGGTTAGACTTTGTTGTTTGGAAAATCGAAGGTTATGGGTACAAGACTTATCCTTGGCATTATTTTTGGAAATTTTGGCAGTTAAAGTTGACTTATCTGGACCATTGGAGACAGAAGGCTTAGCCTTGGTGAAGGCGCCGAAGGCTTCCCTCCAGGGTTCAAAGTTGACGAAGGCTTCGCTCGGAGACTTCGGTGGATTTTTGTCCCATCGGTTCTAGCTCTCGAAAAAATCACTCCAAAGAAGGTCTCCCAAAGAAAGCCGGCTAGAAAAGGTTTCCGGAGAAGGTCCGCCGATGAAGGCCTGTCCGGAGAAGGTCTCCCGATGAAGGCTGGTCGGAGAAGGTCCGCCGATGAAGGCCTAACCGGAGAAGGTCTCCCGACGAAGGTCGGTCGGAGGTCTCCTAATGAAGGTTGGCTGAAGAAGATCCGCCGACGAAGGCCTGGCCGGAGAAGGTCCGTTGACAAAGGACCATCCGGAGAAGATCTCCCGACAAAGGCTCGGCCGAAGAAGGTCTCCTGATGAAGGCTCGGACGGAGAAGGTCCGCTGACGAAGGCCCGGCCGGAGAAGGTCTCCCAACGAAGGCTCGGACGGATAAGGTCCGCCGACGAAGGCCCGGCCTGGAGAAGGTCTCCCGACGAAGGCTCGGACGGAGAAGGTCCGCCAACGAAGGCCCGCCCGGAGAAGGTCTCTGGACAAAGGGCCGGCCGGAGAAGGTCTCCCGACTAAGGCTCGAACGGAGAAGGACCGCCAACGAAGGCTCAGCCGGAGAAGGTCTGTTGACGAAGGCCCGGCCGGAGAAGGTCTCCCAACGAAGGCCGGTCGGAGGTCTCCCAACGAAGGCTGGCCGAAGAAGATCCACAGACGAAGGCCTGGTCGGAGAAGGTCCATTGACAAAGGCTCGTCCGAAGAAGGTCTCCCGACGAAGGCTCGGCCAGAGAAGGTCTCCCGACGAAGGCTCGAACGGAGAAAGTCCGCCGATGAAGGCCTAGCCAGAGAAGGTCTCCTGACAAAGGCTCGGTTGGAGAAGGTCTCCCGACGAAGGCTCAGACATAGAAGGTCCACCGATGAAGGTCCGGCCGGAGAAGGTCTCCCGACGAAGGTTCGGACGGAGAAGGTCCGCCGACGAAGGCCCGGCCGGAGAAGGTCTATCGACGAAGGGTCGGCCGAAGAAGGTCTCTGATGAAGGCTGGTCGGAGGTTTTCTGACGAAGGCTGTCCGAAGACGGTCCGCTAACGAAGACCCGGCCGGACAAGGTCCGGAGAAGGTCTGGTAACGAAGGTTCCAACTTGCAGCTCTTTGAAAAAATTCGTGCCGAGCACGGTGGGTGCCAATGTTGGGGAAACGGTTCCCGGACAGGTTTAGGAGAGGAGAGTGGAAAGAGATGGCTAAGGTTTGTCAACAAGAGTCGGAAGGGAGAGCCCCCCTTGCCCTCATGTTCTTGGCATTATACATACAAGCAGAAATTTATAAGCAACCCCTCGGTGGGGGTGGGTTTTATACGCCACTCCAATGACGCTAGTTGAGCGTTTTCTAGGAGACTTGGTCCATATGAATATGGCATGTCCCAACAACGGAGAACTCGGGCCTGAGAAGCCCAACGGCGGAGAGGAAGCTCAACTCTGATACCTGCAGCTTCATGCAGTCGACAACAAAAGCAAGAAAGCCGGCGCTATAGAAGAAGGTGGCCACTGGGCTATCAATGACCACACACAAGAAAGCTGTTGCTGCAGCTGTCCAGTGGATTGGCAGCACATCCAGCGCGACACGGCGAGTGCTGTGAACCACTTTGCGGTGCGAGTGTTCATGTGATGATCTCTTACAACTACTGGTCGATCTAGTCTAACGTGCAAATAAAATGTTACAAAAACGTGGAAATAAATAATTATATTATATCTTTTGTTTATTTACAAGAACGTATATATATTTTTGATTTTTCACACGCCGCAGTCCATGTAGTCATCATGTAGAAAAGCAACAGCAGAGCTAAGAAAGCATGCAGAGTATCAGTTGATGCCCAACCCAACACAAGATTTCTCGACCAAACGCTACCTAGCGCCGCCTCACGTTAACTTTTGCCCGGTCGCTTGCATTATTGGACTTTCTATATCAGAGTATCATCAGTTGATGCCGACAATTAACCGTTGTCATGATGTAGTACTATTTTATTATTTCTTCTCATCTCCTGGTGGTAATAGTACACGTGTGGATTTTTTTTAATTGCTTGCCTTTCATAAATCAGCCGGCCAAAGCCTCAACCATGATCAAGTCATACACACATGCTGGAGTAACACGCCACACCTCCGAGCAATGTGAACTAGAAACCTGACGAGCTAACAAATGTGCAACCTTATTAGAACTTCTACTAATAAAAGAGAAAGAAAACTCTTGAAAGGCAAGGCTAATTTCCTCCATCTCCTTCAGAATAGGATCAATGATGGATCTTTATGACTCATTCTTCTTCCACAATTGCACAACCTGGAGACAGTCGGTTTCCAAGGCCACCCGACGTAAACCCATATGTGCAGCAAGCTTCATGCCATCCCTGCACGCCAAGGCCTCCATGGAGCAAACATCAAGACCACGCTCATACCAGATTGCTTGTGCCGAATAGAACGCGCCTTGATCATCTCTGATAATGGACGAGGTTGCTCATTGCTTGCTTTCTTCAGAGAACGCAGCATCCGTATTAATCTTCGACCATCCCACCTCCGGCTTTCTCCATTTATCCCTATTGTATGCTGGAGCTGGTTTGTCAAATTGGTGGTTCAGCTGCCATAAATCATAAGCTGTATCTTTGGCCTAGATCACCGCCTGCTGAACCGGCATCGTCAGCTCTCCATGGCATCGCCGGTTCCTCAGCATCCAGAGCGCCCACATTCCAATCATAATCAGAGCATGATCTCGTCTTGGGCAAAGCTGTGACATCAAATCAGCAGCCCACGTCTCAGCATTCAGGCTTGGTAATTTGACCCCTGTTGCCCATCTTGTATATTGCCAGAACTGCCTCGCCACTGTACAGTCCAAGAGTACATGCCTGATCGATTCTTCTGGCTCCCCACAAACCTCACAGAAGGCCTCCGGTTCTATGTGCCTTCTGAATAAAATTTGCTTCGTCGGTAGGAATTCGTGCAAAACACGCCACCAGAACACTCTAACTTTGGGAGGGACCTCCAGCTTCCAATTTTTTTTCCATATAGCATCATCAGAAGAGCTAGGTAAATGGCCAAAGGATTCTTCCCATTTCCTCCTGTATATAATCTTGTATGCCGAGCGGACAGAATAAATCCTAGAACGCTCTGGTTCCCACGCCCAAAAATCACCATCTCCTTGCCCCAGCGGCTGTCGCAATATAGCTGCTGCATCAATTGGCAACACCAGCGCTCTCACTGCCTCAACATTCCAGGATCCGCTAGTTGTCAGCAGTTCAGAAAGCAGATGTGCCTTACGATTCTTTAATTTAAGTAGCACCTCCATGTATAGCCTCGACTTCCCGTAGGAGCGAAGTAGGAGCAAATTTAAGCAGGTTGGAAAAAAAAATCTAAAGATACGTACTCTATGAATTGTTCTCTCCGTCCAAAATAAACAATTTTTTAACGTTTAAAATTTGTCCCCCAAAAATAGCATTCTTTAAAAAAAACATGAGACATTGTCTCTTAATACAAAACCTTATCACAGGTGTGTGCAAATGGTAAACTGCCAAATCTAGGAGATTTCCTCCGGGATAGAAAATAATGAGATGAGGGCACATGCATCTTTTGTCAGCACCATCCTTAATTTGTTTGAAAATTTATAGAAATATATTTTGTTTTGAACAGAGAGACCTCGTCTACCAAGTTTGAGTTATCCTACTTTAATAGCAATGAACCAGGAGGAGGGGTCATACCCTTAGGTTTATAAACAGGAAAAATATGCGGTGGAAACAACATCTTTTATGAAAACATAGAAACCAATTCGGAAAACATACTTGGGTATGTGCACACCATGCAAAAAAAAGTTTTGGAACTTATCACATCCATAGTGAACCCATATATGTAGTAAGCACACAAAAAGAGAATTGCAAACTCAGTACACAAAAAATTATACAAAATGACAATTTTCACGTGCATGTGCACTAGAAGACAAAGTTCTGGGAATTTTGTCTTGTTGTTCATATGCACCTAAATTTTTTTCATTTTCGTATGATTGTTTTAAAAATGAGTTTTCATCTCAAGTATTGCATATGAGTACATATATGGATGCACTATAAAAGTGCCATGTTTCATTGAGCGATTGAAGTATGTTTTCTTAAGTTTTCATGTATGTTTCTGTCAAAGATATAGCTTACACCACATATTTCTAACGTTAAACTTAGTGCTTGTTTGGTTGCAGGTTACTAAATTTATTTTCCTTCCCTAATTTTAGGCATCCACAGCAGTAAACTTCTTTAAGTTATTCTTACCTTAATAGAAATAGCAATACCCTTTGGGGATCGAGGTCATACACCCCTAGGTTTAAACTTAGGTCTTGTTTGTTTGCCCGTTACTAAATTTGGCACGTCTAACTTTTGGCAACATCCATGGATTATACTAGGGATCTCTCTCTCTCTCAAGGTTTGACTTCCAAGGATTATATATATATATATAATATATATAGCAAGTACTCATGTTGACGAACTGAGGCATCATTAATCAATATATACATAGAACCTAAGATCACCAGTTCACCACAAGTCCACACAGCCAGGCAGATGAAGAAAATGGAACGCTCCTGCCTAATAAACAACTTCTCTTCTAGCGACAGGCACGTTTGTGTTGTGCTAGCTGGCAGGTGTCACTGACACCAGCACTGCACATGTACAATTTCCATGCTTATCAATTTATCATCACTCTAACTCCGTATTTGACTGTTCTCCCTCTAGCTAGCTAGGTTGATAGCTACTTAGGGCGCGTTTAGATGGCGATTTTTTTTTGGTTTTGGCTACTGTAATATTTTCGTTTGTATTTGGCAATTAGTGTCTAATTATGGACTAATTAGGTTTGAAAGTTTCGTCTCGCGATTTCTCACCCAACTATGGAATTAGTTTTTTTTCGTCTACATTTAGTACTCCATATATATGCTGCAAGATTCGATGTGATACTTTAGGGTGAAATTTTTTGAAAACTAAACAGGGCCTTATTCCTGGTGTTTTGAGAATAATCCTTCATGGAGTAGTGTCCTGGAGAGGCTATATAGCTAGACTGCAGATGATGATGACAGTATATATGTGTCAGTTTTGTCATGCATACTGTATATAGCTAATGTACTGATCACACAACACCGTTTTATTCTTCTTAATTAGGCAAATATTTTTTATGAAATAAAACATTTATCAGTTTTGTGACAACAAAAGTTTTCCTTTCTCAGGCGCACGGGCACCCTAGCGCGTCAAGCCGAGAGCTGCCGCCGCCGACGTTTCCACCCTCGTAGCGGTCCCCCTCCCTTCCCCATCCGACATCTTGCCAAAGGCTGTAGGGAGTGGGGATTGTCGGTGTTTCGAGTTGCCACCGACAAGTAAATTTCTAATACTGCGCGTCTGGCTCGGATGGTGTGCTTAGAGGACACGAGGTTTATACTGGTTCAGGCAGAATGTCCCTACGTCCAGTTCGTTGTTGCTGCTCGTGTTACTAGCACTGAAAGTTCGTAGTATGGATTATAAATGGGCAAGAGAGGGACATGTCCTAAGTCTCTGGTGAAAGGAGTGAACGGATGCTGAGAGAGCTCGGTTGCTACTCGGCCGTGTGTTCGAGGTTCGATGGGTTCATGATGGTTCGATCGGATCTAGCCTGAATCGATGTGATGTGTTGCGATGCCCCTTATGGGACGCCCTGCTTTCCCTTTTATAGGCCAAGGGAAAGCATGGGTTACAGCGGAGGAAAAAGAAGAACGAGAGAGAGAGTCGAAGGCCTTCAGGATCACCGGGTCCTTCTCCTTCATGTAGGTCCCGCCGACCCTGTAGATGTCAAAAGGGACGGCTTCGCGTCGCGGTCCTGTCCGTCACTAGCGCCATACGCAGGCATCATATGTCGGTCATGGCACTCCACTCCGTCCTGGCGAACGTCATGGTGAACTGACGCGCCCATCAGTGTTCGTACGGGGGTTAGGCAGAACAACACCGGTACGCCCTACGCTGTTCTTGATGTGAATCCTCCGGTATGGCCCGTCAAGGCCACGTGTTACATCAGGGCGTGCCGATCTCTTCCCAGATGTCAAAGTTTTGACTCAGGCCCATACGCTTGGACCTAGAGTATTCGGCGGCGGTATAGGTCTCCGTCGAGTGAGACAGAGCCCACGGCCATGGGGTCGGGCGAGGTGGGGTCCTCCCCCAGAGGTCGGGCGAGGTGGAGCGCAAACCCAAGGGTCAGGCGAGGCGGAGTCCTCCTCGTGAGGCTGGGCAAGGTAGAGTGCAAACCCAAGGGTCAGACAAGGCAGAGCCCATGGCCTCGGGGTCGGGCGAGGCGGAGCATAGACCTAAGGGTCGGGTGAGGCGGAGCACAGACCCAGAGGCCGAAAGAAGCAAAACTTGCACGCCGGGGGGGTCGGATGGAGCTGTAGTTGCACTCTTGACTGCTCGGATGAGTCAATGTTGATGGTCGTTAGCTCCTCCTCTTTGGGTACCCTAGTATTTGTCCACGACAGTAGCCCCTAGAGCCTGCGGAGGAGTAGAAAACTCCTTCGGAGGCTTTTTTGAGCGGGAGGACTCTGATGGCCTTGGCCTTCTTTTATCGCCCACGGCGTGACCTGGGGACGGTGATTCCCTTTCGTCGAGATCGGACCCCTCGGGGGTATAGCCGTGAGGTTTGGTGGGTCGGAAAAGGTCCTTCCCTGATGTCGACCCCTTCAGGGGTCTATCGTTATGCGACCGTGTGCTCGGTCTTCTTGCGAGCCCAACTTTCATCGAGCCCTCGCACATAGCGGGGGTCCGGTCGAGGGTTGGCTCGTCTTGATCATCACCCTATCCACGGTTTCCGCAATTGGAGGGGCTGAGCCGTGTCAGGATTTTCCTCTATGGACGAGCCACGGTGCTCGGTGAGTTGTTAGCTGGCTAGTCCGAGTGGGGCCCCGGCATCCCGTTCGCAGGGATTCTGCTCGGGTCAATAGGTGACCTACTCTAGACCCTCAGCGGTCAATCCATATAGTTCTCGGGTCCGTTTGACCGGTCCCAAGGGCCTTCTGCCTTTCTTTCAAGGAAAAAACCATGGATCGTATTCGGCCGAGACTCGAATGTGGGCCGGAATGCCTGCGGCGCTCGTGCGCCTGGGTACCGGCCGCTAGCGGGCCCATCCCTTTCCACCCCTCACTTCAAAAAGGTGCCCAGAGCGGTTGTCAAACCCGTCGGTGGGCCAACCTTCAAACTCCTAGGCCTAGACGGGCCGCAGTAGAGTTTTTAGCTCTGTATCCCTTACCTATGATGGGTCATGGCCCGTCTAGAGAGGTGAAATGTCCGGCGAGTTTTCTGAGGGAACGAACAGAGATTGCGTGCGCACGTCCCACGGTGAGATGTGGTGGCAGATTGTGGCAGGTGCGGAGATCTAGGAAGGTGGTTGGTTTCCTCACACCCATCGCCCCTATAAAACCAAAGGGTTCGCCCTCGGGTTCCATACCTTGCATCCTTACCTCCGCAGCCACGACCACCGCCACCAATCGCTTAGGTTTCCTTCCTCCACATCCCCATCACCGTCGAGCCTGCATCCGTCCTCCCCAACCTCTAATGGATCCATGGTGCCGCTCCGACATCACCTTCCAACACATGGAAGGCCTCATCCGTCGTGGTATTCTCCACGTGCGGACCTCACCCGAGGAGTGGCTGCTGCCCGGTGAGGAAGATCTATCGTCGCCGCCCGACAGCTATGTGGTGTTGTTCGCCCACTTCCATGAGCGTGGGTTCACGATCCCCACCCACAAATTTCTTTGGGGGCTGTTGCACTATTACAAGATCGAGTTGCAGCATCTCAACCCCAATAGGATCCAGCACATGGCGGCGTTCGTCGCCCTGTGTGAGGGGTTCCTAGGGATCAGCCCCCACTTTGATCTATGGAGGTACTTCTTTGCTGTCACCCTCCAGAAGAAGAGGAAGAAGAGCGGTAGGCAGGAGCTACATATGCCGATGGGGTGCGCCAGCATCCAGCTCTGGAACAATCGGGTCAGCGAGTACCCGCCCATGCGGCTCTCGACATCCAACAAGGGGTGGCACTTGCAGTGGTTCTTCCTCAAGAACGACATCGCTGCCCCTCTGCCGAAGTTCACCGGGCGCCTGATCGAAGAGCCCCGGAGTCATGGAGGAAGTGGGCCATCCTGGAGAAGGACAAGAAGAACATCCGGGACCACATCGCCGCCATCCACATCCTGAAAGTGAACGGCCTAAAGGGGTCGGGCATCATCGGGGCCTACCATGCAAGAAGGGTGGCACCATTGATGACGCGTGCACTCCCGCTATACGCGATGGCGCCCGAGGCGTCGTTCGACAGAATGGTGCTCGTCGAGGGGGTGCTCCCCAACTATGAGATTGCGCAACGCATCAAGGAGGCAATGGAGCCCTCGCGGGACGATGCGGGTGCCCCCCTCGATTTTGTCTTCCTGGTGCTGGGACATCCTTTGATGTGGCCAGAACCAGACCATGTCATCTTTGTAAGCTTCCCCTTCTCTTGCCTTCTCTTCAATTGATTTCCTAACCCCTTGATACTAATTTTGAAAGGGGAGGGGCCAGCCGAGGGATCTCATCCTCATGGATCACCCGGTGTCGTTGCTGAGGGATTCGGCCATGAGGACAGCGAATCGCGCCGAGGGTGAGCGGCTGAGGAAGGCGAAGGAGGACAGGAAGAGAAAGAAATAGAAGAAGTTGCATGCATAGGAACGAGGGGAGGACACTGATAGTAATGATGATGATGACGCCGACGATGAGGTAGCCGACGACATTGAGTGGGACGAGCTAGAGAACGAGGATGCGCTGATAGATATCAAGTCATCCTTGCAGGCATTGGGACCCTTCCCATTTCACGAAGGGGAGGGTACATTCGGGGAGCCAGCGGAGACAGGCCATACCATCGGCCTACCCCAGGAGCCAACAGGGGCGGACGACTCTACCGCCACGCCTGAGGTGCCAGCAGAGGCGGGTGGCTCCGCTGTCGTGCCCTAAGAGCCAAGGGGAGTGAGCCCCTCTGCCCAAGAGTAGGGGGCGGGCTCGAAATGGCCTTGTTCCGACGAGGCAGAGCAAAGGTCGGGGGGTTCACCCCCCCAAATGCATCTACTGCCTGACGGCGCTGAGGTGAGTTGTCAGTTCCTCTATTTTTTCCTGTTTTAGTCAGATTTCATCGTGACTTATGCTTTTCGTCCCTTGCAGCGTCGGCAGGCAGCACAATCCTTTGATGCTGGCGTCGAAGAAGAGCGTCGCCCTCCAATTGAGGCGGCAACCGTCGGCTGGTGTCGCGCCCATTTCAGGCAGGAGCAGCACCAGTGTGACCACGTCATCGGCTGGCCGGACACTGCCCATGGTGGTGCCTGTGCCCTCAGCCGGACGGGTGGACATGGGGGCTCAAAGGGCGCCTTCGGAGGTCGTGGAGCAACCGGCGATGGCCGCGATACCGCTACCAACGACGAGGCGGATGGGGCTACTGACCGCACTGATGGCGCCGACCGTGGCAGGTACGATGTAGCTGGTCCTGACCCCACCAACGCAGGCGGTGGTGGCGGTGGCCATGATAGACAGGTCACAACCAGGCACAACCGCAGCGGCGCTTGCGGCACTGGCGTGACCCGCGCCATCGGCGGCCCAAGCGACGGTGCCTGGCATGGGCCGGATGGAGGGGGACATGGCCAAGGGGTCCCTGGGAGTCGTGGTGGTGGCAGAGAGGTCGGCGTCCAGACCGCTAACCCCTTCTATCGCCAGAGGGGGTCCCTTAGCAGGGACGTCATGGCTGGAGGGGTCGGCGGTGCTTTGGACCGGTGGGGAGTCATCCCTAGCCCTAACATCGGTTGGCAGCCACTCGCCCACGCGAGGTGAGCCCCTGCTTCGATGGACAAATCTGTAGGATCCGGTGTCGACACTCTTCACCCTCGACGATGCCGCCGAGAGCATGGAGTGGGAGAGCCTCGACATGGGGATCGCGTCCGTGCTAGAAGCCTTGGACCACGCCAGGGGTGCCTTGCGTGACATTGTCATTCCCTCCAGCTGGGTATTTGCCTGATCATGCTTCTTGCTCTTTTCTTTCTCTATATACTTTTTGTATTTGACCATTGTTTCCCTGCAGTCCCTCATAGTTCATAGCTGGGGGAAGTCTCGGTTCCTTTGTCAATAGAAGGAGACCTAGGACCGCCTCATCGAGGAGGCACAGCTACATGGGGAGGTGACCTCTCGGCTTGTTGTCACCTAGCAGAGGGTGGCCGAGCTGACTCCCCTCGCTGAGGAAGCAGACAGTCTTCGGTCGCAGGTGGCCAAGGCCCATCGGGACGCTGATGAGGCCGAGAAGGCATTCGAGGCCCTATCGGCAAGGCACGGAGGGACAATGAGGAGGCCACCAAGGTCAGGAAGGAGCGGGATGAGATGCTATAGAAGGACACCGAGACCCACCAGCAGATCCTTAACCTTCTAGCCGAGGTTGAGAAGGAAAGGAAGCTGAAGTTGGGGGGCGAGGAGAAGCTCGTGGCCCTAGAGAAGAGGGCAAGCCTAGATGCCATGGCGGTCGCCCGGCTACGCAAGGAGTGGGATGAGCTGCTCCAAACCATGGAGAGGCTCCACTCAGAGCATGGCGTGGCTCGCAAGGAGCGTGGCCAGGGCTTCTGAGAGTGTGACCAGGCCTGCCAGAGCATGACGACACACAGTAGAAGGTCGGCTCCCTCTAGGCCGAGCTCAGAAATGCAACGACCCAGAAGCTAGAGGCCGAGAGCATTTCTGCTAGGCTGGCCATGGACCTCGCCGAGGCGAGGAGGAATCTTCAGGCGGAGAGCGACGAGCTCGATATCCTGAGTGCCACCCTCGGAGTGGTCTACGATGACCTTGAGGTGGTGCTGTCAGAGGGGACCAGCTCGCTCGTGGCCCGTGCCATCGAGATCACGGCTCAGGTGCGCCAGCTCGAGAGGAATGCCCTTCGCACCAGGGTCAATCAATCCTTCATGATTGCTCATTCTCATTATGGGGACAACATCGATCCAGGAGAGGATGAGCCATGGCTTCACGCCTGGCTATGAAGTCCACAAATGAGAGGAGATGGAAGCGGCGGTGGCTCCCCTTTCGTAGGACCTGGTGGACAGGGTTGAAGGCATACTTCTCCCTCGGAGGGGTTAGTTAGTTCAATAGGTCAGGCGGTCATTCTTGTAATAAGCGAACATGTTCCAACCCTTCTATATCATTTGAACAAACTTGTCATTTTGTTTTGTTAGATCAAATTTGTTCTTTTGTTTTGGTGTGAACAAATTTGTTTTTCCTCCGTTTTTACGTGTGAAAAGGGGTTCATGCGTTCTGACCCTTCCGTTTGTTAAGACCGTAGAGTTTGAGGTGTAGGAGGGAAACTCTAATCACGCTCGTAAGCAAGAGTGCCATAGCCGCTGGGGCGTAGGTTTCTTGCGGTCCGACCAGCCATACTCAGTTGTTCGTTTCCACATACCTTACCACTAGGTTTTTCAATGTGAAGAAGGGGTCGGGCATGGCGACTGCTTTAGAAAGGGTGTATATATACCCTTATTAGCCCCCGAGTGAGACCTGACCCCTTGACGTTGCTGAGGTCGGGTGTCACTGAAGATCGAGGAGAGGATAGCGAAACTAGTAGGAGAAAGTGTCTCTTGTTTTAGAAACATTATTCTTAGTTTTTGCACATACCCCCTTCCTAGGATCTGAGCCATCATTTTATGACCGCATTTGCTCTCCTTGCGGGTCCAACTTTCCTCGAGCCCTGACGCGTAGCAGGGGTCCGGTCGAGGGTCGGCTCATCTTTGTGATCATCACCCCATCTGCGGGTTTCCGCAACCGGAGGGGTTGAGCTAACGTTACTTGCCTTAATGGTTCAAGTGATGCGCTCAGCGAGCTCACTAACAGGCATGTTCGAGTGGAATCTGGGTCCATCATTCATGATGGGGTTGGCATAGCCCTCATGTGGCGTTCCACTACTCCTTAACCCGCCTCCCGGCAGATGCCTAGGTCATTCCGGAGAGTGACTCAGGTGACCCACTAGCCTCTCATCGATGGAGATTCTATGGGCTTGGCTCGAGGTCAGGATCGAACGAGAAGGTTGAGATGACCCTATATGCTTCTAAGCGGGTCGGGCGAAGGCCGCTGGGGCTCATTTGTGTTTTCTCCCCTGGCTCTGGTCGATGCAAGGCCGCCTCGATCCCTTCGCGGGTTGGCCTTTGTACCCCGGTCAGTTGGATTCTCGAGTTAGGGTCAGGCGGCTCAAACCCTCGAGCCTCGTTGGGCTCAATAAGGGTCGGCCGAGTTTCATGTGTCACCCCGTCCGTGGTTTCCACAACCATAGGGGTTGAGCTAATGACACTTGCCTCGATGGCTCAAGTGTCACGCTCGGTGAGCTCGCTAATGAGCATGTCTGAGTGGAATCTGGGTCCGTCGTTCGATGATGGGGTCGACATAGCCCTCATGTGGCATTCCACTGCTCCTTAACCTACCTCCTGACAAATGCCCGTGTCACTCCGGAGAGCAACTCAAGTGGCCCCTGGCCTCTCCTCAATGGAGATTCTATGGGCTTGGCTTGAGGTTAGGATCGAACGAGAAAGGTCGAGATGTCCCTATCCACTTCTGAGCGGGGTCGGGCAAGGGATGCATGAGATGAATGTATGGATGCATGCATGAGAATGGATGAATGAATGCTCATGTACTAGAGAAGTAAAGTGGGGGTTGGTAAAGTTACCTCGATAGCTCGAGTGATGGGTTCGGGGAGCTCTTACCAGATATGTCCGTGTGGGGTCTGGGTCTGTCATTCGTGATAGAGTTGGTGTGACCTGCATGGGACATCCCGCTGCTCCCTACCCGTCTCTCGACAGTGGCCGGAGCCATCCGATTGACTTTGGGCGACCTGCTGGCCTCTCCTCGATGGAGATTCCATAGGTGGGCCCCTCCAAACCCTTTCCGAGAAGGCAAAGGCTAAAGCTCAGGGTGCGGGGACAAAAACTCTAATCACGCTGGTGAGCAAAAATGTTGTAGCCACTGGGGCGTAGGTTTCTTGCGGTCCGACCAGTTTTACTCAGAGTTTGTTTCCGCACACCTTGCTTCTAGTTTTTTAACGTGGGAAGGGGTCGGGCATAAAGAATTTCTAGCGAATAGATACTCTTGACAGCCCCCGAGTGAGGCCCGACCCCTTACCGTTCCTGGGGTTGGGGGCTCGATAGCAAAATCAATAAGAGAAAATGTGCGTAAATTAAGGGTGACCCGTCTCTCGGTAGTGGCCCGAACCGTCTGATCGACTTGGGTGACCCGCTGGCATAGGACTTACCTCGATGGCTTGAGTGACAGGCTCAGGGAGCTCTTACCGGATATGTCCGGGTGTAACCTGGGTCCGTTGTTCATAACAGGGTCGGCATAACCCTTGTGTGGCATTCCACTGCTCCCTAACCGTCTCTCGACAGTGGCCTGAGCCGTTCGAGCGGCTTGGGTGACCCGCTGGCACAGGGCTTTCCTACGGAGATAGAGGATGAGATCATCCCCCCAAGAATTTAGTTAGGCAGATGAGCCATGCGGTGAACTTGTAATAAGTGGACAAGCTCTTAAATTTTGTTATGGCCTAACAGATTTTTAGCCATTCTCCCCTTTTTGTATAAAGAGGTTAGTGCGTTCTGACCCTTTCCATCGTTGAGGCCATAACGCTCAGGGTGCGAGCGAACAAACTCTGATCATGCTGGTAAGCAAAGATGCCGTAGCTGCTGGGGCGTAGGTTTCTCGCAGTCCGACCAGTTTTACTCAGAGCTTGTTTCCGCAAACCTAGCTTCTAGGTCTCATCATGAGAGAGGGTCGAGCATGGAGAATGCTTGCCAGGTGCATAGGCTCTTAAACGCATACCGACTCTTTCCGTAGCTAAGGCCAAAAAGCTCACGGTGCAGAAAAAACTCTGATCACGCTGGTGAGCAAAGACGTCGTAGCCGTCGAGGCATAGGTTTCTCGTAGTCCGACTAGTTTTACTCAGCGTTTGTTTCTGCAAACTTTGCTTCTGGGTCTTAACATGAGAAAGGGTTGGGTGTAGAGAATGTCTTCTAGATAGATACGCTCTTACTAGCCCCTGAGCGAGGCCCGACCCCTCACCGTTGCTGGGGTTTATTAAGGTAAAAGCGAAACTGATAACAGAAAATGTGTGTTTATTAAGGTAAAAGCGATGTAGATGCTCGATGTTCTAAGCATTGACGATGACTTCACGGCCGATGGTCTTGAGCTTGTATGCGCCCGGTCGGAGCACCTCCACGATGATGTACGGTCCCTCCCATGGCGGAGAGAGCTTGTGGTAGTTCCTATTGCTCTAGATGAGGCAGAGCACCAGGTCCCCAATGTTGAAGGCCCGACCCCACACTCAATGGCTGTGGTACCAGCGCAACACTTGCTGGTATTTGGCCAAGCAGAGGAGGGCGATGTTGCGCGCTTCATCTAGCTGGTCCATGGCATCTTCGAGGGATGCCTTGGCTCCCTGTTCGTCGTACGCCCTGACCCTTGACGCTCCATAGTCAAGGTTGATCGGGAGGATAGCCTCGGAACCATAGACCATGAAGAACGGTGTGTAGCCGGTGGCCTAGCTAGGGGTCGTCCTTAGGCTCTAGAGCACCACAGGTAGCTCCACAACCCATCGTCCGCCAAATTTGTTCAACCGGTTGAAAGTCCTAGGCTTGAGGCCTTGTAGGATCATGCCGTTCGCGCGCTCGACCTACCCGTTCGTGCGGGGGTGCGCCACGGCAGCCCAATCAACACGGATGTGGTATTCATCGCTGAATTGGAGGAACTTCTTTCCATTGAACTGCATGTCATTGTCCGTGATAATGGAGTTCGAGACCCAAAGCGATGGATGATGTTGAGGAAGAACAGCATGGCTTGCTTGGACTTGATCATGAAGGTTGGTCGAGCCTCTACCCACTTCGTAAACTTGTCTACGGTGACAAGCAAGTGCGTATAGCCCCCGGGCACCCTCTTGAGAGGTCTGACTAGATCAAGCCCCTAGACCATGAATGGCCACATGATGGGGATCGTCTGGAGTTCTTGGGCCGACAGGTGGGTCTGCCGGGCATAGTACTAACACCCTTCACAAGTGTGCCCAATATGTTTAGCGTCGGCTACCACAGTCCGCTAGTAGAAGCCTTGTCAGAATGCATTTCCAACCAGGGTTCTAGATGTGGCATGGTGATCGCAGACCCCACCGTGGATATCACTCAGCAACTACTTCCCTTGCTCAATGGGGATGCGGCGCTGTAGGATCCCGGTGTGGCTCCGCCTGTAGAGTTTGCCATCAACAATGGCAAAGGACTTAGCACAATGCACGAGCCACCGAGCCTTCGTCTTGTCCATCGGCAGCGTCTCGTGGAGGATGTAGTCGAGGTAAGGCGTCCTCCAGTCTACTAGAGGGTCGGGCTCTATCGCTGGATCTTCGTCAAGCTCCATGACCTCGGGGTTGGATGGAGTCGATGGCTGGTTAGCCCTCGAGCCCAGGGTAGGAGGCCCGTCACTAGCCTATTAAAACTCCTCATAGCGGACTGAGGGCTTGTGCTGATCGCTAGCGAAGACGCCCATTGGCACTGGCTCTTGGCCGGATGCCGCTTTCGCCAGCACATCGGGCGCCTCGTTGAGACACCTTGGGATGTGGTTGAGCTCGAGACCATCGAACTTGTCCTCTAGCTGGCGGACTTCGTGGCAATATGAAACCATCTTGGTGTTGTGGCAGCTCAACTCCTTCATGACTTGGTCGATGACCAGCTGGGAGTCGCCCCGGACATCGAGGCATCGGATACCCAACTCGATGGCGATACGTAGGCCATTGATGAGCGCCTCATACTCAGCCACATTGTTGGAGGAGGGCAAATGGATGCAAACGATGTATCTCATGGGTACCTCGAGGGGCGAAATGAAGACCAGCCCCGCACCGGCGCCTTTCTTCATCAGCGATTCATCGAAGTACATTGTCCAGTACTCCTGGTCGATGACTACCGGTGGCATTTGGACCTCGGTCCACTCTGCAATGAAATCAGCCAGCACTTGGGACTTGATAGCCATCTGGGGGGTATACGAAATGCGTTGACCTATCAGCTCGAGTGCCCACTTTGCGATTCTTCCCGTGGCATCCTGGTTTTGGACAACCTCGCCGAGGGGAAGGATGTCACAACCATCATCGTATGCGACTCAAAGTAGTGACACAGCTACCTCTTGATGATAAGGATGGCATATAGGAGCTTCTGGATTTGGGGGTAGCGGGTCTTGGAATCGGACAAGACCTCACTAACGAAGTACACGGGATGTTGCACTTTGAGGGCGTGCCCTTCTTCTTCTCGCTCCACCACCAAGGAAACATAGGACGTAGGGTATTACATCAAGCTAACAGTCTGAACCTATCTAATCGCTGTTTTTTTGCTTTCTGTGTCACCATCCGGTTCCCTCACGCGCACCTCCATTGATTCATCTACTACCGTGGGCATACCCCTCGGTAGACTGCTAGACATATTTTGTCAACAGTGGCATGCTAGGTAGGGTGTGTGTGTGCTGAATTCATGGTGAAATAGATGGTCACCTTCTCGAGCTCCATGGCCTTTCCTGAGCCGGGCCAGATCTTCACGGTTGGATCCATGACCTGGGTCATCGGCCCTGATGGTAACGGAGAGATCATGGAGATGGTGTAGGATCACCCTGCGCTGATCGCACCAACACCTGCAACGACATCTCCGATCCTAGCGCCTCGCAGCTGGGTTATCAGATCCATCAGCAATGATGATCTGATCGCATCCATGATCGATCACGATCGCTTCCATTTATTTCCTCGTGGATTCGGTCTTAAATCAATGCGGAATGTTAATTTCTCATCGTCCAAGATCACCAAGCCTTAAATCAATCTTGGCCACATCATTCAAGGTGGCCAAATTTTGATCTGGTGATCACGACCGCTCTAGAGGGGCGCACGGCGCGGCACCAACCACTTCTCGCTATCGGCCTACGTTTGGCCGACTACGAGGCCCCAATGGAGGACCCACCGAAGCCCTATCCCTTTGGGCTAAAGGGTGTGGGATCTGCATACCAGAACACCATCCACCACCTCTTTGTCAACCATGTTGAGTGCGACCACGTCACCGATCTCTAGATGATCGACCCAACCGACTCTGGCCAGCCCATGCCTATGGTCAACATGGTGGCTGTTCGCTAGCTCTAGGATGATCCCTCTCTTCCGATCGAATCTCTTCACAACATTCTGAATGAGAGCCCCGATGATTATTCCGATGGCTCAATCAAGACCGTATCAAGCTACCCTACTTTCCCTCTAGGGTTTGGGGGCATGATTTTCCATGTCAGCCACGACAACATCACTAAAGATGGCAAAACTGCTGAAGAGCGCGAAGCTCATCTAGCGAAGAACACCGATCGCCAACATCGCCGAGATGTAGAAGCAACCCAAGGGGCAGACGAGGATGGTCGCGGCCCGCCCCGCCATCAACGTAATCTGGAGGAGGCATTTGACATGGTGGGCAACCAGCCAGTCTACTAGACTCCAGGCGCCAATATAGCTGTCGCTTTCAACGGGCTCGACAAACTCCCTCACACTCCAGAGGTCGAGAAGGTCCGAGCACATATCATAGCAGCCCAAGTCCAAGTCAACGAGTTCTAGAATGATGCCCCATCTTATTCCACCACATTAGCTCATAGCCGCCGCTCTCGCCGCGATGGAGGAGGCCAGCATCATGGTGTCGAGGGCCCCTGACCTCATGTTGGGGGTCCCTACCACTATAGAGGATCTAGAGGCAACTATGAAGCTCATTCACGCCACGATGGTCACCCACCGTGCCCCCAGGGAGGTTGGGGCGGCAACCGCAACCAAAAGGTCAATCAACCCCACCCTTGTGACCTTCGTGACCACATCAATGCCAGCGCAGAGGTTTACGGCCGCATCAAAAAATAGTAGGTCCGTACGCTACAAAGCAGAGATGGAGCATTGCCGGCAATTTGACGCCGAACATGAGGGATTTGCTGCCCATCAAGCGCCACTTCCCGCCAGCGCATTAGGACTTCTGCCCTTCATGGAAAGGCTCTGAGCCATCCAATGGCCTATGGGTTTTAAGGTTCTTGGTGTTAACACCTATGATGGAAAGGCTAACTCCACTCAGTGGCTAACTCTATACGAGATCGCTGTGAGAGCCACAAGCGGAGACAAAGACGTCATGGTTAACTATCTACCCATCATGCTTAACCAGTCTATGAACAACTAGCTCCTCAGCCTATGGGAGAATTCCATCCGATCTTGGGATGATCTCAAGAAAGTCTTCACTGATAATTACATGGCTACGTGCGAGCAGCCCGACACCAAGTATGATCTAGAGAAGCTTCATCAATCCTTCGGAGAGTCCTTGCGTGACTTCATCAAGAGCTTCTTAGAGACAAGAAATTCCATTTCCAACATCACTGACGCCGAGGCCATCGCCGCTTTCACCAAAGGGCTCTGGCACGAGCAACTCTGTGGCAAGCTGTACCACAAGAGGCCCACAACCATCGATGAACTGATACAAATAGCAAACGGATATGCCGACACCAAAGAAGCTGAATGGACTGCCCGCTCCGCTCACCACCAACACCGCGACGATGACCATTGTGAAGACATGCGCTATGACAACTACGACCGCCACCGTGACGACCAAGACCACCAGACGACCACGACTGCTGCTAAGATAACCACAAGCCCCGGCGTGACGACCGCTCGGATAGCTCGAGAGGCAGACAAGGCCGCTGTCGCTGGCCTGATAACTCCATCAACACCGTCAAAGCCCGTGCCAAGTGCACCTACGACGCTAATTTCGGCAAGCTGCTAGACGGCCCATGCCCTATCCACAATGATACCAAGCACACCATGCGAGAGTGTAGAGGCCTAAAGACAGCGCTCGATGGCAAATCATCAAAGAAGCCATGGCATGACGACGATGAGACCGAAGATGGTCAAGGCAGAGAACAAGGCAAGAACAAGGGCCCAACCTACCAGGACCCCACCAAGATCGTCGCCACCATCTTTGGTGGGAGAGCTGTCTCTGAAGACAAGCGGGAGCAGAAGCTTGTAGTCCGACGTGTCATGTCGGTCGCTACATATGATGGCCTCGTCGCTGATCCCAAGTACCTCGACTGGTCGAAGCACCCGATCACCTTCTCTAGGGCTGACCAGTGGTCTGATATCCCATACCTAGGGGGTTTCCCACTTGTCCTAGATCCCATCATCAAGGACGTGCACTTCTAGAAGGTCCTCATCGACGGAGGGAGCGCCCACAACATCCTATTCGCAGGGTCCCTAGAGGAGCTAGGGATCAAGAAAGAATACCTTACCACAATAGGCTCTCTGTTCTGGGGGATTGCTCCTGGAAAAGCATCCCTGCCTCTAGGACAGATTACACTACCAGTACAATTCATCACTGCCAAGCACTTTCACGTTGACTACGTCAACTTCCTGGTTGCCAACTTCAACACGGCGTACCATGCCATCCTTGGCTGACCAGCTCTCGCCAAGTTTATGGCCGTGTCGCACTACACATACCTAGTGTTGAAGATGCCAATAGAGCAGGGGGTCCTCTCCCTGTGCACCAACCTCGATGTCGTCTACTCCTACGAGAAGAAAAGCTATGTGCTCGCCGAGGCTACTGACATCTCTACCCACATGCAGGACCGCCTCATGTCTTTGCAGTAGATTTCCCTGTAGGACCTGGAGGTCCCAACCATGGAGGCCGACTGAGTGTCAACCAAGTCCAAGGAGGTGAAGGAAGTGGTCCTCGTCCCTGGCGACCAGTCTAAGACTGCTCGGATCGGGGCCGACCTTGATCCCAAATAGAAAGACGCGCTCGTTAGCTTCCTAAGGGAGCATGTTGATGTGTTCAAATGGAAACCAACGGACATGCCCGGTGTGCCTCGGGAGCTGATCAAGCACTCCTTAAATATCTCGACGACCGCCAAGCCGATCAAGCAGAAGCTTCGATGATTCGTGTAGGACAAAAAAGAGGCCATTAGGGTAGAAATAACTTGGCTCTTAGCTACCAGTTTTATCAAAGAGGTGTATCATCCAGAGTGATTAGCCAACTCGGTTCTTATAAGAAAAAGGAATAAAGAATGGAGAATGTGTGTTGATCACCGATCTCAACAAACACTGCCATAAAGACCCCTTCGGCTTACCTCGCATTAACGAGGTCATAGATTCTACAACCAGTTGTGAGCTCTTGTGCTTTTTAGATTGCTACTCTGGTTATCATCATATCATGCTGAAAGAAGAAGACCAGATCAAGACGTCGTTCATTACACCCTTCGTCGCCTACTGCTACACGACCATGTCCTTTGGGCTCAAGAATGCGGGTGCGACTTATCAAAGAGCCATCCAGCGCTGCCTCAAGGACCAGATCGGGAAGAACATCAAGGCTTACATCGATGACGTGGTGGTTAAGTCTAAGACTGTCGACACCCTCATCGCCGACCTCACTGAAGTTTTCAAAGCCCTGAAAGTGTACCGATGGAAGCTGAATCCCACTAAGTGCATTTTTGGCGTTCTATCCAGTATCCTGCTAGGCAACATCGTCAGTTGCCACGGCAGCGACACCAACCCAAAGAAGATAGCGGCGGTACCAACATGAAGCCACCGACCTACGTCAAGGATGTCCAGAAGCTAACGGGGTACATGGCGGCTTTAAGTCATTTCATATCTCGTCTGGCTGAAAAGGGACTCCCCTTCTTCAAGCTACTCAAGGCTCAAGAGAAATTTATTTGGTTGGAGGATGCTAACAAGGCATTCACCGAGCTCAAGCGATTCCTCACCACACCTCCGATCATGACAGCCCCCTAAAAAGATGAAACCCTGCTAATCTACATCGCAGCGACCAACCGGGTAGTCAGCACTGCCATCGTTGTTGAACGAGAAGAGGCTGGACGCGCATACAATGTCCAGCGCCCAGTCTACTTCATCAGCGAGGTCCTAAATGAGTCTAAGACTCGCTACCCCCAGGTCCAGAAGCTGCTGTACACCATCCTAATCACATCACGGAAGCTTCGTCGCTACTTTGACGCCTACCACACAGCGGTAGTCACTGAGTACCCACTCGGAGACATCCTTCACAACAAGGAAGCCAGCGGCCGCATCATTAAATGGGCGATCAAGCTCGACACCTATACCATCGACTTTAGGCCTCGCCACACAATCAAGTTGCAGGCGCTCGCCGACTTCATCGCTGAGTGGATGGATATGCAGACTCCTGTCCTAGTCGACCACCCCGAGCACTGGACCATGTAATTTGATGGGTCTCTCAACCTCGACAGCATTGGGGTAGGTGTATATTTCATCTCGCCATCGGGGGATAAGCTTCGTTATGTCCTTCGCCTACACTTCCGAGCATCCAATAATACCGCTCAATACGAGGTGGCACTTCATGGTCTCCGTATAGCTATCGAGCTTGGCGTTAAACGCCTCTAGGTGTACGGCGACTCCACACTCGTGATCAATCAGCTCAACAAGGATTGGAATTGCACCAATGAGAAGATGGACGCTTACTGCGCCGTGATAAGAAAGTTGGAAGACAAGTTCTACGACATCGAGTACCACTATGTGGTCTGGGCTGACAACCAAGTAGCCGATGAGCTATCAAAGTTAGGGTCAACCCGGGCCAAAGTTCCAGCCAGAGTGTTCATCCAGGACCTGGTGACGCCATCCATCAAGCAGGGGAAAGAAGGCGTTGAAGAAAAGCCACCCGCCGAGCCATTAGTCGCATCGGTCCCTAGCCCAAGTAGTGATTGGAGAGAACCTTTCATCAAATACCTCACCGCTGTAGATGTCTCGGGTAACAACACAGAGAGACAACACCTCACTCGCCACACCAAGCATTATGTCCTAGTCGAAGGAAAGTTATATCGCAAGAACACCAAGGGAGAGCTACTCCAGAAGTGTGTTTCTGTGGAAGAGGACGAGAAGATACTCAAGGAGATCCACGCTGGCACTTGCGGCAATCACGCAGCCTCTAGAATATTGGTTGGCAAAGCCTTCTGAGCTAGTTTCTATTGGCCTTCAGCGGTTGCCGATGCTGAGGCATTCGTTCACCGGTGTGAGAATTGTCAGTTTTTTGCTAAGCAAATCCACGTCCTGGCCCAGGCCTTGCAAACGATTCCTGTGTCTTAGCCCTTCGCATGCTGGAGACTAGATATGATTGGGCCCTTCAAACTCATGCTAGGAGGTTTCCACTGGGTCTACGTCTGCATCGACAAATTCTCCAAGTGGATCGAATACAAACCCCTAGTCCAAGCTACAGCGAAGAAGGCAGTCGATCTGCTTGACGACATCATTCACCGGTTTGGCTTGCCGAACATCATCATCACCAACTTGGGGTCCACGTTCACCGGTGCCGATTTCTAGGACTTTTGCGATGAAAGGTGCATCTTAGTTAAGTATGTCTCGGTCACGCACCCCAGGGCCAATGGCCAAGTTGAGCGTGCCAACGGCATGATTCTCGACGCATTGAAGAAGAGGCTCTACAAGAACGAGTGGAAGCACCCCAAAAGGTGGCTCAAGGAATTGCTAGCTGTGGTCTAGGGACTAAGGACGTAGCCTAGTCGCAACACTAGCGTCTTCCCATACTTCATAGTTTTTGGCTCTAACGCCGTTTTACCAGCCGACATCACTTTCCGAGCACCCATGGTGGAGAACTACAACAAAGAAAACTCCAACCAAGCCCAGCTCGTAGAGTTGGACAACCTAGAGGAGGAGCGCCTAGTTTCATGTGTTCAGACAGCAAAGTACCTTGACAGCATGCGAAGATACTACAACTGTAACGTCAACGATTGATTCTTCGTGGTCGGATACCTAGTGCTCCGCAAGAAGCAGAAGACCGATGGGATGCACAAGCTATCTTCACCTTGGGAGGGCCCCTTCATCATCAAGGCGGTCACCCGACCAGGTTCATATAGGCTATGCGACATGGATGAAAGAGATTTCCCAAATCTTGGCACATCGATCTTTTTAGGTGTTTCTACCCTTGAAGGGTCTCCTTTCAAAGATATGTACCGTTCATATTCGAGTATTCAATAAAGTTTTTGTTCTAATGTTTCTCCATATTATTATCTTCGTGATTTTTTCTAAGTGATTCTGTTTCTGCGTACAACATCTTAAAGATGACACGCCAATTACGCCTAAGGCAAATACCCAAACAGACACGTTGACGCTCGAACGCCTCTAGAGACGACCCTGTATCTGACTTCTCTCTGCATGTGCATGAGCGTCTGCCCTCTGCGTCATGGGTGGTCGGCAGTGGTTCCTTAGCGACACCCTATTCTTCCCACACGCATATGGCCCAAGTGCCCCGCGTTACGGTCAACAGGCTAGCTAGGGCTAGGGACTCAGCTATACACTACTGATCGGATGGTTTGTATCAAATATAAACACAAACATACCATAACAACAAGTGTTCAACAAAAGTTGTTAAGCACTTTTGTACAACGATTCAACATGATTTTTTCTAATCTATGGAGCACTGCTCCCCCCTTCACAGAACAGCTCGATATCTTTGACCAACCTCTTCACCTCCTCTTTCGCATCGTCTTTCAGCCTGGTGATCTTCTCCGCGTTTGTGCCCTGCGTGTACCCGGTCGCCACCCGTCAGAGATCCACTGAAGGGTAGTGTGACCATAGTTGCGTGAGTGCGTGGATGATGGCTCCACGAGACTACTTCACCTAGTGCTAGGCTCAGGGAGATGTTTTTCTCAGCTAAGCTGGGAACCGGTTCAGCACCTGAAGACTACTACTTTGGACCCTAGCACCATGAGACTACATCACCTAGTGCCAGGCTCGGGGACTAAGTGGGCACACTTCACCTTGCGGTGAATGTGCTTATTTCTTTGACTTAGATCTCTTCAAAATGGCTAAGTTCTTTCCACGCTAACTAAGTCGAGGACGCCACGCGACCAACTTCAACGTCCGGAACCTAAGTGGGCACACTTCACCTAAGATGTAGACTTTGAAATTTTTTACTTGAGCTCCTTACATCCTTCTGACAAACCTTGGCTTCGAGTGTGATCGGCTCCAGCAACCAGACAAAAGCTTGGACACATGCTCAGACAACTCGGACGTATGCTCAAACAACTCGAGTGCATGTTCAAACAGCTCGGATGCATGCTCAATAGCTCGAACAAGCTCAAGACGGTGTTGCTCAACGGATGCAAGGCGCTCGGGGACAAGCTGTGGGGGTATAACCCCCGATACCAGCAGGGCTGTACATGGGCCAAGCCGCTAGGGGAGGTTCAGTCCACAAGACTGCGCATGGGCCATGCCACTAGTGGAGGCCCACCTACAAGACGACGTCGTGCGAAGCACGACATAGGTCGACGATGCCTCGTAAGACTGCGTGAAGATCTTCGGTGATCTAGAAAACCTGCTCGGATATTCTAGATCACGTAATATCTATAACTTCCTATTTTGTAAAATCGATCAGGATAGAAACAACCGATCAGTAACCCTACCTTCGGGCTATATAAGGCGGGTAGGGACCCCCTTGTTTCATCTCTTCTCTCATAATACAATCCACAAAGACACATGACATAGGGTATTACGTCAAGCTGATGGCCTGAACTTGTCTAATCGTTCTTTCTTGCTTTCTGTGTCACCATCCGATTTCCTCACGCGCACCTCCATCGATTCATCTACTACCGTGGGCATACCCCTCGGTAGACTGCCGGACGTATTTTGTCGACACCACCCCCCTCCCCCACCCCTCCCACATGCGACCATGACGAACTCGGGCGAGCTCCAATGAAGTCTGGCCATGGCGCCCCACCCCAACCTGGCCCGACCACCACTGCCGCTGCCAGCTCCCATAAACCGCCCGTCAACCATCCCCACCTCCTGGCCTACCTGCCTCCCCCTGGCCCGTCATTCCATAGCCCGCCGGAGTTGGAGAGGAAGGGGCGGGATGGCTCGCCGGAACCCTAGGCACCGCCTTCTTCGCCAGCACCGGCGCAGTCGTGGTCGAGCGCGTGGTGGGTGCGGGCGGTGCCTTCTCCAGCGGCGGCGTCGAGCGCATCGGGCGGTGCTTCTTCTCCAGCGGTGGCGTCGATGCATCGGACGGGGCTGCTTCTTCCCCAAGCACATCGAATGGCCACGCGGGTGTGCGCGCCGAGCGTCGCGAGCGTGCGCGCTCGGAATCAAGCATTTCCGATAATCTTTTGAAAATAGCTTAAAATCAGTTTTCAAGACTACTCGCTCGTTCAGCTATGTTTTTATATAACTTTTCATAACAACTTGATCAATTAAGTTTTTTAGAAAAACTTAATAAACTTATTATATGACAAAAAAGTTTATGAATATCTTTTAGTTTTTTTTGACGTAAAGAGGGTACCTAGGATTTCCTTATCGCCTTCTGTACGTGCACACAAGGCGCGAACCTCCTCCTTTATTTTGGCCACAAGGGAGATCACCAAGGGATTCCTCTGGATGAAAATCCATGCTTTGTGCTCCTATTGTCTACTTCAATGATGAAAATTTTGGGTTTACAGAGAAGAAAATAACATTTGCCTATGAACAACCTTCCTAAATCCTACATACATATATATGTATGTACTAGTCAGCCCAATGGTCTATCTATATATATATATACTGACACACATTATAAATGGTATACTACCGATCTATTTTTTTTCTATCGTTGAAGTCGGTAGCTAGGAGTATATGTTTATGGTTAGTTTGGGATACCTTTTTAGATGGCAAAGGTGGAAAATCAAATTTAAAAGGTTATTTTAGGTTATCTTTGGTAATGGCATAAGTGATTACCTTAGATGTACCTATAGACTATTTTTCATAATAAGACGTGTGGATAATCTCCTACAACTAAAAAAACAAAAGTTTTTCGTGCGATTTTTTTCGCTCTTCTCTTCCATCCGTACGTCCCACCTCCCCGCGACTCCAAATCTCCGCTCCAAAACATTCCTTTCCAGTCGCGATATCTCCTCCCCACCGATCCCATCGCGCCGCCATCGCCCGCCGGCCTTGCTCCTCCGCCGTCGTCGTCGCCCCCCCTCCCTTGCGATACCGCGCGTCCTAATCTCCTACGTCTGCCTCGCGGTGCGATCGCCTCTTCCGTCGTTCACTGCTCCGAGGACAGAGCACCTAGACGGAGAAGGAGCGGCGCCCGGGTGCCTCGCTCCGCGCCGCCTATCCCTGCTGCCCTCCCCCACCGGGACTCCATCCATGGCGCGTCGCCGGCACACGAGGCAGGCCTGGCAGAGCAGGCGAGCCGGCGCTACTCCCTTCTCTACTAAAGAAAGAGCCCCCTCCCAGCTTCGACTTGCCCCCCGCCGTAGCCGCCCCACCCTCCTCCGCGCCGTCGCCTCCTCATCACAGAGTCGGAGTGCCCTCGGATCCGTGCGTCTTCATCGCCGCGGAGGCACATAGGGCTACAGAGCGGGCGTCGACAGTAGGGGCAGCATAGATACGACCTCGGCTTCATCACATTCTCCACCGAGCAGGAGACTCGCGGCGTCCTCCTTCAGACCTCGATTCCTGTAGTCCATGGCGGGAAGCTGCTGCATCCACGGGCCGAGGTTGTGGCGGCTATCAAAAAGTTGTGGTATTGGCGGCAGCTACCAGTACCATGATGTCCGTGGCGGGGGGGTAGTTCGTCTGTTCGTCGCTACCAAGGAGAGCTGCGAGCACGCGCACGACAGCCTTCAAACTCACGGTCTTGGTCTGCACCATCGACGGTAATCAAGGGGTAAGCTCCAAAAATACCTGTTCAATTCGATTTAATCTGATTCCAGCCAAAAATCTTGTTTCTACTTTTCCCTAAACAAGTATATTATCAAATGAGTGTCAATACTAATTTACTTACCAAATTAGGAACTGAACTATTGAGAATACCCATATGTACTATAGAATTAAATACACTAGGTACATTATGCATAAAATATCTGTAGAATTTTTAGTTTGCTTTTTTACCTTACAATGAAATGTTCTCCTTCCCTTTGATTTATTTTGGTCGTGCTCCATTTGTGCAAAATTGAAGAGTTTCCAGATCTGTCCCCGTTTCTTTTCAATCCTACGAGGCCCAAAAACAGGCCTCTGACTAACTATGTTTTGAGACTCTATTGATTTTTCTAGATTAGCTAATGGGCCATTACAGCACACATCTTTCGAAGCTATTGTGAATCTGCGGGCAGTTTTCCATTGTGTAAACTAAATTCACGTGTCATTTCTGTTGGTGGCACAAGGAGCAGCATAAATAAAGTGCAATTTGATGAGTGCCCAAGTTATCAAAGAGAGAACTGTTATGTATCTCGTCATATAATACTTAATAGTCCCTCCATATGAGAGAGAGAAGGCCAAGAATAACAATGCACAAGATACTCCCGCAATTTTAAAATGCCATAATAGCTGAACTGTTTTACTAAATACATCTTCTTAATACTTATTTGACTGGAAGTATAGATGTATTTTCATTTTTCCTTAGATATGGTTGTTTGCAAGCCTCGCTATTGTGAATTATGTTGGATGCACAAAGCCACCTGCTGATGCAATGATCGTGAGGTTCATTTTTGGGATCTGTTAAATTCTTACCTAATGGCAATGCATGTTTCCTCTTATTGCAGCATCCAAGACATTCTTGACGCTATGAAAGGTATGCTCTCCTATAAATTAGACTCACTATATATGATTATCTTGCATTACACCTCGGTTCAATACACAGGAATGCACTTGCAATTCAATTAGCCAGCTCTATTCAATATATTTGTTCAAATTTTACTATTCTTTCTACGATTTTATGGTCAGTACTCAAATACATTAATTTCTGCGATAGTATTCTAAAGTTGAATAGCTTTATAATTGACGGATTTTAATTTCCAGTAGCAAAATACATGGTCCTTAGGTCTGTTTACAGGACTGAAAGCTTACCTGCATTCTTATTATGTTTTTTTGGAGCAACTTATGATTTATCACCTGATAATCACAAGCTTCGAGGCACTATTTTTTTTAACAATATATTGCCTGATTCTGAGTGACTTACAAAGCATGAGAAAGTAGTTGACTCAAAATGTCAAATCCAGAGATGAGAGATTTGTTTTTGAGATGCACTGGTTTTTATAGACTCAGTTAATTGTATTGTGGTTGAAACAATGCATTTGGTCTTGCTTAGAGCTAATTATTTATACATTTCATTGTAATAACTTTCAGTTCAACTATTGGGCACTGTGCTGTTATGCATATGTTGTTATTTTCCATCTCTACCTTACCTTAATGTTTATTGATGAAGATGGTTTTTGTTATTTCATTCCACTGAATGCATTTAGAGATTATTTACAGCAAAGTACTTCACCTATTTTTTCCTCCTTTATGGATCTCCAGGCACTTGGAAGAAATTTCATCGGGCCTTCTTTTTCTGAGTTAGTTTTGGTTGGAATGCTGTCAGATGGTTCATCAACTCTTTGTTATGCCCAGGTAGGTTGTTCATTTGCCTGATCCATTCTAATTATGGGTTGTTTGGATGGCTTAACTATGTGTTTTTAAATTCACAAGATTAAAGCATCATTGGGAGCTATTATGCACTTTAACCTGTAATTTCAGTTGTAATTCCTCTGGTTAATAATAAGTCTCCAAAACATAGATGTTAATAATTTAGTGGAGTAGGGGTGCACGCACAACTAAAGCCACATCCAGGCACATCAGTTTCCTCCTCAGCCCATGGCCAAGGCCATTTTGATCTGATGCGAGACTCTGTCCAACCCATATTGGATTGGACTGTTGCGAGTAGAACCAAATGGTAGCAGACTTGCCTGGCATAGCCTAGGCTGGCCGGTAGTCTTGCCTGGCACTATTTCCAATCTCCCGCAACAGTTCAAGCTCAGTTTGTTTTGCTGACTTTATACCTTATCCTTACATAAGTCCTTTTGCAAGTGAAGAAACATTTTCATATGCTAAACTGATTGAGTTTCAGTATCCTGAATCCTAAGTCAATGAAACTTAAATTTTGATATTATACCATGTTTCAATTTTATCTTCTGTGTTCCTATTATCTGTGCAACTAACATATTTGTATCAGTTATTATGATGTAAGGGACCTTACTTATCATTGACCAATGCAGGTGACTACAAGTTACGTTTATTCGAGTGGGTGCTTGTGGTGGCGGGTAGGATTTATGTTTCAGGATTTCTATCGTCAGATTTCCTATCTTTTGTTGTGGTTCATTTCAGGTATTGGAGATATGGAGGAAGGTGGGTCAGATTGCATAGCTAGGGAAGGAGATAATCAGAACACTTTTCCCCTGGTGCTGATTAATTCCATCCTTAAATATCATGATATTTCAAGGTATCCACGAATCTATACAGAGCTGTGGGTGTAAAGCAACCTCACAATAATTTGTGAACTATGCACAGGCCAAAACCGGAGTTGAACAATATCAATTGGTTAGCACTTCAGGTGTCCCGTCTATTGTTTGACATTCTACTTCAATGAGATCTTAAAGATATATTTACATGTAGTTTCTTTTTTTATACTCTTTTGCCTAGAAAAAATTGAGGCTCCCCGTAGCAACGCACGGGCATCAACAAGTCATGATAAAGGCTGAAATTGGGTTTGCAAAAGGTGAAACAAGGACTCCAGTGAAATGCGGGCAGGAATTTCATGATAAATTTGACTTTGCCCAGAGATAAAGAGGTCCAGTTAAATTACGGTGAGAATTATGTGTTGCAATCAGATATGAAGCGTTTATTTTCTACTTATAGCAACACTGTACATATGTATTGACTTTGCCCAGAGATAAAGAGGTATTGTATCACTGATGTCCTCATATATTGACTAAATAAAGTATCAGTTATTATATTTTTTTGCTCGTGCATGACAGGCGGAGTGACCATTACTGACGATTTCGGCGAATTGGTATTCAGTCCTATTTGTAATCAGGCGCATGATTTTCAAAGTGAGGTTCTTATGGGGTAATTCATTGATTTAATTTATTGACTACAACAATTACCCAAAAGTTTTTTATTTGTTTATAGGCCTACACAATCGTCTACTTGTTGATGAAGCCAGACGTCGCCGAGTTCAAGAATTTGCTAAAGACACCGTGTCACGTCTCATAGATTTAGAGAACTAAATAATATTGAAATTATTTACACGCTTTTGACATGCACTTTGAATAGATGATGGACATAAATTTAGTTTAATATAATAGTCATTTTGTGCATTTTCATTAGTCAAACAGGTTCAAAATATGTGGATTGAGCGATGTTTGTTTGACATATTTGATTGCTTCATTTATTTTGTAATATCGGAGACTTCTTGCCGATATAAAATATTATTTTAGTCGTATCACGGAAAGGTCGAGTTTGTGAGCCTGCGGTGCCGTGCTCTCAGTGACTGTTAATTTCACAAACTTTGCTTTTTGATTAAATGTCAGTTTAATGTCTTACAGTATTGTTATCTTATCGTGCGATCCGTGTGTTTTTAGTACAAAAGTTTAGTTGTTCCGTAGTAACGCACGGGCACGCTACCTAGTTTTGATGAAGATTTAAGGTGGTGTACTTTATTTTTTTCTAGTGGAACAGATTGATAATTAAGATATATGTCGGCGTTCCGAAGATCGACTAGTAAATTTTAGGGGGAGGGGAGGGCCGCCAGTCGTTGTCACTGCCGCCGTCGTTGGAGGCTTCGTGGGAGGCGCTGCGGGGGCGGGAGCGGCGGTGGTGGGGGACAACGGAGGGGAGCGCGTGATGTGTAGGTGAGGATTGCGGCGATGGAGACGCTTGGGGATGGAGCGGAGTCACGAGTTTTGTCGGCGGAGTCGGGAGTCAGGCAGGAACCGGATTGAGTGACTTTGCTTCTTCTTAAAAAAAAGTCACGGTGTAACTTTCCATCTATCTCCCACGTCCATTCAAGATCCCACGCCTCTCTAAAGCAATTAGGGCTGTGCTTCTTTTTTCACCAAACTTCGAAAAAAAATTAGGGAATGCTGCCGGCGGGAGCGCTCAGTTCGGCTCGGCACGCTGTGTTTGAATGGGCAAGCTGTGTTTGAACTGAATCCATCTCAAGCCAGGTGGTTGTCAAAAAAAGTTGTAAAAAAAAAGCCAGGTGGTACTGCCGCTGAACAAAAACGGCTACTAATTCTGCTGTAGACCTCAAGTTGCTGTTGCACCGTGAATAATCAGACCCTCAAGTCCATCTGCATCAGCACTACTGTTCTCGACCTGCTCTGAACTGAAATACACGCCACGACACTTTCGTGAAAAAAAAAAGCCCACACTGGTGTGAAGAACAGAGCAGCAGCAGCGGAAAAAACAACCGCCCTATTCGCTTGGCTGATAAGTCATGGCTGAAAGTACTGTTGACTTTTTATTGTGAGAGAAAAATATTGTTCGTTAGTTAAAAAAGTACGACTTATAAGCTAAGCGAACAGTGCGAACAGTGTGAACTCCACTGAGCTTTACCAAAAATTAACCAAATCAAGTCCTATTGGTCTGAGATTTCAACCACAAAAATACATTCAGTTTCACTCAGATAAAGTACTATGGGTGTCTCCAAATGCAGATAAAGTGCACATAGCAGGTAAAGTGCACGTTCAGTGATAAAAAAGCTCGTGTGCCTCCATCATGGCCAGAAACAAGATCATGCCCAGAAATCTGCACACAGGCAAGAATAGCACTATCAAACAGTTTGACATCCTGCGGAAATCATGTCCTGGTGAAGACTCCAGTGTCCAAGAACTTTGTCCAGGTGCCTGCAATATCCGGGTGAATTCTCATTTCCATCTGCTGGTCCAAAAAAACTTTTAGGGTTACAGAATGAAAAACATGGAAGCAGTAACATACAGGAACACAGTGGAAGAGATGGCGCTCCCAAAGATGCGAATCACAAGGATGCGGCATTGAGAACGGTGAGAAGTCAGTGAACTTGTTTGTCCTCCAAGCTGACCCATCCTACACAAGGATGCGGCGCAAGTGATGAAGTTGAAGAATGGTGATGAAGTTGACCCATCCTACACAAGGACTGGGTTAGCTAACAGATTTCCTCATTTGATAAAAGGGCAGTTACTGACTTACTGTCAGACAGCTACAAATCTTGAGACGGTGAGAGGAAGGCCTGTGCTAAGCTAAGCACTTGCACATAATAAGACAGATGAAATTATATGGACATCTATGTTTTGTGGCATGGAAATGCTGCCTTCAATAAATTTGTCAGCTGACTAGCTGAGCAAGTGCTCTCAATGAATCAACAACAACAACAACAACAAAGTCTTTAAGTCCCAAACAAGTTAGGGTAGGCTAGAGTTGAAACCCAACAAAAGCAATCAAGGTTCAGGCACGTTAATAGCTGTCTTCCAAGCACTCCTATCTAAGGCTAAGTCTTTGGGTATATTCCATCCTTTCAAGTCTCCTTTTATTGCCTCTACCCAAGTCAACTTCGGTCTTCCTCTCGCCTCTCTTCACGTTACTATCCCGATAGGATTCCACTACGCGCACCGGTGCATCTGAGGTCTCCGTTGCACATGTCCAAACCATCTCAACCGTGTTGGACAAGCTTTTCTTCAATTACGCTACCCCTAATCTCTCACGATATCATCGTTCGAACTCGATCCTTCTTGTATGACCGCAAATCCAACGCAACATACGCATTTCCGCGACACTTAGCTGTTGAATATGTCGTCTTTCAGAGGCCAACATTCTCGCAATACAACATAGCAGGTCTAATCGCCGTCCTATAAAACTTGCCTTTTAGCTTCTGTGGTACCCTTTTGTCACATAGGACACCAGACGCTTGCCGCCACTTCATCCACCCTGCTTTGATTCTATGGTTAACATCTTCATCAATATCCCCGTCCCTCTGTAGCATTGATCCTCAATGAATATTTCATGAAATGAGTTAGCAAGATAGGTTTAGATTGAACAAGATACTGTTTTAGAACAAGCACACAAAATCTCCCTAATAGAGACCCCCAAAACTAAAGCAAGGCCACTATTGATCCATTCATATATGGCACACTCATACATGAAAAGCCTCTAGATTACATGATTAAACATTACATTTAAGACAGACATGGCTGAGTAGAGTCAGATCACACTGGTAGGAACATTTAAGATAAACATAAAGTTGTGCTGCATATTTTCAGTTCGGTCACCAAACTGGTAGCACAGCATATATCAGTTGCCCCAAGTGATTGGAAACTTGCTGATAATCCCCAAATGAGCTGGCGAGAAGGGGCCATTTCCCAAGTTTTCTATATATCACACGAACTCTTGATCTTGAATTATTTTACTGCATAGACTAAATTTCCTTTTAGTTGTACCTGCTTTCTCAGCATTGCGTTTTCCAAATTACACCAAGGGACACAATGCAATTCCAAAGTATATACTTTGAAGATTCATGTATTTAATGAGTAAATGACTGGCAAAATTGCGGCTCTATGTTCCGTAGACTATAGTTGATGGGCACTACAGATAGCATTAAAACTAAATAAAGCCTATTAAACACAACATTATACACCAACTAGACTATCCTCTATAGCTCAAGCTTACTTGATTATTTCTTTTTTGGCAAGTTGTTGGAAGCAATGATCAGCTCCAAGAATCATTTCTTAAGGAGACTGCAAGGAAGGAAATTAAGTATTAGAAAACAACATGATTTTTATCAACTAACCAGGGAAAGACAAGAAGCAAAAAATTACCTTTCATGATACGTGTGAGAATCTTAAGTCCCATTACTTGAGTATAATTTTCACTATTGCCATGTAACAGGTCGAGTATTTGCACAAAACTGCTATACAGAACATATGAGTTCTGCTGATCCAAGCAGTGTTGCTGATGCTCATGTAGCTATATCTAGGCTGCCCTGCTACTTGCTAGCGATGAACATGTACAAGATGAATAATAGCACAAGTGTATATGCAACATAACTAAGCTTGCCTCCCCTCTGCAAGAACTTCACCCCAAACCTTCATCTCCACACGAACAACTTCCATCCTTAAAATGGTGGAGTTGCTTACTGTCCCTAACAATTATATCTCTTCGTACTATGTTAGAAATCATCTTCAATATCCTGTGACAACTCTGACATGTGTACTGGTTTTTGATGACAGAAATTGAGGTGCCAGGTGTGGTATTGATCAAACCAAAAGCAACAGCAAGTCTTTCGCTGTGACCACAAAAGATGTCATCCTTCAATACTTTATCTTCTGGAGAATGAGATTCAACAGGAGCACATCCAGATGCTTTCATCCGCTCATATATTCCTTCTAGAACAGTATTTATTTCTCTGATCTGTGGATGTGATTCATCATCCGTAAGAAATGCATGGACCACTCCTTTAACCTCAACCCAGCTACATCCAGAATCATGATCCAGTCCTTTCTCCCGCATGGTTTTCCTCACCCTAGCCAATTTATCCCATATACCAGCATCAGCATACAGATCACACAAAAGAACATGATATCCAGCATCATTAGGCTCCAATTCAAGGACATATTTTGCAGCAAGCTCCCCAAGTTCAACATGCCGGTGTATCCGACATCCATTTAGCAAGGCTCCCCAAACTGCAGCATCTGGTGTGATAGGCATTTCATTTATGAAGTTGTAAGCTTCTGTCAGTTGCCCAACACGACTTAGAAGATCCACCATGCATGCATAGTGCTTGAGATTTGGAACAATAGAGTATTTCTCAGTCATGCTGTGAAAAAGCTCCCAACCTTCACTGACCATTCCACCCCTACTACACGCACATAGCAGGGCAATAAATGTAACTTCATCTGGGCATTCTCCTATTTTCACCATTTGATTGAAGAACGATAAAGCAGCATCCCCATGACCATGAGCAACAAAACCTGCAATCATGATATTCCACGACACAACATCCTTTGCACCGTGTGCACAGAACTGTGCCCAAGCATAGCCTGTCTGGCCACATTTTACATACAAGTCAATAAGGGCATTGGGCAAATAACCTTCATATGCAATACCACACCTTAAAACATGTGCATGGATCTCCTTACCACTCCTCAAAGCCCCAGTAGCAGCACAAGCAGCAAGAGCAGCGATAAAAGTGACAGAATTAGGATTTACATCTGCCAGCATATGCCTGAAATAGTAAAGAGCCTCAAAGTTCCTATGGTTGAAGCAAAATCCTGCGATCATTGAACTCCATGATACTACGTCCTTCTCAGGCATGCACTTAAAAACTTCAATAGCCTTATCAATACGCTTGGACTTTGCATACATTTCAAGGAGTGCATTTGTAACTACGACATAGCTCATGAATCCCTTGCTCTCGGCAAGCTCATGCAACTTGACACCGACATCCAACCTCCCCAAGCAAGCACAAGCAGCAAGGGCACTTGCAATAGTAATATCATCAGGACTTACATTGTTCACTTCCATAAGTGCATACACTTCAAGAGCTTTATCTGGGAAACCATTTTTCTCATACCCAGATATCATAGCTGTCCATGACATGGCATCTCTAGCATCCATTCTTGAGAACACTGTTCTTGCTTGCCCCATCATACCGAGACTCACATACATCTGAATCAAAGAGTTACAGAATGCAACATCAGTGGCAAAACCCCTCTTCACTGCAAGCCCATGCATTTCCTTTGCAAAAGTTATGTCAGATAACAAGCCTGATGCAACAGTCACACTAGTTATTGTCATGAGGTTAGGCTGAACCTCATCCTGCAGCATGGTAAGAAACAACTCCAGCCCCGCATTGCACTCACCGTTCTCAAAATGCCCAGCAATCATGGCATTCCATGAGATACAGTCCATCACGGTCATATTGTCAAACACCTTGCGCGCAGCCACAACGTCCCCACACTTGCAGTACATGGTCATGAGTGCATTCAGGACATCGACCTCCTCCCCAAACCCAAACCGAAGAACATGCGCATGCACCTCCCTCCCCATCCTCCAGTCTGGGACGCCCCCACAGCTCCGCAGAACGCAGGGGAACGTGTACACGTCCGGCCTCACACCTGCCCACATCATCCTGTGGTACAGGTCCAGCGCCTCTTCCAGCAACCCGGCCTTCCCGTACCCGCCCACCATGACGTTCCAAGAGAATACGTCCCGCTCGGGCATCTTGGCGAACACCCTCCACGCGTGCCACGTCTCCCCGAACCTGATGAGCATGCTGAGCATGGCGTTCCCGAGGCGGAGCCCGAACCACGCGTGCCGGTCGTCCGCGTGCGCGCACGCGCGCAGCCCCAGTTCGACCGCGCGGCGCCACTCGCAGAGGCGGAACAGAGCGACGTAGGCGTCCTCGTCGGGCGGCTCCGCCGAGGACTCGAGGAGCCAGAGCGCCTGCGCGAGCTGGCCATCGGAGCAGAGCGCTCGCAGCTCCGCGCTCGGGTCCGCGGAGGAGGAGGTGGACGCCGCCGCCGAGACGGCGGCCGAGCTGAGACGGCGTAGGCGCTTCTCTGCGTGGAGGCGGATCGGCGGGAGGGCGCGCGGCAAGGCAAGGGAGGCGAGTGGGAGGAGCACTGGATTGAGTGCGGGCTTAGTGGGCAGCGGCGGCATCTCTGGAAGCGGAGGAGGAGGCGCGCATGGCGCTGGAGCCGCGGCCTCGGGGTTTTGGAGAGGTTTGGCGGACGGCGAGCGGAGGAGCGCGTGGCCAAGCTGGTGGCCGCTTGCTCCGCGAGCGCGAGTGGATAAAGCAGCGCGGGTGTGAAGCGAGAGGGGTCATTAACGCCCTCCGTGTTCACAAGTTAACTTTTTTTTTATGAGGGAGTGTTCACAAGTTAACTGATTATTGGGGCTCCATCAATCTTACTGGGCCTCCGTCTTCCTTAGGCCCTTATCCAGCCTGATTTAGCGGAAGCGTGGAGCCCTGGCTCAGCCCAAGCCCAAAGACATCAGGGGAAATTCACTGAGCCTTTTACCTATGTACCGTTATGAAAGATGGCCCTGACCTATATACCACTAAAAAGTTTGAACGCACCATGGTGCCATGACGCTAAATTTTCTTGCCTTACATGTCATTCCATCCATATTTGCCTCTAACGGTGTCAAATCGCAGCAAAAAAAAAGTCTAAAATGCCCTCAGAAATTTATTTTCTTATTTTCTTTTCTTCCTCACTTATTTTATTTTCTCCCTCTCCTCTATCCGATCGGCTGGGCAGCTTCTACACAGATCCACGTGCCTCTGTGCTGTCGTGCGTCCGTGAACTGGTCGACGCCCATGGGCCACGCCAGCATGCCCACCCCGGCGGCGGCCTCCTCCAGCACCGAGTTCCAGCCCACGACGCGGTGGCGCAACACCTCCACCTATGGCGCCCACCTGCGGATCACCAACCCGCACGACGTCGTGCCCGCCTTGAACCCGTCCAGGCACCATAGTGCCTGTCCTCGCCGCCCACACGAACGCTGCCGAGCTCCGCGCCAGTGCATTCGACGACAGCTCTGCAGAGCCCGCACGAACGCAGCAGCTCCGCCGAGCCCACACGAACGCAGCCGAGCCCACACAAACGCGACAGCTCCTCCACGGATGCCGCCTACGCCGGTGACAGCGCCTGCTGCATCCCGAAGCTGACGTACACCACGGAGCCATCCGGGAACGCGTCCAGCCACGCGGCCACCCACGCCGTCGCCACCACGGGCTTCCCACCGCGGTCGCCCCCCTGAAAGGTCCTAATATGGCTAGAGGGGGCTGAATAGCCTATTTAAAAATCTATAAACCAACTAGAGCAATTTGATTAGTATAACAAATAGCGAAATGCAAATTTGCTCTAGCTCTACAAGGGTTGCAAGCCACCTATCCAACAATTCTAGTTGCTATGATCACTAGACACACAATTTGTTATGTTACTACTCACTAAGAGCTCTTACACTTACTACACTAAAGAGCTCCACTACATGAACTTAAAATAACAAAGCAAGCTCTCAAATCTAATTACTCTAAAGAGCTTGCTACAACTAGTTTGTAAGAATATAAATGAGATCATATGTTAGTCCCACATCATATGATACAATCACTTGCTCCTTCTTGGCTTTCTCCATTTTGACTTGCTCGACGAGGGAGGAGTGAGCCTTTTCAAGCTTAAAGTGAGCTTTGCCAAGTTTCTCATGGGCTTCCACTATCCTCTCATGAGTGGCATTGAGCTCATCAAGGGATTGCTCAAGAAATTTGACTTTCTTGCTCAATTCCTTACACTCCTTTCTCTTCATCTTAAAGCAAGTGTGTACTTGCTCACACATGTCCATGAGCTCCTCCTTAGAGTATTTCTCATCATCATCATCACTCCTACAAGCATCACTTTCACATTCATCATCATCACTCACATCATATTTTACCTTAGTAGGCTTTGCCATGAGGCATGTCGATGGAGGGTCGAAGATGGAGGGCTTGTTGTTGATGGCGATGCTTGCTAGTGCTCTCTTGATAGATTTTTTGTCATCATCACTAGAGTCATCACTATCCAAAGAGCCATCACTATCCCAAGTGACCACATAGCCTCCACCCTTCTTCTTTTGTAAGGTCATCTTCTTCTCCTTCTTTTCTTTCTTGTCCTTCTTGTGCTTCTTCTTCTCATCCTCATCATTGTCACTATTGTAGGGACAATCCTCTACAACATGATCAGGGCTCTTGCAATTGTAGCATCTTCTCACATATTCTTTGCTTTTGGTGTGATATCTTCTCTTTCTTACGCCATAGCCCTTCTTCTTCATGAATTTGCCCATCTTGCGCATAAATAGAGCCATAGCTTCATCATCAATGTCACTAAGATCCTCATCATCACTTGATTCTTTCTTGTACTTGCTCTTGTTCTTGGATGATGAGCTAGCCTTGAATGCTACACTTTTCTTCTTCTTGTCTTCATCTTCCTTCTTATCATCCTTGTCAACCCCCTCCTTTCTATACTGGTATGTCTCTTGTGTCATGATATCACCTAGCACTTGGTTAGGGGTAATCTCCTTCAATCCTCCTCTTATGATAAGCAATCTCAACATCTCAAATCTTAGAGGTAGGCACATCAAGGATCAATGAGAGACATCATCATCCTTGATCTTCTCTCCCAATGCCTTCAAATCATTTACAATCACTTGTAATCGATGGAACATCTTCGGAATGCTCTCATCATCCTTCATCTTGAAGCTTGTCAACTTATCCTTGAGGATGTACAACTTGGCACTCTTCACCGTCGGTGTGCCCTCATATGTTTTCTCTAATCTACTTCACACCTCATTTGCTCTTTCACAATTCTTGATTTGCTCAAATACTTTGGAATCAATGGCATTATATATGGTGTTGAGAGCCATTATATTGCATTGCTTGTTGGTCTTGTCTAGGTTGGTGGGATTGTTAGGATCAATGATAGCATAGTCATTTTCGGTCACATCACATACTTGATCATTGATTGAACCAAGATACATCTTTATCTTTCTCTTCCAATAATCATAGCATGTGCCATCAAAGAACGGTGGTTTGCCCCCCACATGGTTGAAGACAACTTGAGCCATAATTTGACACCGAGGTTGTTAAGCCTTCAATCAAACGGTGACCATGGCTCTGATACCACTTGAAAGGTCCTAATATGGCTAGAGGGGGTGAATAGCCTATTTAAAAATCTACAAACCAACTAGAGCAATTTGATTAGTATAACAAATAGCGAAATGCAAACTTGCTCTAGCTCTACAAGGGTTGCAAGCCACCTATCCAACAATTCTAGTTGCTATGATCACTAGACACACAATTTGTTATGTTACTACTCACTAAGAGCTCTCACACTTGCTACACTAAAAGAGCTCCACTAGATGAACTTAAAATAACAAAGCAAGCTCTCAACTCTAATTACTCTAAAGAGCTTGCTACAACTAGTTTGTAAGAATATAAATGAGTGAGTAGGGTGATTATACCGCCGTGTAGAGGAGTGAACCAATAACAAGATGAATACTAAAACAATCACCAGGAGAATACCAAAGGGCAAGAGACAACCAATTTTCTCCTGAGGTTCACGTGCTTGCCAACACGCTACGTCCCCGTTGTGTCAACCAACACTTGATGGTTCGGCGGCTAAGAGGTGTTGCACGAACCTCGTCCACACAATTGGACACCACAAGAACCAACCCACAAGTGAGGTAACTCAATGACACGAGCAATCCACTAGGGTTACCTTTCGACGCTCCGCCGGGGAAGGTACAAATCCCCTCATAATCACCAGAGATGGCCATGAACAATCACCAACTCGTGCCAATCCTCCACCGCTGCTCCAAGCCGTCTAGGTGGTGGCAACCACCAAGAGAAACAAGTGAATCCCGCAGCAAAACACGAATACCAAGTGCCTCTAGATGCAATCACTCAAGCAATGCACTTGGATTCTCTTCCAATCTCATAATGATGATGGATCAATGATGGAGATGAGTGGGAGGACTTTGGCTAAGCTCACAAGGTTGCTATGTCAATGAAAAATGTCCAAGAGAGTGAGCTTGAGCCAGCCATGGGGCTTAAATAAATGCCCCCATAAAATAGAGTTGTTGTATCCCTTCACTGCATTGAACACGGGCCGACCAGACACGTCGGTCAGATCGACCGACGCTGAGACCTCAGCGTCCGGTCGTGCGATGCACGCCATGTGTCCCTTCTCTTCAAATACTGAGCACCAGATCCCAACGGTCAAGTGATGACCGGACGCGCTGCTACGAAGTGACCGAACATAGGACCCTAGCGTCCGGTCATTTCCAGTAAGGTTCCAAACGTGAAATTTCACGACCAGACGCGTCTGGTCATGCTCGATCGGGCTCACCCAGCATTCGATCACTCAATGTCTCCTATGTGCGCCCCACGTCAGCGTACGTCAGCACTGACCGACTCAAACCATGAGCGTCCGGTCAGTTTACACGCCAGCTGTCCAATCACAAGACCGAGATCGTGTGCTTACTGTTGTCACTGATCGGGCTCTAAACCCAGCATCCGGTCACTGCACCACCAGCGTCCGGTCACTCCAGTGAAACCATGTCTTTTCTATATAGGGCGCCGGTGAAGTTTTATACCCTTGCTCAAATGTGCCAACCACCAAGTGTATCACCTTGTGCATATGTGTTAGCATATTTTCACAAACATTTTCAAGGGTGTTAGCTCTCCACTAGATCCTAAATGCATATGCAATGAGTTAGAGCATCTAGTGGCACTTTGAAAGTCGTATTTCGATACGAGTTTCACCCCTCTTAATAGTACGGCTATCGATCCTAAATGTGATCATACTCGCTAAGTGTCTCGATCATTAAAACAAAATGGCTCCTACTATTTATACCTTTGCCTTGAGCCTTTTGTTTTTCTCTTTCTTCTTTTCCAAGTTCAAGCATTTGATCATCACTATGCCATCACCATCATCATGATCTTCACCATTGCTTCATCACTTGGAGTAGTGCTACCTATCTCATAATCACTTTGATAAACTAGGTTAGCACTTAGGGTTTCATTAATTCACTAAAACCAAACTAGAGCTTTCACCCCCCCCCCCGACGACGTGGCCACGCCATCGGCGTCCGACAGCGGGCCCACCACGAACACTTCGTCGTCGGGCTACGCAGAGGGCGTGCGACATGGCGAGGTGGAGTGCACAGGAGGAGGAGAAGGTGATGTGTGGCACGTGTGGACCAGCAGCATGGCATTGCCGAACAGGGACGGCAACGGTGATCGCGAGGCCACGCGCGACGAGCAGCTCCTAGGCGGCACTAATGTAACACGCTCGGTGTTACGCCCTAAACAAACTAATAAATCATGTCATGAGCATCATGTATATGTAATAATGCATGTGATAGAAGATGTTGATAAATTTCTTGTAGCCTAAAATGACCAATAAAAATATTAAATATAAATTTATTCAATAACTCATGTTATGTCAAGTAGGGTGAAAAACCAATTTTTATTGAGCAAAAGTATTATAGAACATGTGTGTGATACCTAAATAAGGTTTGAAGTACAAACTTTGTAGATGACAATGCAACTCTTGTTGTAGAAACATAATATAACTAGCTAGTATTTCTAATGGCTTGGAAATAAAACTTGAAGTCAAATTCAGCTCAAGACTTGAAGAAATTTTAAGTTTAAAAATAGTGTGACAATGCCATGTTGGTGAATTAATTTTGAAAAATCTAGCTAAGGTCAATGCTGTGATTTTGCTCCTTATGGTATACTGATGTATCCTCGTTAGTATGGTCGAGGTAGTTTAGCTTCAACTGTGTTAGGTTAGTTTTTAAACATGCTTTAAAATTTGTGCACGTCATATGCCTGGCCCGTGCGCATGGTCACCTCGCAAACCGCTCGATGTCGCGTGGTTGGTCGCGTTTGAAATGCAGTCTGAGCCGGTCGGCTGTTCGTGGGTTGGTTGGTCGTGGACGGCCCTAGCGGGCCATTGTCATCGCCCTATAGCTGTTGTCGTCGTGCTACTGCCCTACCTTGCTGCCGTGCTACTGCCCCCACTGCCGCCCTTCCCGCCTCACGCTGTGGTGCTGCTGTTGTCCTTCTCGCCATCATACGCGTGGGTGTGTCCTCGCTCCATATCGCGTCCGCACTCTCTCGCAATCTGTGTCTTAGCCCTATCCAATGGCATCATTGCGCATGCCGCCGCAAATAAAATGGCACCGTGGCGAGTCCACCGTCTGGCTGTCGTGGAGCTTATCTCGCCGCTCAATTCACCTACCCATCGAGTCACTACCTGCCTCAGTTGTCTCATAGCGCTACAATCTCGTCCCACTACCCTGCCGCCCACGCGCCGTTGTCATCTTGGCGCGCTGTGCCTGGCACTCTTGCTTGTCCCATTTTCATCGTTATCCCCTCACTCACCGATGTGTCTCTGTTATAGACTCCACGGTCATGTCCCCATACGGCTGTGCCCTTGTCATGTCTTGGCCGATCCACGTTAAGTCAAGGTCACGAGCCATGACGTTGTAGCGGTAGCGCACCATTCCCTTCTAAATCCCTAGCTCGGGCTCCCAGTCTAATTCCTCATGTCTTGAGTAGTATAGGAAGTTAATTAGGCACCCCATCCTCCTCAAGCCCGATCGAGCACTGTCAACCAATAAATCGGTGTTTTACTCACCGCCGACCAGGCGCGTCGCCGAGCTGGTAGATTTGGGGGTAAGGCCCGAGGGGTTGGTAGCGGTTCAATTGCTTGTATCCTTGAACTCGCCTTAACTCTCTCTATCAGGTGCTTGCACTATTTTAGCTAGAGAACTCGTCGACGATGTGGTGATGCGTCTATGACCAGCTTGGAGTGCCGCCATGCGGTGCGAGCGCATGTGGCCAGGGTTCTCCCGACCTTCCCCTTCTCAACCGGTTGCGCGGCTGTCCTCGTGGGAAGCCCTTTATGCTCCCTCGTAATCCCTATCGTCTTGTTAGCTCTTAGAATCGTCGGAACAGTCGTGACACCATCGTGGATAGCTGCTCACCACTACAATCACACCAGTGCGCCTTCGAGTCCCTAACCACCACCCATCCTTGCGCGTTTAGTCATAGATGGTGGCTGATCCCTTACTTCCGTCGTAGCAAGCCTAGGTTGCCCGACGTAATTGCCCTATGTTGACGGCCGCCGCGCCGATGAGCGCGGGGATCCCTAGGGACCTCCTCGTGGTAAGATAGAAACATCCGAGGGTTTGTTTGCAAAACTGTTGTTGGTAGGAATAGTGCGCATAGTAGTCATATTATTATCTAAAAGCTCGGGGGCTTTTCTGCAAAGCCACCATCATGCGCGGGCCTCTCGGCCTTGGGCCGTGTTGGGCCACTGCGACCCGCATGAGGCCGCACCCGCGCTGGGCTACCGGGCCAGGATGGGTTGCGGCCGGCCTTTTCCTTTTTCTAGCATTTTCTAATTTAGTTTCTAAGGCAAACTTATAAATGTAATATAAATTTGTGTAGTTGGCCAAAAATTATGAAACTAATTTTGTTATGTTCCTAAAATCATGATCTATTAGATAGTATATTTTGTTCACATAGTTTTGTAATATTTTCAGGAGTTATCTAATTAAATTGAGATGCTTAATATTATAAGATATAAACTTGTAGGAATTGTTGTGATAAATGGGTGATAGTGTTGGCTCTAAAACTTTCACAATAAATTCCTAACATTATTAGGTGTTCATTGTAATTTTTGTAGCTCCATAATAATTAGTTTGCTAGGGTAGCTAAAGGAGCCCTAGTTTGAAAATATATATTTAATCAATAAAATGCCGCCTTGGGATTTTAGAACTAAAACATTTTTTCAGAGACAAGCCTTACTTGACGACGTTGATACATAGACTAGTACGTTAGTCATTAAAGCTAGCTCGTTAGCTTGCGGAGCGTAATTGTATTTTAGAGTTGCAGTTGTCGTTAGTTAATTATGTTTTCTACATTGCATCCACGTATATCATAATAGGAACAACGATGGATCGTGGAGTCAATCGGAAAAGCAAAAAAGATGGTGCCTAATGATTATATTGCCATGATGGAATGCTAACTTTTGGTTATATCTTACCCAGAGAAGCCCCGGTGCATAACCCCTATTATTTTGCACTTTATTTTATGCTTGTGCATTAAGTTTGAAGGAGTTGAATGAAAACCACTTGCATATATATATCCTTATCCTACGAGTCCTACTAGTACGTTAGGATTGTGTAGATTGCTATGCTATAGGATCCGGTAAAAGTCTAGTGATTACCTGTCACTCGCGAGAGATAGGAAATATATTATTATTGTTATCATATTACTATCACATGGAATATATATATCAGGATGACAATTGGAGACTGGTGAAAGCTCTACTTTGGTTTTGGTGAATTGATGAAACTCTAAGTGCTAACCTAGTTTATCAAAGTGATTATGAGATAGGTGGCACATTCCAAGTGATGAGATAAATAAAGATCATATCATGATGATGGTGATGCCATGGTGATGATCAAGTGCTTGGACTTGAAAAGAAGAAAAAAAACAAAAGGCTCAAGACAAAGGTATAAGTGGTAGGAGTCATTTTATTTTAGTGATCGAGACACTTAGAGAGTGTGATCACATTTAGGATCGATAGCTGTACTATTAAGAGGGGTGAAACTCATATCAAAATACGGTTATCAAAGTGCCACTAGATGCTCTAACTCATTACATATGCATTTAGGATCTAGTAGAATGCTAACACCCTTGAAAACATTTGTGAAAATATGCTAACACATGTGCACAAGGTGATACACTTGGTGGCTAGCACATTTGAGCAAGGGTTAGAAACTTCACTGGGGGAGTGTCCGCCCGTAAAGTGTAGACAGTCTGACGGTGGCACCGGCGCTCTACACAGAAAAGACGGAGATCACTGTAAGTGACTGGACGCTGGTCTTAACTGGACCGGAGCGTCCGGTCAGTGGAGGCATGAAGACGCTGGCGTCGGTCTTCGACCGGACACTGACGGGGTGCGTCCGGTCCTGCTGACATGGCAGCGCATAGAGGAGACGCCGTGTGATCGGACGCTGGGTGAGTCCGGTCTGGCTTGACCGAACACGTCCGATCATGATTCTTTGCTTCTGGATGCTTACTGGAAACGACCGGACGCTGAGGTTCTGTGTTCGGCCACTTCGAAGCAGCGCGTCTAATCACAACTTAAACGTACTGATGACCGTTGTGATCGGGCGATCAGCATTTGAAGCATGGGACACGTGGCACATATCGCACGACCGGACGCTGGGGTTCAGCGTCCGGTCGATCTGACCGACGTGTCCTATCGCCCTGTTTTTTTAGTGGACTAAGGAGCTAACGACTCTTTTTCATGGAGGCTTCTATTTAAGCCCCATGGTCGGCTCAAGTTCACTCTCTTAGCCATTTGTATTGACATTGCAACCTTATGAGCTTAGCCAAAGCCCTCCCACTCATCTCTATCATTGATTCATCATCTTTGTGAGATTGGGAGAGAACCCAAGTGCATTGCTTGAGTGATTGAATCTATAGGCACTTGGTATTCATGTTTTGCTACGGGATTCACATGTCACTCTTGGTGGTTGCCATCACCTAGATGGCTTGGAGTAGCAAGGATCATTGAGCGGAGGTTGGTGATTGTCTCCGACTCCGACCATGGTGATTGTGAGGGGTCTTATGCCTTCCCCGGCGGAGCGCCGAAAGGTAACTCTAGTGGATTGCTCGTGTCATTGAGGTGCCTCACCTGTGGGTAGGTTCTTATGGTGTCCAATTGTGTGGATGAGGTTCATGCAACACCTCTTAGCCATCGAACCACCAAGTGTTGGTCGACACAACGGGGACTGGCGTGTCGGCAAGCACGTGAACCTTGGGAGAAAAATTGGTTCTCTTGCCCTTTGGTATTCTCCCGGTGATTGATTTAGTATTCATCTTGTGATTGGTTCACTCCTCTACATGACGGTATAATCACCCTACTCACTCATTTATATTCTAGCAAACTAGTTGTAGCAAGCTCTTTAGTGTAACTAGATTTGAGAGCTTGCTTTGTAGTTTAAGTTCATCTAGTGGAGCTCTTTAGTGTAGTAAGTGTGAGAGCTCTTAGTGAGTAGTGACATAGCAAATTATGTGTTTAGTGATCATAGCAACTAGAATTATTGGATAGGTGGCTTGCAACCCTTGTAGTGCTAGAGCAAGTTTGCATTTCACTATTTGTTATACTAATCAAATTGCTCTAGTTGATTTGTAGATTTTTAAATAGGCTATTCACCCCCCACCCTCTAGCCATATTAGGACCTTTCAACCAGGCAGAAAGGTACTTTAGATCTGGACTTGGTTAAGCATTCGAGCGAGGCTTGGGTTGCATTTGTTCCGCCTGTGTCGATTGAGGACCGTCCGTTGCTGTGGATGTTAGTCAGGTCATAGACTTATTTGTAACACCCTCGGTGTTACCGCTTAAACAACTTGCTAAACTATGTCATGAGCATCATGTTTATGTGTCAATGCTTGTGATAAAGTTCATAGATCAATTTCCATAACTCAAAACGATCAACAAAAGTGCTAAACGAAAGTTGATTCAATGGTCATGTTATATCACTTAGGGTTTAAAACCAATTTTTATTAAGAAAAATACAATAGAACATATATGGGATACTTAAATAATGTTGAAGTACAACTTTTGTAGATGGCAATGAAATACTTACGGTCGAAAAATAATATTACTAGCTAATAATTCCACTAGCTTAGAAATCGCAATTGGAAACCAAAATCTGCTCAACACTTAGAAATTTTCAAGTCTGTCAACTGCTGGACATTGCTATGTTTAGTAATTTATTTTGAGGAATCAGTTTTAGGAGTGATGTAGTGTTAACGCTCGATTTGGTAGTCTTATATACTGTCTGGAGTGTAGTGAAGACCATTTAAGTTTAGGAGCAATAATTTAGTAGCGGTGAGAGCTTTAATATTCGTGCACGACACGTTCTCCAGAGAGTTCGCCATGTGCGCGCGGTCACTGTGCCTCGGGGGCGTGTCGCCACTGTGTCGGTGCGCTCTACACATGCATGCACGTTGTCATGCTTGGCCGGCCATGGCTGCCCTATCTTGGCCGCCTTGGCTCGACTACGTGGAGCCATCGCTGTTGCCGCTCACACGATGGGGTGGCGCTGCCCTGCTCTGTATGCTAATGTGCCACCACCGCCTTGTGCCACGACGCAGTCGCTACCACTGCAGTCCCATCCATCGAGCTTGCGTCTGTCTGTTGCGCCCGCTCCTCACTGCTGGCCTAGTTTGATGTCGCGCACATGTGGCCCGTTCATCGTCGCTTGCCATTTATGGCACTGCGGTCCGCGTGGGCCATGGTTGGCCGGGGACGCTGCGTTGTCCGTAGCCCCTATGCGAGAACACTTGCATCACGTCGCCCACGTCCCGCCAAGCCAAAGAAGTGCCAAGCCCACCTGCCGCCCCATCACTTCTCTCTCAATCTCCCTCTCCGCTACTGCCGTCGGAGCTACACCCATGTGGTTAGCCAGCGAGGGATCACCTCGCCTCAATTCAGTGCGTCTGTAGTTCAATCATCACGTCTACTTGCTATCCGACCCTACCAAGCCATGATGGAGGTGCTGCCAAGCTCCAATTTTGGAGTTTTCCTTTCGCCGTGCCATTAAGGCTAGGTTCGGCCATGGCCGAGGGCAACCAACCACCGCACCATCCCACGCCCAGCCAACTATGCCACGAGCTTTGCCTCCACCTCCACTGCACCCTGCGCTCCTCACTTGCACCTCTACCATCACGCCAGTGCTACTGACGTGGCCGTGCCATCACAGAGCACCACCGCCTCGCACTGGCCTCACGTGGTCAGTCCTGCTCAGGGTATCTCCGACCGAACCATCACCGTAGCCGTGACCAGGGTAAGCTAGGGATGCTCAAATGCTAGCTAGTAGCGGCGCAGTGGTCTAGGGTGGCCGGTATGGTCGCGCCACCGTCGCATGCGGCCGCTCACCGTGGTCGTCACTCCCGCAAGCTTCGCCGCTATCGTAGCTTCGGCTAGTGTAGGCACTTGGGCTGTAGGTGCAGGTCAGCCCGCTAGCTGGGCCGAGGCGGATCTTGGTTGGCCAGTGTGGCCGTCCAGTGCCGCATCCGCCGCGTCGACGCGCGCAGGGGTGGCCAGGGACCTCCCCGATGCGAAAGTGAATTATTATAGGGTCATTAGTGCATGATTGTTGATCGTGTGAATAGCACGCATAGTGGCCGCGTGATTTCATTTAAGCGCGGGGACTTTTGTGCAACTACAGTAGTGTGCGCGGGCACCCCCGCGTGTGGGTCATGTTTGTGCGGTTCGTGCCGTCGTGGGCCGCGCTTCGTTGAGCCGCGAGGCCGAATTGCCTTTTCTTTTTCCTAAGAAAATAGAAATAGTGTTATATTTTACATTCTAAGCTGAACTTTGGAAATTAAAATCAATTCGCTTAGATGTCAAAAAATTGTGAAACTAATTTTGTTAGGTTTCTAAAATCATGACCTATCTGATAATATATTTTGTTCACTTAGTTTCATAGAATTTTCTAGAGTAGACTAATTAATTTGAAGCACTTAAAATGTGTAAAACAAGAAGTGGAAGGAATTATTGTGATGAATTGGTAGAAGTACTGACCCTGAAATTTTTACAGTAGATTCCTAACAATATTATGTGCTCACTGTAATTTTTGTAGCCCCATAGGAATTAGTTTATTAAGTAACTAAATGAGCCCTAGTCCGAAAATATATAGTTAATTAATCAAATATCAAAAATAATTGAGGGTTTGTAGAACGAAAACATTTTTCGGAACAAGCATTACTTGGCGACGTGGATACATAGACTAGTACATTAGTCATTAAGCTAGCTCACGGAGCGTAATCATATTATAGAGTTGTTGTTACCATTGATTAATTGCGTCTCTGTGTTGCATCCACATATATCATAATAGGAACAACGATGGATCGTGGAGTTGACCGAGGTAGCGGAAAAGATGGTGACTTGATGATCATGCCACCAAGATGAAAGCTAACTTGGTTATATCTTAACCAAGCAAGCCCCGGTGCATAAGCCCTATTATTCTATACTTTATTTTATGCTTGTGCATTAAGTTTAAGGAGTTGAATGAAACCCATATATATATACATCCTTATCCTATGAGTTTTACTAGTATGATAGGATCGTGTATATTGCTATGCTACAGGACTCCGGTAGAAGTCGAGTGATTGCATGTCACTCACGAGAGATAGGAAAGATATTATTGTTGTTATTATATTACTATCATATAGAAAATATATGAATGATAATTGGAGACCGGGCGGAATGGTACTTGGATCTAGACTTGGTTTGGCATTTGAGCGAGGCTCAGATTGCGCTTGTTCTGCCTGTGTCGGTTAAGGACCGTCGATTGCATTGGATTCTAGTCAGATCACAAACTTATTATCCTGAACACATACTTATTTATGGGAGCAGAGAAGGCTCATTGCTCTCTTGTCGTGGGTTTTGACTCTTTCTAGACCGACTGATTGGAGGTGGGGATGGTGGAGGTCTAAGCACCACACTGAGTTTGGGACTCAAGTGTGGGGGCTTAGAGTCCAAGTTTAGACGGAGACCTAGATCCCTTGGTAGGAGAGTAGTGGGTTGGTCCTGCTTGTGCCTGGGATACAAGCGGAGCGTATGTTTTAGGGTACTCAGCTGAGCACATTGATTCGCGAATCGCCGAGTAATCCGGTACGACTTGTCTACAGTCTAGCACCGTAGTAAGAACTGGAATATGAAAGATGGTAAAATAGTTCTGATTGCTTACCACCTGCTTGAAAGTAGCGTAGGTGCTTACATAGAATGGTTAGTTAATGAACTAATGATGACTGCTAATAAAATTGAATATAAGGATACACGCTTAATAATGCTTCATGCAGATGTAATAAACCCACAAGCTAGATAGCCTTGCATATTCTTGGAGTCTTTTCTTTCCTCCTGACGGGTAAGTCTTGCGGAGTACAATTGACTACTTAGGGTTTGTTCTACCCTGTTGCAGGTGACAGGAACATGTGGAGCTGACACTTGTGTGTGGAAACCTCCTGGTGGGCTCAGTAAGGATTTCTTTAACGTTGGGACATAGAGTTTATTTGAAACTTCCAACCAAAATATTTTACAATGGAAAAACTTATAACATGTTATGATGTATATAACGGACCATCATGTTAATGTTTGACTTGTTATTAAATGATTTTATTTCCGCTGAAACTCTGATAACATGGTTATATTCTGCTATTATAAACAATAAATATTATACTCTGATGTTGCATGGAAAGTGATGTAAGAAATGGCTAAAATGTTGTAAGTTTTATTCTCCCATTTATGATCCTGTTGAAAAATATGGATTTTTGGGTTCTCACATGGGTGTGCTCGACAGAACTGCCTGGTGTAGCTCATCTTCGGGGTGCTTAGTATCTAGTGGAAGACAAGTGCCTCTGTAAGTGTGTTATTTTGGGTGGTTCTGCCACATTATTATCCTGATCACATACTTGCTTATGGGAGAGGGAAGGCTCGTTACGCTCTTGTCGTGGGTTCCGGCTCTTTCTGGACCGACTGATTGGAGGCGGAGAAAGGTAGAGGTCTAAACACCACAGTGAGACCGGGTCTCAAGTGTGGGGGTTTGGAGTCCAAGTTTGGATAGGGACCTGGACCCCATGATAGGAGTGGAATGGGTTGGTCTTATTTGTGCCTAGGGTACAAATGAGGCATGTGTTTTGGGGTACCTAGCTGGGATACATTGGTTGTAAATCGTCGTTTCCGTGAGACGGTACTACTTGGCTATGGTCTATCAATGTAGTAAAAACTGGAATATGAAAGATGGTAAAATGGTTCGGATTGCTCACCACCTGCTTGAAAATAGCATAGGTGCTTACATAAAATGGTTAGTTAATGAACAAATGATGACTGCTAAAAAATTGAATGTAAGGATGCACGTTTAATAATGCTTTCTGTAGATGCAATAACCCACAAGCCAGATAGCCTTGCATATCTTTGGAGTCTTTTTTTCCTCCTGTCAGGTAAGTCTTGCTGAGTACAATCGAGTACTCAGGGTTTTATTCCCCTGTTGCAGGTGATCGATGGATGGTAGAAGGCTTTTGTGTGTGAAAACCTCCTGGTGGGCTCAGCAAGGATTTTCTTACATTGCTGGCGTAGAGTTTATTCAAAATTTTCATAAAATGTTTTTGCAAAGGAAAAGACTTACAGCCTGTTATCATTCCATGTATATGAATGTTACTCTTGTTAGAGCTTAAACTTGTCGTTATATACATTTCCGCTGAAAACTTTGATAACATTGTTATTTTCCGTTGTTATAATCAATTGACGTAATATTCTGCTACTGTAATTAAGTGATGTAAGAATGGCTTAAAAATATTATAAGCTTTATTCTCTCATTAATGATCCTAATGGAAAAAAGTGGATTTCGAGTTCTTCCTTGGGGTGTGCTCAACAGAACAACACAATTTAGTACACTCTTTTGAGTACTTAGTGTCTAATGGAGGACAAGTACCCTTGACAGGGCATTAGATTAGGCAGTTCTACCACAACTGACGTAGCCGAATAGCTGACCGGTGAGGGCGTTGGGCACCCAGAACCTCTGCTCCTTCCACCACGTCCGTAGCACGATCCTTCGCTTGTTAGCCTGCTGTCGACGTTGTGGTGCGTGAGCACCAAGGCACCCCCACGCGTGGTGGTGGCTCCCGGCGGCAGTGGCCCATGGCGGCGACCACGACCCGGGGAACGGAGCGGCACACGCGCAGAGGAGAAGAAGGCGGAGCCAGCAGCGGTTTTGGTTGGGGCCGAGGACGGCTGCAGGCAATGGAACACGGCGGCGTTGTGAGCTCTGCTCGCTGACCATGGTGGTTGCGGCGGCGCTCTGTCGATCTCTATCCCTGAGCTGTAATCGACCAAGGTAGGTAGTCCATCGGAACCCCCTTGCCCTCCTCTCCCTCCCCATGGTCTTGGATTAGAAAATGATGAAGCTCTAGAGAGCTGCCATGGTGGTTGCAGCTGCGCTGCCATGCCCCGTGACTCTGCTCTCTCTCCTCTCCCTGTTGCGCGGCGGGTGGCGGCGTGGCCACAACGGCTTCACTCGCTCGCTCGTCCGGACTGGCTAGAGCACGCGGTGGTGGGGTGTGCATAGCCGGCGGCGGTGGGGTGTGCGATCGAGATGTCGCAACCGTGGCGGAGCTGGGCGAGGTCCATGGCAAAGTCCGCGCGGGCTTTGGCGGCGTGGTCGCACGGGTAGCGGGCTCCGGCAGCGGGGCGCACAGGGGCACGGCTGGAGCCGAGGAGCCACACACGGCCAGCGACGAGCTACGCGCGTCCAACATCGGGCTCGGGGTGGACTCGTCGCGCGCATCCGTCGCTGCCCTCGAGGTCGGCCACGCCTGCCGAGCCACCGTTGTAGGCCTGTTTTTGGATAAGATGGAGGTAGAGGAGATGACACGATGAGGAGGAAGACGGTGACTAGGTCACTTATGGCTTGGCCCCACTGGCTAGAGAAAGAGGTGTATTCTAGGCATCGTCACTGGTTAGGCCCACATATCAGGGCTGTCAAATGGTGGAAACCTAACAGAAAGTGGACAGAATAATGTGGAAGGCAAAAAAAATGTTTAACGTCATGGTATCTAGATGGGTTCAAATTTTCTAGCGGCACGTGACCTCGAGCATCTTTGCTAATGACACACGGCTAAGAGACTCAAATTCACTGGCCTGAATTAATCATCCGGTCCTGAATAAACTGGAGGCGGAAATGAAGCATCTCACTCTCAGTTAGTCAGGTTGCGAGTTGCAACAATCGGCGTGTTCGCTGGTTGGTTTCTGGGCTGGTTTGAGTTGGTTGGTGCTAATTTGTTGTGAGAGAAAAACACTATTGGCTGGTTAAATAAGCCTGACCGAGACCAACGAGGAACAGGGTGAATGGCGTCGTCCGCTGCTGCTACCGCGAAGCCGATCGCGCTCCCGCCGGCGCCAACCCGCGGCGGTTGCTGCTGCTGGAGGCCATGCCCCAGACCCACGGTCCCCGCCGCGGCGGCGCGCCTCGGGGTCTCCGCCTCCGCCACCTCGTCGGACGTGCCGGACTTCCTCTCGTCCAATTGGTCAGTACCCGCCGTTTCGACTTCCCTTTCTCCTCGCTGCATCCTGTTCTGCGCGTCTGCGCGTGAGAAGTCTCAGCTAGGTTGAGTACACGTTACGGGATCTAGTTAGATTAGGTTGCGTAATCAGGGCAGACACGGATAGCTGATGGGGCTTCTGGTTTTGGTTTCTAGTGTGTTCTCAAACACATTTTGGTGACTACTGCACCACTTTTTTTTTCAGTTATAAAGTAAATATATTTGTAAGAATGGAACAAAATGCCATGAAAGTATCATTTGGATTGATTACCGTGATCCGGACAGTCCAGGATTGGAACAAAACTCGAGGGGAAAAAATCGTTTTCAGGTACATACATCAACTGAAATTTGTGTGCCTGACTGAGCACTGTATTGACAGGATGTTATCATTGGCAATGAAAGTATGTACTGGAAACTAGTTTCTCTGGACTTGACTAAGTCTATTAGGTGGTAAAATGGTTCAATAAATCAAACAGACAAGTGTTTCCCCTTCAGGTTAGACATCCAACAGTAGTGTATGAACTAAACTGACATCAGAGCCTCAATTTGGCTTTCCGTGGAAAGAAACCATACCATTCATTCTCCAACCCACCTTTTGTCTACCAAAACAGTCACATGGTTACAGCTACCTGGATGCTGCATATTACAAAACATTGTGGTAGTAATTCATTCACTTCAGGGCTTCTGTATTTGTTTGAATTGGTTAGCTAGACCATACATGGCAATTGGATATGCTAAGCGTCAGTGTGAAAGCATGTTAGGAATGGATAAATACTGGGTCAGGAGGGCCTGTTTCCTTCTGCAATTTCCAACAACATGCTCAGTTTTTTGGAGTTGTGTGCGAGACTGCGAGCATCCCAAGTGAGGGATGCCTGTTTTTGGAGGACTTGACTCTTCTGAAGATTAGGTTGCCTGCACAGCACATATGGGGAAACTGTAACCTGAGGCAGACAGGCTGAATCGATTTTATTACTTGCATATACATCCATCAAAATTTTATAAAATATAGTTGCAGGGATTTGGGCAGCTAACTTGGGCATGTTCGGCTGGTATTAAAGCCGGCTGAAGCTGATTTATTGTGAGAGAAAAATACTGTAGATTGTAGCTGATAAACCGGCTGAAAAATATGTATATAAACTCATATGTTATTGTTCTACCTAACTTTTCTCTCCAGTGTAGGGCAAAAGGGTCACGGAAAGGACTGCTGTCTTTTCACTTTTCATTTGTCTGCTTTGTTTAAATTTATTTAAAGTCATTTTGCTTCCTGTTCTGCCTAAGAACTGCACAAATAACTGAGAAACTAATGGCATAGCATAACTTCTCCACAAATTTACAGTGAGTTGTGAGATCGTTACCATTACCTATCAGGTATTCCTTTAGGCCAAAAAGCTTAAGGACATCCTGAAATATCCTCTCCCTGTAACAACTGTTCTGGCAAAGTGGCATGTCCTCTCCTATAAAATTGCTTTTTTTTACGTTGTATTGTAAATCCTGTCTTCCTTCCCCCAAGATCATGTCTTACTGCATAAAATGGTTGAATTTGAGGACTTTCAGGCCTCTACTTAGATTATTTTTTTGTGAGCTTGGCAGTGGGAAATCCCACCTGAACAATTCATACCATTAAGGAGTAGCCTCTACTAGGCAATAAGAAACTTGTGAAGTTGTGTCGACCATGATATGGCATGCGTTTATGGCCTAACAATCTAACATCCCAGATGTAATAATTAGTATGACATAGTACATGAACATGAGTTAATCCTGGAGTTGATGCGCTTGCAATACTGACTGGAACTTGCTGTTGTTTGCCTCAGGCTTGAAACTCGGAAGAGAAAGCCCTTTGGCCTAATTTTTTACAATTTGGCCCTCTTTTTTTTGAAAGAAAATTTACGTTTGGCCCCTCGGAAGACTTAAACTCATCTTTAGACCCTGAGGGTCGGTGCCAGGACTCATGGCGCCAAGGTAACATGTCTCGGCGCCATAGATCTTGGCGCCGAGGTGCCTGGCCGAGCACAGCAAGCCGTCCTAGGTGGTGTTTACGTGGCCGATACCTCGGCGCCATAGATCTTGGCGCCGAGCTCGGCGCCACAAATCTTGGTGCCAACCTCGGCGCCACAGATCTTGGCGCCGAGCTCGGCGCCATGTATTCTGGGGCCGAGCATTGATTCAAAACCCGAAACCAAGTTTCCCTTGCCGACGCTGCTCTCATTTCTTCATCCCCCTCTCGGTTTCTTTCTCTTCCTACCCCATCCAATCTCTTGAATCGACGGATTTGACCTTGGATACTTGGATTTCATCTATACATCTTCGCGAGCAAGGTATCCTCTCTCCCCTTATCAAATTTTATGCATTGATTTGGTATATATTACGTCTATTTTGTAACCCTAGATACGTTAGTACCTAATGTTTGAAGTGATTTTTTATTTTTTGTATTATGTGACGGTAGGATGCCAAGGCGTGGTAAAGCTAGTAAGCCAAGGTAATCTCTTATCATCGTGTTATATTATGTTTTTATTTTTTGTATTATTTTTTATTTTTTGTATTTATGTTCAATTGTAGTTATGGCCGGATGACCGAAAATGCCTTCGACCCGTTGCCTCTGCCTAGTGGTGTTCCAGTGCCCATGTGCTTTTGCGGCGATCCTTGCAAGGTAGCCAAGTCCGATGAAGAGGACACGTATAGGCAGAGGTATTGGATGTGTGCCAATTTTGCGTTTGAGCCTACACTTCGTCAGCGCCGCATTAACAAGATGGTGAGAAATTGATATTGTTTAATATTTATTTTGTGTCAAATGAAGTATTACATGATTTATTTGTTTTGTAGCAATTGCATTTGTTGTAGACCCCTCCACCGCTCTGTGATTTTGAGCAGTGGATCGACACTAAGATCAAGCCGGAAGACAAGGAGTGGATGCAGAAACTGTTACAGTGGGAGGCAGAGGACAAGGAGATGATGGAGAAGAGACGCAAAGAGGAGGCTCTAGAAAAGGAGCACAAAGAAGAGGAGGAAAGGAGGCGTGTTGCTTTGCACAGGGAGAAGAGGGAGAGAAAGCTTGAGCGTGCGCAGCGAACGAAGGCAGCGATGGAGGAGAATCCCGATGCCTATAGGAAGGGAAAGTGGCCTCGTTGCACTCAGTAGTCTTCATAACTTGCTATTTCTATAGTATATTCACGAACAATGTTGTCTAATCTTGGACTTTAGATTGTGTTGTCATGTAATGCACTTTTAGTTTGTCGTCATGTACTTCAAATGTTGTTATGTTGATTAATATGCTCTATTATTGGATCCTTCATAGTGTCATTGGTTTCATTATTTGTTGTCATAATATTGAGTTTAATATTGCATAGGTAGTGAAACGAGCTCATGTAGTGCAAATAAAACGTAACGAAGTAGTGGATTACCTAATTTAACACACACACACATAAAATGGCATGTGATAACATGTACCAAACTAGAGTACAGAGGTCCTAGACTAAACCTAACATGCCTTAGGTAATTGAAATAAACAACAAGCACATGAAATGGCATATGAGAACATGTGCCAAATAAGGTTACATATTTCCTTCAACTAACCCTAACATGCCTTAAATGGTTAAAGAAAAAAAAAAACACATGGATGTCGTCTGTTAAAAAGATTGGTTTGTCCTAGTAGTGTGGCCACATAGCAAATTATGTTGCACCTTCTCCAAAGTATCCTCCTATTGTTGTTGGTGGTGGCGGCAGAGACCCTTGTTCCTGTGATTAGGGCAGGCGCAATATAGATCATTGCAGAGTGCCTCCTGTGAACTGGCATCATTGTTGTCTTCCTGTTCGTCGTCCTTGTAACCACTGCTAAATTCTCTTTCTAGATCGAAGACATGGTCCTGCAGGTAGTAGATGTACTCCGCATGTGGATAAATAGGTCGAGGATCGACCCACCTAGTGAACCCATAGTTTTCTTCGGACAAGGAAGACTGTAATAAGTATGTCATGTAAGTTGTATAGAAGAGGAATATATTGAAGAAACAAATAGTAATAACAATTACCCATGCTCGCGGGCATTTGAAGAAACATCGGTCTCCATCTATTCCCTCGGTGAACATCTGCACTAGACAGTCCTCACCATGCATGCATTTTGGCCACTCTTCTTTCTGTTCATTGTATCTTCTCAGTGGTGCCTCTTTGGTAAAATCACTTTTGCTCTCGACTAGGAACCTCTCATAAAGAGCTTTCTCAAAGAAATCGAGACCAAGCGGACCCTCCCACCTAATGGTAGTTCCCTTCCCCTTTCCTCTCCCTCTGAACGACTCTCCAGACATTGGTACTGCAACGAAAGATAATGTTGAGGAGTGTTCTTCCTCCTTGTTGTGTGTTTGAATGAGAGGGGGTGAGGGGTTATTTATAGGTTGAGAGGAGGAATGGAGGCCTCTCGATATTCCATGTCAGCGATCCGTGTGCCTCTTCACCTCAGCCCTTGGATCAAACAGTAATAAGATGGATGGTGAAGATGGAGTGGAGTTGTGCTTCCTTGCATGCCTTCGTACCTATAGGTGTACTATTGTATGAAAAAACCTAGTTTTGTTCACTGTTACTGAAAAGCCTATCTTCATCTGCAAAGCGTATGTACGATACGATTGAACTATACACGTTCTAATGAATTTATATTTAATCTGTGTACTATATTTGTGCCTTTGTAGCAGTGTAGTATAATTAATAATTCACGGAAAAAATTCACAAAAGTTTCCCTTGTTTCAGAAGCATCCACGGTTACAAGCAGAGACATCATTATATAATTCAAACATTTAATCGTTCAAAGACCACAATACAACCACATCGAACATCACAATCAACATAACATGTCCTGCATAGTCCAAATAGTATACAATGTCCATACAGTCCCAAATAGTTATAGGAAAGTATCTACATACTTTTCAAATCTCCACATATGCAAAATAAGCAAAGTCCATGTAGCCCAAATAGTTTGTGTCATCGGATCTAAGTTGTTACCATAATCTTAAACTACAAGTCGTCGTCACTGTCTCCTAGTCTTACCCTTACCCTTGTGGCCAATAGCGTTGGTGCCTGGAGTGTACGTGCAAGGCGGACGATGTCTTCTCGTTCCTGCAACCTGCGTAGACTGAGTCGAAGGAGCGTCCTGGAGCTGGGACTCGCCAAGCTCATCATAACCACGCTTCTTGGCCTCCTCGTCGTCCTTGTTTCTGTGGCCTTGGAAAGTGTCCACAGTCGCAACGCTAGTACCTCCGTGAGAAGAAGAACCGAGGCCTACAGGTGTGTCCCATTATCGTGCGTGTGGCCCGTATACGTCCATCGCAGCGCTAGTACCACAACCACAACGAGCTACAGCACGACGCAGCCTACGTGCTAGCCTCTGTCATGCAAAGATGCAAAGATATTAAGTAGTAAATCACTAGCTCCAACAACTTACTTAAGTATAAAACAACAAGAGGGCTAGTGTCGACTTACTTCAAGAAAGATGTTTAGTCCTGTTTTTGGAAACCGTTCGATCTCAATCACAGATTGCTTCAGCGCGTTGTTCTGCAAAAAAAACAAATATTAATGCGCTTAAAATCTGAAATTAGAATCTTACTGAAATTTTGATATTGAAATTACTAGCTCAAAATGCAATCGGAGAAGAAACGAAATACAAACTGCAAACCGTCAATAATGACTGAAATTTCAGAAAAGTAGCATAACTGGTGTCGATGAACTGACTAGTCATGAAAACTGAAAAGTACATGACTGAGCTAAGATTGTTTTTTATATATATGCTGCTTGACTGTGTCGATTATCTCAGAGCTTGCTTAGCTATAAGCCTGTTCTATATTGCTACATCTAATATTTTGTTTTGAAAGATTGCTGCAGGGACGGGGATAGCTCAGGCAATGAGCTGGGTAATGGTAGATGGACAACCCGAACAGTGCAGAGCAAGCAGTGGAGGTGTACATAAATTGAACACTTGATCAAAATTAGCTAACCATGCATTGAAGCCAACTATCATGTAAATCATGTGTGCATGCTAATCCAGCTTGCATTGAGTGACATTTTATAAATTTGTTTGCTTAAACTATAATTGGCATGGATCATTCAGTTTGTGTGGTACAAGAGTTCACATGTGTATTTCAGATAATTAGCCCCAACATAATATGTTGCAAATAGAGGTGAAGACTCAAGAGCATACCCAGCTGAAATAAATAAGATGGGATTATAGTTGACATTACCACTCGGTCCAGGATCGGTGCAGGCTCCACCTGTGTCCCAGCCCTCGTCGCAAGATCATAAGACGTTTGTTCATCGTCGGAGGACTCAATGTCGGCATAGTCTATTTGGGTCCATTGCACCTTTAGCTTGGTCCTTGTTGCTCGTCTGTACCAAGATAGGTACGCTCTGAAGTTCTCGTTCATGTGGGGCCGGTCATTCTCATACAAGTTCTCATAAAAGTGATCCCAGTGGTCGATGTAGTCACGGTGCAAGGTCTCAAAGTCCGTCTCCTTCTTTTGTTTCCGACTTCAAGGTAGTGGACATGTAACTCAAATACCTTTCTTTATATTACAAATATACGCTACATCATTTTTTATATGCGTGCTATGAATAAATCAATACATATGCATATGTATGATTATATATATCTTTATTTCATATTTATTTTACTATTCCAAATTTTTATTGATACTCTTTAGATTTTTCTCCTCGGTTTATTGGAATAGGATAATTGAAACAGCTCATCTCATGAGGGATCTGTATTACAAAAGGAATCCAGCAGCAAAAGGTTCAAGCTCTAATATTTCAGTAAAGAGTTACTTTGAGATGCTTGCCATGGATGAGCATGCATCCTCTTTCTCTGGAGGACCTGCTGAAGTTTTCCAGTGGATTGGGCACCCAATATGGAACAATATGAATCGTTGACAAAACTATCATTACTACATAAGATTGCATTCAGAAAACATTTTGCCACAACTGCTTGCTGCACCTACTGATCAGCCACTGTTATAATTAGTTTGTTCCATACAAATACAGATGTGTGCACTTCTTTTTTTTAACAAATAGGAGGCCTGTATCTTGTTAGGAATTATCACGGCAGCAACTAATACATGGCCATTATCACTCAGAGGCCAGCGCTGTTCCCTGGCTGCCTTATAACGTGACAGTGAAAGGGAATTTTTCTTCCCAACCCCATTTGCTACGCTGCCTGATAACCCCGCTGTTCCCCCGCTGCCTGATATCGTGACAGTCAAACTCAGGATATAAATAACAAAATGCAAACAAATTCAGTTTGAAAACCAATTAGCTTTTGTGACAAATCAACAAAATAAAAATACGATGCACCATTGGTGGCAGATAAGATTGTTAGTCTGAAATGCTAAGATTTGGACACTACATACCAATCTGCTCTCAAGAAATATGCTATTAAGAACATGACTGTTGCATTATAAAGATATTTAAGAATTAGTTTTTCCTAAACCTAACTAACAGAAACCTGTGGCACATGAAATCAGCAGGCAAGGCTGCACAGGTGAAAGAGAGGAGGAGCAAGGAAGACAGGCCACGTTCACCTGGGGCTAGTGGCGCCGGATTCGTCGCCGGCCGCCCGTACCTGCGGCAACGCGTGGGGCTTGCTCACGGCGGGGCGCCGGCAGCCTCCGTGCCTAGACCCGCCTGCGCCGGCGGGCTCCACACTCATGTTTTATCCAAGAGTTAAATGCACCATAAATCCATTAACTTGTGAGGATGTTTCAGTTAGGTTCATCAACTTTTAAAGTGACTTTTTTGGGTCCATAAACTTAGTATGTGTATCACTTAGGTCCATATCGCTCCACATAAGCTTCTCATGCTGACGTGGCCCGCTGACCTGTCCTTTTAAAGCAACTGTTGACACTTTATTTCGTCAAACATTTTGTGGCCGCGCGAGCAGGTGCCGCCGCCGCCGCTACGGGCGCGCGAACAAGCCCGCCGCGGCCACGCGGGTGAGGTACGGAGTGCTCGAGGCTTGGTTGGCGCCAGCGGCCGCGACGCGCGACACTGAACCAGCAACACGCACGGGCGCCGCCATCCTCCTCCTGGGCATCCCCGCGCGCTCGAGTCCGGCTTCGGCGCGGCGTCCGTCGAGCACGCATGCGCGCGAGGGGGTGGCCATGCTCCTGACCGCATTTGCCGGCGGCACCCCGGCGGCACAGGCTACGGCAGACGGGCTGCAGCCAGACTGCACCACGTCCAAGCCTCGGCTGCCGGTGCTCCACGTCCGGTTCGAGGACTCGAACGACGTGGGCTCCCAGGAGGGCGTCCACGGGTGGCCGGAGACGCTGTTGCTCCCAGCCGACTCCTGAGGCTCGGTTTCCGCGCGGACGTCCCGCACCGGCAGCAGGTGCTTGCGCGCGGCGCTCGGCTCGACGAAGTCGTCGCTGTCGACCGGCGCGTTGACGGAGCTTTTGTCGTCGGCCACAGCCTCGACGATGGAGCAAGCCTAGGGCGAGCGAGAGCGCTGGGAGAGCGAGGGAGGCCAGAGGAAGCGAGCGTGAGTGAGGAGGGTGTCGGTCTCTCTGTATTCATGCACATGGGGGAGAGGTGGCAAGCGAGGGCAGCACAGAGGAGTCATGCTATTGGAACCGATCTCCGGCGAGGAGAATCGGCGACGGCGCGACACCGGCAGGTGGTGACCGTGGCGACTAGAACCCTAACCGTGAACGCTAGAGAGAGACGAAGCGAGAGCACACGAGAGAGATCGGGATATTCACTGCAACTGGCGCAGCTTCTGTTCGATGCATTGTTGAGTCTTTAACTGGCCCCGATCCGCTTCCCCCGCCACGACGCGCAGCTACACGGTGCGCCGTTATTTTCGGACACCCGTGTGACATGCACGGCGCATGCACCATGGCGGGAGCTGGGCCTAAGTCGCGGTCACGGCCCAAGGTGGGCAGTCTCCACCTCAGCCGCGATTCTACGTGTTATAAACATGTTTACAACTGAATGGAAACATCTACCACTGCAACTACATGTCGATACAATACTTGACAAGATTACAAGATGAAAACTACAACAAATCACCCCCTTAATCTTGTCAAACCCTGACGACTCCTAGCTGCCTCCTCATCTCTGCAAACCTGATCCTTCCAAGTGGTTTTGTCAGTATGTCGGCCGGCTGTTCGTTAGTACTGACATGCTTTACTTCCACTGCACCTTTAGAGACACATTCTCTGATATAGTGGTACCGAGTATCAATATCCTTGGTTCTTTCATGGTACACCGGGTTTTTGCTTAACTCTTGAGCAGACTTGCTATCAATGAACAGCTTGAACTTCTTCACTTCTGAATGAATTAGATCAGCTAATAATCTGCTCAACCACACTCCCTGACAAGCTCCTGTTGCAGCAGCAATGTATTCGGATTCACAGGATGACAGTGACACCACCCTTTGCTTTTGTGAACTCCAAGTGACAAGATTTCCATCAAGGAAGAACACCACACCAGTAGTGCTCTTTCTTTTCTCTAAATCTCCTGCATGATCACTGTCAGTGAAGCCAACTAGCCCTGAACATGCCCCTTTGACAAACTTGCAGCCAAGCCCAGTGGTTCCTGCAACATATCTAATAATTTGTTTGATGGCTCCCCAATGTTCTGCATTTGGTGTCTCCATAAACCTACTAACCATCCTAACAGAGAATGCAAGGTCAGGTCTTGAATTCACCAAGTATCTGAGACTGCCAACAATGCTTCTATATTTGGTTGCATTTGCCACTAGCTCAGGCTTGCCAGGCAACAGCTTGATATGTTGTTCCATAGGTGTGTCAACTGGGTTACAACCCTTCATACCAGCCATTTCAACAATTTTCTCAGCATATGCACTCTGACATATTGTAATTTCACCTGGTTTTTGTTGCACTTCCATACCAAGGTAATAACTTAGCAGGCCTAAATCACTCATGTTGAAGCTTTTCTTCATATGCTGCTTGAATGTAGCAATTGCATTGCTATCTGGCCCATAGATGATCAAATCATCTACATAAACACCCATAAGCAAAAGTGACCTGCCTGAACCCCTCCTATAGACAGCATTTTCTTCAACACTTCTCTTGAAGCCCAACTTATATAGTTCTTGATCAAGTCTAGCATTCTAGGTCCTTGGAGCCTGCTTGAGGCCATACAAAGCTTTTCTTAGTCTGAGAACTTTGCCATGTGATTTTGGATCAGAGAACCCAGGTGGTTGTTGCACATAAACTTCCTCATGAAGATCTCCATTTAAGAAGGCAGATTTTACATCCATGTGATGTACTTGCCACTCCCCTTGAGCTGCTAGAGCTAGTAATAGTCTCACTATCTCTAGTCTTGCCACAGGAGCAAACACTTCATCATAATCCACCCCCTGAATTTGGGCATAGCCCTTTGCCACCAACCTTGCCTTGTGTTTCACAATGTTGCCAGCAGGATCTCTCTTGACCTTAAACACCCATTTCAGGCCTATAGCTTTGTGATCTTTTGGTAGTTCTGTCATCACCCATGTTTTGTTCTAGATGATGGACTGCATTTCGGCCTCCATTGCTTCTTTCCAGCAGCTTTCTTCTAGAGCTTGCTCAATATTAGTTGGTTCATCTGCTGCTAACATACACACACCACTATACTCAAAATCATGGATTACATCAGTTGAATCAAGCAGGTCTGCAATTGTTCTGAACCTAACCGGCCCTTCTTCTGAATTTTCAGAGTTTTGATTTGGTGGTGTTGCCCACCCATGACCTTGAACTTGAGCTGGTTCTGGTGTGTTGGGAGAGCTTGGTGCTGCTTCAAGAGGATCCACAACACCATCTTGATCAGCTGGATCATGCCCTGCTCCATCTACAGCAGGAATCTCAAGATCCCCAGCCATTCCAGCTATTATCGGATTTTCGTCAGAAGTTTCATAGTGAACAACAAAACTATCTGACTGTTGATTCTTGCTGCCACCTGCATTGGTTCAATCCCATGGCTGATTCTCAACAAACACAACATCCCTACTCACTACCAATCTGTTAGTAGTAGGATCATAGAATCTGTAGCCTTTGGTTCCTGACTCATAGCCGATAAAGATCATTTTCTTTGATCTGTCAGACAACTTGTTCAGATGTGGACCAACCAGTTTCACATTAGCAGTACAACCAAAAGTTTTCAAATGACTCACACTGAGTTTTCTTCCATGCCAAGCCTCAAATGGAGTCTTGCTGTCTAAGCTCTTTGTAGGAGCTCTGTTCAGCAAATAAACAGCAGTGTTCACTGCCTCACCCCAAAATTCAGATGGGACTTGCATTGCCTTTAACAAGCACCTGGCCATTTCAACTACTGTTTGGTTCCTTCTTTCAACCACCCCATTCTGTTGGGGAGAGTAGGGAGTAGTAGTATAATGTTTGATCCCACCCTCATTGCAGAAAATTGAGAACAAGTTTGACACAAATTCACCTCCTCTGTGTGTTCTCAGTGCTTTTAACTTGTCATTACACTCCATCTCAGCTCTGAGTTTGATTCTCTTAAAGCACTCAAGAGCTTGACCCTTTGTCTGAAGCATCTCCACCCACATATACCTACTGTAATCATCAACCACAAGCAGGAAATAAGATGCACCCCTAGTGTTTTAGGAGTTATATGCCCACAAAGATCTGCATGTACAATTTCTAGCCCCTTTTCTGCCCTGTAACTTGACATTTGTGGAAATGGTTTTCTATGCTATTTACCAAGGACACATCCATCACATATTATCTCTACCCTTTTCACAACTGGCATTCCCTCTACTAAATTCTTTGCACTGAGATCATTCAAAGCTTTAAAGTTCAAATGCCCAAATCTAGCATGCCAACGCCATGATAAATCTTCTGAATGTGCAAGAAGGCAAACTGGTGGTGCCGATCCAAATTTTGCAAGGTACAATCTATTTGCAGTTCTAGGTGCAGAGATTAATAGTGTGCCCACTTGATCAAACACACATAACTTTCCATCCCCCAGAGTCACTTTAAAACCCTTTTCTTCTAACTGACCAAGGCTTACTATGTTGCTTCTTAATTTTGGAATATAGTAAACATCAGTCAATACCTTGTGACCATTCATACGGTCTTTCATCACCATGGAGCCAATGCCCTCGATCTCGACGCATGAGCCATCTCCAAACCGCACCGTTCCACGTATCCCTTCATCGAGCTATGATAGTGCTGACCTGGTGCCGGTCATGTGATTACTGGCACCAGTGTCCAACACCCACATGCCCTCTGGAACGTCGACTGGGATCACCTTCTTGGTCATGTGCATGGTCTAGGTCGACCTATGCACTGCGTCAACGTTGCACTCCGCCAGCAGGAGCGCGCCGTGTTCCACGTCGCCGATGGCCACATTGGCCTCTAGCTGCTTGAGCTCCTTCTTTTTCTCCTTCTTTGGGCGCTTGTAGTCTTGTGCCCAATGGCCATATATCCTGCAGTTACGGCAGCGCCCCTTCCGCCTGGGCGTGCCCTCGGAGGTCAATTTGACCGAGCCGAGGCACCACCATCTGAGCGCCGCCGCCTTGCCCTTGGATTGGCCGCCACTAGACCCGCCGCCGCCGCCTTCTTTCGGCCCCGCATGGAACCGATGATTGTGCTTCTCCATCCACTCCTCCTCGGCCAATAGGAGTCGCCCCGTCTTGTCGACGATGTGCTCGACCTTGACGTCGAGCCGGTCCTCCGCCGCACGCAGACGCCCCACGAGCTCCTCCACCTTCATGGTTTTCATGTCGCAGAACATTTCGATCGACACGACCACCGGCGTGAAATGTGAAGGCACCACGCGCAAGAACTTCTTGATGACACGGGCGTCCTCCACCGTTTCACCCAGCGTGCGAAGGTTGGCAACAAGGTTGGTGATGCGCATGCTGAATTGGTCGATGGTCTCGCCATCTCTGAAGGCGATGTTCTCGAACCCCTGGAGCAGCTTTTGGGCGTTCACCTCCTTCACCTGATCTGCGCCAAGGCGCATGGTTTGCACCGCCTCCCACGCCTCCTTCACCGTCTTGTGGTTGCCGAGCATCCACCACATCTCCTTCTGCACCGAGCGTAGGAGCGCGCTCATGGCTTGGCGATCTTGCGACCTCTTGACATTGGTGCTCGGATCAATTACATGCCAGATCTCCAACGCCTCCAGATTACACTGGACGAGCATTGCCCACTCCGCATAGTTCGCCTGGTCCAGCATCGGCCAGACCAGCGAGCTCTCACGCACGCCATTGTTGCCACTTCCCGACGGGCCATTGTCGCCCATCTTCTTCTCCATCTTTGTATGCCGAGGAATCACCCTCTTCTTCTTCGCTGGTTCATGCGGTGGGCTCACCGAGCCACTGTAGAACATCAATCGAGCTCTGATACTAGAATATTGGAACCGATCTCCGGCGAGGAGAATCGGCGACGGCGCGGCACCGGCAGGTGGTGACCGCGGCGACTAGAACCCTAACCGCAAACGCGAGAGAGAGACAAAGCGAGAGCACATGAGAGAGATCGGGATATTCACTGCAGCTGGCGCAGCTTGTGTTCGATGCATTGTTGAGTCTTTAACCGGCCCTGATCCGCTTCCCCCGCCACGACGCGCAGCTACACGGTGCGCCGTTATTTTTGGACACCCGTGTGACATGCACGGCGCACGCACCATGGCGGGAGCTGGGCCTAAGTCGCGGTCACGACCCAAGGTGGGCAGTCTCCACCTCAGCCACGATTCTACACATTACAAACATGTTTACAACTGAATGGAAACATCTACCAATGCAACTACATGCCGATACAATACTTGACAAGATTACAAGATGAAAACTGCAACACATGACGTCGCTCTCCTGCCTGTGGTCGGCAAGGACGCCATTCGTTTCTCAATCCTGAAGGAAGTAACCAATACTACCGCAAAAATACACGAAAACATCAATCTTTGTCCCCTCTTAACTCCGAATCCGTTTAGTTTTGGCACAAGTGGTAGTAACAAATGTTGTAGAGCTACGCGAGATCTCTAACTTTGCTTAAAGTGCCAAAGTCTAATTCGGCCTGGTTGGAGAGATTAAAGGTTCCAAAGTGGGCCTCGCTCTCGACCGCTAGTTGGCTTGGCCATCGCGTCGCGTGGCCATGTCGTCGTCGAAGCGGTGGACATCCGCCTCCGGCACGGAGCTGCCGAACCAGCCACAACAACATCCCCCGTCGCCGTCTCGATCGCTCGCACGCTCTGGCCATCACGGCGCTCGCATGCATGTCGTGGCAGTTGCTGGGGAGCCAGGTGGCGTTCCAGGCAATGGTGTCCATCACGACGCTGGGCATGTACATCGCCTACGCCCTGTCCATCTTCTTCCGCGTGACGACGGCGTGGAACTCGTTTGTCCCAGGGCCGTTTCATCTCAGACGCTACAGCCATGTCGTCGGCTGGGTCGCCGTCCTCTGTGTGGCCCTTGTCACCGTGCTGTTCTGCTTGCCAGTGGCGTACCCCGTCGCCGTGGTAAACTTCAACTACACGCCGCTGGACGTCGGAGGCGGGCTGCTGCTCAACCTCGGTGCGTGGGTGCTCCACGCCCAATTTTGGTTTCGAGGGCCTATCACCACCATTGACGCGGCCGCGGGGTTCTCGTTCCTGCGCCTGCGTGGCCTCCGCGCGCTCCTCCACGCCCTGCACGATGGCGCTGCCCAGCACCAGCTTCATGGCCGACATGTGCACCGGTTCATCCGGGGAGGTCCGGGTGCCCCGGGTCGCGGAGCTCCTGGGCGATCGCGGCGGCTCGGCGGACGCTCTCGGTGTGCGCGGCCATGGCCATGGCCACGGCAAAGAGCACGAGGCCGGTGCCCATCCGCTGCCGCAGGCTGAGCCCGCGCGCGTGGCCGGTGAACCGGGACAGTGGCCGCACCAGCACGCGGTAGTACATGGCTACCCAGACGGTGAGCGTCAGGATGGCGAAGACGCCGAAGGAGGACGCGGGGATCTCCATCTTGCCCACCGTAGCTCCCTCCGCGGCCACGCCGGCGACATGATGAATGCCACGGAGACGGAGAGCCAGACGACGTTCAAGGGCACCTCCTGCTTGTTGACACGGTACTAGAGCCACGACAGCGGCATCGCGCCGTCCCTGGAGAAGGCATACCCCATCCTCGAGTTGCTGGTCACGGACGCCGTGCCGCAGAGGAATATGGCGACGACCATGGCCGCCAGGCACAGGACGCCCCCGCCGCCGCCGCCGAACCTCTGTCGGAAGGTGGTGTATAGGGCTTGCGCGATGGCGTTCCCGCCGGCATCGTTGGTAGGGTCCAGGAGCGACGGGATGTCAAGGCCACCAGGTAAATCCATCCAAAGACGCTCGACGGGATGTCCCATGCGTGCTCGACGGACGCCGCGCCGGAGCCGGTCTCGAGCGCGCGGGGATGCCCAGGAGGAGGATGGCGGCGCCCGTGCGTGATGCCAGTTCAGTGCCGCGCATCGCGGCCGCCGGCGCCAACCAAGCCTCGAGCACTCCATACCTCGCCCACGTGCCCGCGTGGCCGTGGCGGGCTAGTTCGCGCGCCCGCAGCGACGGCGGCAGCATCTGCTCGCGCGGCCACAGGATGTTTGACGAAATGAAGTGTCAACAGTTGCTTTAGAAGAACAAGTCAGCAGGTCACGTCAGCATGAGAAGCCTATGTGGAGCGATATGAACCTAAGTGATACACATGCTAAGTTTATGGACCCAAAAAACCACTTTGAAAGTTGATGGAGCTCACTGAAACATCCTCACAAGTTAATGGATCTCTGGTACATTTAACTCTTTACCCAATATGGTAAGCACTCATGTTTTACCTCATATATATTATGTACAATTAAAGGGGTTCCCATTCATTAGGTCATCAAACATCATATCTTTATATTCTCTACTATGGCAAAGCACACTATACTTTTAACCTACTGTACATCATATGAGAAGTGGCTCAATATTCATATTTATTTTCTTTCAGTTTCTTACTTTTTATTTCAGGGCTACCTTGTGCCGTATGAAGAGTGGTTCAATTTTAACTGGAGTTGGAGATAAGGTGGGTGCTGCATCATATAATGTTTCTAATATTTTTCATCAACATGAGTATCAAATTTATCGGTAAGTATTATTCCTTTTGAACTGTTGCCATTTATGTTCCTTGAGAACAGGCTTCAGTTCATTTAGCGGAAGTTCTGATTTAATCACTGGAATTTCTGAAAATATGCAGATTTCAGTAATTTTGAAACTTGTGCAAACTTTATTTGCCACACCATTAAAGGTGAGAATAATCAAATAACTGTATTGTAGTAGTAGTGAAAACAAAGAAATTATCAGAAGAAAGTTTTGTATCTTGAAGTTAATGTATAGTTTTGTTTTGTAAGTTACTGTGTTGTGGAATTGATGCCTGTTTAATATTTGTACTACAGGCTTCACCCCTCTCCTGTGACATGTTTGATGCTAACAGATGACCAGCTGCTTGTTGCTGGTTCGACTTTTGGAAGTGTAGCTATTGCAGATCAAACCTCAAGACAGAAGTTAGGTGTTCTAAAATCAGATTATGCACCATTGGGTAAGCATTCAACTATGTACGCATGGTCATCTGTTGATGACTCCTAAAGATAAGCAATGACTTCTTTCGCCAAGTCTGGGCATCGATTTTTCAGCTCTTGGGCTTAATGCAATTAGTTCAGATTGTGTGTCCCAAATTCAAATCAAAGAAGCAGAGACAATATTTTTACTTCTAGAACTGATGTGTGCCATAAATGTTCTTTTATTTATTAAGTAGTTATATTGTATATATGCCTAATCAAACAATTTATTCTCTTATATTGAATGAGCATGTTTACTAATATTTACGGCTAACATTATAAAAGTGGTAAATTTATTTATTCTGTCTAATGGCGTCATCATATTCAATAAAGTATACAACAGTTCAAAGACGCTTACTTGTGCAAGTCTATTGACGTCGAGAACGGCTTCCACGGGCCACTCCTGCCTCAACCCAAACTGGCGTGCAACCCGGTGTGGCAGGTGGAACTCAACCGCGTAGAAACAGATCAACGGACACCGCATCAGGTACAGGTCTTCGTCCATCTTGCACATGATGCTAAACCCAATGTGCTCGTACTGTTCATCATCGTACGGCTCCCAAGTAACCCACATTTGATTCTTCAGTCACGTAGTGCTTACATCGGGAAAACAAATTAGTATTTGAAATGCAGCTAACTCACCAGCCCTGGCGTGAGTGCGTCGAGCTCGTTCGCGAACTCGATGTAGGCGCGTTTACTCCGGGAGAAGGGGCCCTTAACCTGGTCCCAAAGGTAGGCATACGTCCGCCGACGTCGAAGGCCATGCACCTCGAACCAGGGACGAGGATCACCAACTTGGGGCCGACCGACCGGTAAACGAGACCACATCCAAAGCTGAAGCAGGTAAACACATCCTCCTAATGAAGAGTTCGCCAAACTCCGGCGGTAAGCCTCGCAAAGCTACCGGTACAAGTACCCCAGTACTACGGAACCCTAGCTGTAGCCCCCCGCCGTGTCCCAGTTAGTAAGACAGGGTAGGTACATCCATGACGTGGTGTCTCCCGTCGCGTCGGGGAACATAACACAACCAAAAAGATGCATGATCCATGCCCTGTAGTAGTAGGTAAATGTCTGCATGATCAGGACACTGACCAAAGTTGTACCTCAGCCAACTAATGAGTACTCCAGAGGAGCGGGCACCCGGTGTCTCTGGAGGAAGCTCTCTTCCAAGGAAGACCTCCACTCTACCTCTCCAACCAGCAGCAGTGCAGGGGCCGATAATAGGACGGCCACTTATACAGACACCCAGGAACTTCTGCGTGTCCTGAAGAGTAACGGCCATCTCTCCGCAAGGTAGGTGGAAGCTGTGTGTCTCCGGCCTCCATCTACAAAATAAGAAAGAAGTACTAAGGTTATATGCACATCGAGAACCGAAAATATAAATGGAAGTGAATCTGTTCATAATTTTGGTACCTGTCGACTAGAGCTGAGATCGCCGCGGGGTTGAAGGCAGGCACCCCACGGCGAACCTGGAATGATACAACGTCAAGTCCAGCCCTCTCAAGGAGAGGAGTGTACCTGTCGTCGTACCGCATGTCCTCAAACTTATCGTGGGAATGAGGACGAAGAGGGTTCAGTTCCTGCAAAGAATAGAAATTATTATATTAATTCGTGAACACAAGTACATGTGCAGAGGAAAAATAACATGCAGAAGTAAAGTTGTTACCTCCCCCTCCGCGGTGAGTCGTCCTCGGTGGTTCTCCTCGTAGTACGGCTCCAGCAGGTGGAATGGCTCCATCCTACAAAATATAATGACAAAGTACATATTAGTTTTATATGAACAAATAAATAACTTTTTGGTACTAGTAAACATGCATGTGAAACATTAGTTATTTACACCTGACTAAGCGGCCAATGGCATGTACGTGAATTATGCTCAAGTCTACCACATTTGCCACATTGGTTCTGCTCGGGGTCAATAAGAAAGGGGTTGCTCTCCCTCGCCTCGTTCTACCGGAAACCTGGTCCATGACCATCTTGTGCCTCGTCCTCTTCCGGGTTCCATGTTTGTCCCAACGGATACCTGGATCCGCAATGTATTTTGGCCTAGTGTAAGGTGGCCACTGACCCTCGTCCAGGAAAGGCTCGAAGCGGGGAGACCAAGTCTGTACAAGGCTGACAACACTGAACTCCGACGGTATCTGGGTCTCGTAGGCAAAGTTGCGATGCTGAGATGCTGCAACATAATGAGAACAAGAGAAGTGGTACTGCCATATTTTCCCACATCGGCATGAGAAATTACTAAGTACCACAATATAACTCGTTGATGGCCGAACCTCACCATCGGACATTGTACTACCTCTTTCTATGACCTGGTACTTGCCGGTGTTGTGGTCAAAACAATTGACGTCATGTGTGACAGCCCTTTCCTTTGCCTTGTCGAGATGCTTTTTAGGTTTAGGTGTCCATTTTTGATTATTACTCTGTAGTGTCATTGCTTGAGTGTGTCTATCGTTAAACCATGCAACTAGCCTATAAAAGGTGAATGATACAATGGCATTGACGGGCATGGCATGTATACCCTTGAGTACACTATTAAATGACTCTGCCATGTTGCTAGTTTGAAACTCGTACCTCCATCCACCATCGTCGTAGGCTCTTGTCCATTTCTCAGGTTCTCTCATCAATCCTCTCAGCCACTACCTACCTTCTGCGTTTGTTGCCGTTTTTAGCTGCTCCAACTTCTCCTCGAAGAATGGCACCTCAAGCATGCGAGCAACCTCTCTCAAATAGAGGAAAGTTGTCCTTCGTACCATCCTTCCAAAGTAAATTCTCGGCAAGGTGTCGAGTGCACCAACGGTGGTGCAAAGGTGCATACCCCAGAATCTGCTCTTGTACGACACTGAGTATGCCTTGGTGTCTATCAGATATGACACCTACCTCCCTATGAGGGCCAACGACATGGATCCTAACAAGCCACAAGAACCATCCCTAGCTATCTTTGTTCTCCCTCTCCACCAAAGCGAAAGCCAAAGGAACCAAGGCGTTGTCTGCGTCACAGGAAATGGCTACCAAAAGTGTGCCCATGTACTTGCCAAGCAGAAAAGTACCATCAATAGATAACATAGGACAACAGTGCCTGAAGGCCTCGACGCACTGGGAAAGCACCAGAATGCACGAAAGAATATCTGCCTCCCGTCCTTCCATTCATTTGGCTTCGGGATATACTCGCAATGCATACCTGGATTTGCTGCTTCCATTGCATTGAACATTGCAGGCAACTGCTCGTACCCCTCCTCCCAATCCCCATATATCATCTTCCAGGCCTGTTGCTTTGCCCTCCATACTTTCCCATACTTTATGTCATACTTAAATATCTCCTTACTCATCTCCATAATTATCCTGACCTTCAAGTTGGGCTGACCCTTCAAAGTTATGTATAACTTTTTGGCAATGAGGGTAGAGGTCAACTGTTTATGCTTCTGTTTTAGATCTGTCTGGGCACAAGTGTGTGGACCTACAATTTTGGTGATCTTTAATTTCCCTGTGGCCATCTGTTTACAAGCACAGACCCTCCAATTGCAATCTGCCATCTCACACACCACCGTGTAACGGCGCTCCACATAAGAGTGCCTCACCTTGAATGGTCTCTTACGTCTCACAGAATATTCCTGTAGCCACCTTCTTAAGGTGGGCAAGTCCTTGAAGACCATGCCCAACTGAATTTCCACACTGCCATCGGCCTCAGGAGCCTCTAGCAGCTCATCATCTCTTTCTTCTCCATAAGCATGTTGAGAACGACTAAGGTCGCTGAATTCATGAACCAGTGGATCACGATCAGGACACAAACGTCTGATGAGCTCCATTTCTTGTTCGCTCAAAGCTGCAACTGGGCGGTCATCATCAGAATCAACGGCCCTTGTGCCATAAGGCTCCTCATCATCCACAATATCAACATCTACACTGTTAGAGGCCATAAACCCTGGGTCCACATTGGTTGATGGAGGAACAGGAGCACAACCATCATTATCACGATTGTCTCCTGCATTTAAAGCACAAGGATACCACTGAGACAAAGGAATGAAATGAACAAAGAATAAGGAGAGCCAAAGTGTTACTAAATCACTTACTAGGATGATTCTGGGTCAAAGGAATCTCCTGAGGGGCACCTACAATATCATCAGTCCCACATTCTGCACGGACACTAGGACATACACCAACCTCATTGGGGGTGGATTGAGCATCGGGCACCACAACCGCATCTTCCACATCCACCTCACGGTTGGGTAACAGAGGCTCATAGGGTGCCGGATTCTCTGGTGCTGGCGACGACCCATGAGGGGGTGAATACCCATGAGGGGTGGGATCATTGGACAACTTCCGCACAACCAAATCCAAACATTAAAACTCATTCTTCATGATAGTTTTGACATATTTGTCCCATTGAGCCTCTTATGCAATTGGGACCAACCGCCTCAAAATTGTCCCTGACCTGCCATAGTGAAGTACCCCCTCAACTAAGATGGCATCTTCATTTGAATTGCATTTAAGCTCATCACGAGCCCTACCAAACAACTCACAAAACAATGGTCGATCATCGAATATCACTGGCACCCTTTGCATTCCAACAAAACTGACATTACCAAACTCATCTTCCTCCACACTTCCTCCATGATACAGGGTGACGACGTTATCCATCTAATTGGTATGCACATCAACCAAGTTATTACGGGTATATTATTATAAGATAACTAACCATAATATCTAACTACATTTGCTAACTAAATTACCTAACTATCGACCTAAACAAATAAGTATCTAAATGTCTAACTATCTCTATAACAAGATAAGAAATTTGGTAACTACACTTACTAACTAGCTAACTAAATCAATAGGTAACTAACTCCCTAATTATGTCTCTAACAATCTAATCTAACTAAATAAGCTACATACATATATTCCTAAGTATATAATATAACTAAATAAATAACCATCTAACTTTCAACCTATGTAATTAAATTTGCTAACCAAATTTGCTAAATATTCTAAAAATTTTACTAACTAAATTATCTAAAGTACATTATCTAATTAACTAAACCTATGTAATAAATAAGCATACTTGGATGGGCTGCTCGCGCACGACCCGGAGGGGGGGGGCGCAGGGAACCGGAGGGGAAGGGGGCGTAGGGCCCGGAGCCCAGCCGACCAGGCCAGCGGGAGCTCTGGCGAGCGGTGGCGGGCCGCCCTCACCATCGGACAGAGATGAGGAGGAGGGAAGGGGCGACAAGGGCGGGCCGGGCCAGACGGCGACAGAAGAGCTGGCAGCGAGGCTTCTTGCGCGTATTCTTGGGGCGCGAGGAGCTAGGAAGGAGGGGCACAGGGACCGGACGACCGACGGTGGCTCACGCCTTCTTGCAGTAGCAGAGGCGCATGATCGGCAATGGCGAGACGAGGCGAAGAGACAGAGAGAGACAGAGCGCGAGAGAGAGAGCTGCGGCCGTAGGTTTTGAATCAATGCTCGGCGCCAGAATACATGGCGCGGAGCTCGGCGCCAAGATTTGTGACGCCGAGATGTGTTACCTCGATGCCATGAGTCCTGACGCCGACCCCCATGGTCCAAAGATGAGTTTAAGTCTCCTCAGGGGGCAAAACGTAAATTTTCTTCAAAAAAGGGTCAAATTGTAAAAAATTAGGGCCCTTCGGTCCCAGGTTGAATGTAATGCCCTGTTTGAAAATAATTGCAAAAGGGCATAAATATTTAAATCTCAACATTAAAGGGCGTACCCAGTGTAGAGAGCTACCGCTCTGTGCGGGGTCTAGAGAAGGGTGTCAGTGATAAGCCTTACCCTCGCCTGTGCAATGCGAGGAGACGACGACTCGAACCCGGGACCTTCCGGTCACAGCGGTAAGACTCTACCGTTTACACCAGATCCGCCCTTCTATTTAAATCTCAACATTGGGCATTTAAAACGGTTCTATCTTTCAGTTTAGTGCAGAAGAAGCAGTCGAATACGAGCTTGAATCCTTAAAATACAATTATCAGCCCGGCCAAGATTATGGGATAGAGGTCATGTACCGGGTAACTATACAAGCACGAAAATTCTTCATTTCATCGGTCATCGTGTTAATGAAACTCAACTTTGATCAGGCTGACGAGTTGTGTTTGACCCCTTTGAAAGGTCGACTTAGAAGTCTTTTTAGTTTGCAGGCTTTGGTAAAAATTGTCCCCTATTTGAGCTTAAAAGATTAATTTCTCGTCGACTTACTTTGGACGACAGTTTGATTTAGGACAGGTAGTCTGAAACCTATTCCTTCTGGATTATACTGGCAGTCATAGTGTGTTAGTACTGACTAACTGACACCAATACATTCCAGTGTTAACGCTTCCGGCGTTTGTTTCACCATTCATCTTACAGAGTGCTGCTGGGCCACAAAGAAAGAAATATATTAAGCAGTTTATGGGTTGAAGAGGTCTTACAATGCATAACAGATGAAAGTTAGCATAATTCATATATACATAATTATCTTCATTCTCGGAGAATTAAATTTATGTCATTCTGCATCACACCATGCTCAACGGAACCGGTCTAAACAAAGAGTTCAGGTACAAGGAGCCCATCTAGAAAGTGCAGAGAGCTCCTGCTCTGTACGGAGTGTGAGTCTGAAAAAAGATGACAGCAGCGAGCCTTAGGCCTTGTTTAGATGCCATCCAAATTCCAAGTTTTTTCACTCTCTCTTCATCACATCAATTTTTAGCCGCTTGTATGGAGTATTAAATGTAGATAAAAAAATAACTAATTACACAGTTTAGTTAGAAATCACGAGATGAATCTTTTGAGCCTAGTTGGTCTACGATTAGATAATATTTGTCAAATAAAACGAAAATAGTACTATTTATCGAGTTGAAAAAATTTGCAAAGAGAACCGGGCCTTACTGCCGAAGAACCTGACTTGCGAGCCTGCATCTTCAATGACGTGATGAAGCAGGTGAACTGCCTTACGCGCGATTCAGCAGTTTAGTCAAAATGACGTCTTCATCATCAATTTTAACAGGTGAACACGTACTAATTACATAGTTTAGCAAAATCACGCATGTTTTTGACGGCGCGGTTCTTTTATCTTAAGACAAAAGCTCTCTTATTCTATCCTTTTTACTATCCTTTTTGAGTTTTGACCATTGCCTCTATTCACTTTTATATGTTTAACGTGTTTGGTGGAGTCTGTGGCGTGGCTTTTCAACATGTGTTCTCGCGACCTACGACGACTTAAAAAGCATTGTTTTTACAGTACAAAACAGAGACCGCTGGGCTGCAACGAATATATGTAAAGGTTTTCACACTCACCGGAAAGGCTAGGAGGAAACTTGCAGTGCTGGTTTGTAGCCGAGAACGGTGATGATTGGGCAGGTCAGTAACGTGCTTGCGAGACGAAAGGAACATGAGATCGACTGCATATATCTATCTATCATCTGACTGACATCTGTGATCTATGCAGTGTGGCCACTGGCCAGGTGATTCGGTGAAGAAAGCAGCATCTCTTTGAGACTTTGACCCTGCCTTTTTTCGTACTACTTGTTACTTGCACTAATCATCCACTAGAATCCTTCCATGAAGGACTTCATGGTACACACGATTTGCATGAGAGCGAGCAACGAAATGGCCCCGAAATACCCTTTCATTTACGTACTACTTCTCCAAATAAATTAATTTTCAAATTACCAAATTAATCTTTTTAAATTTTAACTAAATTTATTGGAAAGAGAATGAAGATTTATAACACTAAATTAGTATAATTAGATATACTATAAAATATATTTTTATACTATGCTCATTGATGTCATAAATATTTATACTCATTTTTAATAAATTTGGTCTATAACACAAAAAAAAGTTTGACTTATGACAACTCTAGAAATTGATTTTTATTTGGAGACGAAAGAAGTATATTATAAAGTGTGTGTACTACATGTATTCCATAAAAAATGTAAATTAGGTCTGATAAAAGTCAAAACAAATTATTCTAAATTCGACTATTTTATAAAAAAAATATAATCCAAATACATGGCTTGAAATAAGTATACTAAAAGGCATGTTTCATTACCAAGATAATAATATATTGATTTAATTAAACTTAAATCGTTTAACTTAGGGCCTGTTTGGATCTTATTCTCATAGTAAGACATTGGAATGTAGATATTGAATGTAGAATTTGGATTCCGGATAAAAAAATAAATAAAAGGTGTTTAGATCTTATTCTCATAGTGATTACTACCTTTGCACAATGAAAATCTTCAAATAATAGGGGTAGGATTATACAATCTCACTCTAAAATTCGACTGTTTGGATCCAATTTTCATTTTTTTTCTCATTAGCATTTTCTAGGAGATCTACACAGGGTCTTACTATAATTTTTTAGAACTAGAGTAGAACCGTATCTTTTCTATATGGAGGAAGTATAATATAATCTACGTACGTCCGTGTACACGTGTGTGTTACGCTCGGAAAAGGCGTAGTCGACCACACGCCGCGCAGGCGCGCGCCGCACGTTCGCGTACCGTCCGTCCCCCGAGCTCCGCGCCCGACCGTGTGTGTATGGCTGGACCGGCGCCCGCGCAGCCGCGCACGGCTCTCTCGGGGGTCCGGACTAACCGCCTCGCTCGGCCGCGCCCGCGCGCGAACGCGGCGCGACTACAAGATGCCGGGCCGCCACGTCGCGCTCACCCGGGGCCCTCCCGTCCTCCTGGCTCATCCTCCTCCGCCCGCCCGCCCCGGTCCCGTAACCGTCGCCGTCGAGTCCCCATCCGCGTGGCGTTTGTCGGGCGCGTCAGGCGGAACGCATGAAGCGCCGCTAGCGTGTCCAGGCCTTCAAACGCAGCACAACCCCGGCCGGTCGCTTGCCCGGCCCACCGCTGGCGCGCGGACTCTCTCCTGCTCATCCTGCCTGCCGCCCGCGCGGCTCCGATCTGCCGGGCCGACGCCGTGCTTGGCGTGGCGTATCTTCCGGTTTGGATCTCCGAGACCGATGGGGTAGTAGGTGGGCGCCGGCCTCGTCACGGTTAGCTTCCCGTGACATATGCATTGTCCTCTCTCCGACCGTTGAACGCGCACCTGATCGAGTTGGTGTCTGGTCTCGGAGTCGTGTACCGGGTCGGAAACTCGGAACTCGATCAGATCGGTGCCTGCGTGCGTGTGCCTCTATATAAGCCCACGGGCGCGCGGCCTGACGCTCCATCGCCCACACGTCGAAACAAGTCGAGAGATAGTGGTGATTGGCGATCGTTGTCCGTCCTCGCTCGCTAGCTGGCATGGCGGACGAGCCAAGAACGACGGCGGCGACGTCGAGCGGCATGCCGGACTTCAAGCAGTCGGTGAAGCTCAAGTACGTGAAGCTGGGGTACCACCACCTCATCAGCCACGGCGCGTACCTGCTGCTGGCGCCGCTGCCGGGGCTGGTGGCGGCGCACCTGTCCACCTTCACGCTGCGCGACCTGGCGGACCTGTGGCAGAGCCTGCAGTACAACCTGGTGTCCGTGCTCGTCTGCACCACGGTGCTGGTGGTGGTGGCCACCGCGTACGCGCTGACGCGGCCGCGGCCCGTGTACCTGGTGGACTTCGCGTGCTACAAGCCCGACGACGAGAGCAAGTGCAGCCGCGCGCGGTTCATGAACTGCACCGAGTCGCTGGGCACCTTCACGCCGGAGAACATCGAGTTCCAGCGCCGGGTCATCGAGCGGTCGGGGCTGGGCGACGAAACGTACCTCTCGGAGGCGTTGATCAACATCCCGCCCAACCCGTCCGTGGCCAACGCGCGGAAGGAGGCGGAGATGGTCATGTTCGGCGCGCTGGACGAGCTGTTCGCCAAGACGGGGTGCGGCCCAAGGACGTGGGCGTGCTGGTGGTGAACTGCAGCCTCTTCAACCCGACGCCGTCGCTGTCCGCCATGGTCGTCAACCACTACAAGCTCCGGGGCAACGTCGCGAGCTACAACCTCGGCGGGATGGGCTGCAGCGCGGGGCCCATCGCCGTCGACCTCGCCAGGGACCTGCTGCAGTGCCACCGGGACACGTACGCCGTGGTGATCAGCATGGAGAACACCACCCTCAACTGGTACTTCGGCAACGACCGCTCCATGCTGGTGTCCAACTGCCTGTTCCGCATGGGCGGCGCCGCGGTCCTGCTGTCGAACCGCGGCTCCGCGCGGCGACGGTCCAAGTACCAGCTGGTGCACACGGTGCGCACGCACAAGGCCGCCGACGACCGCTCCTTCGGCTGCGTGAGTCAGCGGGAGGACGCGGAGGGCAAGGTGGGCGTGTCGCTGTCCAAGGAGCTGATGGCCGTGGCCGGGGACGCGCTCAAGACCAACATCACGACGCTCGGCCCGCTGGTGCTGCCCATGTCGGAGCAGCTGCTCTTCTTCGCCACGCTCGTCGCGCGCAAGGTGCTGAAGCGCAAGGTGAAGCCCTACATCCCGGACTTCAAGCTGGCGTTCGAGCACTTCTGCATCCACGCGGGCGGGAAAGCGGTGCTGGACGAGCTGGAGAAGAACCTCAAGCTCACGGACTGGCACATGGAGCCGTCCAGGATGACGCTGCACCGGTTCGGCAACACCTCCAGCAGCTCGCCCTGGTACGAGCTCGCCTACGCCGAGGCCAAGGGACGGATCAAGAAGGGCGACCGCACCTGGCAGATCGCCTTCGGCTCCGGGTTCAAGTGCAACAGCGCCGTGTGGAAGGCGCTCCGGTCGGTGAACCCGGCCAAGGAGAAGGGCAACCCCTGGATGGACGACATCGACAGGTACCCCGTCGCCGTCCCCAAGGTGTCAGCCATCTGATGACTGATTCGCAGCCTGCAGGCATCGCCAATTCGCCATTATATACACACGTGATGTGCATATATATAAAGTATAGACGTATAGTGCGTGCGTGCTTGAAACGAGCCATAAGGGAATAATAATATACAGTACTACTGTATACTGTAATACGAAAGCTGAAAGCACGAGGCGGCAAGCCTGTGCGGCCACACTGCAGAACAGCCACGTGCGTGGAATTTCTGTGACTGTGGATTCAAGAAAAGAACAAGGAATATTCGTTCAACACTTGTTGTCCACCATTTTCTGGTGATCTGCTGATCGTCTGAGATCAACACTCTTCATAGCACTGAATCTGAATGCACATACTCTGGACGTAATACTGTCCTTTAATCACAGCTAGTTTCTCCCAGTTCTCCAAGTCCTCTGTTCCACTGTCGCCAGAATATCATCGGCAGTCTTCCGAGGAGTATCCCACGAAAGTAGATTGATCGGCAGAGGAGCGTGAGATCAATAACAAGAAGGCAACAGAGACACACGAGTTAGACAGGTTTAGACCGTCAGTGTGATGTAATACCCTACTCCTGTGGTCTGTTGGTTTGTATTAGCTATCGTATAATATTGCCGTCTTATATAGTCCGGGGAGCAGGGTTACAAGTCGGTTAGATCTGAGAGATAACCAAAAAGTAATAACTGATTACAGAAATCTTGGGATCATACATATCCTAGCAGATCTCGTAGTATCTTTAGGATATCTTCCAGATGTCTTGCGAAAGGCACCGATCAGAGTCGTGCCCCACAAGGCTTTGTCTTATGGGCTGGGTCGCTCCTAGGGCGCAGCCCATGTGGTCTGCCGTGGGTATCCGGGGTTATACCCCCCACAGCTAGTCCCCGAGCACCTTGTACCCGTAGTGCAACGTCGTCTTTAGCTTGTCCGAGCAGGTGCGAACGAAACCGAGCAGTCGAACTCATAGTCCAACCGCCATGATGAGTTGCCGAGCAGTTGTGAACAGTTGTCGAGCAGCGCGTACTGTCACCGAGCAACACGAACCGTAGCCAAGCAGCATAAACCAAGCATGGCTTGCCATAAGGGTGTAAGGAGCTCAAGTTCAGAATCAAAAATTTCTTCGCAGTGGAACAAGTGTCCCCACTTAGAGTCCGACCACGAGAAAATGAGATAATCTTCTTCAACTTCAAGATGCGTGGAGTCTTCCGGAATAAAGCAAGCACATTCACCGTGAGGTGAAATGTGCCCACTTAGTCCCCGAGCCTGACAGTAGATAACGTAGTCATGTGGTGCCAGGGTCCAAAGTAGAAGAATAGTAAAAGGCCAGCCGAGCAGGCAGCCAGTCCTCGAACGTAGCCCTGAAATGAGAGAGAGCACATTCACCGCAAGGTGAAGTGTGCTCACTTAGTCCCCGAGCCTGACAGTAGGTGACGCAGTCACGTGGTGCTAGGGTCAGAAACAGAAAAATAATAAAAAGACCAGCCGAGCAGGCAGCCAGACTCCGAGCTGTTTATGGAGATATCTGAAAAACCCAACCGTGGAGAAAAAACTAGAGTAATAGTTGTACAGTGACTGTTACTGAGCCTCAATAAATGGCAGAGAAGTCGGCGATTATTCGACGAGTGATAACCAACGGTAGCGATAAATGAGCGACGTGGGCTGCGGTTGCGTGAAAGCCCAGGTTACAGCTCATTAAGCCGCGTCGGAGAATTCAGAGGAGCGCAAATCGCGAGAACGGTTCCCGAAAAACCCTCGAATGCGAAAGGGTGGGAAAAATGCTTTATAACTGCGCCGCCGCATCCCGCGTTCCCATCTTTGCCGCACTGCCATTCCGTCTTCATCCTCAATCCTCGTGTTTCCAGATTCGCATCCACATTTGCTTCCGCCGCCAAACCCCAATCACATCGGAGAGATGGCGTCGAAGAAAGGAGCTGCCAAATCGAAGAAAACAAGCCCCAAGAAAGCGAGCGTCGACGCCCGGCGTGACGAAGAGCTTAACAGATTGGTGGAGGCTGACGTTCTTCCTGCCCGTGCTACCGCCGGATGGCGGCTGACCCTCGATGAGTCCTTCCCAACGCCTCATACCGATGAAGTGGTGGTATTCGAGGATTATTTCTAGCGCGGATTGAGATTTTCTGTTCATCCATTCCTAAGGGATCTATTGGAGCTCTAGGTGGTTAGTCTATGCAGCCTCCATCCCAATACCATTCTACACATCTCAATCTTCATCCATTTCTGTGAGGCATATATCGGAATCCTCCCCCACTTCAACCTCTTCTGTTACCTGTTCTGGCTGAAAAAGAGAGGCGACGATGGTTCCAAAGTGGTCGATGGGGTGTACCTTCAGCTGCGCGATGGGATATGCGCTTGATTCCATGGCGAGCCAGATGGACCTCAAATCAACAGTGCATTCTCATCAACAATCTCATGGAGATCCATGTCGGTCCACAACGACGATTCATCGCTGGCTACACCAGCCCCACGACAGCAGATCTGATCTCGGAACCACCTCGGAGGTCGTCTTCACCAACAACTCACCGCCCGCCAGGTGCTCACCATCAATGTCGACCAGATAGCGCCATACGTCGTCGACCAAACGTTCTACCTAAAGCTAAGTCACGCTTTAATATTTTTCTAAATATTCTCCAATCTCCGTATATCGCCATAATGTTTCTCTGAGCTATTTTCTCCATATTTGCTCTCCAAATGATTTTCCGAACCCCCGAACAGTCATGTTGACGCTCGGATGTCCCCAGAGACGGCCCTGTCTCTGGCTCCTCCCTACACATGCACGAGCGTCTGCCCTCTGCGTTATGGGTGGTCGGCAGCGGCTCCTTGGTGACGCCTGTTCCTCCTACACGTGCACAGGCTCCGCGCTCGACGATATGGACTATGGGCTAGCTAGGGCTAAAGACTCAGCTACACACTAACCGGTCAGACGGTTTATATTAAATATAAATATATCTTCACACCAACTGATCGCCGAGCTACATATGCTATTTCATCGCCATTGCCGATTTTTCTCTGGACTTCATATATTTTTACATCATGTACAACCCGTTCTACATATTTGTATTGCAGGATCATCGTCAGGTGGTTGGACCACCTGGTGCTCGGACTTCTCCACCGTTCAACTGGTCGGACCGCTTGGTTCATGTAACAGAACCGACCAATTATACGAGATTAAGTAAGGAAATTTTCCACCGAAGCAGATAATTTAGCAAACTTAAGCCCGTATAACCCGGTAGTCCGTGAAACCACGAAGGATTTCAAGCCAATCGACATACAAACCAAGATTGTACAAGTTTAGCAGTCACCGTCACATGTTACATAAAGTTCACAATGACAGTGGATACATCAGAGTTTAGAACATAAAGTTATTACAACCCAAGTTCAACTGAATTAGCGGAAGCAAATAGTTTTAAAGCCACACACACACTTTTGGATCAGATACAGTGCCAGTAGGTAGTCATCTCCAACAAAAGCATCAAATGAGAGATACGGAGTGACCATTGCCCTTGGTCCTAGTTGTCACTCATCGCCGGGTACAGGCAGTTAATGCAATAACCGTAGTACATTTGACCATCTGCAACAACAATGGGAACAACGCGAGTACGAGAAGGTACTCAGCTAGACTTACTCGTCTTAAACCAAAATAAAGCGACACCAAGGATTATGCAAGGCTTTCTTTAGTGGGCTAGCTGACTGGTTTGTGAAAAGCATAAGCTATCATGAAGACACCATTTTAAGTACTTTGCATCATCTTTATTATGACATATCCATCTAAGTAAGCACCTATACTATAGCAATCACTTGAACCAATAACATCCAGTTACCAACTTAGATTTAGCATATCCCATACCATCTAGATAACCATTAGTGTTCCATCATAATTACTACGATGCTGTAGCTCGAGTCAAGTGCTCACTATCCAGGAGCGATGGCGATTCGAATCGATTCCTAACCAGCTGGTGATTTATTCCTCACACAAACTATGCTTCCCCTGCCAGGGTAGATTAGATCACCAAGAACACTATTCAGGTAGTCGTGGGACAATCTGAAGCCGCAGTACCCAGGGACTGCCCGACTACCAGTAATCAGGGCGCACCTGCCCTTGGGCTCACTCTTCGCGTCCCTGTCATACCCCCATCAGCACCAATACGCGCACCCATGTAGATCCTAGCCCGAATAGTGCCCTAGCTTCGCGGTTGAAAGGTACTTTATTCGGCCAGCTAAATGTGAGCCATGCGTTCAACATGACAACAGGGACGAGCAACGATCGGTCCTTAATCGATACAGACGGAAAACTAACAGCACCCCAGATCCCTGTCTGGTTACCTCCAACTTTTTCTGTCCGGTCTCCAATTATCCATCACACATGGTTAATTCCAGGATATCATTCTTTCCATAGCTAAATTCTTCCAATACCCACCTATAAGTGTAGGTGACCGGAAATCACCAATCGCTACCGGTCTAAGCAAGGCTAAGCAGTTATTCGATCCCGACCTAATAGGGTAAAAGGTAATAAGGTAGGCAAGGATAGTAATAAATGCATCAACGGTTTCAATCAACTCCTACAACTTAATGCAACAATATATAAACTCATATATAGAAATAATTGTTTTTATAAAGTAGGAGACTTAGAATGCTCCGGGGCTTGCCTCGTTTGAACGAACTAGGTTGATGATCCATGCACTCGGGCAAGTCCTCTCCTTGCTCCTCTTCCTCTGGCACCTCCTGTGCCTGGACTTCTTGTGGATCTGTCCTGGTCTGCTCTTCCTGAACTGCGACTAGCAACTCCTCCTGCGATCCTGTATGATGCAGATGTCTAAGTGCTCATGCATAGGTGCATCGGAGAGATGACATGTAATGATCATGATGCATGGAATGTAGATGAACATATTTAACTTTATTGGACATAGTAGAAGTAAAGCTCTTCTACAAGGTAGCCAACATCATCCAAGAATATGTACTACTATACTACTACTACAACCACTGTACTAACATGCGAAGTCACCACAGCAAGCTAAGATGCTTCAAAGATACACCAAAGCAAACATTATTAACTAAACATGCATTAAAGAAGATTATTTTATTTCATTTTAAACTAGGGCTACAACAGCAACATATATTTCTAGTGCTCATAAAAATCTAAGAAAATTACAGTAGCAGAGTACTACTCTAAGTAGACTACCATAAAACTTTCATGGCATTTGGATAAGTAAAATAGCCTACACAAAAATAAAAAAGCTATGGCATAAACATGAGCATGAAAATACTTTGTATTATGAAAAGTATCAAACAATAGATTTAATATTTTTTCTATGTTCTACACAGTAAACAATCACTGCACAAAAATTATCATACACATGTTTTATACAATTTTTGCTCTCTATCAAAATAACCAAAAATCATCAATTAAAGACACTTGAACTGCACATCAATATTTCTCTATAGAACAAGCATGGCATATATTTTCCACAGAAAGTACATCTCAAGAATAGATCAACCAAATTGGAATAATATTTTTCTGATGTATATTCTATTTATGAAGCATTTTCCAAGAAAACAACAATTACAAGAATTAACTAAAGCCCTATATAAATGTATCCCAAAACTGACATGCAACATTTTTATATTATAGATCTACTTCTAAGAAACACAACAAAATTGGTCTCACTCTATTTGGAGCTAAAATGAGCAAACTATGGATTTTTGAAGCCTTTACAACATTTTCTGGAAATCCTTTCTTAAAACCCCTTTTTGAAAACCGAGGCATAAACGCTAGATCCACCCGGATCTCTGCCCAGGCTTGCACCCCTACGGCTGACAGTGGCCCCTAAGGCCAACTGGGCCCCACCCGTCAGTCGAACAGAAACCAGAGGAGATCACTGGTGGCGAGAGCTCGCCGATGGCGAGGTCTCCGGCCAGCTAAGGTGACCAGTGTGCTCCCCACCCTCGCGCGAAACCAACGGTGCCCGTGTGAAAGCTCTAGTTTGGTTTTGGTTAATTGATGAAACCCTAAGTGCTAACCTAGTTTATCAAGATGATTATGAGATAGGTAGCACTACTCCAAGTGATGAAGCAATGACGAAGATCATGACAATGGTGATAGCATGGTGATGATCAAATGCTTGAACTTGGAAAAGAAGAAAGAGAAAAACAAAAGGCTCAAGGCAAAGGTATAAAATGTAGGAGCTATTTTGTTTTAGTGATCAAGACACTTAGTGAGTGTGATCACATTTAGGATAAATAGCCGTACTATTAAGAGGAGTGTAACTCGTATCGAAATACGGTTATCAAAGTGCCACTAGATGCTCTAACTCATTGCATATGCATTTAGGATCTAGTGGAGTGCTAACACCCTTGAAAATATTTGTGAAAATATGCTAACACATGTGCACAAGGTGTTTGCGGGGGGTTGAGATAGGTTTGGGTCCCTCTCTTCTCGTGAGGATTCATTAGCTTTTTTGAAAAATGAAATGTCTATTTTCTATTATACCGGATGCAAAATTCTTGGTGGTTGGCACATTTGAGCAAGGGTGAAGAAGTTAGAGTTGAAATGGAGTTGGTCGAAATGATCTTTGGCGTCGGTCTCTTGGACGGACATTGGAGTCACTCAATGACCGGACGCTGAAAAATCGTGATCCGGTCGAGTATCGAGACGCAACACAGATGGGTAGGGTTGAGCACCGACGACGGTCTACATCCGGTCAAAGGTGGACGGACGCGTCCGGCCGAAAAACATGCCTCGGGAGCTTCTTTGGAAACGACCGGACGCTGGGGCTTCAGCGTCCGGTCAGTTTTGACCGGAGCGTCCGGTCAGCTTCGTAGTCGTTGAAATCTGACGAACATCATTTGAAGCTGGTGACGCGTGGCGTCCATCGGGCGACCGGACGCTGAGGGCCAGCGTCCGGTCGGTATGACTGGAGCGTCTGGTCAGAGCGTGTTTTGCCCAGTGAAGGGGTACAACGGCTCTATTTGATGGGGGCTCTATTTATAGCCCCATGGCCGGCTCAAGGGAAAACTCTTGCACATTTTCATTGACATAGCAACCTTGTGAGCTTAGCCAAAGTTCTCCCACTCATCTCCATCATTGATCCATCATCATTGTGAGATTGGGAGAGAATCCAAGTGCATTGCTTGAGTGATTGCATCTAGTGGCACTTGGTATTCGTGTTGCGCTGCGGATTTCGCTTGTTTCTCTTGGTGGTTACCACCACCTAGACGATTGGAGCAGCGGTGAAGGATCGGCACGAGTTGGTGATTGTTCGTGGCCATCTTCGGTGATTGTGAGGGGAGTTGTACCTTCCCCGGCGGAGCGCCAAAAGGTAACTCTAGTAAATTGCTCGTGTCATTGAGTTACCTCACTTGTGGGTCGGTTCTTGCGGTGTCCAATCGTGTGGACGAGGTTTGTGAAACACCTCTTAGCCGCCGAACCACCAAGTGTTGGTTGACACAACGGGGACGTAGCGTGTTGGCAAGCACGTGAACCTCGGGAGAAAATCGATTGTCTCTCTTCTTTGTCATTCTCCCGGTGATTGGCTATATATTCATCTTGTGATTGGTTCATCCCCTACACGTCGGTATAATCACTCTACTCACTCATTTACATTCTTGCAAACTAGTTGATACAAGCTCTTTAGTGTAATTAGAATTGAGAGCTTGCTTTATTATTTACATTCATCTAGTTGAGCTCTTTAGAGTAGTAAGGTTGAGAGCTCTTAGTGAGTAATTACATAGCTAGTTTGTGTGCCTAAGTATTCATTGCAACTAGAATTGTTGGATAGGTGGTTTGCAACCCTTGTAGAGCTAGAACAAGTTTGCATTACGCTATTTGTCATACTAATCAAATTACTCTAGTTGATTTGTAGATTTTTAAATAGGCTATTCACCCCCCCCTCTAGCCATATTAGGACCTTTCACCGTGGCATGGGCCAAGGAGCTTAGGAAGCCGGCCGCTGCCGTGCATGGCAGAGCGACGACGTGGGTCGTCGCCGGTGGGGCGTCCTCGGCCACGGCACGATGAGTGGAGGCGCTCGGGAGCCTCAGTGACACGGTGTGGTGCTCGTGCGCGAGAAAAGAGAGTGGAATGCGGAGCGGAGAGGAGATGTCCACGGAGCGGAGCACTCCGGCGAGGAGGAGCTCACTCCGGTGAGCGATTCACGGCCGGTGAAAGCTCACCAAGGCGAACCGACGCAAGCACCAGCTACGCGATGGCAAAGCGAAGCAACGGCGAAGACAGAGCTAGCTCTGGCGAACTGGAGCGACCGGAATGGCTAACTCTGGCGAGGAGCTGGTGCGGGCGGTGGCACAGGCGAGCGCGTGCGTGTGCTCTGCTGCTGGCGCGTGAGAGGAAAATGGGAGAGAGCGCAGGGGAGTCAGTCGCGCGTGCGGAGGTGTAGGCGAGCGCGTGGGGCACGGGGGCCACCGAGACGGCCAGGTGCCGCTGTCGTCGGCGCATGGCGTCCACGCGGCAGCGAGGGTCTACCGCGGTCAGGACGCAGGCGCGCGGGCGCGGGCGAGCGGGAGGCGCGACGTGGGCCTAGGCCGGCAAAACGGCTGCTGGGCCAGGGCGAAGCGTGCGGTGCTGGAGCGGGGCGGGAGCGCGAGCGCGCGGGCGCTGCGGGCCGAATCCACGAGCGGGACAGAAGGGAGGCGGCGGCCCAACTAAGGTAAGAACTGTTTTTCATTTTCTTTTCTTTCCCCAAATTCATTCAAATGAAATTTTAAGCCTTTTTCAAAGCAGTTTCAAAAGTTGGACCCAAACTAGAAGTTGCTCAGAAAAATGTACTCTACAACTTTGCTAAAAAGAGTAAGGCCAAAATCCAATTAGATTTTGAACTATAGATTTAAAGTTAATTTAAATCAAAAACCCTATTTTAGAAGATTATTTTTAAAAGCAAAATTTGAGAAAACTTTGAATATACTCCTTGCTCCAAATTGCATCTTAATTACTTCTAATTGGTCTAAGTGATCAACCAAGGTACACACATGGCAAAACAAACATAGCATCCAATCTATTAAAACAAAACTATGCAACATACATGTTTCATTAGTATGTTTTAATTCTATATTTCATGTCATGCTTATGAATGCATAATAATGATTATGCTCATGATTTGCAAAATGTTAATGCATGCTTAACACCGAGGTGTTACAGTTCATGGACTCCGTCGCCGACGAGTTGATCGGATTGTTCGCCGATCGCTTCTACTCAATGCTCACTTTGCCGCCGACTAGTTGACCAGACTGTTCATCGCTCGTGCTTCATCACCAGTTTCGCCGGTTACTCCTCGGCGCTCGGATTCTTCATGCTTGAGGACTAAGTGGGCACACTTCACCGCATGGACATCGCCAGCTACGTCGGTGCTCGGACCACGCCAGCTACGCCGGGGATTCGTCGGTGCTCGGACATCGCCAGCTACGTCGAGGACTTCTCGGCGTTCGGACATGGCCAGCTCCGCCGGGACTCCTCAGTGCACGAACATCGCCAGTGACGCCAGGGACTCCTCGCTCTGCGGTGCTCGGACATCGCCAGCTACGCGGGGGACTCCTCGATGCTCGGACATCGCCAGCGACGCCGGGGACTCCTCGTTCTTCGATGCTCGGACATCGCCAGCGACGTCGGTGACTCCTCGCTCTTCGGTGCTCGGACATCGCCAGTGACGCCGGGGACTCCTCGCTCCATGGTGCTCGGACATTGCCAGCTACGCTAGGATTTCCTCGGTGCTCGGACATCGCCAGCTACACCGGGATCTCCTCGGTGCTCGGACATCGCCAGCTACGCCGGGGACTCCTCGCTGCTCGGACATCACCAGCTACGCCGGGGACTCCATGGTGCTTGGACATCGCCAGCTACGCCAGGATTTCCTCGATGCTCGGACATCGCCAGCTACACCAGGATTTCCTCGGTGCTCGGACATCGCTAGCTACGCCGGGGACTCCTCGGTGCTCGGATCTTGCTACGTCTCATCGGTGTGCTATCAAACTGCCCCATGCTGTTCGGATCAGGGTGCTGATCTTGGGCAGCATGTCTGGGGTCTTGATACGCGCATGTCAGACGATGTTGGCAAGCTTTCAGACTTCTTTTTCTTTGACTCTGCTACAAGATTCATTCTTCATCTTCCAGTAGGCTCGGGGACTAAGTGGGCACACTTCACCTTGCGGTGAATGCGCGCTTTTCATCTCGAGGCTACGCCCGGGGACTGGCTACCTGCTCGGCTGGTTTTCTACTTTCTGACCCTGGCACCACGTGACCACGTCACCTACTCGGGCCTCGGGGACTAGCTGTGGGGGTATGGCCCCCGGTATCCTCAAGATAAGACATGAGCCGCACCATCAGAGGTGGCCCAGCCCATAAGATCAAGACGTGCACGGCGCTGCTCGGCGTGCACCGCAAGCTATTGTATAGTACTAAATAGGATACTTTTCTTATAACCCTACCCCTCCAGAGTATATAAGGAGAGGCAGGGTCCCCATCAAAGCACATGATGTAGGTATTACGTCATACTGACGGCCGAACCTGTCTAAATCTCGTGTTTTGGTGCTTGTATTACCATCTTGCTAACTCTACGACAAATCTACCATCGTGGGATACCCCTCGGTGGACTGTCGAGCATCTTTTGTCGACATCCATACTACTCCCTCTGTACAAAACAATACAATTCTTGTTTTTTAACAAGTTAAACTATTTTAAATTTAATCAGATTTATGTGAAAAGGTACCAACATTTTATGATACCAAAATATGATTAGGTTGGTCATGGAATATGTTTTCATATAATAAACCTATTCAAAGACATAAACTTGAGAAATGCACACTTAGTTCAAATCTAAAATTGTACTGTGAATATAAGTGGTCTGTGATGTTCCCCACTCATCGTCTCCCATTGACCATAGATGCGGCTGTGCTGTGTCATAAAAAGGCGAAAATTCACCAACATGCAGTGTCAGATTGATGGCCTTTTCTCCCTTACGAAATCCAAACTTCCTGGAGACTCCAGGACATGGACATCGACATGTTTCTGTCAAAAAATAGTTGAGCGCTATTACCTACCTACACTGTAAGTGCAATTAGCTCGATTATTTAGTTGAACCACTTTGTAAATCTTGTTGATCGTTTCCTCGTATTGTGGTCACTATGTATCTAAACAATAATATATATCTAGGTGCACGGGGAAAAAAACTATACAAACAGCACGAATTACAATTTAGAACAAATACATTATTTCTTATTTCTCTTCTCCTCTTTATCCAGGATACAGTAAACTTATCGCTGCCCAAGAGAAAAACAAAGACACAAGTATGAATCCAATTTCCAATAAGTTCTGTTTCCTTCGATCATACTCGTGTCTTGTGATGGTGATGGTTAGCACATTGGTTGTACATGCAGCTATGCCGCGGTAGAAACGACTGAAGTCAATTCAGACACAAGTGTTGATGTCTGAGTAACCAGATGGCTTTTCCTCGCTTACGAAATCCAAATTTCCTAGAGACTCCAGGGCATCGACACATGTTTTTTTAAATAATTGAGCGTTAGTAGATAGATTAGATAATTGAGCGTTAGTAGATAGATTATGAAAGCATCTAGACCTCTAGTTGGGTTTCGATGATTAATGACGACACGAGATTACTATGACTAACGTGTGTTTTGTAGAGGCAATTTGAATTAGGTCATGGTAATAGAAATTGATTGGGCAATCATGGTTGTCATGCCCCTATTGATGGAAATCGTTTCGGTTTTCAAAGGACGGACTAGTTCTAAGTGTCGTTTGGTGTTGAAGAGACATTTAGAGTAGTTTAGGGCCTTGTTTTTTCTTTGGACGTATTATTAAGAGGGGTATGGACTAGTAGCTTGACCTAGGTGAGTCTAGTAGGTTAGGTGTGGTACACACTTGTCAAACCTAGCACTAAGTAGCTTACGAATAGTCCTAAGATCAATTGGAGTCAACTTCATTCACATAGGATTTCGAGTTGAAAGTGAATGGAGGGTCAAATGACTGACCGGACGCTGGTCTGGTTGTAACCGGACACTGGAGGGTGAGCCTGATCAGTTTATTTGATCAACTGCAGTCGTTTGGTACTGACCGAACGCTGAGTGGAGGTGCCCCAGACGATGGGGGACCTGCGTCCGGTCCACTCCAGAGAGGTTCTGGAGAGGCTTTTTCTTGACCGGACGCGTCCGGTGGATGCTGACCAGACGTAGGTCAGAGTCCGGTACCAAACCGGACGCTTAGTGGAGGTGCCCCGAACGCTGGGGTACCTGCGTCTGGTCCACTCCAGAAAAGGTTCTAGAGAGGGTTTTTCTTGACCGGACGCGTCTGGTGGGTGCTGACCGGACGCTGGTCAGAGCTTAACGGCTCTCTCTTAACTAGTAGTGAGTACAACTGACCAGAGTGTCCGGTCACTCTGACCGGAGCGTCCGGTCAGCCCGTAGAGTGATGACTCAGCCTTCAAACGTTATGTTTTAAATGAGAGGATATAAATATTTACTGCACTCATTCATTGGAGATCTCTTACCCATTTGTTTAGCTGAGAAACACATTTGGAGTGCAAGGTAGAGCAAGAGCCTAGTGGGGTGATTGAGATTTGATAATCTAAGATTAAGGACCTCATTAGTGCATAGGAAGTAGTAAGTGTGCATCCACCCTTCTTATTAGGCTTGTATTGGTTAAGTGAGAGTTTGTGCTTGTTACTCTTGGTGATTGCCATCATCTAGACGGCTCGGTGGTGATTAGGAGCTTGGTGATCATCCGGCGGAGCTTGTGGATGACTTAAGTCAAGTTGTGAGAGGTTGTGGACGATTCACAGCGATGCAGTGTCAAAGAATCAGCCCATAGAGAGCACTTGATCCTTGCGTGGATCAAGGGATAGCTACACCCTTGCGCGGGTGCTCCAACGATGATTAGTGGGGAGTGACGACTCTCCGATACCTCGGAAAAACATCGCCGTGTTTCTTTTCCTCTTTTACATTGAGCATTTATATTTGAGCAATTCATTTCATGTATTTACATTCTTAGAATTGTTATGTTAAAGTAGGATTGGAACATAAGGTGCAAAATTTTGTGTGGAAGAACAATAGAAATATATTCTAGGCATAAGGGGTGAAATGGGCTAAGTGTAGAACTTAATTATTACAAATATTTAGAATTAGTCCAACTCATCATCTCTTAGACATCTTCATCCTTTCAGATTAGATTAGATGAACCACTTTGTAATCACTCGCCCAGTGAAAGAAATTGTAGAGTCTATTGCCTCAGATTGCGATCACATCATGTACACACTGTACAGATCACAAGCACATATTTGTCTTCATTTAGAGGAACAACTATAAACCTATTGGGCCGTAAGCAAACACCATATGGAAAGAAGAGTTGGGCCATCACCTCGTGTTGTTGATCATTAACGAACACAAGATAAAAGCCCACGCAGCCCACCCCTCCACGGCACCCTTCGGATCCAACGGCCAGAAATCTCGCGTGGGACGAAAGCTAGCCGGATGCGATCCCCGCCCGCCGCCTAAGATCCGGCGGCCACAATTCCTGCGTCCATCCGAAGCTACCAAAACCCCGCACCCCCGAGGAAAAAAACAATACGCCACCGCAGCTATAAAACCCTCCGCCTCCACCGGCGGCTCGCCCAATTCCATTTCGAATTCTAGGGTTTTGCTGCTCCCCGACCCCGTGCTCCGAAGCCCGCCGCATCGCCGCATCAGGCGCGGCCCCCCTCCAGTGCGACCGAGATGGTGAGTGCCCCGCACGGATCCGATTTCCGCCGTGTTTGATCTCCGGATCTGTGGCCGCGTGTGTCTGATCCGCGATGTTTTGTGGTTTTTTCGCAGGCGCTCCCGAATCAGGGGACCGTGGATTACCCCAGCTTCAAGCTCGTCATCGTCGGCGATGGCGGAACGGGTGAGTTTCCGAATCGCTCCGTGTCGGGATTGGTTGTTAGGAACGGTAGAAGCTGCCATTGTTTCTACGAGATCTGATGGATTGAACTTGGGCGTTGTGTGGATCATACGGGCTGCCTCCCCTGGTTTCCTCACGATTTCCGTGACTGGAATATTAGATAGGCAGTTTCCGCTAATACTGATTTTAATCATGTCTATGTTGTAGTTGTCTCCCCTCATTTAGATTCGTTTTCACATATAAACTGCAGAAATATTTTAGACCTTGTCTCTCCTCACTTAGATTCGTTTTCACATATAAACTGCACAAATATATTAGACCTTGTTTCTCCTCATTTAGATTCCTTTTTCACATAGACGCAGAGGATCACGGGTGCTGCCTCCCCTACTCAATGCCACTTCATTACCTTAAAATATTATAAGGACGACTCTTTGTGATCCAGTTGTTTTATCATCTTTTGTATTGTAGCAAATCCGTATTCTATTCTAAGTTAGGGGCTACATGTGATGCAACTAAATTTGAGGTGGAGGTGGTTGATTTCTTGTTTCTAATATTTTGTATGCTAATATGATAGAAATTCAGTTGATGCACAACCTAATTAGCTCTTGCTTCCAGACGCCATTAATCTTTTTGTTTGCAACCTTCATATGCTAGATGGTTCAAATGGTTCAAATTTCAGTTGCTAAGGCATAACATTATTGTAACATTATTGTCCTCACAGGCTTTAGATGCATGACTATACACCACATCTATCCATTATCCGTCTCTTCTGTTGGCCCTGTGTGATTTTTATCCCTCATGTTTTCTTGTTGCAGGTAAAACTACATTTGTGAAGAGACATCTCACTGGAGAATTTGAGAAGAAATATGAACGCAAGTATCATGTTGATTGGGGTTTTCCTTCATTTACTTGCCATCAATAATACTTCCAGCTTCTCTAATGCATTTTGTTGTTTCAGCAACCATTGGTGTGGAAGTCCACCCATTGGATTTCACCACGAACTGTGGTAAGATCAGGTTCTACTGCTGGGATACTGCTGGGCAAGAGAAGTTCGGTGGCCTCAGGGATGGATACTAGTAAGTCTTCAGTAACATCTGAATTAACAAGTGTACATACACTGTAAAGTTTATGTATACTTTCAGTACTGAACTATTTTCGATTGCATTTTCTGACACTCTTTGCGATTTCTATTCCCATGCAGTATCCATGGTCAATGTGCAATCATCATGTTTGATGTAACCTCAAGGCTGACATACAAGAATGTTCCTACATGGCATAGGGACCTGTGCAGGTTTGTTGCAGTCTTTCTTTGTCATAAACCTGTACTTATTTATAATTTTTTGGTAAATTCTGATGTTCAATTATGAATTCATGCAGGGTTTGTGAAAACATCCCAATTGTCCTTTGTGGTAACAAGGTTGATGTCAAGAACAGGCAGGTGAAAGCCAAGCAGGTCACCTTCCACAGGAAGAAGAATCTGCAGTACTATGAAATTTCTGCCAAGAGCAATTACAACTTTGAGAAACCTTTCCTTTACCTTGCAAGGAAACTGGCTGGGTAATTGACTAACCTACTTTTGTTTATTGCATCTTGTGCTCACAACCATTTACCACTATATGTTTATTCTTGACAATGTCTTTGGTCTTAACAGTGATCCGAACCTTCACTTTGTTGAAGCTGTTGCTCTTAAGCCTCCGGAAGTTACCATCGACATGGCAATGCAGCAGCAGTGAGTGTCGCCTTTTGTTTTTGTCCACTTTATAATCGACATGACTTTGTTTTTGTCCGGAAGTTCCTACTATCCTTTTAATCTGTCGCCTCAATTCGAAGTGTTGCAAGAACTGATTCACTTTTTATTGACTCAGGCATGAAGCTGAGCTTGCTGCAGCGGCTGCACAACCTCTCCCTGATGACGATGATGATCTGATTGAGTAGAGAGGATCATGAATCTCGGACTTGAGCAGGAGTTGTGCCTCACGTTTTAAGTTGTTCTAGGGTGAACTCTCTCTTGAGTTAGCATTGTCTGGAGCATCTTTCTTTCCTTGGACGTGTTGCAACTTTTGAGTGTGGAAATTGATGGAACTTTTGTGTGTTTGGTTGCCTGTTTTTTTTTTTTTTTGATACAATCACCTCTTCTCTAATTTTTTGATACAATCACCTCCACCTTCTCTAAATCGGTAAGTTTAACCCCTTTGAGAAATTTTGTTGAACATCTGGTGGGCGCCTCTTGAATGGGAACGGAACCAGAGCGTGGCGAGCATCCAACGAGCACGGGAAGCGAGCATCCAATGAGCACGGCCAGCACCGCCGCTCATGAAGGACGTGGCGGAGGGGGGTGAACGGGCCCCGAGCCAGGGGGTGTGGTGCCAGACGAGGCGGCCATTGGAGCCGGCATGGACCTTGCTACCACCGACGGCGAGCTCGACGTACCACATGTCGGGGGTCATCTACCACGGCCGAGGAGCAGGCGCAGGTCGGACTGCCGGAACAAGCCGCTGGACCCGCCGGGACCACCACTGCCAGCTGCGGCAGAGGAGGCCATGGACGGCGTGCGCGGACCCCTGGCTGCTGGAGTCCTTAGCTACGGCTCCGTTCCTTATACAAGCGCGCGTTGGCTGCGGCTCCGATGGGGACGGAGGCCGGGGCCAGTGCGGCGAGCGCGAGCGCCCCCGTGCCGTTGGGCAAGACCGCAGGAGGAGGGCGAAGGATACGGCGTCGAGCGGGAAGCGGAGAAGCAGGGGTACGGTCGGATCTGCAGCGAAGGAGGAGGTGCTCGGGCGGGGCCTCCGCAACGAGGTGCTCCGGGCCACGAGCTCGGGCTCCGACGGGGCCTCCGGGACGAGGTGCTCCGACGCGGGCTCGGCAAGGCGTTTCTCGGCGGTGCTCGTGCGGGCCTTGCGGGACTGGCGGAGCTCACGCGCAGGGGCCGGCATGGAAGAGGAGCAGGGACCGTCGGTGGTCATCTCCGTCGAGGAAGAGGAAAGCGGAGCATCAGAGGCGAGCGGTGAGGAGCAGGGGGCGCGCGCCGGAGGTGAGGAGAACGGGGAACGGTGCCTGGCCAAGCCAGTCTCCAGAAGAACAAGCGATTTGGGCGTTTAATCCTGGCAAGGCCAAAGGGGTACGGATGGCCAGTAGCTTTTTATTATTTAAGCTTTTTTTTTTAGAAAATAGCTTAATGAGTAACTTTTTAGGTGAAGCTAGAGTTGTTTTAAAAAAACTGTTTGGCAAAACAGCCAGAAAAAGCTAGGATTCACAATAGTTTTATGCATGAATGAGAGAAATGTCAATGAGGGAGAAAGCTAGGATAAATCATTTTTCAGTTGTATCCCAACTTATGTCTTTGTAGAGAGAGAAAAATAACTATTTTGAAAATGAGTGTTCAGCAAAAAATAGTAGTGAGCTGTGCCAAACAAACTCTATATTTTGCCCATAAATTTTAACATGTGAAGACAACTCTGCAGAGTAGGTCATTTTTTTTTTCAGAGAAGAGAACTAAAACATGTGAGGAGACCAGAGTAGGTCATTTTTTGTGTGTGGGGTGGGGGGTGGGGGGGGGGGGGGGGAGGGGGGGGGAGGGGTTGTGAGGGTGTAAAGTAAACCGAACTCTATAGACACCAAATTCGCAGACATTCCTTCTCTATATCTACTACTACTAGACATAAAAGTCCTATATAGTTGAATCTTTGTAACTTTTTTATCACCGAGATAGCCACAGCATTAGATTGACGTCGCTAAACTTCTATTGAAAATCATTGATGTCACTAATTATCTGAAAATCATTTTGATAACATAGATATTTTCATAATTATTGTTTCTCAAAATTTTATATTGTCGTTGGATGTTTCTAATTGGTGGATTCAAGATCAAATGGATTTGACGTGAAGAATGTTCACGGTTTATTTTGTATATTTACACTAGTAGTGTCGTCTCACGCGCTTATGTATCGAGGGCAAAGAGAGAAATGCCAGCCGATTTCTTCATGGTGCGGTGGTTGGGTGCCAGCTCCTGGTTCCTGAGCTAATTTGGACTTGTTTAGTTGCCTGTAAGGGGTCTGGAGCCTGGCTCGGGCTGGCCCACCGTACAGTTGGGGCCTGGCCCCGGTAGAACGTCCGATTCGGCCGTTCGCGCGGAGCGGCTAAGCACCGGTACCCGTTCCCCTCACCTCCCATCTCACCCGCGCACCCCTCCTTCCTCACCGATGCATCTGCTCCTTCGCCGCGCACGGCGGCCCGCATCTGCCCCTTCGCCGCGACCGTGGGCTCGCGTGGCGCGGCAGCCGAGCTCCTCCGTCATCCCCGCGTGCCGGATCTCACGACCCCGGCCTCGTCTGGCATCTGCGCTTGGCCGTGCCCCTTCGAGGGCGCTGCGGAGGAGAGCAGAGAAGCACGACGGATTGTGCTCGCCGTGCCCGGAGGAGAGCAGAGCAGCTAACGACTCAAGCAGCGCGGCTAGCGACTCGAGCAGCACGGCGGGAGCAGCCAGCAACTGGAGCCAACGACTCGTGAAGAAGCGCGGTGTGTTCATGGCCGCCGTGCCGCCCTGCTCTGCCGTGGGCGCTGGAGAGCCCCGTGAGGGCGCTGCGGCCGACGACGACCTCCACATCCACCAAGACCATCACCGTCGTATTGTCCATACCATCCCCGGCGCCACCATCCGCGGAGGCAACAACAGCAGCAGATCCAGTGGCGGCGAGTTGAAATTTAGAGCTGGAACATGGCCTCGTATAGACCTCGTCGTCTCCCCCTGCCGTTCCTAGTGTGTGCGTGTGTATTTTCAACAAGAAGAACTGCTGCTCGTAAGTCTAAAATCGTGCTGTGGAATTTGGGTTTGAACGTGCTGCAAGCCCTGACGTCTTCTTTGTTCATGTGGGCACTTTGCTTACACTACCAATGTTAGTACATTTGATGTCCATCACCTGTTCGAAGAAATTTCTCAAAGTGGATAAAGCTACCAAATTAGAGAAGAGATTAACTGTATCAAAACAAACAAGACAATCAAACGCACCATGAAGCTAGCCAGACTTAAATAATACAAATAACTAAACAACCATATGTTAGCTTGCTAGAACTAGGTTTAGCCTAGCCAAGCTACAATCCTAGCTAGACTATGACTAAGCCGGAAAACTAAACACATTCGTACTCTCTAGCGAGGCTCGTTTTTGAATGACATAAATGGCTAGAGCAAGTGAGCAAAATCATTGTACTTGTACTCTAATTTCTCCATACAATGGCCCTGTCATTCGAAGGTATTTGGAGAAATCTAGATGTGTAAACAGTAACTTCCACGGTGAACAGTTTTTTTTTTTTTTGCACCAGCCGAACGCAGCCTATAAAATTGCTCAGGCGAGGCTCGTGTTGTGACCATACCAAAGTTTGAACTGTGGATTCGAAAGGAAGCTAATTTATCTAAATTTTGTTGCGGCGTACCTCCGCAACGCAGAACCGTTGGGTTTGTAGCCGCCTCCTGTTCCTGTCAGCTCAGCTGTGAGTTTGGAAGTCCATTTCCATCCAGAAGTGAAGCACAAAACCTAAGGACTAGTTTAGAAGCAAATTTTTTTTGCAAAATGAGCACTGTAGCATTTTCGTTGTTATTTAGTAATTAGTGTCCAATCATAGTCTAATTAGGCTTTAAAAGATTCGTCTCGTGAATTTCGTCTAAACTGTATAATTAGTTTTATTTTTTATTTATATTTAATGCTTCATGCATTTAAAGATTCGATGTGACGAAAAATCTTAAAAAATTTAGATAAAACGAGGTGGAACTAAAGGCGCAAAGGAATCTTGACCGCTGAACCGCGGTGGTGCGAGTCGTTATGCGCCGCGCCGTCGTGCTCGCACAGTCGTTGTGCACTCTTTGAGTGCGCTAGTGACCCTTCCACAGTTCCACCTCGGCCAGCGCCAGCCAGTGAGCCAGATAAACCCAAGTGGAGAAAAACAAGAAGGCACAGAACGGGCGGAGACGTCGAGACGAGACGCCAAAAGGTCAAAAACCAAAGACAAAAACAAAACAAAAACAAAAACAAAAACCCTCCCCTTTTCTCTCTCTCCCACCGCCACCACCAACTTTCCTTCAGATCCCATCCACCCTTGGAGTTTGGATCCTTCCTCCCCTCCTCCCCTCTATTAAAGCACCCCACGCCGCCGCCGCCCGCCGCCCCTCCGCTCCCCCACCAAAATCCCCAGCGAGACACGCCCGAGCGAGCCCCGACCCCGCCGCCGCGATGAGGCCGTCGCTGCTGAAGTCCACGGCCGAGCTCCTCCGCCGCAGCCGCGGGTACGCGTCCTCGGCCAACCCGGAGCGGAAGGTGGCCATCCTGGGCGCGGCGGGCGGCATCGGGCAGCCGCTCTCGCTCCTCATGAAGCTCAACCCGCTCGTCTCCTCCCTCTCCCTCTACGATATCGCCGGGACACCCGGCGTCGCGGCCGACGTCTCTCACATCAACTCCCCCGCCCTGGTACGCCTATACCCCACGCTCGGCGCGCTCCTCTGGCTTGGCTTGGGCGGACTGGACCGGACTGGATCCGAGCTCACTGGTTTCCGCTCGACTCCTGCAGGTGAAGGGGTTCATGGGGGACGACCAGCTCGGGGAGGCGCTGGAGGGATCCGACGTCGTCATCATCCCCGCCGGGGTGCCCAGGAAGCCCGGCATGACCAGGGACGACCTCTTCAACATCAACGCCGGCATCGTTAAGGGGCTCTGCACTGCCATCGCAAAGCACTGCCCCAACGTAAGCGTCGCGCCCCCTTGCCACTGTAGATCTGCTGCTTAGGGGGCAAATTTCAGGATTGGTTGCTAGATTTCGTACTCTACTTTAATGGCCGGTGGTTGGATTTGCTGCAGATCTAGCGTTCAGTGCTGATCTGGTGAAGTAAAGTGGCACACCTACCTGACAGGAAATGGAGTGGACTTGTTTGCCCAAAACATACAGAATTACCACCACGTGCTACTTGCCAGCCTCAATGCTTTGAAATTGCCACCTGAAGTAAAGAGGGCCCACTTGCTCTAGAGCTCACTTCACATGCATTGGGATATAGTCAAATTAGATCTGTGAACATTCCCATGCTTTGCATATGAGATGTTAGATGATATTGAGTGATATATGCATGCTTGTTCCTTATATATGTCCAGTGAACATTTTCATCTTGATTTGCTTAATTTGTTCCATCACACTGATCATGTTGATTATATGCGTTTTAGGCTCTTGTCAATATGATCAGCAACCCTGTCAACTCCACTGTCCCGATTGCGGCGGAGGTGTTCAAGAAGGCTGGTACCTATGATGAGAAGAAGCTGTTTGGTGTGACTACCCTTGATGTTGTTCGCGCTAAAACTTTTTATGCTGCAAAGGCGGGTGTGCCAGTTACTGGTAATAAGATGATGTTTTAGCTGGCAGTTGCTGTAGACATTGAGATTATGTATCAGAATTAACTTTTCATCCCTCTTAACATGAGTTATTGATGTGGCCTTTTGCAGAGGTGAATGTTCCTGTTGTCGGGGGCCATGCGGGTATTACTATTCTGCCACTCTTCTCACAGGTATTGTATCCATGGACCATGTCTGAGGTTTCCTGCAAGAGAGATACACATGATCCCTCCAAAATGTAAAAGTTAGAAAATAACAAAATAACTTTTAGCATAAACATGGCTTGTGGTTATCAAATAGTGTGTGGATATTGTTGGCAAAATATGCAAGTTGATTAGCATGGAGGTTGTATTCTGTGGACTGGAGTCAAAAGAGAATGTTTACCTAGACTAGTGCAATAATTTCCATTTGTCAATTGTGCATAGGGACTCTAAAGCTTTCTTTGGTTAGGGTCTGTTTGGTTGCATGCACAACTCCTTCTCCATGCTCCGATAATGCAAAATTGACTTGATTGGTTACCTGCACAGAGCATTATGCAGCGTAGCACTATCCTCAAAGCAGTGCTGATCTGCATCCCGTTATTCACCCGAATTCGGGCGTATCCACTCTGCAGAAACTGGACAGCACCCGCTCTGCAGCGGCCTTGCACCCGCTCTGCACTCCCGCACACGCCTTTGCACATCTCCGGTACCCGCTCATTCCCAACCCCTCCCCCCTGTCCTTCCACGCGCTCGCCGTCCTCGAGGGCGGATCCCCATCACCGCCGCCACGCGTGCCCGTGTCGCTATTGGAGTCGCCGAAGTTGAAGAGCACCACCGCGTCCCCCTCCTCCATGGCGGGCACGACCACAGCTGGGACCGAGCGAATGATGCCGCCTCCGCTGGTACTGGTGGTGGTCGCCAGGACAGCCGGGCTTGGTATGTCGCGCAACGTGGCCAGAATCACCGCTGTGGCCACTGCACCCGGGCGGCGACAGCAGCTTCGTCCTCATAGCGGGTGGCCAGATCTAGTGACGGCATGTCCTTCCCCTCGCGGCGGCACGCGGGAGCGCGGGCCCAGTGCGGTCGCGGCATAGGGCACGGTTGTGGTGGCGCGGGGCACACCGGCATGGCTGTGGCCGCGTTCATGACCACGACGTGTCGTCGTTCATGGGGAACCGCCGCCGCCGCCACCAGCAGGCCATGAGGCGTGCCGCACGGACCCAGCCATCAAAATAGTACTCGCCCCAGCTTGCCTGCTCTCTCTTTCTCGATGGTGGTTGGTGGTAGGAGATTGAGAATTGAAGAAGAGTTATACTGATGAATGACTGATTTTTTTTTGAGAATATGAATGACTGATTTTTTTGATGAGCGTGTGGGGCAGGGGTGTGAACCTGAATGACTGATTTCACTGATGAATGAGCAGCGAGACCTCTTTCAGTGAGTGTTCGATGAATTGTCAATGCCTATTTTAGATGTGCAGTGCAACCAAACATAAATTATTAGATGCAGCATATCATTATACATCCAACCAAACGAAGACAAACAGTACAGCAGAGTAATTCAACCCAACCAAACAAGAGCAAATTGCATTTGCTTATACAGGCGTAGCCTATGCTGCATAACCCGTAATGCAATGCAAGTCCTGTGCGAGCAACCAATCAGACCCTTAGCATTTTACATTGCATAATCCTTTGTTGTACTAACATATTGTGCAAGCGATAGTCATTTCCATTGTCATGGTAGGTGTATTCTATGATGTGCCCCATATCTCTGAAACTAGAAACTCAATCAAAATTTCTGTTTTATACAGGCCACTCCTTCAAGCAATTCATTGTCCCAAGAAGACATTGAGGCCCTCACCAAGAGGACACAAGATGGCGGGACGGAGGTTGTTGAAGCAAAGGCTGGAAAGGGATCTGCAACATTGTCCATGGCGTAAGTCTATAGAACATATGGACCGTTATCAGCATGTCTATTGGTTGCACTATAGCATATCCTGTCTGTTTATCATCATTTTGGAATATTATGAGTATTTTCTTCTATGCTCTCCAACTAGTCAATCAGTAGATGCTTCTTGCTTTCATTGTTTTTTCTATGAAAAACTGCTTGTGGCATAAATTAGCTGCTGCATGATTGCCCATGGCATGCTTGTGCACAGATTGTCTGGTAATGTTAAGCTTATAGCTTCCAAGCTAGTTGCAACCAACAACAACAACAACAACAACAACATAGCCTTTCAGTCCCAAGCAAGTTGAGGTAGGCTAGAGTTGAAACCCACCAAGAGCTCTAAGTCACGGTTCAGACACTTCAATAGCTGCTTTCCAAGTACTCCTATTCAAACATAGATCTCTTGGTATATCCCAAGTTTTCAAATCTCTTTTTATTGCCTCCCCCCATGTCAATTTCGGTCTTCCTCTACCTCTCCTCATATTATTAGCTTGGCTTAGGACTCTACAATGCACTGGTGCCTCTGGAGGTCTCCTTTGGACATGGCTAAACCACCTTAACCGATGTTGGACAAACTTTTCTTCAATTGGTGCTACCTCTAGGCGATCACGTATATCATCGTTCCGAACTCGGTCCATTCTTGTGTCACCGCAAATCCATTGCAACATACGCATTTCTGCAACACTCAGTTGTTGAACATGTCGAATCTTTGTAGGCCAACATTCTACTCCATACAACATAGCCGGTCTAATCGCCGTTCTATAGAACTTGCCTTTTAGCTTTTGTGGTACCCTCTTGTCACAGAGAATGCCAGAAGCTTGTCACCACTTGATCCACTCTGCTTTGATGTTTTGATTCTATGGCTAACGTCCGCATCAATATCTCCATCCCTCTGTAGCATCGATCCCAGATACCGAAAGGTATCCTTCTTAGGCACTACTTGACCTTCCAAATTCACATCTCCCTCCTCCTGTACAACTCCGCCAAAGTCACACCTCATGTATTCAGTTTTAGTTCTGCTCAATCTAAAACCTTTAGACTCAAGGGTCTGCCGCCATAACTCTAGTTTCCTAGTTACTCCCGTCTGGCTTTCGTCCACTAACACTACATCATCAGCGAACAACATACACCAAGGGATATTCCCTTGTATGTTCTTGGTAACCTCATCCATTACCAAGGCAAAGAGATACGGGCTTAAGGCTGACCCTTGATGAAGTCCAATTTTAATCGGGAAGTAATCTGTATTACCATCGTTTGTTCGAACACTAGTCACAACATTGTTGTACATGTCCTTGATGAGGGTCACGTACTTTGATGGGACTTTATGTTTGTCCAAAGACCACCACATAACATTTCTTGGTATCTTGTCATAAGCCTTCTCCAAGTCAATGAAAACCAAGTGGAGGTCCTTCTTCTGCTCTCTAAACCGCTCCATAACCTGTCTTATTAAGAAGATTGCTTCTGTGGTTGATCTTCCGGGCATGAAACCAAATTGGTTTGTTGATATCTGCGTCGTTCCTCGCAGGCGCTGCTCGATGACTCTCTCCCATAACTTCATAGTGTGGCTCATCAACTTAATTCCCCGATAATTAGTACAACTTTGGATATCTCCCTTGTTCTTGTAGATTGGTACCAATGTGCTTCTTCTCCACTCCTCAGGCATCTTGTTCGATCGAAAGATATTGTTGAACATCTTGGTTAGCATACTATAGCTATATCCTCGAGACATCTCCACACCTTGATTGGGATAGGCCCAAAATTTACTAAATTTACAACTACTGTTTCATGGTTGTTCCTGTATTAACTTCATTTGATTGTGTGTCTATTCCATCAGTTCCCTGTCAGAATTAGATGTATAGCTATCAAGCTATGTAACTGTAATGAACATCATTAGCAGGTTATGATATTCATTATACAAGTATAATTGGATTAAACCTGTGAATATAAGAAACCTTCACTGTTTTTGTAGACATTGTTATAGGAAAACTTGCTCATTCTACTTTGTTAGCTTTCTGTTATTGCATTCATGTCAAATACCACTCAAAGATATTGCTATTATTTGGAATGAAGCTTCTTGCCAAATGAAGGGCTTGTCCATGAGCATCTGTACAAGATCATGTACCTTTCTTTTCCAACTAGTTTAATGCAATATGAGCAAGGCCCTGTCTGGGTAGGTGGGATTTGGATCCATATTCTTTAACTATACTGAGCAATCACCCACATCCTAACACCCCCCTTGTCTGGAATTTCTCTGTAACTATACCTTAGCTTCCATAAGTGCTCTGCTTGTATGTACTCTCCTGTTTTACAAAATCATCATATCATAGTGTCTGTAGACAAACTCTAATACTCCACCAACCTTTTTTTTTTACATAACCACATTAGATTTATGCTGATTTTAGGTCAAACCCTGCAATTTATTTTTCTAATAGTGTTATTCACTCTCTCTCTCTCTCTCTCTCTCTCTCAGATATGCTGGTGCTGTTTTTGCGGATGCATGCTTGAAGGGTCTGAATGGAGTTCCGGACATTGTAGAGTGCTCTTTTGTGCAATCAACTGTGACAGAGTTGCCATTCTTTGCCTCCAAGGTACTTAATGCATAACTGTCTACCTAAATTTTAGCTATGTATTTATCATATGGTCAAAGTAAATATCTGTGGTTCTTGTTACCTGCTTTTCTTTTTCTGTTGAAGGCCTGTAACCTTGTACAGGTTACCAACGTTTAAATTACGATAGTATAATTTGTTTCACAGTTATTTCTGACTCCCTCCATTCCAAATTGTAAGTCATTCTGGATTTTCTAGATACATAGCTTTTGCTACGCATCTAGATATATATTATGTCTAGATACATACTAAGAGTTATGTATCTAAAAAAAATCAGAACGACTTACAATTTGGAATGGAGGAGGAGTATATAAGTGAAACTCTTAGTTCTGTGTCCTGAATTATTTGTGGTTGGAGGCGTTAAAAGAACTTTCTCATTGTTCAGTTTTACGTTTATAATACCTTTTATTTTATTATCTCGATGTGTCCGGCATGTCTTATGGATTAATGGGACTGGAGTACTGAACCTGCAAACCAATTGCCATTTTGGTGCATTGAGCATCCGTGTTGCATGTTAGACATCCGGTTCCATATTAGCAAGTTCGAGTTACCAGGCTTCTATTAAAATATGAAAAAAATGTTAAGAGCTAGCTTATGAGTCAGCCATTGCGGGTGCCCTTACAGGACAAATGAATTAGCTTTAGATAATTTATCTTGATCTAAATCTCAAGTGATCTTGACTGGAGGGTGTAAAAACAATGTGTAGTTATTGCCACTGTCTTTACCTATGCTAGTTGGACGGGTTCTGGTTCAGCATTGCTCTTGATTTTGTTAGTTTTTTTTTCCCTCACTATGAGATGGTCTTGGAGTTCTAACATTACTCCCTTTCATGTTACAGGTACGGCTCGGCAAGAATGGAGTGGAGGAAGTGCTTGGTCTGGGTGAGCTCAACGACTTCGAGAAGAAGGGGCTGGAAAACCTCAAGGGCGAGCTCAAGTCTTCCATTGAGAAGGGTATCAAGTTCGCCCACGGGAACTAGGCAACCTGCTCGGCTTCTAACAATTGATATCCCTTGCATTTTTTGTTTGACTGCCTTTTTTCTGGAACCCTTATGGTTGGCGCAATGAGGCGTAGTGGTCCATAATAAAACCCAGCGGAACGAAGAAAACGCGTACCAGGAACAGTTTGCAAACACCGGTGCTTTTTGTGCTGAGCCACCACTAGTTGAGCCGTGAGGGAATGGAGAACAAACTTTCCACTTGCTCATTTCCGAGCGCTTCTCTTTGATTGTATGCATGTTTTGGACTCGTCTGGGCGTCTTGGCACACACGAATCCGGTCGCTGGAGTTGCTGGATACTGGTGTGAAAAATCCAAAACTGCTGTTGTCGAGATTTTGCAGCGATTGGAGTCTGATCGGAACTGTTGAGCGGGACACCTCTGAGGTCCCGTACTGGATCGGTTGTCCGGAATGGTACGCAGATATGCTTACACATTGATGATACTAAACGCGATTCTTGGATGCTTGTTCGTATGGGGCTCTGGTTCAGGGCATATACAAAGGATCCATTTGGCAATTGGCTGATGCATTGATTTAGGTGTGGATTTCTGGTTGGAGGGTCTGGAACGAGCGATTGGCTGATGCATCGATTTGGCAAGGCATGAACCGGCACGGATGGATAGTGCTGGATGCTCAAGCGGCTTTGCCCAACACGCTCCCAAAAAAGTAGAAAGAAATGTCTTCTTTTTTTAGATGATGTAGCACGCTGGACTGTATCCATCGTGAAAAACGAATATGGGATGTTTCCCGTTTTTATTGGTTTGCTGCAAACCATCGATGTTATGACCTACATACTGAGCAAAACCGGTGCACTGGTCTTGGGGCATGTTTTGATCCATTAGCACTAAAAGATAGCTAGCTAGCAGTTAATAGCCGTTATTTTTTAGCTTGCTAATCTTTATTAGGAGACCGGCTAGATTGACGGTTGGACAGTGGATTGAAGGAACTTATAAACTATTAGCAGCTTTCAGCTAATAATTAGCTGCTAATTTTTCAATGCACTGTCTCTAATTGTATCCTGTCAACTCTATGGAGATATGATACACGCGGTGGAATTAAGAACTCGTGTGGTGGAGTTAAGAACTCGTAGGCAAAGCGGTAGCCACGATGACAATGCAGCTTGGCGTTCTCTGGTATAATTCAACTTCTTTTTATACACTCTCTCATGAATGCTCCATTCTGGCGTCAAAAGTTAATCCAAAAATTGCACCGGACCATAATATTACCTCCTTTTTAATTGAAAAACTGTCATAAGACGTGCTACGGTTGGATTAGCGATCAAAAATTTTCTACAACATGAGCAAACAGGTCGACCCAGCACACCTGATATCATTTGTCTCCATCAGTGCTACTGTCATCGAAGTAGACCTGGAAGCTAGATTTAGCATGCATATCTCTGGCAGCTGGATCCTTCCATAGTTCTATGTTTATTCAGAATCATGTTACACGCTTGAAAGCTACCATTTTGGTGTGCCAATCAACGTCGTCGTCAACTCATCATAGATAAATTTCACCAAAAACGAAAAAGGGTGGCAAATGTCACAAAAAAAACAGAGTGAAGCAGGATGATGATCAGATCTTGGACGGGACAAGCAACTAGGCTTGCACGCAACCAAGTGACACATGCACTTGTACCTCCATTCTTGTTGCCAGGCCAGGCAGATCGTCTACCTACCTGCAGGGGTTTGGGTCCCGTTTCCCTACCGGCGATCACACTGCGCTCACACTCCAGTTTTCTGATGCACTCACAGGATCGGAAACGTTTTCACAGCAGAAAAATTTTGTGACTGTTCGTGCACACACCTGACCTGACGTACGTAAGAACGCCATGCATCAATGCAAACAGGCTAAAGTGCATCACCGGCATGTTCCTATTTGGAGCGTACGTGTAGATGTTGGCTACAAGCCAAGATCATTTTGTCGGAGACGCAAGGTCTCACTACCAACATTTCGTTGGCGCATCTAGTTTCCCGTCTCGCCGGTCATTTTCCAGCTGCACGATATAATACACTTTCTTTTGGCACACTGAGATAGAAGCATTTCAGAACGAACATAGCAAAGCCGTTGTCATCGATCTCATCGACGCGACCTGCATCTATCTAGTCTATCTAGTGATATATATAAATACACCCCATGACCACAAGCAGCAATGCAAGCCGAAACGAAGCTACAGCCAGCAAACAGTCTGAACCAAACTCTAGCTAGTAGCCAAACCAAAGGCGATGACGCTCGGAAGCATTGCCAGCCGGTGGCGCGAGCTCCAGGGCGCGGACTCGTGGTCGGGGATACTGGACCCGCTGGACCTCGACCTGCGAACGAACCTCATCACCTACGGCGAGCTCACGCAGGCCACCTACGATGGGTTCAACCAGGAGAAGCGGTCGCCGCACGCCGGCGCGTGCCTGTTCGGCTACTCTGACCTGCTGGCCAGCTCGGGCGCCGCGGCGGCCGGGAGCTACACCATCACCAAGTTCATCTACGCCACGTCGGCGCTCCCCGTGCCCGAGGCGTTCCTGCTGCTGCCGCTGCCGGACCTGCTGCCGGAGTCGTGGAGCAGAGAGTCCAACTGGATGGGGTACGTCGCCGTCGCCACCGACGAGGGCGTCGCCGCGCTGGGCCGCCGCGACATCCTCGTCGCGTGGCGCGGGACCATACGCAGCCTCGAGTGGGTCAACGACTTCGACTTCACGCCCGTGTCCGCCGCGCCCGTGCTGGGATCCGCCGCCGCCGCCAACCCGGCCGCCTTGGTGCACCGCGGGTTCCTCTCCGTGTACACGTCCAGCAACCCGGACTCCAAGTACAACCAGACCAGCGCCAGAGACCAGGCAAGTGTTAGCTCTGCTTGCTACTGCTACTCTATATATATGTACTGATGACTACTGAGATTCAGATCGACCATTTCCCAGTTCTTTGACTTCGTCACCTAAAAATCACCAAAGTGTTTTCGACAAATTAACCTTCAATCTTCTGTAAACATTTCACTCATTGGTGAAAATTGTTCACCGTGAAGAATTAATTCGTGGCTGTACGTTAGAGTCTAGGCACATGCACATTGCATGAATGTTCCGGTAGGCCCTACTTGTCAGGCACTGATCATTGGGTCTGTTCGCTGGTTGGTTTTTGGGCTGGTTGGCTTAAACTTGCATCCAATTAAGCAACGAGTTAGCTCATGCGAAAAGGAATGCATTGATGGCTTAAATTTGTTGAGAGGCATAAAAGTTGATACTTAAGCAACGAGTTACTGTAAAAATATGTTTTTATAATTAATATAATGATACTTGTTATCATAGATATTAGTAATTTTTGTATAGATTTAGTTAAATTTAAAATTGTTTGACTCTTTGCCTTTGGCAAGTGAGAATTGCATTCTCTTTAGGATGAAATGGAGTATTACCAAATCAGATGCTTATCACGTACTGTGCAGTGCTTAGTGAAGAACCACATGAATGAAATATGATATGGTGCAGGTCCTGGCGGAGGTGAGCAGGCTGATGGCACTGTACAAGGACGAGGTGACGAGCATCACGGTGACCGGGCACAGCCTGGGCGCCTCGCTGGCCACGCTCAACGCCGTGGACCTCGCGGCCAATGGTGTGAACGCGCCGCCGGCGGGCTCCTCGCAACCGCCGTGCCCCGTGACGGCGTTCGTGTTCGCGAGCCCGCGCGTCGGGGACGGAAACTTCAAGACGGCGTTCGCGTCGTTCCCGGACCTGCGGGCGCTCCACGTGAAGAACGCCGGCGACATCGTGCCGACGTACCCGCCGCTCGGGTACGTGGACGTGGCCGTGCAGCTGCCCATCGCCACGGGGCGGTCGCCGTACCTGAAGCAGCCCGGGACGATCTTGACGCTGCACAACCTCGAGTGCTACCTGCACGGCGTCGCCGGCGAGCAGGGCAGCGCCGGAGGGTTCAGGCTGGAGGTGGACCGCGACGTCGCGCTGACTGACCAACAACCCGGTGCCCGTGGACGCGCTCATGGACCAGTGGGCCCCAGGTGCCCGTGGCCATGCACGGTATGTAGTGGCGCCAGGAACAAGTTCATGGTCAAGGGCGCCGACGGCCACTGGGCGCTCCAGGACTTCGAGCAGATCTGATCAGATCAGAGATTTGGCTCGCACATTTATTATTATTTTAACCCTGCTCTCTTAGGCTAGAGTTAGCATGCATGATGTATGTAGTATATATATCTGAATAATGAGTGCCAATAGGCAATACGGCATGCATGTATTATCATTCAGGTTGTGTGTGTGTGTGTGATGCTTCTCAACTCTTCCTCCTACGAACCGGAGATTGCGATGAGGCTGGAGTCAAATATTATTTATAAATAAATAAACCATCCTCTGATTGTGATTGTGTCTCATGCATGGTGCCATAATTCTTGGCTGATTCTTCCTACCGTATAGACGGCACTGAACAACAGCGCTCTGAGGTGCACGATGATTTCTGAACCGGAGAAGGCGGACGCGTCCTCGTAAACAGGCCGATTTTCTTCTAATAACGGATTTGTTCCGGCTTCACCGCTTCAAAAATCTTCAAATCAAAGAATAAGTATGAGACTACAGATCATCTCCTGGTGGGCTGTGTCTACTCCAGGGAAATTTGGACCAAAGTCCTCGGAGCGGCCTGTTCGCTGGTTGGTTTCTGAGCTGATTTATTGTGAGAGAAAAACACTGTTGGCTGACTGGTTTGGACTGGCTGAAACCAACAAACGAAGAGGCTTGTTTGAAGGTTTGGTGGCTTCATTCATTATCAGCCCCGATTTTAGGAAAGGTTTTGATTTTGACTCGCTGGTACTGCTCATCTCATGGTCTGTCTGGAATGAGCGCAACCGTCGCCGTATTCAGGAACGAATCAATGCAGCCACACAGCCTGCTGTTACTAATTCTGGAAGAAGCCCATGCGTGGATTCAGGCCGGCTACACGTCGCTAGCGCCTCTGCTGGTGAGGGCGGTGCCTTAGGAGGGTGTGCTCTATACCTTGCGGTCGCAAAATTGTACTTTGTAATAGGAAGCTGTAGTATTCTTGGGAAGCCGGGATTTGGGTAGCTTCGGTATTCGTCTTGCAATGCCGTGCTTCCTTTGTCTCGGTTGTATCAAACTTCTAGCTCCTTTCCTCTCAGGTCTGATTTGGATCCTTAGAATTAAATTCGTTCTAATAAATTATAATTTAGACATATATTAATTAGGCTAATATGGTTGTATATGAAATATATTTGTATATTATTGTTAGCCATGCAAGAGAGATGCTTATATGTTGTATTTCTACTATAGAAAAACGAGTTGAAAAGTGTGATATAAGTTGCAGAATAGAAACATAACATGGTGATCTATAAAATCAATTTCCATCCTCCACCCTATGAATTTGAGATAAGCTTATATGTGAACTTTGGAAAATTGTGGAATCTCAATTTAAAGCCAAATAACCTAATTCATTAAGTAGATTCTAATTCCTCCTAAATGAAGGAATCCAAATGGCCCTTAATAAAATACTTGCGCTACGGCGCATGTTCGTGAAAAAAAAGATTAAGTATGAGACTATGACTGAAAATCAAAACACAAAAGGTGTTCGACATAAGTGGATATATAAGCAATCATAAAGATCATGCAAAGCCTCTATGGGACTGTCAGCAGGCACCTGAGCGACTCCCAAATTTTTTTTTTCTCTTCATGGAACATCTTTTGCTAGAACATACAGCCGTTCCAGGTCAAAAAAAAAAAAGTTCAACTGCAAAGGAGTCATGAAGTGAAAAATGTTCTATACTTTGAAAGGGAAAAAAATGGTTCATTAAGTAGTAAGTGGGGAGATGCTAATTTACAGGTGCCTGAAAAGTAGCCAGGCTCTCAGGCGCTTTACAGTTGTTGGATTTAATTGAATGGCTGGATCATCGCCTTCAATCTCTAGCATAGCTGCTGCAAGGTCATTAACCACCAATGGGGCAGTCTAATGCAGCAAGGTGAGGCTCCACCGCAGGACACGGGGCCGCTCGCCCACTGGTCTATGCACCTCAGCGCCTGTGGTCTGCAGGTTGGCCGAAAGCAGGAAGCAAGCAGCGGAGTTGCATCGCTGAATAGTACTAAAAACTCAGTCGCCTGATAGATAGGAATCGTGAAGTGGTAAACATATATAATTAGCGACATAAATCATTTTTTAGTTGCTTAGGTGACATAGATATAGGGAACATCCCCATGCATAACCAAATGACTACTTGTCAATCGATTGTATGGGTTTTGTCCTTTCCACACAAAGCTGCCTGCATGGCAAGAGTTCGTTCCATCCCTTCGCCGTCTACTCATCATCCTCGTCCTCCTCGCAATCCATCAAGCTCCAGCGCCCGTCGTCGGCCTCCACCATGCCCCTGTTCAGCGGCACCCACCACCCGGGCGGTACCCCATAGTCGTCCCGCAGCGCGTCGTACAACTTGTTCACCAACGCCACGTCCCGCGCCACGGCGAGCTCGAACCCACCGCGCGCGCCCCGCGTGCCCGCCACGCCGTGCAGGTACACCTCGAGGTTGTGCCAGGTCTGCTCGCGCCCGGGGCTCTTCAGGTACGGCGACTCCCCCGTGTCGATCGCGAGCTCCGCGCCGACGTCGTGGTAGAACACGATCGGGTACTTGGGCACGACGTCGCGGGCGTTGCGGACGCGGAGGAGCCGCAGCCCCGGGACGGCGTCGAACCGCTTCTTGAAGCCGCCGCCGCCGACGCGCGGGCTGGCGAACGCGAACGCGGTCACCGGGAAGGCGGCCGCGCCCGCCGCCGCCACGTTGTAGCCGTTGGCGGCGATGTCAAACGCGTTGAGCGTGGCGAGCGCCGCGCCGAGGCTGTGGCCCGTCACGGTGATGCTGAGCTCCTCGTCCCTGTACGTGTCCACCAGCCTCCGCACCTCGCTCAGCGCCTGATGCCGTGCGCTGTCCTGGTTGTGGCTGGACGCCGGGTCGGTCGAGGTGTACATGGACAGCCATCCACGGTGCACCATGGCGTCGCAGGCTTGGCCGTCCCCGAGGAGGCCTCTGGTCGGTACCATGGGGAACTCGAGGTCGTCGGCCCACTCCAGCTTCTGCATGGTGCCGCGCCACACGACGACGACGTCGCGGCGGCCCAGCGCGGCCTTCCCTTCGTCGGTGGCCACCGCGACGTAGCCGATCCAGTTGGACTCCCTGCACCGGCGCGACCTGGACACGGACCTGAGGATGAACGCCTCCGGCACGGCCACCGACGACGTGGCGTACAGGAACCTGGTCACCCGGTACGCGGCGGCGTGCGCCAGCAGCCGCACCCGGTCGAAGAAGCGCGCCCTGGCGAAGCGGGACAGCCCCGCGTGCGGCGACGCCCGCTCGCGGTTGAAGGCGTCGTAGGTCGCCTGCGCCATCTCGCCGTACCGGAGCACGGTGCGGCGCAGGTCCAGGTCCAGCGGGTCCAGCAGCCCCGACCAGCCGCCGTCGCCGCCGCCGCCGTGGAGCTCGCGCCACCGCCGGGCCGTGTCGCCGAGGCCGCCGTGCTGGGACATGTTGCCTTGCTGGTGCTTCTTCTGATGATCAGCTTGCTCAGCGTGGTTGATCTATATATGGAGGACACAGTGATGGTAGCTTGCTTGGGTTTGCTTCTGATGACGAGGATTGCAAACGGCAAAGGCATGACACGCACCGTGCTGGGACTGCGTGATGGAACGTACATGCTTCGTGTCCTGCTGCTTGCCCAAACTGGGCAGGGCCGCAGGGCGAACAGTGTAGCGGAGCAAGGTGAAGTGGGACACGCTTCGTGTCCTGGTCACGCCACACACACAGTACAACGCGTGAAGGTGCCATGGCTATGCATTGCAAACTGCATGCACCCACATCTGACGCGAGCAGGGGCAGCATGTTCGGTTGGCTGGTTCGTTTCGTTGCTGGTTTGTGAAAAAGTACCGCTGGCTGGTTTGTGTGAGAGAAAAATACTGTTTCGACTGAAAATTTACGATCGCTTATGACAAGCCACAGCCAAACGAACAGGCTGACTGATTCTTGGCTGCCCTGAACTCCTTTACAGAGAGAGAGAGCGCGCGCGCGCTTAGGCGGTGGGCTAGATCTAGTCCAAACATCCTCTGAAACAGGACCCAAGGCCGAGGGCTTTGTTGGGCCAGCAGTTCAGTTCCATGTATGCTGTTGGTGGATTCGGCTGTCACAAACAGAGCTTAGATTTCTTTTTTTTTGCCGGCTCGGTTGAACCAACTAGCCAACTAGGATAGTACTTTCCTAAAAAAAAGTAACAGTAGTTCTTGTATGAAATCTTTTGAAACTTTCACCACCGACACGGAACCTCAAAATTTAGTTTGGAGATATAAATTTGATAGCGTAGATTTTCCTTAAATAACAATTACATAATCACGGTGTTAAAAGGAACTTATAAGAAAATACCTAAATAAAGAGTTCAGATAAAACTTGATTAGTAAAGGTAAGAGCAACTCCAAGAGATTACCCAAAAAAGGACAAAATTCATGATTTAGCTATTGTCTAAAATAGAAACCTCAAAATAAAAAAAATAGAACTCTCTATTCTGCCATTGTCCATATTCAAAAAATGTAGAGACTCGGCAAGTCGGAACACTAGCTTTTCAACCTAGCAACCATCGTCCGCACGACTTGTCTTGATATAGGACATTCAGAAATGCAAATTCAGCTTCGGCAGGTGGAACAATGATTAGAAGCAAATTGCAAGAAGAGAGAGAATCGGTGTGCTCTCATGACATAAAGATTGCACGCATGTACAAGAGCTATCTAAGTCGGACACTAATATCTTGGCACACCTAGAAAACATATTTGAAGCACTTCAAATGCCCATGCCACTTCCTCACCCTTCTCTCCTCCATTCACTGTGTTCTACGCCTTGCCATCTCAACATGTCCGCTCGTCGAGTCACTCTGTCCCCGTCTTTCTAGTCGAGAAGTTTTGCATCACGATTGATGTTGATAAAGGAGAAACAACCAAATACACAGCCTGTTCGGTAGGCCATAAACGATCGTGGATTATTTACTGTTGGTTGGTTTGGTGTGAGAGAAAAATACTATTCCAGCTTATAATCCACGGTCGTATACGAGCAAGCGAACAGACTGACAATATGTCGATTCAATGATTGTGGTTTACATCTGACGCCTATCAAGGTAGAGGCCTAGAAGAGGAACAAGTTTCGTCAGCCAGTATTAAGGCATCCACAACATTAAAAGTCAAGTTACTAGCTCTAAGCCAATCTCTCCAATAATGTTAGCTTTTAGCAATGGCTCATCGTATGATTAGACTCACATGATACTCTCACATGTTCTCAAAATATGTGTATGAGTCTAGCTCTTACCCAAGAGCTAGTTTCTCTCTCTTCTATTAAAATATAAAAAAATATTTTAAAGCTACCTTATGAGTCACCCATTGCTGGTGCCCTTATAACCGAATCACTAAAAGCATATCTACATTTGATATTTTACATGAAACTGGTTCATTGATTCCTCAGTGCGCATGCGTGAGAAACTTACGAGCTAACTCATCATTCATCTTTGGGCCTTTTCATTCGCAAGAATCTATCACAAACAGAAACAAATATGATCACATGATGTCCGACAACAATGCAACAGAGTGGCATGGGGGCAGATCACCAGTGATGGCTCCGCGGTTTCTTTTGAGAAGGCTTGGGGAATTGATGGTGTTGGGGCGATGAAAGGGCTCATCAGCGGCTGCTTGTGGCAGTAGTTGCTCCAATAAACATGAGCAGCATTGTGATGGATCTAGCTATGTTTTAGGGGAAAATGCAACTATGAACTAGGCGCAATCAAATGTACAAGATAGTCCAAAAGTTAAATCTAGAAGATGACCCGGGAATTGAACAACTTCTGAGTGACTTGGATTGTGGTTTCTTTGAGTATTAGAGCTCATCAAAACAAAACTGAAAACTACCTAATTTGGCATCGACCAAAATTGCACAACCAATTGATTGCAGCGGGAAGAAAAGAAAGATGAGAGACGACTATGGAGAGTGTGTACCAATAGATAGATACAACAGGGCTCACGGAGAAAGAATTGATGCAATCAAACAAACAAACAAAATTATTATAAAATATTTTCAAGTAAGAAAAACTCAAATATTATAGCAAGAAAAGCTAGCTACCCATACTATTTGCACAGATTAGCTTACTAATTTTATTATATATTTGACTCATTTTTACTAGATATAGAGGGAGGGAGTAGTAGTTTCAACTTAGTAGGGCGGGATAGACTTACATGTCTTCACCCGCTGGGGGCAAATCTGGTTGCTTAGAGTGGCCAACACGCCAAAGGATAATCACTTTCACCAACCGGCGTTTCCATGGATCGAATCTGCCATTGCCCATTTCAGCATGAAGACAAAGGCTAGATAGTGCACTCGATCTCATGAGATCCTTTGCGTCCATACTACTCCCTTTCCCTCGCCGATATATAATCCATGACGTTCGGTCTAAGCGTCGTAGCTCCCTGGCTGCCAAAAACATTCGGTGATGTACTAATGCGGCTGATAATTAATTAATTGCTCCGCCAGCGACCGGAATTAGCACAGCACGGCAGCTTCGGCATCCGGTCTCGCGATGATGGCTTGTTTGTTGACGCATAGGGTGTGTTTGTTGCCGATATATAATCCGTGAAATAAGTCAAAATATTATTTCGTAGCTCCCTGGCTGCCAAAAACATTCGGTGATGTACTAAAAAAGACAAAAGTCATGTGGATTTTTTTTTTCCCAGCCTATCAGGCGGTTGGTTTCCGCATGTCGCCAAGCCAGAGATGCGGCGTGCCACAGAAATTGAGGCCGCTGCTTGCTTCTGGCTGGTGTTGTGGCGTGCCATACTTATCTAGCCGGAATGCATGTACAAAAACAAAGCAAAGCTCGCCAAATGTCTGGCGCGGTATTTGCTCGCCGCAAATTTGGTGGAGCCGCTGCGGCAGAGTGGGGTCAAGAACCAAACAGAGCTTAAGTGGATTCGTGTAATCCATGTTTAAATGAATGTAGAAATAAGTTCGGGTCTATTTAGTATTAAAAATTACTCCCTCCATTCTCTTTTATAAGGCATAACTTGATATGACACGGTCTTCTAAATTACACTTTAGCCGTTTATTTATTTTATATTATATTATTTGTACTTATAAACTTATGGTAATTGAATAGTAGATTTAATTACAAATCTAACTATATTAAGTTTATATTATGATAATTAGAAATTATTAGTCAAAGATTTTGAAGTTTGAATCTTGGTATGCGTGTACATATTATAAAATAGAATGAAGGTAGTAGCAGCCAAAGTTAATGCTAATAAATTAAGCATTAAGCATGCTAATTATTAGCTAAAGGGCTAAACCGATCAGACTTGGGTGGGCCGAGGCTGTGTTTAAAATCTTTTAATGTCTGTCCAGTAATCAAACTCTTTTCTATCTTAATACAAAGACGCACAAATCATTTACGTGATCGAGAGAAAAAAAAACTATTATTAGTTCTATTAGCAAATTTAGAGTTGCTGATATGTGCTAATAGTTCAGCCTGTTCGCTTGCTCGTAAACGATCGTAAATTTTCAGCCGGGAACAGTATTTTTCTCTCACACCAAATCAGCCAGCAGTAAATAATCCACGATACGATACGGCCTCCCGAACAGGCTGCATATGCACTTTTAACTCACTGTACAGCCACTTATTTGTAGGTGGATCTAAATAGCCTCCTACTAAAAATTAGCTTGATAAGAATTAGCAGTTATTAGTTAGCTAATTTATAGTGCTAATACATCAAACAGACATTAAGTGATAAGCCTAGGCCGGTGGATTTGGTCAAAATGAATTTCACCTCTCATCGTGGCTAAAGGATGTAATACATCTCATGCCAATCCACATGTCACCCTCGGTTGAAGAGTTTCTGTATCCACTTATATAGGTAGCTATACAACAACAATAAAGCCTTTAAGTTCCAAATAAGTTGGGGTAGGCTAGAGTTGAAACCCAGCAGAAGCAATCTAAGGTTCAGGCACGTGAATAGCTGTCTTCTAAGCACTTCTATCTAAGGCTAAGTCTTTGGGTATATTCTATCATTTCAAGTCTCCTTTTATTGCCTCTACCCAAGTCAACTTCGGTCTTCCTCTACTTCTCTTCACGTTACTATCCTGACTTAGGATTTCACTACGCACCGGTGCATCTGGAGGTCTCCGTTAGACATGTCCAAACCATCTCAACCGGTGTTGGACAAGCTTTTCTTCAATTGGTGCTACCCCTAATCTATCACGTATATCATAGTTCCGAACTCGATCCCTTATTGTATGACCGCAAATCCAACGCAACATACGCATTTCCGCGACACTTATCTGTTGAACATGTCGTCTTTTCGTAGGCCAATATTCTGCACCATACAACATAGCAGGTCTAATCGCCGTCATATAAAACTTGCCTTTTAGCTTCTGTGATACTCTTTTGTCACATAGGGCACCAGATGCTTGCCGCCACTTCATTCACCCTACTTTGATTCTATGGCTAACATCTTCATTAATATCCCCGTCTCTCTATAGCATTGATCCTAAATATCAAAAGGTATCCTTCCTAGGCAGTACTTGACCTTCCAAACTAATATCTTCCTCCTCCCGAGTAGTAGTGCCAAAGTCACATCTCATATACTCAGTTTTAGTTCTACTGAGTCTAAAACCTTTGGACTCCAAAGTCTCCCGCCATAACTCCAGTTTCTGGTTCACTCCTGTCCGGCTTTCATCAACTAGCATTGCATCGTCCGTGAAAAGCATACACCAAGGGATGTCCCCTTGTATGTCCCTTGTGACCTCATCCATCACTAAGGCAAACAAATAAGGGCTCAAAGCTGACCCTTGATGTAGTCCTATCCTAATCGGAAAGTCATCCGTGTCTCCATCACTTGTTCGAACTCTAATCACAACATTGTTGTCTATGTTCTTAATGAGCCTGATGTACTTTGTTGGGACTTTATGTTTGTCCAAACCCCACCACATAGCATTCCTTAGTATTTTTTCATAAGCCTTCTCCAAGTCAATAAAAACCATGTGTTGGTTCTTCTTCTTCTCCCTATACCGCTCCATAACTTGTCTTATTAAGAAAATGGTTTCTATGGTTGACCTTTCGGGCATGAAACCAAATTGGTTCATAGAGACCTGCGTTATTGCTCTCAAGCGATGCTCGATAACTCTCTCCCATAACTTCATAGTATGGCTCATCAACTTAATTCCTCGGTAATTAGTACAACTTTGAATATCCCCTTTATTCTTGTAGATCGGTACCAATATACTTCTCCTCCACTCATCAGGCATCTTGTTCGATCAAAAAATATGGTTGAACAGTTTGGTTAGCCATACTATAGCTATGTCCCCGAGGCATCTCCACACGTCGATTGGGATACCATCCGGTCCAATCGTCTTACCTCCTTTCATCCTTTTCAACGCCTCTTTGACCTCATATTCTTGAATTCTCCGCACAAAGCGCCTATTGGTGTCATCAAAAGAGTCATTCAACTAAAATGTTGTGTCCGTATTCTCACCATTGAACAATTTGTCAAGATACTCTTGCCATCGATGTCGGATCTCATCCTCCTTTACCAAGAGATGCTCCCTTTGATCCTTAATGCACTTAACTTGGTTGAAGTCCCTTGTCTTTCTCTCACGAACCCTAGCCATCCTATAAATGTCCTTCTCTCCTTCCTTCGTACTCAAATATTGATAAAGATCCTCATATGCTCTACCCTTTGCCACACTTACAGCTCGCTTTGCAGTCTTCTTTGCCACCTTGTACTTCTCTATGTTGTCCACACTCCTGTCATGGTACAAGCGTCTATAGCACTCTTTCTTCTCCTTAATAGTTCTTTGGACTTTTTTGTTCCACCACCAAGTATCTTTAGCCTCGCCTCCATTTCCTTTGGTTACTCCACACACCTCTAAGGTCACCTTCCGAATGTTGGTTGCCATCTTCTCCCACATGTTGTTTATGTCCTCTTCTTCCTTCCAAGAGCTCTCTTTGATAACCCTTTCCCTGAATACCTCTGACGTCTCCCCTTTCAGTTTCTAGCACTTTGTTCTTTCAATCTTAGCTTGTTTATCCCTATGGGCACGCACCTGAAAACAAAAGTCTGCCACCAAAAGCTTATGTTGAGAAACAACACACTCCCCTGGTATCACCTTGCAACCCAAGCATGCTCGTTTGTCCTTTTTTTTGTGAGGACAAAGTCAATCTGGCTAGAGTGTTGTCCGCTACTAAAGGTCACTAGATGAGATTCTCTCTTTTTAAAGAAAGTGTTGGCTATCATCAGGTCAAAAGCTACCGCGAAGTCCAGAACTTCCTCCCCCTCCTGATTCGTACTACCATACCCAAAACCTCCATGAACTGCCTCGAAACCTGCGCTTGTAGTACCTACATGCCCATTAAGATCTCCTCCTATAAAAAGTTTTTCGCTACTAGGTACAGCTCTAATCAGGCCATCTAAGTCTTCCTAGAACTGTCTCTTAGCACTCTCGTCGAGGCCTACTTGGGGGCATACGCACTAATTACATTCAAGACCATATCATCAATGACAAGCTTGACTAAGATAATCCTATCTCCTTACTTTCTCACTCCCACCACACTATTCTTGAGGCTCTTATCAATCAAAACTCCTACTCCATTTCTATTCGCAATTGTTCCTGTGTACCAAAGCTTGAAACCTGTATTGTCCACTTTCTTCGTCTTCTGACCCTTTCATATAGTCTCTTGAACGCATAATATATTTACACGTCTTCTAGTTGCGGTATCAACTAATTCTCTTAACTTACCTGTAAGTGACCCTACATTCCAACTACCTAAACAGATTCTAGTTGGTTCGACTAGCTTCCTTACCATTTGCACCTGTCGACTCAGATGTGAAGACCCTTACTCATTTTTCACTACACCCGGGCGCCGATGTAGCGCGCCACTAAGGATGCGACGACCCGATCCTTGCTCACTTGACACCATGCCCAGATCGCGACACAGCGCGTCACGAGGGTGACGACCCGACCCTTACTCATTTAACACCGTACCCGGGTTCCGATATGGCGCGTCGATAAGAGGGTTACGCCCCAACGGTTTTTTTTCGGGTTTTATCCCTATTAGAATGGCTAGATTTAACGTTGGCTCGTCACGCCTATCACAACTCTTCTCATTTACCAGGGCTTGTGACCTGCTATGTTGAGACAACATAGGCGGAGTTATATAGGTAGCTATATATATATATAATAATAATAATTTCCCTATATATATAATGTATACAAGATACTATAATGCTATTCAGCCTGTTCGCTTGTTGGTTTCAGCTACGGCTTATCAGTCAGTCAACGGTGTTTTTCTCTCACAATAAATCAGCACCAGCCGGGCTTATCAGCCCAGAAATCAACCGGCGAACAGACTCATTATATGCGTCTCAACAACCAATCAAACAATACTAAAAAAAAACACTCCTATTTTTTTTTCCATGCTACTGTATCCACCCAAGCGTACTTTCACTCATCCAAAATATAATGCGGCCAAGTGAGACTGTGAGAGCAAGTGAGCAACCATGCAAACACAAGCCGAAGCTGCCTGCGCTCTGCACCACGACACGACAGTACGACACACACTCGCAAGGTAAATAACAAGTGCTCCGAGCCGAGCGTGAGTTGAGTGAGTGAGAGTAAAATGAGCAATCAAGTGAGCGACACCGGCTGATCGGCCGCTCGTCGCGTGGCGGGAGTGAGATGCCATCATTCTCGTCTGGTCTCTGCCCGAAACCAACGGGTTTATCAGTGAAGTGATCTGCATCGATGGCTCTGTGGGGTTTGCCGCCGACGAACCGGCCGGAGTACGTGTCGGGCCATTGAGTCAGCAGAGCACAAGTACTACTAGAGACTTGAGAGCGATGCCATGGCGTGCACGTAGTACGGTCGTGTGTGTCGCCGTGCGTGGGTGGCGGGACCTGACAACCGACGACGTGGCGCCATGCCGCCATCTACCTGGGTTGCTTGCTAATCATTCAATCATTCCCTTAACCACCGTTGCTAATGATGGATCTTCTTCTTGTCTGCACAGCATGCAAAGGTCTACTCGTACATGTACATGTATCACGTGAGATCTGTGCGGCGACCGCGCTAGAGCGTGTGCGTGCGTGCGTTGGCCGCTCCGCCGGCCGGAACCACCGCACAGCAACGGTAACGGTTGCTCCTAGTACCTCGTAGTCGTAGCGGCTCCCCTGCCTTTATTTCCTCGGCGCGGCGTGTTCCGTGCAGTGCCATTACTCCAACTCTGCGCTTGGTGTACAATTTGAAACCAGGCGTCCCGGCCAGTAGCTGTAGGAGCGCTGTACCTGTCACCAACGCATGGCATGCATGGCGTAGTACGCACCTGGTGCAGAGCTGGGTGCGTTGCATGCCTGCATCTGCATGGAGGCACGCCTAGCTAGCTCTACATAGCTACAGTAAATCAACAGCTATAATAGTATTTTTGCCCTAGCCTGCCGAACAGGCTCAAGAAAGCCCGAAAAAGGGCATCATCGGTTATAGGGCATCTCACTGAGCTGACAAATAATAAACAGATCAAGGAACTGAGGAAAGGAGGAAAAGCAGTGGTTCAGAACATGCAAAGCAGATGCAGTTGTGGATTGTCTGGGTCCGGTGGCGATCTCGTGCCACCCGTGGCAGTGGCGACGTGGCGTGCCAACGCTTTTCCCCAATTCCCCCCAACGTTCATATTCCACCCCCAACGTCCAACGAGCTGAAGCTGACGAGTATATATATTTTACCACCCAACACTTCACTCCACGCTCCACTATCAACAGCAGCATTCATCACTCCCAGCACTAACAGACCAAAGACCATTCCTCGAACGCCGTGCCCCACTTCACCTCTCTCTTTTAAGATCCCACGACCCAACCGCACGCCAAGAAGCCTAGCCTACTACAACACCGACGACCACCACACCAACGACCGTTCCTCGAACGCCATGCCCGTGGCGCAATCCTAGGCGTCCATTTCGTATTCCACGGCCGGCGAAGCATCAGCCAGCAGCCAGCCATGGTGGCCGGCCGCGTCAAGGCGGCCATGGGCTTCCAGCGGAGCCCGGCGACGCCCAAGCCCGGGGCCGCCGCCTCCTCCACCTCCACCTCGTCCTCGCGCAAGGCGCCGGCGCCGCTGCAGCTTCCCGGGTCGGCCGCGGCGGCGGGGCAGCCGGAGACGCCGCGCCGGCGGTCGTCCGGCTCGCCAGCGGCGCCGCCCGGGTCGGGGTCCAAGGGCGGCGGCGGGCCGTTCTCGCGCTACTTCCCGCGGTCGTCCGCGCAGGTACAGCCGGCGCGCGCGGCGGGGCCGCCCGAGCCGCCGCCGGGCCCGGGCCCCGCCGCCGTCGCCGACCTCGCCCGCCTCGTCGAGGAGCTCCGGGAGCGGGAGTCCCGCCTCCGCACCGAGCTGCTGGAGCACAAGATCCTCAAGGAGACCGTCGCCATCGTGCCGTTCCTCGAGACCGAGCTCGCCGCCAAGAGCAGCGACCTCGGCCGCTGCCGCGACGCGCTGACGCGGCTCCAGGACGAGAACGCGCGCCTCCGCGCCGAGCTCGACGACGCCGTCGCCGCCGCCAGGACCAGCCAGCAGCGGGTTGTTGAGTTGGAGAAGGAGGTGGCGGATGTCAAGAGGCGGCGGCGGCGGGACCCCGACCCCGAGCCCGACCATGATGACTGCTCGTCGTCGGTGTCGCGCTACAATGCGGCGAGGAACGCGGTCGTGCCCGGGCTGTCGATTGTCCCTCCTCCCGCGCCTCCGCCTCCGCCGCCTCCGCCCCCGCCAATGCCGGCGCCTCACAAGTTCAGGTCGTCCTACTTCTCCGGCTCGTCGCGCGCCTCGCCGGCGAACTCCTCGTCCAGCTCCTCCTCGTCGGCGCCATCGACGCCGACCTACTCTTCAGACACCGCGGCGTCGAGAAGCCGCGTGCCGGAGCTCTCCAAGCTCCCGCCGATACCCGCCCCACCCCCGCCTCCACCTCCACCGCCGCCGTCAATGCCGGCGCGCGGACGCCGCAGCGCGAGCTCGTCACCGTCGACCTCGAGCAGCAGCAGCGGCGGAGGCGGAGGGGCGGGGCCTCCTGCGCCGCTGCCGCCACCTCCACCGGCGGCGAAAAGGAGCTCCAAAGCATCGTCCCCTGCGACTTCGGCGACGGCCCCGGCGCCCGCCCCGTGCGTCAGGCGAGTCCCCGAGGTGGTGGAGTTCTACCACTCGCTAATGCGGAGGGACTCCAGGTCTAGGGACGGCGGCGCTGCCGGCGACGCTGGCTCCGGTGGGGGTGCCGCCGCCGCGAGGGACATGATCGGCGAGATCGAGAACCGCTCTTCTCATCTTCTCGCGGTAAGTGTTCGATCGATTTACTCCATCATAGTAATGGAAATGGAAATGAAGTGTTCGATCGATAAAATTCGTTCATTTATCTTTATTAGTCTCTACTCATAAAGTAAAATTCCCTTGTCTTGCCATTTTAGACCCATTCCCCACTCATCTTGTATTCTTGTTTGGCAACGTCGTCATCTACTTGACCTGCCATTTTTGGGGAAAATTTTCTCAAAAGCGAAAGCTTTTTAACATATTGCCTTGAGTGGTTCTGAAGTAGCTGTTGCACTTGCTGATAAGGAGTTGTTGTGGAGAGATGAACAAAAGAAAGGTGAGCACCAGAAAAGTGATCGTCTTTTCGAGCTTGTGAGCTCGCATACGGCCGTCTCAGCACCAAATACAGTTGAAACAGACAATCGCCTTCCATGAATTCGTGCAAGAAATCCGTGGATTCCTGTCTGCGTTTGTCTTGGAATTTTACGGTCGATGACGAGCAGAGAGGACGAGGGAGATGAACATGATAGGAGTAGTCGAATAGGACAATGTGTAGTTGGGAACAAAAAAGAAAGCTGCAACCTCTTCTGGTCCTGGGAATCAATCGAAACAGGCTCAGTGTTGTCAGACTGACTCGTGGGGCCCAGACACTGTGACCATTAGCACAAGTGCTGATGCTGCCACTGATAGATAAAAGAGGAGTGTAAAAATGACCTGAGACAGGGAGTGCTGCTTTTTTTTCGAATATAAAAAGCTGTAGCTTTTCCCCAGCCGAAACCTCGAGGCCCAGCTAGCCGTTGGAGCCTAGCTAACTCGACCGTTGCTTCGCGCCATGTGTCTGCTTCTGTTGCTGGGTTGTTAGTATTTGAACTTGCTTTGATTATTGGGCCCTTGATTATTTGGTTTGTGATGAGAAACACAAAAAAAATTCTGAACTGATTAGTTTGATTGGTGATTGCAGATCAAATCGGACGTGGAGAGGCAGGGCGACTTCATCCGGTTCCTGATCAAGGAGGTGCAGGGCGCGGCGTTTGTCGACATTGAGGACGTGGTCACCTTCGTCAAGTGGCTCGACGTCGAGCTCTCGCGTCTGGTGAGCTATCCATTCGATGTCCCCGTCACGAATTCTGCCTTAACAGCGACCAGCTAACTTTGTTATCACTGGACGCTGCGCGCATGCAGGTGGACGAGAGGGCGGTGCTGAAGCACTTCGACTGGCCAGAGGGGAAGGCAGACGCGCTGCGTGAGGCCGCGTTCGGCTACCGCGACTTGAAGAAGATTGAGTCGGAAGCGTCATCGTTCTGTGATGACCCCCGGCAGCCCTGCTCTTCTGCTCTCAAGAAGATGCAGGCCCTCTTCGAGAAGTAAGTTACACTTTGTAGCTTTTGGTGTCGGCGATACATATTCAGTTGTTTTTGCTTGTTCTTGTGCTCATCGACGTTTCGTTAGCAGGTTGGAGCATGGAGTGTACAGCCTTGTGCGTGTGCGAGATGGCGCGATGAGCCGGTATCGTGGGTATCAGATCCCATGGGAGTGGATGCAAGACACCGGAATTGTTAGTCAGGTACTGCAAGTTAATTAGTTTTGACTAGGAAAAACATGTTGATTGAGTTAATTCATTGGATTTAACCATTCTTCCTTTTCCCCCAAAATATTCTAAATGGTTAGATGAGCTGCTGTGATTCATGCACTTGTAGACGAATAGGGCAGGAACAAAATACATAATTTACTATGAGACGCACTCAAGGTGCGGACAGGAAGAATTTTGGGCAATTTGGTGTTTTGGGACCAATAGTAGCTTTTTTGTTTCTTGTTGGGATATGCTAAGAAATGCACGTGTGAGCCAAGGGTTCCCGTGAATCTATTTTGTTTCTGTATGATGATGTTTTCTGAATATCAGGGTCAAATTAGTACTGTGCTGTGCTGTTATTTGGTCAGGCAAATGTTTTCTGTCGTTTACAACTTGTGGTACCAACCAAAAATAAATGCACGCAAACTTGGTATTTTTGGGACCAAAAAAGGCCATATCAACTGTGGTGGCCATGTTCTGTGAAATGCTGTGTTAGTCAGGGATTCTCGTGAAACAATTTTGTTTCTGCATGCCCCCCTCTGAATTTTTGGTCCAGAAGCATGGTTCATGAATTTTGAGCTAAACAAAAACAAAAAAAAGGCAGCAACACACTGTTACTCTATTCTGGCTCATGTTAGACATTTTAATTTAGAAAAAAAAGTGATTGGAGGCAAATTACTAGTTCCCCTGTTGTTTGTTTTCCATTCAATTACTGGGATAAGCTTAAGCCCTTAAACCTAACAGCAAATATACACTTGACCAGCCCATTTTTGTGGATACAGTTATATCGTTACAGAACTTACTTCCTAAAACATAAATGGCATTTTGATGACAAGCTGAGTCTTAATATGCAGATGAAATTGCAATCAGTGAAGCTAGCAATGAAGTATCTGAGAAGGGTTTCCTCAGAGCTTGAGGCCATACAAGTTGGCCCTGACGAAGAGGAACTGGTGCTTCAAGTAGTTCGATTTGCCTTCAGAGTACACCAAGTAACCACTCCACTTACTCATGTACGTCGATATGCTCTTCAAACTTGTATGTTGTGCTCAGCCCTACCATACCTTGCAGTTTGCAGGGGGTTTCGACGGTGATACGATGCGCGCCTTTCAGGAGTTGAAGGAGAAGGCGTCAACCTTCCAGCAACGGGAAAGCCAAAACCAACATCTGCAACAGCAAAGGCTCACTGGCAGAAGTTGAAACACATGTATTTATAGCAGTCCATCACTATAGCATAGTGGAAACGTCTATTTACTTGGCCAAATGCTATATCTCACATTCTCAGTCATCTTGTTGAGTGGCATGAATGCTGCCCTGTGTAGTGGCGTGTGCCTCACAGCCGAATTCTTTATTTTTAATATATAAGAGCATGTAGGAGGTCTGAGCATGTATTTTTTATTTTAGAGATACATGCACTGTTGATCTTGATAAGTTTCGTAATCTGACATATCATCAATAAACAATCATGACTAACTTCTGATATGCTTTTGTATCACCAAACAAATACAAATGTATAGTGGACCAAATTACGTGGAGTTTTGCAGCTGATATGAACAAGAGCATTATAAATATAACGCATTAGGATAGATGATAAGAGTCCAATAAAAACCAGTGCGCTTTAATAATTAAGTTGAACATAAATCATTGCCGGCTAAAAGGATTATTTGTTTATCGAGCCTCAGGCTTCTTCTCCATGTCCATGGCACTCAACGCATTCAGCTAATCTTTGGCTTCTTGCATTCTCTTTCACATTCACTATAGAACTGATGTTCTTCAGCACAAAGAGGTTTCTTTCCATCATCCAACAACTGAAAAACATTAACGTTATACAAAATTAGCCTAAGAAGTTACTAAAAGTGCTGAGCAAATCGAACGCAATCTACAGGTTCTGCCAGGGTGTGTTTGTTTCTCACCTCTAAACTTTAGCCCTTATCACATTGAATATTTGGACATATGCATGGAGTATTAAATATAGACTAATTACGAAACTAAATACATAGATTGAGACTAATTTACGAGATAAATTTTTAAGCCTAATTAGTCCATGATTTAACAATGTGGTGCTAAGTAACATGTGCTAATGACGGATTAATAAGGCTTAATAAATTCATCTCGCGGGTTATTGAGGACTTTTATAATTTGTTTTATTATTACTATCCGAACACTCGATGTGACACCCCACGTGACATCCGATGTGACACCCCTAAACTTTAGCACTTGATTTAAACTTCAGCGTTTCTCCCCCCATGTTCTTCTCCTCGTCTTCGTCCATCTCATCTTCGTCCTCCTCGTCTTTGTCCTCTTCGTCTTCACTGGTGTGTTCCGAAGGCGCTTTAGACAACGAGTATTCTTTCAATTTCTGAAAAGACATTAGGATGCCTGATCTTAGTATACTTTGATCATCGATGCAGATTGGGGAATATCAGGGATTATAAAAGGCATGACAATAGTGGGGTTCGTGTGAAAGTTCAAATGACTAATGCATGTTCGCTTGGCTGATAAGCCATGGTTGAAAGTACTGTTGGCTGATTTATTGTGAGAGAAAAATACTGTTCGTTGACTGAAAAAGCACGGCTTATAAGCCAAGCGAACAGGGCGTAAAGCATGGCAACAGGAAAAGCAATTGAACGCACCTTTCCGAGGGCCTCTAACCCTTCGTCAAACGGAAGATGAATTAGACCAAACCACATCTCCCCGAGGAGGTCCAAGTCGTATTTCGTAGAAAAACTTGGTAACATAAGAAGGAAGGCGTAAACAATTACGAAACCGGGATACTGCGATCCCTGGCATCGCCGCTGCCTTCACCTGATGGGATGCCTGCCATGCTTGCTCTCCGGACGGCCACCAAGGCGCCGCCACTCGAAGCTAGGCTAGGGTTCGCCGGACGCCGGTTTAGGGAGAAAACACGGAGTCGCGTGCGGCTTCCATCCCCGACTCGTGACCACCACTGAGCGTGGGGGAGAGGAGTTGGGAGCAGGCGTTGTTGGACCTGCGGGTGAGAATATGGGCCGCTGGATCTCGTTGGGGGGCTTCGGGTAGGGGAGGAAAACGAGTAGAAAGATGTTATTTTGTGGTGATTTGCTGTATATTGGGTATATTGGTGTTCAAGTTCGCTGTATTTTTTTCAATATACAGACTTATATATACACTACATCTATGATTTTTTTTGCTAAAAACTTTCGGCATGGCTAGCGCCCGGACGGATGCGCGCATCTAGACGCCCGCGCAACCTGCCCCATCTGCTGATTCGCCCTGCCCCTCATGCACACCCTGCCCCCATCGTTGCGCCCGCGTGTTCGGACGACTCGCATAGCACACGCAGTCTGTCCCATCCATCTCAATTCGACCCGCCCCCATCCGCCTGGTCATTCGCCTCGCCCCGCACGTGCACCCCGCCCTGTCACACCCCGACCGACAGCACCCGGGGCGCTGCGAGCCACATCCGCTAGCCCCTGGCTCGCCAGCGCTCCATCCCGGCGCTTGTGCCGTGCCACCATCATTCCTTGCGCCCCCTAACTCTTCGAACAACATGAAACACATGCAACATGAAACACTTGAATGCAACATAGGTCTAAAATAGATGAAACATTTAGTATATACACTTGCAACATATGTATGCAACATCCAGATAAAAACATGAGCAACTTGCAACATGAAAAACACTTGCTGCAATATAAGACTGAAACAGATGAAATATTTTAAACATATTGTTGGAACATATGTGTGAAACATATGCAACATCCAGATCAAAATATTTGCAACATACGTTTGGAACAGAGAAAACATTTTGAACAAAGCTTGCAACATGCCTCTGAAACACTTCTAACATATGCAACATTTGCAATATCCCCAATCTACTTTTGCAACATCCATATGAAACAATTGAAACATACCTATGAAACGTCTGAAACACTTGAAACATGCATTTGTAACATAGGCGAGGGGGAGGCCTATGCCGGTCGATTCCGGTCGTCGGGGTGGTAGCCGACGGTGTGTGGCGGCGCGCGAGCACCACTAGCATTTGGTTGTGCTTGTGGGTGCCCTTGGCCCGCCCGGGGATGACCCGAGGCGAGCTGCGACGAAGCATCCCGACGGCGTTGGGGGTTAGGGAAGAGGCTAGGGAGGCACTCTACTGTCAGCGGATGTGAGATAGAGAGCGAGAGATGAGGAGAGCGGAGGCAGCACGCGCAGGATGGGGTGTGGCGATGCATGGCCACGACGCGCGGGTCGAATCCACGCGGGTCGGGCGCGCGACGGGTGGGGCGAGCGAAGGGAGGGAGCAAGTGTCATGGGCGAGTCACGCGTCGCAGCCGGGAGCTAGTAGTAGCACGGGTGCAAGCGGTGAGGCGGAGTGTGGCACGCGACGTCCGGACAGACGCTCACGTGGAAGCATTATTGATAAAATTTAGATATTCAATTGAATACCCTTGAATACTGGTGGGCCCGACCCTAGCTGGATAGCATATCAGTTCAACTACTGAAACACCGATTCAGTATATAGTAGAAGCTGGCTAGGAGGAACAAGGACCTGGCTAGATGAAACAAGCTGTAATTTTAATTAATAGAGACAAGCTGAATGAAACATGAAACAATGATCAAACATGAAACTCTTCTTTCAGATATCAATTGTTATGGCATATGAACAACAAGTCGTACCTGTATTGTAATGCTTCCTTCATGGAATGTATGGTGATATCTTTCTGATAACTGAACTTATATATTAGCTGTTTGGCACCTATTGTAATGTATGGTCTGTTTGAACCAAATATGTTCCTTTGAACATATCATTTGTGTTCTGAAAATGAAGAGCTTGATCCATTTTCTATTAAATAGCAACACAATGGTATACAAAAGGGTTTTCGTGATTTATCTTGGCCATATGGAAAGCATTAAACCTATGCCCATTGTATGACATGTTTTTTAGTTGTCTGTATATCAGACTCGACTTATAGATGACACCTTGTCCATGGGTTGTACATGTCCTAAGGCATGAATACCAATGTAATAAAAGGGCTTGTTTGGAGGATGTGATAGATGCAACCAAATCAACTCAACTCTTGAATGAAAAAAAACATCCAAGGTTCTTTCTGTATTATCTCAACTCATGAATGTAAATATATCGCATAACCACACGTGTGTGCATGACTACTAGTATCTAGAAAAACCTTACAATTTGAACAGAGGGATAGTATATCTAGTAAGGTCAATTTAATTCAAAACTCTTGTCATAGCATCTCTAGTTAATCTAGATCACCAAGTTAACACGGTTTGACTGCTCAGGAGGGTAGATCGAAACTAGACGAAAAAAAGTATGCTTAATCGCACGAATGCTGGAACAACCGATCATACCAACCTGACTCTGATTATAGCCAAATTAACTGGAGTTCTTCAGCTGATATGAACAAAAACATTATATAAAAATAATGCATTAGAATAGATGATAAGAGTCCAACAGAAACCAATGCGCCATAATAACTAAGCGGGAACATAAATCATTGCCGGGTAAAAGGATTATTCCGATTATTTGTTTCTCGGGCCCTCAGGCTTCTCAACGCATTCAGCTAATCTTGGCTTCTTGCATTCTCTTTCACATTCACTATAGACCTGATGTTCTTCAGCACGACGAGGTTTCTGTTCATCATCTATCAACTGAAAAACATTAATGTTATATACAAATTAGCCTAAGAAGTTACTAAAAGTGCCAAGCAAACCGAATGCAATCTAAAGATTCTGCCAGCACAAAATCCAGTATGCTAGCATATATATCAGTTGAAATTTATACAAGTTAATACAAACCTTCAGTCTTCCTCTCTCCATGTCCTCCTCGTCCTCCTCGTCGTCCTCCTCATCCTCGTCTTCGTCCTCCTCGTCTTCGTTGGTGTGTACTGAAGGCGCTTTAGACAGCTCGTGTTCTTTCAATTTCTGAAAAGACGTTACGATTCTTGATCTTAGTATACTTTGATCGTTGATGCAGATTGGGGAATATCAGGGATTATAAAAGGCACGACAACAGGGTTCATGTGAAAGCTCAAATGACTGAAGCATGGCAACTACAGGAAAAGCAACTGAACGCACCTTTCCAAGGGCGTCCATCCTTTCGTGGAATGGAAGATGACTTAGGTCAGACAACATCTCCCCGAGGAGGTCCTTGTATATGTGGGAAAACGTGATAAAAGAAGCAGGGTAAGGCGGAAACCGTTCCGAAAACCAACTGCTATTGCGGTCATCGCCGCTGCCTTCACCTGATGGGATGCCTGGCATGCTTTGCTCTCCCTCAAACGTCGAAGGCGAAGCAGATGGCGGCGGGGGTAACAAACTGTGTTGCGTTGCGCTTGCGCGTTTGAGGAGCCGAAGACCTGGCCGACGGAAGGACACTCTATACGGTCCTCGACGGTTTCCAAAATGACCCTATATACGGCCCACGACGGTTTCCAAAATGTTCAGCGTTTTCGTTTTAATTTTTTTTTCAGCGTTTTATCAGTAGTGAAGCTGGCAATGAAGTACTCCTATATCTGAGAAAGGTCTCCTCACATCTTGAGACCATACAAGTTGGCCCTGACGAAGAGGAGCTGGTGCTTCAAGGAGTTCGATTTGCCTTCGTTTTGCCTTCAGAGTGCACCAGGTCGCCATGGACCTCGCGGCGGATGCCCATACTTGCTGCTCGTGTGGACCCTGCCACAAACTCGCAACATCCAAGGTGATCTTGCTAGGTTTGCTTCTCTCTGATGCTTGCACTTTATGTGTTTGGTTAAATGCAAGTTCTTCAGGCCACAAAATTCGTTGCACTTGCTTTCGACATATTTCAGTATATTTGTTCATTTTCCTTGGTTACCATCTTCCAGGTTACACCGTCTCAACTAGACCAGTTTCGCTGAGGCATTTGAAAGAATCAGTATCTAATTGAAAGAGAATCTTTCAGACAGTAGTGATTGGAGACCAATGCTATGTAATAGCAGTTTTTCTCTTGTGCAAGCTTGTCTGATCATGTATTCCATTCTTCCATGTATATCATTGCATTGTTTACCCTCCAACACCTTTTGTGCTACACATCAGCTTCCATATAGTACCTCCTAAAGGTTAGTGGTGACTTCGTGAAATTATTTATCTTCTGATAGGCTAATCCAAAGAATATGTTTACACCAAAATTTGACCAGCCATAAAATATTATATTTTAGGAGAAGCATGATGTCCAAAGTCTCCTCACGTGAAGATAAGGAAGACACAAGGAAGCTTTATTAGCGGATTCTACAAAAGGGAAAATTGGAGTTCATATATCTTAAAATTTTCTTTTCTTTTAGATTTATCTTGTTAGGCAAGTTTTGTACTAGATCACCACGTGACCAACTAGGATTGTTTTAAGCCTCAGGGTATAAATATAAATCCCGGCTATTGTAATCAGACATCAATCCAATCAATACAAATTACTTTTTTCGGCTTTATGCCAACTCTTAGGAGTAGGAGTAGTGTAGATCTCGGCGAGTTCTTCAACAAGCAGGGCTGCATCGGTCCGACCGACCTCCGGCTTATCTGTAAGTACCGTCATGGCTTATACTTCCGTTTGTAAGGTTACATCGGTTAAGTTCGACCTTCACTACGAACTCTAATATAAGCTAGTTATCGATTCTTATCTAGTTCAAGTACGGCGGCATCGGTTAAGTTTGACCTCTACTGCTCGAATTAGATCAATGTCAAGTTATCGGCTCTGTCTAAGGGTGGCATCCTTCGGGTAGATTCATTAAGTTACCGATCTTGCTGATGTTCTTATTGTCATTAGTTTTCAGCAACATCAACCTGTCCGATCGAGATCGATCTAGATCGGCCTCATATCCTTTTAGTCCGTCGTTTGCTTTATTACAATACGATGTTTCTTAGTTTGAGCGATGGGTTATGTTTCATTGGCTGTTCTACTTCGATCTTGATCGTGCATAGCACACGGTTAAGGCATGTCCGATCTTGAGGAGGTTTACTGGCTAGTTAAATCTAGTCTATAGTTCGCTATTATGGCTGTAACGATCCGATCGATCCCCACTAATGACACTTTAGATCGGAGGATGCTAGTTGGTAGATTTGTTTTCAATCAGGCGTGACCTTGACTGTTTGCTATACCTGCATCGGCAAAATAGCCGATCGCCCGCACTTTAATGCCTACAGTGTGTTTCCATGATTCTGTTAAATGTGAATAGATATATTTACTCTGAAGGTTTAATTTGTTGTCTTTATCACGACTGTCATTGACCCGGTCGAACTCCACTGTTAGAGATAACAGGTTAAATCTGATGAGTTCATAGATTTGTCCATGTTAAATGGTCGATTGTTTACATGTTTTAGTCCCCTTTCCACCTGAATCGGCTATTTCAGCCGATTCGCTTAAGCTTTTACACATATAGCATGCCTTTCGGAAAGCCTGTCAATGTATAGATGATTTTACGGATTCTTGGGTTTTAGTTTGTTATTATCATCATAGCTGCCATCGATCCGGTCGAACCTCACTATTGATGGTAACAGATTAGATTCAAAGCGTTTGTAGATCCATTTATACTAAACAGTCGATTTATTTGCATGTTATATCATTTCTCGTTAGATTCATCGGCTCAATGCCTTACACTGGTAATACCTACCTAGCTGATGATTTTACTTATATCTGCATGCATTGTACTTGTCAACATAAGATCAATCATAACTCACGAGCTTTACAATCCGTAACGGCCGATTTCTTCGCGTATCGGTCGTTTAGTCGATTTTTCCCGTCTGGCTGCTCCCGAAGCGGCACACTTGAAACTGTCTGGCCAAAACCGGTGTGTTCCACCTTAAATTACTGATAAACTTTCTCTCATTGTCAATTACAGGTCAAATTGACTGGCACGTCTCGGGAGGAATTCGCGGGATCGGCTAGCCTTGCATTGAAGCCAAGCGGATCTCCAACCTTGCTCCATCAAACAAATCCTTCCGGCTTACTGTGTGCCAGGCACATCGACACGTTTTTGCGCCGACACATTGAGTAGTAGGTGATTCCAAATTTCTGTATTTTATTAAGGCTGAATGGTGAATGCCATCGAGTGGTAAATGATTCCAGCGCTGTCAGATTTGCATCTACCTCATACCTGCTGCCATTGCTTTTTCTAATAAAGACTGAAAGGAGTTAGAGGGCAAAAGTTTATGCAATACTACTATTAAAGAAACATGTTTCGATGATGAATACTATGATCTTTCGGAAAAAAATGATGATTACTATTAACGGAACATGCTTCAATGATTATGTCAGATTTCTCCTGTTTTATCACGGTTGTATGGCATGTATGTTTGATGGAAGACTGCAACTATAAAATTTGGTCTTTATCATTTTAGTTATCCCAGATTTTTATAGGTGCTCTTTATTTTCCTTTGTCAATATAATATTTTTTTCCTTGGCTTATTACAATAGTGCAGGGCTTTAGAAACTATAGTGTAGCAACTAACTGGCACTTTCCTTGCCTAATTTTCTGAAGGTTTTTTTTTCGTAGAATGCGCAAAAGGCTTGCGTATCTTTGTATTAAGGAGAAAAATGAGTTTTAATACAACGCAAGGTTTATAATACCGGTAAGAAAAAAAATTTGGTCCTCAGCGATAAATATGAAATTTGGAAATATCAGCTATATTTCGCCGAAATTGTAAACCCTTTACAACAACGCGTCTCATTAAGAGGCGCACTAGGGGGGAGATAAGAGATTACAGTGAAGGCTTGGCCCACCCTAGTTGAATGAGAGAATGATTTACGCAATTACTCGCTCCTTAAACAACCTATGTTGGTAGCCCCGGCTTCGATCCATTGGCCCACAGTTTGCCGAATGGTTACGAGTAGATGTTGCACGGAGGCAGACGCTCCACAGAAGCAGCGAGCATTACGCTCCTTACAAAGTTCCCAGACTACCAGCGCGAACAAAGAGTCGGCACCTCTTCTTGCTTGACCGTGCCACCGAAGACGCCAGGAACCTACGATTGAGGTGTCAACGCCGAAGCTGACAAGGATGTTCCACCACACCTCTCTCGAATAGGAGCAAGAAGCCAGGATGTGATCTAGTGTCTGGCTCTTGATCGCAGAGGACGGCCAATAGACAATGCAGGGTATAACAGATGCATGGGACGGCCAATAGACATTCAAACCTTGAAGCTTCAAGAGTTGATAATTATTCAAAGATGATAAGAGTCTAACAGAAACCAAAAAATAATTAAGTTGAACATAAATCATTGCCGGCTAAAAGAATTATTTGTTTCTCGAGCCTCGGACTTCTTCACCATGGCACTCAACGCATTCAGCTAATTATGGCTTATTCGCTTTCACATTCACGATAGACCTGGTGTTCTTCAGCAGAGAGAGGTTTCTTTTCATCATCTATCAGCTGAAAAACATTAATGTCATACAAATTAGCCTAAGAAGTTTACTAAAAATGCTGAGCAAACCGAATGCAATCTACAGATTCTGCCAGCACAAAATCTGGTATGTCGGCATATCAATTGAAATTTACAGAACACTATACAAACCTTCAGTCTTCCTCCCTCCCTATCCTTCTCCACCTGCAGTATTCCTCCCTCCCTATCCTCCTCGACTTCTTCCACCTCATCTTCATCCTCCTCGTCTTCGTCCTCCTCGACTTCGCTGGTACAGCTGGTGTGTCCCGAAGGCGCTTTAGACAGCGAGTATTCTTCCAATTTCTGAAAAGGGGTTACAATGCTTGATCAGGGGTTAGTATACTTCGATCGTCGATGCAGATTGGGGAATATCAGGGATTATAAAAGGCACGGCAATAGGGTTGGTGTGAAAGTTCAAATGACTGAAGCAATATGGCAACAGGAAAAGCAACTGAACGTACCTTTCCAAGGGCGTCCATCGTTAGATCACTTAGGTCAGACAACATCTCCCCGAGGAAAGCTCCGAAACAATTTGAGAACAGAAGTAGAGTAAGGCGGAAACAGTTTGGAAAAAAACCTGCCTTCACCTGATGGGATGCCTGCCATGCTTGCCTCAAAGTCTCAAACGTCGAAGGCGAGGATGGCGGCGGCGGGGTAAGGCTATCTCCAACAACAACACCAAAAATACAAGATCCATTCGTCCTTTGGGTAGCGCTACAGGCAAAAGATTCAATACATATTCGATATCTTCTCCAACAACAAGACTCAAAACAGAATCCTTTCTGTAAATGGGTTTCCAGGAGAGAGGATGCCCATATTTAAGTTGTGCCTCTTAGGCAATACAAAATAGATTTCTCGTATAGATACTTTGTTGAAGACTGATTTTGGGTTTTTTGCTACCTATTTTAGGTTTGAATGCCCATATGGGTTTATCGTTGGAGACACTCTGAGTGTGTGTTGCGTTGCGAGTTTGAGGAGCCGAAGAAGACCTGGCCAACGGAAGGGCCCAGTACGGCCCACGACGGTTTCAAGATGGTTAGGTGCTAATGGGCCGCATTATCGATGCCAACTAGGATAAAAAAAAGCATGAAGTGGTTACACGAGAAAAGCCGAATTTGCAGATCGACACGAGCACTCAGAAAGAATGGTGATCACCAAAATAAAAGGGAAAACTTGAACACTTGATAATCGAGTTCAGCAAGGCAAGCTCTTGGAGCTAGAGCTCGTAACCAGCAGCTTAACATTGGTCAGGTCCACGGACGCCGTGGCCCTCCTTAGTATAGACATCATGTTCCTATCGAGGCTCTGCCTCACAATCTTGCCCACGGTGGTATCCCGGCGGCAATCCTTCGCCTCCCGGCCGTCCTCGCCGGCGACGTCGTCGTCGGGGCACGACGTGCCGCCGTCTCCCTCCATGCGAGGCCCCGAGTGCGCCCTGATCCTGCTGCTCTGCGGCCCTTCCTCCTTGAACCACTGCAGGATCTTGGCCGCCCGCCTCTGCGCCAGCGGGCTGCCGAGCAGCGAGACCTCCAGGAGCGCCTGCACGACGCCGAGCTGGCGCATCCTGCGCCGCAGCGCGCGGCTGCCGTGCGCGAGCACCATGGCCAGGTACGTCGCGTGCTCCTGGCACCGCGCGCTCTCGTGCCGCGTCATGGCCTCCAGGACCGCCCGCGCCGCCGCCTCGCCCTCCTCCTCCTCCTCCATCGCCTTCCTCGCCGCCGCGCTCGCCGCCGCCAGCTCCCCGAGGATGCACAGCACCGCCTCGGACGTCTTCCGGTCCAGCGACAGGGACAGGGACAGCAGCGCGCGCACGGCGCCGCTGGAGACCACGTCGCGCGCGTGCTCGAGCTTCTTCGACAGGTTGCGGAGGGCCGCCAGGCACGGCAGCTTCGTGTCGGACGGGACGTCGGCGGCGCTGAGGGTGGCCACGAGGAACGGCAGGAGCTCGGTGGTGGAGAGGGGGAAGTCGGTGCTGGCCAGTGACGAGATGGAAAGGACCAGCAGCGCCAGCTCCTGGCTTCTCGACAAGTCCTTCGCGTCCGTGAGCTGCGGCAGCTTCTTGAGCAGACCGGCCTTGACGATGTGCACCTTATTTCTGAAAACCAAGAGCAGAAGCTCATCAGCACTTCAGCAGATAACCAAAATGGCAACAGATTTCAGATGGACAGAAAACATACTGCAATGTGGAGTTCAGAGAACAATTTTGCCCTTTTCTCAATTACCTAAAGTTGCAGTGCTAATAGAGCACTACTTTTTTTCAATCGCCTAAAATTGCAGAACAGAATGACAAGAGATGGGATAAAAACATGCTGTAAATTCAGAGAAAAAACATACTGTAAATTCAGAGAAAGGCCTTGCCAGTTTTCCATCAACTACTCAAATTGCAGTACTAATATGTAATACGCAATTCAGGAGAAACAATACAGTAATATATGGATCTATTCATTCTGAACCCATGAATTGTTGAATTCTAATCCAGTCAGTTAGACGCTTCTTGGAGCATTCAGAAGGGATGGCTTAATGTCATGCATCACGGTCTATTGGATTACGGTCTGTTCTATCATTCTATCATCTGCGTGCTTCACGGGTGCCATTGTGGTTTTCAGTTTCCTTCCACTGTCAGTGTCACCATTGGCATTTGGCAGTCGATGCAACACCACCATGCCGTGCAGGCAAATTAGCAACGAGTGCAAGTCCACATCAACCCTAGTACAAACTGGGTACGTAGGTCCAAGTTCTCAACGTGGGGGTGTCACACACATGGTGTCTGTCTTTTCCTGACGCACCATGTATATGCTTGTCACTATCTGGGACCCATGGCCATATCCACATGACATACCAAATATGCATTATGCTAAGGGCCCGTTCGTTTCCAGCCCGGAATGGCCTGGAACTGTTCCGGACCTGGAACCATTCTATACTTTGTACTGGGCTGGAAATGTTCCTGGCCATTCCAGGCCGAGAATGCATAACCGAACGGGCCCTAAGGGGGAAAAAATAAAGCACAAATGTCTCTCTAATATAAGAGCTACTCTGTAGCTGGTTTCGTCAAAGTGATGAAACCAACGAAAAGAAACACTTGACTTGGGTCCATTTTGTTTGGCAAACTTTGTCTGCAGAAAACAAGGGAGGCGCTGAAACCTGAAAGAGCTGAGCCTGAGAGAGTATATATTGTACGTTTGGGCTGCCTAATACCAACCAACAAAGTTGAAAACTGGAGCCGGATAAAGCGCTGACATTATGTGTTTCTGGTCAATTATTTTGTCAGATCAAATAACAATGGCGCGAGGGGACTCTGGCAGTGGCAGACGCAAAGGTTGGCCCGTGATCGTCTAACACTTGTTTGGATGCGCATGTATTCGTTTAAATCACATATGTTGAAGTTGATTGGAGTGAATTTAAACTAAATTCTATTTCATTCCACTCCAACACATTTAGATTGAAGTAGATACACATTCATCAAATAAGGCCTAATGGTTTGTGGAAAGCAGCAACCGGCAAGAATTGATGGGCGTGCATATTGTTTAAGAAGGACTTTGACAAATGCTGCTCAAAAGGTCAAAGCAGTTTGAGAGAGATTTGGCATGGCAGAGACAACCGGCCAAGGGGGGGACACCTTTGTCAAGGCTAACCAGTTCTGATCTGTCAATCCTTTGTTATATGGTTTTGCGAAAATTGTGAATGTAAAGCATCGTGACTGACTACAGCGCAGTTTATGTATATATGTGCGCAAGTGCAGCAACCCAGACCCAGAGTTTTTTAATTCAAGCGAAATATATAAGCAGCGTCCTAAATTCAACTTCTTCGAGAAGGATCGCATGTACTTTCTGACGTCAAGAGTTCTTTTTTTTCCCATGGAGAAGTAGCAGTTGATGAGGACTTGAGACACAACTTGTTGACTCCAAAATCTGAACAACAGGTGGATTTCAAATTCAAAGCAAACCTAACCGTGAGTGAGGAGAAGAAAGGCAGCTGGACACTCCGGAACAGAAACGCTAAATCACTATATTCGAAAAGAAATTGTTCAAAAACGTGGCCCTCTTTTTTGCCTGAATTTTGGAAAAAGATCATTGCTCCCCAATTCAAATCTCATTCAGCAGAGCCATACTACGCTACTACCCACTCTGTTTTCCCTCCCCAAAAGAGTTTCTAGTCTAGTAATAAAATGGCTCAAAAGAAGTTGCAGGCGAGAAGAATCTCGAGGAAAGAACACACTGACGCACGCAACAAGCACCGAGAATCAGTGACCAACCTGTGCGTCCCTCTGGCGAGCTCGAGCAGCGCCCCGGCCGCGGCCACGCGCGCTCCCGCGGCGCCCCGCGCGTCAGCCAGCATGTCCAGGAGCGGCGGCACGACGCCGAGCTCGGGCAGGAGGCGCTTCGTCCGCTCGTCCGAGCGCGCCAGCCTCGCGACCTCCCCCGCGGCGTCCCGCCTCTCCTCCGCCGCCGCGCCGAAGCTGAGCCGCCTCACCGCGGCCCTCATCGACGCGGCGTCGTCGACCGCTACTGCCCCCATCCCCGCCACCACCACCACCAGTAAGGCCGGCTCGGTGGCGCCGGTGCATGCGCACGAACGCACGTAGCCGCTGCCGAGGTGGCCGGTGGTGGTGGTGGTGGTGTACGTTTTTGGTTTTTCGCGCGGGCAACGTAGCGCCGAGGTGGGCGCGCGGTTGGGTTGGGGTGGGTTAGGCTGTGTTTGGCTCGACACGGACGTTTTGTGGGGAAGTGCCCCCGGCGGCTGACGTGTGGAGCATAGGGTTTGTTTGAAGCACTTATATTCATCTTAATTTATATATGTTGGATTAGATTGGGTAAAAAATAATATAAATTTTACTTTAATTCACTCCAATATATATATAAATATGAGTGTATCCAAACGAGCCCGTAGAGGTTGGGTTCGGTTCGGTTCGTCCGTTCGGGCCTTGACGTGGTGGTACCGGTACCGCACCGTGACACCACCACCGGCACCGGCCGGGAAAGCTGCAAAAGTGGCGACGGCCGGCCGGCTTTGTGCTGTGTCGGGGGTGAGCCGCCTCGTGCTCGTGCCCTTTTCTTGTGATGACTTGTGAGCATGGCCGCCGCCGGCCAGCGTTATCACGTACGTAACGTACCCAGGGTACGTACATGCATGCAAAACCGATGTGTAGTACCGTGCTTCTCCCTCCGGGTACGTTGGGGAATCATGTCACTGTTCGTTTCGCTGAAAAAAAAGTTGAAATACTGTCCCGACTAATTTATTGTGAGAAAAAACATTGTTCGATTGAAAAGATAAGCTAAAAAGTACGGAAACAAGCGAACAAGGCCTATGGCGAGCTGTGCTTTTGACGAAAAACGATGTGAATACGCGCCTTTTTTTTTCCTGGCCTGAGATTTCCTAACCCGATCTTCTAAGAAGAATTATATCGTCGTTGCGATGACTGAATTGTGACATGAAAAACATGTCGGCTGCGTGCGTGGCCACATTTCCTTATGGTCGGCTTATTAGGCACTCTCTTCATCCTAAATTATAAGATTTCAAGAATTTTGGAGAGTTAAAACATCTCAAATTTGACAAAATTTATATGATAAGATAATAATATTTATGATACCAACTAAATATCATTAGGTTCTTCATTAATTATATTTTCATAGTATATTTATTTGATGTTATAAATATTTGTAATTATCTCTATAATTTTGGTTAAATTTGAGAGAATTTGACTCTCTAAAATTTTTGGAACGACCTATAATTTGTAACGGAGGGAGCATGAAACTACGTATGTACGGGTCCTTCTGCATACACGATGGTGATGTTACTCGTTAGGTATCGATGTACGAATTCAGTTTTGAGTAGCACTGCAACAGAATTTATTGCTGCTGCTCGATCAGCAAATTCAGTTCGAATGCAACCGTTTGATCTCAGGGCGTTTACGACGATGGTGCCATGGTAGCCATCTCAAGGCAAAGATGGTGAACGAAAATTAAGAAAAACTCTGGTGTCAAATGGCATGCTACAGCACTGACATACACTCTATTTTTACATATTTCAACCGCTTGATTTTCCAAGGGACCCACATCATCGGCTGAGTCTAATAAATATTTGGCTGAGCTTTGGCCGGCTAGCTGATACTCGCATGCTCATTGATTAATAAGCGCTGGTAGCCTGCATGGTGGGTCGGCTGGCTCGGACAGAAATGGTGGTGGTGGAGCATTATAAAAAAAAAAGCGTTAGAGATCCATTAGTGTAGTGGTGTGCTTGACAGTGACTAAGCTCAGGCCATTATCCCCTTGTTAGATAAGGGACGAGGTCTGAAATAAATTTTGTTATGATATAATAACTAGAAAGTTGGTTTGCTCAGATAGTACCAGTAGCTAGCCTTTATTATAATAACATCTAAATTTTTTACTTAAAATTATTTTAAAATAGTTCTTTATTTGTTTGTTGTAAATGTATTTTCTCTCTGCGCTTGCTCTGCATCATCGACACAAAAATCCAAAAGCTATTATCAACCAATCCATTAGCCCTCCTCTTGTATTTCTCTACTACTATTTTGTGATTATGCATTTTGTGCCCTTAACAAACCAAGGCATCCTTCAGTTCCTCTTGTTGAGCTCAATTTCTTGATAAAATCATTGTCCAAATCTCTCACCTATTGTACAGTTTTATCCCTCATGTAAATGCCTCCTGTAATTTTTTTCGAGAACGCGCATTAGCTCGTATTTCGTTAAGAAAAAGTTTGGAGAATACAAAGTCCAAAGAGCACACGGTGAGATGCCATAGCATCCCTGGAACGACGAAAGTAAAAGGAAAGGAAAACAACTGCGGCGGCGCACGGGGTTGTGATTTACATCGACCGTTTTGCGACTAAGCCGACTTGCTAAGCACTAGACTGTACTCGCAACGAAGAAGACCGACAGCGCCACGAAGGCACGAACCCTGCGCCAATCCACGCATCCGCCTCCTCGATGATGAGATGATGCAGCTGGTGCGGCAGAAGGGACGCTCCATCATGAGCGCAGAGTCGAAACTCTTGCGAGTGGCAGATGGTGCACTTACTCTCTTTTTTGTTGAGCTTGAGATAATCTCGTACTTATCTTTTGCTACCCTAATAAAACATTACAAGATTCATCACCCAAATGCTATTTATGTCTGCTATAGCCTTTGGTCTCGGTCCTGTCATTGTGCTATCATCAGTTGATGACCGAGCCACCGAGGCGAGCCGTGCGACGGTGTGAGGCTGCGAGGGTGGTGGCGGTGTGCTGGTGTTGAGCCGCTGAGGAAATGGCCCGTGCGTGGATCGCCATCGCAGGCCTCGCACGTGGTGGCCGCAGATGGAAACAGCAGTGGGCCGCTAGGGCGATGGATGGGTAGTTGGGCCGTAGTTGTGCGGACAGCGAGCCTTCGGCATTTTCCCATCGAGTGATCGGGTGTCGTTCTCGGCGGGGATTCAGCTGCCCCACGGACATATCCACCAAGTATTCGTTGTTGCGGCTCAATCCTGCTCCAATCAATCCATCAATCTGCTGCTAAGCCACGGGTGCATCCATCCAACGCTGACACCACCACCAATTGTCCAATTGTTAATCTCACCGTACGTACGTGACGTGACACGCGCAGAAAACGCACACTGCTTGCTTGCGTGGAGTAACCCAACCCCAGCGAACAATGGCACGCGGAAAAGCGGCCCAAGGCCGGCGGTCCGCGCCGCGCTGTGCGTGTATGATGCATCCGGCACGGACGGCGTGGGCATCGGCATTCGGCAACGCCACGCCGCGACGGCAAGGCAGCTCAAGAGCTCTGCTGCAGTTTGGTCGCTGCCGCGCACCGTGCACGGCGGCGCCCGCGGTCTCGAGATCGGCACGAGCAGCGCGGGGGGACGCTAAAAAAGGACGCCGCCTGCGCCACGCCGCGCAACCCGCCAAAACCTCGTAGGTCCGCCGCGCACGTGAGCGGCGAACGGCCTGGGCAGCTACCAGCTAGCCCCGGCGTCGCATCACAGCCGACGACGGCGCATCACACGGCTGGCTTAGCCGTAGGGATTAGCCCTGACACGTCCGCCCTCATCAGTCACACACGACAGTCCCCACCCCCCACCAACCGCTCGCCAGTCGCCACCCGCCTCGCCGTCCTTGGCTTGCTCGCTCGCGCAGCTGTCCTGCACTGCACTGCACCCGGCTACATGGCGGCCTCCACCCTCGCGTTCGGGCACCCCAAAACCCTAGCCGCCGCCGCATCCGCCGCCGGTGCCAAGACCCTCCCGACCTCCTCGTCCGTCTCCTTCCCGGCCACCCAGCAGCCCGCGTGCCTCCTCTCCTCGTCCTCCGCGTCCGGGGCCCGCCGCCGGGACGTCGCCGCCATGGTCTCCGCGCCGCCGGCCGTCGGCACCGCCATGCCGTCGCTCGACTTCGACACCTCCGTCTTCAACAAGGAGAAGGTCTCCCTCGCCGGCCACGAGGAGGTGCGCCGCTCTCCCCACTCACCCACCGCCGTCCCCCTTTCGCTACTCCGTGGATGGATGGATGAATAATCTCTCCGCCGTTTCGGTTCGATTTGATTTGTTTGGTCTCTGACTGGTTTTCGTGGCGCAGTACATCGTGCGCGGCGGGAGGAACCTGTTCCCGCTGCTCCCGGAGGCGTTCAAGGGGGTCAAGCAGATCGGAGTCATTGGATGGGGCTCGCAGGTTCGACACACATGCCCCCCACACTTCCTCTTCCGCTGTCATGTAGACGGTCGGTTGTGTATGTGCAGCATATGTAAGCTGTGATTAAGTACTGAGCGACTGTCCTTAAATCGGCACATCAGTGTTGTTACATCTAGTAGATGGCATCGATTCTCATGGATTTCTACTGCTGTTTGGGTTCAGGGCTCACATGCCGCTGTTCCTTTTGCAGGGTCCTGCCCAAGCTCAGAATCTGAGAGATTCACTGGCTGAAGCAAAGTCAGACATTGTTGTGAAGGTTAGTTCTTCTCTGGTGGGACTAATATATCTTAGGCTTAGCACTGATACATGGGAAAACCACATGGACTGAAAGATCTGTACTTTTTTCGACCCAAAGAAAAAACAAAACAAGACCTATACTTTGCTTCAGGGGAAAATCTAATTTTATTTTTCCTCTGGCCTATTTTCTTTGAATTTTTAACTTCAATTGGAGAGTGTTACAATTCTTTATTGTGTGCAACTTGGACATGGCAATCATGAGCCAGATATTCTGCCTTCTGCTTTCAGATTGGTCTCCGGAAAGGATCCAAATCTTTTGAGGAAGCACGTGCTGCTGGATTTACTGAAGAGAGTGGAACCTTGGGCGATATTTGGGAAACTGTCTCAGGCAGCGATCTTGTGTTGCTGCTGATATCTGATGCTGCACAGGTTTGCTCCATGTTCACTAGCTGCACGGTTTCATGTGCATTCTTTTGTATATGTATACTTCTGCCTGATGCTTGACTTGTGCCAAGTCTTCTACAAGAGGTTATTTTGTTCCCTGCTGGTTAGTTCAACCTTTATGTCGTTCTGTAGCACACCCATTCATCATTTCATTACGCTGATATGGTACTTAATTGTTACATCTTTGGTTTCATTCATCCTGAAAGTTGGATTTCACTTTCTGCAGGCTGACAACTATGAGAAGATCTTCTCTCACATGAAACCAAACAGTATCCTTGGTTTATCTCATGGATTTCTTCTGGGACATTTGCAATCACTTGGACTTGATTTCCCAAAGAACATCAGTGTGATTGCTGTATGCCCCAAGGGAATGGGTCCATCTGTTCGCAGGCTTTATGTTCAGGGCAAGGAAGTCAATGGTGCTGGCATCAACTCTAGCTTTGCTGTGCACCAGGTATGTTTGAAGCTTTGCTGTGCTCATCAATGTTTTATTTTTTATTTCTATTTGTTTGATCTATTGAAAACATATTTCAGATGCATTTGGTGACAGATGTGCTTTATACTTTTACTAGTGTTGTTTCATTGTGTAGGATGTTGATGGAAGGGCAACTGATGTTGCTCTAGCATGGTCAGTTGCGCTTGGCTCCCCCTTCACGTTTGCTACTACCTTAGAACAGGAGTACAAGAGCGATATCTTTGGAGAGCGAGGTGATCATACTGACCTGTTCATGGTGCCTCTAATAATTGTACTGCAAGTATGTAACTAACCATTTAACATACAGGCATTTTGTTGGGTGCTGTCCATGGTATTGTGGAGGCTCTGTTTAGGAGATACACAGAACAAGGAATGGATGAAGAGTCAGCCTACAAAAACACTGTCGAGGGCATCACTGGGATCATCTCGAAAACCATCTCAAAGAAGGTATGCGGTTGTTCATCCTTATGCCAACCATTGTTGGTCTTTGTTTATTAGATTGTGTTCTTAATTTCCTGGTTGGACCCCAGGGGATGCTTGAAGTGTACAACTCGTTGAGTGAGGAAGGCAAAAAGGAGTTCAACAAGGCTTACAGTGCATCGTTTTATCCGTGCATGGATATACTCTATGAATGCTATGAAGATGTGGCCTCTGGAAGTGAAATCCGGAGCGTGGTGTTGGCTGGGCGGAGGTTTTACGTGAGTTCTGTTACATTAAACCATTATCTCTGATGTTGGTCGTGCTCATGGTTAAGCATACATTTTTACACAATTTAAAATAAAATAATTATTATGTGTTCATAGGAGAAAGAGGGCCTCCCAGCTTTTCCAATGGGCAACATCGACCAAACTCGCATGTGGAAGGTTGGTGAAAAGGTGCGCTCAACCCGTCCGGAAGGTGATCTTGGCCCGCTCCATGCCTTCACTGCTGGAGTGTACATTGCCCTCATGATGGCTCAGGTAAGGTTTTTCCACCTTCTCAAGCGACAACCGATCGAGATAACCCTCAATGTTGTCAGTGGAGCTTACCCTTACCTCGTTTGATGTTGTGCAATGGCTTCAGATTGAGATCCTGAGGAAGAAGGGGCACTCCTACTCCGAGATCATCAACGAGAGTGTGATCGAGTCGGTGGACTCGCTGAACCCGTTCATGCACGCCCGTGGGGTCGCCTTCATGGTGGACAACTGCTCCACGACGGCCCGCCTGGGATCCAGGAAGTGGGCGCCGCGCTTCGACTACATCCTGACGCAGCAGGCCTTCGTGACGGTGGACAAGGACGCCCCGATCAACCAGGACCTCATCAGCAACTTCCTGTCAGACCCTGTCCACGGCGCCATCGAGGTCTGCGCCGAGCTGAGGCCCACCGTTGACATCTCTGTGCCTGCCAACGCCGACTTTGTACGCCCGGAGCTCCGGCAGTCTTCCTAGATTGAGGCGGTGAGCAGAGAGAGGGAGGGAGAGGAAGAGAGGATTTCGTGTCCAGAGTTAGAACAGAGTGCTGTATGTTGTGCGACTGCTTGTAAGTGAGCTATCAGAGGACCTGAGAAAGCTTGGGCATCTGTTTTGGGAATAAAATGGGCCCTTCAATGGAATAGCTCGGGAGGGTATGTATCTTGCTCAATGCTCATCATGACCTTATCTTTTCTTTTTTTTTTTTTTGGTAAAGGCCGGGCATTTGTACTCCTACCTTGAATCACTCGAAATGTTGTCTAGGAAAGGACGAAGAGAGTATTATTAAGGCGCTCAAAATGGCCCACTTGTCACTGCGAACATAGGCCCATCTCTATAGGATTTGCCAACGGGCTCTCCATCATCGAAACTGCGGGGTGCGGCCCAACACTTGTAGCAGGTGGGATTTCCATTCCAATTTCCAACACCACGTACCCTCGCCCAGCCAGCGTAACGCGACCGGGTCAGACGGGACTGGAGTTTTTCTGATCCAATGTGCAAGTCTTGCCCGAAATTTGTAGGGATTTGTGCAAAAATTCGGAGGCCACGTGGTTTTCAGAACAAACCGCGGCAACTGCCTAGGTTCCAAAAAAAAAAACAATTATAGATCTGGCAAAGTTTAACTATTTAAATTTCGTTAGTTTTAAAGAAAATAACATCAACATTTATGACTCTAAATATATGTATCATAAAAAAATTAGTATAAAAAATATTAATATTCTATATATAATTTTTAGATAGTTTTTTAGTATTATTTTGTTCTTCTACAATTGTAGAACCTAAAGATAATAGTAGTTCCTTGTGCGCATGCGGCACTACTAGAAGTTGTGTGCCCGGAGGATTGGACCTCTTTGGAGTAGAAAAGCTGTTGCAAGCTTTTACCTAATCAACAGCAGCTGCATGTTCTCAACTCTGAAAGTCTCAAGACGTAGGCGCATCTCACTAGTGCGTTAGCAAGGCTTCGGTGGTTATACGCAGTTTGTTGGGGTCGGTTGGGAAGCAGGCAAGTAGCGTTCGGTGGCCTCTAGTTTGGGAAACGTCCTTTACATTTTGGTTCCTATGTAAACCATGGTCCAACATTTTTTAAATAAAAATAAAAATTGCTTGCTGAACTGTAATCATCTCTCTCTCTCTCTCTCTCTCTCTCTCTCTCTCTCTGACGAGGAATGCAGAACTGTGATCTGGAAGGCAACTATGGTCCTATACATTTAAATTACCAATATATGTTATTTGAATAATTAATTACGGGTATATAAATATGTGTTTATAAATAATCTACCATCAACAACATTAGAAACCTAACTTAGATATATAATTTATAAAGTTCTGCAATTATGAAACATATTTATTTTACAAATCCCATGTGAGTGACACATAAAACTCATTTTTAAATTATATTAGCACCCATGATAATAAATTATGTAAGTTTTATCTTTAAATAAAGGTATATACTTTATCTAAGACGCTACACCATATCTACATTCATAGTTTAATTTTAAACACCTTGTTTTTTATTAAATATATACTACTACAAACATAGTTTTTTTTTTTGAAACAGGAAGGGGCAGACTAACACAACAATTTATAACGCTATAACAACTAAGGGTGCAATTTATGACCTAGAATCAGTTTTAAAACAAAATACAACAGGAAAGTTCTGAATAAAACATAAGTTGGAAATAATATTTTTAACTTAACATGTGAATAAAAAATATAACAACTAATGAGATCAAGATTTAAGATCCCAATTGTAGATTCACAATGTTACGGCAACATGGGTTGCTGCAATTGAGAAACATATAGGTTATGCTAAAGTTTCAACAAATTCAGTATTTTAAACACATAAGGCTTCCTTTTGGAATGCAAGATTTTAGAAATGCGGAATATGAAAAACATAGGAATAGAATGCCCTAACGTTTTAAATCCTATGGATTGAGAAGACACGTGAAATTCGATGATATATATATATATATATATATATATATATATATATATATATATATATATATATATATATATATATATATATATAAATGAAACTTTTCACTTCATAAAATCCCTCCAAAATTCATATGAAACGAGACATTCCATAGGATTTGTAGCAACCTAGTCATTTGTTCTGAGGGATTCATAGGAAATTCCTCTATGTTTTTCCAAAGGGAGCCTAAAGGTACAATGCAAAGGGAAAAACTATAATTATGGATAGAATGATATATAGAGTAATAAGTAAGTTTACTACAACCAGATAGAGTTTAAAGAATATCCATATCAGTATCACGTAGAAAATCAAAAGATAGATGTTAACCGACTTTGATAAGTTGTGAGCAATAAATTCATCAACAAACTTGTATACTTACATATCCTTGGATTCTAAATTCTAGCTTGTGCAAAAGGGCGACTAGTAAAATAAAATTCAAATTCAAGCACCAAGTAAAAAGTTCTTTTTTGTTCGAAACAAAACAAAAGAGAAGGAAGAATCACTAGAGTGTTAAATAGCATTCAAACCCTATCACGTTTTCTCACGCTAATGTAATGGTTCGATTATACATTGCACGTTTAAAAAAAAAATTTAACCATATGGAGCCAGAGCTACATTGAGCTTTACTCTAGAACTAGTACCATTTTAAAATTAACTTAAACATGGAGCCGCTGCCGGAGCTACATATATATCCATATACTTCAAAAACCATGCAATGGCATTGTACTAACGGCCCCTCGGAGTTGACGAACTAACGGCAAATTCAAAAATCTGCGACGCCGAAAATAATCGATCGACGCGCAGGTCCGAGTCCGAGGGCCGAGGGCGTGTCCCATTGCAATGCAACACCGCGCGCTCTATTCCGAAACCAACGGCGAGTCCAAGCTGAACATGGCTCCACGCTCTTGCGACCTTCCCACCCGTCTCCCCCCATATATGCGTGCCCAGCCACCACCAATGCAAGCACAACCAACAGCTGGCAAAAAACAGACGAAGTCGATCGATCTCAGCTAGTAGCTAGCAAGTAAGACACACCACCAAGCAGCTAGGTAGCTAGCCATGGCGGCGGAGAAGGAGGGCGCGGTGGTGACCAAGGGGCACGACGAGGGGACGAAGGCGGCGGCGGCGCTGCTGGAGGAGTTCGGCCTCCCGCTGGGGTTGCTGCCGCTGGAGGACGTGACGGAGGTGGGGTTCGTGCGGGACACCGGCTACTTCTGGCTGGCGCAGCGCAAGAAGGTGGAGCACCGATTCCAGAAGATCGGCAAGCAGGTGAGCTACGACGTCGAGATCGCCGGCTACATCCAGCCCAAGGGCATCAAGAAGCTCAAGGGGGTCAAGGCCAAGGAGCTCATGCTCTGGCCCCCCATCAACGAGATGGCCGTCGACGACCCGCCCACCGGCAAGATCCACTTCAAGAGCCTCGCCGGCGTCACCAAGACCTTCCCCGTTGACGCCTTCGCCGCCGGCGAGTAGCCATGCATCCATATATATATCGATCTTATATTTATTATAATACACCACTATATATAGCGCATATACTATTAAATAATCTTGATGTGTTACCAATATGGCTGCATATGTTACGATGAGCTGCTTATGTATACTCCTACCTGCTGATCCTGATGATGGATAAACTCTAGTTTTTCCTAGAAATATGATGAAATAAAGCTAAATAAAAGCAAAATGCTATGCTTTTTCATACACTACTAGTACCATGCATGTTGATCGGGTCATACTTCCTCTGTCCCTCCATAAATTATTTTCTAAAGTTGTCTTAAATCAATTTTTTATGTTAGACCAAATGTAAGGGCGTAAATGCATATGACACTAGATGATCACATTATAAAAGTATTTTATGGTGTATCTAATGAGTATTTGCATTGGTTTTATAAATCGTGACGCTCTTCTCAATAAATTCGGTAAAACTTAAATAAAGATTGACTTGACAGCTCTAGGGATTTTTTTTCACACAAACAGAGGGAGTACATATATGAACGATGACCTTGAATGTATTTATCGTTTAGGTTCTGGAAGATCAAAATTAGTTAGGCGATGAAACAATAGCAAATCAGAGAAAATTAGGGCCTATTTACGACCGCTCCAGCTCCGAGAAAATAGATCTGGAGCACCAGATCTATCGCGGATATGAGCTTCAACAAAACTCCTGGGGACAGATCAAGCTCCAAATCTCCAATATGGATTCATATGTAATAATTATAAAAAAATATCCAAGGACGAAGTGAAAAAGCAGCACAAGGAGGAGCCGGGCGTGGCCACGCCTAGCTCGTGGTGTCCGGGGACGAGCGTGGTCCAGCGGCATCGTGGGAGAAGAAACATTGTGTGTGTGTGTGTGGGGGGAATAGAACTAATCGATACAAAGGGGTGGGAGGTGTGTAATCAGTAGCAGTGATGGATAGTTTTTCCAAACTCCACAAAACACAATTTTTCAAACCACCCCTTGAGGAGCCATAGGAAATCTATGGATTTGAGGCTTGATCCATGTTTTGGTGGATCTCGCTGCCGAAACTAGGAGTGAAGCTAATTTTTGCATATCTGAAGCTGGTGGAGCTGTCCCGAACAGCGCCTTAGAGAAGAGGCGAAGAGCCGACCGAAATAAGCAATACGGCAAAAAATTTGAACGTAGGACAAGCACGCGTCAGCCTTTTCATCTCTTCAACGTTGGCAACAGGATACCGCTGTGTGAGGTTGTGCGATGCGGTAGTACTCTACGTAGTGAATTAGACTTGGGGGCAACTAATGCAAGGATAACATAGCTAGTCTCCCTCGTTTACTGGACAAAACAAATGCAATAATGGATAAGAGTTCATCACGCAACAGGCAACAATGAACGACAAGATCGATGTGTCTGACCTTTCTGGTTCGATTTTAATTTGATGCAGTTTCTGGTCAGTTTTCTCAACTGCTTGCTACTAGCTACGGAGTAGTAGCCAGCTCCATTGATGTGATGTGATTCTATAGCTATGCCAGGGTGAAGGGTGAACAACGAGAGCCGTTCTTGTTAAGGTTAACGTAGTACTCCATGTTGAATAAATGCCACAGATAGTTAGCTGACAGATCAGAGCGACAGAAGATCTAAACATGAAGGAAACTTCTACGAGATCTTATTAATTCATACATACACACCGGCTACCGCAAAGGCCGTTGTTCATCGTAACAGTATAACAAGTTTCAGACGAAATAACAACTGATCGTTAGCTATTTCACAAATTGAATAAAAGAAAGAAAGAAAGAAAGAAAGAAAGAAAGAACAAGAGGGAGACAGAAGAAATCAAAGAAGACGACCTTACATGAATGATGATATATATAAAGTATATATGCAGGGTAGAGTAATTACACACATCGATCTATCTCTCACCCGTTCTGCCTTTTGCTGTAGGCGTCAGCAGCAGCCTTGCGATCACCAGGAGAACGACCCTGGCCCATCCTGCTTTGAGCAGCTTGTGGTGGTGCAGCAGGTCTGCTGCTCTCCTCCAGCTCGGCGGCGACGGCGTCCTTGCCGGTGAGCCTCTGGACGACGGACTTGAAGTCGTCGGCGGTGTCGGCCTGCACGTACACCGTCTCGATGATCTTCACGGTCACGGGCTTGGGGTTCCCATCCTCCCTCGTCGACATTGCTATTGCTAGCTGCAGATGCGCCGTGGCTCAAGTATCTTGGCTGCAGCCTGCAGGCTCGTTTTGTTCAAGAGAGGAGGAGAAGAGGACGAGAGAGAAAGTAGCTAGCTAGGTGACGGGACGTCACTGGCAGGAATTTGACTGCGTTGCGTGTGTGGAGAAGGACTCGATCGATCGGGGGATCATATCGGAGCCGTGCCATATTCTTCGTCTTGTGCGGCGCTAAGCCTGGACCAAGGTAGCACGTACCTTGAACTGTTCCTTGCTGGGGTTCTCAAAACCTACTGACCACTGTAGACAAAGTATACTACTGGCACTGACCTATGCTACTGGAAAACATACAGAAATTGGTTTTGAGCTAGTCGTACTCGTACAACCTACCTTGAATTATATTCAGAGCACATGACTGAAATGATGAAAAGGGTCGAGATGAAAATTACAACTCTGAATATATATCTGGTCTAGCTAGCAAAAATTCTAGCGGTAAAAATAGTTTCCTGTCTGAGACGAAACATATACAGGACGGCCGCATGCACGTGTTTGTCCTTGGAGCGGATGAAGAGGACGGCAGGTCGAAGCAGCAGTTGCACTGGCGTTTGACCTTGGGCCGGCCCTGTAGTTTGACAAGTAACCACGGTCAGAGCCGGCCGTACCTAAGCCGTGAAGATTCAAGAAGCTGCTGCTATTCTGTTGTTCAGTCAATATCGTACCCGAGTTAAACACAAGTACATGACCGTGGTTTTGGACCTGTTCAAGTCTGAGTGCTGTTGCATCCCTCGGAAATTTTTGCGAAAGCTTTGACCAAGCTATTAATTAACCACTTGTTGCTTAACCAAACACCAAGACATTCCATTTGGCACAGTCCTCACAAGCAGGTATTCCTACTCTAGTTACCTGTTGGGTAAGAAATTACACGCGCATCAAAGTTTGAATATAAGGCAAAGTTATATTCATTTCATGATTGTACTGTAAATATCAAAGGGGGTATTTATATGGGTCCTAGTCTTCGTACTTTACATAGAATGGTTATTTTACCCCCAACTCAAATGGTTACAACCCTTTTCAACTAAAGGGCGAAGTAGTCTTTTTCCTCTCTTGAGCCTTCATTCTTCAACTTTTATACATCAACTTTATCGATGTCTTCGTCTTCCAGACTTAGTCGATTTCTGCTTTGATTTTCTTCTTCTCTCAGAATGTTAGGCGAAGTCAAACTCTTGTCTTCGCCTAATTCTTGCTTTCTTTTTTTCACCAGCGAAGACGAAATCTTTCTTACGAAGTCAAATTTCCACCTTCGCTTCATTACTTCTTCCTACAAGTAAATTTTGTTATAGAAATCATAATTTTAACTTCAAAGTTTCAGGGGCTGAGTTTTTTTTGGCGAAGTTAAATCCCCAACAGCAGCCCCTCGCGGCCTGAATCTCGTGAAGTTTGGATTTAAAACGAAGACAAAAAACGTCGTCCCAAACTTTGGAGTTGACCGTTTCTAGCCATTAGACTGTGAACAGATGGGTTTTTAAATTGCAACGGTCGTATTTGACCGTCGGAAGCTGAACTGTCAGGTTTGACCTGAAGCCGCCTATATAAACTTCGGTCCGATCCCCTGTTTTTGCTACTTTATCGAAGACGGGGAGGTGTTGCCAAACGATTTTTTTTTGAGCCAAAACTCATTTTCCGAAGACTATTTTCTTTTTAGGGTTGAAAGTTTTGTTGACCGAAGGTTAGTTTTAAATTCGTTTGTTTCTATTTTTTCTTTCTTTTGTTGTTGTTGTTGTTATTATTATTTATCTTGATGAAAAACTTTCTTATTTTCTAGATGTCTGATTAAGAGAAGAATGTTTATGCAAACTCTCCAGTTGGATCTAATCAGATTGACTTGGGTGAAGATTTATCAGATGTTTCTGCGTCTGAGTCTGAGTCGGTTGGTGATGATACGAAGTCTTTGAAGTTTGGACAAACTTTGATGGATGATAAAGAGTTAGATTGGATGGTGACTAATCGGATGGTGGAGAGGGCATCTGTTCGTTTGCCTGGAAATGAAGTAATTCCTGATCCAAAACCTTATGAATGTGTGGTTTTGGGGATCAATTTGCAACTAGACTTCGTATGCCATGTCAAGACTTTCTTGAAGAACTTTTGAAGGCATATAATATAGAAATGCATCATTTGACTCCTAATGGAATAGTGGAGATTGCTCTTTTTATTTGGACAGTGAAGTGTCAAGATGTAAACTTGGACATCCACTACCGGAAATAGTAGAATTGCCGAGTGCCTGAGGGTTTGCCGAGTGCATTCCATCCGGCACTCGGCAAACATCCACTTTACCGAGTGTATTTAATGAAACACTCAGCAAACACATAGCACTCGGCAAAAGCAAACTTTGCCTGAGTGCCTAATATAAAACACTCGACAAAATACAAAAAAACTCTTGGCAACCACGGACACTCGGCAAAATGGAGTTACGTGCGTTGGGCGTGCGGCGGCCATCTGACGGCCGTTGGGTGCGCCGCCCTGCCGTTAGAACTTTGCCGAGTGTCCGTTAGAGACACTCGGCAAAGACAAGGTATGCCGTGTGTTTTTTCTTGATACTCGGCAAATTAATACTTTTGCCGAGTGTTTTCTGTTTACACTCGGCAAAGTAATGTTTTTGCCGAGTGTTTTTAGTGGCACTCGGCAAAATAATAATTTTTTTTTTCTCTACTGCCCTCCAAACTTTTTCTACTCTCCACATACAACATGTGGTACTACATGTTAAAATTTGATATATTTCTCCATCTGTTTGCTATATTTAAGTAATTTATTGCATTTAGAGGAATTTTTTGGTTTAAGTCAAACTTGAACTGCAAGTGATACAAATAATGGAATAAATTGAGTGGAGAAATCATATTCATGTTATTGAGTCCATTTTTGGGTCTTACTCGGGAAATGAAAAGAATTTTCGAACATTTTATTCAGGAAACACGTCCACGAACGTGTGGCCGAATGGTTTTTAAATTCTAAAAAAAGCAAACAAAGTCTGAAAATGACGAGATTTGTCAAGATCTCCTGATATCATACGTGGAGACTGTGAAAAAAAATTGAGAAGGTTTCGCACAATTTGTCACGTATGACCTTTACAAACAGAAGTATCTCCGTACAAGAATCGTAGCGTTTAGAAGGATTCGATAAAATTTGGAGTCAAAGCGACGGTCGAATCGGAGTTTGACTTCAAAACTTTTTGTATAGGTAATAGACAACATAGATTGGTTCACGTCAAATTTTGGTAATTTTTCAGATCCGTTTGATAATTTTAATTTATTAACTGCAATTATAGAATTTTAATTGATATATATTGAATTTGAGCTATAACTGCATGAAATAATGGATTAATATCCGTAGAAAAATCAAATATGCATTGTTGAGTGAATTTGACAAGGTATTTTTAAATTACATCGTAACAAATTTAGTACAACATGCTATGAAGGAGGATGGTGGAGCATGAAATATCGATTTATTTTGCCGAGTGTTTTGCACCTGACACTCGACGAAAAGAACAGTTGCCGAGTGTCATATATGGGACACTAGGCAAATCCGTCGACCAGCCCCACTGCCCAGTATTTGGCCGTAATGAAACATTAAAAAAAATAATGCCGAGTGCCCCAGATCTTGGCACTCGTTATACTCCTTAAAAAAACCCACCGGTTACCACCCCCGGCCCTCACCCTACACTTAGACACAACCAACACGCCGCCAACACCACCCCCCAGCGCCCCGCCGCCTCCCGCCTCCCAGCCCCCGCCACGCCGCCGCCCGCCTCGGCGCCTCGCCCATTGCGCGCGCCGCCCGCCCGTAAATCGTCCCCAGCAATACGCCCGCCCTTGGTGCCCGCCCATACAGCGCCGCCGCCAGCGCATCCATGCCCAGCGCCGCCCGCCCTCGGTGCCCGCCCCGCCACAGCGCCGCCTTCCCAGCGCGTCCGCCCCAGCGCCCAGCGTGCAGCTCTCTCTCGTGGTGACGATCGGCGACGACGCGGGTCTTCTTCGGGCCCTTCGCCGGTGACGAAATACGCCCACCCTTTCTTCTTCCTTCTTCCTGCTACGCGAAACTGAGCATCCAAACCCTAGCTTAACCTATTTGTATTCGGATCTGATATAATTACAGGAGTATACATGTGTTATGCCTACTAATTCGATTATGTATACACCCATGTCCTTTACTGGGCCACGCCTGCCGTGTTTGTGTTCAAACCTTAACCAAGGCCACGAGGGGGCAAGTGTATTGATTTACCTCGCTGGCTCGACTGGGGGATAATGATTGGGAAATAGCTTACTTTGTTGAGTGAGAAGCTCATTTGAAGATCTACCTTTTGCTGTAAATAAATCCTAAGGTGTAATGTATCTTGCCTGTTACCGGTCTGCCAGCCTATTTCTGTTCATCTTTGAAGTAACAGCTTGTTTTCTCCTATCCGATTTGCCTGTACAAGTCTGCTGCGCCATACTGCTGCCAATCAAACATATTAATCAGCATCAGGGAAACTAATTTTGATGTCGATAGCATTGACCATCAGCCATTGATGTTTCATAAAGTTCTTTTGCTGCTGCCGTGGCTCTGGCTGGCCCCTCCCTGTCCCTGGTGCTGGTGGCCATGCACACCCGGCTCCCTTTTTTCCTTTGTTGCCCCGGGCAATGCAAGCCTGGGCCAGGAGCGAGCGGTGTGTGCCTGGGCCTGGCTCAGAATCCACATCGTGTCGTGTCCAGCCTTCTGATACCTAGAAAGGAGCAAGGCTTTTGCATGCGCAGTCTGAAGATTCTGTTTCTGTTTCCATCTGCAGCTTACTAGCTTCTTTAAGCATCTTCATTTAAACAGTGTTTGCTGGTACCACGTGAAGTAAACTTGACAAGCAGCTAGCAGTATGGAGTAATACGCTAGTAGTCCCAGCTAGAGAATAATGCAGTAATAATATATGAACACGCATGGCAATGATTTATTACTGTACGTATGTACTACTAGTACAGTCAATGGCTGGCTGTTATACATTCTCAACCTGCCATTTCCAAATACAGTATATACTGTAATAGTGGCATTGCTGCTGTGTAGGAGTAGGACTGTAGGAGTATCTTAAACGAGTACAGGCAGAGTGCAGCTTACTCTTCCTACAAAATTTTGACATCGACGTACTATTATGAGACAATGTCATCTTTCTATCATGAGACAATGTCATCTTTCAGAGAGCCGTTTGTATCTCCTCAAAGACCATTCTCTCCATGACCATCACCATTGTGTTCAGAAATTCTTTAAAAGATGAACTCTCATACAGTACACTCCTGCCCTAAAAAAAAGGACATGCATGGTACCCCCGTAAATAGTAGGCATTGTATAGCCGGCAGCGAGCAGCACCTATGCATGCACGCGGCAATATTGGAGCGGAAAGGCGAGCCTATAGCGGCGGCAATTTTTAATGTCGATAGCATTGGCCTGCAGGTTCCTTTCGCTTCACTCCTTTATTCATTTCTGAATGAACTTTCCACCCCTTGCAGTTTTTCTCCATCTCTTTATTTTACTAGCTAGTAGTAGTACTGCATGGATGTTTCTTTTTTTTAGTCTTTGATTTTTCTCTCATCATCACCCCTTGCAGTTTTTTTGTGGTCTACTATTAACCTATTACAGTACATGCAATTTATACATGTTCAGCAATTTTATGCGGTTATATATATGAAGAAAATATTTTACAACAAATTAAAGAGTTGCATGAATTCGCTACTGTGTTGGCACCTTTTTCAAGGGTTTTTCTAAACACTTCTTGCTTGAATCTTACGACCACATATGAACTTGCAAGTTTTTGCCGCCGCTCCCTGCCCCGCCCTGCCGCCTGGTTCCGCCTTGCCCTCGACTCGTCACTTTGCAGGACAGCAAGGTAAGGCATAAAAGACCCTTCTTTCCGTATCATGTTCGTATATCACGTAACCTAGCTAGACGTCTCCTGTTCGAAAGAGATATGGTTGGAAATATGCAGATCTTTGCATATCTATAATTGTATCTGTTTCGAATTGTCCACGTTTTTTGGACAGCCCGAGGATGTGTAGATGCGGTTAGTTTCCATGCTCTACTCCGATCCGTGATAGAGTTTCGACAGCATCTCCCTATTGTTCTCCGGATACACAATCTCCCTTCTAGGACGTGTATTTGGAGAACAGCGGGGAGGTGCTGCCAAAATTCTGTCTCGGATAGGAATAGAGATGGAAACTAACCCCATCTATACATCCTCGGGTGGGATTAGGACCTATCTTCACCTATTAGAAAGTATAGAAACGTGTAGATGCAACGTGATTTTTTATATTACTCGCTGATATGCTAGAGGATGGATGACCGTGAGTGGATGTACACGGGCCGCTCTAGTCAGACTTCGTTGACCGCTGAATGGATTGACAAGACCGATGCTTTCTTGAAACGGGCATTTGCAAGGGTTAAAGGAGCTAGTGTCACTTGGTGTCCCTGCAGCAAATGTGCAAACACGCGTCGGCAAACCAAGATGGTCATGGGTAAACATCTTTGCAAGAATGGATTTACGACAGACTATACCAGGTGGATCTACCATGGTGAAGCAGATCGTGGGAGAGACGAGGTTGTGAGACAACGTATCGAGGAATATGATGGGGATGCCGGGGTAGGAGACACGTTAAATGACTATCATGAAGCATACTTCGATGAAGGACGTATGGAGGAGCCAGAGGCTACCGCAAAGGCGTATTACAACATGTTGTCTGCGGCACAACAACCCCTTCACGGGCATTCCAAGGTTTCTCAACTGGATGCCATTGCACGCCTAATGGTCGTGAAGTCCCAGTTTAGTTTGAGTCGAGACGCCTTCGATGTTATGCTCACAGTTGTTGGCAGCCTGCTCCCGAATGGTCACATCTTGCCAAAGAGCATGTATGGGGCATAGAAACTCCTTCGTGCACTTAAGATACCATACGAGCAGATACATGCTTGTCCGAAGGGGTGCATATTATTTAGGAAAGAGTATGCGGAAGAAAAGTACTGTGTGAAGTGTGAATCGTCTAGGTTCCTGGAGGTAGACTCTGGTGATGGTCAGAAGAGGCAGCTCGCAATCCCCGTGAAGATCCTACGGTACCTTCCTTTCATACCGAGGATCCAACGGCTTTACATGACTGAGGAATCCGCGAAACAGATGACATGGCACAAAAACGAACGTCGATACAATCCTGAGAAGATGGTACACCCATCCGATGGTGAAGCCTGGACAAGGTTTGATGAGATTCATCGTGAGAAAGCTCTAGAGGCTCGTAATGTACGTGTTGCGCTGGCAACAGATGGGTTCAATCCTTACGGAATGGTGGCTGCCCTGTACACCTGTTGGCCCATGTTCGTTATCCCCCTCAATCTCCCCCCTGGCGTCCTCTTTCAACGACAGAACATATTCTTGTGGTTGATAATTCCAGAACACCCGGGGATATAATATGAGTGTGTACATGGAGCCTCTGATTGATGATTTGGTTCGTGCTTGGGAGGAAGGGGTATGGACATACGATCGAGCTACAAAGACAAACTTCAAGATGCATGTTTGGTACCAGTACTCCCTGCATGACTTGCCGGCATATGGGATTTTCTGCTGCTGATGTGTTCATGGGAGGTTCCCATGCCTGGTATGCAAGGCTTCTCTGATGTTCATTTGGTTGATGAAGGGTGGCAAGTATTCTTCGTTCGACAAACATCAACAATTCCTCCCTCCTGACCATCCATTTAGACTAGACATTAAGAACTTTATGAAAGGTGTCGTAGTTAAAGACCCTGCACCGCAGATGATGACAGGAGCCGCGGTTCGTGCTCAGTTAGATGCTCTCGAGGTCAATAAACAAGAAGGTGGTTTTGTGGGATATGGCGAGCAACATGCCTGGACTCAGAAGTCGTGCTTGTGGAACCTTCCCTATTTTGATGATCTTCTTCTTCCACATAACATTGATGTAATGCACACTGAAAAGAACATCGCCGAGGCAATTTTTGGTACAATCATGGACATTCCTGATAAGACAAAGGATAATGTTAAGGCTAGAGTGGATCAAGCGAGGTTATGCGACAGACCAAAGCTGAACATGGCGCCTCCCATAGCCGACAAGTCATGGAGAAAGCCTAAGGCCGATTTCGTCCTGACGAGGGCCCAAAGGAGGGAGGTACTAGAATGGTTCCAAACGTTAATATTCCCTGATGGGTATGCAGTGAATCTGAAGAGGGAAGTGAACTTAGCTACTATGCGAATCAACGGGCTCAAGAGTCATGATTACCACATATGGCTTGGGCGCCTACTTCTGATGATGGTTCGAGGCTATGTCCCTGAGCATGTCTAGCAGGTGCTAGCGGAGTTGAGCAATTTCTTTCGCCAGCTTTGTGCCAAGGAGTTATCTCATACCGTGGTTGCAGAAATGGAAAGAATGGCGCCTGTGTTGCTCTGTAAGTTAGAGAAGATTTTTCCATCCGACTTCTTCAATCCGATGCAGCATATGATTCTGCACCTCCCGTATGAAGCACGAATGGGGGGGGCCTGTGCAGGGCCGTTGGTGCTATTCAATTGAGAGATGTCAAAAGGTTCTTCGGACTAAATGTAAAAACAAATGCAAAATTGAAGCATCAATTGCAAAGGCATACATTCTGGAGGAGGTGTCAAACTTCACAATGAAATACTATGCTGACAACCTTCCTAGCGTGCATAATCCACCCCCTCGTTACAATGCCGGCGAAGATGAATCGAGCCTTAGCCTTTTTCGAGGGCAACTCGGAAGTGCAAGTGGTGCGACCAACAAGACCTTGAAACATAAAGAGTGGCGCACTATCATGCTGTATGTGTTGATCAACCTATCCGAAGTGGAGCCGTACATGCTGTAAGTTCTCAACAAACTTGTTCTCAAGTAGTCACTATTCTGTGTCCAACTCCCATGTTTCTCGTTAGTACAGGGAATTTCATCGTTAATTCTGGCGTGAATCAAGGGAGCCTACTCCGTAGGAAGCTAAGACCCTTCTCAGAGAGGGTGCGGGAAATGGAATGCCCGATTTCATTTCTTGGTTCAAACAGAAGGTACAGTCCAATTTAGCTCGTACTTAGTTTGACATTACAAGTTGCTCGTATATGCGAATAATATAACGAACCACCTTGCTTGAACTTGCAGGGTCAAACTGATGCGTCTATGAGTGCCGAGTTGAGACAGGATGTCGATGGCTGTGCCTATAGGGTCAAGTCATTTACCGGTTATGACATGAATGGCTATCGCTTTCACACAACAAGCCACGAGCAGAGTCGGCCCAATCGAAGAACCACAAATACTAGAGTTTTTACTCTAGGATTAGATGGGGTCGAGTACTATGGAAGAATTGAAGAAATATGTGGTAGAACCGTCTAATCTAATGCCTCACAGGAGTGTTTGTCTTCCATTAGACACTAAGCACTCAAGGGAGAACACTAAATTACTCGATTCCGTCGGGCACACCCCAAGGGAGAACCCGAAAATCCACATTTTTGCCATCAGGATCACAAATGAGAGAATAAAGCTTACATCATTCTTAACCATTTCTTACATCACTTCTAATACAACATCAGAGTATAATATTTATTATTAGAACAACAGAATGTAATCATATTATCAGAGTTATGAACAATTTAATATAACAATGAAATATAAATATGTGATCAGAATTACAGCGGAAATACTTATCTATTCATGGCATGATGAAGTATTGATATATAAACTATGACAACAGATTATGAAACTTTCCTTTATAAAAGCATTTGGTGATAGTTATAAATAACAACTACGATCGCAGCGTAAAGGAATCCTCGCTGAGCCCAACAGGAGGAATCCACACACAAGAGTCAGCTTTAGCATCCACCTGTCACCTGCAACAGGGAGAATAAAACCCTAAGTACTCAATTGTACTCAGCAAGACTTACCCGATAGGAGGAAAGAAAAGACTCCAAGGATATGCAAGGCTATCTGGCTTGTAGGTTTATTGCATTTGTAGGAAGCATTACTAAGCGTGCGTCCTAATATTCGATTTTTATTAATAGCCACATTGGTTCAATAACTAACCATTCTATGTAAGCCCCTGTACTACTTTTCAAGCTGGTGATAAGCAATCAGATTTATTTTATCCATCTTTCGTCTTCAGTTCTTACTACGGTGCTAAACCGTAGACAAGTCGTACCGGATCTACCGGCGATTCGCAAATCAATGCCCCCAGCTGGGTACCCCGAAAACACACGCCTTGCTTGTACCCTAGGCACAAGCAGGACCAACCCATCACTCTCCTATCCCGGGTGTCCAGGTCCCCGTCCAAACTGGGACTCTAAGCCCCCGCCCCTAAGTCCCAGACTCAGTGCGGTGCAAGGACCTCCTCCACCAAAAAGAAACCCTAGCAGTCAGTCCGGAAAGAGCCAGATCCACGACAAGAGAGCAACAAGTCTTCCAAGCGCCCATACACAAGTATGTGCTCGGGATAATAAGTATGTGACCTACCTAGAGTCATATGCAACGATCGGTCCTTAACCGACACAGACAGGGAAAGCAGTGTAACCAAGCCATGCCCCACGTCCACGGCGACACAACTTCTTACACCCACCAATACCCGAACCATATCCCTGCCCGATCACCATTTATCATTTCCACCATTTATTTTTTCCAAGTGAGAATGATATAGTAACATATTTCCTATAGCTCACGAGTGACAGACAATCACTCGACTTCTACCGGAGTCCTGTAGCATAGCATTCTACACGATCCTGTCATACTAGTAAGACTCATAGGATAAAGATATATATGCAAGTGGGTTTCATTCAACTTCTGACAACTTAATGCACAAATATAATTTAAACTGCAGAAAAGTAGGGGTTATGCATCGGGGCTTGCCTGGGTAAGATATATTTAAGTTAGTATCTGTATCTTCAGATCATCCACCATCAGCTAGATAACAAGCCCATTGCATCATTTCCTAGAGAGAATACCCTTACATCATCTTCGGATTTCCAATCATCCTTCGATCGATCCGTTGATCCATCATCGTACCTATATGATATGCATGCGATACAATGCAAAGATGTAATTAACCAACTGCAATCGTGACTCGTAAAATACGACGTACGCCTCTCAAGTTAATGGGCTAGTTCTAACGATGACCGTACTAAGGTTAGATATACACGTTGTCGGATAAGACGTTATTTCCCAATAACTATTTTAGTTATATAAACTAACGGTGTTTCTTTATTTTATTCTATCGATTTAATCCTTATTCGAAATAGAGCATTATTATCTACCTAGCAAGCTAATTATTCCGGAGCTACAAAAATTACAGTGAATATCTAATATTGCTAGGGCCCTACTGTACCAATTTCAGATTCAACCGCATTACCAATTTATCATAAAAATTCCTACAAGTTTATATTTTACAATATTGAGTATCTTAAATTAATTATAGCTCCCAAAAATATTATCAAACTATGTGAACAAAATACACTATTAGATAGATCATGATTTTAGGAACTCAACAAAACTAGTTTCACTATTTTTGGACATCTACATAATTTTATATTGATTTTACAAATTTGTTCCCGAGCTAAATTAGCTAATCATTTTAGAAATAAAAAGGCCAACGGCCCTCAGCCGGCCCAACGGCCCGTTCGGCCAGGACCAGTGGTGAGGCCTCGGTGGACGAGCCACGACGCAAGCAGCGCTGCGGCCAGCATGTGCGATGGTGGCCCAAAGAGACGCTGCGACCAGCCCAGCCAGGCGCCTGACGCTGCCACCGCCCAGCCAATGAGCGAAACACGCAGTGGAGCGGCCCAGGTGGGCGACCATAGGCCGGCCTAGCGCGGCAGGTGGCCCAATCGCGGGCGATCGGCCCAGACTGCTGGAGGCGCGGCAAATATGCAAAACGGCCCCTGCGTTAACCTCTATTCTACGCGAGATCCCTAGGCACTATTTAAACGGGTCATGTATTTGCGTAAAGAACCCTGTATAACGTTTCTTCATGGATTTATACCCTTCCTCACCTTGCTTTCTTCTTCCACGAACAGAGCACCACCGGTGAGTCCGGCCGGCAGGCAAAAAAATCTAGCCGCCGCGCTCCACGACGGCGCGGTGTGGGAGGCGACCTCAAAATTTGCACGATACCGGGCCACCCGCAGGGGACGCAGCTCGCTCGAGCTAAGCTAAGCGAGGAGCTCGGCCACGCTGTGTCGGCCTTGAGACCGAGCGGCTCCATGGTGAGGGCGACTGCAGTAACGCGCGCACGGAAACTTCAGCAGCAAGACGGACGGCGGCGCAGCCACCATGGCAGCCGTGGTCCAACGCTGCGGTCTGGCCGGGCGCGCCGAGGGCTTGGCAAAGCCAGCAGAGGGAGGGCACCGGTGCTGGAGGCTCTGGCGACCACGGACCAGACACGGCGAGGACGGGGGCGCGGCGTCAAGGAGACGAAGGTCCAGCGCGGCGTTGCGGTGGTGCGGCATGCTCGTGCGCGCCCGAGGAGAGAGGCGCGACCGAGGCGGAGTCGCTCTGTGGACGCTTATCAGCCATGGCGGCGCTTGATGCAATAGCCAGCGCGGCGGACGGACCAGCGCCCTGTCGGGCGAGGGAACGGCGGGGTGGAGACGCGATCGCTGGCGTCGAGGAGCGCTGGTGACTGTGGTTGCGACGCGGCCGGGAATGGAGGCGATCTTTGGGGAACAAGAAAAGCCGCCGCGAAACGAGGGGTTGCTGCAGCGCCCATGATGACAATGAAATGCGGCGAAGTCACTGACCGGACGGCTAGTGCGGGCACAGGCAAGGTGCAGATATACACGAGGCGACTGCGGTGGTGGTGGACTCGGCGGTTGCTCGTGCGAGGCGGAGCTGGAACAGCGGGGCAGCGTGGGGCCAAGGGGCGCGCGCAAGGAGGAAGAAGAAGTGGGTGAGTAGGTGCAGCCGAGAGCAGAGGGAGCGGCCGAGCGCCTCATGACAAGGACAGGGCGAGGGAGCAGTGCGCCCAGGACACAGCAGGCAGGCCCGGTCCTGTCAATTTATGGGCCTGGAGCTTGGCCAGAAAGATGGGCCCTTCATTTACGACAACGCGCAAGAATGACGTCGGACGCGAAGACGCAGCTATGAAGCGGCCAAGAGAGCGGCCGCGGCGGAAGTGAAATCGACGGACTCTTCCTCACACGCTCCAGTATTTTTGGGCCACATATATGATTTTCTATTGGACCTAAGTATACCAGCTATAGCTTATAGTGTGTACATACCTGGGATTAGGCCCCTTGGCTTCGAGGGCCCTGTGCCAATGCACAGCTCGCACCCCCTCAGGGCCGGGCCTGACAGCAGGTAGGGGCGCACACAGAGCGACAGAGGCACATCGTGGCGAGGACGGCGAAGCAGGGAGAAGTCAACGTCCACAGTTGCGGCTGTGGCGCGTAGTAGAACAGCGACAAGGATCTCAATGTGGAGGGACAACGGAGGCAGGCAGCGCTACCGCAACAAGGCATTAATAGTGACGTGACCATGGAGGCAGGCGGCATCATGGTGACACGCCCATGGGGCCAAACAGCCAAAACAGAGCCGTGCACGGATTATAAAGCCGAGTGTAACTTACTGACGGACACGGCAGCAGAAATAGAAAACAGAAGAGGACAGCGTCACGAGGTTTAGCTGAACTTGGTAGACCAACAGAGATGGCAGCAGCAGCTCGAAGATGACCTGGCACAGACATGTCGGCGATGGCAACAAATCCACGTACATGGCGTCGTGGTCCGACAACGCGACACGACGTTAATAATTCGGACGACGGATTTATTCAGAGCAAGGGAGACGTGCCACTGTACTCAAACGCCCAGAACGACGGTGCAGCAAGGACAACAACGCGTTTAAATATAATTTCAGATGTTGACACGAAAAGCTGGTTTTTAAATTTTTAAATCCGAGAAAATCATTTCGGTCATTTTTCTTAGGCCTAAATTGTGGTGCTAAATAAGCTCGTAACACCAGGGGTGTCACAAAATATACGAACTCATGTTTCATGGTTGCAAACCTCTTAATCCAGTCATATTCAAATGCCATTGGTTTGATCCATCAGTAGTGAGACGGACCCCTAATCTTGGGCTAGTCAAAATTCGACATTCATCAGTCTTACCAGGAGACAATGTCTATATTGTGGCTCAACAGGCCATGCAAGTTTATTATCTCTCATACCCGTGCCAAACCGACGACCGTCTTAAGGGTTGGGATGTTGTGTACAAGGTATCACCACACGGTAAACTACCTGTACCAAACAATGAAGATTACAACATAGACCCCAACACATATGACGGAGAGTTCTTCCAAGAAGATGGGCTCGAAGGGAGTTTTGAGATAGACTTAACCGAAGCGATCGGAATGGAAGTAGACAATGAAAGGGTTGTTGATGAGGACGCTGGAGACGAGGTTCAGAATGTGAAGGACTTAGAATTACTTCAACGATTACATTTAGGCAATGACAGTGATGACGACATTCCCGATCATGATGATTATATCGACACGCGTGATAGTGATGATGAGACTTATGATCCAGCTAATCCCGATCATGATGATTATTTCTAATATATGTATGAGCTATACTAATTTATTTATTATTTGTCATAACTTTCTAAGTATGTTTTGTTTATCTGTGCTGATTGGTTTACTCTTTTTAATTGTAGGTGATTGAACAATGGTGGGCGGTACGAGGAAGATCGCGACGCTTTATGGAAAGAGCGGAGCTTTAGGGTTAGCTTCAGGGAGGGGTCGAGGCAAGGGTGGAGGGAAGGGTAAGCGGAAGGGTAAAGGGAAGGGTAAAGGGGCGAGGCCCCAGTCGCCTGTAGCTCCCTTGTCGTCGTCGTCTGAGGAGCTACCTTCCGCGCACGCCTCTGGTGACGAGGAGGAGGTACCTTCTATGCACGCCTCTGGTAACGAGGAGGAGGTACAGGAGGAGCAGGAGCAGGTGGAGGAGGAGGCAGTGGGTCCCGAGGTCTGGTTGCGAGGTCCCTCGACCCTCCCGAGGCAACCGATACCTCTTGAGAGACGTCCGATGGTTCGACCATCTGGGAAAAATTAAGTAACTTTAGATGTTCTCAATAATTTTTCGTTTGATATGTTCAAAATTACAATGGAAACTAATAATTTATCTTAATCACTTAGGCAGGGGTTGGATTCAGGTCAGTGGGGGTGATCACAGCCGCAAGGTCAACGGCATCCTTGACCTTTTTTGCAGGCTAAACTTCCCTGGCTTAGTGCAGTTCCACGAAGAGCTGTAGCCGGCCTACACGTGGGACCACTACGTCGCCGCCCTCGACGCCGCTGATCATGATGGCAGGGTATTCCCCAACAAGGCAGAGCGGGTGAAGGGCGAGCTATGGGTAAGTATTCCTCGCACTACATTGCTCAATACATCACATTCACTGGACATTCTTGAAGTAATGACTGTATACATCGCGTCTATATGCAGGACTTCTATAGATGCCAGGAGGGGTACGAGGCCAAGGCGGCCTCCATCACTGAAGAAGCCGCCAAGAAGCTCGTGAAGGACATGCACTACGAGGCGCGCGTCCAGGCCATCATCAACTACTATGCTCAACACAGACGGATGAAGGTTAAAAAAGAAGAGGCAAGAACAATGAACCTGACCCGGGAACAATTCTTGCAGGTACATATAGAACATTAATACTAACTTTTTATGAGATTAATTATGCTTAATTTTATTTTTTTATATGTCATACACTTGATCACGTAGGTGCCTCCATACTGGTGCGCCCAGCATTCCAGGTGCTGGGAATACATGGTGGACAAGTGGTTGGAGCCCGGGTAGGTGGAGACGCACACCGCTTGTCGGGACCGGCGTTTGCTGATGCCACGGGCATCACACCATCAAGGCAGCCTGAGCCTCGACGAATACAGGGAAAAATGGGTATGCAAATTCATTTCTTTATTCTAACACTCAATTCTGCATAATTTCTAATCATTTTGCATTTTTACCGTAGTCGTCGTCACATGATGGCCAGCCTTGCTCCCAGTTCAAGGCATGGGTTCTGTCCAAAAAGGGCAAGGCGACAGCAAACATCGACTTCAACCCGGAGGACCCGCCCGAGGCGTACAGTGATCCCAGCATCCACAGCCGCGTTAGTGAGTATACAGCGATGGTAAGGCAGGTTCATGGGCCACAGTTCGATCCGAGCACCTAGGATCTTGATGGAGAAATCGTGATGAGGGTGGGAGGAGACAAGAAGCATGGCCGGTACTGGATTGGCGACACTACAATCGACACGGCCTCTACTCCCACTCTCTCCCAGATCCGAGCAAGAAGCACGAGCGCGAGCCCGGCGATACGCCCTCGGCCAACCGCTACACAGTACCAGATGGAGGCTCTCCAGGTTATTTCTTATTTATTCATCGTTCGTTGATTGTTACGTACTTTAGCTTTGCATTGTAACATTGGGATGAAATATTATAGGTCCGGGTGGAAGTAGAAATGAAGCAACGGGAGGAGATAGAGGCGAGGATGGCGGAGATGGAGGCGAAGATGGTGGCCGGGCGGCAGAACATGGAGGAAGAACAACGGCAGACGATGCAGAGGATAGAGGAAGAAAATCGGTTGAGGATGGACCAAATGTTCTAATACATGCAGAATTTTGCATCGAGTATGGGTCAATCTTTGCCACCACCACCGGTGCTATTCCCTCCACCTCAGCCACCCACAACTACTCCTGTGAGTCACTTGGCACCTTATACTGGATCAATTTTTACCATATGCAGTGATGCCAAAATGTTAGTTAAGTATAATCAGACAAGAATTTTGGGGTACCAAAATGTAAACCGAGCCAATTAAGTATAACTAAATTCCCTAGAATCACATCTGCAAAAGGTTGCAGTTTAGTATGGCACCACTTGGAAAAATAAAAATTGTAAGAAACGTATAGGAGATAATCAACTTTTAGCCACTACTAGGAATGTTTAAAGGCTGCCTTCAGCTTGTGCCTATGTACTGTTATCGTTTAGGGGGCAAGCACCTGGCTACGAGATGACAACCTTGTCCAGCCACTGATCTTGCCTTGTGTATTCCTTGTTTAATTGAAAATAATGGCAAAAGGTAGTTGCATTCTGTGTGAAGTCATGTTCCTGTTGCCCATGTGTTTCCTGTTCCAGAACTCATGTTCTGTGCCTTGCGTGCAATAATGTATTTATACTATACCACAAGTGTATGTAAACTACTATCTGAGGCCCTGAGCGTTGGCCCTCTTTTGTTTCTGCTGGTTCATCACCTATATGCATTTACTTAAGGTCGAAACAACTACATGTGTCAAATGCAAGACAGCTATATATTGCTGCTACTTACGCTCCAGTCATGTTCTTTTTCCCTTTGCATATGTCTATTTACCTTTTATTACTCTGTTAGATTGATTGATCAGCTACTGCTAGGCTTTAGCAATGCATGAAAAGACTACAAGATGAGTTTTAGGCCGTCATAAGTGTGACAAAATATTTGCTACTTACTCAAATCTTATTAGTTGCACTTTTATCATGTGGTTTCAGCCTTCCACCTGGAAAATTATACATACTCACCTGCATCATATAGTATGAAGAATCGATTATGCAAAGGCAAAACATCACATATCATCATGCTGTCTCTTTTTTTACTTATTGGCTCTCAGTGCGAAATGGCGCATGTCAATTTGCAAACTTGTGAACTTCCATAGTAGTTTAGATTTTGTAGAATCTTTTTTTTTTGCAATGTAACAAAAATGATCAACAGGTATCGCGTGAATAATGAATTAAGTGCAATCTCCATGTGTCAAGGAACCTTAGATATTAAGTGCATAACATATAAATATCAATCTTGTCTCACACATTCTTCTCTTTTGTGCAGAATCAATCGGAGGCATCAAATAATCAGTCTCAAGATCCGAATTTGTCGCAGTGGAACCAAGGGCCTCCGCAGTGATTGCATTTGCATTTGTAGCTTAAAGTGACTTAGTTGTGACTTGTAATGATGGTTTATTGTGAACTGTGATGATGATTTATTGTGAATTGTGATGATGGTTTATTATGCTTGTGAAATACAATTATGTCTGTGACATATAATTATGCATGTGATGATGCTTTATTGTGAATTGTGATGGTTTATTGTGAATTGAGAGGGGTCCGTTATACGGGACATATTAATAAAAAAGGGGGTATTGATAGCTTTGCCGAGTGTAACACTCGGCAAAGAGACGCTTTACCGAGTGTCGATCCAAAACACTCGACGAAGAGACCAATTTCTGTTATTCTGGGAACCTTTTTTGCCGAGTGTTCTGTCTTTGCCGAGTGTATCCAAATGGACACTCGGCAAAGCGACCATAAAAATCTGTCCGTTGCGCGCTTGTTTGCCGAGTGTATTGGGCGCGACACTCGGCAAAGTGTGCAATCTTTGCCGAGTGCTTTAGTCTTGGCACTCGGCAAACTTTATAACCTTTACCGAGTGTTTTGCTCTTGACACTCGGCAAACTTTAGAAACTGTGCCGAGTGTTTTGGAGCCGACACTCGGTAAAGTTTAGAAACTTTGCCGAGTGTTTTGCGCTTGACACTCGGCAAACTTGAGAAACTTTACCGAGTGTTTTTCCGTCGTGCACTTGGCAAAATCACCGTCACCGTGCCATCCCGTTATCATTTTTTTGCCGAGAGTTTCTTTTTGTCGAGTGTTTATTGACACTCAGCAAACTATTTGCCGAGTGCGCGATAAAAAACACTCGGCAAACTACTGTTTGCCGATAAAATAATGCCGTGTGTTGTATGCCGAGTGTTACACTCGGCAAAGCATTTGCCGAGTGTCTTTGGGCCTGCCCCTGGCACTCGGCAAAGCTACTGTATCCCGTAGTGATCAGGGCTTTTTGTGCTCTTCATGAGATGCATACTCAGTTTAGGAATAAGACTGTGGATGGAAAAACTGTTATTAAATACTTTGGTTGTTGCAGTTTTAAACCTCCTCGAGGTGCTAAACAAATTTCTCCTGCTTTCAAGAATAAGTGGGTTGAAAATTGGTATTGGTATTGGTTTTACCATACGGTTCCAATGGTTGAAGAAAATGATGAGTCAAGGAAGATTCTAAAGCGCTATCCATTGGCTGTGAAGATGGGAAGAAATGTTTTTGATTGCAAGCATGAATTTCCTAGTACAAAGAATTCAAAGATTTGTGACAAGGCTTATAAGTTGATTGCTAATCTGCAAAGTGCTCGTGATCTTTGCGAAGAATGTATTGCAGCTCTAGTTTGGCCTCTTAAGAAGGGTTGGAGTTTTGTTTGTTTTCACAAAAAAGTTTTGAGGGGAAAGATTATATTTATCCTGACAAAGAAGCTTTTCGCTCGAAGAAGTATACAAGAGATAAAGATTTTGTTTTTGCTGTTGAAGTTAAGGCAGTTGAGATTCTAGGTAAATTTTTAAGAAGGAGAAATATTTGATGGACAAAATTCTTAGAAAAGATTGTAAGAGTTTGAATATTTTTTTGAAATTGTCCAAATCAAATATGAGGATAGACCTTGTGGCAGAACCACCCAAATTATATGGCCCACTTGTGCCTGTCATTGTCTTATAGACTTCTGACTGTTGCACATGGGATCCAGACAATTCAAGAAGTCTATCGGGTATCCTCGGGGAACCCCAAATCATCCACTTTCTTCTTTCGAGCAGAATCCATTACAGAAGACATTGCAGTATTACAACAGTTGCACAAATACATAAACATGTTACATCAGAGTAAAAGACGGAAGTCTTACAAACCATAAGTTTACAAATTATTCATTAAGTTATTACAAACTTATAAGCTTTAGCCAACTAGGCGGTAGGGTAGCATGATCGGTACCACTTAATACAACAATCAAAGGGATTCACCATGCCCACGGGTGCACAACAAACTCTTCTACTGCTGGCTCTCCTTCTGCAACAAGGGTTTAACAAACCCTGAGTACAAAGATACTCAACAAGACTTAATCGACGAAAAGGAAAGAATCCAGGATATGTAGGCTTACGGGGAATCAAGGTAAGTCTAAAGCAAGAATCAAGATTTACTTTTGCAGAAACGCTTACTAAAGATTGATCCTTACTTTCAAGGTTTTAGCTCAAGTTAAGTACTTATGAGTCTCTCATTTGCACTTGATCTAAAGCAATCACTTCTTTAACCATCTCATCTTATGATCAAATAACTAATGTTTTAGTTATTAACTACGATGTAGAGCAGAAAATCAAGTCTCCTTCTCCGAGAAGCATGACGATTCAAATCGATTTAGCCTAGCTAGGGTTTCCTTACCACACGACATATGCAGGTCTAGGCCCGACCCAAACCTACATATATCAACCCTCACTCGGATCCTCCAAAACATGAACCGGTCTGCGCTACCCGAGAGCACAGTTCTCCACCTCCCTACGCCACTCCTGGTGGATTCACATGATGTGTACATGCTACTCTCACCATCTCCCACGCCCAGTGCGTAGTTGTCTTTTCACATAATGGAATAGCCGAGATATTAGACTTACCGGAGTATGTGGCCAGTACTACAAGGTCTCAACTCACAATAGGTCTACAATGGTACGGTCCTCAATCGACATAGGCGGGGCACTACGTCAAGACTCCATTCTTGACGCAAGCAAAGAGTCCGCTTCGGTCTCAAATTAAATTCATGATCATTATTAAACCTCAGGAACAACCTTGAGTATAGAACCATTATCTCATTGCTCAACTCTTATCAACTAAGCATGGCTGATCATTATAAAACTAGTATAACTAAACAGGGTGACAAGGATAAGTATTGAAAGTCAAGGAAGGCATACAACAAAAGGCATATTAACCAACTCCTATTCACTTAAATGCACAAAGCATAGACTTATGTGAATAACATTTGTAAAACACAAGGAAATGGTTTATGCTTGGGGCTTGCCTTCAGTGTCGAGGTTGTCAGATACTTTAGAATTACCATAGAAAGATAACCAACTTCCACAGACAGAAAACCCTCCTCTTGCTTAACAAACGATCACCACTCTCGATCACTAAACGTAAATAAAAGATGCAAGCTTTAGAATGATGCGATGCTAAATATGGATTAAGATTAACTAAACAAAAAATAATTAACTTGAATACAACTTTCCTTCACGGTTAAGTTTGGTTAATTACTCACAAAGCAATATTAGTTATTATTATAAACAAGTTGATTATGAATTCACAAACAAATAATTAACTTGCCAAGGAACATCAAAGGGATTAGTGCTCCTAGGTCCACAATCAACTCCAAAATCACAACTAACCATTTAATGATTTAAAGAAATCATTTTGGTAGTTTTATTAATCCATAAAAATATTTAAATTAAGTGGACAATTTATTTTTATCCAAACAGAGGCAAACTTTTTTGTGAAAGCATATTTAAGCATATTAAGCATGACCATAAAGTTTCATGATTTTTGGATATTTATTTTAATCTATAAAAGAGGTAATTTTTAGACCTAACAAAAGTATTGATTTTTACCATCTCATATTTTTCCTATATAGAGTACATTATGAAAAGGCTACACAAAAATGTTCACATTTTTATGAGATCAGATTATTTAATTATGGATTTTTCCAAGAATCAGCACATATTATGCTTTTCTGAAAATCGAAAAAGATCAAAAACTCTTTTCTCACCCACGCATAGTCAGCCATAGAGACTGGCAGGTGGGCCCCGGGTCCATGGTACAGTGTTCCCACGCTGACCGCGGTGGACAACACCGTTGATGGCGAAAGCTCATCGCCGGTGAGGTCTCCGGCGGCGGGACTTGCACCAACGTGATCCTCTCAACCTCACGCATCCCCCAAGGCTACTATTCAAACCTCTACCGTGTCCTAGCGAGCTCGCCATCAATGATGGCGGCATGGTGGAACTCCGGCGTGACGGACCAGCCCAACAGTGTGATCACTGGTGACGCAAGGACCACCGGTGCACTCAACACGCTCACGCTAACATGGCCGAGGGGTCAGTTGAGCATGCATGGCTAACTACTCTCATGACCACGACCGATGGTGGTTTGGTCTTGGTGAATTGATAAAACCCTAAGTGCTAATCTAGTTTATCAAAGTGATTATGAGATATGTAGCACTACTCCAAGTGGTGAAATAAATGAAGATCATGACATGATGATGGTGATGCCATGGTGATGATCTAGTGCTTGGACTTGGAAAAGAAGAAAGAGAAAAAAAAAAGCTCAAGGCAAAGGTGAAAATTGTTAGGAGCTTTTTGGTTTAGTGATCGAGACACTTAAAGAGTGTGATCACATTTAGGATTGATAGCCATACTATTAAGAGGGGTGAAACTCATATCGAAATGCGGTTATCAAAGTGCCACTAGATGCTCTAACTCATTATATATGCATTTAGGGTCTAGTGGAGTGCTAACACCCTTGAAAACATTTATGAAAATATGCTAACACACATGTACAAAGGTGATACACATTGTGTTTAGCACTTGGGAGCAAGGGTTCGAAACTTCACTTCACCCACCGACGGAGTGTCCACCAGCGCCCATATATACTCGAAAAGACAATTATAAAAGAAGGTGGTTTCACAGAGTGCACTCAGAATACTATTCGGTCGGTCATGTGGGTGATGCCGGACTCGGGGAGTCCAGCGTCCACCAAAGACATCCAATCAATTATAAAAGAAGATGGTACTCTCGGCCTTTAAGACCGTACATGCATCATAAAGCATCCTAATCATAGGTGAAACACTACTTGAAACATACTGAAACATCACGAATGTTGAATACACACCTTGCTAAGAGTTGTTTTGTCCTGATTTTGGTCATTAGTAGATGTGTTTGGTTATGATTGTAAATCATCTAGAATTAAGAAGGTGAGTGATCTAACGTATGGGCAAGTCAAAATCCTCTCGGTTTAGCTTTTGCAATTCCTATGCACGTTGGTCCCAAAGCAAAGTGGAACTAAATTCTAAGCTTTTATTTTGGGCTATTTTCAAAAGAAGTGACCAGATGTATTTGGGGCATTTAAAAACTTCTTGTCCTGTCATGTCCCATTGTCATGAATCATATTTGGACAAGCTGGCACGTCCGGTCATGAATGGAACCTCTCTAGAAACAACCGGACTCGGCAAAGGTGCGTCCGGTCTTGGCACTATGCTGCATCCGATCATCACTTAACCATTGAGATCGGGCGCTCAGCATTTGAAGAGAGGGATGACGCCTGGCTCCGCCTCGCTCTCATCCGCTGACCGGATGCTAGCGGGTGCGCCGCGTCCGGTGGCGCCTCAATTTTTAGTGGACCTTCCCGCCCGCCAGGAGCCAACGGCTCTATTTCATGGGGGTATATTGTTGATAACTTGAAAATGTGTAGAAAGCGCCCATGGCCATCTCAAGCTCACTCTCTTGGCCATTTGCATTGACATAGCAACCTTGTGAGCTTAGCCAAAGCCCTCTTACTCATCTCTATCATTGATTCATCATCTTTGTGAAATTGTGAGAGAATTTAAGTGCATTGCTTGAGTGTTTGCATCTAAAGGCACTTGGTGTTCATGTTTCACTGCAGGATTCGTTTGTTACTCTTGGTGGTTGCTACCACCTAGATGGCTTGGAGCAGTGAGGATCATCGAGCGAAGGTTGGTGATTGTCTCCGGCTCCGATCATGGTGATTGTGAGGGGTTCTTGACCTTTCCCCGATGAAGAGCCAAAAGGTACTCTAGTAAATTGCTCGTGCCTTATGTGATCATCATTTTGTGTTGGTTATGCGACACCCTATTGAGGGTTTGGTGTGTGATGCCAATTAGCGCGTGAACCTCCAAGTGAGTGAATCACCACAACAGGGGCTAGCTTGCCGGCAAGTAAGTGAACCTCAGAAGAAAAATCATTGTGTTTTGATTGTCTCCTTGGTATTCATTTGGTATTCACTAATTGGTCACTTACCATGGCGGTATACCTCTCTACCACTCTCTTGTATTTCATTATACATTCACTTGGATAGAGCTAGTGGTAGTTAAGACTAGATAGTGTATCATTCAATTGTATTACTCTCACTAGGTTGATCTTCTAAGTGTATATTAGTGACATACTAGAGATCATAGAAAAAGAATTGGGTAGGTGGCTTGCAACCCCAAGTATAGTGCTAGCACAAAATTCGCTTCACCATCTTATTGACTAATCATTTGTCTTAGTATTGTTATAGAAATTTTAATAGGCTATTCACCCCCCTCTAACCATTAGGACTTTTCACTTGGCACTATATTTAAACTCAGTGTGAGTGCGTGTGGTTTGAACAAATGGCTTCACGCCGACTTGTTTTGTAATAACTATGTTTAAACTCGATGTATGGTGATGTAATATGTTCAGGTGACCGCAAACTTATTACGGGCCCAGTTGAGATGAAACAAACGGCGGTGTTAGCACAAGAAGCTCACCGCGACTTGAAAGCGGTATCTGTCTAACCCATGGAGGCTATGGAACTAGGCCGTCAACGGTGATGGCGATGACAATGGCGTGATGGGGCATCTCAAGCTATAAGCCCCATGGCGGTGTCTCAAGCTCCTCTCTTGGCCATTTGCATTGACATAGCAACGGTGTGAGCTTAGCCAAAGCCCTCCCACTCATCTATATCATTGATTCATCTCGGCCATCTTTGTGAAATTGAGAGACAATTGCTTGAGCATCTAGAGGCACTTGGTGAGCATCACGGCTTGCCACCTAGAAGGGCAACCCTCAAAAACCTGAAAGAAATAAAGGAAGGAGATGCCCCAAAATGGGCTGACCACGATGAGGGTGACCTCGACGATGATGGCGAGCACTCATTGGTCACTTACCTTAGCGGTAGAAATAGGATAGAGCGTGGTAGCCAATTCATTCAATTGTATTACTCTCACTAAGAGGTGGCTTGAGTGGTTCTAGGAGGTGCTTGCGGCACAAAATCATGGCAAATTGCTTAGTGTTGTTGTAGAAATTTTAATAGGCTATTCACCCCCTCTAACCATTAAGACTTTTCACTTGGAGCAGCGAGCAGATTCAGATGGAGGAAGGAGGAAAGAAGACCGTGACTTGAAAGCGGTATCTGTCTAACCCAAGGAGGCTATGGAACTAGGTCATCAACGGTGATGGCAATAATGAGGTGTGCAGCGGTGCTCTATAGAAACAAGCGGCGAGGACAATGAGCATCACGGCCTAAAGGGCAACCCAAAATGAAAGAAATAAAGGAGGGAGATGCCCCAAAATGGGCTGACCACGATGAGGGTGACCTCGACGATGATGGTGAGCTTCTGTAGGTCGTGTGGCATCTAGGAGTGGAGACACGGCACGGAGTTCCTCCGATGGAGCGGCGAGGAAGGAGGATGATCGGCTTCATAAAGGCGAGGTGAAGTGAAGCATCGTGCGAGGCCATTATTCACGATGCCACGCGAGCAGGTGCGTGTCCATGAGTGCGAGGCGATGGTGATCGGTGAAGCAGGATGGTCGCTGATGATTGAAACCGAAACCATCTCTTTCTCCTCCCTTGATCTCTTGATTCCACTAAACAACTCAAAAACTTAATTAACAAAAGTTGCTCACCTTGATATCCTCTCCAACTTTGCTTATAGGCTCGATCCCTAATTCTAAATGGTTGAAGAGATTTTGAATGAGGAACAGAGAACTTTGAAACTGACTTAGGAAATTCAGTTAGGGTTTGAAAATTGATTTGGTTAACTATCTTAGGGAATTTAAGTAGTGATTAGTCAACCAGCAAACCTTTCAAACAATAGTACCATCTTGTAGTACAAACTTTATACTAACAAATGATACCAATGTTTGAGCAATTTTATTTATGAAATTAATTTTAATAATCCCTCCAAAAATTGAATTCAAAACCAAATTCCAGGACTTAGGCAATATTGTCTAATTGTTGGTTTTCAATACTGATTTGAATTTTGAGGTTCAATTTTTACTTAGTTGGACTTGAATTCATGCCCAACACTTTGACACTAGTGTAAAGTACTCACTTTACACCTCAAAGCTTATTGGGGCATATTTTCAAGTATTTTAGTGAAATTCCAAAATAGAAGGTCACAAAGTACCTTAAAAGAATTTTTGGTTTCAACACATTACAACACACATGCATTGCTAATCAAATAACATTCTTTTTAGTGGATGCAAAACTTGATTAGCTACTATGAGTGATTCCTACGCATGATGATGACATGATCATGTTTTAGTGATGCTTAACACCAGGGGTGTTACAGACCTCCACCAGCTTATACTCGTGCAGCGAAGCGGGGCATAGAAAATGTTACTAAGAAGAAGAGAGATGGTGGTCAACTTGCTAAGAAGACTAGCAAGAAAAAGAAGGTTTCAGCTTCTTTTGATTCATAAAAGGTTGTAGGAGATGAAGTTGATTTGGGTTTTGATGTTGATAATCAAGAGGTTCTTAGTCAACAGGCGATGATGAAGTGAGAATGATTAGTTTAGTTTTAAATTCTAGTGGTTTGACTCCGTCAATGTTGACTCCGCTTGGTGACTATTTCTAGAATTTGGGGGCCAATTTGCATTTTAGTGAAGATGTTTGTGAGGCTAGTTTGTCTTCGCCTCTGAAAAATGTTGGCGAAGACACTTTGCCTTCTTCCCCAGCTATTCCTGCTTCTTCTCCTGTTATTCTTGATACTGGCGGTGCTGCTGATGGAACTGCTACTGCTAAGAGCAAATGGAAGAAGGTGAAACTTTGGCTTTGTAGGAGACTGCTGGGCCATCTTCTCAAAGATTTGTTGCTGAAACTCCTCGAGGATCTACAGGAGATGTTGGTGTTACTATCCATGTTGCCTCTCCTCCCCAAGTTGTGATGCAAGATACTGATTTGGGAGGTGCGCCTGTGGAGACTGATGCCCCAAAAGTTAAGGCTTACTACTATTGTTACCCTTGATTTTGATGATTCTGATGATGATATATTTAACGAAGAGGTTGTGCATGTCGGGCTTCTTGTCTTACTGAGTGTACTATTGATGTGAACACTGGTGAAAAAGTTGCATGTCAACTTTGAAATGGGTGTTTCCACAGGTAAGTTTGTTTGTTATTTTGCGTTGTTTGATTTGAATTTTATATTTATGTTCTTATTTTAGACTTCGTTTGTTTTTGTTGAGGAATTTTTTCTTGCTCCTTCATCTCATGAGGAGACAACTGTTGATATTGAGAAGATGAAGGATGTGGCTCAGGAGCCTGCTACTCCTGCTACTCAAGCCTTAGAAACAATTCCTGGTGGAGTTGACCCTGAGGCATACAAGAGGTGCATAGAGTACTGCCAAGCTCAAGGTGTGAATTTAGATACTTTTAAATTTGTTGGGATTGGCCTGGACAGACTTCACATTATGCCAAAGAAGTTAGAGTTAAAGCTGTCAAAGTATATTGATGATGCCTTCGCAGTTCCTGATGCTGAAGCTCAATTTGCTGGGAAATCTTCCCTTGAGTTGGCAGATGCGAGTGTTACCATGATTTACAAGGTATGTATATTTTTGTCTGACTTCGTATGTTAATTTTGGCTTCATGATTTGATTTTTTATAGAGTTGTATTTTTAGAGTGCTCTTTTGCAAAGGAGTTTACGTAAATATGTTGAAGAAGAAGCAAAAATGCGGCACTTCGTGAAAAAGGGTTGCTTGAAGAGATTAAGTCTTTGAAATCTCAACTTGCAGCTAAAGAAAAGGAAAGAGTAGAGGTAGTTGAAGCTCTCCATGATATGGAGTCAAAGTGTATCTCTGTTGGGGCCAGGCTTGAGACAAATACTGAAGATTTTGATAATTTGAAGAAAGATTACGATAAGATTGTGAAAGAGAAAAATTACCTTGAGAAGAAGTCTGCTGAGAAATCAATTTTTTCATGACAAATGTAATCGTCTATGGGAGCTTTGCAGGAATTGCTATGATAGGTTTGGTGCGAAGCCAGAAGATCCTTGTTGGGAGCTTCATGAATTTGATCCATTCTTTGCTTGGTTATGCCGCCAATATGAGGATTTGCCAACTGTTATTCAGACTAGTGTTGATTTGAGTTTTGTGTACGCAACTCGCACACTTTTTCATTTGATGAAAGAGGCAAAAGATCCCTTGTAGGAGCAAATGTTGGATAAGGATTATAAGTTTCCTTCTATGGAATCATTGAGTCAAGTTTCTTCTCGGACTCAAATGCTTTGCAAGAAATATTTTAATCAATATTGGAATTTGGGTGGCAAAGAAAATGCTTTTATGAAAGCGAAGAAGAAGATGGAAAAGGTTAAATTGAAGTTTCTTCTTTTTTTTGTTTGCTTCTCTTTCTCTTTTATTTTATATTCTAACATTTCATTTCCTTTTTGCAGCAGCTTGAGAAGGAAATTGCTGCTGATGAAAAGGAGCATAGGAAATAGGACAAGTGTGAGGAACAAAGTGCTAGAGATGATGATGTTGGTGACCATCCATTTTAGTTATCTTCGTAGTTGGTTTTTTAGATTTTTAGTTGAGGGGTGAGGTTTAAAAACTTTTGACATTTGTAAATATTGAACTGGGCAGGATGAAGTTGGCGTTATGCCGTTGTTAATGTGTAAGGACAACTTTATCGTTGAACCTTCACTGCTCGTCCTCAACCGCTCATCCCGGCTCCCGAGTGTCGCCAGCGCGGAGAGAGAGGAGAGGGCTAGGGGAAGAATCGGCGGGCGCAGAGACGGGCGGAGTGCGCGTGTGGCGCGTGGCGAAGGCGGACGGGGGAGGGCTGCGCAGGCATCCGAACGCGTGTCCGTCTGCCTCCCGACGTCCGGGCGCTAGCCATGCCAATATAAAAATTGAGCCAGAAAAATTATGTGAGAAATTGTCATGATAAGTTTGTCCAATAATAGTTATGAATAAAATTGGGTTATAAAGATAATGGAGTTATCATGATAAGTTGTATCTAAAGTTACGTTAAAAACTATATGAAATTTATGATAAAAAATTATAGTGATAAATTTGTTATGCGAAATGTTATACATAAAAGCTTTGTATATAACTTTGTAACTTTCTAAGAAATTATTTTGATAAAATTTGTTCCGCAAACTATTACACATAAAGTTATATGCATAACCTTGCAACTTTCTAAGAAAATATGGTGATACATTTTATCCCAAAAATTTATACATAAAAGTTATGAGTATAACTTTGTAACTTTCTAAAAAAGGAAAAACTACGGAAATAACTTTTTCAAAAAAAAGTCATGGCTCTGAATTATCCATATAACTTTGTGACTTTCTAGAAAAGGAAAGTTGTGGAAATATTTTTTTTCCAAAAAAAAAGGAAAGTAACGGGTGGTTGTAGAATTGACCGTTGGATTCTAGCTCAGTGGTCGTTGTCTAGTTAGGTGGATCGCTATCAACGTCCTGTTTGTTTAGACTGGTTTAACTTATAAGCTATGGCTGAAAAAGTATTATTGGCTAGTTTGATGTGAGAGAAAAATACTGTTCGTTGGCTGATAAACCATGACTTATAAGCCGAATATGACCAAACGAACAGGCTGGAGATCCAGGTGAGTTTGCTGCTAAAACACAAGCCTGGACTCTGAGTCTTCATTATTTGGTTTTGTGGATGTTTTTCCTATTTTGATGTTTATTCGTACTGATCTCTAACCTCACTGTTTCTCGAAGCTTCGTAAATTGTAAAGTGTACTATTGTTAACTTGACGATTTGTTATTGTCTTGACAAGTAATCAAATATGGACCATGAGACATACTATATGCCAAGGCGTTACACAATCTCTATTCGTCAGTGTTTATTACCTTTTTTTTTTTTTATGAATCTGTTGCATGACAGGATCTTGGGTTGTACGACTGTCAACCAATACTTGCACCTTCTCAGAGTCGACAACAGAGGGCACGTGAGGTGTTCAACTGCGTGCAGTCCATTACAGTAGAAACAGGATATCTACAAGTACCCGATTTGGCGATTTCATTTATGCAGCATAGCGTCAAACTGCCATGGTTGGACAGATTCATACAGCACTACAATTGAACTATAAGCAAGTCTATGACCTAAGAAGGGAGGGAGGTTTGTACGCCCCAATAACAGAAGATAATAATTTCATGAGAGCTAACATCCATAAATAACATGTTTTTGGAAGCGCTCCTTGTAGAGGGGCACTGATGGTGAGTCCCTTTTACTGTAACATTTCTCTCAATCTTAGGTGCCATCAAACAACTATGGCATATGCTCTGCTTGATCTAATGTGTTTGCTGTGCCAATCACTTCCACCGGCCTCCATCCTACATGCCGTCAAACTGTCATCAAAAGGCAAAATTGTTAGTTTGTACCATTTTCAGTTAGGCCACCAAGAAGGCATAAAGACCAAAGCTATCATCCAAAGCCAAAGGATATGGATATTACTAACTCCGGTCAAAAATACTTAACATGTTTTACTTTTCATGGTATTGGCTTTTTCTGTGGTGAGAGCAAGGTACTGTACCATGGCTGCCAAGCAGCCCTACAATCAGCAGCCGAACAGGCCCATATGTCCTTGACCGCTAATATCTTCAAAAATGTGTTTTTAAAATCCTCCAAACTTATGAGATTTTGCAAATGTTTTCTAATACAAAACTACACATATAGCTTATGTGTTTCCAAAAAAAAAAAAGATCTTGATGTCTGTAGTTTTTAGGTTTGACCTCCTAAGCAATAGAACTAAATGGACAAAAAATCCTAATCTACCAACTGATATATGGAGTACCTCTAGAAATGACAGAATCTGCTACGAAGTAACCCAGCTTTTAGAAAATTGTAATGAAAAAGCAACCAATGTTTGGTTATCAGCATTTTAATTAGTCACAAGTTTGTCTATATATAGATTTCAAAAATATAGCAAACCCCAAGAATTAGTTGGAAAACTCAAAATCATATCGGACTGCTATGCTAATCAAATATTGGTCATTGTACAGAAGTCCTAACTAGCAATATAATTTTAAGTTCTTTTTCTGTAGCTCACCAGATGATTCTAATTTGTAAGTACAGTTGCTAGTGATCGGATGTCAGAACTACATTCAGGTTTCTAAAGATTAACAATTATCAGCGTGGTGTACCAGATGCTGAACAACATTAAGGGAAGAACGACCAAACAGAATGTGCTGATTAGTTATAATACACAATGAATCATAATGTGAGTCAAGAAAGCTTCTTCATAAAATTTATATCTATGCCTCATGACAAGTGCTGAAATAGTGTACGTGAGCTTTGACACGCGAGGCATGTAGAGAACCCTGATATCTGTTATGCTATTAGGACATGAAGGACTATCCCAATTGAAATAGAAGATACGTCAAGAAAATGGTGTACAAATTAGAAACAAAAGATGCGAAGTAAACCCTGTACAAATTCAAAAATGATATGATGGCAGTTTTGAAACCAGAAAGTAAATATTACCGATGGTGTAGGTTCACCATTGAGTAAAATCTGTTTCTTTCCATTCTGATCAGAAGATTTCGAACCCTTTGTGTCACCCTACAAGATGTTGGAAAAAGCACATAGTTCAGTCAATCATCGTACAAAAAGACAATGAATTACCAACACTCATAAAGATATGCAAAGATTACCTCTGTCTTCAATGCCATCAAGAATAATAAACATTCAATGTTCGTTGTCCATGGTGAAAATAAAAAAACAACCCATCAGCATAGGAGAAAAATGATTCTGTAAGGAAACAACTGTCTGGAGCATAATGCAAGACTATAGGCAAACAAACTGGAAATCACACAAGTACATGTGACATTGACAGTAAGAAGAGTTATTTTGCTTAGCCCTGGTAAAGTTGAGAAATTCATTTATCCAACAATCTAATTGCTAACCCCACAACTTCTCAACAAACATGCATCCAGATGCTTTGTGTTGGAAAACAGGCACTCTTGTAGTTGAGTGAGCACACATTTTTCACCACAAAGTCAATAATGACAGGGTGTAGACTATAGATTATAAAAAGAACATGCTCTAGACCTCGAAATTTTCGGAAGTTTACTGTTGACAATTCTGTTACGCCATTCAAAGATATAATGCAGTTTGAACCAACCCATGTGATGCAGCACATAACACACTAAAGTGAAGCCCTTGAAGAGTACACTCTCATATCAATTATCAACACCCCTTTTGCATGAATACAACATGGCAGAATCAATTTCCAACCCACATCAGTATCAGTAATTTCCAACCCACATCAGTATCAGTATGCCTAGTTACTTCACCCTTCCTCGCCTATCAGAGGCTCAAGTAACTATAATTATATATGCGCAATGCTCCGATGACTCCAAAATCCAAATGAACATATAGAGCCTCTAGTTCAAATCAGGCATCCTAAACATGCACATTGCGCCTTCGCAGTTGAACACATAATATAATGAATACCCAGTAAACAGGAGCTGGAGGAAAGAGGAGGAGGTCTGAATGATACCTCCCGGTAATTCTTGAGGTAGATCTTGAGGGGCTCAACGTATTCCTCGAAGCCGAGCGTGCCCAAGGACCAGATGATGTCGTCACCGTTGATGGTCTTTCGCCTCTCCTTCATGCACTTGTCACTCGCTCTGCAGAGATCAAAATCACGGACGACTCGATCAGAGGCACCCTCGGCAGGGCACCGAAGTTGGAGACACGGATCGGATCACGGGCGAGGGGGCACCGGGCACTTACTCGCTGGTGATGAAGCTGATGAACTCGGAGACGCACTCCTGGATGGACTCCTTGGCGTCCTTGGCGATCTTGCCGTTCTCCGGCACCGAGCGGCGCATGATGCGCCCGATGTTGGCGATCGGCAGGAAGCGGTCCTGCTCCTTCCCCCCGCCGCTGCCGCTGCCGCCGCCGGACTCCGCTTCCGACATGCCGAGACCCTGGCCGCCGCCATGGTGGCGCCCGTGAGACGAGATCGGAACCCAGACGACGACACGTCACACGAGAGAGCAAGCGAGCGTGGGGCTCGGTGTTTGGGAGTGTTTACCTCTTGGCGGTAATCGATGGAGATGGGAGATGCCGAGATGGACGGAGATGGCGGAGGAGCGGATCAGCGCCGTTGGTTGCGCGGAGCCCGCCACCGGCCGCCGGATCTGGAGCCGTGTTTCAGCGGGTTGGGCGTTGTTGCTGTGGCGATCGAGGATGGTGGAGCACTGGTGCGGGTGCTTTTTTTTCTTTCTTTCTTTCTTCCGTCCCTTTCCTTCTGGGCTTCCACGAAAACTTCGCCCGGGAAAGGCCTATTGGAGCCCGGATGTGTATGTGGACTCAGGCCCACTGATTGATTTCTCTATGGGCCCTAAGGAATGGACGGCCTGGGAAACATCCTGGGCCGAAAACGGGATGCAAATGGGCCCGGGGTCTTGAGCAACGCCCTCGTGCTCCATACCGCGCCGCCCCTTCCTCTCCAGACCGCGCCGCCCTCTCCTTCCTCCCTCCCTCCGGCGACCTCTCTCCATTCCAGGTGAGTTTATGCGCAGAATCTCACTCTCCGAACAGATCCCACCGATTTGGGGTGCACCACTTCACCTGGTTGTGTGGGATGGCGCGATTTGTGGTTCCAATGGCCGGACCTTCAAGTCTTCTTCCTCACCTCTTCCTCTCTCTGCAGAGCTGCGACATAGTGCTAGCAACGAGGCCCCTCCATCCCCTCCGCAGAGGTACGTTCCTCAACATTCTCTGATTTTGAACATCCTGTACATGTGCCACATAAGTAAGGTCACGGTTGGTGATTAGCATGATGTAGTATTTGATTTTGGCTTTCCTGTGTACATCAACGTGAAGATCAGAGTTTAAACCTGCGCTCCGATCCGACTCGCCGCCGGCGCCGTCCCCCGCCGCCAGACCGCCGTCCCCACACCCAGCCGGAGACGACGATGGTGGGGCTCGGCTCGATGGCAGGCAACGGGATCCAGTCGATGCTCAAGGAGGGCCACCGCCACCTCTCCGGGCTCGAGGAGGCTGTGCTCAAGAGCATCGACGCCTGCCGCGAGCTCTCCGCCATCACGCGCACCTCCCTCGGCCCCAACGGTGAGTTGTGCTCCGCGTGCGCCTTCGCTTCGTTGCACTGGTTATGGGCTCGGGTGGTGACTACTGGAGTAGTGGAGTGAGAGGGGATCTGGAGCGAGGAGAGCGTGCTCAGTCTTCGGTGGCGTAGCGTGAGGCCGCCGGATCGAGCTATTGGGGGGAGTGAGGGGGGATCTGGAGCAAGGAGTGGCCTGGTTGTTGGAGCTTATTGGGATATATGGTGACGAGGCTGATGAATGTTTGGATAGTTTGAGGCGCTTGGTACACTGGTTTGCCGTTTGAAATCACATTTAGCCTTGTTCAATGTTTGGATCACAAGCAATTATTAGTTTGTAGTACCCTAGTCTTCTGCACTATGTAAATCACATCTGACCAAATTTCACTTAGATGCTGAAACCTTCCAGTGATCGATTGCTTGATGTTGTAGTTTAACTTGTTTTCTTTATGTAGGAATGAATAAGATGGTTATCAATCTCTTGGACAAGCTGTTTGTGACAAACGATGCTGCCACCATCGTGAATGAGCTCGAGGTTCAGCACCCGGCTGCTAAGATCCTGGTACTGGCTGGCAGGGCTCAGCAGGAGGAGATTGGGGATGGAGCCAGTCTCACCATATCGTTTGCCGGTGAACTGCTTGAGAAGGCTGAGGAGCTCATCAGGATGGGCTTGCATCCGAGTGAAATGATCATTGGCTACACCAAAGCCATCAACAAGGTGACTTGCCCCCCTGAACCCCGTAGGCTTTTGTAACATTGAAACATGCAGTCTGATAGCAGACTCTTTGTGCTTCTGTCTTTGGTATGCAGACAATTGAGATCTTGGAGGATCTTGTTGAGAAAGGCTCAGAGAACATGGACGTAAGAAACAAGGAGGAGGTTGTGTTGAGGATGAGATCTGCTGTCGCGAGCAGCAGTTTGGTCAGGAGGATGTACTGTGCCCTCTTGTGGCTGATGTAAGCTAATCCATACCAGCTTATAGGGAGCTTTGTTTTTTTCCCTCGCACGTCATACTGATATCAGCTAATAGTGGGTTTGTTGTATCGTTTTTTAGGCCTGCATTCAAGTTTGCCCCAAAAATCCAGCAAACTTTAATGTCGACAATGTTAGAGTGGCTAAGCTGCTTGGAGGTGGTTTGCACAATTCTTCTGTCGTCCGTGGGATGGTTCTGAAAAATGATGCTGTTGGTAGCATCAAAAGGGTGGAGAAGGCAAAGGTAAGCTCAAAAGGCTACTCTTCATTCACATTGCACACTGGTTATACCTGTGAAAGTTCTATACCCTTCTTTTTTATTGCTTTTGGAGTTTTTTTAATGGAATGGGCAATGGATGGAGCTCTAAATATTATTTTCACAAGGTTACGAGTATTGGTTCTTGGATAATCATTTACTCGTGGTGATTTAGTCATGTGTTCATTGTTTGTATATTTTGTTACTGTCAAGTGAATCATGTATGCTTATATAGCATTATTACATCACTCATAAAGCCCTGGCAAACCAAATCCTATTCCTATTTAAAGCGGTTACGGCACAGCACATTTCATTTGCTTGTGTTATGCTCAGTGCTATTGTAAATTTTTTTGTTTCTTAAAAATCACACTTCATAGGACCCTATTTTGCCAACGAGTGCTAGCTCAGTTGGGTTAGACATCTTAATGGCACCCCCCAGGTCTTGAGTTCGACTCCCCGTGGGAGCGAATTTCAGGCTGGGAGTAAAAAAAATCCCCTCGCCCATCCCCACAAGCCAAAGCGCAGAATGGCCCGGCCCAGTTCTCATAGGGCAACGGATTTCTGCTGCGTCATGATGAGGGCGGGGGTTCGGGGGTTTTCTCGATCTGTGTGAGAAGATCAAATCTCTTCTTATCAGTATGCCCAGGGGCCGTCATATCCCCCGCAGGTCGAGTTTTTTTTAGGACACTATTTTATTAATTTATGTCTTTCTAGTTCACACTGCTGCTAAGGCCAATGAATGGATAGGAACTATGATTTTAATTAAATGGGCAGTTATATGTTATAAAATGGTGCTAGAAATTCAATATGCACAGGAAACCTAACCAGTTACAGCACAGTACCCATCTTTTTCTGTATGATGTCTAGCAGTGTTTCTTTCTGAATTCTAAAACCAATCAATATTCAGATTGCAGTATTTGCTGGTGGTGTCGATACCTCAGCAACTGAAACAAAGGGAACTGTGTTGATTCATTCCGCTGAGCAGGTATGTTCTTACTCTGAGAATCTTTTTTGACTTCTGTTAAAGTCGTCCCTACTTTTACTATGCTCATGAAGGTTTGGGTGTTGCAAACTGTTTAGTTGGCTTTGTGTGTTTTACGTTATGTATACGTGCATCCAACAGTACATTCCTTTTTCTTAATTTGTGGATTCATTTCTTATGGATACGCTGAACTTAAAAATGGAGCACATTATATTTCTTTGCTTCTGTAGTGCATTGCAAGCTGTAATCTGCAAATATATGTTGGAATCTATAATACATATGCTTTTGCAGCTAGAAAATTATGCTAAGACTGAGGAAGCTAAGGTGGAGGAGCTTATCAAAGCTGTCGCTGACTCAGGTGCCAAGGTTATTGTCAGTGGAGCTGCAGTTGGTGACATGCCGCTACATTTCTGTGAACGTTACAAGTGAGTTTTTTGCTTTTCATGTGTTCTGAACTGAATAGATTACCTGAATTCTTTGTGCAGTATTGATCTGTGTTGAAAATTCCTTTTAGACTGGAGAATTATCGTATATGTTATATATTCTCCAAAATTGAGGACTGTATGCATGTGTCTGTAGACCTTTTTGATAGCAGTTATTTATTGATGTTCTGTTTGCAGACTGATGGTTCTGAAAATCAGCTCGAAGTTTGAACTGAGAAGATTCTGCCGTACTACTGGGGCTATTGCAATTGTAAGTTCTGATTTTTCAGATGTATTTGTTCCTGTGTCGTAGTAGCATACTTATTCTGATTTTGGATTTTTTTTTTTTTGAAATAGAGTTGAAACTTAGCCAACCCAATGCCGATGAACTAGGATATGCAGACTCTGTTTCCGTTGAAGAAATTGGTGGTACTCGAGTATGTTCTACCCCCTTTGTGCTTTTACAGAAGATATATCTTTATTCTCCTCGCCAGCATTCATTTTATTTTGTTTTTTATTTATAAGGTTACTGTCCGTTAAGAAGAAGATCTTCTCACAGATCGAGAAAACCCCCGACGCAGGAGGTTAGAAGAACGAAGAAGGTGGAAATTCAGTGGCTACTGTTGTCTTAAGAGGCAGTACTGACACTATACTAGATGATCTTGAAAACGAAGAGCTGTTGATGATGACAGTATACTAGATGATCTTGAAAGAGCTGTTGACGATGGTGTCAATACGTACAAGGTATATGTGCGGTATCTATAGTAGATGTGACCTAACTCTTTTATTGTATTGTAACATCCATGTCTGTTTAGCTAATCTATCCGAGTTCTCACTGTTTTTGTTTATACTAGTCAATGTGCAGGGACAGTAGGATAATTCCTGGTGCTGCTGCAACAGAAATGGAGCTGGCAAAGAGATTGAAGGAGTTCTCATTGAAGGAAACAGGGTAAGTTTGTTTTTACCATGATAGTTAATAACTTTTCATGTACAGGGTAAGAGTTAATCTGCTTTCAATATGAGCAGGGTTAACTCTTTGTAAAAAAAATACAATCAATTTATGTTTCCCTGAATCATTTGTTGGTTGCTGTTAATAATTGTACAGGTTGGACCAGTATGCCATTGCAAAATTTGCTGAAAGCTTTGAAATGGTGCCAAGAACCCTGGCAGAAAATGCTGGACTTAGCGCAATGGAGATAATATCCTCCCTTTATGCCGAGCATGCTAGTGGCAATGTGAAAGTTGGCATTGACCTGGAGGAAGGTGCCTGCAAGGATATCTGGACCTTAAAAATATGGGACCTCTATGTCACAAAGTAAGTCAATCAGATGTAGGAATCACGTGTAAGCTGGTTTAAGAATGATTTCGATCTTTTGTGGTAATTGAACATGTGCACAGTGGATGTGGAAAATGCTTGCACCATTGTTGGTCTACATACGCGTGTCCTCAAATTGGGGCATGGGTTTGCACTTCTTGTGTGGCAGTTTAAGCTGCTTATGATGACCCCTTAGCAGATTTCTCACTTTGCTTATTTTGTTGTACAGGTTTTTTGCCCTAAAATACTCTGCCGATGCTGCATGCACCGTGCTACGGGTTGACCAGGTATGACTGCTAAGCTTACATTCTAAATTCTTTTCGATGCTTGCGTTTCATTGGAGCACATGGTAATGTTTTGAGTAAATATATGAACTGTCCAGATCATCATGGCCAAGCCGGCAGGAGGTCCAAGAAGAGATGCCCAACCTGGTGGTGGGATGGACGAGGATTAGTTTTGATTGTGATTGTTTTCTTTGTATCACGTATCCGAGGTTTCAGAGCAGAGAACACCCTATCTTATCTAGGCTTTGGTTCTGTAGAAGGTTTTGGGTGCCTGGAGTTCACGTTCGGAACTCTGTTGCACAGCCGTGACGATATCACATGGGGAATTTGCATCTTCTTTCCTGATGTATTGCAATGCAGATGTATCAAATGATTGAGTCCAGGGTTCGTCACACCAACTGAGCTCATGTAAGAGTGTTACTCTAGTTGTAGCTGAAAGAGTGAAAAGTTAGTGTTACTCTAGTTGTAGCTGAAAGAGTGAAAAGTTGTCTCGATGGATATTGTTTTGGGTAACGATGAATGCAGTCCTTTTCTCCATGGTGAAAGAGCTGAAAGAGGCTGGAGGCACGGGGCAGGCCGCACTATAGTAGACTCGTGGTGTAGAGTAGAAATTCCTGGCGGCTGGCAATGGAGGAGTACTCGATCCTACATATTACATTCCTACTCGTAGTATAAAGTAATGGTGCAGGACAAGGGAAGTGGCGTTCTCATTTTCTCTTCCTGGGTGGATTTGTCTCTTGCCTAGCCACCCGTTGTTGCCGTGCACTGCACACAGCGTCACTTCAGCCACAGCCACACAGGCAGGCATTTGGGTTTTTGGATGCCCATGCGCCATGACTCGAGCTGCCGTTTGCTTATTCTGCCGCCACGCGCTCTACGACGGCGGAGGCATTTGTGTTCGTGTACCGTAGTAAACTCTTCTGCAGCCTGCACTAACTTGCTCTTCAGTTGCTCCTCGTCCAAGGTGGCCTGTAAAGTGTCAGGAGCTTGTCCTCCGCCGGCCGTGATAAACCATAAATACGTATCCGGCTGAAGGCTGCCTGCAGGCGGAGGGGATCAGCGCCGTTGGTTGCGCGGAGCCTGCCACCGGCCGCCTGATGATGGTGTGGCGATCGATCGAGGATCGTGGTGCGGGTGCCAAGCCTGGCGCCCGGACGTCTGGCTCTGGTCCTGCGTCTGGACGCGACTCCATTATGCAATCGCCTGCCCCCTTCACGTAAAAACCGAATCGAAACAGAAATCACATCCGCTGCGCCCGCGCAAACAGGGGAGCACGCCCGCTGCGCCCCACGCCACCACGCCCCTTCTCCCAACCGTGAGATGCAACAGAAGGTGGGAGGAGGAGAGATGCAGTATCCGATCTACTTTTGAAACGTCCAGAAACAACGATTGCAACATACGTCTAAAGACAGTTGAAACATGCTTCTGAAACACTTGAAAAACACCCTTGAAACACACTTGAAAACCATTTCAACCATACACAACCATTCAAATAAAACGCATGCAACATATATGTAAAACATATGCAACGTCCAAATAAACACCATTGCAACATGTGTCCAGATAAACATAGATGAAACATACATCTAAAACACTCGAAACATACTATTGCAACATGCCTCTAAAAATAATTGCAAATATACAACATGTGCAACATCCCCGATCTACTTTTGCAACATCCATATGGTTCGACTGCAACATACCTTTGAAATATCTGAAACAATTGAAACATTCAATTGCAACATAGGGGGAGAGAGAGAGAGCCTGGCGTGGAGAGCGTCATGGTCGCCGGATCTGTGCACATTGGGGGCTCTCGTTGCCGGAGCAGGGCCACGCGGCCGCGCTGGGGCCGCCGCCGAGGTCGCGAGCCCGCACCGGGGCCACTGTCGGGGTCACGCCCGTCCCCGCACCAGAGTTGAGGATGGGGTGGCTGGCCAGAGAAGAGGAAGGGGGTCGCCGGGGGGTGGCCGCATGGATCAGAGCTCGTACTCACGCCGGGGACGCCGTCGCGCCGAAGTAGGAGGAAGAGGGAGGCAGCGAGGCGCATGGCTCGTGGGGGAAGAGGACGCCTCGGTGGGGGAGGAGGACGCATACGTGGAGGAGCCCGATCGCCGGCTCGCGGTTGCCACCGGCTGGTGGAGGTGGGCGCGCGCGACAGGGCGGCGCGGTGGGAGCGGGCTGTGCGGTGGAGGCATACGGCTAGGTGCGGACGAGAGGGAGCGAGCATAGTGAGTGGGGAGACGCGTCCGCCGCACACACACACAGACGCCCGGTTGGAATCATTACCGTTTTGTTTACTTTCTTCTTCTTGCTTCCCTTCCTTCTGGGCTTCCACGATTTTGCTCGCAAAAGGGCTGTTGGTGCCCGATTGTGTACATGGACTCAGGCCCATTGATTTCTCCATGGGCCCTGCGCAATGGACGGCCTGGGAAACGGCCTGGGCCGAAAATGAGATGAAAATGGGCCCCATTCTTTCGAAACTCTTAACAGAACGCGGGGCCTTGAGCGCCACTGGTGAAGGAAGGAAAAGAAAGGGAATACCAAGTCCATGGATGGCACTATGGCAGCGATGGAGGCGGCCGGCGTCGCCGACGCTATCACCGGATGGCGATGTCGAGAGGGTGCGTCGATCGGGTGCAGGCGCGGAACCAACTAGCTCCGCCCATGTTCCTAGTTTCGCGACACGGCTCGTCGTCCTCAAGGGTACCGGCACGGTTGAAGAAGACGTACGACGACGACTTTGCTGTAGCTTTGTTTCGAAGGCTCAAGGACGCGTGAGCAGCAAAGTTGGTGGTCGTTGAAAAACGAGAACAACGAGCGCCACTGGTGAAGGAAGGAAAAGAAAGGGAATACCAAAGTCCATGGATGGCACTATGGCAGCGATGGAGGCGGCCGGCGTCGCCGACGCTATCACCGGATGGCGATGTCGAGACTCGAGAGGGTGCGTCGATCGGGTGCAGGCACGGAACCAACTAGCTCCGCCCATGTTCCTAGTTTCGCGACATGGCTCGTCGTCCTCAAGGGTACCGGCACGGTTGAAGAAGACGTACGACGACTACTTTGCTGTAGCTTTGTTTCGAAGGCTCAAGGACGCGTGAGCAGCAAAGTTGGTGGTCGTTGAAAAACGAGAACAACGAGCGCGCTGCGCGTAGCCCACGTTATACATGGCCAACAGGCACGGCACGGCACTGGCACGGCGAGTCACGGCACGGTGGGGCACGGCGGCGCTGCCGTGCCGTGCCGATGGGCATGACGGTCCGTCGCCATGGCCGCCGTCGAGCCACACTCGCGTCGGACGCGCCACCGTCGCAGACGTGTCTCCACCGCGTGAGCTCGCCCCTGCCGCACGCCGCCGCCGTGCCGCTGCGCCCTGGCCGAGCGCCGGCGCCGCGAAGACGCACCCCTAGCCGCGCCACCACACAGAGGTTGCCGCGCGCCGAGGTCGCCGCGCCACCGCACAGAGGTCGCTGCACCGTCGAGCAAACGGGAAGGACGGGAGCACGGACGAAGGAGCCGCCATGGGGAGCCACAGTGGGGAGCTCAGGAGGACCGGAGGAGGAGCTGGGCGGGACTGTAGGGACAGAAAGAGTCGGACACGGGGAGGAGGGCGCGACTACGCGTGGAGGACGAGAGAGATCGAGAGATGACGGCTACAGGAAGAATACTTGGGGGAGTTAGGGTTTGGTGCTATATACTCTTATCCAACGGCTATGGAATCCTCATAAAGCATCCGATGGCTAGAATTGATCAGGTCGTGTCGTACCGGCCTATTATCCGTGCCGTGCCTGGACCGGCACTACGGGTCGACATGGCGGCCCAGGTACGGCACTACGACCGCGTGCCAGGCACGGGCACGATGGGAGCCGGGCCGGGCCATGCCTGGGCCATGCTTCTTAGCGTGTCGTGCCTGGGCCGGCCCTTCGTACATGGGCCATATGGCCAAGTATAGCCCACGTACTACTACCCAGTCCGGCCACAAGGAGGCATGCAAACAGATTCTGCATCCATGCATGTTCTGCATCAGCCATTTTTCTGCATCCATGCATGGCCTGCAGCTATCCAAATTTCATCCCCGGCCCGGCCAGCCTGTTCCTTGGACTTATTAGCAATACTTTTTTAACGAAATAATAATATTTTTCTCTCACAACAATTCAGCATCAGCCGTTTTTTCAGCCATCCGAACAAGAAAGCACTGTAGTATATATAAGACTGTACAGTAGACGACCGTCCGCCGCGCGCAGGCTGGTAGCTAGCGTAGCAATATAGCATCACATGCTTGCGCCATGCATGCATGGAACTGTATTCATGCCTCTGCGCTCTGCCCTGCTGCCAGTGGCAGACGCGGACGGCCGTCCTGGCTGCAGTGTAAGGATCGCATTCACCCCTCACATCAACCACGACGACGCCGACGAGGCAGCAGCCAGCCAGCAGGGGCCCGGGCCCGGCCCCGGCCGGCCGGCCAAGTCCGGGGTCCGGGGTGTAGGTACGTCGCACGTCCAGGGGGGACAGGAGCACGCACAGTGCGCGCTCACGGGGGGACCAATCGTGAGGCGGATCCATGTGGCAGCATAAGGGCACCGCAACGGCGAGCGGCAGCGCGCGCGTCACCGGGTCCGCGGCCTCGGCGCCGCGGTCGGGGCCAGGAACGGCATCGTCGTAACCGCCGCGCCGGCCGGCCGGCTTCCGGCACCGATCCAACGACTGTGGCTGCTGGCTACTCGCGCCACGTCGGTCGGGCGGTTGCGTGGGGGCGGCCGGAGCGAGGTCGCCATCGATCTCGATGGTATACTGGATAAACCGGACGGGAACGGAAGTGCGTGATCTGATCTGAGCAGGCAAGGACAGGGGCAGTTGGCAGCCAAACCCGGCGCATGCAGGCGGCAGAGGCATGCACCCGGCCGATCTGTGCGGTCGGTCCGCTCGCTCGTCGTCTCTCTCGCCGATTGATCACGGACTGCAGCTGCAGGCGATCTCGTGCTGATTCAGTCGGCAGCAGACTGCAGTCTGCAGGTCGGTCCAATAGAATGGCGCGGCGGCGCGCGCGCATGTGGCCCCGTGAAGTGCATGCGCAGACCATGCATCCAGCGCGTACCTGACTCGCTCTCGGCGTGTCGACGACTACCACTACGACGACTGGTACGGAACGGGCCGGCGCTGGTAGTGGTGCGGTCCATGACGCCGAGTGTCTGGGCTTGATGCGCTTCGTTCTGGATCATCTCAGGCGTCTGAATGTCTGATGACTGTTGAGAGACAGAGGGAATAGACGGCGCATTTGCATCTCCAGCTCGAGTTCGCCTCACATCGCCGGGGAAGTAATTGAAACATACACGTGCTTGATTTCGTCTTTGCTCACCTGTCTTGTTTCCCGTGAAAGAAAGGTTTTCGCTTGCTAGCTTGGAAGAGCCAATTTGGCTTTACTCGCCCGTGCGCTGTTAAGACTAATTTGCAGCTCTAGTTTTCTTTGGTTTTGGATAGCTCTTTTAGAAAAAAAATGTTTGGTAAAACAACCTACAGTATCATTGTACATAAAAAGGTGAAATATCTATAAATGTCGTTATCTCTTTTTGTTTTCTTTATTTTTTCTTCCTCTCTTATTACTTTATTCATTCCCTTACTCTCTCTTTCTTATTGACTCATTTCTCCCCGTCTCCGTCTCTGCCTAGGCCGTGCCCACATGTCTCCACCTTGGCCTCCCTCGTGCAGCCACTCTCGCCTCCTCCCCGCTCTTGCCCTAGGTCTCACCCACGGGAGGAGGGGCATTTTGCGAGGGCCCGCACGCACGAACAAAGAAACCAGATGAAGCCACTTTTTCCCACACTTGCAGTGGATTCTACCTCGAATGGAGTGGAGCAAAGAACCCCATTTAGTTTGTAGAGCCACCTCTAGGAGCGCTAGCAAATATATGGCTTAACCTTGGTGGATGAGACGAGACAAGGAAATCCAGTAAGCCAACCAAACAGCTCCAGGGAGGGTGAATGCAATGCAAGTTCACATCAAACAAGCAAACATTGCCGGAAGCATCATCAAGCCCAATCCTAAATCTTATCGTATCGTACGAAACGCCAGCAAACATTGCCGGATAATCAGTGAGTTAACGCCGCGTAATCTTATCGTATCGTACTAGCTAGTCGTATACATGCATATAGTTAACACGTTTCTTTCAAAGGGAAAATAATACATGCATGCATTGGCATATATATCAGCATATATTTGCAGATACGCCGCACCACCGTCCACCGCCAGCGTAGTGATGGACTTGGGTAGGTATACTCCGATCCCTGGACCTGGACCAGCATGAGCATGGACCCGTGGAATTGAAGTTGTGACGACGACGCAACGGCGGGCCTGGGATTAGGGTGACATGACAGTGACATTATCCTCAAATAAATTGAACTCACCTGCATGCACCATTTTTTTTTGTTAAATCACCGGAAGTATATGAGCGCCTCACCTGGATATTTTCATATTTCGGCAAACTGATGAAAGAGGGTACGAGGCATTTTAGAGCATCTCCAAGGACATCTCCAAGGACCAAAGGTCTTCCTAAAATGTACTCTCTAAATTATTATTTAAAGAGTCATTTTAATAAAAAAAATTGTTTTCTACATCTCTGTATCCTCCAACAACTTTTTTATTTTTTGTGCGCTTTTTTTAATCAAAATATCGATTCCTATAGATTAGAAACGATACAAGAAGTCTCTTGGAGTTGCTTTTACACTATTTTCCTTTAGGCAAGTCTCAACAGGAATGGTATCCCTACGTTTTTATTTACATGTCGTATTAGTTTTGTACGGACAGGGATTCAGTGACTTGCCTTCAGCAAGTCACAACGTAACTTACCTTCTCCATCCATCCCTTCAAATCAGATCCAGTGGCTCAAAATAGATCCAGCCCTTCAACACATGAGACTTGGCTGTTTTTCTCAGACCTGCGTTCGGCTGATCCCAAACCTGGCTTGATCCGCTTCTTTTTTCAGCCGGAACGGAACATTATTTTTCTCACAAAATATCAGCCACTACAGCATTTTTTATCCGCTACAGTGAATTTTTTGGGTCAGCCGAACGCAGATTATGTCTGATGGACAGTAGTTTTCCATCTGCTACAGTATTTTCATCCGCTAGCAGATAGCAGCAAAAGACAGTAGTTCACAGTTTCATCATCCGCTAGCAGATAGCAAAAAAAAGACAATAGTTGTCAGTTTTTTTGAAACTGTGAACTATCGTTTTTGTCGCTATCTTCAAAAAAAAAAATACCGAGAGAAAAAAAACTACTGTCCATCGACATAATCATCAAGCGTTGACCGAAAAAATTCACTCAGAGCGGATAAAAAATGCTATAGCGGTGAGAGAAAATACTTTGGGAAAGAAGCGGATCAAGCCAGGTTTGGGATGAGCCGAACGCAGGTCTGAGAAAAACAGCCAAGTCTCATGTGTTGAAGGGATGGATCTATTTTGAGCCACTGGATCTGATTTGGAGGGATGGATGGAGGAGGTAAGTTACGTTGTGACTTGCTGAAGGCAAGTCACTGAATCCCTGTCCGTTTTGTACCAAGTCAAGTATTTGTATCTTTCACCATCCATATCAAAAATATATATAAGTTCATGACATAAGACTTATGTTTCTAGATTCACTACGAGAAATAATACTTTCATAATCTATAAAATTTATGTTGTGAAACTATAAGAATTATAAAAAATGGATGATCATAGATAGTAATATTTTTACTTAGGATAAAACTAATGTGACAGAGGGAGTATCATGGAAGGGCAGTGATCCAGATCGAGCTGGTTAACCGGTGGGAAGGGCCATCCCAGTGGCAGATCAAGTAGAGATAGTCGAAGATAACATTAACAAGGTTTCTTTTGAGGAAAATGTGCACACACGTCTCATATATCTCTAGTTTAATTTGACAGGGATAACATAACATATCGTCGTACGGTACCATTTTCCTATCCACCGCTCGCGCGCTCGCGTGAGCATGCGCAAATTAAAAGATACACGTACACTAACGGTGGCATAGTTTATCGATTCTTTTCGTCACTTTTCCCAATCCTTTTTTTTTTGCGACTGTCACTTTTATCTATCTGTGAGTAGTTTGTGATGCATATTGCTCCACCCACCCAACACACACAGCATGACTGACACTGTTGTACCGACCACGCTCACTTTGACGCGGACGTTGGTCTCCCGCCAGGGCAGGGGTTAGGCCGGGCGGCCGGACTCCCAGCATCCTCGTGTCACATCGTGCGTCAGTGATGAGGTAGTTCTTCGATCCTAACTAATGCATGCAGCACTACAACAGCATCATGCCATCATCCAAAACATGTGCATCGGCCACTGGAGTGAATGAATCTCCTAAAAACCTTGCTCGTCGCTCGTCGGAATAATGAATTTAATCCATCCATCCAACCATCAAAGGCGATTAACAAACGATCGAGACGTAGGACGCCTCAGAAAATTCAGAAATCAGAAAGCGATCGAGCAAAAGCATTCCCGCCGGCCGGTCAGTCGTCGACAGATCGCCACGTAGGGAATGCTTCTAATAATATGAGCCTAACGGGCTAACGGCCGGATGGACGATGTTGACAGATAGACCAAGCACGGGCGCCCACGCGTGCACGGTGCACCGCACGTACGTACGCGGAAACCACACGCGTGTTGTTAGCGTGGCATGCATGGGTGAGGGTGAGGCCGGCCGGCGGTGCTGTGATTGGTAGCTAACCGAGCCACACATGCATGGCCACGTCGATCCCCAGCCGATCCATCGGATAATGCACGAATGGTCTGGTCATACATACAATTGTCTGTACTCATCATATACATATGTACCATCGGATGCATGAATGGTATGGTCGTACAAATATCTACACTCATGTACATATGTACGTACGCGCACTCACCCATATAGTATAAGTTAATAATGATGTACGCATATAGGAGTATATTTTATCCAAAAAGGTTGAATTGGTAGATCTTGATATTTATTGACGAAAATATCACGTTGTGAAATTCTAAAATTATCTTTAAAAAATATGAACACCTGGAATGACCAGAACCAGATTCCACCAACCTAAGCAGATCGTCAGGAATGGTCGTTGCCCGAGCTTGGAATTCGAAACCGGCCGGGAGAGAATAATATGGTCCCTGCTCTGCCTTTGTCCCGGCTCGCCCAGCCGGCCGGTCGCTCGCCAAACGCATCCGGCTAAAATGGCTTAGACGGCGTGAGAGCGCTGACCGACCTCCCTGCCGGTCACGGTCCGGCCGGATTACGTGACGGCGACGATCGACGCGACCACCGTCGTCGCGGAAACATCGACAACTAGCTTAGCTTTGTACACGGAAATTTTGCATGCCCGCTAGCGGACCGTACCGGAGTAATAATGATGTACGCATATAGGAGTATATTTTATCCAAAAGATTGAATTGGTAGATCTTGATATTTATTGACGAAAATATCACCTTTTTATGAACACCTGAATGACCAGAACCAACATCCACCAACCTAGCGACGTCAGTGGTCGTTGCCCGAAAATTCTAAACCGGCCGAGAGAATAATATGGTCCCTGCTCTGCCTTTGTCGGTCGACGGCCGGTCGCTCGCCAAACGCATCCGGCTAAAATGGCTTAGACGACGGGCGGCGCTGACCGACCTCCCTGCCGGTCACGGTCCGGCCGGATTACGTGACGGCGACGATCGACGCGACCACCGTCGTCGCGGAAACATCGACAACTAGCTTAGCTTTGTACACGGACGGACCGTACCGGAGTCGTAGGGGCTCGCTCACCTCACCTTTTTCCCGAATCGCATCAACAGCGACGTCGTTAAACTACTGGCCATGCACGGTCGGTCGACGCATGGCACAGGGCAAGTGAGACGACGGGCGGTACGGGGGTCTCTCCATCCGTGCGTTGGTCGTCGACCGGGCCGCTGTGCGCCATGCGATATGCATGCGTGATAGACGGACGACCTGGCATTGCCGCCAGTCAGGCGGTGGGCTCGATTCCGGCCGCTTATCCCGCGCGGATATTTCACCAACGAGACGAGCGCGGCAGATCTTGTGATGGCAAGCCGGCCGGCCGACGCGAGGTGGGGTCGGGACGTCCGATCGGACGACGACGTACGGTATGTAGGCGGTAGGGCGTAAGGTTGGTGATCGAGCGAGGGGTGGGCGATACATCCTGGTCACGTATGTGTCCAGATCACATCGGCTTTTTCCAAGATTCGACTTGACTTTATTGGTAGGACAGGATCGGAGGGGAGTGTCCATTTTGCTGTGCGTGTGCTGACGCTGACTAGACACGCTTTTCGTCAAATGATGTGGAATGTGGTGTCGTCGTCGTAAAACGCTGCGCCAGATAAAAACTTAACCCATCACGTCGTGGTGTGGTGTGATGTGTCATCGACGGCGCGGCATGGTTGGTTGGTCCACCTCTAACGCGTGCCGACACGCGCGTAATCACAGTAGCGTCTGCCGTAGACAGCATGGAGATCGAACTGAAGGAATCGACTGCGCGGCATGGTTCGTTACCTATCCAATTTATGGTAAAGATATAAATTTATTTTCCATTTGCCCTATTTGGTGAATGATTGAGATGTAATATTTGGGAAAATAGTTCTATACAAAAATTGATCCCATATATTTTCAGTAGCATATTCTAAAACCACACTGTGACCTTTGCAGCTTACACAAGGGTTACGAGTCATCCGGCAAATTGTCATTTGAGGTATTGCACTTTGCATTGCACTAGGTCAGTTATGTTTGCATTGCACTAGGTGAGTTATGTTTGCCCTGATGTAGGTTTTATTATGTTCTTTTGTGTGTTACCCATGACAACCTGATGTATTGATAAAAGTGAAAAAAAAAATCAAGTGTAGCTATAATAGCAGGCAACTGTCTAGCTGCAAGTTCAGTGGCTTGCTTTTTCAGTTTGAAGTGCCATTTTCAGGCTACAGGAAGCAATTACATTTTATCTTCAGATTAGCTGGCTGGCATTTCAGATTAGCTGGCCGGCAGTTCACATTAGCTGGCTGGCAATTACATTTTATTTTCAGTGTACATCAGCTCAGATTAGCTGGCCGATAGCTCTTGTTGTTTGAATGTTGACAGGAGTAGCAGCTATAGTTTGTCTTCAGTGGGTGAATTTTTATTCTGCGGTTTGTTTCAGTTTTCAGGATTTTAGCTGATAGTTCAGTCAATATTTAGAGTTTCAGTTTCTGAATTTTGTGAAGTTAGTTCAGTTCTCATAGTGCATCACTTGGCACAGGTTTCATTTTGTGAGTTGTCTTTTTCGTGCAACAGTGACAAGCGATCACGAGTGCAATCTCTATTATATTAATTAATAGTTCTCCCTCACATGATTAGCTGAGTAAATTTGCAATGACCTGTTTATTCTGGCTAGTTCTATCTGTAGGTTGCAGACATTTTAAAATAGCTCTATTTAAAGAATTTTCAGCTCTCTACTTCTATGGTTTTAGTGTCTTATTGTCCTGCATTTATATTTCTGTTTTCAGGGTTTGAGAGGAGCAACGGCAGGTGGAGAGGAGCAGAGCATCTCGGCAAATGCATTTGTTTGGACCTAGAGTAGCTAATGTGATATGAAGTTTAACTTGTATAAAACTTGTAATGTTAGTTTATATAATGTTTTTGTGGTTGTAGTCAGATTTGAATTATATATATATATATTCTGGTCAAATTTGATTTTTTTTACGGAAAAATATACTGTAGGGGCGGTTCTAGACTGAACCGCTTCTACAAACAGGTATTATAGGAACGATTGGTACTATGGCCGCCCCTACGAATCAATTTTGTAAATCATCAGCCGCTGCTATAAATCGATTTGTAGGGACGGCTAATAATACCAGCCGCCTTTAGAAATCGATTTGTAAGGGTGATATGAGAACAGGCCGTAAGTGCCATGTTCGCTAAACCATGACTAAAAATACCGTTGATAAATAGTTGTGAGAAAAAATACTAACTTATAAGGCCAGCCAACATCACGAGCATCGGTGATCGAGCGAGGGATGAGCGATACATCCTGGTCACGTATGTCCAGATCACATCGGGTTTTTGCAAGATTCGACATGACTTTATTGGTACGATAGGATGGGAGGGGAGTATCCATTTTGCTGTGCGTGTGCTGCCGCTGACTAGACACGCTTTTCGTCAAATGATGTGGAATGTGGTGTCGTCGTCGTAAAACGCTGCGCCAGATAAAAACTTAACCCATCACGTCGTGGTGTGGTGTGATGTGTCATCGACGGCGCGGCATGGTTGGTTGGTCCACCTCTAACGCGTGCCGACACGCGCGTAATCACAGTATCGTCTGCCGTAGACAGCATGGAGATCGAACTGAAGGAATCGATATTCTAGGTAGGGCTTGTTTGGTTGAGATTTGTCTCCTCCACGATCTTCGTACGTGGAAGCTGATTTTTTTAAAGAGAAACCATTTTTCACTTGAAAATATTACCCTAAAATTCTCTAAAATAAATTATGTCTATATATACATGTTTAAACGGGCCGCCCAGCCCAGCCCAGCCTGGCATGGGCACGACAAAAGCACAGCCCGTAGGCAACGGGCCGGGCATGGCATGCCGTGCCGCCGTGCCAGACCATTATATCATAAAGAAAGAAAATATTGCTCTCAAGAAAAGGTATCGTGACTTAGATGAAAAGCATAAAGAACTTGAGCTGCAATATAGCATTCTTTGGGACAGCAACTCACGTCTCTCTAAGGCAAAGGATGCCTCTACTACCTCCACTAGTCAAGGTTGTGGAAAATGTTACAATATTGATTTGAATACTTATTCCACTAACCTTGCAAACATGGAGGCAATGAGAAAAGAAATTGCTAGACTCAATAAGATCATTGGCAAGGGTTGCTTGAGTGGTAAGGCTCTAGTAAGTGACAAGAAGACAAATAATCCAAAAGTGCCTCAATTCAAGCAAGAGAGACACCCCTCAATCAAGCATGGGCTTGGACACACTGTAGGAGCCAAGATAAATAGAAGAAAGATCATAAATGGCTATGAGTGTGTCAAGTTTGAGAGGAAAAAAAGAGTTGGTATAGATCAATCTACACAGACAGCGACAGTGCGATAGCCTAGAGCGGTAGTGCCCCACCGCGGTAGTGCTGCAGCAAAGGCCGGCTGTGCCGCTCCCCACAAAAATAGGAAGGCTACCAACTCTATTCCTGATGAAACTAAGCCTAAAAAGAAGGTGTCCCAACAGAAATAGGTTCAGCAAAAGCCAAAGGAATCAGTGTGGGGCACTATGAATAAGTATGCCTATCAACCAAAGAATTATGCACCTCGACAAAACTTGACTTCTTGTTTTGTTTTGAGGAACAACAATAGTGGAAAAATGGTTACCAAATATGTTGGAAAGAAAGTCAACACATATTGGAACACTTCTATTTTGGTTCCTAAATTTCTTGTGACTAACATGCAAGGCCCCAAGTCAAATGGGGGACCTAAATCACGCAACTAAATCTGTTTTGCTGGCATACTCCTCTGGTGGATCAAGTTGGGTGCTTGATAGTGGATGTACAGATCATATGACCGAAGAAAGGAGTATGTTCTTATCATATTCCCCGATGACGCATTCAAATGAAAATATTGTCTTTGGAGACAATTCAAAGGAGGATGTGATTGGTCTCGGTAAAGTTGCTATAACCCTTGAGCATTCAATTATAAATGTATTACATGTTGATTCACTGAGTTATAATTTATTGTCTGCTTCTCAATTATGTGAGATGGGCTACAATTGTATCTTTTCGGATAACGGTATGGAAGTCTTTGGAAGGAAGGATTCCTCTATTGTCTTTATGGGTCAATTAAAGAACAAGCTTTATTTAGTTAATTTTAACAAAAGTAAAGCTAAGCTTGAGACTTGTTTAGTGGCAAAATCTAGCATGGGTTGGCTTTGGCATCATCGACTAGCCCATGTTGGGATGAGAAACTTGGCCAAACTTATAAAAGATCAACATATCCTTGGGCTAATAAATTTCACTTTGAGAAAAATATGATATGTAGCGCTTGTCAAGCTAGAAAGCAAGTTGACGTACCTCACCCACCAAAGAGCATCATGACCACGACGTAACCATTAGAGCTCATACAAATGGATCTCTTTAGACCAGTCGCCTACCTAAGTATCGAGGGTAACAAATATGGTCTTATTATTGTTGATGATTATTCCTGTTTCACTTGGGTATTTTTCTTGTTTGATAAGTGTCAAGTTAGAGACAAAGTGAAGACTTTTATTAGAAGATCTCAAATGGAGTTCGGTCTCCCCATCAAAAAAATGAGAAGCGACAATGTGACCGAATTCAAGAACACCCAAGTTGAGGAGTTTCTTGAAGAAGAGGGCATCAAGCATGAGTTTTCAACTCTATACAACCCTCAACAAAATGATATAGTAGAGAGAAAGAATCGTACACTAATTGACATGATAAGGACAATGCTACATGAGTATAAGATGCTGGACCTCTTTTGGTGTGAAGCCGTCAACACCGCTTGCCATGCCATCAACCGCCTCTACCTACACAAGAAGTTGAAGAAAACTTCATATGAACTTCTAACCGGTAACAAACCAAAGGTGTCCTACTTTAGAGTGTTTGGGTGCAAGTGTTTTATATTTAATAAGAAACCCAAAACCTCTAAGTTTGCATCTAAAGTTGGTGAAGGTTTTTTTCTTGGTTATGGATCAAATGAGCATGCCTATTGTATTTTCAACAAAACCTCTAGGAGAGTTGAAATAGCGGTAGACGTAGTATTTGATGAATCTAATAGCTCTCAAATGGAGCAAGTTGATTCAAATGTTGTAGGAAAGGAGGATTCACCTTGTGAAACAATCAAGCAATTGGCTATTGATGATATTAGACCACAAGAAGATAAAGTCACTAAAGTGGTGGTTCCTCAAGCTACTAATGAACAAAGTTCTGCTGACGTACCTAATGCTGAGGGGGAGCCGACCCCTGCTGCAAATCAGCAGAGTGGCAGTGCCGCACATAAGAGTGGTAGTGCCGCACTCCCTCTAACTAACAGCAAGTCCAACTCCGATTCAAGGACAGAACCTACAACCTATATTCGAGCAAAAAGATAATGAAGATCCAGAAGATGGACAAGAGGCCATTGATTATCCAAGGCTAAGGCAAACAATACAACAGGATCATCCCTTTGACAACATCCTTGGGAGTCTTTGAAAGGAGGTAACAACTCATTCACATTTAGCAAACTTTTACCAATATTACTCGTTTGTTTCCTCTTTGGAACCTCTTAAGGTTGAGCAAGCACTTGGAGACCCTGATTGGGTGATGACCATGCAAGAAGAGCTCCATAACTTTGAAAGAAACCAAGTGTGGACCTTGGTGGAGACCCCCAACACCAATATTATTGGCACCAAGTGGGTCTTCCACAACAAGCAAGATGAGAATGGCGTGGTGACAAGAAACAAGGCAAGATTAGTTGCTCAAGGTTTCACTCAAGTTGAGGGCTTGGACTATGAGGAAACATATGCACCGGTGGCAAGACTTAAAGCAATTCGAATGCTTCTAGCCTATGCTGCTCATCACAATTTCAAGCTATATCAAATAGACGTGAAGAGTGCATTCCTCAAAGGCCCCATTCAAGAACTTATCTATGTTGAGCAACCACCGGGTTTTGAAGATCCCAGGTTCCCCAACCACATCTACAAACTCCAAAAGGCGCTCTATGGGTTCAAGCAAGCACCAAGAGCATGGTATGAATGCCTTAAAGAATTCTTGCTTAAACAAGGCTTTGAAATAGGTAAAGTCGACCCTACCCTTTTCACTCACAAAGTTGGCAAAGATATATTTGTGTGCCAAATATATGTCGATGACATAATATTTGGTAGTACTAATCATTCTTTTTGTGGGGAATTTAGTAGGATCATGACCAAGAGATTTGAGATGTCAATGATGGGTGAATTGAAGTTCTTCTTTGGATTTCAAATCAAGCAAGTGAAGGATGGAACTTTTATAAGTCAAACGAAGTACACCGATGATATGCTTAAGAAGTTTGACATGGTGAATGCCAAGCCAATCAAAACTCCCATGCCAACCAATGGACATCTTGATCTCAACATTGAAGGGAAAGTTATGGATACCAAGGTATATCGTTCTATGATCGACTCTCTACTTCATTTGTGCTCATCTAGACCTGATATTATGCTTAGTGTGTGCATGTGTGCTAGATTTCAAGCTAACCCTAAAGAGTGTCACTTAGTGGCCATTAAAAGAATCTTGAGATATCTAGTACACACTCCTAACCTTGGCTTGTGGTATCCTAAGGGCTCTAAGTTTGATCTACTTGGGTATTCGGAATCCGATTAAGCCGGTTGCAAAGTAGATCAAAAAAGCACTTCAAGGACATATCAATTCTATGGACGATCCCTAGTGTCTTGGAGTTCTAAAAAGCAAAATTGTCTAGCCTTTTTCACCGCTGAGGCTGAGTATGTTGCAGCCAATGTATGTTGTGCTCAATTACTTTGGATGAGGCAAACCCTTTAAGATTTCGGATGTCATTTTACCAAAATCCCATTATTATGTGACAATGAGAGTGCCATTAAGCTTACAAACAATCCCATAAGTCACTCTAGAATCAAGCACATAGACATCTGTCATCATTTCTTGAGAGACCACAAAACCAAAGGAGATATCAAAATTCGTCATGTGAGCACCGAAAAACAACTAGCCGATATCTTCACAAAGACCCTCAACGAGTCAAGATTTTGTGCTTTACGTAGTGAGCTAAATATACTTGATTCTCGTAATGTGGTTTGAATTTTAGCATGCCTCTATTTGATAAACTAGTATTTAGGCAAAAAAGTTGAAAAATTTTATATTGTGCATGAAAATGATTTATAAAAGACAACTTATGTATCATGATCATGGTATATAGGTGACATGTGTCCATATCTAATACAAAGAGAGTCATATAGATTATAGCTAACTCCCACTATTTTGAGGAGTGTGGCAGTGATGTGCCTGCCATGCGGTAGTGCCGCACTTTGAATCTCAATTGAGATTTGGCCCAAACGGTTTTACTGCAGGGCCCATTTATTCTTCCTCTTATCCTTAGGACTACAATAACTTCCTTCCCTCTTTCTCTTCCCCCCCCAATGCCGATGCTCGCGCCTCTCTCTCCTCTTGCGCCCGTGCAGTCGCCGTCGCTTGGCTGCGCATTGCCAATCTCTAGCAGTGCCGCGACAGCAGCCAGCTCTCCCTCAATGACGCTGACGGCTTCTACTGCCCCTGGCCGAAGTAGTTTCTACCCTCTCCTCTCCTATCCTTGGTTGAGAAGATGGAGCATGGAGATAATGACCGAAGGGGGCTAAGAAAGATGAATGAGCAAAGAGACAAGGATCCACCTCGCCGTGGTTGAGGGAGGTCAATAGTAGCAGGCAGTAGTGCAGCTCCATGGAGACTTGGTGATAAGGGGAGGCGTGAGCAATACATTGAAGATGAGGAAAGGCTGGAGATGGCAGGTTGTACCATTGATGCCATTCCCAACACCCCACAACATCTTTTTGAGTTTGATGGCAGATACATGACAGAATTTGAGGGTGAGATCATCATGATATCTTCAAATGACTCACGCTAGCATGCAGTTGTCAACTATTCCAAGAGTTGAAAGGTGGTGGAAGAGGCAAGGGAGATCAATACCTATGTAGTGCGCAAAGATTTGGGCATTGATTACAAATTCTGAATTGAGTTTTATTCCAACTTTTATGCCACTGCCATTCTTGCATCCAAGAAAACCAAGATCATCAAGATGTAGTATATTGATTGAGATAAGATGCAGGAGAAGGAGGAGCCTAAGTTTGACAAGGTGATCAAAATTTGTGATAGGTTCCAGCTTTAAGACATCATGGGTTTCCAATATAACTGAAATGAGGAAGTCCTTGCATAGTTTCATGCAACATACTTCTATGACCAGACCTCTGATGAAATTCACTGAATGACTGATGGTTGGCACTACCGAGTCAATTTTATCACTTTCAGCCAAATTCTTGGCTTTGGGGAGGAGCACAGAGGTTACACTTACATTCATGGTGAGCCTCGAGCTGAGATCCATGGCATCAGTTACATGTGGAGAGATAGAAGGATTGCAGATGGTAAGAGGAGTGGTGTACACAGCTTCTATTATATCCTCAACAAGCTCATCAAGAACACCATCAACCCAAAGGATGGAGCAGCCTCAGATATTAATGGCTATGTGAGAAATGTGTTGGCTAGATTCGCTCTAGGTGGAGATAGGTTCAATGTCCCTAGATTCATGTGGACTGAATTGAGATTTGCCGTGGAGGATCAAAGGAGGGGTCTGCCCTATGCCCCTACCTCATGTTCATGATTGAGAGGGTCACTGGCTTTTATTTTCCAAAGGATGGGATGCACACCATCTACAGAATTGAGAAGACTCAGCCTACTGCAGCTACTCAGGGAGCGGGGAACTCTCAAGCTCATGTAGATATCCCTAAATCTTTCTACTCTAGGTCTTGCAGAGGAGGCAAGATGAAGAAGTTTGGCAAGTGGTTGAAGGCAATCTTCAGCAAGTGCACCTATGCAGCTGACAGAGCGTATGAGACGCATCTTGAGCAGTGTCAGCAGTGTGGACAGGATCTTCCACCACTTCCTCCTATTCTACCTCCTCCACAGTATGACCTTCCGAGTCTCTCCAACATAGATTCAGATGATGAGGAGGAGGTGCAGGGACGAGCAGCAGATTGGGATGAGAGCCTGGAGGGATACCGTTAGAGATAGGAGCCGAAGCGTTCCACTTGCTACACCGTCACCACACACCATCAGGGCCGTGCACGTATTGACTCCGATGACAATGATTGTGATGGTGGTGCCGGGACTGCTGCAGGAGGTGATGATATTGATTGGACTAACATCCAGGGAGATGTCAAGTAGGTGTTGATCTTTCTTCTTTTCCTCTCTTTTTGGTGCTTTATGCCAAAGGAGGAGAAAATTAGAGGGGTCAACAACTTTTCACAATAGCTACGCTTCATGTCCTATTCGATGAGTGTTAGTCTTCGCTAGGTGAAAAGTTTGAGAGTTGCTCAAAACTTCAAATTGTGAAATAATGCTACTATTTGACTCTTTGTTTATCGGATATGGACATATATCATTGTGTGGATTAATAGTCATCTTATTGTGCTAGGTTGCATATCCTTTTGTTTGAGCTAGTTGTGTGGTGCTTGACTCTGTCTTGCTCGTACAGTCAGGTGTGGCTCTACCGCACAATAGCAAGCACTTGTGTGCATAAACTATCATTTGCATCATGTTTTACATACCTGACATAGTATGCAGCGCCCTACAGAAGCTTGGATGTAGGGGGAGCCCCATCACTTTCACTAAAATATGAATCTTGGCTTCTTATGCCAATTTGAGAATTCAATTCTCTATTCACATATTTAGAGAGAGACTCTACACCCATGGCTCAAAAAGTCTCAGTATTTATTTCATATCTTTTGTAAGCTCTAATTGGGTTGTCATCAATCACCAAAAAGGGGGAGATTAAAAGTGCAATCAAGCCTTAATTGTGGGTTTTGGTGATAATGACCTCGTAATTAGAGAACTAATGAGATTTATCGAGAAGACAAGCAGAGAATTTATATTTGAGGATGCTACATGAAACAGAGGAGCCCCCAACAACAAATATAGATGGCTTCAAACTTAAAGGAGATTTAAATTCTTTTATATATTGAATTTGAGTATAGGAAAAGCTTTACTATAAAAGAGGCACAATGCTTAAGCTAAATATGTGCTATCAAGTGCTCAAACAACCAAATGCATCCTCAGATTCACAACCAAGACAAGCTATATTTCACTATTATCCTTACTGTCTTGCGGGGTGCGAGCTCTGACTTGCCCGACCCCTTAGGTGCGAGCTCCGACTCGCCCGACTCCTTGGGTGCAGGCTCTGGTTTGCCCGACCCCTTGAGTGCGGGCTCTGATTCACCCGACCCTTTGGTCGTGGACTTTATCTTTCCTGACCCCAAGGTCATGGGGTCTGTCTCGCCCAACCCTTTGGTTGCGGGCTTTGTCTCACCTAACCCCAAGGTCGCGGGCTCTGGCTCGCCCGACCCTTTGGTCGCGGGCTCCATCTCGCCCGACCCTTTGGTCGTGGGCTCCCGCTTGCCCGACCCTTTGGTGGTGGCCTCATCTCGCCCGACCTCAAGGCCACGGACCTCGTCTCGCCCGACCCCTTGGGTGAAATGTCCGTTGGTTGCTAGGGGTATATATACCTTTTCTTTTCTCCCCAACGGCTATCTATGATTTAAGTGACCATTGGGGCCTACGGGGTATATACATTTCCCTTTCTTCCCCAACGGTAACAAAAAAACTTGCTCCCTTCTTCCTCACTTTAGTATACTCAAAAGTCAAAACAGAGTAGGAGCTCTCTCTCTCTCACTCCATTGTTGACCTCAAGCCCCCAAGCAAATCTATTTATTTCCCCACCAATCCTTGAAGGATAAGGGTCCAAAACTTGATAAGAGAGCATCTCCATTGATACCAAACTCTAAAAGAGCACTTGGTTCATGTTTTGATCGGTGTTTGTGTTTGTTACTCTTGGAGCTTGGCTCCTAGCTGGCTAGAGCATCGCCCGGTGAGCTTGCCAACTTGTGTGGTAGCCCTGGAAGGTTTGTAACCACCTCTTGCAGCAAGTAAAATCATCCTTCATCTCAAGAGTTCACTCTCCTGACTGGAGAACGAGGTAGGGTTGCAAATCCCTAAGCCTTAGTGGTATACCTCAACAATGTGGACTTAGGCAAGCCTTTGTGGTGAGCTAAACCATGGGATAAATCCTTGTGTCATCCTGTGCTTGTGTTGCTATACTTGTGTTCTTCTTGTTGTTAAGGTGATTTCTAGGATTGAGGCCGATCTACTTGTGTGTGGTGTTCCCACCACTTTTAGCTGTCGATGTATGATCTACCACCCTGTAGGAAGCTAGGAAATTCACCCAATCTAAATTTCATTGGGTAGATTTGGAACTGTGAACTAATCTCTTCTACATGTGTGGTAGTACCACGCTCAAACAGCGGCAGTGACGCTGGTGAATTTGACTTTGGTTTGAGTTAAATTGTTACAGGCCTATTCACCCCCCTCCCCCTCTAGGCGTACCAGTGATCCTATAGTACCGAGCTAGGATACATTGGTTCACGAATCACCGCTTCCGTGAGACGGTACGACTTGACTATGGTCTAGCATCGTAGTAAGAACTGGTATATGAAAGATGGTAAAATGGTTCTGATTGCTCACCACCTGCTTGAAAGTAGTATAGGTGCTTACATAGAATGGTTAGTTAATGAAGTAATGATGACTGCTAATAAAATTGAATATACGGATGCATGTTTAGTAATGCTTCCGCAGATACAATAACCCACAAACCAAATAAGCCTTGCATATCCTTGGAGTCTTTTATTTTTCTCCTATCGGGTAAGTCTTGCTGAATATAATTGAGTAGTCAGTGTTTTGTTCCCCCTGTTGCAGATGGTCAGAGGATACTTAGAGCTGACTCTTGTGTGTGGAAACCTCCTGGTGGGCTTAGAGAGGATTCCTTCACGCTACGACCGTAGTATTTATTTATAACCCTCACTAAAGGTTTTTTATAAGAAAAGATGTAAAATCCACTAGCATCTCTTGTACATAAATGTCCACTACATTAATGCTCCACCATGTCATTAAATTAATCTTTGTTTTCTCTGTAACTCTGATAACATTGTTGTATTCCATTGTTATAATCAATGGAGGTAATATTCTACTACTGTAATAAAGTGATGTAAGAAATGACTTAAGAATGTTGTAAGCTTTATTCTCTCGTTTATGATCCTGATGAAAAATATGATTTTTTGAGCTCTCCCTTGTGGTGTGCTCAATGAAACTGCGTAGTTTAGTGTCCTCTCTTAAATACTTAGTGTCTAATATAAGACAAGTACTCCTGGGAGGCATTAGATTAGGTGGTTCTGCCACATATGATTTATTAGATATTGTATAATACCAAATATGATACTTTCCTTGTAATCCTATCCCTCTAGAGTATATAAGGAGGGGCATGGGTCCCATAGTCGACATCTCCATATATCTCAATGCAATACATCAAAACATAGGATGTAGGTATTATGTCATACTAACATCCAAATCTGCCTAATCTTATGTCTTGGTGCCACACCTCCACCGATTCATCTACTACCAGAGGCATACCCCTCGTTAGACTATCGGATGTATTTTGCCGACAGCAAGGCACAACACATCGTGCCTGTTTTCGAGGTCGGTCGGCCTGAGTGGCCCGCCAAAACTAGCGTGTTGGACTGGCCTGTGGCCCACCAAAGAGGGAAAGGAGGGGCAGCAAGGGAAGGAGGTTGTGGCTTGGCTGTAGCGGTCGCCTCCATGGCCGCTATGAGTTAGAGTCACGGAGAGGAGCAAGCTAGGAAGGCATGGTATCCTTGTTTGGGAATCGGGCCCGTGTAGGGCAGGCTATGGTGGTGCAAGCTATCCTTATTTTGTTGGCTGCACTATAGAGCCTGGCTGACAAAAGATAGTGTTTGGTGGTCCGCATAAAGCCATACCGTATAAAATAAAAGTCGATAAACAAGTAATCATATTGAAAGGATCAAGATGCCCAAGAGGAGGGGTGAATTGGGCTAATTCTAAATTTCTTTGCAATAATTAAACCCTACGGTTAGCTCAATTAACCCCTTGTGCCTAGAAAGTGTTTCTATTGATCTAACGCACAAAAGTTTAACACCCTAAGTTCCAATCCTACTCTAGCATGGCAATTCTAGGAATGTAAATGACAAGAATTGAATTGCTCAAAGTAAATGCTCAAAGTAAAGAGAGAAGGAGGAACGCGGCGATGTTTTGCCAAGGTATCGGAGAGTCGCCACTCCCCACTAGTCCTCGTTGGAGCACCCGCGTAAGGGTGTAGCTCCCCCTTGATCCGCGCAAGGATCAAGTGCTCTCTATGGGTTGATTCTTTGACTCTCTATCGCAGTGAATCACCCACAACCGGTCACAACTTGAGTTAGGTCATCCACAAGCTCTCCGGATGATCACCAAGCTCCCAATCACCACCAAGCCGTCTAGGTGATGACGATCACCAAGAGTAACAAGCATGAATTCTCACTTGACCACGACAAGCCTAATGAGCAGGGTGGATGCACACTTTACTACTCTTGATCTCACTAATGAGGGCTCTCTTTGGGATTCTCAAATCTCAATCACCTCACTAGGACCTTGCTTTTCTAGGCGCTCTCTAAGATGTTTCTCAGCTATTGGAATGAGCAAAAGTCCCCCCACACACAAATGGAGGTGGTATTTATAACACCGGCTGAAAAATGAACCGTTATATGCCTCTGCGGGGTGACCGAACGCTCTGGTCATGTTGACCAGACGCTCCAGTCAGTTCACCCTAAACTCCAGTGATTACAGTGTGACTGGACGCTGCCAGTGTCTGGTCAGCACTGACCAGACGCATCCAGTCATGATTTTCCCTCTCTGGAACCTTACTAGAAATGACCAGGCGCTGGCTCTCAGTGTCTGGTCACTTCACCTCTCAACGTCCGGTCACACCAAACAAAAACACCTTGGTCAAATGAATTGATCGGACTCTACGCTAGCGTCCGGTCAGTATTTGACCCTCCATTCACTTCCAACTCTCGATCATATGTGAATGAAGTTTGCTCCATTTGATCCAAGGACTATTTTGGAGCTACCTAGTGCTAGGTTTAGCAAGTGTGCACCACACCTAACCCACTAGACTCACCTAGGTCAAGCTACCCATCCATACCCCCTTAATAGTATGGCCAAAGGAAAAACAAAGTCCTAAACTACTCTAAGTGTCTCTTCAACACCAAACGACACTTAGAACTAGTCCATCCTTAACCTTGTCGTCCATCCTTCTAAAACTAAAACGATTTTCATCGTAGGGGTATGACCACCATGATAGCCCAATTGATTTCCATTACCGTGACCTAACTTAATTGCCTCTGCAAAACACACGTTAGTCATAGTAACCATGTATTGTCATTAATCTCCGAAACCCAACTAGTAGCCTAGATGCTTTCAATCTCTCCCTTTTTGGTGATTGATGACAATACCACCTCGAGTATGTGAAAGAGATGAGGTTTTTAACATGCTTGGTTCATATAAGCTTTTAGCAATGAGAACAAAAGTGTTAGTCAAGCTTATATGACCTAAGCCAACATAATATACTCCAAGGATATGAAATAAGCATGAGTATAAGAAATAAAGCTCATTTGCATCGGAGTAAAATGTGGAAGCAAATCAAATGAGCATAACACAAGTGATATGACATATAAAAAATTCAAAGTAGAGAGCACACATGTCAAATATCATGATTACGTAGATATCACTATCACATAGATATAGTTCAATGCATGAAAGTAAACACATGATGAATGCATAATAGTGTATCACACATAAAAATCCAAATATAATAGATAAGCTAATAGATAAACTAAGCTCCCCATAAATATGTCGCTCCCCCTAAGGATAACATACTCGATCCCTCTACCCCTTTGGCGTCAAACACCAAAACCTAAGGGTCGGTCGGTGGGGCTGCAGTGGACGAGTCGGGCGCTGAGGTGCGAAGAGTGAGCTGGAACTGTGTGCCATCATCATCTGATCCGGAGCTCTGAGCTGTATGACCCTCTATAGCTAGAAGCGATGCTAAAGCGGCCTGGGTCGGATCTATAACTGGCGCGACCTGCTCTGATGATGCCACTGACAAAGGGAGCGTCTCTGTAGTCCCGGTAATAGGTGAAACTATGGAAAGACCTGGGACATGTAGCTCTGGTAGTGTCGGCTGCCCTGATAACTCACTGAATGAAGCACCAAGGCTCCTGGAGACTGGAGTGAGTATTGACGAACTCTGAGGTGGAGTAAAGCTCGTATGGAGAGGAGTGAACTATAGGGCTGGCACTGGTGAAGCAAACCACTAAGCTACCTGCTCTATAGGTGATGGAAACTATAGCACTGGCAGTCCCTAACTCTGAAGCCCACTAGGTTGTACAGATGGAGTCATAGAAGTGGTGGCAGGCTGACCAAGCTGGGGCGAAGGCTGGGGCGGTGGAGCACCAATAGCTGTCACAACATGCTGCATAAACCCAAGTAGCTGCTGCTGCATGAGAAGCTACTGCTGGTGCATGGCCTGCTGCTACTGCTATATAGCCTGCTGCTGCTGCTGCATAGCCAGCTACTGTCGCTAGAATTCGTCCTACCGAGTCTGAAACTGTGCAAATGTGGTAGCTGTCTCCTGAGCCTGGCGAACCCGATCCTGCCTCATCCGCTCAAGTATAGCAAGTAGAGCGGGGTCTATCTACGGTGCAGGTGGAGCTGAACTAGAGCTACTGGTCTCATGGTCACGTCGCTGAGGAGGCATCCGAGGGATAGCCTGGTAGGTATCATCTGAGCTGTCGCTACGGTCGCTCTCGACCATCCCCTCCTACTGAGCATCTAGCTGCTCCTCCTCAGTAGCTGCTATGCCCCTGATAATATCATCCTGCTGGGCTACAGTCTCTGGCACCTCTGGACGACGGCGCGGCTGGCTAGGTGCTGTCGGTGTACTATGGCGGATCATCTGACTCAGGTTGTATGTAGGGAACTCGGTAGTAGCACCACTATACTCTGCTAGCATCTCAGGTGGCCTAACTATAACTGCCCTATAAATGAGAAATGTGATCCAGTGAGTATAGGGCAACTGACGGTGACCTCTGAACCCCTCAGCAATAGTATCCTTCATCTCTGATAGAAGAAGATCCCAAATATCAAACACTATCTACTGCATCAGAGAGTTCAGTAGCCATAGCTATAAGCGAATCAAACCCTCGTGATACCCCATCCTCGGAATTAGGGTCCTCCTCATAATGGCATCCAGCACTCTGGCTATAGGAGTGAGATCACTGGGAGTCCTGCTCGACCCCTCACCAAAAGGCTCCTTGAAGCAGTAGTCGAACTAGATCTGTAGGGGGTACCAAACCGCCATGAGGACGTCTGGGTGGCGCTGTCTGTCCATAGCACACCTCATGTAGCCGGATGGGCTGCTCCTGAAGCCTGAGTATCTCCCTGACCCTGGAACTCATCAGCCTATAATCTCTGCCTCTGAATGCAAAGTAAATATATCTGTGCTGTGGGTCAATCAGGAGAGTAGCATAGAACTGATGGACCCAAGATGGAACATATAAGCATGTCCGTCTAAGAAGATTTATCAGCCCTAGCAAGTAAGATAGGTACTAGCGAATGTGCTCTCCGGCTGCTGCTATAATAGACTCAATGTTGCACACCCTCTGGGATCTGAATACAGCTCCACTGTTAAGATATGTATTATAAAAATCCTCCTGGAGTGGTGTGTAGAAGCCCTCTGAAGCTCTGTCATCTCTCCTTAGCGGAAACCACTGCTCAAAGTCCACAAACCTAAGCTGCTATACCTGCTTGGTCGTGGCGGCCCTCAAATCCAAGTGAGTCACTGGAGGTGGACCCTATGGTCTAGGTGGTGGACGAGAACCCCTCCGCTGTGTATCTGCCCTCGGCGTGACTAGTGCATGGGTATGACCAGAGCGACGAAGCTGTGACTGAGATGCCTGCTCTATCTCCTCTGCCTGCTCTCTCTCTCCTGAGCCTGCTTTGTCTACTCTGCTGACCGTGGCTTCTGTTGTGACTCCTCCTGAGGCTGAGTCTCCTCTAAAACAAGTCGCCGTCCTCCAACCATGGCTGCCCCAGCTAGATTGCCATAGCGACACTCAACCTGCTCGATGGCTACCCTCTGTGCTGGTGTAAGTTGATCTGCGAATAACAACACCACTACAAGCACCTCCTCTCTCGGCGTGCTCTGCAGCCTCTACAACTGTGGCTGCTCTAGCTGTAACTGCATCTGGATACTTGCACTTCTTTGTCGCTATCTTCTTTGTCGCCTTGCCTTTTGGATCTGCAGGCAGGCAAAGCGGACGCCTTGGATCCTCATCTCTTGGACCACCTCTGGCGTTCTTCACACGAGCCATCTGACAAGAACTACTGCCTCTAACACAGATCAACTGTCGATTGTCACTTTTGAGACTTGGCCTCGATCCGTACTCATGAGCTTGGCCCCGAGTTGGCTGACAACTACAAATAGGACCTCAATGGCACCGACTCGCTGCACGATAGAATAAATAGGATCTACAAATAATTTTAATTATTCATCTAGAGATATGAAACCCTAAGAAAGCAAGCAATAGGGTATGAAATTGAAATGGAGGCTTGCTACCTGACGAACTGGTGATCCGAAAAGAGGAGGAATGTCACGCGTGTCGATGAAATATAGTCGGTAGTCTATCTAGGGGTATGCCCAAGGTAGTAGATTATCGGTAGACAGATGCGCAAGCTACAAACAAGATGGAGATGCAAGATAGACATGAGGTTTTATCCAGGTTCGGCCACCGTGAGGGCATAATACCTACGTCTTGCGTCTGATTGTATTGTTGTATGTCAATGAGAGATGTTTTTAGAGGGGTCCCCTGCCCGCCTTATATTGTCTAGGGGGCAGGGTTACAGATCTAGAAACTAATCCTAACCAGTTACAATTGTCATAGGTGGCCGAATAAGGATTCCTATTCTAACCGACCAGAATCTTACTTGATCTCCAAATCTGTCTTAATTCCTTGTGCGGGACTCCGAACAGATTGGCCGGGCCGTGTGTCATCTTCTAGTGGGCCAGACCCCTGGTCCGAGCCGGCCCAAGCCTAGCTTTAAGGGTATAGGGGTTAATACCCCCACAGCTAGTCCCCGAGCATCATGTATTATGCTGTGACACGACGTTCGATCTCCTTCGGCTAATGCGATCCGTCTTCATGTCATCTCCAATTGGTTGAAACATTGACCAAGCGAATGTGTCAGTATTCTGGTCAGAACAGAAAGCAGTAGACCACGATTATAGCCGAAGATTTTGGTTGTCCAAAGAATGCATGGTGCTCTAAAGAAAAAAGAAAAAGATTTCTTTCCTTATCAAGTGTGCCCACTTGTATTTCTAAAAAGAAATGTAAGTGACCCTTGGACAATAGTAATTCTGGCCAACAATCAGAGCGTAGGGGTCGATAAAATAAGCACATTCACTGCAAGGTGAAGTATGCCCACTTAGTCTCCGAGCCTAGTAGTAGGTGACGCAGGCACGTGGTGCCAGGGTCTAAAAAGAATTCCCACTGAAGTTGAGAATTCAATCGTCGTACAAGCAATACGAGATGCACCGGCAGGTGCATCGTACCGATGTAGTCCCCGAGCTTGCTGGAAGGCGAGGTAGCTGCCTTGTAGCAAGGTCTAAATAAATGCCTCTCAACTGTATGTGAGTACAAATCACATGTAGCCGAGGAGAGCTGTCTTCGAGCAATGTTCGGAGAGTGGTCGGGGCAGTCCCTGAGCATGAGAGTGATCGGAACAATCCCCGAGCACGATAGTGATCTGGACAGTCCCTATGCACGATGGTGGTCTGGACAGTCCCCGAGCACGACGGTGGTCTGGACAGTCACCGTGCACAATGGTGGTCTAGACAGTCCCTGAGCACGAGAAGTGCGGCGAAAAACCATATGCCACTTGTACTATTATCTTTTGTATTTATTTAATTACTTGCCCTGTCAAGTCCAATCTGACTTGTCTGGTCAAAAAAGTAGACGGGTATAGCACGTCATACTGCCTTCTTGTCTTCTCAAGCAAACAATTGCGTGGCACCTATAAATAGGTGCGTCAGCGTGGGCCCTCTCACACTAGCAATGAAGAGGCACATACACTGGCAACGAAGAGGCGCATGTATTGGCATAGATCTCGAGGCTGTGAAAACAACCGTCTGCGGCGCATGCGCACGTCTCCCAAGAATCTTGGGTAGACGAAATGGCATAACTCTTGGGTTAAATACAATATAGGATAGGTAAGTTTACTTTTTACTGAACCCCATTGCCATTCACAGCCACATCCATCTTCTTCCTCTTGCCAACCCTAATACCTCTGAAATCACCACCAATCAATCCTCTGTCGGTTCCTCGTTCATCAACAAGGCCAAATTCATGGCAAAAAGTGACGCGCAGAAGAAAGCAGGAGTCATGGCGAAGGAGTGGTGGAAATCGAGAAGCAACGAGCAGACCATTGAAGACCTCGTCACCATAGGGGTACTCCACAACAAGGAGCTCATAGGATGGCGTGCTCCTGAGGGCGAGGGGTACCCCGATCCACAACCAGGTGAGATCGTGGTGTTCGAAGACTTCTTCAAACGGGGATTTGGGATTCCGGTACATCCTTTTCTTTAGGGGCTCTGTCTTTACTACAAGATTGGGATTTGCAATCTGCATCCCAACTCGATCCTCCTTGTCGCCACTTTCATTCATCTTTCGAAGCATATGGCGGCTTCTAGCCCCATTTTGATTTTTTCCGCCATCTTTTCTGTCTATGGAAAAAAGGAAGCGGCGGCTCGAAGATAGCCGGAGGTGTGTACCTCAACCTCCATGACGGCATGAAAGCCCAGTACCTGCACTGCCCATGGAACACGCCGCTTGATGACTGGTATAAGAAATGGTTCTACATCCGCGAAGAGCCAAACACGATCATGTTGTGCGATGTGGGGTACATTCCGGAGAAGAGGACAAGCTGGTCAGAGAAGCCCGAGCACCTGAAACAGATTCCAGAAATATTTGGGATGATCCCATGGAAAAAACTAGATGGCCCGAGTGTGGTCGGGAGCTTCATCAGCCGGTGGATCTAACCCTGCCAGAGGAGGGTACATCCTGTCTACGAGTATCAAGGTAGCACGGACCCAATGAGGACGAGGCAGGGGGTGCTTGACAAAAGCGAAGTCAGAGCCAGAATTGGAGAGCTATTTAACTTAGCTGATCCAAATTATGTCAGATTGAGCGACATCGAGCACGCTTTCAAGCTCGCCGACCTCCCCAAAGGTAACTCATCTTGCCTTGTACCCGTAGTCTCATATTGTGGTAGAAACTTACTGTGTTCACTCCCATTTGTTTCCTAGATTAATGGTCAGGATAGAGCGACAATATTTGTGTCGCCACCCCCTGGAGTAGATTGGCCACAAGGAGCTGTCCCAGCCACCTAGACCAGTGTTGGGATCGAGGACGTTGACTGGGCGGTGCTCGGAGCTAGAGAGGAGGCAGCGACCAAAGCTGCTGGTAAGCGGCCGGCGGCCAGCAAGCGTCGTCAGGCGATTTTTACTTTGTCAGACGATGACGCAGAGGAGGGAGAGGATGCAGGCACCCTTCGACTCGTCCCTCGAAAGAGGAGAAGGCAATTGGAGTCGATGGAGCAAGGTCGCTCCTCCATGTCGGTGGGACCTATATCGCCGACCACTGCAGCGCAAAGGACAAGCGTCGGAGGGGTCGAGCACCAAGGCCCAGCGACAGTGCTGGATGTAGAGGGAGACCAGGAGTCACCCGCATAGCACGTGGAGCAAGCACGGCCGAAGAGACGCGCCTTCGCCACATCATTCCGCGCTTCCAACATGTAAGTATTTGTGACCTTGATGTAAGCTAGCAATTTGCATTGAATATGATTGCCTTATGAACTTATCTCGGATGTACTAGTTCGGCATCCACCAAGAGTCCGGACCAGCTAGCTGGGAGCGGCATGGCTCCGCCAGTAAGTTCGGAACAGACTGCCCGGCAGCCGACCATAGAGGAATCCATAGCAGAAGATCCGTCGGGGCCTCAGCAAACAAACAGTCAGACAACAGTCCCCGAGCAGGGGGTCGAGGGAAATGCTGAGCCAAGCACGAGTGCTCTGAGCGCTGAACCTGCCGAGGGCAACACCTTCGCATCAAGGGTAATGGAACAGACCAAGGAGCAGCGGCCGAAGGTGAGAACACAAAGCACGTTTGTCGATGCTGCAGCCCGTGGGAAGGCCATAGTGATCGCAGAAGCTGCTAACTCCGGACCAGCACTGAGACCCGAAGAAGAGCCCGAAGAGGACGAAGCAGAGGAGGTCCTGGGCCGTCCATAGGACAAGCAACAACATGTGTATGTGTCGTGTTGGTGGAACGACCAATGGGTTGTTCATGAGGAAATCCCAGAGGTCGAAGAGACCAAGAAAGTCGAACAGGCGGCGAAATGGCTGGTGACGGAGGTCCAGGTAGGCTTTGCTTCACCACCTGATCTTGTTGTCTGGTCAAGCTGCCTTACTTAGCTATCTGCACACAGGACTTAATGAAGACTGCAAGGTACCGCAAGAAATGCTTAGACCAGATCGAGGGGATCACTGCAAGCAACAAGGAGCTGACGGCGGAGGTGGAACGCTTGCGCCAGTGACTTGAAACCGCCAACCATGAGAAGACGGACAAAGAGTCCCAGAACCAGAAACTGGTCGTCCAGCTCAATAATAAAGAGCAGGAAAGAACAAGTAAGTAGCCACTTTCACAACGAATACTGACAATTGTTGCGTTGTTGATAGCGAACAACTGTAGTGCAGGCTTAGAAGCCGAAGTGGCCCGTCTCCGAGAGGAGAACAGTCGTGCGGTCGTGGAGTGTGATTGCCTAAAAGAGGACAACAGAAAACTGGCGCACGACCAGTCACAGCTCTCAGGACCACACGACCAAGATGACAGAGGAGCTGAAAAGTAAGTTTTCCAAACCCCTTTGCTTATTTTGGTTGCCTTCCATAGTTTGGCGTAATACAGCGTCTGAACAGCATGTACGGTTTGTTGTTTTAAAAATCAATGCGAAGAAGCATCTGGAGGCCGTGATAAAAGACCGTGACGGCTGGAAGGCGTAGTGCCAAGAAATCACCAAGGATCATGACACCTAGAAAAACCGGTGCCAGGAGGTGGCAACGGGCATTTTGCCGGTCCTTGACCTCATCGATCCGGCGCTAACAGAGGACGTGCCAAGGACGCCGCAGCTGGGACTAATCGAGAGATGCTGAAAGGCGTGGGGATGGTTCCAGGAGTTCGTGAAGGAGGCGAGTGAGTACACAGGCGCACATGTGCTAAGCATGGTATGTGCTCACTACCCCTTGATCGATCTCAAGCGCCTGGAGGCTGGATACCCGAAGGAGGTAGATCCAGACAAGGCTAAGGAGCTACGGATAACCCAGCTGGACTTGTCGACGAAGATAATTGGCGACATTAACCTGTGTGGAGGCGCGACACCACCTGTGCAGGGAATGCCATCAACAAGTCTGCTGGAAGCGTCGTCATCTTCAAGCCAACCGGCGAAGCCTGCGGTCTCGACCAGCCAGGCACCGGCGGGGCCATCTTCTTTAGCTCAATCAATGCCAGAGTCCCAGAGACCCGAGCACGATGTCAGGCGTTGCGAGCAGCAGGAGCCGCGTGCCTCGACCAGCCAGTAGTATAGGCTATAGATGTAGAAGAAGATGTAGTTGTGTTATTGTAAACTTGGACCTTTTTAGGCGAGCTTGTAATAACGTAACTGTGTCTCAACATAAGCTTGTTTGTTTTGTAAAAAACGTGTTTAAGCTTGGATATCATGTTGATGTAACCAAGTTAGAACGTGTTGGCGTTCTGTTTAGTTGTATCAGTTTAGTCGACACGTTATCCTGAAAGGTTTGTATGGCCCTGGTTTGTCTTGCGGTCAGAGTGTGAGGTGCGTAGTTTGTGCACACGTAGAAACACACAAGTCAAACCAGAGAGCGCTTGCCGATCACCCGTAGCACAGAGAGCGGATCCCATGCACGCGTTGGGAGTAACCGGAGACAGGGCCTGCTCCGAAAACCCAAGAAGGAATGGTGGTCGGTTTTAACTGGTAGAGTTAGAATAACAATAGACTTCGAAATGACATATTAGAGTGGTCAGAGAAATCATAATAGCTTTATTGAAATAAATCAATAGTACAAGAGGGATACATATCTTAGTAGCTAGGCATAGAAACGCCTAAGCTTGTCGATGTGCCAGGAATTGGGTACGTCTGTGCCATCTAGGCGAGCTAACCTGTAAGATGTAGGGCGTGTAACCTCCTTGATCATGAAGGGTCCTTCCCACGGGGTTGCGAGTTTCTAGACACCTGCCTGGTTCGTCTTCCACTTCAGGACCAGGTCCCCGACCATGAAGAATCACTCCTTGACGTTCTTGTTGTAGTACCTACGCAAAACAGCAAGGTATTTGGCTGTACGTACGCAAGAATCGAGCCACTTCTCTTCTGCACTATTCACTTCTAGCTCCCATACTTCATTGGCCTTGTCTTCGTCAAAGTTCTCTACCCGTGCTGATCTGAAGGCTATATTTGCTAGGAGCACTGCCTCAGTGCCATAAACCATAAAGTATGGTGAGACGCTGGTATTGCGACTGGGCTGGGTTCTAAGACCCCAGACCACGGCTGGTAACTCTTTGAGCCATCTTCCAGGAGCTTTGTCATTTTCTTTGCACATCCTCTTCTTTAGTGCATCCTGGATCATACCATTTTCCCGCTCGACCTGTCCATTAGCTCTAGGGTGTGCCACCGAGACGTATTTTACTACTATGCTCCTTTCATCCCAGAAGTCCCAAAAAACGTTCCTGGTGAACTGAGTACCCAGATCAGTGATGATGCTATTGGGTATGCCGAAGCGGTGGATGACCTGATCAAGGAATGCGACAACCTTTTCTGAAGATGCCTTGACCAGGGGCATGTACTCTATCCACTTGGAGAATTTGTCGATCAGCACAAAGACGCATGTAAATTTCCCAGGGGCTGGTTTGAAAGGCCCGATCATATCTAGTCCTCAGCATGCGAAGGGCCAAGAGGCTGGTATAGTCTGAATTTCATGTGCTGGTACGTGGATTCTCTTGGCGAAGAACTGACAACCTTCACAATAGCGGACTAGCTTTTCTGCATTGGCTACGGCTGACGGCCAATAAAACCCTGCTCGGAAAGCCTTGCCAACTAGCGTTCTCGAGGCCGCATGGTTGCCGCAGGAGCCAGAGTGGATTTGGTCTAGGAGACGTTCACCATCTTCCTAGGTTATGCACTTCATCAAGATTTCCTCCTTCGCGTTCTTGCGCCACAATTTGCCATCGACGAGCAGATACTGCATACTGCGACGCATCAGGCATTCGTTTTCTGTCCGATCGGTGTAGCCGCTACCATCTGTCAGGTACTTGATAAAAGGTATTCTCCAGTCAGGTTCCTTAGTGGTCGGAGGTGGTTTGGTGGTGTTTAACGCCAGAACCATAGCTACTAATAGCTGGTCTGGAGGCTTGTTGACCACGGGATCTTCTTCGTTGATGGAAGGCGTGAGCAGGTCTTGAACAAATACGCCATGTGGGACTTTGGCTCGGGATGATCCTAACTTTGATAGCGCATCTGCTGCTTGATTTTTGTCCTAGACCACATGTGTGTACTCGATGCCATAGAACTTACCTTCCAGCTTTCTGATCGCTTTGCAGTATGCGTCCATCTTTTCGCTGGTCGTATCCCAGTCCTTGTTGAGTTGGTTGATGACCAGAGCCGAGTCTCCGTAGACATAGACACATTTAACACCGAGCTCAGCCGCGATGCGCAGACCGTGTAGGCATGCTTCGTACTCGGCGGCGTTATTAGATGCCGGGAAGTAAATCCTAAGGACATATCGGAGCTGCTCCTTGGATGGTGATACGAAAAGGACTCCTGCTCCTGCGCCATCGATGTTAAGAGAGCCATTGAAGTACATATTCCAATACTCCACGGGCCCCTGAGAGGCAGGTGTGCTTAAGTCTGTCCACTCGACGATAAAATCGATAAGTGCTTGAGACTTAATTGTAGTACGGCTTGCAAATTCCATGGAGAAAGAGCATAACTCCATTGCCCATTTGACGATGCGCCCATTCGCATCCTTGTTGCGAATGATGTCTCCCAGAGGGTACTCGGTCATGACCACCACACGATATCAGTCGAAGTAGTGTTTCGACTTTTGGGATGTAATCAGTATGGCGTAAATCAACTTCTGAATCTGTGGATAACTGGTCTTAGATTCATTGAGTATCTCACTGATGAAATAGATTGGTCGATGAACCTTGTATACATGGCCGGGCTCGTCGCTCTCGACCACCATGGCAGTGGAGACCACTCGATTAGTTGCCGCAATGTAAAGCAGGAGGGTTTCATCTTCTCTGGGAGCAGTGAGGACCGGAGGTAATGTAAGGAACTATTTCAGCTGTGTAAAGGCAGCGTCTGTTTTCTCCGACCACTCAAACTTCTTGGATGCTTTGAGTAGCTTGAAAAATGGTAGTCCTTTCTCGCCTAACCTTGATATAAAATGACTAAGGGCAGCCATGCATCCGGTAAGCTTCTGAACATCCTTCACCTTTTTAGGCGGCTTCATGTCCAAGACAGCTTTTACCTTCTCTGGGTTAGGGTGTATGCCATCGTGACTGATGATGTTGCCGAGCAGTATACCCGATGGAATACCAAAGATGCACTTCTTTGGGTTTAATTTCCATTGGAATTTGTTAAGGGCTGCAAAGGTACGCTCCAGGTTGTTAACAAGGGTGTGTGCTTCCTTGGTTTTAATGACTACATCATCAACATAAGCCTCGACAAGGTCATCTTTTATCTTGTCTTTGAGGCAGGCCTGTATGGCACGTTGGTAGGTAGCCCCAGCGTTCTTGAGCCCGAACGACATGGTCGTGTAGCAGTCGGCGCTGAAAGGCGTGATGAAGGATGTCTTGATCTGGTCGTCCTTTTTGAGAGCGATCTGGTGATAACCAGAGTAGCAATCGAGAAAGGAAAGGAGCTCGCAACCGGCTATTGAATCTATGACCTCGTCTATGCGAGGTAAGCCGAAGGGGTCTTTAGGGCAGTGTTTGTTGAGATCAGTATAATCAACGCACATTCTCCATTCATTATTCTTTTTGCGTACAAGAACCAGGTTGGCTAACCACTCCGGATGATATACTTCTTTGATAAATCCGGCTGCTAAAAGCCGTGTAACTTCTACCCTAATAGCCTCCTTTTTGTCACGAGCGAACCGTCGTAGCTTCTGTTTGATGGGTTTGGCCTTGCCATCGACATTTAAGGAGTGCTCGATCAAGTTCTGAGGTACACCAAGCATGTCAGCAGGTTTCCACGCGAACACACTCATGTTGCTCCTCAAGAACCTGATGAGCGCGTCTTCCTATTTAGGATCCAGGTTGGCCCCGATAAGGGCCGTTTTGCTGGGATCACCATCGACCAGCTGGATCACTTTGTGCTCTTTGGACTTTATGTTCTTGCATGGGGCCTCGAGCTCTGGGATCCCCAGGTGGTCGGCTGGGGTCTTCTTGGCATCGAGCATGGTCTCGGCCATGCGAATAGAGAGGTCATGAGCCTCTGCTATTTTGAAGCTGTCCTCCTCGTAGGTGTAAGTTGCATATACATTGCCCCTGAGAGCTAGAACCCCCTTCTCAGTAGGCATCTTGAGCACCAAATACCTGTAGTTAGGTATGGCCATGAACTTGGTGAGCGCTGGTCGACCAAGGATAGCATGGTAGGTGCCTTTGAAGTCAGCGACCAAGAAGTTGACGTAGTCGGTGCGGAAGTGGTCTAGAGTACCAAATTACACAGGTAGCGTGATCTGCCCGAGGGGTGTGGAGCTCTATCCGGGGAGAACACCCCAGAACTGTGCCTCGTATGGCTTGAGATCAGCCTGGGTTATCTTCAGGGCCGGCAAACTATTCTTGAACAATATATCGATGGAACTGCCACCGTCAACCAGCACTCTGTCGAACTGAACCTTGTTGATACAAGGATCGAGAACCAGAGGGAAACACCCTGGCTCAGGTATTGCAGCCCATTGGTCATTTCTGCTGAAGGAGATCTCGCGGTGAGACCAAGGAGGGAGCCGTGGATCAGCGATGAGGTTGTCGGCATTTGCCACGTTTAGGTAGGCACGAGCGAGCAGCTTGCGCTCTCGTTTGGTCTCGATGGACACTCTGCCCCCAATGATGGTATGGACGCGGTCGGTTGGCTTGATGTACTTGTGATGGGGATCTGCATCTTCATCATCGTTGTCCTCGTCGCAGTGGTCGCGGCGATCAAAATTGTCGTTCCGACCATGGTTGCCGCGGTAATCATCGCGGTGTGGAGGGTGGTCGGAGCATAGAACCCTTGCTGTTTCTTTGACAATTATCTTTTTAGCATCATCGGCATTCGCATATTTTTTAGCAGTGGCTAGGAGCGCTGTGACCGATTCAGGTCTCTTGCGGAGGAGCTTGTCCCTTAGGGCATCGTGGAAATGGAGACCAGTGATGAAAGCCTCGATTGCCTCGTTGTTGGAGATTGATGGGACCTTGATGTGCATCTCCGAGAAGCGTCGAATGTACTCGCGCAGTGGCTCATCTTTGCGATCTCAAATCCGCTGCAGATCATATTTGTTGCCGGGTTGCTCGCAAGTAGCAATGAAGTTGTTGATGAATGCTTGCTTGAGCTCTTGCCAGGAATTAAAGTAGTTCGCCGGCAAGCTAACCAGCCATTGGTGGCCTACATGGCCGACGGCAACTGGGAAGTAATTGGACATGACGTGCTCGTCAGCCATGGCTGATCTGCACGTGGTTTCGTAGAGCATAACCCATAATTCAGGGTTCTCCTTGCCGTCGTACTTCTGAAGTTTTTTGAGCATGAAGTTCTTGGGCCATATAACTTGGCGAAGGTGTGGAGTAAACTGCATCAAACCCAGAGGGCCGTGGGTAGTATCATATTCCATACGACGATAGCTTTTGTGGGATGCACGATCGTTGGCTCTTCGGTTAATGCGATCGCGCAGATCGCGTTCTCCGAGGGAATGGCGGAGATCGTTATTGCCGTCATGGCGACCCCGATTGCCACCCTGGTTAACCCAGTGACCGTGGTTATCACGGCGATTGTCGTGGTTGTCTCGCCGGTTGTCGTCCCAACCACCATCATGGCCACCGTTTCTGCCTTGACGGTTGTCTGATGGGTCGTTGTTGCGCGAGCCACGTTGGTTGAGTGGCTGTGAGCGACTTGAGTACTGGCTACTGTGGCTTGATTTGACTGAGACGGATGGAGCCCGGGCTTGATTTATAATCTCTGTGGTCTAGGCCATAGCAGCCGTCAAGTAAGTTTGTATATCATCACGAACTACCTGGATTTCTGGTGTATTGGGTAGTCGTTGCATTGTCGCCATAGCAATAGCTACATTGGCACTTGGAGTCCTGAAGACCTGCTTGTCCCCCACCCTATCAAAGGCATTGTTAAGGTCACGTGGCTGGACTCGTATGCATCGTGCCTCCTCTTCTGCCTCGGCTTCGACTTGTCGGCGATTAAACCGATCAATATTGCGTGCTTCGCGTGCCAGCCTTTCTTGTTCTGTTTCGCCAACTGCCGGTGGTTCATCATTACTGACAACATTGATCAAGTCTCCTCGCCTTGGTGGGAAGGATGGGAATCATGGAAACCCCGGTCATGGTCTGGTATATCCAGATCGTATTCAACGCCTTCATCGTCATGATGCTAGAGCTCGGTGTGGACGGAGGCATTAGATGCGATGCCAGGCGAGGAGCTTGAGCCACCCTCTTGAACTATGCGGACCGATCCTTCTTGATACTCCTCAATCCGGACCATGTTGACAAAGTTGCACAGGCCGTGGGGCTGAGCCTGGTAGTTCTCCATCGAGGCTTCGTACTCGAAGAGCCGAAGACCCGTAGCGGGGGCTGGCCGGTGACGAATGGAGCGCCCTTTAGGAGTAGATGTGACCATGAGATCCGTACCGAGTCGTGTAGAATGACCGGCCCAAGCTGGTCGGGTATATCTGTTGTGGGTAGTGGTTACTTGCTCATTAGGTTGACTTTGAATCGAACTTACTAGAGCTAGTGTTTCGGCAAGTTTGGTGCCGACCCGATCGATGGAGTCGAGCAGGTCGGTGTTGTTGATCTACCTCCCTTTGTAGCGGGGAAGCGGACGGCGGGATATCGGCGTGGCTGAAGACGATGTGGTGTGGCCGGAACTAGATCCACCGTGGTCGGAGCCGTAGCCGATGCAGATGAAGCAGTGGTCGACACAGATTGAATTCGCGCCTCCTCTGTGGTCATGGCGATGAAGTCGTCGGAGCCAGTGGTCCAGGTGATCTGGCTGATGGTGAACGTGAGGCCATTTGGCGTAGCCATGGAACCGGGGATGATGACCATCTTGTTCTTCTAGGAAGCAGTACGCACACCCCCTACCTGGCGCGCCACTGTCGATGAAATATGGTCGACAGTCTATCTAGGGGTATGCCCAAGGTAGTAGATTATCGGCAGACAGATGTGCAAGCTACAAACAAGATGGTGATGCAAGACAGACACGAGGTTTTATCCAGGTTCGGCCACCGTGAGGGCGTAATACCTATGTCCTGCGTCTGATTGTATTGTTGTATGTCAATGAGAGATGTTTTTTAGAGGGGTCCCTTGCCCGCCTTATATAGTCTGGGGGGAAGGGTTACAGATCTGGAAACTAATCCTAACCAGTTACAATTGCCATAGGTGGCCGAATAAGGATTCCTATTCTAACCGACCAGGATCTTGCTTGATCTTCAAATCTGTCTTGATTCCTTGCGCGCGACTCCGAACAGATTGGCCAGGCCACGTGTCGTTTTCTAGTGGGCCAGACCCCCTGGTCTGAGTTGGCCCAAGCCTAGCTGTAAGGGTATAGGGGTTAATACCCCCACAACATGGGGAACCACCGAATCGATTAGGGTTAGGGTTCCGACTCAACGAAAATCAGCGACCGAGCAAAGCGATGAGGGCACTCGATGTGGCGCTGAAGCAGGGTAGGGCCAAGGCAGAGCTAGGGCTTGAGCACGGCGATGCTGCAGTACTGGAGCTTGGCTGCGATGAGGGTGGAGTAGAGGACATGTGCTGGCGTGGCACTGGTGGTCACGGCGACACGGGATTGCTAGAGTGGGCGGCGGCGTAGGAGCACGGCGTGGGCGGTGCTGGAGCAGGAGCAAGGAGGCGTTGCTGCGCGAGCGTGGTGGCACGGAAGAAGTCCGGCGCGTGGAGCGTGTAGCGGTGCTCGAGCTCTAGAGGTCGCGAGCATGAAGCATGGCGGCTAGGGCGTAGGCACGGTGAAGTCGGCGCAGTGGGATGCAAGATAGGTCACGCGGTACGGTTATATGGGTCCCCAACCGTGATAGAAAAGGAAACAAGAAAGAAATAGAATCACGCACGTTTCCTATTGACCGGACGCTTCGATGGCAGCGACCGGACGTAGCCATCCAGCGTCCGATCGATTCCAGTAAGGTCCAAAACCCCTGGAATCGCGACCAGACGTAGCCAGAGTCCGGTGCAAGATGTCTCCTTCGTCTTCGATCGACCGGACGCAGAGCCACCATCTGACTGGACGCTGGGGGAACACTGTTTCAGCGTCTGGTCACTCCCTCTTGGCAGTAGTTCACCTCCTGTGAACTGACCGGACGTTAGACTTCAGAGTCCGGTGCAGCGTCCGGTCACTCTTTCTTCAGCAAAACTTCAAAGTTCTTCGTGCTGTCTGTTCCCAATCAAGTCCCAACTCCAATAACATCCAAATAAACACCAATTGGGACTGATGTGAGTGACCTCTCTTAAACCCTCATGTTTTGCAAAAATGTTTTGCCTTAGGCTATAATTCTTTTTAAGAAAATTGGCAATAAGAGGGCAATTGAAGATAAACGACAAAGCAACATTCATGCATATGCAATGCAATACTTGAAAGTAAATCTAGTTGCTTGTCAAGTTTGATCAAAGGTTAAGCTTCTTCACACGCTTTACGATGGTTATCTTAACTATGTTAGACAAGCCCTATATGCATTACCAAACATTAAAAATGTTGTATATTACAATGCAATGCAAGGGACAACACAAGCTTATCTTTTAGTGAAGTTGCTAAAATCAAGAACATTGAGCTCATTCCGCAATTTACAAAATGTTGCCTCATCTAGCGGTTTAGTGAAGATGTCCGCCAATTGATCATCGGTCCTTACACCTTCTAATGATATATTATTTTTAGCAACATGATCTCTAAGAAAGTGATGGCGGATATCTACGTGCTTGGTGCGAGAGTGTTGAACCGGATTATTTACAAGTTTTACCGCACTTTCATTATCGCACAAAAGAGGTACTTTTTCTAGAACTACACCATAGTCTAGCAAAGTTTGTTTCATGTAAAGTATTTGTGCACAACAAGCACCTGTGGTAATGTATTCCGCTTCGGTGGTGGACAAGGCCACACTATTTTGTTTCTTGGAGGACCAAGACACAAGTGATCTACCAAATTCTTTGCAAGAATCATCATTTGATGGTCTAAAAATGATATCATCAACATATACTTGACAAATTAAGATATGCCCATCAAGCTTCTTGGTAAATAGTGTGGTGTCGACCTTCCCAATAGTGAAGCCCTTCTCAATGAGTAAGTCCCGAAGGCGCTCATACCAAGCTCTTGGGGCTTGCTTAATCCCATATAATGCCTTGGCTAACCTATAAACATGATTAGTATATCTAGGGTCTTCAAACCCGAAAGGTTAATCAACATAGATTAGTTCATTAATAAAGCCATTTAAAAATGCACTTTTTACATCCATTTGATATAATTTCATATCATGATGTGATGCATATGCAAGGAGGATACGAATGGCTTCTAGTCTTGCAACCAGTGCAAAAGTCTCTCTAAAATCCAAACATTCAACTTGAGAGAACCCCTTTGCAACTAGTCTTGCCTTGTTCCTCATAACAACGCCTTGATCATCTTGCTTGTTGCGGAACACCCATTTGGTTCCAATAACTCTTGCACCTTTTGGTCGCTCTTCAAGAGTCCAAACTTCATTGCGAGTGAAGTTGTTCAACTCTTCATGCATAGCATTTATCCAATCTAGATCTTGAAGAGCTTCTTCTACCTTAGTAGGCTCAAAGCAAGAGACAAAAGAGTGATGAGCAATAAATAAAGCAAGTTTTCGTGAGCGAGTCATTACACCCTTTGATGGACTCCCTATGATGAGATCTTGTGGATGATCTTGTAGTAGAGGTGTATTTCTTCTATTGACCACTTGAGGAGGAGGTTGTGGAGCATCAACATCTTATGCTTGTACCACCATTTGCTCATGGGAGACATGAGTGTCTTCATTTTCTACTCTCCCATCTTTTTCACCATCTTGTGGCACATTTGATGAAGGTGGATCAATCACTTGTACATCATCTTCATCATCTTTAGGCTTGATGTCTCCAACCGGAATGTTCTTCATAGCCTCCCTCAATGGTTCATCACCTACATCATCAAGATCTCATGTGCTCCTTGGGAGCCGTTAGATTCATCAAATTCCACATCATATATTTCTTCAACCAAGCTGGTGGCATGATTAAATACTCTATATGCTTTGGACTTTGATGAGTAACCAACAAGAAAGCCAATATCACAACGTCTTTGAAACTTCCCTAGGTGTTGTCATTTCTTGTAGATGTAGCATTTGCAACCAAACACCCTAAAGAAGGAGACGCCCAACTTCTTCCCATTGAGCAACTCATAAGGTGTATTGCTAAGGAACTTTTGAAGGAATAGGCGGTTGGATGCATAGCAAGCGGTGTTGATAGCTTCTGCCCATAGAGCTTCGAGGGTGTTGTACTCATCAATCATTTTTCTTGCAAGAGTGATCAATGTTCGGTTTTTTCTCTCAACTACACCGTTTGGTTGAGGAGTTTATGTTGCGGAGACCTCATGTTTGATTCCAACTTCATCACAATAGGCTTCTATGTTTGTGTTGTCAAATTTCTTCCCATTGTCACTTCTTATCTTCTTGAGGTTCACTTCAAATTCATTTTGTGCTCTCTTGACAAACTTCTTGAAGCATGATGCAACTTCGGATTTTTCATGAAGGAAGAATACCCATGTGTATCTTGAATAGTCATAAACAATCACAAGACAATAAAGATTTCCTCCCAAACTTTTATATGTTGTTGGTCCAAATAAATCCACGTGAAGGAGTTCTAGCACTCTTGTGGTTGACATGAAAGCTTTGGTTGGATGAGTATTTGCAACTTGCTTGCCGGCTTGACATGCACTACAAAGCTTGTCCTTCTCAAACTTCACATCCTTAAACCCTCTCACCAAATCATTCTTCATTAGCTTCTTGAGTGAGCTCATCAAAATATGAGCAAGTCTTCTATGCCATAGCCACACAAGTGTTGTTTTGGTGAATAGGCAAGTCTTCAAGTTAGCATCTTCGGAGGTGAAGTCCACTATATATAGGTTGTTGTATCTAAATCCTTTGAATATCACTTGATCATCATCCATCTTAGATACAACAACTTCCTTCTCGGTAAATATGCATTGGAAGCCAAGATCACACAATTGTCCAACGGATAGCAAGTTGCAGCTCAATGAAGCAACATATAGCACATTTGAGATAGAATGATCATTTGATATTGCCACTTTGCCCAATCCTTTAACATTGCCCTTTGAATTATCTCCAAATGTGATTCTTTCTTGTACATCTACTTCTTCATCTAGTGAGGTGAACATACGAGGATCACCGGTCATATGTTGTGTGCAACCACTATCAATAACCTAATGACTTCCACCGGTCTTGTAGTTCACCTACACATAAGAGATTAAGCTTTAGGAACCCAAACTTGTTAAGGGCCCTTTACCTTCTCAACAAGTGACTTAGCAACCCAAATTTTCTTAGACCTATTCTTGTTGGGAGGTCCTAAGAACATGACTTTCATCTTTCCACTAGAATCTATTCTAAGCATGTAGTGAGCATTGAAGGCAAAAGGTCTAGCATGCTTGGGCAAGGGTTGTGGTGGTGGAGTTTGGCACTCATGAGCAAAGTGGCCTTCTTGTCCACACTCAAAACACTTCTTTGACTTTGGCTTTTGTTGTTGTTGAGCTTGAGCCTTCTTCTCTTTGTTTTCCATGTACCCAATGCCACTTCTATCCATCTTCATGGCGGTGTTCATTAGTAGCTCACTTTGAAGATACTTGCCTCTAGTGAACTTGCTCAATCCAATCTTGAGATGCTATTTCTCCAACTTGAGCTTCTTGTTCTCTTCCTTAAGAGCATCATTGTTCTTCTCTTCCTTGAGCTTCTTGTTTTCTTCTTTGAGCTTCTCATTCTCAAGCATCAACTCACCATCATGATCAAGAGTTTCTAGCACAATAGTGTTGTGGCTTTTGATCTCTTTAAGATCTTTCTTGAGCTTTTCATTGTCATTCTTGAGCTTGAAAACTCATCATAATCATCGGTCTCAACCACTTGCTTGCCCTTGCTACTAGAACTTTGCTCAATGCTCTTAATAATCAAATCAACACATGATGTAGCTATATCAATCTTAACAACATTGTTAGTAGCATCATGTGGCTTATTGGATAAATATTCTTGAGCAATAATAAGATTATCATGATTAATCTTAAGAGTAGTATATTCATCTTTTAGCATATTATGGCTAGTGATGAGCTCTTTATGCATCCTCTCAAGTTAATCATGTTTATCTTTAAGCTCTTTCTTATAAGATTTGAGCTCCTTGAGTTTGGATAATATAGCTTCATTTGCTTCTCTAAGCTCAACACTAGCCTTTTCGGCTATATCACATTTAGCTAAAAGAGAATCATTTTTAGCTTCTAGCTTGTCATTCTTAGCTCTAGTCCTTATAATGATCTTGGAGTATTTATTTAGCAATTTAACAAGATCATCATAAGAAGGCGATTCATATTCATCATCATCACTATCGCTATCATCATTACTAGCATGTTCATCACCACTACTTTGATCATCATTTCATACCTTGCGTTCACCCTTGGCCATAAGGCATAGGTGTGTAGAGGATGATGGCCATGGTGGCGATGAAGATGATGAAGAGTTAATAACAATGGCGGCCACCTTCTCATTGTCACTATCATCATTGGATGAGCCACTAGATGAATCAATATCCGTGAGCCAATCATCGATGATGTATGCCTTTCCACTCTTCTTCTTCTTGTGGAAGTCCTTCTTGCCATCTCTCTTTTTATATGGCTTGTCTTACTTCTTCTCATCTTCATCACTTGAGTCATCTTTCTTTCCCTTATTCTTGTTCTTGAACTTGTCTTCTTGGGCTTTGTGCATTGGTGAGCTATATGATCAAGTTCTCCACAATTGATAGCAATCCATCTCAGAGATTGCCTTCCTTCTAGAGCTAGTGAAGAACTTCTTCTTGCTATCAAACTTGATGTCACTCTTGTTGAGCTTCTTTAGCATCTTGGTGTTTTTTCTCACCATGAGAGCAAGGCTTGCATCATCGACTTCATCACCGCTTGAGCTCTCATACTCAAGACTTGTTTTGCCCTTCTCTTGATTAGCTTTGAATGCTAAGTCCTTTTCTTTCTTCTTGTTAGAGGATGAGCCATCTTGAGGTGTGATGTGCATGTACATCTCATGAGCATTGATCTTTCCCAAGATTTGTGTCGGTGTAGCGGTGGAAAGATCACATTGATGAAGCACGGTCACAATATGCCCATATTTGTCAATGGGGAGGACACTCAAGATCTTTCTTACAACATTGGATGGTTGTATTTGAGTGAGTCTAAGCCCATTGACTTTCTCTACAAGAACATTCAAACGTGAATACATCTCATTAGCACATTCTTTGGGAAGCATCTCAAAAGAGTTAAGCTTTTTCATGGCAAGATGATAGCGTTCCTCACGCTCACTCTTTATTCCCTCATGGAGCGCACAAATGTCCGACAATAGTGCATAGGCATCTTTGTGGTTCCTCACCCGGTTGAACACATCTTTATAAAGGTCTCTAAATATGGTGTTTCTAGCCTTTGCATTCCATTTTTCGTAGTTCAACTCATCGCCTTATGGGTGTATGGCATCCTGAGGTTTCAGGAAGCCTTGTGAGGCGGCTCTAAGTATTCCAACATCTAGAGCTTCTAGATACGCCTCCATGCGGATTTTCCAATATGGAAAATCATCTCCCTCAAAGATAGGAGGAGGTCCATCCCCGTGAGACATCTTTCACTAGACGGTTAAGCCTAAATACGTGAGCATGAGGCTCCGATACCAATTGAAAGGATCAAGATGCCCAAAAGGAGGATGAATTGGGCTAATTCTAAATTTCTTTGTAATAATTAAACCCTACGGTTAGCCCAATTAACCCCTTGTGCCTAGAAAGTGTTTCTATTGATCTAACGCACAAAAGTTTAGCACCCTAAGTTCCAATCCTACTCTAGCATGGCAATTCTAGGAATGTAAATGACAAGAATTGAATTACTCAAAGTAAATGCTCAAAGTAAAGAGAGAAGGAGGAACGCGGTGATGTTTTGCCGAGGTATCGGAGAGTCACCACTCCCCACTAGTCCTTGTTGGAGCACCCGCAAGGATGTAGCTCCCCCTTGATCCGCGCAAAGATCAAGTGCCCTCTACGGGTTGATTCTTTGACTCTCCGTCGTGGTGAATCACCCACAACCGCTCACAACTTGAGTTGGGTCATCCACAAGCTCTCCGGATGATCACCAAGTTCCCAATCATCACCAAGCCGTCTAGGTGATGACAATCACCAAGAGTAACAAGCACGAACTCTCACTTGACCACGACAAGCCTAATGAGCAGGGTGGATGCACACTTTGCTACTCTTGATATCACTAATGAGGGCTCTCTTTGGGATTCTCAAATCTCAATCACCTCACTAGGACATTGCTTTTCTTGGCACTCTCTAAGGTGTTTCTTAGCTGTTGGAATGAGCAAAAGTCCCCCCACACATGAATGGAGGTGGTATTTATAACACCGGCTGAAAAACGAACTGTTATGTGTCTCTGCGGGGTGACCGGACGCTCCGGTCATGTTGACCGGACACTCCGATCAGTTCACCCCGAACTCCAGTGATTATAGTGTGACCGGATGCGTCCGGTCATGATTTTCTCTCTCTGGAACCTTACTGGAAATGACCGAACGCTGGCCCTCAGCGTCCGGTCACTTGACCTCTCAGCGTCCGGTCGCGCTAGATGAAAACACATTGGTCAAATGAACTAACTGGACCTTGAGCCAGCATCCAATCACACTGGAGCCAACGTCCGATCAGTATTTGACTATCTATTCACTTCCAACTCTCGATCATATGTGAATGAAGTTTGCTCCATTGGATCTAAGGGCTATGTAGGAGCTACCTAGCGCTAGTTTTAGCAAGTGTGCACCACACCTAACCCACTAGACTCACCTAGGTTAAGCTACTCGTCCGTACCCCCTTAATAGTATGGCCAAAGGAAAAATAAAGTCCTAAACTACTCTAAGTGTCACTCCAACTCCAATCGACACTTAGAACTAGTCCATCTTTAATCTTGTCGTCCATCCTTTGAAAACCAAAATGATTTCCATCGTAGGGGCATGACCATCATGATAGCCTAATTGATCTCCATTATTGTGACCTAACTTAATTGCCTCTACAAAACACACGTTAGTCACAGTAATCACGTATTGTCATTAATCACCGAAACCCAACTAAGGGCCTAGATGCTTTCACATATAATATTTAACTTGTGTAGCTACACTCTAATGGCCCAATTTTATATCTTAATCTACTTTAAAATACAGTAATATCGCTTACTACACATTAATCACATGTTAATAGCATCATTAAAAATTTTGCGTTGCACCATGCGAGTCTGGCTCGCTAGAAACGCAAATAAAATTAATATCTAGTGAGCCAGGCTATGAGCTACATTTTGCATCTCGGGAGCCAGGTTTAGACTGTAACACCTCTGGTGTTACGAGCTCGCTAAGCACTGAGATTATGACCTGAGAGGTAGATCTATTAATATAGTGAGTTAGTTTACTTAAATGTTCTAATAAAAATCCTGACAAGAAAATAGGAAAAGTAGTTTTAATTGTTTGGCATGAAAAGTAATTTCTATAAACAAGAATAAAATATAACTTGTATTTAGTACTTAAATAAAATTGAAGTGTAAGTTTAGTAGAGGAAAATGCAACTTTTGTTTTGGTGGGTAGAAATTGTTCAATAGTTTATTTGATAGCTCAGAAATTGAATCTGAAATTAAACTAGGACATGTCATAAATCAGCAGGAAGTTGAAATTATAGTTAGAATACTATTTTGATGAATTATATTGAGAAAAATAGTTAAAGTGTGCTTAAGTATTTCGCTCCTATGGGTTAATATGCAGTATGGGCAATGTCAAGATTGCTTGTTAGTTGAAATCGACACGGTTTAGACCTTTTAAAAATTAAGGCAAACGCGCTAGTGGATGTTAGTTCAAAACTGAAATATATGATTTTATAAGTATGAAAAGGTGGTAGACAATGCAATCTTGACATTTAATTTCTAACAGAAATGTTTAGATACTAGCCGCATGTTTCGGTATGGTTGATTGCATCTAAGTGAGCATTTCAGAATGGTATAGGTCGTAGTGGTGTTGGGTGTTATGTTGCTCTCTTAAAAATTGCTCGAACTTCGTAAGAACACGCTATGAACTATGTGGTTGGTGCTCTATTCGCGAACTGACGTTTCCGCGATGAACTGATCTTGGCACTCGTTGATCTTCCTCCTCAGCAGCTAGTTGATCATAACCATGGTTTCGCTGGGAACTAGGGCTGCGTGACCCATGGATAGGGTGAGCGGTTGAGCCTTAGGTGGGGTAATTAGTCATTTTTGTTGAGCTTTAAAATTCGTGTGTGTTGTCGTTTCGGTCATTGGGCTTCCGTCGTCGCGGTCACCACGCGAGCATGGCGTCGCGGCTGCTCGGCCGCTCCTAGCCGTGGCCGCTGCTCCGCTGGCCAACTTCACTAGCAGCTGGTCGTACATTGGGCTAGGGTGGGCCGTGCTCATCTCCGTGGGACCAGGCTAGGGTCACCGCCGGTGAGGCCATGAGCGGGCTGAGCCGACGCCATGGTAGCCGCCGTCTAGCCAACATGGCACTCGTTTCGTCGCTCGAACCACCTATGCGCTGAGACGTTGCATGCTTTCGTAGTCATGCTGCACTTATGACCTGGTCGCGATGTCACTGCCCTCTCTCATGTCGCGTTGTGCCTTGGCTCTATGTGGCAGCTTAGCGTGTGGCCTCTGTTTTGCTGCCACCGATAGAGTCCACCTAAACAAGCTGTCCCATCCCGGTACCTCTGAGTCACGCCGCATGCACATCCTCATGTATTTATCATGGCCTCGGCCAAGGCTGGCCGAGCCACATATAGCCATCGTCGCCTGCCTTATCACCATTGGAGCCACGTCGTTTTCATGATTTCATGTCGTCCATAGCCTGCCCTCTGCTTCAACACTCTAGCAGATAGATATAGCAACCAGCTAGCAATCTGACCCCCTCCCTGACGCTGGCAAGCCCTATCGGCCAGCAATTTGGTGCTTCGCTCACCGCGGGCCATGAGCGTCGTCGTAGCCGATAAGAGGTAGGTAAGGCCCGAGAGTTCAATTACTTGCGATCCCAAACTAGGTTTGACATCCCCTATTCGGTGGTTGTGTCATTATGGCCAGAGCGTTCGTCGATGGCGTGGTGAAGCGCTGGTGTCTGTAGCGGAGCACCGCCGTCCCGCTCGGGCACACATGGCCAGATCGCCACCACGTTTCCCTACTTCAATCTGCAGAGCAGAGGACACCATGGTGAGCCACTGATACTCATCCACCTTTTGTACTCCGCTGAGCACACGTAGTTTCGTTGGAACAGGTTCACCACCGACGCGGATCGCCTCCCACCGCAGCAGACCGTGACAGGGCGTCGCCGAGTGCCCAACCGCCGCCCAACACTACGGGTTTAGTCGTAGATGGTGGTCGATCTATTATTGCCGTCGCAGTAGGTCTAGCGCGTCTGGTGTAACCGCTATCGCCGCTGGTGTGCCGCGCTACTACGCGCGGGCGCGTCGAGGACTGCCCCATTACGAAGGCAACACATTCAAGGTACTTTAATACAAAACATGAGTCTACAGTAATAGTGCTCTGTTGCTCTACCTGATTATCCTAAAAACTGAGTCCTCTTTTTCAAAGTGCCGCACGCGCGGGCTTCCCCCGCCTTGGGCCATATTGCAAAGTGTATTTGTTTCACATAGTTTCATAGAATTTTCAAGAGTAATCTAATTAATTCGAGATGCTTAATATTGTTAAAACATAAACTTGTAGGAATTGTTGTGATGAATGGGTAGTAGTGTTGGCTCTGAAATTTTTACAGTAGATTCCTAATATTATTAGGTGCTCACTGTATTTTTTAGCTCAGTAGGGATTAGTTTGTTAAGGTAACTAAATGAGCCCTACTACAAAAATATATATTTAATCAATCAAATGTCAAAATAATTGGGGGTTTGTAGAACGAAAACATTTTCTAGAAACGAGCCTCACTTGACGACGTGAATACATGGCTTAGTATGTTAATCATTAGAGCTAGCTCTTAGCTGGCGAGACGTAATCGTATTTTAGAGTTGTGGTTGCCGTTGATCATTTACGTTTTTGCGTTGCATCCACGTATATCATAATAGGAACAATGTTGGATCGCGAAGACATCTGGAGTAGCAGAAGCAGTTGGTGACGTGATGATCATGCCACCATGGTGAACAGCTAACTTGGTTATATCTTACCCAGGCAAGCCCTGGTGCATAACCTCTACTTACTAGCACTTTATATTATGGTTGCGCATTAAAGTTTTAAGGAGTTGGATGAAACCCACTTGCATATATATATCCTTATCATATGAGTTTCACTAGTATGATAGGATCATGTAGATTACGATGCTACAGGACTCTGGTAGAAGTCGAGTGATTGTCTGTCACTCACGAGCGATAGGAAAGATATTATTATTGCTATTATGTTATTATCACCTGAAAAATATATATGAGTGATAATTGAAGACCGGGCGGAATGATACTTTGAATCTGGACTTGGTCTGACATTCGAGCGAGGCTTGGGTTGCACTCATTCCGCCTATGTCGGTTAAGGACCAGCCGTTGCAATGGATGACAGTCACGTCACAGACTTATTATCCTGAACACATACTTGTGTATGGGCACGGAAAGGCTCATTGCTCTCTTGTCATGGGTTCTAGCTCTTTTGGATCGACTGATGGGAGGCGGAGATGGTGGAGGTCTAAGCACTGCACTGAGTCTGAGACTTAGGAGCGGGTCCTTGGAGTCCAAGTTTGGACGAGGACCTAGACCCCATGACTGGAGGGTGGTGGGTTGGTTTTGTTTGTGCCTGGGGTACAAGCGGGGCGTGTGTTTCAGGGTACCTAACTGGGATACATTGGTTTGCGAATCGCCGGGTGGTCCAGTATGACTTGTCTACAGTGTAGCACCGTAGTAAGAACTGGAAGACGAAAGATGATAAAATGATTATGATTGCTTACCACCTGTTTGAAAGTAGCACTGGTGCATACATAGAATGGATAGTTAATGAACTAATACGGGCTGCTAATAAAATTGAATATAAGGACGCACATCTAATAATGCTTCAACAGATGCAATAAATGTCCAAGCCATATAGCATTGCATATTCTTGGAGTCTTTTGTTCCTCCTGGCGGGTAAGTCTTGCTGAGTACAATTGAGTACTCAGGGTTTATTTCCCCTTGTTGCAGGTGACAGACTGACTCTTGTGTGTGGATCCCTCCTGGTGGGCTTAGAGAGGATTCCTTTACACTGCGATCATAGTTTTTATTTATAACTCTTGCTAAATGTTTTTATAAATAGAAGTTTTATAATCTGTTGTCATAGTTTATATATCAATGTTTCATCATGTCATGAATAACTATTTATTTTCGCTGTAACTCTGATCACATGTTTATATTCCGTTGTTAAATTAAATTGTTCATAGCTCTGATGTTGCATTAAAAGTGATGTAAGAAATGTTTAAGAATGATGTAAGCTTTATTCTCTCATTTGTAATCCTGATGGAAAAACGTGGATTTTTGGGTTCTTCCTTGGGGTGTGATCGACGGAACTGCGTAATTTAGTGTCTTCCCTTGAATACTTAGTGTCTAATGAAGAACAAGTACTCTCGAAAGACATTAGATTAGACGGTTCTACCAGACAACCAAACACATTGAATACATAGCCTGATTCTGACATATATATATATATAAGGCAACCAAACGGACTAAAAGTGTACGAGCATGGAGGAGAAACGGTTGAAACTATGTAGTCCTATACTACAACCACAGATGAAGGGGTATGAGTGGTGATTTAAGATTTATCCCAATTTAAATGTTTAGAGTTGCCTTATGCTAGCTAGAGATGCTCTTTAGGTCGGCCGAGAGCGTCCTCAGATACCTACAGTAGCTAGCTAGCTATAGATAGTCATTAGTAATTATATTGACGCGACAAATATATGCAACAGGGTCACATGTGGGAGATACTGGTGTTGTCGGTGACGATGAGAAGCGCGCTCGTGAAGGAACAGTACGACACACGTCTGAACGAACGGGCGCAAACGACCAAAGCATTAGATTCGATCGTCCATACTGTACACGACAGACACCATTGGAACCAACATGCAGGTGCATGGTCCTACGTACCGGGAAAAACTAGAACGCACGAGATCACAACAAACGGGAAACGACCAACCTCACCTAATTAGCCTGTGACCATGCCAGGTTTGCCTCTGCAGATCGATTGGCTCATGGCGTAGTAGGGCACGGACAAAATAATAAAAAATAAGACCCTGCTGGCTTGATCGTCTTGGTGACTTATAAACCGAGTGATACTGTTTTATCGTGATAAAAAAAATATTGTATCATAACTAATAAGTATGGCTGATATATGTTAGAAATTTAGGTATTTTTATTATCAGTTTAATCTAGAAAAATAACATCAGCAGGTTCGTGACGGCATATATATGCATGTGTATATCTCTAACGAACGCTACAGCATGCAGAGATGACATACAGATAGATATAGTAAAACCACAGATTACAGTAATCAGAAAGATTAGATTGTACCCAGCGGAGGGTCTCATGCCGAGGGCATCGGAGGCTCCACTCGCACTAGTCTTGGTTGCTCGAAGTTGCGGATCACAGTCGGTGTTCACAGTGCAGTCCCACGAACGGATCACCAAGAAGAAGACGCCTTTATGTTCCACAGGCAATCACCAGGAAAAAGACGGGATCTAAGAGCGATCACCACCAGGAAGAAGATGTACGTGGACGAGCAGTCGCGGATTGCTCCCCAAAAACCTAATCGCCGCACACCCCGTGCAAGGTTCTTAAGCGAGCGAGGGTTCAGGAGGCACCTACTCTCCCGCTGCTCCGTTCGTGCAGAGGTACGGGACGGGGAAGCCAGAAGGCTGCTGAGATGTGGTTTCTCTCGGGAGTGGTTGCGGAAGACGGAGATCTGGACTGACATAGAACTCGGATATATGGGTGCGACGGGAAGGAAGGAGAGGCAAATGAGAATCCTGAGAGACGGAGAAACGAAGCGAAAAGACTTCAGAATGGCAGCGCAATCGGTTCGCCTCCACCATCAAAGGAGTAACTCCGTGATTATGTGGATTAAATGGCAAAGATCGGCCATGCCATGCCCGCTTCGCTCGCCGCTTTGCATGCTGCCTGCCTCTGCCTACACGACCACGGCCGGGCCGGCAGCGCGCTTGTGGCGTGTGGCACGCCTTTATCTTTTTCTCAGCTTCTCAATTTAGATAAATAATTTCCAACCATATAAGCTGAGTCAACGTTCAGTCAAAATCTCGTATGGTATTAAACCATACAACGCCTAATATTACATACCATAAAATTTTATTTAATTTATTAAATATTATATGGACCAAACCCCTATTATATATACAACAATATCAAGCAAACACTTTTTGACTAAATTGTTATGAAAAAAAATATTATTCCGACTGATTAAAAAATAAGCCGCACGAACCAAATTTAAGAGAAGCCAACGGGCCACTGAGAGCCGAGAGCTCAGTCACGCGAAAGAGGGAAGTCCCGGCGCTGCTACAGCTACAGCTACAGCTACAGTGCATCCTGCCCTGGTTGTGGAGGTTGGGAGTTGGGGTTGGGACAGAGAGGGCCACCGCCCACCGGGACGGCTACTCTACGGGTAACTACCAACGGTCGTGGTGGGCCCCGCGGCGTCAGGATCGGGCCACGTGGGGGGCGGGCCAATATGGGGTCCTGTCGGGCGCGGGCGGTATCGGCAACGTGGTGGGGCCGGTGCACACCCACCTGCTGCTGCTGCTGCTGTGACCGGGCCGGTCCACACCCCACCACCCCCACTGTTACGTGGCACCAGGCGACGGTGGCGCGGACCCACGGCTGGCTCCGAGGATCCGTGCCGGGGCCCCGCTCGCGGTTCCGGGAAAATGCCAGATTTGGCGCCGTTTCCTCCCGTGCACGGTGCTCTGCCCTGTGGAGCGATTGAAAATGCCTAGACTACTGTTACTGGTCTTGAAAGGTTTTCAAGGTAAACTCAGAAAATGACATGTTACAGCTAACCAGTTAAGTCAATTCAGCGGGCTTTAGCAGAGCTCGTTCGCACGCGATTGTTACTGCTGCCACGACGCGGCACATGTTGGAGCATAATCTGTCCGTGTATTTTTTTTAAAAAATTCTTCACCACGGACATGTGATCTGATACTAATCACATGCGGCACAATACACTGGCGGCAGCAGCACTGATTACGCCATCAATGTTGGTTATAAATAGTAGTATATACTGGAGCTAGCTTCATTAATTTCTTTTATATTCAGGTTCTGTTGTACGTAGTGTGCTGCGTACATAATCTAATGTTTTTCCTTCAAACAAAGGCTAAAGTTTTGATTCTTGTGTACGGCATGCTTGATAAGTTTATAATTCCTGGTGGCCAATCAGGACGATAGTACGCTAGTAATATGGGCTACAGAAGTTGTCACGTACTCCCTTTGTCATAAAATATATCTTAGCTAATTTTAACTTTGACTAGGTTTATAAAAAATAGTATCAACATTTATATCTTTATATAGATTTACTATAAAAATATGTGACATGATTAATCTAATGATATATGTTTATCTGGTACCATAAATATCTATAGCTTTTTTATATATGTTTGGTCAAAGTTAAAATTATCTTGGTGAAATTAAGACTTATTTTGGGGACGGAGGAAGTAAGATTTATGCTAGTTTGGAGGAGATGGTATAGAAGAGAAGTGAGCTACAAAGTGCAGATTATATAGCTGGACGCAGTGCACGGCTTGAACAACTTAGTGACAGATTAACCGTGTGTTTGGTTTGTAGGTTCAAATGAGATATCCGGGTCCATGCCAGATGATCTGCTGTTTGGATTGGAGATTGAGTGGAATGGGTTGAACCCATATGGGAATATTCCCTTAATATTTGGGTTCAGCTGGTTCCTCCAAAACGAGGGGACCAAGCGAACCCACTCCAACGCCGTCTCCTCCGTCTCCATGTCCGCACACGCTCCCAGCCCTGTCCCCAGCGCCGGCATCTGCCCCCTCCCTGCGCCGGCCCAGCCCCAGCAATCGCGGCGGTGCCCACGTTGGTCGCAGAGGAAAAGGACTGGAGGAGCTGCGCGCACACCGGTCGGAGGAGGAGGAGCTGCGCACATCACGGAGGAGGAGCCCGTGGCGGCGCCCACACCGGTTGCAGAGGAGGAGGAGGGGCACGGGAGGAGGATCTTGCGGATCCATGGCCTGGGGAAGAAGAAGGGGTCTTGCAGGCAGCCGGCGTTGGGGCGATGCGGCAGGGCAGCGCGCGCGGGGTGGTGGTGGCGCGGCAGGAGGTGGAAGAAAAGGTGGAGTCGCTGACAGGTGGGTCCCCACGTGGAGTAGCTACTAAGGGAGTTAACAGTCACATTCATCCAAACCCACTCCATCACACATACCAAACAAAAAACCGAAACGGTTTCAACCCTCAAACTAAACACGAAATGGGTTCATCCCATCCCAAAAAACTGGGTTGGATCCGTCCCAACCAATTTGATCCCCAAACCAAACACATGGTAAAGGGATCAATGTGGACTACTCTCTTCATCTTAGAATGTAGTGTCTTTTGACTTCTAAAATTTATACTGAAATATAGTGCATTCTACAGGTGTCAATGCCTAGATTTGACAAAGTTTATTAAAAAGGAAACCATTATTTGAGGAGAAACACCTTAATTGGTATTAATCTATGGGTACATGGATCAACAAAGTTTATTAAAAAGGAAACCATCATTTGAGGATTCCTGTAAGTGGTCTTAAATTTTTTGGAATGCATTATATTACAGGATAGAGGGAGTACTCCCTATATGCCCTCACTTTATTTCATAATCCGTTGTCATCAACATGATTAATGATGATTTGTTGATAAATGATAATTGACAAGTAACAATAAGTACCTACCAAATTTATACAATTATTTAATGTAAAACAATTTTGTCTCCCTGTCATCAACATGCAATTTTTTAATATTTGATTGCGCTATATTATAGGACAGAAGGAGTAGATATCAGTGGTTTATTATTATGTATCTATAACTAACTATATTATGCGAATGATCTATTAGATTGATACAAGATAATATAGCAATAATAAAATAAAAAGGTAGTAGTTAGCTCTGTTATCACCCATGCTCTAGAGATTTTCGGATGTGGGTAAGAGCACTATTTATCGGGTCCGATGACCTTGATAAATATATTTATTACTATGACCTAAGAAAATCCTGCTAGGCAGTTATAAAACGAAAAGGCTAGCGCCCGGGTGTTTGGACAGTTGAGCGCGTCCGGACTCCCGCGCCTGCTTCGCCCTGGTCTCTTGGATTCGTGTGTCGCCCGCGCCAACTCTGCTTCCCGCGCCGCGTTCGGATCGCTCCCTTCCGCTCCGCTACCCACGCCGCCCGGATGACTTGGCCCTATCTCTCCCACACCGACGCCTCGCCTGCCTCTTCAACACCGCTTCGCGGCCACCTCTTCCATGCGCCTCGTATGAGTCCCCCACCTCTTCCACACCGGCGCTGTGCGGCCTGCTTTTCCTCCCCACATCGACGCCACCATGGCTCCCGCGCTAGCTCTCTCTTCCTCGCTCAACAACCCTATATCCATATCTACTTTTGCATCCTCAGATGAAATAATTGCAACATACATATGAAACAGATAAAAAATATTTGGATCATACATTTGCAACATAGCCATTGCAACATATGCAACATCTAGATAAAACACTTGCAACATGCGTCAGGAACAGATGAAACATTTTGGACAAACTCTTGCAACATATGTGTATAACCATTACAACATGTGCAACATCCGAAAACTACTATTGCAACATCCATATAAAACATATCATATCTCTGAAACATCTGAAACATTTCAAACATGTGTTTTGCCACATAGGAAAGGCCGAGGCTGGTTGATTCCAGCGTCAGGGTGGGAGCCAGCGGCGAGCGGCGGCGCACGAGCGCCACCAGCACCAGCACCATCGGTGCGCGAGCACCACCATAGTCAGCACCACTAGCACTGGCATTGGCTCAGCCGGGCAAGCAGCACACGCGACGGGTGGGAGCAGGTTGCGCATGCGATGGGAGCGAGGCGGAGTGGGGCGGCAACAGCAATGTGGAGTGGGGCGGGGGCGCACGGCGCGTGACCCGGACAGGCGACACGGGTTTAGGCACGTGGCGCGCAGCACAAGTGAGCGGCCCAGGTTGGTTGGTCCGTTCGGACAGACGGATGCCCGTGACGTATCATTATCGGTTATAAAACAAAATGTTTGACCCTGATCAGAAGTCCCGCCGGCTAGATTTTTATCTGAACAAGGACATCATCTCCGTACTTTTAAAGCTAGAGTAAATATATACGGTACTAGTACGTACTGTGCCTCTTCGTTCGATCTAAGAGCCGGAATTCCCATCAGAGCCAACGAACCTTACTCTTGAGCGCAAATTTGGATGAGAAAACCCAACTTGCATGTTTTCTTTAGTCAAAGATATGAATAGGAAAAAAAATTAATGTAGGCTTTGAACTCCAATAAACATATCGACCGATAGCCGTATGTGGTCAGAGAATCAACGAATTCAGGCTCTCGATCGACGATTGTAACGCCGCTTAATAAGGGGCTGTTTGCATCGGCAGTAGCATGGAGTGGTTCTGATTGTAGCGTGGAATGCTAGAGAATAACTACCACAAGCGGGTTGGTGGAGAAACGTTTTAATTTTCTTGAGAATCACTAGAATTGTCTACTTTTTTCCCCGTATAGCAACAAGAAACAATGGGCACAATAGTTTTTGCACAATTCCGTTTATTCCCTCCTCCCTGTACTTGCAATGGTATCATTCCATTTAGTCCTTTTTCAGTGGAACAAGTTAAAATGACTTGTGTTTTAATCGTTCTCTGCCGATAAAAAAAGTTCTATTTTTAAGAATTTTTTCACTTAATGGTTTTTATGATATTTTTTAATCAGAATCTAGTCTATCAGTCAAACGATCGATCTCACAAAGTAACTCTGATTGTTGATCACTTGAAATGTTTTCTCAGAAATTTTGAACCGGAATTATTTATGTGAGAACCTTGATCTGTAGTACCAAACACACACTAATTGTAACCTTATTTCTCTGGGTCATCGTCTATATATTCCTCTGAATGTAAACATTTTTGGCTGTCCATGGAATGCTCTGTGCAGTAGTGTCAAACCTACTTTTGCCGTTATTCGTGCGTGAAAAATGACCACTGTACATAGCACACTCGGCCCATACAGTACCACTACCACCTACCACGTACGTTTGGTCATGCGTGGCAACTAAGCATATATAAAAGCGCACATATCGGATAAGCTGATGCATGATGCCTTTTGACACACTAGCTAGCTAGTTGGCCGCTTGCATCACCGATAACCAGAGCACAAGCAAAGGTCAGGTCCGCGTGAGTGACCACAATCGTCCACAAGTGGGAACGCGTGGAGGAGTCAACAACGCAAAGCAAGACTCGGAGAAAAGCGGAAAACTGGATCGGCAGTCCGGCAGAGACCTCAGACCACGCTCGCTTTCTGTGATTCTTTGCTCGGCACTATAGACTACTGACCGGAGTAGTACACGTCCACGTCCACGTCCATGTGTACATCCGTGTGCCATGCTAACAGCAAAGGAGGCACACAGCAAAACAAAAGCAAGACCACCAGTCCACCGCGAAAAGCTCGAATAATAACCCCTTTGGCCGGCGACCGGAAGAAAGAATCGTCGTCGGATCCTGTCGGCACGGCAGCACCCGTACACGTACACGTCAAGTGGAGCTGGCACCGGGAGGACGCAGGGGGGCGCGCGGTCCTCGCGGCGCGCGTCACCGGGGGTCCCGGGGCGGGGCCGCGCTCTTGGGCGGCGCGCGCCGTGGAATAAACCGGAACCGGACGCGCGAGGAGGCGAAACCGCAGTGTTCGTTCCAACCATACAAAACCAGTCAGTCGCCCATGCAAAAGCGCAAAAGGGTCTAGCTTTGGCATGGCAGACGTCCGGTCCATATTCTTACGTGCCTGCTGAGACCGCTAGCTACCTTCAAATGCGTCACGGCCGTCGTATCGTATAGTACGGACAATAGTTTTTTTTATGCTTCCCTCCACCTTCTAAGAAATCGACACATTGGTTTAGGAAAAAGAAAAAAAGAACAGCGGATTGCCTTTTTTTTATTGATCGGAAGAACAGCGGATGGCTATATTTGATCCGAGCACATTTTTTTTATTCCTCACGCTTTATGAGGTTTTGGCTAGACCACTACTTGCTCCTTAAAGTCAAGATCGCACATCCATCTAACCATCTTCTTCAACTTTAGCGAGGTTAGGGTTTTCAATTGAGCTATTGCAAGGTTGAAAAGTCGATGAGCGACTGAGTGAGGAGAAAAATACCTCTATACATACCCACCGATGGCTTACACTGTTTCTTAAGAGTAACTCAAGCAACAACCCTTTAAAATAATAGGCCTATGCTTCTTGTCAAGAGACTTCTACAACATTTTTCATGGCTCTAATTTTAGCCTCTAACTCTAACAACGGTCCCCTAACTTTTAGCCCCTATTTTTGCATATGGCATTGACACGTGAGGCCCGCTTGTTAGGGTCTATATATTCTCCCTTTCTATCCTCTCCATATGTGCACACATGTGGGCCTCTTTCTCTCTCTCTCTCTCCTCAATTTCTATCCTCTCCTTACTCCTCAAGGCTACCGAGGGGCTCTCTCCCTATGGCTTGCCACACACAAGTCCAACTTTGTCGTGCTCATCGTCGACCATGCCTAACAGAAAGATACTCCATCTATTCTAAATTAGAAGATGAGTAAAAAAATATATCTAAAGATTAGAGAAGTCAAAACGCTTATAATTTGAAACCAAGAAAGCAGGTCTCCCTCTCTCTTGGGTGGACTTAACGACCGAGCATGGGCCCTTGCCGTGTGTGTGTTTTTTCTACTCTGGTTAGGGCCTGGAAAATAGGGTAGGATCATGCTAGATTTGCTCTAACAAAGCTATTATTATTTTTTAATTGGCTAAACCTTTTCTTGTGGGTTGGTCGGTGGAAAGAAACTTAAGACAGTAATTATCTGGACCAAGACCTCCCGATACCATCCGATCGAGGGTAATAAAGAGGCAAAAAAAAAAAACGCTGCGCATCGCAGGGCCAGGGCGCTAAGCATTTGCATGGTTGATGCGTAGCAGACAGTGTTGCGCGGACTGCAGGGGCGCTCATCAGTGGTACTACGTGCCTTGTCTGGCACTGCCATGGAGGAGAAATGAATACCGGGCGTTTTGGTCCAGACTCGACTGGAGAGTGCGTACGCCCACAGCCAGACCCCGCATGTGCTGTGTTTCATGCAGTGCCCAGCCCCAAAATTATTGCCTATTGGGCCGGCACAGCATTTATATAGTGCGTCAAAACATAGTTTCTTCTTTCCCTTGGTGCCGGCACCAATTCAATTCCATATCCATCCATTCCCCCGGCCGCTTCATTCCGCTCTCAGGCCGGTCGTGCATGCATGCAGAAGCAGAAGGAAGAAGAAACGGCATGCAGAGATGGGAGAGAACATGCAGCCCCTGCGACGTGGACCTCTCTGTCTGGGCAAATGCAGCAGCAGCAGCTCGATCTGCGGGTCATCTGACTGAGCCGGGCAGCCGGCCGGGCAGGCCACCGCGACGACGACGAGACGAGAGAGTAACCGCCCAACCGAAGGCCATCAACTGCCATGAAACAGAGCAGGTGGGCAAACGTAGCTATGGCCGGTAGCCGAGAGCCGATCGATTAGGTGGCGAAGGTAAGGATCTATCGGATAACATGAGTATGGTCGATCTCGATGCGTGAAAGGGATAGCGATGTTTCACTAACGATATCACTCTATCCAATGGCGGTGCGTAAGATGGATTAGCAGGGCTCGATTAGGATAATGATGACCTAAGCGCCATTTAGTTTATTGGAAAGCGTGGTGGGTGATATATAACACACGTTGTTTTGAACATTGATACATAAGCTGCCGACTATTCATACATTTATAGGCAGAGAAGATGTTTTGTTTTCCTTGGCACTGCTGGTTCCGTGAATTCGGCCGGGCCTCAGAATATGACGTGGTTGAGAGGTATATCTATTTGTTCTAAATTATAAGTTGTTTTGGTTTTAGCCTAAGATAAATTTCTACGATACTAAATATGCACTCCCTCCATTATTTTTAAATTATAAGACGTTTTGACTTTTCTAAATACATTATTTTTATTATATATCTGAACATAATATATATCTAAGTATATAGAAAAACCAAAACGTTTTATAATTTAGAATGGAGAGAGTTTGTTGACATCTCTACCATACTAAATAAGTGCACTCCCAAGACATGCATGGTGGAATGAAAGGAACTAATTTGCTGTTGTAAATGCCCACACTTATAATTTGAAATAGATGGAGTATCTATGTAAGCTACATAGAGGAAGCGGGAAAGTGGCAAGAAGACGGTGTTGCCAGCCACACGAGATGGAGGCATAGTTATTTCAAACACAATCATCTTTTATTGACTGGGACACGACGTTTTGCTGGGCAATATGGATCAGAAGGAACGATATGGTTTTTGATAAAGGTCATCAAAAAAAAAACTTTTTTGCAGGTTCTTTTCAAGGGGACACATTGGTTACGATTTTGGACTCTATTACAGCGCTCGGATGACGGCAAGGAACGGATTCTTGACACTTACAAGCTACTAGAATCATGAGCCATGGAGTTCTTCGCATCGAATGGATGATCCTTCATTCACCGTCTCGAACTTTAGTTTGAACCTATTATATGATAAGTTCCAAATTATATATGGGTGTGTTGCTGTATAAGTTTGGACTGATGCTTCTTTTTCCTATAAGAAGGCTAAAGCCAAAATTTTCCATTATCTAATAAAAGTTACTAAAACCATATCAAGAGTCCTAGTTATGGGGACCGGAACAACAATCCAATTAAAAAAAAAAGCTTTGGCTAGTCCGGTCCATCTAAAAAATCAAGCATTCGTGGCAAAAACTGGTCGAACCGTCGGTTTTAGGAAGAAATCCGGTATAAAAAACATACTCAGAACCAATAGAAACCTGGCTGATAGCTGAGCAGCGCAGGTGGGAACGTGGGAGGAGAGAGAACTAATAAGAACCTTTAATCTGGCGCCAAATTTCAAGTTCCAATGATGCTCACCTTTTGCCGGTCATCAACAGAGCCACATATGACATATATGTAACCAAATATCCCGATCAATCTAGCACCGTACCTACTTCGCTGTCAGCCCCACCATGCAGCATCTCACGCAGCAAGCAAAAAGAGCCTCCTTTATTTCCGTGTTGTGCTAATTAACTTCACTTGAGATGATCATGGCTGAGATGACTGGGAAATTAATGATCTGACCACATATGTTTAGCGTAAAGAGCTCGCATTTACTGAAAAAGACGTGAGAACCTGCAGATGACTGGGTCGCAGCTCAGCGCAGCTCATCGATCGCATATGGTAGTGTCAGCTCAGCGCAGCTCATCGATCGCATATGCTAGTAGTAGTGTCAGGTCGAACTCCTGAGCACAGATAGCATGGCAAAATTGAACCCCAAAAAAAAAAATTGAAACCCACCGGATCGATATATTATCACCGTCACTCACTAGCAGTGAAAATCGAACTCCGAACCGCTAGCTTTTTATATTTGAAATACGAAAACGCAGCGAAAGCGGACAAGCTGCTGGCTAGAATTTCGAAAACGAACCAATTCGGATTATGTCGAACACGATCGATATCGCGAACTCCTGCTGCACAGATTTGATCAGAGAGCGAGAGAATTCAACGAAAGAGATGGCCCCAATTGAACCCCACGTTCGTTTCAAAAAAAAAAAAATTGAACCCCACCGGATCGATATATCATCACCATCACACGTCCTTTCTCTCTCTCTCTCTCTCGATCAATCGATCGATCGACAGCGCAGCCGATCGAAATAGCGGCAGCACTGTTTTAGTCGGCAATAATCCATATTATGGATGAAATGGTTGTTGTTCTGGCCGGCCGAGAAATGAAAACGCGACAGCTGAACGCCCGAACGCCACACGTCCATACGGCAATTGCAGAAGAGATCGAGATGCATGATGACTGTCTGTCACACGTACGGTTCTTGGCCAATGGCTATGCTTTCTTTGTTACTATTAACTAGAATCTGATTCTCGATCAGGCCTCGTTGGGAGCAAAGCTAGACTAGCCTAGGCTGGCTAGAAAGTGATGCACGCACTGATTATTCGAAGACGATTTCATCGCCAACTTTTGCTCTTGTTAATTAGCTGTTGTTAACGTTTGATGGTATAGGAATATATATGACCTACTACTAAGCATTTCGTGGTAATGCCCGACAACCAGAACGGGGACTCACCCGGTCGACCTTGACGTACGTTGGACTTCCAGCAGGTCACCGAGGGAACATATTCTGTGCATACTCCAGGTCTCCCAAAGTCAGACGCACGTCGCTCAGTGGTTTCCATCATGCATGCATGCTACTCCTACGTACTCCTGTCTGCGTGTATCTGAACGTACGGTTGCCAAGTGATGATATTTGCACGGTCCAACAGTTATTATATATATACGAGAATATATACCTTCCGTTCGTGTCCAATGCATGTTCAGGTTTCACCATCAACAGATTTTTTTATGCATTATAAATGATTTTTTCTGTAAATTTTTCCAGCATATTTCCCCTTCCTCCATTTGAAAGTTCAAAACATGCATGGAGTGTTAGATCGAGTTGGACCTTTACCTAAATTATTTAATTAACCGAGGAGGAAGACTTCACATACAACGCCAACTCACCACGCACCACACCATTTCGGTTGCTGATACGGTACGTTTATTATTAATGACCGGCACTACCGGAGGCGGCTTCTTTGCCGAGTACCTCAGCCACTTGGTAAAGACCGATATACACTCGGCAAAGCCTTTGCCGAGTGTTACACTCGGCAAAAGACGCTCGGTAAACAGTTGATCGGCAAAGACCTTTTTGTCGAGTGCACTTTATCGGGCACTCGGCAAAGTCTTTGTCGAGTGCTAATCTGACACTCGGCAAAGAAAAGTCGTCGTGACGGTCAGCGCCATTGTGACGGCGGCTTTGCCGAGTGTCAAGGTCAAGCACTCGGCAAATGTTGCCTCTTTGCCGAGCGCCGTTGACTCAAACACTCAGCAAAGGTGGCCACTGTGCCGAGTGCCACCAGCAAGACACTCGGCAAATCTGTGATGTTTGCCGAGTGCAATGGCCTGTGCACTCAGCAAAGCATGTTTCCAGGTCGTCACTTTGCCGAGTGTCATAGCCATTGCACTCGGCAAAGTGACTGAAAACAGTATTTTTTATTTGTTTTTTATATTCCATCCAAACAAACAAAAGATATATATAACCAACATTACATATATATCATCAACATCACATATATATCACCAACACTACATATATATCACAAACGTCACATATATATCACAAACGTCACATGTCTCATAATATATCACAAATAAGTTCACAAGTAATCCAAGTGCTCCATCATCTTCAACCACAATTGCAAATAGAAGTACCATTAACAACCACAAGTATCATCACTGATTTGGTAAAGGATTCGCTGAAGCATGAGGATCGTTCGATGCCGCCGATTGATTCTACACAAAGGAAAAGATAAATATATACCATACATGAATAAAATTTTCATACTCCACTAGGTTTGACCGTAAGCATGAACATACAAACTAAAATATTTATACTCACAGGAGTAGAATTTTGAGGAGGTGGAGGTGGAGGTGGAGCGAATAGCGAAGGTGGCGGAAGTACACCCGTAGCGGCGCCAAGACTTTGCATGTACTGAAGAATCCCCGCCATCCTCTACTGCTTGGCCTCCAGCTCGTCCTGCTCGGACTCCACCCTCTCCATCTTCGTCTGCATCTGCTCCCGTATCCTCCTCTCTTGTTCTAGCTGGGCCTACAATATATTCACCCCAGTGTTACAATAATGCAAAGGAAAGGTATGAAAAACCAATGAACGACGAATAAACCAGGAATAACCTCGAGTGCCTCCACCTGGTGGTGTGAAGTGTCTTGCCGAGGTCGTATGGTCGGGCTCCTGCTCGTGCTGCTTGCTCGAATCTAGGAGAGACTGGGAGTAGCGGCCGAGTCAATTGCGCCCGTCGCCAATCCAGTACCGCCCATGCTTCTTGCCTCCTCCCACCCTCATGACGACTTCTATCAAGGTCCTCGGTGCTTGGATCGTACTGTGGCCCATGGACCTCCCTTGCCATTGATGTGTACTCACTGAGGCGGTTGTGGATGGTCGCATTGCTGTACGCCTCGGGCCCGTCCTCCGGGTTGTAGTCGACGTCGGACGTCGCCTTGCCCTTGTGGGCCATAGCAAATGCCTTGAAGATGGAGCAAGGCTGGCTACCATGTGACGCCGACTGCGAGAAAACAACAAGATGATTAGAAATCATACAGAATTGAGCGTTAGAATAAATAAATGAATTTATGTACCCATGTTTCTGCGTATCCGCTAAGGCTGCGGTTGCCTTGATGGTATGCTACACCTAGCATCATCAAACGCCGCTCCCGGCACAAGTTGTGCGTCTCCTCCCACTCGTGTGAGCACCACTTGTCCACCATATGTTCCTAGCACTAGGGATGCGCGACGCACCAATAAGGAATCATCTACAGGCCATCAAGTACATGACATATTAGAAGATAAAATTAAGCCTACTTAATCTCAAAAGGAATCAGTATTAATGTTCTGTATTTCCTGCAGGTACTGGTCCCGGGTCAGCGTCATGCTCCTTGCGTCCCTTTTGGTGACCTTCATTTCAAGGACGGTCCCGTAGTAAGTTACGACGGCCTGGATGTGCGCCTCGTAATGCATGTCCACGACGAGTCTTTTGCAGCATTTGGTAGCCACCGCATCCGCCCTGGCCTCATGTCCGTCCTGGCACCTAAAGAAATCCTGCATACAAACACGATGTATCCATTCATTATTTCAAGAATGTCCAATGAATGCGATGTATTGAGCAATGTAGTGCGAGGAGGACTTACCCACGGCTCTTGCTTCACCCGCTCCGCCTTGTTGTTGAATACCCTTGGGGCCCGATCTGCAGCATCGGGGGCGGCGGCGTAGTGGTCAAACGAGTAGGCCGGCCCCGTCACTCCAGCGTACTCAACCAGGCCAGGGAAGTGCTCCTTGCACAGAAGACCGAGGATGCCATTGACCTGGCATGTGTGACCACCTCCACTCGCCACAATCGTCCAGTTCCTGCCTAAGTGATTAAGAAAAATTCTTAGTTTCTATTTTGATTTTCAATATATCATATAAAGTAGTGATAACATCTAAAGTTACTTACTTTTCTCCCTCGGGTCGAATCAGCGGGCGTCTCTTACGAGGTATCGGTCGCTGAGGGAGGCTCGCGGGACCTCGCAAGTAGACGCTCGACGAACTAGAGGAAGCGGAACCCCCTGCTGTCACCTCCTCCTCGGCGTCCTCCTGGGGCACCTGCTCCTCCTCCTCACGCGACGGGGCGGCAGGCGACGGCTCCCACCTGCGGCTGCTGCTCCTCCTTCTCCCACCGCCCACCATCTTTTTGTAGTGTGCAAATGCTAAGATTCATGGGAATAATTTCTGAGTTGATCCATAGTATTTGGATAGATAGCAGTTTTGACTAGAACTTATATATGTAGCATTCGTATCACTCCATAGATGGGAGCGGATTGGAAAGGGGGTGAAAAAGAAAAGGATACCAACGAGCTGAGTCATGCATGCGCAGGATCAACATGGGAGCGGATTGGGAAGTGTCGTGTTCTGACTACAGCGAATTAATTTCTACATCCTAAAAAAACAAAAAGAAAAAGGGATAGCACTAGTGTTAAAAGCAAAATTCTCTGGATGACAGGAAGCTGCTACTTGCATATATGGGATGGATCAAGAAACAAATTTTACCACAAGACCTGTCCAAATTCACTGCATACGCACAAGTTAACTCATAAAAAACCATATATCAATGCAATTTACGTTGCTATTCTCAAATACTTAGCATTGTACAAGAAAGCTGATTTACACATTGCACAAGCAGGTTCCCTGTTGTAGCATTAAGAAATGCAACCTGGCATGACAAGCGGGGGGTGTGGCTTGTGCGCTCACGTCGGACACGAAGACGTCGCGTCGTGGATTTCGGAAAGCACGACGCGACGGCGACGGCTGCTTCGTTCGTTTCATTGGCTCCCAGGTCAAAGTGACCGTCACCATTCAGAGCTAGGGCTATTGTACGCCGTTGGCGCTACTGCTACTGCTAGCCATCACCACCAGCTAAGCTATCTAGCTAGCCCAGCCTACAGCTGCGCCAGCGGCGAGACAGCAGCACATTTCCCCAATTAAAGATGGACAATTCAAAATTTTCCCCAAGCAATGGTAATGTATATTCCAGTGTAGAAGCAACAGTACTGTGTAATTACAAGGACAGGAACAACATCTACAGCCCTGACATACCCACATTGCCAAAAATCTACAGTCTAGTCAAATCCACATCCTCAGGTGTTTATTGAGCTGATCAAATTCACATCAATTTGCATGTACACCCACCTGCTTGCCATCTAATTTTTAGTTACTACATGCATACCTCAATGCAGCGTCGATGGCGGCGGGGCGGCGGCGTACCAGTGGAAGGGCACCCCGCCGGACTCGATCCGCGCGACGTCCGACGAGCTGCTGGTTGTGGCCGGGGCGCCTCCTCCTCCTGTCCTTCTTCTTCCTCCTTCCTCCTCCTCCTCCTCCTCTCCTCCTCCTCCTCCTCCACCTCCTCCTCCACGGGCCGGCAGGCCGGCGCGGCGTAGCGGGCGTTGCGTGGGCGTGCGTGGTGTGTGTGCGTGTGTGTGTGTGTGTGGGCAGGGCCAGAGGTTATTCCCCCTTTGCCGAGTGCCCCCGATCTGGCATTCGGCAAAGTTTTTTTTTAAATTTTTTTAATTCTTTGCCGAGTGCCACCTGGCCTGTCACTCGGCAAAGTTTTTTTAAAAAAATCTTTGCCGAGTGCCCCTGGACTGGCACTCGGCAAAGAGGGGTTTTAAAATTTTTACAAAATCTTTGCCGAGTGTCATACGTCTTGGCACTCGGCAAAGTGGTGATTTGCCGAATGTCATTTTTTTTGACACTCGACAAACTATATTTTTTTCACTTTTGACCTCTAAACTTTTTCTGCAGTCCTCATACAATACCGGGTACTCCATGTTTCAACGTGGCATATTTCTCGGACTTTTTCTATGTTTCTTTAATTTATTTTATTTAATTGAATTTTCTTGAATAATTCAAATTATAACCGCTAGTCATTCGAATAATGAAAAAAATGAATGGAAAAATGATATTCATGTTATTTAGTATAATGTGAGGCCGTATCCAGGACCAGACCACCAATTTTGAATATCTTATTCACGAATCATGACCACGAACTCGCAGTCGAGTTGTTTTTAAATTCTATAAAAAGCAAACGAAGTCTGAAAATCATGAAACTTGTCAAGATGTCATGATATCATATGTGGAGGCTGTGATAAAAATTTGAGAAGATTTCGCGTAAGTTGTCACGTACGATACTTACTACCTTGTCGGCCTCTTCACGAAATTATAAAACTTCTTCGGAGATTCTTCGGTTTGCAAGCATCGTACGTGACAACTTGCGCGAAACCTTCTCAAATTTTTATCACAACCTCCACATATGATATCATGACATCTTGACAAGTTTCATGATTTTCGGACTTCGTTTGCTTTTTATAGAATTTAAAAACAACTCGACCGCGAGTTCATGGTCATGTTTCGTGAATAAGATGGTCGAAATTGGTGGTCTGGTCCTGAATACGGCCTCACATTATACTAAATAACATGAATATCATTTTTCCATTCATTTTTTTCATTATTCGAATGACTAGCAGTTATAATTTGAATTATCTAAGAAAATTCAATTAAATGAAATAAATTAAAGAAACATAGAAAAATCCGAGAAATGTGCCACATTGGAACATGGAGCACCAGGTATTGTATGAGAACTGCAGAAAAAGTTTGGAGGTCAAAAGTGAAAAAATATGGTTTGCCGAGTGTCAAAAAATAACACTCGGCAAATAACCGCTTTGCCGAGTGTAAAAAAAATTACACTCGGCAAATCACCACTTTGCCGAGTGTCAGAAGAAGACACTCGGCAAAGGGTTAACGGCGGCCGCCGGCCGTTAACGGCGGTGGCCATTTGCCAAGTGTCATGAGAATAACACTCGGCAAAGCCAGTTTTGTCGAGTGTTATTGTTTGCCGCCACCTCTTTGTCGAGTGTCAGTTGTTTGCCGAGTGCTTTATCTCTAGCACTCGTTAAACAGCCTCTTTGCCGAGTGCCCAATAAAAAACACTCGGGACACTCGGCAAAGAAGCTGTCTCCGGTAGCGAGAGAGGTGCATAATAGATGGAAATCCTCCGAATGCATGGTATTTTTTTTTATAAAAAAGGGCCATGCAACCTTTAGGGTGCGCGGATGCATCCAGGCTGCTACGGTAGAACAATAGAATATAATCTCACGTCGAAGAGATTATAATCAATCAATCCTACCAGATGGCTCCACTTGGCCGTGAGAAATGTCAAACGCTCAAGCAAATGTACCAAAGAACACGACACGTCATCACATTGCTCGTTACACGACACGTCATCTCATTGCTCGTTTCATCCGGTCCATTCCGACGGTACGGTTCGACCAAGAAAAGTCATAGTAGGAAATTTGCTACTTGCCAAACACTCTTGGCACCCCAATAAATAAAATGGGCCGTATTAATATTATCCATCTCTAAATTTAAGAATATGTGATGCCAACGTCTCCTTAGTATTGCTAACAATACAAACATTTGGATGAATTTGGGCTCTTTCAAGTGCTATTTCGAAGTTGACAATTGTCGGTGTTTCGAACAAACATCGGCTAGCGAATTTATAATTGTTGCGCGTTAGGTCCGGATGGTGTACTAAAGGACACAAGGTTTATACTGGTTCGGGCTGAATATCCCTACGTCCAGTCTGCTGCTGCTCGTGTTATTAGTACCGAAAAATGTTCGTAGTAGAGGGTACAAACGGTCGAGAGAGGGACTGGTTCCAAGTCTCTGATGGAAAGGTCGAAAGAATGCCAAGAGCTCGGTTGCTGCTTGACTGTGTGTTGTGTGTCGAAAATGATTGATCAAAAGTCGGTCCCTCTAGTGGGGTGCCCTGCCCTCCCTTTTATAGATCAAGGGGGAGCAGAGGTTATAGATGGGAGAAAGAGAAAAAAACCAAAGGTAGAGAAGGTCCTTTGGGAGAGCCGGGTTTTCCTTTTCCCGTGTGCCTGCCCTGCTAACATGGCAGACTCTGTCAGGAATGGCATGTTCGTCGATCCTTATAGGGCCATGCCTTGGCCTCTTGCAGCAAGTGGGCGCGTCCCATCCTACACCGGCGGGCGGTGCGGCGTGCCAGAGAGCTGAGCCGTGTCCCTTCGGAGAGTAGGTGAGGAAATGACCATACGTTGGTCACTGTAGATGATGGAGTTTTGTCTTGGATCGTAGTGGTTGTCGTATGCTAGTGTTAGCATCCGCGTCCGAGGGCTGATGGCGGCGCCTACAACACTGTGGGACAAAAGTTGGCACCTACAACACTGTTCGGGCACTGTTAGGTCGGAAAGGGCTTAAAGCGCCCGTCCCATCGTATCCTGGCGGTGCCTTCCCGTAGGCGTACAGGGCATGGCCCTCGATACTACGGCTGACTTGGATGTCCTATCGTACCCTGTGCTCGTCTTTATGAAGGATCAGGGTGCAGTCGTCGGGCGAGGCGGAGTCTAGCCCTTAGCCGTCGAGCGAGGCGGAGCCCGCCCTCTGACATCGGGCGAGGCAGAGTCCACCTTTAGCCATTAGGTGAGGCAGAGCCTAGCCCTCGAGGGTCGGGCGAGGCGGAGTCTAGCCAATAGCCATCGAACGAGGCGGAGCCCACCCTCGGACGTCGAGCGAGGCGGAGCCCGTTCTTAGCCATCAGGCGAGACGGGGCCTAGCCCTCGGGGGTCGGGAGAGGCGAAACCATTCTTCTGTCGTTCGGGCAAGAAACGTAGTAGCGTTCTTGTCTGACCGGAAGTGTCAACGTTCAATGGTTATTAGTTCCACCTCATTGGATACCCTGGTATTAGGTTCCCGACAGTAGCCCCCGAGCACCCGGGTGATTCAGATAGAATCGCCCGGGAGGTATTTTGACTTGCCAGAGGGTGCGCGCGAGCGCACCCGACGGGTGTAGCCCCCGAGCCCCCGGGTGATTCGAGCAGAATCACTCGGGGGGAATTTCGATTCGCCAGAGGGTGCGCTCCCCTGAGCCCCCGGGTGATTCGGGCAGAATCACTCGGGGGGAATTTTGATTCGCCAGAGGGTGCGCTTGAGCGCACCCGTCGGGTGTAGCCCCCGGGTGATTCGGGCAGAATCGCCCGGGGGGTAATTTCGGACCCTTCGTGGGTAGTGCTGTGAGATTTGATTTTTGTCAACTGGATAGTTTTAAGGGAACCCTAGTATCCCGTTCGCGGGGATTTCATCCAGGGTCAGCCTGGCTGGGGCTTGACTATGGATCGAGGCCCCACTGATGCTCGTGTACCTGAGTCCTGGTCGCTCGTGGGCCCATCCCTCGTTGGGATGGCCGTCGAGACTGTTGGGCCAGCCCTTGGACTCCTAGGCCTAGGCGGGACGGAGAAGAAGCTTTTTGACCCGTATCCGCTCTGTGGGAAAAGAGTCCGATCCGCTTAGGAAGGCGAACCGTCCAGCGCGATTTTGGTGGGAAAGGATAGGGATCGCGGGCGTGTATCCCGCGACGTGACGTGGTGGTGTGTCGTGGTAGGCTCGGAGATCGAGGCGGGCGGTTGTTCTTCTAGCATATGTCGCCCCTATAAAACCACGGGGATCGCCCCCAGGGTTTCGTACTTCGCCTCCTTGCCTTCATACCTACAACCTCCGCCGCCAATCGCTTGAGCCTCTAGCACCCGTACTGCTGCCGCCGTCAAGCTCGCATCCGCATCGCAGTCGCCGTTGAGCTCGCATCCACCCCCTTTCCTGTCGTTTCAATGGAGCCGTGGTGTAGATCCAACATTACCCCTCAGCGCCTGGAGGGCCTCGTCCGTCGTGGCCTCCTTCGCCCGTTGTCCGCCGTCGTGGAGTGGCAGCTGCCTGGTGATGAGGACGAGCCATCGCCACCCGATGGGTATGTCGTGGCCTTTGCTCTCTTCCACAAGCGGAGATTCGCCGTACCTACTCATAAGTTCCTTCGGGGGCTGCTGGAGTACTACCAGGTGGAGTTGCAGCACCTTAATCCCAATGGGTTCCAGCATATTACGGCGTTCGTCGCCCTGTGTGAGGGGTTCCTGGGGATTAGTCCCCACTTCGATCTATGGCGGTATTTCTTTGCTGTCAACCTATCGAAGAAGCGGGTTGGGAAGCAGGAGCTGAGCATGCCGATGGGATGTACCAGCATTCATCTGCGCAACAACCGGGCGAACGACTACCTGTTGATGTGTCTATCGACCTCCAACAAGGGGTGGCATTCACAGTGGTTTTATATCAAGGACGACGTGGCCGCCCCCTTGCCGGTGTACTCCGGGTGCCTCATCAAAGAGGTCCTAGGGTCGTGGAAGTGGGGTGTCCCGGACAAAGATAAGAAGAGGATCAAGGACCATCTCGTCGCCCTCCAAATTCTGAAGGAGAGGGGTGTGAAGGGATCAGGGATCATCAGTGCCTACCACACGCGGAGGGTGGCACCGCTGATGAGCCGTGTGCTCCCCCTGTACCTAATGGCCCCCAGGGCATCGCCTGAAGGGACGACGCTCGCCGACGAAGCGCTCCCCCCACCGAAGTGGCGCAACGGATCAAGGAGGCGATGGAGCCTTCAAAGGACACCGTCGGTGTTGTCCTGGACTTCATATATCTGGTGCTAGGACATCCTCCAATGCGGCTTGAACCGGGGTTCATCGATTTCATAAGTTCCCCTTTCTCGTGCCTCCTCTTCACTTGAATTTCTGACCCCTTGATGCTGACCTCGGGATAGCGGGACCAGCCAAAGAGACTCGTCCTCGGGGATAGCCCGGCTCTGCTGCCGAAGGACCGGATCCTGGCGGCAGCGAATCGCACCGCGGCGGAGTGGGATAAGAGGATGAGGGAGCTCAAGAAGAAGATACTACGGAAGCAGCAAGCACGGGATCGAGGAGAGGAGACAGGCACCCAATTGTCCACGCAGGGAACCTTCCTGTTCCACGTGGGGGCAAGTGAGTCCGTGAGGCCGGCAGAGGTGGGCCAAACCATCAGCCCGTCCTCGGGGCCGGTGGGAGCCGGTGGATCCGCCGCTACACCCGGGGTGCCGACATAGGATCGGTGGATGGGGGGAGGCGGATCTACTGACCCCGAGGTGCTGATGGAGGGGGGTGGCTCCACTGCCGTGCCCCACGAGCCGATGGGGGCGGGTGGATCTGCCGCTGAAAGCTCTAGTTTGGTTTTGGTGAATTGATGAAACCCTAAGTGCTAACCTAGTTTATCAAGTGATCATAATATAGGTAGCACACTCCAAGTGGTGAAGCAAATGAAGATCATAACATGATGATGGTGATGCCATGGTGATGATCAAGTGCTCGGACTTGGAAAGAAGAAAGAGAAAAACAAAAGGCTCAAGGCAAAGGTATAAATTGTAGGATCCATTTTATTTTGGTGATCAAGACACTTAGTGAGTATGATCACATTTAGGATCGATAGACATACTATTAAGAGGGGTGAAACTCGTATCGGAATGCGGTTATCAAAGTACCACTAGATGCTCTAACTCATTGCATATGCATTTAGGATCTAGTGGAAACTAACACCCTTGAAAATGTTTGTGAAAATATGCTAACACATGTGCACAAGGTGATACACTTGCTGGTTGGCACATTTGAACAAGGGTGAAGAAGTTAGAGGTGAAATGGAGTTGGTCGCAATGATGCTGGCGTTGGTCTTCTGACCGGATGCTAGGTCACTCAGCGACCAGACGCTAAAAGGTTGTGTCCGGTCTAGCTGTCAGACGGCACAGTGATTAGGGTTAAGCACTGGATGCTGGGCTGTGTCCGATCAAGCATGAGCGGACGCGTCCGGTCGGCAAAAATAGGATTTGGACCCTTACTAGAAACGACCAGACACTAAGGGTCCAACGTCCGGTCAACAGTGTCGGAGCGTCCGGTCAACATTTCGACCGTTGAGATCAAACATTCACAGTTGAACGCAGGAGACACGTGGCCGCCATCAGGCGACCGGACACTGAGGACCAGCGTCCGGTCAGTAGGACCGGAGCGTCCGGTCAGCTCGATCAGAACCCAGTGAAGGGGTATAATAGCTCTATTTCGTGGGGGCTTCTATTTAAGCCCCATGGCCGGGTCAAGCTCACACTCTTGGCCATTTGCATTGACATAGCAACCTTGTGAGCTTAGCCAAAGCCCTCCCACTCATCTCCATCATTGATTCATCATCATAGTGAGATTGGGAGTGATCCAAGTGCATTGCTTGAGTGATTGCATCTAGAGGCACTTGGTGTTCGTGTTTTGCTGTGGATTTCATTTGTTACTCTTGGTGGTTGCCGCCACCTAGACGGCTTAGAGCAGCGAGGATCGTCGAGCGGAGGGTGGTGATTGTCTCCGGTTCTGATCGTGGTGACTGTGAGGGGTTCTTGACCTTTCCCCGGCGGAGCGCCAAAAGGTACTCTAGTGGATTGCTCGTGGCTTGTGTGATCCTCATCTTATGTTGGTTGTGTGGCACCCTATTGAGGGTTTGGCGTGTGAAGCCAATTAGCGCGTGAACCTCCAAGTGAGTGTATCGCCACAATGAGGAGTAGCTTGCCGGGAAACAAGTGAACCTCGGTAAAAATCATTGTGTTCATCATTTGATTCCGGAGTGATTGGTCTTCATTGTTATTCATCTTTGTGATTGATTGGATCCTTCCTCGACATGGCGGTATAACCTTCTTGATCACTCTCTTTACATTACCGCAAACTAGTTGTCAAGCTCTTTAGTGTAGCTAGTTGTGAGAGCTTGCATGTTTGGTTGGTGTGGCTCTTTAGCTAGCCTTTGAGAGCACACTAACATAGAGTAGTGTCATAGCTATTGTGTGAATAGATTCTACCTAAACTAGAATTGTGGTAGGTGGCTTGCATTTTTGAGTAAGCTAGCGCAAAACTCGCTTCGCCTCATAATTGTCTAATCCTTTTGGTTAAGTGTTGTTGTAGAAATTTTTATTAGACTATTCACCCCCCTCTAGCCATTAGGACCTTTCAGCCGCCACGCCCGAGGTATCGACAGAGAGGGGTGGCTCCACCGCCACGCCCTCGGAGACAAGGGAGGCGAGCCCCTCTGCCCGGGGGCAGGGGGCAGGCTCAAAGCGGTCCCGCCCAGATGAGTTGGGGAAGGAAACCGGGGGTTCGTCCCCAAAACATCCCTACCGCCCAACAGCGCCGGAGTAAGTCACCGATTCCTCTGTTTTTCCTATTTTTCGGTTGTTCGGTGTGACCCTATGCCTTTTGACTTTTGTAGACTCTTGTGACGTTGCCGTTCCTTGGCGCTGGCGCCCAAGAAGAGTGTCGCTCTTCGGGCGGAACGGGTGTCGTCGCCTGACGTCGCTCCTATTTCGAGCAGGAGCGGAGCTGATGTTGTGGCCTCGTCGGCTAGTCAGGCGCTGCCAGCAGTGGCGCCCATGCCCTCGGTGGGTCAGGCGGGCGCCGGGGCTGAGGAAGCGCCCTCGGGGGTCACCGAGCAGACGACGGCGGAGGTGACTCCACCGCCTACGTTGGAGGGGACGGAGCCGCCGCCCACGCTTGTGGTGCCTCCTGTGGTGGGCACAACGTCGCAAGTGGAGGTGGCTGCGACCGCGCCAAGTTAGGAGCAGTCGGACGCAGCCACGGCAGTGTCCGAGCGAGCGAAACAATCCATGCCACCGGTGGCCCCGACAATGACGCCCGAGGCGGGCCGGACTGAGGAGGACACGACTGGGAGGTCCCTGGGCATAGTGGCAGTGGTGGAGAGGACCAACGGGAGGTCGCACTCGGCCCTGATGTCGGGGGCAGCCGCTCACCCGCGTGAGGCGAGCTGCCGCTCTAGTGGATGGATCCCCGAGATTCAACTTCGACCCTTTTCTCGCTCGACGATGCCACCGAGAGCGTAGAGCGGGGGAGTCTCGACGAAGGTATCTCGGCGATGATGGATGTCCTGGATCAGGCCAGGGTCATCCTGTGTGATGTCATCGTCCCCAATGGCTGGGTATCCGCTTGATCTTTCCTTTTACACTCTTCTTTCTTCATGTATTTTCGTATTTTTGACAGTGGTCTTTTCTTCAGTCCCTTATTACTCGTAGCTGACAGAAATCCTAGTTCCTCCATGAGTAAATAGGGGAATGGAACCACCTCACCGAGGAGGCCCGACTGTGCGGAGACATGGGCGTCCAACTTGCTGCCACCCAACAGCGGGAAGCCGAGGCGCGTCGGGACGTGGAGGAGATCCATGGGATGTTTGAGGATCTATCGGCGAGGGTGCGGCAGGACGAGGAGGTGTCCGCTAGGGTCCGAAAGGAGTGGGACGAGCTGCTCCAAAAGGATGCCGACGCTAGCCAGTGGGCCATCGAACTCCTGGATGAGCTGGAGTCAGAGCGGAATCTCAAGCTAGAAGCCGAGGATAGGTCCACGGTGCTACAGCGGAGGGCGGATCAGGATGCCGAGGTGATTGCCTGGCTACGCAGGGAGCAAGACGAGTTGCTCTAGACTGTAGAAAGACTCCGCTTGGAGCACGGCACGGTCCGCGAGGAGTGCAACCGGGCCGTCCGAGAGCGTGACGAGGCGTGTCAGGTGGCAAACTCCCTCCGGGCGGATCTTGGAGCCGCGGTGACCCAAAGGCTGGAGGCCAAGCATGTCTTTGCTAGGCTAGGCACGGAGCTCGCTGAGGTGCAGGGGATTCTTCGGGCTGACAGTGACGAGCATGATCTCCTGCGCGCCGCTGTCGGGGTGGTCTTTGATGACCTGGGGGTGGCGTAGCCGGAGGAAACCAGCTCACTTACGGCCCATGCCACGGGTATCATGGCGTGGGTGGGCCAGCTTGAGGAGGACGCCTTTCACCCCGGGATCACCCAAGCCTTTACTATTGCCCGCTCTCACTATGATCAGGAAATCAACTTGGAGGTAATGAGCCTCGGCTTCGCGCCTGGCTACAAAAACTCCGAGCTGGATGAGATTGAGAAGGCGGTGACTCCCATTGCGCGGAACCTGGCGAACAGGCTGAAAGACATGGTTCTCCCTTCGAGGAAGTAGTTAGTTGGATAAGTTTGCCAAACATTTATCTGTAATATGTGGACAAGTGTCGGTACTTTTGTGTTCGAAAATAGTTTCATTCGTAATTTTGTTTGGTTCATTTTGATCTTACTTTCTTCCCTTTTGCATTCGGAAAAAGGTTTATGCGATCCGATCTTTCTGTTCGTTAAGACTATAGGGCCCGAGGTGTATAAGGGGAGATTTCAGTTGTGCTGGCGAGCAAAATTATCGTAGCTGTCTAGGCGTGGGTTTTTTGCAGTCTTACTAGGTGTGCTTGTTTATCTGTTCCCACAAACCTTGCCGCTAGTCTTATCGTGAGGAAAAGGTCTGATGCGACGACTGTTTCGAAAAAAAGAAAGGAGGTATTTGTAACTTTATCAGCCCCCGAGTGAGATTCGACCCCCTGCGGTTGTAGGGGTCGATGTTACTGGAGATCAGAGCGAGGGTAGCGAACTTGCTTTTGTTTTAACACGTACCCCCTACTTAGGATTTTGGCGATCGTTCCATGACCATGCGTTTGGTCTTATCGCTGGCCCGACCTTCCCCGAGCCCCTGACGCATGGTGGGGATTCGGTCAAGGGCCAGGTCATTTTGTGACTGTCGCCCCGTCCGTGGTTTTTTCGCAACTGGAGGGGTTGCGGCGATGTCACTTGCCTCGATGGCTCGAGTGACGTGCCTGATGAGCTCGCTAATGGGGATGTTCGAATGGAATCCAATCCTGCTGCTTTGCGATAGGGTCCACAAAGCTTTTGGGCGGAGTTTCGTTGCCCTTGACCTATCTTCCAATAGATTCCCCCTTAATGGGGACTCTATGGGCTCGGCAAGAGGCTGGATTGAACTTAGAAGGTTGAGATGACCCTTCCCGCCTCAATGCGGGTTGGCAAAGGCCGCTGAGGCTCATCTATGTTTTCTCCCCGGCTCTTGTTGGATGCGAGGCGGCCTTAGACCTTTCACGGGTCAGCCTTCGAACCTCGGTCTCTCGATCTTGGATCGAGCGGCTCGAGCTCCCGAACCCCATAGGGTCTGATAGGGATCGGTCGTGTTTCGCACGTCACCCCATCCTCGATTTTTGCAACCAAAGGGGCTGAGTTGACGACACTTGCCCCGATGGCTCAAGTGTCGTGCTCAATGAGCTTGCTAATGGGTATGTTCATGTGGAATCCGGGTCCATCATTCGCTGACGGGTTAGTAGAGCCCTCATGTGGCATTCCACTACTTCCTAACCCGCCTCTCGGTAGATGTCCAAGCCGTTCGATAGGCTCAGGTGGCCCCTTGGTCTCTCCTCGATGGAGATTCTGTGGGTTTGGCTCAGGGTTAGAATCGAATGAGAAAGGTCGAGATGTCCCTGCCCGCTTCTGAGCGGGGTCGGGCAAGGCCCCTGAGGCTCATCACGGTTTTTCTCCCCTGGCTCTGTTTGACACGAGGTGGCCTCCAGCCCTTTGTAGGTCGGCCTTCAAACCTCGGTAAGTTGCCGCTCATATCGAATGAGGCGGGTGCCGCTTCATGGCGTGACACGAAGTGTTGAGATACGAAGATCGCATATGCAACATTTGGATGATGGGATCAATGTGCGATTTAATTGAAACAAAAGCGGGGGTCGGTAATATTACCTTAGTGGTATGAGCGACGAGAAGCTCTTACCGGATATGTCCGTGTGGGTTTCGGGTCCGGCGTTTGCGATGGGGCCGGCGTGACCTGCGTGAGCATCGCAATTTTTTGTCTCCGTCTCAATGGCGATTCGAGCCGTTCGATTGACTTTAAGCGACCTGATAGCTTCTCCTTGAACGAGATTCTACAGGCGGACCCCTTCGAACCCTCTTGAGAAGGCGAATACAGAAGCTCAGGGTATGGGAGCTGTGAATTTGATTTATGCTGGTGAACGAAAACACCATAGCCTCCGGGCGTAGGGTCCAGGGGTTCGTCCAGTTCTTACTCAAAGTTCTACACCCGCACCCCGTGTCTTTGGTTTTTTTAAACATAAGGAGGGGTCAGGCGATGAGGATGTCTAAACAAGTAGACACCCTCGGCAGCCCCAAAAATGTCCGTGCCCCTGCCGTTGCGGGGGTTGGGCACTCGGTAATGAAATTAACACGCGAAGTAAGTAACAGAGGTGCTTATCTTTCAGCGGTCATTCGTTCAATGTTTTACCTGGGCCATTCGATCGACCTAGGAGGCCCGTTGGGCTCCCATGGATGGGGGTTCCATCGTCGGGTCGTTCTATGGTCCTGCCTGGGGAAGCAGAGAGTCGCCTGCATGCGGGTGCGCCCCGATCCTCGCGCCTGGCGCACGGTAGTTGTGGGCCATGCCCAGGCAACATCCTGTTTTGACCAGCGACGTCTCGTTGATCAGAGCGCATCCCATCGGATTCCCGTCGGCATTGATTTCCCATCTGCATTGAATAGGGGAAGGAAGAGAGTTTTTCATCCCAACCTTTAGCCTTTCCTCAGCCGCTGCGCCTCTTCCTTAAATAGGGAGGGGGAGGGGAGTTCTTGTCCCAGACCTTCGCCTGCTTCTGAGCCGCTACCTCTTCTCCTTCCTTTCCACCGAATGCGTTCGTGCGTCGCAGCGGTTCCTAAGTGAGAGAGGGTAATGCTAGGGAGAGAAAAACTCACAGATCCACTCATGAATCTAGAGCATGATGTCGAGCTGGATGTTATCCAACATAGATGAGATGGAGTCAGCTGCCTTTGCCGAGAAGGGGCCGCCTCCGCTGAAGGAGGAGGTGCACTAGAGGGTGCTGAGCATCGTCGGTTTTGCCATCGTTCATGGCGGCCTTTCTTTATGGGAAACACCCTCCGTGCAGACGCCGTTGTCAGGGTTGCGGCTGATCACGATGGCACGGTCCCTGGACGCTACGGCGGAGGTGCCGTTGTCAGGGTTATGGCTGATGACGATGGCGCAATCCCTGGACACTCCGACAGAGGTGCCGTTATTAGGGTTGCGGCTGATCATGATGGCGTGGTCCCTGGACGCCCCAGTGGGGGCACCACAGTCGCCGATGTGGTGCTCGACGTTGCAGATGACGGCGCCCTCAAGGATCCCGTGGAGCGGTAGGACGTCGCCGATGGAGAGCGTGGCTCGGCGACCGTAGCAGTACTTCGTAGTAGAGCTAGTCAGAGACTATAATTGAATAAATTTGTGGGGGAGCCCCCGAGTGAACAGTCTTTTGTATTTATGAATACATTAGTCCTTTTCGTGATGAAATCATTTGTAAGCAATGAATTTTGTGCAAAAAAGTGAATAAGTTTTCAACTTTCGCTACGGCAAATAGCCTTTCGGTTTTTCTCCCTCTTTTTGTAAAAGAGATTTTGGTGCCTTCCGACCCTTCTCATAGCTAAGGTCGCAAAAACTGGGTGTGGGCGAGCCAATCCAGATTATGCTGGTGAGCAAGGAGGCCATAGCTGCTAGGGCATGGGCTTCAGGCAGTCCTACCAGTTACACTCAGATTTTGTTTCTCGTAATCCTAGCCTTTAGGACTTGCTGTGAGAAAAGAGGGAAGACTCAGAGAATGTTTGCCAAGATAACACAGAGAGTGTTTGTCAGATAAACGTACTTATATCAGCCCCCGAGTGAGGTCCAACCCCTTGCAATTTGCAGGGGTCGGATGTCACTAAAGATCGGGGATTTCTGAAGACAAAAACTGATAAAAAAAAGTATGCGTTTATTTAAGGGTAAAAACGATGTAGCTGCTCAATGTTCTAGGCGTTGGTGAAGACCTCACCGTCGATGGTTTTGAACTTATAGGCGCCTGGCCGAGTACTTCCGTGATGATGTACGGCCCCACCCAGGAGGGGGAGAGCTTGTGGCGGTCCTTGTTGCTCTGCACGAGGCAGAGAACAAGGTCCCCGATGTTGAAGGCTCAGTCCCGCACCTGTCAACTGTGGTACCATCGCAACGCCAGCTGGTACTTGGCCGAACGGAGGAGGGCAATGTTGCGGGCTTCGTCTAGTTGGTCCATGGCGTCTTCGTGGGATGCCTCGGCTCCTTGTTCGTCGTACGCTCTGATTTTCAGCGCTCCATAGTCGAGGTCCGTCGGGAGGACGGCCTCAGAACCGTAGACCATGAAGAAAGGTGTGTAGCCGGTGGCCTAGCTGGGAGTTGTCCTCATGCTCTAGAGCACCGCAGGGAGCTCGGCGACCCAGCGTGCGCTGAATTTATTCAACCGGTTGAAGATCCTAAGCTTGAGGCCCCATAGGAGCATGCCGTTTGCGCGCTCGACCTACCCATTCGTTCGGGGGTGCGCGACGGCGGCCCAATCGACCCGGATGTGTTGTTCATCGTAGAATCAAATGAATTTCTTGCCGGTGAACTACGTGCCGTTGTCTGTGATGATGTCGAGGAAGAACAGCACAACTTGCTCGGACTTGATCACGGAGATCGGTCGAGCTTCGATCCATTTTGTAAACTTGTCTATGGTGACAAGCAAGTGGGTGTAGCCCTCGGGTGCCTTTTTGAGAGGCCCAACCAGATCGAGCCCCCAGACCACGAAGGGCCATGTGATGGGATCATTTGGAGTGCCTGGGCCGGGAGGTGAGTTTGTCGAGCGTAGTACTGGCACCCTTCGCAGGTGCGTATGATTCGCTCGGCATTGGCTACTGTAGTGGGCCAGTAGAAGCCCTGTCGGAACACATTCCCTACCAAGGTTCTAGGCACGGCGTGGTGGCTACAGACCCCACCGAGGATATCGCCCAGCAGAAGTTTCCCCTGTTCGACGGGGATGTAAAGTTATAAGATCCTGGTGTGGCTTCGTCTATAGAGTTCTCCCTCTACAAGAACGAAGGACTTGGCGCAACGTGTGAGCCATCGAGCTTCCATCTTGTCCGTCGGTAGTGTGTCACGGAGGAGGTAGTCGAGGTAGAGTGTTCTCCAGTCGTCCAGAGGGTCGGGTTCTATCGCTGGATCCTCTTCAAGCTCCATGACCTCGGGGCCGGATGGGGCCGTTCATTGGTCAGCCCCTGGGGCCGGGTCAGACGGGTCCTCGTCGACCCACTCTGACCCTTCGTAGCGCACCGAGGGTTTGCGTTGGTCGCTGGCGAAGACGCCCGTTGGCACGGCTCTCGGCCGGATGCCGCTTTCGCAGAGTGTCGGCCGCCGCCTTGTTGAGGCGCCTTGGGATGTGATTGAGTTCGAGGCAGTCAAATTTGTCCTCCAGCCATCGGACCTTCTGGCAGTATGCAGCCATCTTGGCGTCATGATAGTTGGACTCCTTCATGACTTGGTTGATGACCAGCTAGGAGTCGCCTCGGACGTCGAGGCGTCGGATGCCCAACTCGATGGCGATGCGTAGGCCGTTGATGAGTGCTTCATATTCGGCCACGTTATTTGATGAGGGAAAATGGAGACGAACCATGTACCTCATGCGGACCCCGAGGGGTGACATGAAGACCAGCCCTACGCCGGCGCCCTTCTTCATTCATGACCCATCAAAGTACATCGTCCAGTACTCTTGATCGACGACCGCCAGTGGTGTCTAGACCTCGGTCGATTCAGCGATGAAGTCAGCCAACACCTAGGACTTGATCGCCGTTTGAGAGGCATATGTGATGCCTTGATCCATCAAGTCGAGTGCCCATTTTGTAGTTCTTCCTGTGGCATCCTGGCTCTAGATGACCTCACCAAGGGGGAACAACGTCACAACCGTCACGGGATGTGACTCAAAGTAGTGGCGCAGCTTCCTCTTGGTGTAAAGGAGCTTCTGGATTTGGGAGTAGTGGGTTTTGGAGTCGGATAGTACCTCGTTGATGAAGTACACAGGGCGCTGCACCTTGAGGGCGTGCCCCTCTTCCTCCCTCTACTACTAGGGCGGCGCTGACCACTTGCGTGGTGGGCGCTATGTTTAGCAAGAGTGATTCTCCGTCGCTTGGAGGAACTAGGATTGGGGGCCTTGTTAGAAGTAGTTTGACCATGTCAAGCGCCTCCTAGGCCTCGGATGTCCACTCAAAGAGGTCGGCTTTCTTTAGGAGCCGATAAAGGGGGAGACCTTGTTCGACGAGGCATGAGATGAACCGGCTAAGGGTGGCGAGGCACCATGTGATTCGCTAAACCCCCTTTATGTTCTGAATCGGTCCCATCCTTGTGATGGCTAAGATTTTCTCCGGGTTGGCTTCGATGCCTTGCTCGAGAGACGATGAAGCCGAGCAGCATGCCCCTCGGGACCCCAAAAACACATTTCTCAGGATTGAGTTTGATGCCATTCGCCCGAAGTTTCGCAAAGGTTTGCTCAAGATCAGCAACGAGGTGGTCAGCCTGTTTGGACTTTACTACGATGTCGTCAACGTAGGCCTCAATGGTTCGCCCGATGAGGTCCCCGAAGCATCTGAGCATACATCGCTGGTACGTTGCCCCATCATTCTTTAGACCAAACGGCATTGAAATGTAGCAGAACGATTCAAAGGGGGTGATGAAAGACGTCGCGAGTTGGTCGGACTCTTTCATCGTGATTTGATGGTAGCCAGAGTATGCATCAAGAAAGTAGAGGGTTTCGCACCCTAAGGTAGAGTCAACTATTTGGTCTATGCGTGGTAAAGGAAATGGATCCTTTGGGCACACTTTGTTTAGACCCGTGTAGTCTATGCACATCCTCCATTTCCCGCTCTTCTTTCGCACAAGAACAGGATTAGCTAACCACTCTAGGTGATGTACTTCCCTGATGAATCCGGCCGCTGATAGTTTTGCTATCTATTCACCGATGGCCCTGCGCTTCTCCTCCTCGAAGTGACGTAGGCGTTGCTTCACCGGCTTGGAGCCTAGATGGATCTTCAAGGTATGCTCGGCGACCTCCCTCGGAATGCCTAGCATATTCGAGGGTTTCCACGCAAAGATGTCTTTGTTGCCGTGGAGGAAGTCGATGAGCGTGCTTTCCTATTCGGAGGAAAGCGTGGTACCAATGCATACCATTTTACCGTCGAAGCAACTGGGATCTATGAGGACCCCCTTGGATCCCTCTGACCGATTCGAATGACCCGGTTGATTTCTTTGTGTCGAGCGCTTCTTCGGCGACCTCCTCCTTGAGGGCGGTGAGTTCCTCAGAGGCGATGATTGCTATGGCGTGGCTGCAACACTCGACCTCGCACTCGTAGGCCCGCTGGAAGGAGGTGCCAGACGGTGATGACCCCGTGGGGGCCCGGCATCTTCAGCTTGAGGCATGTATAGTTGGGGACGGCCATGAACTTCATGTAGCATGGTCATCCCAAGATGGCGTGGAAGGTTTCGAGGAACCCAACCACCTCGAAGGTGAGGGTCTTAGTCCTATAATTGAACTGATCCTCGAAGGTGATGGGCAGATCGATCTGTCCCAGTGGCATGGCCTATTTCCTAGGCACGATGCCGTGAAAAGGCGCTCGGGTTGGGCGGAGGTTCGTCCGGTCGACGCCCATCTCGTCGAGCGTCTTGGCGTACATGATGTTGAGGCCACTGCCTCCGTCCATCAGTACTTTGGTGAGTCACTTTAGCCCAATGATTGGGTTGACAACAAGCGGATACCTCCCTAGGTGCGGGATGGTATCCGGATGGTCGATCCTATCGAAGGTTATGGTGGACTCCGACCACCGAAGGAAGGGAGGTGTGGCCGGTTGGGCCATGTAGACCTTCTAACGGTGTTTGGAGTCATAGGCCACCGATCCTTCGAAGATCATAAGGCAGTCATCCGAATTTGGAAAGTCATCGTCCTTCTCCTCGGCGTCGTCCATAGTGGGGGCAGGTTCCTTTCCCTGCTCTCCCTTGTTGGAGCTTCTGGACAAGAACTTCTGTATGAGGCCACAGTCCTTGAGCAAATGCTTTACGAGAAAGGCGTGATTCGGGCACGGCCCCTCGAGTAATTTTTCAAAGTGGTTCGGAGTGCCCTCCGCGTGCTTCCGACCACCCTTCCGGTTAGCAACGGCCATGAGCAAGTCCTCGCGCCGTTGCTTCTTGTTCTTCGTTTTGGCGGAACAATTAGAGGTGCCTTCGATGGCACCCTTGTCCCGCCTTGCCTTGCCCTCGAGGTGATCGAAGATCGCTCCGACCGCCTCTTCTCCTAAGGCGTGGCTGGTGGTGATGTCCAGGAGTTCCTTGGTGGTTCACGGGCCCTTGTGTCCCTAGCTTATGAACCAAGGACTCACAGGTCGTCCTGAATTAGGAAGGCTCCTATCACGTCGGCATCGACGACGTTAGGGAGCTCGTTGCACTATCGATTGAAGCGCTGATGTATCTATGGAGGGTCTCACCGACTTCTAGCGGCAGTTCTTGAGGTCCCATGGGTTCCTGGGGCGCTTGTACGTGCCCTGGAAGTTTCCCACAAAGATCTCCTTCAGGTCCGCCCAACTCTGGATTGCGTTGGACGGTAGGTGTTCCAACCACGCTCGTGTCGAATCGACCAAGAATAGTGGAAGGTTGCGGATAATGAAATCGTCATTATCCGCACCATCGGCTTGATAGACAAGCCGATAGTCTTCAAGCCAAAGTCCGGGGTTTGTCTCCCCAGAGTATTTAGGGATATTGGTAGGTGGTCGATACCTTGGTGGGAACGCAGCGTTGAGGATGTGCCGGTTGAAGGCATGAGGCCCTGGGAGGCTAGGGCTCGGGCTCTGATCCTCACCGCTGTCATAGCGTCCACCGCGATGAGGGTGATAGCCATGGCGGGCTCCTTCTTTTGGGTCACTGTAGGTACGTCTGCGGGCGTCGAGGGTGTTGCACGCGTCGCGGTTACGACCGAGACGCTGATGTATCTGGGCCGCAGCGCACTGCCTGCTGCCTTACGGTGCCTAGTGGACTGATGCGTCTCTGGCGGGGCGCACCGAGGGCGTGCGCTGGCTGGTGTCGAGCTCGCATCGCTGAGACAATGAGCTCTCCGCCTGCTGTGCTGCCACGTGCTCAAGCAACGTGCGAATTTCACGCTGGACCCGATGATCCTCGGGCGTCGCGGCCTCTGGAAGGCCATGAAGCAAGGCCGTTGCGGCGGCGATGTTCTGGCTTGCCTGAATGAAGTGAGGAAGGGTTTCACCATTGGTGATGATCCTTCGATTTATGTCATGGGCCATGACGCGTGCGTGCCCACAATCTCCGCGGCATTTGATCTCTTGATCGACCTCCACGTAGTCCCGAACAAGCAGTTGTCCAGCTTTGTCTATTTCCCGCTTTCGGGCTCTCAGCTGCTCCACCCCTAAGTGAGGTGGGGCCGTTGTCCCCCTTTCGGTTGCGCCACCGAGGTTGCCTGCCAGGGTAGTCTCCTCCGCGGAGACGCTTTCGACATGTCCCTCGGAGGTTTCCGCCATGAAACATTCTCGGGAGGGATGATGGCTCCCCCTACCGGAGTCAGAGCCAGAGTCTGACCCCGGACCTTCCGCGAGGAGGCCATGGAGGGATTCTGTGATGCTTTCGATCATCCCCACGAACTCGTTGTTCGTGGAGGACGGGATCGTGCTCTGTGCCACAAGGTAGCTAACGGTCGTCGCGGCGTTGCGGAGACCGAATGGAAACGCCGTCGGGGCGCTCCGTGCGGAGTGTTCTGAAGAGAGGGTGAGGCGGCGCGGGTCCTCCCTGGACGGCTGGGGTCCGAGGGAGACACCGGGCTGGCGCTCAAGCCTCACGTAGCCAGAGCCGATGGAGGGGAGAGACTGGATGGCGAGATGGGCCAACGCCAACTCTCCTCCCACCGTGACGATGAAGTCCAGGTCACCGAAACGCACGTGTGCGCCCGAGGCCCAGCTGATTGCATGGTTAGCCATCCGAGGCCTGATTTGGAACGCGCAAAGGCCCCTACCTGGCGTGCCAACTGTCGGTGTTTCGAACAAACACCGGCTAGTGAATTTATAATTGTTGCGTGTTAGGCCCGGATGGTGCACTAAAGGACACAAGGTTTATACTGGTTCGGGCTGAATGTCCCTACGTCCAGTCTGCTGCTGCTTGTGTTATTAGTACCAAAAAGGTTCATAGTAGGGGGTACAAACGATCGAGAGAGGGTCTGGTCCCAAGTCTCTGATGGAAAGGTCGAAAGGATGCCAAGAGCTCGGTTGCTGCTTGGTTGTGTGTTGTGTGTCAAAAATGATTGATCAAAAGTCGGTCCCCTAGTGGGGTGCCCTGCCCTCCCTTTTATAGACCAAGGGGGAGTAGGGGTTATAGATGGGAGAAAGAGGAAAAAACCAAAGGTAGAGAAGGTCCTTCGGGGGAGCCGGGTCTTCCTTTTTTTCCCGTGTGCCTGCCCTGCTAACATGGCAGACCCTATCAGGAATGGCGTGTTCGTCGATCCTTATAGGGCCATGCCCTGACTCTGGCAGCAAGTGGGCGTGACCCATCCTACACCGATGGGCGGTTGAAAGGTCCTAATGGCTAGAGGGGGGTGAATAGCCTATTAAAAAATTTCTACAACAACACTTAACAAACCGGTTAGACAATTATGAGGCGAAGCAAGTGTTGCGCTAGCCTACTAAAATTGCAAGCCACCTACCACAATTCTAGTTTATATAGTTTCTATCCACACAAAAATTATGTCACTACACTAAGTTAGTGTGCTCTCAAATGCTAACTAAAGAGCCACACTAACCAAACTAACAAGCTCTCACGACTAGCTACACTAAAGAGCTTGACAACTAGTTTGCGGTAATGTAAAGAGAGTGAGAAATTTGTTTATACCACCGTGTCGAGAAGTGAACCAATCAATCACAAGAATGAATACCAATGAAGACCAATCACCTCGGAATCAAATGATGAACACAATGATTTTTTACCGAGGTTCACTTGCTTGCCGGCAAGCTACTCCTCGTTGTGGTGATTCACTCACTTGGAGGTTCACGCGCTAATTGGCATCACACGCCAAACCCTCAATAGGGTGCCGCACAACCAACACAAGATGAGGATCACACAATCCATGAGCAATCCACTAGAGTACCTTTTGGCTCTTCGCCGAAGAAAGGTCAAGAACCCCTCACAATCACCACGATCGGAGCCGAGACAATCACCAACCTTCGCTCGATGATCCTCGCTGCTCCAAGCCATCTAGGTGGCGACAACCACCAAGAGTAACAAGCAAATCCCGCAGCGAAACACGAACACCAAGTGCCTCTAGATGCAAACACTCAAGCAATGCACTTGGATTCTCTCCCAATCTCACAAAGATGATGAATCTATGATGGAGATGAGTGGGAGGGCTTTGGCTAAGCTCACAAGGTTTCTATGTCAATGCAAATGGCCAAGAGAGTGAGCTAGAGTCGACCATGGGGCTTAAATAGAAGCCCCTATGAAATAGAGCCGTTGTACCCCTTCACTGGGCACAACACGGGGTGACCGGACGCTCCGGTCACGCGATGCGTGCCACGTGTCCCCTCTCTTCAAATGTTGATCGCTCGATCTCAACGGTCAAGTGATGACCGGATGCAGCAGCTCAAAGTGACCGAACGCTGAACCGCAGCGTCCGGTCGTTTCCAGTAAGCATCCAGAGACGACTTTTCACGACCAGACGCGTCCGATCATGCTCGACCAGACACACCCAGCGTCCGGTCACACGGCGACTCCCCTGTGTGCTGCCACATCAGCAGGACTGGACGCACCCCTCCAGCATCCGATCACTAAGTGACCCAATGTCCGGCCAGAGACCGACGCCAGCTGACTTTGCAGCTTCTACTGACCGGACGCGTCGGTCCAACCGAGACCTGCGTCCGGTAACTTATAGTGACCTCCGTCTTTTCTATCTAGGGCGCCGGTGGCATCGTCGGACTGTCCGCACTCCACGGGCGAACACTCCACCGGTGAAGTTCCTAACCCTTGCTCAAATGTGCCAACCACCAAGTGTATCACCTTATGTACATGTGTTAGCATATTTTCACAAATATTTTTAAGGGTGTTAGCACTCCACTAGATCCTAAATGTATATGCAATGAGTTAGAGCATCTAGTGGCACTTTGATAACCGTATTCTGATACGAGTTTCACCCATCTTAATAGTATGTCTATCGATCCTAAATGTGATCATAGTCGCTAAGTGTCTCAATCACCAAAATAAAATAGCTCCTACCATTTATACCTTTGCCTTGAGCCTTTTGTTTTTTCTTTCTTCTTTTCAAGTCCAAGCACTTGATCATCACCATGGTATCACCATCATGTCATGATCTTCATTTGCTTCACCACTTGAAATGTGCTACCTAGGTTAGCACTTAGGGTTTCATCAATTCACCAAAAACTGATAAACTAGGTTAACACTTAGGGTTTCTTTAATTCACCAAAACCAAACTAGAGCTTTCAGCGGTGCGGCGTGCCAGAGAGCCGAGTCGTGTCCGTTCGGAGAGTAGGTGAGGAAATGACCATACTTTGGTCACTGTAGATGATGGAGTTTTGTCTTGGATCATAGTGGTTGTCGTATGCTCGTGTTAGCATCCACGTCCGAGGGCTGATGGCGGCGCCTACAACACTGTGGGACAAAAGTAGGCGCCTACAACACTGTTCGGGCACTGTTAGGTCGGAAAGGGCTTAAAGCGCCCGTCCCATTGTATCTGGCGGTGCCTTCCTGCAGGCGTACATGGCTTGGCCCTCGATACTGCGGCTGACTCGGATGTCCTGGAGTACCCTGTGCTCATCTTTATGAAGGATCAGGGTGCAATCGTCGGGCGAGGTGGAGTCTAGCCCTTAGCCGTCGGGCGAGGCGGAGCCCCTAGCCCTCGGGGGTCGGGCGAGGCGGAGTCTAGCCCTTAGCCGTCGGGTGAGGTGGAGTCTAGCCCTTAGCCATCGGGCGAGGCGGAGCCCGCCCTCGAACGTCGAGCGAGGCGGAGCCCGTCCTTAGCCATCGGGCGAGACGGAGCCTAGCCCTCGGGGGTCGGGCGAGGCGGAACCATTCTTCCGTCGTTCGGGCAAGAAACGTAGTAGCGTTCTTGTCTGACCGGAAGTGTCAACGTTCGATGAGTATTAGTTCCACCTCATTGGGTACCCCGGTATTAGGTCCCCGACAACAATATTTACCCCTCTACTCCAAAAAAAACTTGATGCTTTAGTTTTCTCGAGTAAGCCAAATTATCTTAAGTTTAACTAAATTTATATAAAAATACTATTAATACTTATGACACCAACAAAAGCTATACTCTGAAAATATGTTGTGTCACAGATCTAATCATAATTATTTGGTAATATAGATATTAGTATTTTTTATATAAACTTGGTTAGACTTTAGGTAATTTGACTTAAACAAAACTAGAACATCAAATTTTCAATCATAACCAACATATCAATATTGGCATGAAAAAGCTTTTATTCCATTATATTTTTCTGGTGAAAGTAGTAGTTTTTTTTATTCTGCTCCCAAAGTCTTGATTTTACACTACACACTTATGGTGGGTTTGGAACCATGGAACGATTTGGTTTCTCGGCAGAATTGCCAGCTCATTTTTGTACCCCTCCGTCCACAAAAGATGCAATTCTAGCATAATACTAAGTTAAAATATCTGAAATTTGACTAACTATAAAAAAATGTATCAATATTAATAGTTCAAATAAGTATCATTACTTTTTATGAGATGTATTTTCATATTATAATGATATGCTGTCATAAACATTAATATTGTTTACCTATATATTTGGTCAAACTTAAAACACGTCAACCAGAATTGCATCTAGAATTGTATTGTTTTATGGATAGAGGTAGTACTAGCTAAGACAAATAGCCTAACCCACATTTGATTTCGCCAATTTCTAGTTCTAGTTTCAAAGAATCCATCCAGCTAACACACTAGAGAAATGTTTTCAGAGAATCTGAATCCAAACAAGAATCTGGACCCGAACGAGAATCCAGACTAATGGCCCTGTTCGTTTCTCTTATAATCCATACTTTTCAGCTTGTTTTTTCAGCTGAAACAATGTTTTTTTCTCCCAACAAATCAATCGGAACAGTGTTTTCGCCTTGTTTTTTCAGCGAAGTGAACGGAGGGCCATTACACCAAACGTACCCTTAAAAGCAGACCACGAAGTACCAAGCATGCAAACCTAACTTTCAACCTCCACTCGTGGCCTCGCTGCAGTTTGACCAGTACTGTGCTAGGAAGATTTCAGCCACAGCGGCTGCGCCGCAGCGCTGAAAGGTTCAAGCGAGCACTTGTGGTCTGAGGGCGTGTACGTGCTAGCTAGTGACACTGCAACTAGAATACCTGCACAAACAGTGAAGGGGATGTTTGGTTTTTTAGTCGCTCCTAAATTTTATGTCACATCAAATGTTTAGATACTAATAAAAAGCATTAAATATAGATTAATTACAAAACCAATTACATAGATGGAGGCTAATTTATGAGACGATTTTTTAAGCCTAATTAATCTGTCATTAGCACATGTTGACGGTAGCACGGCGTTGTCAAATCATGAACTAATTATGCTTAAAAGATTCATCTCGCAAATTAATCATAAGTTGTGTAATTAGTTTCATAATTAACATATATATTTAATATTCTATGTATGTGTCTAACATTTGATTTGACAGAATTTTAGAAAAACTCAACAGGGCCGAAGTGTGGTGTGGTCCAGCGGCTTGGATTTGTCTGAATAAATAAACTACTACACACACCACTGTACGCTTTACAAGATCTCGTTGCAAATTGTACTCTAGCGCCACAGGAGGAGCGAGCCCGGCCCGGTAGAGACTAGAGAGGGGGTTTTACATGTCTTCGCGGTGTCAGTTACTGTACGCGACGGAGCACCGTAGTGGCCCCCATCAGTGGCCTTTGTGGCCTTGTCCTCTCCCTCTCCGATCCGAGGGCCAACGCCTATTTAACGGCCTCCCCTCCGCGCTCCCAAACCCCAACCTCCCTTGGCTGCCTTGGCTGGCCCCCAACCCAACAAAATCGAGGTGACCTCGCTCGCTCTCTCGCCAGGAGATCGACCCCGAACCGACTCCATGAAGTACGTGCTGGTGACCGGCGGAGTGGTGAGCGGGCTCGGGAAGGGCGTGACGGCCAGCAGCATCGGCGTCCTGCTCAAGTCCTGCGGCTTCCGCGTCACCTCCATCAAGATCGGTAAGCCTGCTGCCGCTGCCGCTGCCGCCGCCGCAGCCCGCGCGCGCGTTGCGTCCGTTTCTGATTTCAACCCTCTCCGTTCAAACAGAAAAAAGGAGGAGAGTAATGGCGGCCACGTGATCGCACAGGCCGCGAACACCCGGCCTCCCCGTACAAAACAAAAGCCGCTCCAGCCTTTTTCTGGCCTCCCCCCACTCTCCCCTAGTCCCTCCCATGCGTACGTGTGCCCGTTTCCGTTTGGTGGTTCCGGGCATAAACAACTCGTCGTCGTCGTCGTCGTCTCTCTCTCGAGATCGTCACAAATTGGATGGGGGTTCACACTTCACTAGGGTACTCACGTTGCTAGCTACTGCTAGGACTGACTCCATTTCCATCGTAATGGCGGCCTGATTCAGGTTTGGACTCTTGACGGCGGTCGCCTTCGGCTGCTCTTGGATGTGTGGATAAGGCTTAATCTCATGTGGCATCGTTTTAGTAGGCACTTGTAGCTTTCCATGGTCCCAATTTCTTTTTTCTGCTACTACATACTACTACTACTATTGTTTTGGTGGGCTTGTTCCTCTTCTGTTAGAGCATCTTCAAAAGTTCCCTAAACCCTTCTCGTCCTAAGTTTTTAGAAAAATCCATAAAAAATCCATCTCCAACCATTCCTAATACAATCTCCTACTAGTTTAAGAGTTGGAAAAAATCCCATCGTCCGCGTAACTTTACGCGCCCTTCGACTCCCGCTCGGTTTCCTTCTGCACCGCGCCGCTCAAGGACGGCCACCCGCTAGTCCTCGACCTCTCCAGCCCGGTCATCTCCCTGACGACATGCGCCTCCAAGAACGGCATGGTCACCACGCTCTCCGCGAACGCCACCGACGGCCAGAACCTGTTGTTCCCGGTCTCCTTCTCGGCCGTGGCCTCCTGCGCGCCACAGTCGAAGCTGCCTGCCGTCGCCGTGGGCGTCGCGGGTCTCGCGCCCTCGAGCCAGTCGTTCCCGGCACAGGTGGCGCGCACGCAGAAGGTCGCCAACAAGATCGCTCTCTGCCTGCCGAGCGACGGCAAGTCCACGTCCGGCAACAGCGTCGGCATGGCGATCTTCGGCGGAGGTTCCTTTGATTTTTTTAATGCTATTTATTAGAAACTCTCGTAGATGATTTTTTTTTTCTCCCTAAATTTTTTTTTACAGTTACCGACTATAAGTTTTTAGGGAAAAAAAAAGAAAACTCTGGGAGATGCTCACAAAGCAATTATACCTTTTCTTGCTCTGATGGCCAGCCGGCCAGGCAGCGATTAGCTAGCCAAGTCGCCGGCCGTTCAATTTAGCTTTCTGTTAAAATAATCTCATGTCCCATGTTTCGTTTTTCCCCCTTTGAACCGCGATCACGTACTCGTCGCTGCTTTGTTGAAGTGGGCATCTGATCCTGTGTCAGTGTCACTGTCTGGGTTCCTTGGAGCACATGAACTTCTCAGGCGCACAGTTTTTTTTTATTGGGGTAGTAATACAGGTCAAATTTGCCATCCCGTGCTCTGGAATTTTGTCCTCACTCGGAGTCTTTTTTGTCTCTTCATGCGGGCCAAGTGCTGTGCACCTTTCATTTCTCGCGTCTGTCTCAATTTGCACAAAAACGTTTTCTACCCTGTCTCGTCACGTCCCGGCAAGACTTTGCCCCGTACTTGATTTAGGCCTGGATTAGATCCAGTTGTAAAGTTTGGGGTATCGGGATGTCGTATCGCGTGTTTAATAAAAAAAAAAAATTACAGAATTCGTCGTAAGTAAACCGCGAGTTAGCACATGTGGTACTGTAGCACCACATTGTTAAATTATAAACTAATTAGGCTTAAAAGATTCGTCTCACAAAGTAGTCGTAATCTGTGTAATTAGTTATTTTTTAGTCTATATTTAATACTTCATGTATGTATCTAAACATTCGACGTGATAAGATGTAAAATTTTGGAGAGGAACTAAACGAAGCCTTACTGCAGGTTTCTCCGCTATACTTACGTGTCTTATTGCGGTCACTGAAGTCCTCATACTACTTATGAACTTCTTTGACGCTCGTTTTGCTATACGCATGTACTTTGATCGAGCTAGTGCCGTGGAGACTTATGACTCTTTCGCTGTCGCTGGGGGCTCTGGGAGATGATACCGTATCTGAACTTCTTTCGCTGTCGCTGGTGTGCAGATCCATACCTCAACACCGATGCGAAGTCCTCATACTACTTATGAACTTCTTTGACGCTCGTTTTGCTATACGCATGTACTTTGATCGAGCTAGTGCCGTGGAGACTTATGACTCTTTCGCTGTCGCTGGGGGCTCTGGGAGATGATACCGTATCTGAACTTCTTTCGCTGTCGCTGGTGTGCAGATCCATACCTCAACACCGATGCCGGAACCATGTCTCCGTTCGAGCACGGCGAAGTGTTTGTTTTGGACGACGGTGGTGAGGTACGATTCATCTCACTGCATATAGCTAGTTGACCTGTACGTACTTTCTTTTCCCCTGTACGTACTTTCTGGTTCAGTGTACACCGATCACCACATTACACTACTGGAGATTTGAGCCACGAATTGTTTAGACCAGTACCGAGTGGTACACGTTAGCAGCTGCACGATAGCGCCACATATCGTCCTTATTTTACAACTTCAAACCTGCCACGGACTGGTCGTCAGTACTAGCGCTTCACACCTGTCCTGCTGTCCATTCTCCTCTTCTCCAACGTGTTAGAACTGTGCTATATTTCTCCAAGGCTTCTTTCATGGGCTAACGAGACTTCACTTTGTTCCAACCCTTCTTTTCAAAGGTGGACTTGGACCTTGGAAACTACGAACGATTTCTAGACATCAAGTTGACTCGTGACAACAACATAACCACGGGGAAGATCTACCAGGTGACGGGAATAAACAGCCTCTCTCAAAAGTCCACACAAGGCTTTGAGCTAATTTGCCAGTATATTATCTGTTAAAGTTGTGGCTTACGCTTCACCTTGACATTTACGGACTAGGAATATTCGGTGATTTTTTTTTCTTTTGCACCAAGGTTAGGTGCTTCTTTACCTGAATTTTTAATGGAACCCACAAATCTTTTGTGATGTTGCTTTTTTTTCATTCTAAGATCTGCTACAGTTCAATAATGCATGTGGGAAATCATCTGGTCCTTAGTCAGCCACTGCTGTGATGCTGTCTCAAGCAATTGGTTGGTAGAAAGCATATCATCAGGTTAATAGTGCACCAATCATAGGCTAGGACTCATAGTAGAACTGTTTGCTTCCTTTACTGCATCTGCAAATTCGTCTGGAGGTCTATTAGTGCTTGAAATTAAATATGTGCATTCAGGATTTATCATAAAGTATAGTAACACTTAATATGAATTAGAATAGATAATGAAATCCTGATACTAGAAATATGGTTTAATGAAAATGGGTAGCTGTCTTCTATCACTTTGTAGTCGACAGAATTTAGGACCACCGGAGCATATGTTTCTGTATACCTTATGAGATATCTTGGATTTCATAGTATAACTGTTAATAACTTTTCTACTAATGTTCAAACTGCAGTCTGTTATTGACAAGGAACGTAGAGGAGATTACCTAGGAAAAACTGTTCAGGTGAGGAATGGTTATCAGAACAGAGATTTCCATGCTTTTCTGTAGCCATAGAAAAGGTGCCAATTGTTACAGTGAGTTTAAGAATTAGAGTTAATTCTCTTTATCAGGTTGTGCCGCACATCACAGATGAAATACAAGAGTGGATCGAACGTGTGGCAATGAATCCAGTTGATGGCACAGAAGAGTCAGCTGATGTTTGTGTAATAGAACTCGGTGGCACTATAGGTAAAAAACATTCTGTATCATTGCAGGAAGTCGCAAAATAGCATAAGTTTGCTCAATTGTTCCCATGCCTGTAAGTATTCCGGTGCAGGAGACAAAATATTTTTGCCGCATAACGACAGTGGCATTCTTGATGCAGGGGACATTGAATCAATGCCTTTCATTGAAGCATTAGGTCAATTTTCATACCATGTAGGTAAGGAAACTCTGTAAATCTTCGTAATCTTTTTCCTTGTTTTACTTATGTTTTTACTCAAGGATGTTGATCCGATGTCTATTCGCTATTAGCATAAATTGTTTATTGATGCAATCTTGTGAAAATTGTCAGGGCCTGGAAACTTCTGCTTGGTGCATGTCAGTCTTGTACCAGTTCTAAATGTAGTTGGTGAGCAGGTAAGCTTCTCCTGATTTGGGGGTACAGTGTTACTTTTTATATTCCGAAGATATTATTACTGTTCGGAAACTAATGCTGTTGTTTCCTCTGTTATCTAGAAAACAAAGCCCACCCAACATAGTGTTCGCGGACTTAGAGGACTTGGACTCATGCCTGATATTTTGGCATGTCGTAGTACACAGGTATACCACATAACTTCTATCTGTATTTTCATTCCGTGCCTCCTCTGAACCTTTCAATGATGGTGGCTGTATAAATGGTTTGCTCTGTGCTTTTTGGCAGCCACTTGAAGAACATGTGAAAGTGAAGCTCGCACAATTTTGTCATGTTCCGGTAAAAATGTTGTCTGCTCAAGAGTTTTTTTAAAAAAAAATCAAGTCCGCATCATGCAACAGCAATGCTAACTTTGATTTTATTTGGCAGATGCCAAATATCATTGATCTCCATGATGTCACGAACATTTGGCACATCCCTTTGTTGCTCAGAGTATGTCATATGAAATTATTTGTATGCATGATTGCCAAATTCTCATTTGACATGGCTAACCTAAAATCTTTTCTCTCTTTATAGGATCAGAAGGCCCATGAAGCTATTTTGAAAGTGTTGGACCTTCAGTGGTATGTCATTGGACCAAAGTATTATAAGCTCTTCCAGTTGGCTTTATTTCTATGAATACTTACATGTATTATTTCATCATGCGTGCAGTGTGGGTAAAGTTACTCGAGAACCCCAATTGTTTGAATGGACTGAAAGAGCCAGCAGATGTGACAGATTGAAAACTCCGGTTGGTTTGTTGATCATTTTAACTATTGTTTCCAATACCGAATTGCCTCTATATATAATAACCAGTGCTTGATATTATGGCATGAAAATCCTTTTCAGGTTAGGATTGCTATGGTTGGAAAGTATACTGGCTTGTCAGATTCCTACCTATCTGTTATCAAGGTGCCATTACTGTTTTATATCTTATAACACAGATACAGTTTTGAACCAAACTGGTGGGCCTTATCTGTTTCTTCCTCTTCTGTCAGGCTCTTTTGCATGCGTCGGTTGCTTTGGACAGGAAACTTGTGGTGGACTGGGTTCCTTCCTGTGATCTTGAAGATTCTACAGCAGAAGAGGTCAGTTTTATTTATGCCTTATCAATTCTTCTTTTCTATATCTTAGAGAGTTAACTGATAATAATTGGGATATTGTCGCATTTGCAGGCTCCTGATGCCTATGAAAAAGCATGGGAGTCGCTAAAGGTAAGCATAAAATGCCTTCTTGTGACATGCCACTAGCCCACTATATAGAAATCTAAACGAATTTTTGCACCTCAGGGTGCAAATGGTGTGTTGGTGCCAGGAGGTTTTGGAGACAGAGGAGTCCAAGGGAAAATTCTTGCTGCAAAATACGCGCGAGAAAAAAACATTCCATATCTTGGCATTTGCTTGGGCATGCAAATTGCAGTGATTGAGTTTGCACGTTCTATTATGAAGTTGCATGGTGCTAACAGCACAGAGTTTGATCCAACCACAAAAACACCATGTGTTATTTTCATGCCAGAGGTAATTATTTTGCTACAGTTGTTAGTGTAGTTACCTATTTCCTTTGTGTTGAAAATTAGCATGAGTTTTAGTGCCAACCATGCTTCTCCTGTTCTGCAGGGATCCAAAACCCATATGGGGGCAACAATGCGCCTTGGATCAAGGAGGACCTTTTTCCAGGTCACTAACTGCAAATCTGCTAAACTGTAAGAAGCACCTCCCACATCTTTCACCATTGTTTCCGCAGGAGTTTTACATCTGGTCCCTCTTTTACCACTTGATTATCTATGGAGTACTCGGGCAATCGTTTGAATTCTGAACTGCCTTAGGTATGGCAATGTTAGCTACGTTGATGAAAGGCACCGCCACAGATACGAGGTGAATCCTGATATGGTCCTAGAATTTGAGAAGGCAGGGCTTTCTTTCGTTGGCAGGGATGAAAGCGGTAAACGCATGGAGGTATGACTGCCAACATTTTTCATGAAGATTAACCATGTCCTGGTCTCATGTATTTGATTTGTCACATGCAGATTATCGAACTACCAACTCATAGGTTTTTCGTCGGTGTACAATTTCATCCTGAATTCAAGTCAAGGCCTGGCAAGCCATCTCCGCTTTTCTTAGGTAAGACATCCTCAAACCTCTACTTATTTTGCCTGCTGAAGTGTTCTTTGCTTTTGAAAGAAATTTAAACGCCTGAGCACTTAACGAAAATCTTGGCAGGATTGATAGCAGCGTCATCAGGTCAGCTTGATCAACGTGGCATTATCAGTAAGACAGGCAGATGCATCAGCAATACCGAAGGAGCACCGAAGCTAAAAGCTTGCCAGAATGGGCACCTCATGAAGCCACTGAAGGGCCTGGTGAATGGGCACTATTCAACAACCGGCAATGGCGCCATTCCCATCTAGCAGCACAGAGCTGCGAGGCGCTGCATGCTTGTTTGAGATTTCTCAGCCGACCGCTCACCAGTGTTGCCGACCACACACCATAGCTAGAGGTAGAAGAAGAGAGAAAGAACAGAGCGCGCGCGCACACACAACACAAGCACCAGCGTTGGCCGGAGCTCTGCAGAGGAGATGACAAAATTGAACTCGCTCTCTTTACTGAGTTGCAGTGGAAAACTATATATACAACTCTACCCATCTAATCCTAGTACACAGACATGTCAGGCTGCCATGCTGCTACAGTGACTAGATGTGACAGCATGGCTGACTTTGGCGTCTGCCCCTGCTGTGGCTACAGTGCGACAGGGAGCCTTTCGGCGCTTGCCCCTATAGCAGCTACATTGCAACAGCAGGGAGCCTTTCAGCATCTGTCCCTGCCGCGCGTTCATACATGGAAGCAGCAGATTACTTAACAATTCTTCTCCTAATCCTGCTGCTAACCCTAGAACCCCCTCGATGCCGATCATCTGCTTTAGCTCCGTGAACCGAAGACGGCTGAGCGGCTTGGTGAGGATGTCCGTGAGTTGCCGACCAGTTTTGATGAACTCGATGACGATCTGCCCTCCATCGACATATTCCCTGAGGAAGTGGAACTTAACGTTGATGTGCTTGCTCCCGGTCATGGAGAACCGGATTCTTCGCGAGGGCGATGGCGGGCTGGTTGTCCACCATCAGTGCTGGTGGGTGAGCTTCCACACCGGTCAGCTCGTCCAGCTGTGGCGTAGCCACACAGCTTGGCACGCCGCTGTGGTCGCCGCCACGTATTCTGCCTCGCACTTGGATAGCGCCACCACCTTCTGTTTCAGCGACAGCCATGAGATTGGAGCTGACCCGAGGAAAATGAGCACGCCAGAGATGCTCCATCGTCCGTCGATGTACCCCGAGCTGTAGCCCACTTTCGTCAGTCTCGGGGAAGACGATCCCTTGATCCACCGTCCTCTTGACGTAGCGCAGCAGTTGCTTCACCGTAGCCCAGTGATCCTCTTGGGGATCCTCCATGAAGCGGCTAACGTAGCCCACGACGAACGCAATGTCCAGCCTCGTGTGGACTAGGTAGCGCAGACCGCGGACGATGCTCCGGTAGAGTGTTGCATCTATCTTCGCCGTGGTACTGGCCTTCGTCAGCTTCAGCTGCTCCTCCATCGGAGTCATGCATGGCTTGCACTCAGCCATGTCGCTCCGCTCCAACAGCTTCAAGGCGTACGCGCTCTGACCGAGCGTGAGCGCGTCCTTCCCTTGTCTCACCTCGATGCTGAGGCAGTAGGAGAGCGCGTCAAGATCGCTCATTCAAAAATGAGCCGCCATCTCGCGCTTGAAGCTCTTCATGTCCTCCGCACGGCGCCGGTGACGATCAAGTCGTTCACATACACGCCGACGACGAGCTCCTCCTTCCCCCGTCGCCGCGTGTAGAGCGCGTGCTCGGTTACGCACCGTGTGAACCCAAGCTTGCCCAACGTGGCGTCTAGCTTGGCGTTCCACGCTCGCGGGGCCTGTCGCAGCCCGTAGAGTGCCTTGCGCAGTCGGAGCACCCTGTGCTCTGTCCCCTTGACGGCGAAACCCGAAGGTTACCTGACGAAGACCATCTCCGCCAGCTCACCGTTGAGGAAGGCCGATTTTACGTCTAGGTGATGGACGCGCCAATCCTTCGTTGCTGCCAAAGCTAGCAGCAGTCGGATAGACTCCATGTGCGCTACCGGCACAAAGACTTCCTCGAAGTCGATGCCCTCGCGCTGGACAAAGCCTTGGGCAACGAGGCGCACCTTGTGCTTGGCAATTGTGGCAGAACCACCTAATCTAAAGCCTCCCAGGAGTACTTGTCTTCCATTAGACACTAAGTACTCAGGGGAGAACACTAAATTACGCAGTTCCGTCAGGCACCCCGAGGAAGAACCCAAAACTCCACATTTTTCCATCAGGATCACAAATAAGAGAATAAAGCTTACATTATTATTAACCATTTCTTACATCACCTTTAATACAACATCAGAGTATAATATTTATTGTTTATAACAGCGGAATCTGAACATGTTATCAGAGTTATGAACAATTTAATTTAACAGCGGAATATAAACATGTGATCAGAGTTACAGCAGAAATAAATATCTATTCATGACATGATGAAGCATTGTTATATAAATTATGACAACATATTACAAAACTTCTATTTATAAAAATATTTAGTGAGTGTTATAAATAAAGACTATGATCGCAGCATAAAGGAATCCTCTCTGAGCCCACCAGAAGGAATCCACACACAAGAGTCAGCTCTAGCATCCGCCTGTCGCCTGTAACAGGGGGAAATAAAACCCTGAATACTCAATTGTACTCAGCAAGACTTACCCGACAGGAGAAAAGAAAAGTACTCCAAGGATATATAAGGCTATCTAACTTGTGGGTTTATTGCATATGTAGGAACCATTACTAAGCGTGCGTCCTTATATTCCATTTTTATTAGCAAACAGCATTAGTTCATTGACTAACCATTCTATGTAAGCACATGTGCTACTTTCAAGCAGGTGGTAAGCAATCAGAATCATTTTACCATCTTTCATCTTCCAGTTCTTACTATGTTGCTAGACTGTAGACAAGCCGTACCGGATCACCCAGCGATTCATGAATCAATGTGCCTAGTTGGGTACCCCAAAACACACGCCCCGCTTGTACCCTAGACATAAGCAGGACCAACCCACTACCCTCCTGTCACGGGGTCCAGGTCCCCGTCCAAACTTGGACTCCAAGCCCCCGCCCCTGAGTCCCAAACTCAGTGCGGTGCAAGGACCTCCACCCAAAAACCACCCTAAAAGTCAATCCAGAAAGAGCCAAACCCATGACAAGAGAGTAACAAGTCTTCCCTGCGCCCATACCCAAATATGTGTTTAGGATAATAAGTCTGTGACCTACCTAGAACCCAATGCAACGGCCGGTCCTTAACCGACACATACAGGGAAAAAGTGTAACCGAGCTATGCCCCGTTGGCCGCAGAACACAATCTCTTACACCCACCAATACCAAAATCATATCCCTACCCGGTCTCCATTTTTCCTTTCACCGTTCTTATCATGAGTGATAATAATATAGTAACAACAATAATATATTTCCTATCTATCGCGAGTGACAGGCAATCACTCGACTTCTATCGGAGTCCTATAGCATAGCAATCTACACGATCCTGTCATACTAGTAGGACTCATAGGATAAAGATATATATATATATATATATATATATATATATGCAAGTGGGTTTCATTAAACTTCTTAAAACTTAATGCACAAATATAATTTAAAGTGCCAAAAAGTAGGGGTTATACACCGGGGCTTGCCTAGGTAAAATATAACCAAAAGTTAGCATTCCATCTCCGCGACATGATCCCTGGCACCATGTTTTCAGCTACTCCAGTTGATACCATCGATCCACAGTCGTTCCTATTATGATAGGTATGGATACAATGCATAGATGTAAATAATCAACGACAGCCAAAATTCTTAGAAATCCGATCACGCCTCATAAGCTAACAAGATAGCTTCACTAATTCCTTGGAAAAAGAAAAGAACATTGCGGCCCACTCGCCCACACGAGTGATCTGACCTCAGCGTCAACCCATGACCGCGAGCCGGCTCGGCCTCTGAGCACAACACATGACCCAAGGCGCGCGTGGCGCGCCCATGCACGACGACGGCGGTAGACCAAAGAATACGACTTCGGCCATGACCTGCGGCTGCCCAAAGCGAGAGGTGGACCGTAGCCCAACACGAGCAAGCCGGCCCACGCGTGGACAAGCGTGGCCCAACAAGCCAGCCCACGTGGCCAGGGCAAGGCGACGGCGGTACATTTACAAAGAGCCCCCTGAGTTTACCTAAAATTAACTAAGCCCCTATTTGTAAACCTAGGAGTCTAGCGTTTTTGTAAAATGAACACGATAAATAATTCTATTTGCGCTTGGGTCCCTCTTCTACCACAAAACGAGCATCGTAGGGGAGGTACTCCACCGGCCCGTCTTTGTCATGGTCGGTATTGCGGCAGGCGATGGCGGAGATGGAGCGGCACGGGGGTGAGAGGTCCACGACCGGGCTTGGCACAGCCACAGCGAGGACGATCTTGAGTCTGAAACACGGCGGCCACACGCGCCCACGGCGAGAGAGCCGGCGGACGGCCACACCGCATCGATCGGGTGGCTGCATGCAGCACGCAATGACCGACGAGGCGAGATCCTCGGCACCCAGCGACATGGCGCACCCCCGGCTAGGCCTCGCTCGTCTTAGGGACAGTAGCAGCAATGACCTAGTGAAAGGTCCTAATATGGCTAGAGGGGGGTGAATAGCCTATTTAAAATCTACAAATCAACTAGAGCAATTTGATTAGTATGACAAATAGCGTAATGCAAACTTGCTCTAGCTCTACAAGGGTTGCAAGCCACCTATCCAACAATTCTAGTTGCAATGAATACTTAGGCACACAAACTAGCTATGTAATTACTCACTAAGAGCTCTCAACCTTGCTACTCTAAAGAGCTCAACTAGATGAATGTAAATAATAAAGCAAGCTCTCAATTCTAATTACACTAAAGAGCTTGTATCAACTAGTTTGCAAGAATGTAAATGAGCGAGTAGAGTGATTATACCAACGTGTAGGGGATGAACCAATCACAAGATGAATATATAGCCAATCACCGGAGAATGACAAAGAAGAGAGACAATCGATTTTCTCCCGAGGTTCACGTGCTTGCCAACAACACGCTCGTCCCGTTGTGTCGACCAACACTTGGTGGTTCGGCGGCTAAGAGGTGTTTCACAAACCTCGTCCACACGATAGGACACCGCAAGAACCGACCCACACGTGAGGTAACTCAATGACACGAGCAATTTACTAGAGTTACCTTTAAGCACTCCGTGAGGGAAGGTACAACTCCCCTCACAATCACCGAAGGCGACCACGAACAATCACCAACTCGTGCGATCCTTCACCGCTGCTCCAACCGTCTAGGTGGTGGCAACCACCAAGAGAAACAAGCGAAATCCATGGCGCCACACGAATACCAAGTGCCTCTAGATGCAATCACTCAAGCAATGCACTTGGATTCTCTCCCAATCTCACAATGATGATGGATCAATGATGGAGATGAGTGGGAGGGCTTTGGCTAAGCTCACAAGGTTGCTATGTCAATGAAAATGTGCAAGAGTTATCCCTTGAGCCGGCCATGGGGCTATAAATAGAGCCCCCATCAAATAGAGCCGTTATACCCCTTCACTTTGGGCAAAAGCAGCGTTACGACCGGACGCTCGGTCGGTCAGGACCGACGGACGCCGGCTCTCGGCGTCCGGTCGCTTCGATGTCACCACGTGTCCAGACTCAACGGTCATCACCTCGGCCGGACCCTGCTCCTTGAACTGGCCGGACCAGCTGAAGCCCGGCGTCCGGTCGTTTCGATAAGCTCCCGAGGCGTATTTCTTCGACCGGACGCGTCCGGTCCACCTTGACCGGACGCCAGCAACCAGCGTCCGGTGCTCAACCTTCCTCTTGTGCCGCTTGAAGTCGGCAGCGACCGGGCGCAGACGATCGGCGTCCGGTGCTTACGGATTCAGCCGGTCCGGTCAGGGACCGACGCCAGCATCATTTCGACCAACTCCATTTCAACTCTAACTTCTTCACCCTTGCTCAAATGTGCCAACCACCAAGAATTTTGCATCCGGCGCAATAGAAAATAGACATTTCATTTTTCCAAAAGCGCCGAATGTGTTAGCATATTTTCACAAATATTTTTACAGATATTTTATCACTAAAATGTGTTAGCACTCCACCCTGCAAACACCTTGTGCACATGTGTTAGCATATTTTCACAAATATTTTCAAGGGTGTTAGCACTCCACTAGATCCTAAATGCATATGCAATGAGTTAGAGCATCTAGTGGCACTTTGATAACCGCATTTCGATACGAGTTACACTCCTCTTAATAGTACGGCTATCTATCCTAAATGTGATCACACTCACTAAGTGTCTTGATCACTAAAACAAAATGGCTCCTATATTTTATACCTTTGCCTTGAGCCTTTTGTTTTTCTCTTTCTTCTTTTCCAAGTTCAAGCATTTGATCATCACCATGCTATCACCATTGTCATGATCTTCGTCATTGCTTCAACACTTGGAGTAGTGCTACCTATCTCATAAACATCTTGATAGACTAGGTTAGCACTTAGGGTTTCATCAATTAACCAAAACCAAACTAGAGCTTTCAATCTCCCCCTTTTTGGTAATTGATGACAACCCTTATACAAAGATATGAATTAAAGTTCATTTGAATCCATGTTGCTTGCCCAAGCTTATTTACCATGTGTAAAGGGTATAGACAAGTTTCATGAATTCTAAATGGTAGCAATTGCTCCCCCTACATATGTGCTAAGAGTTTGGATTGTAGCTTGCACATATGCTTAGATAGGAAATATAGGAGTCAATTTTTACCAAATGATGCTAAGGTATAAGAGATGGACCTTTGAAGCGTGATACTAATCGGAGTGCACCAATATACCATCCTTAGCACCATTAGTAACTAGACATACACAAAAACTAGAATACCCCATGAGATCAACATTAAAACCAAGGGTCTAGTTTTCATAATGTGAGCATGAGTCTAGTTACTTTTAGCCTATGCATGCTAGTTTTTTTATTTCATCATTCAAACCTATAACTAGCATACACCACACAAGCATGAATGTTGAAACTTGGAATTTGTACCATGCGAGCAAAACATATGAAATGTTCATTCAAATGCATCATACAAGTTTATGAGCTTGCTCCCCCTACTTGTGTGCTCAAAATTTTAATTGGTCCCTTTCCTTTAGCATATCTCTCCCCTTATGTCCAATGCTCCCCTATCACTCATATCTTTGTTTCTCTCCCCCTTTGTCAACAATTAGCACAAAAGGTGAGCTTAAATTATGGATAGGTTGGGGTGAAACCATGTGAAATAAAGATCATTTTCTCAATTTTGGTTCAATCTAGATTACTTGCAAAAGATATGTAACTCGGTTTGATCCAAGGACAAGCTTCTTCACACCTCCAAATAAGGGTTATCTTGTACCATGTTGAGTTAAACATTTATAGCTCATTTTCTAAATCAAACACTAGGTTTACAAGCCCACAAACATGTCATATGCTACCACTAGTCATCATTTCAAACATACAAGCAATAGTGGTACCATATAAGCATCAAATTCATTTGATTTTCATGAATGAGCCTAGGACATGATAGGAATGACAAGATGCTCTAAACAAGTCCTTAGTGATGAATGAATGACATGTCAATCAACTTTACCTTGCTTTGCTCGAAGGAGAGGCATGTCATATAGTGGGGGTGCATCAACACATATTGGAGAAGTCAAGTATGTTCAATTCATTCCTTAGCTTGCAAAACCTCTTCTCATCAAGTGGCTTGGTGAATATGTCGGCAAGTTGATCTTGATTGCTCACACTCTCTATGCAAATGTCCCTTTTTGTTGGTGATCTCTTATGAAATGATGGCGGACATCAATATGCTTTGTTCTTGAGTGTTGAACCGGGTTGTTGGTGAGCTTGACGGCACTTTCATTGTCACATAGCAATGGCACTTGCTTGAACTTGATTTCAAAGTCACTCAAAGTGGCCTTCATCCAAAGTAATTGTGCACAACAACTACTGGCCGAAATGTACTCCGCTTGGTGGTTGAAAGTGCTACACTATTTTGCTTCTTTGATGACCAAGATACAAGTGATCTTCCCAATAGTTGACATGTGCCCGATGTGCTCTTTCTCTCAACTTTGCATCCCGCATAATCGGAATCCGAATATCCAATCAACTCAAATTTTGCTCCTTTGGGATACCATAATCCAACATGTTGTGTATGCTTCAAGTACCTCAATATTCTCTTTGTTGCCTTCAAATGACTTTCCCTTGGTGAGGCTTGAAATCTAGCACACATGCATACACTAAACATCACATCCGGTCTTGATGCGGTCACATAGAGTAGACTTCCAATCATAGACCGATACATCTTTTGATCCACCATGTTGCCACTAGCATCACTATCCAAGCTTCCACTTGTCCACATTGGTGTACTAATAGCTTTACTCTCATCCATTTCAAACTTCTTGAGCATGTCCTTGATATACTTGCCTTGACTCACAAATGTGCCATTCTCCATTTGCTTGATTTGAAGACCAAGGAAGTAACTAAGTTCTCCAATCATAGACATCTCAAACTCACTTGCCATCATCTTGCCAAACTCCTCACAAAATTCTTGATTTGTTGATCCAAAGATGATATCATCAACATAGATTTGCATTACAAACAAGTCATTTCCAAGCCTTTTGGTGAAGAGAGTGGTGTCAACCTTTCCCATCTTGAATCCCTTAGAGAGTAGGAAATCCCTCAATCTCTCATACCATGCTCTAGGTGCTTGTTTCAATCCATACAAAGCCTTTCTCAACTTGAACACATGGTTGGGTTTCTTTTTATCTTCAAAACCGGGAGGTTGCTCAACATACACAAGCTCATTGATGTACCCATTGAGAAATGCACTCTTCACATCCATTTGATATAGCTTGATGTTGTGGGCACAAGCATAGGCTAACAAGATCCTAATTGCTTCCAATCTTGCAACTGGGCATATGTTTCTCCGAAGTCAAGACCTTCAACTTGAGTGTAACCTTGAGCCACTAATCTTGCTTTGTTTCTTATTACTATCCCATCTTGATCTTGCTTGTTCCGAAAGACCCACTTTGTTCCAATCACATTATGATTCTTAGGCCTCTCAACTAACTCCCATACTTGGTTTCTTGTGAAGTTGTTTAGCTCTTCATGCATAGCATTGACCCAATCAACATCATTCAAAGCTTCATCTATCTTCTTAAGCTCAATGGATGACACAAATGAGAAGTGCTCACAAAATGATGCCAATCTTGATCTAGTTTGCACACCTCTTGAAATATCACCAATGATAGTGTCCAATGGATGATCTCTTGCAACATTGGTTGGTTGAAGCACTTGCACTTGATTTCTAGCATTTGGTTGAGATGATGAACTAGACACTTGTTGATCTTGCACATTGTCATCACTAGTATTTGCTTGACTTTGATCATGAGAACCACTAGCTTGCACATTTGAGTTAGAGAGCACTTGATTCTTGTTATCTTCAACATCAATCACCTCTCTAGGCCTTATATCACCAATGTCCATGTGCTTCATTGCATTGATCAATGGAGTGCCTTTCACATCATCTAGATTCTCATCTTCCTCTTGGGAACCATTTGTTTCATCAAATTCCACATCATGAACCTCCTCAAGAGTACCACTAGCCAAATTCCAAACTCTATAAGCCTTGCTAGTAGTGGAGTAACCAAGCAAGAACCCTTCATCACATTTCTTTTCAAACTTGCTCAATCTAGTGCCTTTCTTCAATATATAGCATTTACATCCAAAAACCCGAAAGTATGCTATGTTGGGTTTTCTTCCATTTAATAGCTCATAGGGTGTCTTCTCCATCATGGGGTGACAATAGAGTCGGTTGCTATAATAGCAAGCCGTGTTGATTGCTTCGACCCCAAAATGAATGACTCACATTGTACTCACTCAACATTGATCTTGCCATATCAATCAAGGTTCTATTCTTTCTTTCAACTAGCCCATTTGATTGAGGAGTATACTTGGCGAGAATTGATGTCTAATTACAAATTCATCACACAACTCATCAATTCTAGTGTTCTTGAATTCACTACCATTGTCACTTCTAACTTTCTTTATGGTTGTTTCAAACTCATTGTGAATGCCCTTGACAAATGATTTGAATATTGCGAACACATCACTCTTGTCACCAAGAAAGAACACCCAAGTGTATCTAGTGAAATCATCCACAATCACAAATCCATATTTGTTTCCACCAATGCTAGTGTATGTGGTTGGTCCAAACAAGTCTATGTGCATCAACTCAAATGCCTTAGATGTGCTCATCATGCTCTTCTTAGGATGTGTGTTACCAACTTGTTTTCCGGCTTGACATGCACTACATAGCTTATCCTTTTCAAATGTGACATCTTTCAAGCCTCTAACTAAGTCATGCTTAATCAACTTGTTCAATTGTTTCATTCCAACATGACCAAGCCTTCTATGCCATAACCAACCCATGCTAGACTTAGTGATCAAACATGTTGACAATTTAGCCTCACTAGCATTGAAATCAACTAAGTATAGATTCTCATATCTAAATCCTTTGAATATCAAGTTAGAGCCATCTACACTTATGATCTCTACATCATCCACACCAAATATGCACTTGAAACCAAGATCACACAATTGAGCTACCGACAATAAGTTGAAGTTCAAGCTTTCTACTAGTAGCACATTGGAAATGCTCAAGTCATTGGATATTGCAATCTTACCAAGTCCCTTGACTTTGCCTTTGCCATTGTCACCAAATGTGATACTATCAATCCCATTGTTCTTGCTTTCATTGATTGAATTGAACATTCTTGGATCACCGGTCATGTGTTGTGTGCACCCACTATCAAGCACCCAATGCCTTCCTCCGGCTTTATAATTTACCTACAAAAGAAGATCAATTCTTTTTAGGTACCCAAACTTGCTTGGGTCCTTGTAGGTTAGTCACCAAAGTCTTTGGTACCCAAATGGCCTTCTTCTTTGGGCCCTGAATCGGTGTACCAATAAACTTAGCCGTCACACCATTGGCACCCTTATAAAGCATGTAACAAGAATCAAATTTGATTGAGGATACATTAGGTAGCTTGTTCTTGTTAGTCTTGCAATTTTGCTCTATATGCCCAACTTGCTTGCATCTATTGCAAAACCGACCATTGCCCTTCACAAAGCTAGCTTTGGGAGTGACAAAACCGCCTTGCCTTTCTTGGGGGTATAGCCTAATCCCTCTTTGTTGAGAGAAAACCTTTGGCTACCCAAGCACTTTAGCAAGCGGGCATCTCCACCATAGGCATTGCCTAAGGCACGAGTGAGCTCATTCACCTCCTTCTTGAGGGTTTCATTTTCCACCATTAGTGATGTATCATTCATAGGTGGAGTGGTAATGGTTGTGCTACAAGAGGGGTTAGTGGGAGCAATAGCAATAGGCTTATAAGTAGATTCATTAATAAGATCACATGTTAGTCCCACATCACATGTAACTATCACTTGCTCCTCCTTGGCTTCCTCCTTCTTGATTTGCTCAATGAGAGAGGAGTGAGCCTTTTCAAGCTTAGAGTGAGCTTTGCCAAGCTTCTCATGGGCATCCACTAGCCCCTCATGAGTGGCATTGAGCTCATCAAAGGATTGCTCAAGAAATTTGACTCTCTTGTTCAATTCCTTGCACTCCTTTCTCTTCATCTCAAAGCAAGTATGCACTTGCTCACACATGTCCATGAGCTCCTCCTTGGAGTATTCCTCCTCCTCATCATCACTCCTACAAGCATCACTTTCATACTCATCATCATCACTCACATCATATTTTACCTTGGTAGGTTTTGCCATGAGGCACGTTGATGGAGTGTCGAAGATGGAGGGCTTGTCGTTGATGGCGATGCTTGCTAGTGCTTTCTTGATTGATTTATTGCCATCATCACTAGAGTCATCACTATCCGATGAGCCATCACTATCCCAAGTGACCACATAGCCTCCACCCTTCTTCTTCTTTTGAAAGGTCATTCTCTTCTCCCTCTTCTCCTTCTTTTCTTTCTTGTCCTTCTTGTGTTTGTTCTTCTCATCTTCATCATTATCACTATTGTAAGGACAATTGGCTACCACATGATCGGGACTCTTGCAATTATAGCATCTTCTCACATATTCTTTGCTCTTGGTATGATCTCTTCTTTTTCTTGCACCATAGCCTTTCTTCTTCATGAACTTGCCCATCTTGCGCACAAAGAGAGCCATAGCTTCATCATCAATATCACTAAGATCCTCATCATCACTTGACTCTTTCTTTGACTTGCCCTTGTTCTTGTATGATGATGAGCTAGCCTTGAATGCTACACTCTTCTTCTTCTTGTCCTCATCTTCCTTCTTGTCCTCCTTGTCATCCCCCTCCCTTTCCACACGGTATGTCTCTTGTGTCATGACTTCACCTAGTACTTGGTTGGGGGTGATCTCCTTCAATCCTCCTCTTATGATTAGCATTCTCAACATTTCAAACCTTTGAGGTAGACTCATCAAGAACCGATGAGAGACATCATCATTCTTGATCTTTTCTCCCAAAGCCTTCAAATCATTGACAATGACTTGCAAGCGATGGAACATCTCCGGTATGCTCTCATCATCTTTCATCTTGAAACTTGTCAACTTGTCCTTGAGGATGTACAACTTGGCACTCTTCACCGCCGGTGTGCCCTCATAGGTTTCCTCCAATCTCCTCCACACTTCATTTGCTCTTTCACAATCCTTGATTTGCTCAAACACCTTTGGATCAAGGGCATTGTATAGGGTGTTGAGAGCCATTGTATTGCATTGCTTGTTAGACTTATCTTGGTTGGTGGGATTGTCGGGATTAATGATAGCATAATCATTCTCGGTTACATCCCATACTTGATCATTGATTGAACCAAGATACACACTTATCTTTCTCTTCCAATAATCATAGCTTGTGCCATCAAAGAATGGTGGTTTGCCCCCCACATGGTTGAACACAACTTGAGCCATAATTTGACACCGAGGTTGTTAAGCCTTCAATCAAACGGTGACCACGGCTCGATACCACTTGAAAGGTCCTAATATGGCTAGAGGGGGTGAATAGCCTATTTAAAATCTACAAATCAACTAGAGCAATTTGATTAGTATGACAAATAGCGTAATGCAAACTTGCTCTAGCTCTACAAGGGTTGCAAGCCACCTATCCAACAATTCTAGTTGCAATGAATACTTAGGCACACAAACTAGCTATGTAATTACTCACTAAGAGCTCTCAACCTTGCTACTCTAAAGAGCTCAACTAGATGAATGTAAATAATAAAGCAAGCTCTCAATTCTAATTACACTAAAGAGCTTGTATCAACTAGTTTGCAAGAATGTAAATGAGCGAGTAGAGTGATTATACCAACGTGTAGGGGATGAACCAATCACAAGATGAATATATAGCCAATCACCGGAGAATGACAAAGAAGAGAGACAATCGATTTTCTCCCGAGGTTCACGTGTGCTTGCCAACACGCTTCGTCCCCTTGTTGTGTCGACCAACACTTGGTGGTTCGGCGCTAAGAGGTGTTTCACAAACCTCGTCCACACGATAGGACACCGCAAGAACCGACCCACACGTGAGGTAACTCAATGACACGAGCAATTTACTAGAGTTACCTTTCGGCACTCCGGGGAAAGGTACAACTCCCCTCACAATCACCGAAGCGGCCCACGAACAATCACCAACTCGTGCCGATCCTTCACCGCTGCTCCAACTGGTCTAGGTGGTGGCAACCACCAAGAGAAACAAGCGAAATCCATGACGCAACACGAATACCAAGTGCCACTAGATGCAATCACTCAAGCAATGCACTTGGATTCTCTCCCAATCTCACAATGATGATGGATCAATGATGGAGATGAGTGGGAGGGCTTTGGCTAAGCTCACAAGGTTGCTATGTCAATGAAAATGTGCAAGAGTTATCCCTTGAGCGGCCATGGGGCTATAAATAGAGCCCCCATCAAATAGAGCCGTTATACCCCTTCACTTTGGGCAAAAGCGCGTTACGACCGGACGCTCGGTCGGGACCGACCGAACCAGCTGGCTCTCGGCGTCCGGTCGCTCGATGTCAACCGCGTGTCCAGACTCAGCGGTCATCGGCCTCGGCCGGACGCTGCTCCTTGAATCGACGGACGGACCTTTGAGCCCCAGCGTCCGGTCGTTTCAATAAGCTCCCGGCGTATTTCTTCGACCGGACGCGTCCGGTCCACCTTGACCGGACGCGAACCAGCGTCCGGTGCTCAACCTTCTCCTCTTCAGGTTGGCCGAAGTCAGCCGCGACCGGACCTTGCAGCGATCGGCGTCCGGTGCTTACGGATTCAGCGTCCGGTCCACAGGACCGGCGCCAAACATCATTTCGACCAACTCCATTTCAACTCTAACTTCTTCACCCTTGCTCAAATGTGCCAACCACCAAGAATTTTGCATCCGGCGCAATAGAAAATAGACATTTCATTTTTCCAAAGCGCGAATCCCGCTCACAAGCTCGGCGGGAGGAGAGAGGGGACCCAAACCCATCTCAACCACCGCAAACACCTTGTGCACATGTGTTAGCATATTTTCACAAATATTTTCAAGGGTGTTAGCACTCCACTAGATCCTAAATGCATATGCAATGAGTTAGAGCATCTAGTGGCACTTTGATAACCGCATTTCGATACGAGTTACACTCCTCTTAATAGTACGGCTATCTATCCTAAATGTGATCACACTCACTAAGTGTCTTGATCACTAAAACAAAATGGCTCCTATATTTTATACCTTTGCCTTGAGCCTTTTGTTTTTCTCTTTCTTCTTTTCCAAGTTCAAGCATTTGATCATCACCATGCTATCACCATTGTCATGATCTTCGTCATTGCTTCAACACTTGGAGTAGTGCTACCTATCTCATAAACATCTTGATAGACTAGGTTAGCACTTAGGGTTTCATCAATTAACCAAAACCAAACTAGAGCTTTCACCTAGCCGCATGCGCGTGGCGCGGCAACCACGGAGACGCGACGCGGGACTTGGGCGCGCCTACGCGTGCGATGACCGTCGATGGGAGCGGTCACAGGCGCCAGCAGGAGGTCGCCCGGAGCAGCGGGTTCCACGCGGGGCCGAGGAGCGCGGGCGCGCTCGCACGTGGTGGCCGGGCGACGACGGGCAGGAGGCGCGGCGTGGCGGCGCGTGACCCCAGCAGTTGCTCGGCAGAGAGAGGGGGAGCGGACAGAGGCAAGGAAGAGCAGGCGCGCGCGAGAGAGAGCGAGGAGTCGTGTGCTGCTCGCCATCATCTACATAAGCGCGACGAGGGGGGGACAGGGCGGGATGGTGTAGCGTGGTCGGCAGTGGCGTGCCTGCGCGCACACAGGGAAGTGAGAGGACACGGCGTGGGCAGGGGCAGAACCACGTGCTCCCCTTACTGACACCCCTGCGCAGTGGGCCAGTTCAAGATGCGGGCAGCGTGAAAAGCGACAACGGCCTGACCGGAGCTAAGCGAGACCATGGCGAGGGGACGAAGGCGTGGAGTGCTCTGCTAATTAAGGCGAGGCCGAGTACATGCGAGGAAACGACGTGGCCCCATCGTTCCTCAAACTAGTGCATAGACGGGATGACTCGAACTTGGCGGGACGCGAAGGCAGCCAGCTCCTCCGTGGTTATGCGGTCATGCGATGAGAGGAGCACCACGTCAGCCAGACGGCCGGTAGGCAGTGCACACGGCGACCGCAGGCCGAGCCGTTCGATGGTGAGTAGTGATGCGCACGAATTTAAAAGAGACCCAAAAAACCGCGGATTAGCTCGTCCAGTTCCAACCAACATGCACTACCCTAGCGTTGACACTACCATATCCCCACGAAGCAACCCAAACGACCAGAAGATGACCAGCGAGAAGGAAAGAGAGGCGCCAAGATAGACTGGTCGCGCAGAACGTCGGTTCACGGACAGAGCGCCACTATCATGGTTAACATGTTCAAAGTGTAATTGGGAAATTTTACGAGAGCATCGTGACTCCCAAACCAACCACAACCTACACCGTGTTCAAGTACACATCTCGATGCAACCAGTCGTGCAAAAACATAGATATATTGCCTAACCAGTTTGTTGGAATTTAAATGTCAAAATGGCATTGTCTACAATGCTTTTCCAACTTAGAGAGAATAATAACTTAGCTAAAACTAACAACCTTTAGCGCCTTTGCCGAAATTTTTAATATGCCTAAACCTAATTAATTCCAACCACTACGCAATTTCATATACTAGTCCATATGTCATACTGACTCGTAAAAACCAAAACATCTGGAACTAATTAACCCGTTGTTCAATATAATTCGAAAAAATGACACTTTTAAACATAAGTTAAATCTTAAAATCTGAGAAAATCGTTTGGTAAATCCTCTTAGGTCTAAATCTTGGTGCTAAGCAAGCTCGCAACACCAGAGGTGTTACAACAATGGCGTCGCGCTCGTCCCGCTTGACCTTGTACACCCACTTCAGACCGATCGGATAGCATCCTGGAGGTGGATCGACGAGCTCCCAAGTCTCGTTTTCCTCGATCGCCTTCATCTCCTCCAGCATCGCCCGTCGCCAATTTGCATCACGCTCGGTCAGTGCGAACGTGGGTTGTTCCTCTGCACTGACGAGAAGCAGCTCTAGGTCATTGAGCAGCCAACCCGACAGGCCTGAGGACCCTGTGCCGCCGATGATGTCGTCTAGCCGGTGGAACCGCACCTCCTCACCATTGTGGAAGGCATCCACGTACTCAATGATGTCGCTTGGAGGTGAGGCGAACTTGATCGGCGTCAATGGAGTCCCCTGTTCCACCAAAGTGGTCGGCACAGCACCTGGAGTGCTCGGCACCCTGGCTGTAGTGCTCAGCACTACTCCTGGGCCGCTCGTCACCACTCCTGGAGTGGTCGGCACCACTGCAGGAGTGCTCGGCACCAGTCTTAGAGTGGTCGGCACCACTACAAGACTTCTCGGCTTCGCTACAGGAGCGTTCGGCACCCGTCCTAGAGTGGTCGGCACCACTGCAGGACCGCTCGGCACCACTCCTGAAGTGCTCGGCACCGCCGTAGGAGTGCTCGGCTCTGTTGCTAGAGTGGTCGGCACCACCTCTCCAGCGTCTCCACCACCGTGGATGACCAAGTGCTCGACGACGAAGGTGCTGGTGAAGCCGCCAGCTTCCCCCGTGCCCGGACTGTTCCAATCCTAGGCCGCCTTCTCGTCGAACACGACATCGCGCGAGACAACCACCTTGTCTCTGCGTGAGTCGTAGAGCCGTTACGCCTTGGTACCTTCCGCGTAGCCTAGGAGCACCATCGGTGTGCTCCTGTCCTCCAGTTTGGTGAGGACCGGCTTTGTCTTCCTGACGTGGTCGATGCAGCCAATGTCCGAAGGAAGGACACGCTCGGCTTGCACCCATACCAAGCTTCGAACGACGTCTTGCCCTTTAGGGCCTTGGTGGGCACGCGGTTGAGGATGAACACTGTCGTGGTCACCGACTCACCCTAGAACCTTGTCGGCATGCTCTTGGCCTTCATCATGGATCGAGCCATGCCGACCACTGTCTGGTTCCGCCGCTCTACCACGCCATTCTGCTGTGGCGAGTATGGCGCGGTGTGGTGTCGCAACACACCCTGATCCGCGTAGTACGCAGCGAACTCCACCGAAGTGAATTCATCGCTGCGATCAGTCCGTAGCACGCGCAGCTTCTTGCCGCTCTTCTCCTCCGCGCGTGCCTTGAACTTCTTAATCGCCTTCATCGCCTCGTCCTTGCTCGTCAGGAGTTGTAGCCACATGTAGCGACTGCAATCATCCACGAGCAGGAGGTAGTACCGCCATCCACCGTTTGTGGCTGGCATGATTGGCCCGTAGAGATCGCCGTGGACGAGCTCGAGAGCGTCCGCCGCGCGATATTTGGTCGCCTTTGGGAACGTTAGCCTCCTCTGCTTCTCGGCCAGGCAGCTGTCACACAGCTCACCTGCGTGGTTGATGTGGGGCGGCCCTCAGACCATCTTCTCCAGCCAACCGAGCGCGTTGAAGCTGAGATGGCTGAACCGGACATGCCATAGCCACGGCTCCTCGGTGTACCATGCTGCCAGGCACACCGGCTGCTCCACCTTCAAGTTGAGCAGGTACAACCGGTTATTTGAGCGTTTTACCTTCACGAGAAGACGTCGCTCCCGATCCTGAATCTTTAGGATCCCGCTCTCGATGAGTACCTCGCATCCGCGCTCGTCCAGCTGCCCACTCCTCCTCTGTCAAAAGCAGCTTGCCGCTGTCCGTCGTTGCTGTGGCCTGCTCCATGCGCTCATCCACCGCGCCGCAGACGGCCTGTCATGTCCTCAATGGTTAGGGTGGACAGGTCCAGCATCGTCTCTATGGAGAGAGCGATCTGGATGTACTTCACCAGTATAGAGTGGATGTACTTGGAGACCGCCTCCTCTTTGTCGATGGTGACGCCGTGGCTCCTCAGCTTGCTGATGAGCGACTGTAGGCGGAGGGAGAAGTCCACCGATTCACCATCCTCGAACTTGAGGTTGGCATACTCCTGCTTCAGCAGCTGGACCGTCGCCTTCTTTGCGCGGTCGAAACTGACGCGCATCGCTGCAATGGCCTCCCACGCCTCCTTAGCAGAGTTCTTCACCCCCAATGGCTCCCTGTACTCCGCTGGCACAGCAACGAGGATAGCCTCCAACGCTGACATGTCGTCTTCTTCGTTGTCGGTGCCCTTGTCAATAGCATTCTAGAGCCGTCGGACTCTGAGCTTGACCTTCATGGTCACCGTCCACTCGCCATAATTGGTGCGAGTCAGCGTCGACCAACTAGTGCCGCTGACCTCCCGCAACGTGCGCACGACGACCTCCTGTCGTGGCTGGGCAGTCACAGCAGCGCCGCTGTTGTCGTCCATCACCAAACCGTCATTCATCGTCAGCGGTTAGTCCGGCGACGGTGCTTGTACGGCTCCGATACCACTTGTTGGCCCCCTGATCTCTGGCAAGGGTGAGCCGACCGCTCACCAGTGTTGCCGACCACACACCATGGCTAGAGGTAGAAGTAGAAGAAGGGAGGAAGAACAGAGCGCACACACACAACACAAACACCAGCTTTGGCTGGAGCTCTGCAAAGGAGATGGCAAAACTGAACTCGCTCTCTTTACTGAGCTGCAGTAGAAAACTATATATACAACTCTACACATCTAATCCTAGTACACAGACATGTCAGGCTGACATGCTGCTATAGTGACTATATGTGACAGCAGGGCTGACTTTGACGCCTACCCCTGCTGTGGCTACAGTGCAGCTGGGGAGAGCACGGGAGTCTTTCGACGCCTGTCCCTGCCGCACGTTCATAGAGAGGAAGAGCAGATTACTCAACATCTTATAGCGTTTTCGCTTGTTCTTTTCCTTTCCTTGGAGCGCGTTCTTCCTTTCTACCAAGCCAACTAAGAAGAAGAGAAGGGCCGTTTGCTCTAGCGACACGGCAGCCGTTTCCGATGTTTTAACGTGGAAGCATTTGGCATGCAAGCTGTCGCATGCATTAAGCGGCAAATTTAGCAGGTTAGCTAGAGTTTGATTAGTAGTAGTAATCCGATATGCTGGTTTATTTGTTCGTTTGTTTGCTAAGATTACAAGGGCTGGTGATGTGCTGCTAGCTGTAGTGTAGCCTGCCGTCTCGCCTCATTTGTACATTGTAAAACAACTATTACTCTCCATTGACTGACTGAATGGATGAGTATAAACGTATTGGACCAACATGCTGAGTATGAGTTTAATTTATCACAGATAGCCGAGAAAATCGAAATTTCAGTTCTATTAGTGCAGAGGTGGAAGAAAGGGTTTATCAGTTTTTTGCACACGCAAGACAAACAGCGTATTGTCTGGTGACATGTACTCTATTCGTTCCAAATTATAAAATATTTTGGTTTTTTTAGATACATAGTATTTACTATGCATTTAGATATACACACTATCTTTAAATACATAGTAAAACAATGTATCTACAAAAATCAAAATGTTTAATAATTTAAAACTGAGTAGTAGTACGTAAAGATGGCAGTATATCGTCAAGTGTGGCATTGTGTGAAAACATGCATCATATTGTCCAAGTGTTAAGATGGACTCCGATGGAGCACCGAGCTATTGCTCCAATGGCTAGTAGCCACTAGACTGTACGGCGTTGACCTTTTTGCCTAGCATCGAATCATCTGTTGCTCCTAGGATTTTTTTTTTAATATAACATCTCGTCAGGGTGAATGGGCTATATATGTGGGTTCTGACTCACTTGGCTGATGTGGTTGGAGTGCACCAAGATTGCTACAAGCTAGAGCAAATGATCCTACACTCCATCTACCCGCTCAAGTGTGCATTGATCACATCTAAGACATATGATAGACCTAATTTTTCATCTTTACAATGGTTAGGCCTTAGAATTTGAGACCTTAAGTGATTGAATCGGTATACTTGAGCACTAAGTCTTAGTGACTTTCCGACAAACGCAGTGCCAACCTTCTGGTGTACGCCAACCCTATTAGCTTGGTATGGAGCGACGATGGCTTTAAGTACGGGGGACGAGGAGACCCCCTCCTTATTGGAGAAGATCCGTAGTGGGCGACAACAAGATGACCGGGAGAGTTGGGCGATAGTGGTGAGCTTTAGTGGCTTGTGGCACTTGACTTGATTGCACAAACCTTTGTGGCGAGCTCAACACCATGACCGAGGGAAGGCTTCGTGATGAGGAGTATACCTTGGTGGAGTTCAACGTGGACAAGAAATTGCAATTTGGCAACTGATACCACTAGAAAAATTGCCTCGTCTCTGAGAGTTTTCTCTTTTGATTTGCTCTTTACTTGTTGCTTGATCTGTGTGGCATTTTGCTTTCCTAGACTAGTATAGACTAGCTAGTAGGATTGGATTTAGGTTGTGAAATTCTTTATGAGTTGGGTAGGTAGGGCACATTGGGAAAAAAAACCTAAGGTGCATACCATGTTTGTTAAGTTTATGGTTTTTATAGTGTATTTTAAGAAAGCCCTACGTTTAAATATTTAGAGACCCCATTCATCCCTCTCCCTCTTTGATCTTTTGGTTGTATTCAGATGTTCGTGGTCTCTTTTGAACTGGTATCAGGGTTAGAGCTCATACCTTTCACAAGGCCAATTCAATTCCATTAGCAAATTTGTGAGGATTGATATGGAAGCTCCATTGGTGGCCTAAATTAGTATTGTGTAAAAATGCCAAGGCCCATGCACTTTGAGTAGGTGTATTGTAGTTGCAATGGTTAGTTAATTAACCCAAAATGTTGATTATATTTGGACTTTGTGTTATGACAAAGCCCAGCATTCCATCCAAAGGTATGCTTCAAATTGAAAACAAGGCTTTTCACTTTTGATGAGAAAATATATTGGATTGTCCACTCCATAGGGTCACATGAAGAATGATAAAATAGTGTTTTGTTTAGGGAATAGGATAGGGACGAAGTAGGATATTCGATTTTATTCTAGTGTTTGGTGGGGCACTCAGGGTCGGAACGATCCCATCAGGGAATATTCCACCTAGATCTAGACACCTGTCGTGGGGGCAAGCGTGGCGGGAGGAAGAATGAATGTGGGCGTTCGTCTTTGTTTTTCTTTTATTGAAGGAAGAAGCACGTGCGACGAATCTGTTAGGAAAGTTCATCCCAGATTTAATGTCCTCAAACCAAACACAAATCAGTGATGGATCTGTCTCCTAAACCAAACACTGGGATGGGACGATTCTATTCATACCTTTCTTCAAATCAAACACAACCTGAGTTCCTATCAATTAGAGCATGTTTCGATAAAAGATTAGCTGATTCGAGTGACAAGTACTCATCAATGACACTAAAGAAAGTTTTGGTCAAATCAGTTTCACAGAACCTTGCTACATATACAATGGGTGTCTTTAGGCTTTCTAAAGGCCTCTGTTATGATCTTATAGAAATGATTAGACATTATTGATGGGTGGAGAAGAGGGGGAAAAGAATACTCATTGGGTCTCTTGGAATTGGAATAATTTGCTGCAGCCAAAATGTAGAGGTGGAATGAGATTTAAGGACTTTCGGCTTTTTAACCACGCTATGTTGGCACGGCAGGTTTGGCGACTTTTAATCTTTCCAAATAGCCTCTATTATGGACCTCTAAAAGCTTCAATGGGAAATTGCTTGACACAATTTTCACAGGGATGCATCCAATACACGGTGTGCAATTGAACATAGTATTGAATCATTGAAGAAAGGTATAATTTGGCTTATCGGGAATGACAAAAACAGTCAGTCTTTGGCGTGATAATAGGATACCGAGGGATTTTTATTTGAGACCAATCACAAAAAGAAGATGATCAAGCGCGGGAGGATCCAGAGTAGTTCCCCCATCGTGGATTGTCCATATATGATTGCATCTATATTTGTATTTGTATTTGTATTTATTTCTACTCATTTTTTATCTCTCCTTTCTACTTTAGAGGTCTATAAATACAAAAGGACGAGTAAGAGCATTGCATTGCTAGGTACATACTCCGAGGAAGAGCATTCTGCAAGAATCTTATTTTTTGGTGTAACTATAACCATCGTAATTCTGACACGTGGAGAGGAAGAGCGATCCTAATATATTAGGATATGTTTGTCTGTTCAAGGTTAACGGAGAGCAAAATTGGCAGCACATGAATTGGCACAACACGATAATGTAATTAAATGCGCTTTAATTTCATCTCGGATACTACTTGTAATCCAGCATGTTGTGCTTAACTGCTTATATGGATTGTAATGTTGCCTAATTATGCTCTTCATAAACCATCTTTTTACTTGCAAGAAACATAAAAGGTTACCCTTTACGTCACAAATTAATAGCTCAGTCTTTAACCTCATCCCTCATTTAGCATTAGCATCTGGGATATGTATGTATACAGCTTGAACTACACCTAGTAGCTAGCAAGTTACTCCTAATTACCCATTTTTATTATATTGGATCCTCACAATCGACAACTCATGCGATCTAATTTATCATAATCTCATCTCTCTCAGCTCGCCTTGCAGCGTTAGCTATAAAAGATGACACACATTTGATCAACTGCAGCCGCTGGTAGCAGTATTCATTGGCAAGGCGAGCTACGTTGTTCCTCCGGTTAACTGACCGGCCGGAAAGTCGGCGACGTGCACAGCAGGTACGCAGCAGCTAGCTAGCAATGGCGCCTCCACGCCGGCCGAGCATGGGGCGGCAGAAGATCGAGATCCGGCGCATAGAGAGCGACGAGGCGCGGCAGGTGTGCTTCTCCAAGCGCCGCGCGGGGCTGTTCAAGAAGGCCAGCGAGCTCTCCATCCTCTGCGGCGCCGACGTGGCCGCCGTCGTCTTCTCCCCCGCCGGCAAGGCCTTCTCCTTCGGCCACCCATCGGTGGAGTCCGTCGTCGAGCGCTTCCTCGCCTCCTCCTCCTCCCCCTCGCCTGCAGGTGCCGGTGCCGGTGCCGGCCACTCCTCTGCCGGCGGCGGCGAGGACCGCACGGTGTCGGAGCTGAACCGCCAGCACGGCGAGCTGCGCGCGCAGCTGGACGCGGAGAAGACGAGGCAGGAGCTCGCGGACGAGGCGATCCGGAAGGAGCGCGAGGCGAGGAGCCCCGCCATGGCGTGGATCGACGCGGACCTGGGCGCCATGGGCCACGACGACCTGGTCGCGTTCTGGGCCGCGCTGGCCGGCGTGCAGGCCGCCGTGGCGGCCAGCGCCGACCAGCTGCTGCGTGACGCGCTGCTCGTTGGGCGCAGGGGCCGGCACCAGCAGCCCGCCCAGCTTGCCGGTGATGGTGTGGCCTTTGACGTCGGCGCGTTTGGCATTGGCGTGCAGGTGCAGCCGCCTCCAGGATTCGCCGGCGTCGACCTGCAGGGGTTCGGAGGACAGGCTGCTGCCATCCTCGGCGCCGCCGGTCCCTCATGAGGTGATCGACGAATGCATGTGTGCACAGTTCACTCAAGTTGTTTGGAGATAACATCGCAAATTTGCAACACTGTTTTCATTAATTTGTTGTATGCTTCTCTCCTATTATATGATGCTATTGCTCGTGATGCAGTGTTCGTTCTCACGTTGCTTTGGAGCACCATTCTCGCTCATTGACACTTAGGTTATCTGACAATAACTCATAGTAATCAGGAAAAAACTTATAATAATCCGCTTCATAATCTAGTTTGTTTGGATCACAATTAGATGTAGTGGATCCAAACAGAACCTAAAATGTTTAAAAATCATCCACACTTTTAAGCAAATTCGATGTCACATTGTCCCAAGCATTATTCCGTTGAGAGATCTCTTTTCAAGAAACTACACTTTTATAACAAAATGTGTAAGAAAATACTTTTTTGTTTTTTAATAATGGTAGTTTCTATTAAAAACTTAAGAACATTACATCGAGATTATATAAATATTTTTGTAAAAGCACTTCTAACATTTGTGTAAACAGGCACACAACGAAACAAGGAGAATACTAACACATTCTAGGCACACAACCAAACAAAAAAACAACATATTCTAGTGGTTATCAATTCATAAACTAGATCAGCATCCATATACACATGTAGTGTAAGAAAATATGACATTTTTTACATATATTTGTCTAATTAACCATGTTGTAACTGTTCATATCGCCATTCTATATCAAGAAAACATTCACTTAGTATGAGGATGCCATTTTCATACGGCATTCACCATACCTGAATGTTGGATTTAAGTTGGTTTGGCCCATTTATATTCAATTAAAACAATAAATTCTAAGGCCCATGTTCAATGCTTGGAATAATGTGTTTCAATCCAAGTGACAATTTAAGAAGAGAATTAATCAATATAAAAGAGGGTAGCATTTGTTGCATCTGCTGTGAACATGGAAAAATCAAAGATGCAAATTGGCACACGTGCACCCGCTCATCGCCACACCATGGCCAAGCCGTTTCTGAGGAGGGATGGCACATTCCAATCACAACGCCAAATGACCCGATTTCATGCTGTCCATTACATGTAAACACAAGCATAGATGTGGATAATATGCTAGCGGGAATTAAAACTCGACCACAAACTAAATTCTAAGCTATGTGAGTTTAATTCGCGTGTTACCCTTGAATATCTTCACCACTTATCTTGACACCAAACGCAAAATAAAAGAGGGCGAAGCTTACTCGTAAAAGTACACCTCCGCAAACAGTTCTTGTCATTTCAGATACGGAATGGCTAGCGCCCTGACGTCCGAACGAACATGCCCGACCCGCCTGCTACGTCTGTCCTGGCTACCATGCATGTTGCTAAGCCTTCCCTGCCTTTTCCAAAAAAAAAGCCTGCCCCGCATGCAACTCTGCACCTGCACACCTGACCCTGCATGCTGGTGCGCCTACACATGTAGTTGTGCGCTTCGTGCCTGCTAATGTTGCAACATGAAGCACTTCTGCAACATACGTCTGAAACGGGTGAAATATTTGCAGCATACGCTTACAACATATGTGTAAAGCACCTGCAACATATGTATAAAGCAACTGCAACATATGCAATATCTAGATAAAACACTTGCATCATACGTCTAAAACATATGAAACATTTTAAATAGACGCTAGCAACATACGCATATAGCTACTTAAACAATATATGTGTAAAGCAACTGCAACATATGTATAAAGCAACTGCAACATATGCAATATCCAGATAAAACACTTGCATCATACGTTTGAAATATATGAAACATTTTGAATAGACGGTAGCAACATATGCATATAGCTACTGAAACATATGCAACATCCAAATAAAACACTTGCAACATACATCTAAAACAGATGAAACATTTGAAAACATATACTTGCAACATATGTGTATAGCCATTGCAACATATGCAACATCCAGATGAAACACATTCAACATCCGGATAAACACACATGCAACATCCAGATGAAACATACATCTAAACTCATGAAACATAAGGTTGCAACATGTGCTCATCTACTTGACGGAGTCCAATGGAGGCTAATTGACGTGTTGCGTGGGAGCGCATCGCAAGGCGCAGACAACGCGAGGCACCGGCGGGGTGCACGACACGAGGCGCAAGGCACGGGGCGCACATGGCGCGAGGCAGGTCCAGTGCGACCGTGCGAGGCGTGAGGTGCAGGGACGCACGACGCGAGGCGGGAGGCGCAGGGGCGCGCAGCGCACGCGGCGCGAGGCAGGTCCGATGTGACCGTGTGAGGCGCAAGGTGCAGGGGGCGCGGCGCGAGGCGGGTCCGTCCCGTCCAGACGGACGAACGTCTTGATAGGAGCTTTAGCGTTTCAGATAAGGGTGGTCCATGGATAGCAATAACATAGCTAAGTTTCCTTATCCATGATAAGCAACAAGTGGTCACAACTGTGTCTATCCTCTGCATCCATTACATTGGTGATGCCTTGTAGATCTTCAGTGCTAGCCGTATTTGTTATCCTTGCTCTATTATAGAGAGTCCCCAAAAAAAAGTAAAGTGGTGTAGCCTTCACCTTTTATGTTGCTAGTTTAGTCCCTCATGCTTAACCTTAGTGTTAGAAAGGATCGCTGGGAGTGTAGTTTCATCTCTTTGTCCTCTCGACTTGCTCTACCACTTTTTTTTGTTTGGTTCGCATGTGTGCCACCTTGGTTATCATTCTCGTTATCCACCTTACTCCAACTTTAGAATAGATGGTACCTAATTAGTGATCTATTCCCAACTTATTTAATGATAATTCTTCCTATCACATTTAGAACACGACCAACGCTGACTACCAAAAGCGTTGGTCCTAGCAAAAAGCAGTCCTCCACGTATAATCCTGGATGGATGAAGCCTCTAGTTACCACAGGCCAGAGCACAAGCCACAGGTACCTATTTACCTCTCAGGCCCACCATTACTTCTCCCTCTCCAATGGTCATTCTCAAGTTACTGCTTTTCTAAATCCATTAGTCAATGTCACGAAGGTTTATATCTGCACTGTATGCTTTTCAACTGAACCCGACACTTCCTCTAGCGAGGTCATGGGCAGCTCTACGAGACTATATGACAAACGTAAAGCCACCATCTAGTTGTCTGTCTCCTCCATTTGGCATACGAACCTATATAACACTACTACAAAAACTTTACTGGAGGCGGACGTTTTCGGTTTTCCGCGGCGGGCAAAGCCGTCCGCCGCGGCCTAGAGGCCACGGTAAATCGTGGCTTAACCGCGGCGGGCGGCCTTGCCCGCCGCGGTTAACCGATTTACCGCGGCGGGCACGTTACACCGACCGCCTCGGTTAATCGTTTGGAAAAAACAAAAAAAACCAAAGCCCACCGGCGAGCCCATTGACTAAGCCCACCGGCGAGCCCAATCCCAAAATGAAACCCTAGCGCCGCCATCGTCGTCCCTGGATCCAGCTGCAGCCGCCTCTGCAGCGCCGCTGCCGAAGATGAGGCCGGAAAGGAGGAGGGCGCCGAGCAGCCGCGCATCCGCGTGCGCCGCCACCGCAGCTCCGACGTCCGTGCCGGCTCTAGATCTGGGAAAGGGGAGAGGGCACAGTGAGGGAGACGAAGAGAGAAGAGCGAGGGAGACGAAGAGAGACCATGTTAGCGCCGTGGGGGCTGGATCTGGGCCATGGTGGCCGGATCTCGTCGTCGTCATCTGCAAAGGAAGAGGGAGAGGGAGATGAAGGAAGAGGGAGAGGGAGGGAAGTGTTGTACCTACCTCCACGCGCCGCGCGCCATCCCACGCCCCACGCGCCGCGGCGCCGTGGATCCCCGCCGGAGCAAGTGCCGCCGCCATGGATCTGGCCCCAGCCGTCGTGGATCTAGCCCCAGTCACCGTCGTCGTCGTGGACGCCCCAGCCACTGCCGCCGCGAGGAGGGAGGGGGAAGGCCGCCATCGTGGATCCGCGCCATGGAGAGGGAGGGAGGAAGGGCGCCGCCGTGGTGAGGCCAGATCCGTCGGGGACGCCGTGGTGGACGCCGCCGCCACCTTGCTGTGGCATTCCTTGCCGCCGGCCATGGCGCGCACCACCGGGTATGCCCGCCTTGCAGCGCCATCACCGGCGTCATGGGGTGGAGAGGGAGATGGAGGCTGGCCGGAGAAGAGGGGCGGCCCGCCGAGACGCTGTGAGGGAGAGGCTGGCCGGATCTGAGAGTGAGAGGGAGCCGAGAATGGCGATGAAGGGGATCGGGTGCTCACGGAGGCGGAGGGAGGGAGTTCGGCTGTGGCTGGGAAACCCTAAGTGTGCCTATTTATACCTGGAGTGGCTATCGGGCTTCGTCTTGAGCCGGTTGGGCCGAGCCATTTTCCGTGGCGGGCCTTATAACGCGCCCGCCTCGGAAAATCAATTTACCGAGGCGGGCACCTTAAAATGCCCGCCACGGTTAATACCTATTAACCGTGGCGGGCATTTTAAGGTGCCCGCCTCGGTAAATGGATTTTTCGAGACGGGCAAAAGTGTCCACCACGGTAAATAAAAAACGCCCGCCTTGGTAAATCGTGGGATTTACCGTGGCGGGCTAAAATAGGCGTCCGCCTCGGTTAAGCTTTTGGGGTGTCTTGCAAAATCGTTTCTGTAGTAGTGTAAGTGTCTGTTTGGCAGGGTTTTTTTTTTTGCTCCGGCTCTGGCTGCTCAAGAAGCTATGCCAAACGGGGTTTTTTTTGAGAAGCCATTTTTTAAGTAAAAAACAGAAAAACTGGAGCTGTTTTTGAAGGAGTCGGCTCTTCTGAAGGAGCCCCTCGAGACGAGCCATGCCAAACGTCCTCTAAATATGCGGAGCTAACTTACATGTTGGCGCGTTGGGCACGGCCCCCAACACCCTGAGGTGGCTAGTAGCCTCATCTTCCATGTCCCACACGATAACACGAGGTCCATGTAACATCTGCTGGTGGCTTCGCAGTAGGTCACAACTACGTGCAGAAGCCACCGATGCTTTGTCTGACAAAAGTTGCAGGGTCAGTCCAAGTATGTGTTATGGCGAAGTAGCACAGACCCTTCATTCTTTTTCAGGAGAAAATCCCTTGAATGCCATCAAAATCTATATCAATCCCTTATATGCCATTAAAAAATGTAAGTTTCCTTCGGTGCCATTTGTTTAAATTTTGCATCCCCTATGTGCCATTGTTGTCACATACACGTTAGATGACTGTTAAGTGACACTGAAAAGACAAATTTGCCCTCTAGATGCGATGAAGTAATTTTGCCTGCTTCCCTTTGCTGCTGGTGGTCGCGGGCGGGGCGGCCGCGTCGCACTCAAGCTCGAGCTCGAGCTCGTCGTGCCCCGCGACGCCGCCGGACGCTGGAAACACGCTGCAGGTGTCGCACGCGTTCGGTCCCTGCTCGCCGCTGGGCCCGGGACGGCGGCGCCGTCGTGGGCGGGGTTCTGGTAGACCAGGCGTCGCGTGAGCGTCGCGGCTGCTGTACCTAGACTCGCTGGAGGCGCGTGGCTGCGCCCGTGCGTACGCGCCCATCGCGTCGGGGCGGCAGCTGCTGCAGACGCCCACGTACGTGGTGCGCACCCGCCTCGGCATGCCGCCGCCGCAGCTGCTCCTGGCCGTCGACACCAGCAACGACGCCGCAGGGGCTGCTGGGGCTCAGGCGTGGCCCGCTGTCGTTCCTGTCGCAGACCAGGGACATGTACCAGCCACCTTCTCGTTCTGCCTCCCCAGCTTCAAGTCGCTCAACTTCTCCGGGACGCTCCGGCTCGGGCGCAACGGCCAGCCGCATCGCATCAAGACGACGCCGCCGCAGCCAAGCGAGCGCGCGAGCACCCAGCCACCCCCGCCGGCAGTCTCCACCGTCGTGACCCTGGCTGCACGCCACCGTAGCCGTCAGGTTCGGCATCCTCGTCCTCATCCTCTACCTCATCTTCAAGCTGCGATGCATCCTCTCCCAGGCTATCGGAGGCGTCGTCGCCGCCGCGCTTGTGGCAGCACTCGAGGCGCCCCCAGGGCTCCCAGGCGTCGTTGCCTGCTCGCGCGCCCGCGTGGCCGCGGCAGCGGCTCGCCAGGGCGCTCGCAGCGGTGGCTCGTATGGCCGCGGTAGGCCTGCTCGTGCGCACGGCTGGTAGGCCAGCGCGAAGCAGGCAAGCCCACGCCCACGCCAGCGAGCGAACTGCGGCACGAACTAGGTCTACGTCGTCCAGATCCAATCCGTTGCTGCTCGCTGCTGATCTGACTCCAACAATGGAAATGTTCGTTCATCCAGTTCTCCTGCTCGTCTACGTTTTCCTGCATGGATGGATGCACGCACGCACGCAGGGAGCCGTCGTTGGTGCCGCCGCCGGAGGAGACGCCCAGCGGCCTCTACTACCTCTCTAACCTGGACCAGAACATCACCGTCATCGTGCAGACCGTGTACTGCTTCAGGGCGACCGACGGTGGCGGCGACGGAATCAGCGCCTGCGACGTGCTGAGGGAGTCGCTGACGAAGGTGTTCGTCCACTACTACCCGCTCGCCGGGCGGCTGGCGATCTCAGGCGAGGGGAAGCTAGTCGTGGACTGCACGGGCGCCGTGTTCGTGAAGGCTGGCGTGGACTGCGCCATGGCAGGCATTGTCGAGATGCCGCTGCTTGCAGCCTAGGTACGTACGAGGCGCTGGAGGGCCGCGTGTGCACCACGTTCGAGCCGCTGGCCGGGTTCGTGTGGAGCACGTGCCCGCCGGGCGCTAAAGCGGGAGTTACTTTCGTCTCGACAAGCAGACCACAGACGAGGACGAGGGAAACTGATCTGCACTCTGCAGACATTGAAGGCCAGTAGGCCACACACACCGTGCTTGGGGTAGAGGCTCCACTCGCAGATGGCGAGGACATGCTGCATGCAGACGGCGAGAAGCTGTTGCATAGCCCGTGACCCGAGTTCGTCCATGGCGCAGATGGTGCGGGCGTCCCTGATATTGGCCAGGCCCTGAGAAGCAGACAGCAACAAGGTTGAAGAGCGGCGAGGAGCGGACCTGAGTTCCATCTAGGTCTGCATGGCTGCATGCCTGCGTGGTCCCCACTCTTTATCCAGCTACTGGACTGGTTGATGCGGTGTGGGTCCAACGTCAATTGACGGGCGCTGGCTTCGCACGGGCTGATGGCCTGATGGCTGATGCGTCAGACACAGACCCAAGGAATGGGTGCTATGCCTAACAGACAGCAGCGCTAGGGGTAAAAGAAAGGATCAGAGCAGGTGCTATCGAACGGAGTTTTAACGGTGTTAGCTGTTGACTCTCCCAAAAATAGCAGTAATGGCACATAAGGGAAGAGAAATCTATATCAATGGCAATGAAGGAAAACTATATTTTTGAATGGCAAATAGGGGATAGTTATAGCTTTCAATGGCACTGAAGGAATTTACTCCTTTTTCAGAGGTTGAGAACTTGAGAGAACGTATCTGACAAAAAGCTGGAAGGTGTTGTTCACGTTTTTTATGCCGGCGTTAACTTGGGTTGTAAAATTGATAACCCCGTGTACCAATTTAGCTGGAGCACACGATACCAACTGCCCGTGTTGTGGCTGGCCTACGAACTCTAGGCGCTACAGGTGCGAAAAGGTAGGGTGAAAGCGGTACGAGACCGATATCATTTTATCAAAATATAAAAGCTGTCATTTTAAGATTTTAGCACAACAGTTTTTGCATAGACATTTTGATATAAAAACATAAAAATCCCGTATTTGCGACCTTCGTCTCTAGAGAGAGGCGTAAAATAGGTACCACGGCTCATTTCAATAAAAAACGAAAAGGTCCAATCGTCAAATACAAAATGAGAAGGTACAGTCGTACAAATGCAGTGGGCGTCAAGCTCAGGCGACCTCCGGACTACGGTCGCCATCTGGGCAGTCGCTACCTCATGGGCTGGCCGGCGGCGTCTTCTGATCACCGTCAAGAACTAGAGCCTACAGGCACTGCTTCTGCTTGTGCATGCCAAAAGAAACGTGACATGTCACAAGTGTAAAGCAACTCGGTACTCACAACAAAATCAAGAACTACAGGCACTGCAGTCTGCAGGAACGTGTCAGAAAAGTGTCACAACCAATTCTAATGTTTAGCACAAATTTGTTTTTTGAAACAAAATGTTTAGCACAAAATCGGCCACAGATGAAGAGACAAACAGAAAAGCATCCTGAATGGACGACCTTTTTATTGAAATGTATCAGATATCAGATATTTTTTTTAAAGCATAAAATGTATCAGATAATCAGGTATATGAGTTCCATAATCGCGGAATCTAGGACAATCTCTCATTGCTAATGATCTGGCATACTGCTGCAGCCTGCAGATATTCCCCTAGTTCAGGCCTTCAGGGTGGTGGCACAAGGAAAGATAATGGCCACATAAGAAAAATGACTCGAATCGTCATGCAGGGAAGCATCAGAACTTCAGCAAGGATTTCATAAGTTTGAGTTGGCCGCCAGCCTTGATCTGAGCTCATCAGCAACAGCGTCAATGAACTCCTCGGTGTTCAGGTAATGGCTCCTCGTGACACTGCAACAGACATCAGTTAGTAGAAAATCAATAAGTGTACGCAGGCTGAAGATGCACTTCAATGGGGCAGCAAGACGGATACTGCAGTCACATACTTTGCAGATCCGTGAACAAGAAGGGCAAGGTCCTTGGTCATCTTCCCAGACTCGACAGCTCCAATGCAGGCAGCCTCAAGCTTCTGAGTGAAGTCAAGTAGTCTAGCATTGTCATCAAGCTTTGCCCTAAACCACACAAGAAAGAGGAAGGTTGGCTACTGAGATAATTGGAAAATGCAAAATTTGTAGGCCCAGATAACGAATGAATCTGAACTGATGCATCTCGCAGAAGTACGAGAACTGTACTCGATGGTCATACAAACCTGTGTGCAAGTCCTCTTGTCCATGCAAAGATTGAGGCAATACTGTTTGTACTGGTTTCACCTCCTTTCTGATGAACACGATAATGACGGGTAACAGTACCATGGGCAGCTTCAGCTTCGATCGTCTTTCCATCAGGGCACACCTGGGACAAGGTTACATGAACCAGTTTAGCATCATTCTGATTTACAAAAGTTGCAGTGCTCATCTGAAACCTGTAATCTAAACACTTGAAAAATCTAGAAGTGTCCAAGTAAAATACACTAATTTTCTTCTAATCTGACCAACTCAGAAATAATGTGCCTGATGACTGATGAGACATTTATCAATTATCATGACAAATACTGAAAGCAAATTTAGTGACCTACCAGTACCGATGTCATCAAACCCAATGAGCCAAAACCTGCAGATAATGAAAGACTCATATAATTAATACAGCACTTTATTAGTTAACTAAGAGCAAGCAAGTTACTTAAAACTTGAATCCAAGCTGTAAAAACTGCCAGTAGGCAAATTGTAACCTTGAGCTAAGAAATCGCTCTGCACATCTCCATCATAATTCTTGCAAGCCCAGACATACCCTCCTTCGCTCTTAAGCGCGTATGCTACCATGTCATCAATGAGGCGATGCTCATACCTAAAAGCATCAAGACCTAATGAGAAGATAGGCCTTGGGGCTCAGACCTTGTTAAACAAAGATGGAAGTAGGAATAAGGAATTATACCATATGCCGGCAGCTTCAAATTTGGTTTTCCAACCAGCTTCATACACCTCCTGGAAAATGTCCTTGAACCTGCAAACAAATCAAGTACACAGATAAACATGCTGCACTAGGGAAAAGGAACCACCAGTAAGACCTGGAAATAATGAGAAACAGTTTAGCAAGACCCTTACCTGCCATCATATTTCTTCAAAATAGTGTTTTTGGTGCTAAGATACAATGGCCATTTCTTTTCATAAGCAGTGGCCATAGAAGCCTCAGCAAAGGCATGGATGGACTGCATAATTACACAAATACTGAGATGATAAATCACAAGAGGGGCACATTATATATATCAAGTAATGGAATAGTAGCAAGCACCAACTGTACCTCGTCAGTGTTGTACATGGATAGGGCAACACCTCCGGCACCAGTGAAGTTGAACACCTCCAGCTCAACTTGCTCTTCTTTTCCCTCTGTCAGTAACAAAACAAAGGACAAAGGGGAAGAGGTCAATTCTTCACAAGATACGCTCAACGGATGAACAGAATTTTAGAAAATGCATCATATGAATTGCAATTAGGAAGTTTAATAGGATAAGCATTCCATTGGTTCTCAAATGCTGAGTGATTGATACATACCAAAAACTAATTTGAGCTTGCCAGGTCCCTTGATAACTGCATCAGTTGCCCGGTACTGATCACCGAATGCATGCCTCCCAATGCAAATGGGCTTTGTCCACCCTGAATTCGCCAACAGTTTAGTTTACAATACAAGATCACATAAATGAGTAGCTATGATTATGACTGTGGTCTTCCTTCGATACCTGGAACAAGCCGTGGGATGTTTTTGCAGATGATTGGTTCTCTGAAAACAGTGCCTACACGCAGTGGGCACAGGAATAGAACTGTCAGTCCCGAGGACTAGAGAAGGTTACACTTACAGGCCGCAGCAGCATCTTACCATTCAGAATGTTCCTAATTGTGCCATTCGGGCTCTTCCACATAGCCTTCAAGCCAAACTCCTTTACCCTTGCTTCGTCTGCCATGGATTTTGATGTGATGTCAGTAAATCTAGAATGTCTTAAAAAATCTTCTCAGAAGAACAATAACCCAAAAATATACCTGGTGTAATGGTGGCACACTTGATAGCCACATTGTACCTACACAATAATGGATGAGCATAAGCAATAGAAAAGATAGGTGCGTGAAGCAGCAAAATATTGAAAGCCCGCAACGCCATACTACTGAATCAACAACAGATAAGCAACTGGCTGAGTAGCAGAAAGACCCTTAAACATATGTCGCTTTCTCAACGAAGTCACTTCCAGTGATTAAATGACTTATGAAAAAAAGGTTAAAAGGTTGGATCGCCTATGTATATTCCACCACAAACAGCAAGCTTGTTAGACAACGCAACCAAACACAAACTTGAGCATCTGGATTGGATATAAATAATATTGAGCCACAACAGTCTTTTCTGTGCTTTGCTTTCCATTTCCACTTTCTTAAGGAAGTGACAGTAACGTGCAATTCTTACTTGAGTGTGGCCTCCGCAGCCTCGACTGTGACTTTGTCGTCGGTAGCATCACGGTATGGAAGGCCGAGGTCAAAGTATTTGATGTCCAGGTCCACGAAAGGGAAGATAAGCTGCAGGAAATTAACATCCCAGCAACCAGTGTTAGGGGAAAAAAAGATGTTATCTCAAAGAACAACAGCACGGCTGCACGGGAAGTAACATCTAAGACAGAGTCAGACATGTTCCGATTACCTTGTCCTTGATAGATTTCCAGAACACCCTGGTCATTTCATCGCCTGCACGCAAAATTCAGCAACAAACGTAAGCAAGCCAGCTAGATTAATCGCGGGGTGAACCAACCCAAACCCCAGGCACTAGTAGCAAGCCTAGCGTATCTGATCCAAGGTATTCATCTAGTAGATCTACGAGATCTCCTGTGACGCTTCGACTAAAGCCACGGCTGGAGCGATCGGAAGTGAGGACGCGGCGCAAGGCAAACGATGGAGCGCAGCAGATCTGTTGAGGAGGGACAGGACACTAGGACAGGGATCTCGCTTACCGTCCATCTCGACCACGGGGTTGGCGACCTGGATCTTGTTGAACGCCATGGCCGACCTGGCTCGCGTCAGGGACCGGGAGAGGGCGGCGGCGAGCGAGACAGCCGGCGGCTGGTACTGGACGGGATTGGTGGGTGTGTTGGAGGGGAGAAGAGATGACGGAAGGAACAGGGGCAGGGGATCATCGTCAATGGAGTGGGAGGGTTTTAAACGAGGCGCGGGGGGGCCGGGGTGGGACCCACTGGCCCGCCGTGGAGATATTTTAGTATATATAGTATCATTATCATCAAATTCAAATCAAAAATTCAAAATAGGTGTGCCTGGCCGTCTGCGACAGTGTCGTCATTCGTCAAGAACAGTGGGGGCTGAGGATCAGGCACTGTGGGGCGGGGTGAGTGGGTGGGTGGGGCCGTGGAGGCAGGCCGGCAGGGGCGCGCTACCCCTCCGTTCCAAAAGAAAAAGAAAAAAAAACGCATTTTGGACGGAGGGAGTAGATCAAAAACTTGCAGTACCATGCTCCATGCACCACGCAGGGAGGGACCAAGCAGTAGCTAGTGTATTAATACCAGATTATTATTTTTTTAGTTTTTGTAGTGGGAATGCTAATATTTTCTCTCACAGACACATGATCGTTCCTTTGTCTTTGGAGAAATATGAGCAGCTCGTTTCTTGTTGCTCATGGGTCGTATTTCAAAGTTCCAACCGTCAAAATAGGTGTGCTAGTGTCAATAACAGTGTGCGGCTGGGGATCAGCTCAGACACAGTGGGAGATAGATCCAAAACTTGCAGCAGCACGCACCATGAAGCCATAGGACCAAGCTGTAGTTTTGTTAATATTACTAACATCTTTTTTATTCCTTTGGTGGGAATAATGCTAGAAGGATGAATGGCAGAAGTCCAGAGCCCTGCCTTTCTTACGAGATAATCCTTTTTTTAAAAGAATATGAACTCATGCATCTATTGGACCTGTTCATTTGGAGGAATTAGAGAAATTTGTGAGAGCGTAAATAGTGTTTTTCATCCGGGAGCAGTGTTTTCCGGCTGGTTTTTACACCAGCCGAACCGCCCCATTATCGGCTTATTACTCATGACATGCGTTTCGTGGCGTCTTGTGTTTAATTTGAGCGTGTTTGGTTTCACGCCACAACTCACGGCGGCCGCAAGAATTAGTAGTGTTGTTTAGTTTGTAGTAGAGGTGTGCGAGTAGCATTTTCAAGCCATTTTTGCGCCACGGCTTAGGCACCGATTTTTAATGCCACACCTTCGTTGTGGTTGGTTGTGGCCGAGAGCCTAATAACTGTCTCTTAGTATTCTTCTTGTCGTAGACTTCAAACAAATCAATCTAAAGGTTAACTAGATTTGTAGAAAATTTAAATAGATTTAATCTCATAAATGCTAGTATTATTTTGTATGAGTTTGATCAAATTTTAAACTATTTGACTTCTCAAAAATCAAAGAACTATATTTTGGAGAGTGGAGGGGGTGGATGAGGGAGTAATCTGGTAAGTGATAGCAATTGACAACGACACTTAATAATAGCAATATTAAAAAAATCTAGGTGATCTAATATCCATTCACCAACCACAACCACTTACGCAAGTTGCGTGACATAACGTACATTATCCTAATACCTAGGTTGTATCATCGCTTGTCGCAAAAAAAAAGTTGCATCAGCGCATGCATTATGAGCTTAGAGCATGACCAACGCAGACATACATATAAGCAAAATCCATTTGAGACGACATCCAAACTTCCATGCACACAGCGCAGGCACCCATGTGCTAGACCACAGTTTTTGTCCATGCTCACACAAAAGTGCAACAGTCCTTTCTCTCCCTCTCACAAGCTAGCGTTCTATCTCCCGAGGCTCTTGGTGCCTCTGCAAGAACAACCGGCATTCTACAGGCTACTAACTTTTTTTTTTTTAGAATAGTCATTTTTGTCCCTAAACTATTCCTTGGGGCTTAGTTTCGTCTCCAAATTTTTAAAATGGTCATTTTAATCTTCAAACTCTACTGTTAGGCTCAGTTTCATCTTAAAACTATGAAGATGATCATTTCAGTTCTAAAACTTTGCATTTTAGGCTCAATTTCGTCCTAAAACTTTGAAGACGATCATTTTAGCCCTCAAACTTTGCATTTTCGAAGCAATTGGCGATAGAAAAATAATATTCATCTAAAAACTCTTTACTGGCCATTAATAATTCCAAGCTATTATTTTTAATGGTACCTTATAATGGTACCATTTATATATATCCGACTATAAATGATTTTTGTGGGAGCAACTACAGTGCTTTAAACGCTACCTTAAGAATACATGGATATATTGAAACAATAACAGATCTATAATTATTTTCTTAGCCACTTCTAGCATTAGGGTCAACTAATAAACATGTGTATAAAAAGAATTCATATTTAAGAATATTTAGATCTATATTTATATTCATCTTAGAATGTAAATACAAATGTTGAAAGTAACTAACGATGACTGTCGTGGGTGGTGCTAGACAAAGGATGAAGTTGTGCAAAAATGCATTTTGATAATTCATGCATGAAATTATGCCTAAAATATAAAGTTTTCTTTTGGATAGACAAAATTGAGTTGAAAAATAAAAGTTTAAAGACCAAAATGCACTTGGTAGTTTATGGATGAAATTGAGCCCAAAATGCAAAGTTTGATGACTGAAACGATCATATTCATAGTTCTGGAATGAAATTGAACCTGAAAGTAGAGTTTGAGAACTAAAACGACCGTTTTAAAAGTCGAAAATGAAATTTAGCCTCGAGTAATAGTTCAAAGACAAAAACGACTATTCTACCTAACTTTTTCATCTCTCCGATATGGCATCTCCTATCTGATGTGGCACACCGAAACCACCACCCGCGCTGGAGGCTGGAGCGTTAGGGCGGGCCATCCAGACACGGTTGACCTCATCCGCCTTAATCAGCCTGTTCGCTGGTTGGTTTCTGTACTGATAAGCCCGGCTGATGCTGGTCTGTTGTGAGAGAAAAACATTGTACCATGACTGATAAGCCCTGACTGAAACCAACGAGCGAACATGTCCAATATGTTTTATTAAAACATTTTTGTGTTTGGATTTAAAAAGGAATAAAAGAGGTTTTCTTTTTTTATAAAGAATACGTAAAAGAGGTTGGCAAGCAGGCAGCCGGCAAGGATCGCTTTCTCACCTGCCGTCTGCAGTCTGCTCAGTGCTCACCAACTCCGTGGTTCGCGACAAACGGGAGCTGGCATGTCACGTGTCACGGCGGCTTTTAGCACAGGAAGGAGCAGCCGGTCTGAGCCGAGCCGAAGGTGGGCCTCCTAGCTCACGCCAGGTCTTCAGGCGGGCCGCCGGTGGATGAGACCCGACGCGTCGCTGGGCTTCCCACCGCGGCTGAGCTGAATCCACTCCACCCGACGCTTGAATGCTTGATGCCGAAGCGCGATGAATGAAACAAACAAAAATCTTGACCTCCGGTAAGAAAAACAAAAGTCTTGAACTTCACACGAGAATTTGGTTCCACCATTCTTTTTTACGCCGCTTTGACGAATAGGGTTTTATACAGTGGCGGGTGGAGACCGGAGAGTAGCGCGCCCGTTGTATTGTACCATCGATAACGCTCTCTACTGAGCATTCATCCGGGCGGACGAGACGGATTCGTCTGCCCTGCATCTCTGCATCCCATGCCTCGTGTCTCGCGCGCCCCACCCACGTCTTGTGACTCATGCTCCTACCCACGCCTCGTGACTCGCGTCGCCCGCGCCTCGCACTGCGCTCCGCCGCATCCTGCGCTTCTCGTCCGGACTAGCGTTGCGCATAGCTAAGGTCCGTGGACCATGGGTGACCTCCGCGTCATGGCATTGAGCTCCACGTCGATGTGAGCTCTACGTCAACGAGTTTTCATTGGGTGGCAATAAGTAGATGAGCACATGTTGTAATCGTATGTTTTATGCGTTTATATATTGCATATGTTTTATTTAAATGTTGCGAGAGTAGATTTAGTGTTGCATATGTTGCAATGTCTATACACATATGTTGTAAGTGTATGTTTCAAATGTTTCAACTATTTCCAAACGTACGTTGTATGTAGTTTATCTGAATATTACATATGTTGCACTAGCTATACACGTATGCTGTAAGTGTATGTTTTTAAATGTTTTAGCTGTTTTAAACCTATAGTGCAAGTGTTTTATCTGGATATTACATATGTTGCAGTGGTCATACACGTACGTTGCAAGTGTAGATTTCAAATATTTTAGTTGTTTTAAATTAATGTTGCAAGTGTTTTATCTGGATGTTGCATATGTTGCAGCGACTATACAAATATATTGTAAAAGTATGTTCTAAACGTTTCATCTGTTTCAGACGAGTTGTAACAAATAATTTATTTTGCAAGTGTTCTGTGAGCAGGTGTGGAAAGTGAGTGCAGACAAAGGTGGTCCCATGTGCGTGGGAAGCGAAACGAACGCGACAGCAGGCGCATGTGTATCGTAGCAGTAGGCGAGGCGGGGCCAGGCCGACGGGCGCGGCAGCTGCAGCAGCAGCAGCGGGCGGGCGGCAGGAGGCAGCCTACGGACATGCGAGAAAACAACGAGAGTCGGGTGATCGACGACTGCTGAATTGATTGATGTCTTAATGGGACGAAACAGAAAGAACACGCGGGTGTCCGCACGCGGGACGTCTGGGCCGGACGCTAGCAAAGGCCTTGTAACAACCGGCCTTCCGGTCTACTCTCTCAACCGCCCATGGCAGTGTGGTCCACTGGTCCGGTAAGATTGTCGCTCTCTGAAATCGCTTTCCATGGCAGCAGCGATGGGACGGAGCTTACATACCTGCTCAAGTGTATCCGATATGTATAATAATTTTTTGGTGTATCAACTATCTATTCATATATTTACTTTATTATATATTTACGTATATATAGTTATTTGTATAATAATAAATATTTATACTTTATGCAAGTGATAAGAGATAATATAAAAGATTTTCTTCTTTTTTTTTATTTTGTCAAGATTTTGAACCTCGCCATAGAGGCTGGGGCGGCCATGGAAAGCCTCCGATCGAGCAAAGAAACTTGGTGTGTGTGTGGGGTGGGGGGGGGCACCTTTGGTTGTATGGCTAGCTTGTTCAGATTTTTTGCTTCGTCACGGTAAGTCTAACGACCTTTGGATACAAGGAACTAGTAATCGTTAATTATCTAAAATTTTAATCCTATTTCATCTAAACAAATAGACTAGTGGTTGAATTTAACTTCATCTAATTCATAGTTCACTAGTTGGTAAAGGTAGGTTAGGACCTATTTGGATCCTTGAATGAACACTAAAATTTAGCAACTAAAATTAGTACTAGTAGCCAAACAGACATGCTAATTATTAGTTAGAGGGCTGCTAACTATTAGTTACATTAACAGATTTATAGCTGCTAATCTATATCTATATTTATACCTAATAATAAAGAGGCGAAATTTTCATCCATTTTCTTCGGTCCATCGTCCCCTAACTAACTCTGTGAATGTGAAAGTCGTCTATCCATTTTTAAAACTCTCTTGATTTATATGACAACGGCTTGGCACATGTTCTTAAAATAACTTCGATAGCTAGGAATCCTTTTCTAAATATATTCTCCGATCTTGAGCAAGTTGAATAGGAATCCTAATCATAATCCATATAGAAAAAGGAAAAAACAGAAATTAGGCAAACTTATCTTATTATTTTTTGTGTTTTTAATTTTTTTTATCTTTTTCTTTCTGTTTTTTTCCATGTGAATGTTCTAATTTCTATTAGGAGCAAGGGAGAGTTGTCCGTCAGGCACACGGGTACCGTACGTGAGTCCTCATCCATCTTGCATAGGGTACCATCCATTGTCTATTTATGCTATTTCTTCTCCATTCTCTTTTTCTATTCGGATGTCTTCTTTTTGCTAATTTCCGTTGCTTTTTTTCTCCTGTTCAAACCTGTTCAACTAAATATAAATAAAAAATAACTGATACACAAGAAGAGGCAGTTTTGTTGTACTTAAAAAGACGACGCACATTGAGCCACCATCAATGAAGCTGCTAGCGGCGTAATAGTGACCTACCCTACATGACTACTCGATGAAGGTGAACGACTAAATAGTGTGTTTGTAGGTGCATCAAGGGTATACATATTGTCGTCGACGGATGCAAAGATAGAAGAACTGTGAGAAAGATGTTAACATCTTAATAAGAATGAAAATAACTATCCGTTGCAACGCACGGACATTTTTTCTAGTAGTTCATATGCACCTTAACTCATTATCTAAGTACCTATTAGCAGGTGGATCCAAACATTCCACTGTTAAAAATTAGCTAGCTAAAAATTAGCAATATTATAGCATCCTCAAGAGACTCTCTATATCTTTCCTAATTACTAAAAATAGAGATTTTGATGAAAAAAATACTCTCCAACAACTTCGTTATCTGGTTATTCAAATATACCTACCTTTTATTTTAGATTTTCTTGCTAGCCAAAGATAGAAACTGAGAATGACTCTCTAGAGTGCACACGGGATATAGAAAAAGTTTTAGTAAAAACGATATAGAAAACAATTTTTATACAAATGACTCTTAAAATGGTGATTTTGAGAGTGAACTTTAGAAAGACGACTTCTTGGTGTCGGTGTTTGGATCACCGGCTAGTAAATTTCTAGTTTACGCGTTTGGACCGGATGGTGTGCTCGGAAAACACAAGGATTATACTGGTTCGGGCAGAACATCTCTACGTTCAGTCTTCTACTACTCGTGTTACCGGCACTGTTTGTAGTAGGGGTTACAGATGGGCGAGAGTGGGAGCGGATCCTAGGTCTCTCGTGGAAGGATTGAAAAGTGCTGAGAGTTTGTCCAGCTGCTCAGCCGTGTGCTCGCACCTCTGTTCTTCGTGTTGTGTTGTGTTCCTCTTTTTATAGAAGAAGAGGAAGATGCAGGTTACATCAGAAAAAGAAGAAGAGAGAGAGAGAAATAGGGTGAAAATCGAGGAGAAGAAGCCCTTTGGGACCGCTGCGTCCTTCTTCTCCTTCATGCGGGTCCCGCCAACGTTGTAGATGGTGACGGGGATGGCTTCATGTCGGGCTCCTGTTCACCACTGGTGCTATGCCTCGACGTCATCAGCTGGTCATGGCGTTCCATCCTATACCGGCGGACGGCGTGGTGAACCGACGTGCTTGTCAGCGGCCATACGAGGATTAGGCAGCACAACGCCCATGCACATGTCACTGTTGGCAATGCGAACCCCCAGGCGTGGCCTGTCGTGGCCATGGATCACATCAAGGCATGCCCGTGCCCCTTCTTATGTCAGAGGCTTGACCCAGCCCACACGCTTGGACCCATGTGGTTGGGGGTGGTACGGACCCCACCGGGCGAGGCGGAGCCCACGCCCGAGGGGTCGGGCAAGACGGAGCTCGTGCCCTTAGGGTCGGGTGAGACAGCTCCCGTACCCTTGGGGTCGGGTGACACGAGGCCCGGGCCCTAGGGGTCTAGTGAGGCGGAAACCATCCCTTCGTGGTCGGTCGAGACTAAAATACGTCCTTGATTATCTAGGCGAGTTATCGTCCGCGGTCCTCAGATTCCTTCTTCGGGTATCCCTAATACTGATACCCGACAGTCTCCCCCGAGCCTGCGAAGGAGTAGGATACTCCTTCGTAGGCTTTTTTGGATGGAGGGACTTTGATCTTCTGCTACTCGTGAGGGACGCCTAGGTGGGTTATGATCCCTTTCTGTTGTGACCGGACTTCTTTCGAGGGCGTGTAGCTATGGGATTTCTTTGGGGACCAGAGAGGATTTTCCTTAATCTTGGCCCCTCTTAGGACCCGATCGATCCGCCATTGTCACACGACCGTGTATTTGGTCTCTTTACGAGTCCAATTCCCCAAGCCCCCACGCGTTGCGGGGGTCCGATCGAGGGGTCGCCTCGTCTTGCAATCGTTCTCCCTCAAGCATTTTTTCGACAAAACAGAGGGGTTGAGCCGTGCCATGTTTTTCCTCGATGGACGAACCATGGTGCTCTGTTAGCTATTAATGGGCTGGTTCGAGTGGTGCCCTAGCGTCCCGTTCGTGGGGGTCCAACATAGGTCAGCTGGTGACCGACTCTAAATTCCTGATGGCCGACCCATATAGTTCTTAGATCCATTTGTCCGGTCCTAAGGGCTCGCTGCCTTTCTTCGAGGAAAAACCATGGATAGCGCGCTACCCAGGACTCAAACGTGGGCCGGGATGCCCGTAGCGCTCATGCGCTTGGGTATTGGTGCTAGCAGCCCATCCTTTTCCACCACTCGCTCTAAAGGTGCCCTAGAGTGGTTGTGAACTCATCGGTGGGCCAACCTTTGAACTCTAGGCCGTAATGGGTTGTGGGAGCATTTTTAACCTCGTATCCCTTCCTTACCTGCATTGGTTCTCGACCGTCTTCGCTTCCATGGAGTCATGGTACCACTCTAACGTCACCTACACACGCATGGAGGGCCTCATCAAGCATGATCTTCTTCATGGGAGGACCGACACGATGGAGTGGCTGGTTCTCGCCACTAGTAGGTGCCAAATCGAGCCGCACTTCAAGTTGTGGAGGTACTTCTTTGCCATCTCCTTGCACAGGAAGAAGGACAGAGGTAGGGAGATCCAGGTGCCGATGGGATGAGCGGGCATCCACCTCCGGGGCAGCGGGCGGCCGAGTAGATGCCCTGCCAATTGTCCAAATCCAACAAGGGGTGGCACGTAGTGTGATTCTACTTGAAGAATGACCCCACCACCCCCTTGCCGGACTTCACGGGGCGCTTGATCGAAGAGGCACCACTGATGTGGCCGTGGGGGCCACCCGACAAGGAAAAGAAGAGGATGCGCAACATCCTCGAGGCCATCACATCCCTGAGGAACCACGACCTTCATGGGGCCAGCGTCATTGGAGCATACCACGCGAGGAGGGTGGCGTCACTGATGGCATGCGCCCTCCCGATTGTTCGGGATGATGCCAGTTGTGGAACTCAGTGGGATGCTGCTCGCCCAGGGGCCGCTTCGCAACAACGAGATTGCGTAGCGCTTCAAGGAGGTGACAGACGAGTCCGACGCCGTGTTCCCAATCCCGGGGCATCCCGTGATGCGGCCGAGCCGGGCTTTATCAAGCTACCGGTGGATTTGGGCTTTTGGGCCTCTGTTGTGCGCTGCTAGAGCACGCAGCCGTGAGGGCGGCAAACCATGCCACAGATGAGCGAAGGAAGAAGGATAAGGACGACGAGGAGAAAAAATGGTGGGCGAAGGAAACGTGGGCTGGGATGCCCGTAGTGCTCGTGCGCTTGGGTATTGGCTGCTAGCGGGCCCATCCTTTTCCACCCCTCGCTCTAAAGGTGTCCTAGAGCGGTTGTGAACCTGTTGGTGGGCCAACCTTCGAAGTCTAGGCCGTAATGGGCCGTGGGAGCATTTTTAGCCCCGTATCCCTTCCTTACCTGCGTCGGTTCTTGGCCATCTTTGCTTTCTATGGAGTCGTGGTACCGCTCTGACGTCACCTATGCATACATGGAGGGCCTTGTTAAGCGCGGTCTTCTTCGTAGGAGGACCGATGCGATGGAATGGCTGGTTCCCGGCCATGAGGAGGTGCTGATGCCGCCCGACGGTTACATCATCTCGTTCGCACCCTTCCACGAGCGCGGCCTCATAACCCCCCCTCATCCGTTCTTTTGGGGGCTGCAGCACCACTACCAGATTGAGCTGCAGCACCTTAACCCCAATGGGATCCAGCACGTCGTGGCCTTCATCACGATGTGTGAGGGGTACCTGGGGATCGAGCAATACTTTGAGTTGTGGAGGTACTTCTTCGCCATCTCCCTGCACAGGAAGAAGGACAGAGGCAGGGAGATCCCGATGCCGATGGGATGAGCGGGCATCCACCTCCGGGGGTAGCGGGTGGCCGAGTACATGCCCTACTAGCTATCCAAATCCAACAAGGGGTGGCACGCATAGTGGTTCTACTTGAAGAGCGACCACGCTGTCCCCTTGTCGGACTTCACCGGGTGCTTGATCGAAGAGGCGCTACCGATGTGGCCGTGGGGGCCACCCGATAAGGAAAAAAAGAGGATGCATGACATCCTCGAGGCCGTCACATCCCTAAGGAGCTGTGGCCTTCGCAGGGCCAACGTCATTGGAGCATACCACACGAGGAGGGTGGGAACCATAATGGTGTGCGCCGTCCCGTTGTTCGGGATGATGTCGGTTATGGAACCCGGCAGGATGGTGCTCGCCCAGGGGCTATTTCGCAACAACGAGATTACGCAGTGCATCAAGGAGGCGATGGATGAGTCCGACGCCGTGTTCCCAATCCTAGGACATCCCGTGATGCGGCTGGAGCCGAGCTTTATCGAGCTGCCTGAATTTAGGCTTTAGGGCCTCTATCATGCCGCTACCGAAGCACGCGGCCATGAGGGTGGTGAACCGTGACATAGATGAGCAAAGGAAGAAGGATAAGGACAATGAGGAGAAAAAACAGCGGGTGAAGGAAACATGGGCCGGGATGCCCGTAGCGCTCGTGCGCTTGGGTATTGGCCGCTAGCAGGACCATCCTTTTCCACCCCTCGCTCTAAAGGTGCCCTAGAGCGGTTGTGAACCTGTCGGTGGGCCAACCTTCAAACTCTAGGCCGTAATGGGCCGTGGGGGCATTTTTAGCCCCGTATCCCTTCCTTACCTGTGTCGGTTCTCGGCCGTCTTCACTTTCCATGGAGTCATGGTACCGCTCCTACGTCACCTACACATGCATGGAGGCCTCGTCAAGCATGGTCTTCTTCACGGAGGACCGACACGATGGAGTGGCTGGTTCCTAGCCATGAGGAGGTGCTGATGCCACCCAATGGTTACATCATCTCCTTCGCGCCCTTCCACGAGCGCAGGCTCACGATCCCCCCTCATCCGTTCTTTCGGGGGCTGCTGCACCACTACCAGATCGAGCTGCAGCACCTCAACCCCAACGGGATCCATCATGTTGTGGCCTTCATCATGATGTGCAAGGGGTACCTAGAGGGGTACCTAGGGATTGAGCCACACTTCGAGTTGTGGAGGTACTTCTTCACCATCTCCCTGCACAGGAAGAAGGACAGAGTAGGGACATCCCGGTGCCGATGGGATGAGTGGGCATCCACCTCCATGGGCAGCGGGTGGCCGAGTACATGCCCTACCAGTTGTCCAAATCCAACCAGGGGTGGCACGCGTAGTGGTTCTACTTGAAGAATGATCCCGCTGCCCCCTTGTTGGACTTCACCGGGCGCAGCTGCATCAAGGAGGCGATGGACGAGTCCGATGTCGTGTTCCCAATCCTAGGATATCCCATGATGTGGCCGAAGCTAGGCTTTATCGAGCTGCTAGTGGATTTAGGCTTTTGGACCTATGTCGCGACCGCTACTAGAGCACGCGGCCGTGAGGGCGATGAACCATGCCGTAGATGATTGGAGAAAGAAGGATAAGGATGACGAGGAGAAGAAACAACAGTTGAAGGAGCGAACAAAGCTACAGCGAGGGAAGCGGCGCCAAGGCTTATCGGAGAAGGAAGAGGAGGAGGATGAAGAAGAAGAGGAGGAGGATGGCTTTGGGCCGCCCATCCCGTGGGATGATCTGGCCAGCGGGGATGAGGACCCACCTTCACCGCAGGTGGGGCCCTTCCTATGACATCTCTTGGAGCAGGTGGGGGAGGACACACCCCTGGAGACTATGGGAGCGAGCCACCCCGCTCCATACGGACCTTCTATGGTGCCCCGGAGCCGAGGGGAGCTTACGACTTCACCATGTCCGAGCCTCCTGAGCAAAGGGAGGGCTCAAGCGGCAGCGACGATGAGGAATCACAGCGGGGGTCAGGCGGGCTGGCCCCAAAACATCAGTGCACAGTGGCATCAAGGTAGGCTGAGATTTTTTTGTCCTTTTGTTTCTAATGAATTTTTCACCGTGATCTGACCATAGTGCCTTCCACAGCGTTGGAGGACGCGGGACTCTCCTGAAGTTGGCGCCAAAAAAGACTCGCCCTTCGGCGGGCGCGCCAGGACCCGTCTGGTGCCGCGCCGAAGGCCCGTGGGAGTGTCACCGGGGTGACCCCGAGGTCCACTAGAAAGGCATAGTCGATGGTCGTGTCTATGGGAGGGCAGGCGGTGGAGGGCTCGTCCAGGGCACCCGTGGTGGGCGCGGCGTGGCTAGACGCGACCGTGACATCACAGGTGGAGACGGCATGGCCGGAGCTATCGTCTACGTAGGCGAGCGTGTCTGCAGCAGAGCAGATAGGGGAGGCCATACCCAAGGCGTGCCTCGGTGGATGTGGTGCGGCCAGGCGTAGCCACGACGTCGTTTGTGGAGACAGCATAGCCGAGGCCATCGTCCGTGTAGATGGCGCACCCATGGTTGGGGGCGGACAGAGGAGGCCACGCTCGGTGCATCCTTGGCTAGCACAATGGTGGGATAGGCTTCCTCATCCACATCACCCATCCCCACTACTGACTGGGGCACCCGTCCTGGAGGAGTTGCTGCCGTGTGAGGGATCGGCGCTGCCTAGGGTCGGCGTTGAGGCATCCTGGCCTCTGGTCTAGGTCGGCGGTGACCCGCACGCCTAGGGAGGACCCTAGATCCGGTGGGCCGACCGGTGGAACCCCGGGGCGATGATTTTCACCCTCGATGACGCCATAGAGGAGAGGGAGTGGGGGCGCGTTCACTCAGGGGTCGGGATCGCGGTCAATGCCTTGACCACCATGCTGAACTTGTTGCAGGACGTCATCACACTGACCAGATTGGCCAGGTATGTCATGTCCGTGTCTCCAACCTTTGTCTATCTCCTTTGCGCCTCTTAACTCATGTCCTCTCTATAGTCTCTTAGGGACCGCAGCCGATAGAAGTCACTAATCCTTCATCGCGAAGAAGGATGTTTGGGACCGCCTCACCGAAGAGAAGTGGGGGCGTAAGGAACTAGAAGCACAGCTCATTGTCGCCCATCAGGAGGTGGCTGAGCTCGCCCCCATCTGCCAGGAGTTGGCCAATCTCTAGATCAAGGAAGCGGAGGCTCACGTTGATGCCCAAGAGGCTAGGGAGAAGCTCGTGGACCTGCTTGAGAGGATGCGCGTGGACAAGGCGGAGGCCGAGCGGCTATGAAAGGAGTGGGATGACCTGCTCCAAACCATAGAGGGGTTTCACATGGAGCGTGACCTAGCTCATCAGGAGCGTGCCGATGCCTAATAGCGATCTGCCTCCTAGAGGGCGAGCTCCGTGGAGAAAAGGACCTAAAGGTTGTGGTGAAAGCGGTGACCGCCAGACTTGCCACGAAGGTCGGTCAGCGCCGGGAGCAAATCCAGAACCTAGAGGCCAAAGTGACCCAGCAGCATGATGAGGCGCACAAGCTCTAGGCAGACATGGATGGTACTCCTCTGGTTTGCCTTGTTGTCCTTTTCCCTATAACCCATGGTGAGTCCTTTAACGTGGTTGTTGTGTGACTTGGACATGACTTGACGGCAGGCTCACGGTAGAGGTGACGAAGAGCCAGAGCCCAGAGAAGGAGCTCGGTGAGGTGAAGGCCACCCTCCTAAAGGAGCGCAAAGAGCACGATGCCCTGCGCGTCGGAGTCTAGCTAGTTTGCAGTGACCTCGAGCTGGCCCCGACGTAGGAGACGAGCTTGCTCATGGTTCACGTCGTCCAGATCATGGATTGGGCACATGACATTGCGAGGGGCGCGCTCTACTTTGGTGTCAATCGATCGTCTGCGATCGCTCGCTCTTACTATAAGAACATCGATCTAGTGACGATGAGCCAAGGCTTCGTGCTCGGCTACTCCGACGCTGAGTTGGAGGACATCGAGAAGGAGGTGGCCCTTCTAGCACATGACTTATCTTCTAGGATAGAGGATGAGATCATCCCCCAAAAAAATTAGTTAGTTAGATAAACAAAGTGGTGGTCTTGTAATAAATGAACAAGTTTTGGTTCTTTTGTTTCGGTCAAACAAACTTTTAGGTACATTTTTCTTTTGTGTTATAAAAATATTACTGCATTCCGACCCTTTTCTATTGTTAAGGCTACAAAGCTTAAGGCACAGGCAAAGAACCCTGATCACGCTGGTGAGCAAAAACACCATAGCCGCTGGGGCATAGGTTCCTTGCAGTCTGACCAACTTTACTCAGTGTTCGTTTCCACAGCTCTCGCTTTTAGATCTTAACGTGAGAAAGGGTTAGGAACAACAATTGTTTTTGAATAGGTATGCTCTTATCAGCCCCCGAGTGAGGCCCGCCCGTGCCATTGCTGGGGTCGGGTGTCACTAAGGATCGAGGATGAGATAGTGAAAAAGAAAGCATTTTTGTATTTCAGAAACACTATTCTTAGTTTTTATGGGTACATGCATATGCTAAGGGTAAAAACGACGTAGCTGCTCGATGTTCCATGCGTTGACGAATACCTTGCCATCGATGGTCTTGAGCTTGTAGGTGTCGGGTCGGAGCACTTCTGCGATGACGTATGGTTCCTCACATGGTGGAGAGACTTGTGATGGTTTTTGTTGCTCTAGACGAGGTGGAGTACCAAGTCCCCGGCGTTGAAGGCCCGACCCCACACCCGATGGCTATGGTACCGGCGCAATGCCTGCTGGTACTTAGCCGAGTGGAGGAGGGCAACATCACGTGCCTCATTGAGCTGATCCATGGCATCCTCGAGGGACGCCTTGGCTCCCTGCTCGTTGTACGCCCTGACCCTCGGCGCCCCATAGTCGAGGTCGGTCGGGAGGATAGCCTCAGAACCGTAGACCATGAAGAAGGGTGTGTAGCCGGTGGATGTTGATGGTAGTTAACAATTTAAATCATCAATTAAACATGTATAAGGGCATAAATATAATCACCAATGAAGGTTTAGAGGTTTAAACTAATAAATTATATGAGTTTTGGTGAATCTATGTTTTCAGCAGGGTTTAATCAGAAAACCGATTAGGGGGACTTAAACGTTAAAGGAAAAATCAGAATTCCACCGTGAAACCAACTCTAGAAGGTTCTAGGGGACTCTAGAAGCCATGTCACCGAAGCAGAGGCCGAGAGGCTACCAAGTGGGGCCACCCGGCCCCACCTATAGGCCGCCCGACCCATCAAGGGCCCACCTATCAGCCTCGTTGCTATGTCGGTTTTTCACCACCTCCTAGGATGCATCTAAGCCGTTGCTTAAGTCGGTTTGATCCAAGGGATCACGTTGTACCCTCAGGGCTATATAATCCAGCCCCCTCCCTCCAGAGAGAATCAAGTCATCAGATCATAAGTCAGGGCTAGACAGAAAACTAGGGTTTCCAGATATTAGAGATTAGAGCTCTAGTTCTTCAAGTTTCTAGTATAGATTAGCTAGCTGTTAACACCAAGATTTGGTAATTCTATTGCCAATGGAGTCTACATAAGGAAGTCGACAATTTAATTAATATATTTAGTTGAAGACGGCGGATTCCAGGATGCATAGCAAGAAAAGACGAGTCAGTTAAGGAAGTTTGCCGACGGGATTAATTTAAGAAGAATGTGATGTATAAATTTCTATATGCATGCAAAGGCCATGCAACCTATGCGTGTCTGTGGCTAGCTACGTGCTAGATCACCCTAGGCATTCGATTAACCGAAACTGATCAGTTCGGTTCTTCGGTTTCTTAACAAATTCGGTTCCTTAAGAAATAGTAACCGATCGGTTCTTTTGAAATCTGGGAACCGACCAAATTCGGTTTCGGTTAATTCGGTTCGGTTCCGGTTATGACCGAACTAACCGAGGTGCTAGGAATAGAGAAAAATCACAGAATCGCACATCGAGCAACACAAATCACTAATTCCAAAGAATGAAGAACAAAGCATCGATTCGATTTCTAGGTTACGGATCGAAAACATCTCTCCTTGCTCGCCACACGTCTGCGGCCCTCGTGGTCTTGCTCAAGCACCTACGCCCTACTGCTCGCCTGCGCCTAGCTCCACTGTCAGCCGAGTCATTCCACCGCTTAAGGAACGTCTTCTTGCCCCGTATCAGGGATTAAAGAGAGGGAGGCATGGGGCCATCTTGGGAGCAAAGGAGCCGCGGATCTGAGAGTTGAGAGGAGGGGAAGGAGATTGGCTGCACCATGGCAAGGCCAAGCCGCCAGGCGCTTTGCCTCCAGCGTCTGCAGTGACGCTGCACCATGGAACACCGCCTCCGCATGATGCACAATGCATGCCTAGCCTTAGCCTTCAGCGGGTAGGGGAGGGAGTGGGGAGCGGGGGATTAGGGGCGTGCGTGGTAGCGAGGAGCCGAGGAGGGAGTGGGGAGGCGGTGGGGTGGCGAGGGAGCCAAGGAGGGAGGGGGGGGCGGGCCGGGTAGTGAGGAGCCGAGGAGGGAGTGGGGAGGCGCGGCAATGGGATTGGGAGTGGGGGCGGGGAGGATTAGGTTTAGGGGTGGGATGTGAGGGCGGTGCGGGTGGGGGATGTGAGGGGCGTGGCCAGCGTGGGGCAAGGGGCAGCGAGCCAAATGAACAATGAGAAGGGGATTAGTTCAATTAACAAGCACCGAACTGAAATAACCATAGTAAGTTCGGTTCTTCAGAACCTGGAACCGAACCTAGGACCAAATATTTCGGTTTTGGTTACTTCGGTTTTGGTTCTGGTTATTTCGGTTCGGTTCTCGGTTCTCTGTTATTTTTGCCCAGACTTAGTGCTAGAGTCCATGCACGGATGGAAACAAAAATTAGCCAACACAAGCAAACAAACATGGCAACCGTGGAAGCATCAAACCGTGAAGTGCATTAGCATAAGCTCAGGGAGTTCAAGTACAACACGAAGCTAAACGTCAAGCTGGTCTCCCTTACTGATTAAGAAATATTATTTAATATATTTGGATCGGAGAGGCGTGAAGACCAAATGCTCCTCACGTGAAGATATGGAAAGCAATAGAAGCAAGAAGATCAAGGAAAAATGCACGCTCATAATCAGAAAGAATTATTGGATATACGCTCGTGCACGGTTGATTATTGTATTTGGCCATATATGTATGGTTAGTTTGGCCGCACGGACAAGGAAGCTCTATCAGCAAGGACTCTACGTAAGGGAAATAGAGTCTATGTATCTTAAATATTTCCTTTTGCTTAGTTAAAGATTTCTATAGTTAGTCAAGATTGGTATGGACTCTGTTAGTTTTAGAGTATAAATATGTACACCCTGGGTCATTGTAAGGACATCTCTCAATCAATCAAAATAGTCTTTATCTTTTTGGCTTCACGCCAACCCTTAGGAGTAGGAGTAATATAGATCTCGGCGAGTTCTTCAACAAGCAGAGCTGCATCCATCCGGTCGACCTCCAGCTTGTCTGTAAGTACCATCATGGCTTATACTTTTATTTGTAAGGCTGCATCGGTCCGGCTGACCTCTTACGAGCTCTAGTATAAGTTAGTTATCGATCCTTATCTAGTTCAAGTACGGCTGTATCGATTAAGTTCGACCTCCACTGCTCGAATTAGATTAAGATCAAATTATCGACTCTACCTAAGGGTGGCATCCTTCAGGTAGATTTATTAAGTTACCGATCTTAATGTTCTTGTTGTCATTAGTTTCTGCAATATCAATCTGCCCGATCGAGATCGATCTAGATCGGCCTCTCATCCTTTTAGTCCATCGTTTATTTTGTCACATTGCGATGGTTCTTACTTTAAATGACGAATTATGTTTTATCGGCCTTATCGGCCGTTCTCTCGCCGATCTTGATCGTGCATAGTACGTGGCTAAGGCATGTCTAATCTTGAGAAGGTTTACTAGCTAGTTAAATCTAGTCTATAGCTCACTATTATGGCTGTAACGATCCGGTTGATCCCCACTATTAGCACTTTAAATCGGGTATGCTAGTTGGTAGATTTGCTTTCGACCAGGCATGACCTTGGTTGTTTGCTATGCCTGCATCGGCTAAATAGCCGATTACCAATACTTTAACACTTATAGTGTGTATTCATGATTCTATTCAATGTGAATAGATTTGTTTATTTTAAAGGTTTGATCTGTTATTTTTATCAAGGCTGCCATCGAGCCGGTCTAACCCCACTGTTAAGGATAACATGTTAGATTTGATGAGTTTATAAATCTTTTCATATTAAATAGTTGATTGTTCACATGCTATAATCCCTTTTCTACCTGAATCGGCTATTTTAGCCAATTCGTCTGTGCTTTCACATATATAGCATGTTTTTCATGAACCTGTCAATATATAGATGGTTTTATGGATTCTTTGACTTTAGTTTGTTATCATTATCATAGCTGTATCGATCCGGTTGAACCTCACTATTGATGGTAATAAATTAGATTCAGAGCGTTTATAGATTCATTTGTACTAGATAGTTGATTTGTTCACATGTTATATCTCTTCTCGTTAAACTTATCTGCTCAATGCTTTACACTAGTTATATCCACCTAGCTGATGATGTTACTTATATCTGGGTGCATTGTACTTGTTATCATAAATCAGTCATGACCACAAACATCTCAGTCCTTAACAGTCGATTTCTCCTCGTATCGGCTATTTAGTCGATTCTCCCATTTGGCTGCTCTCGAAGCAGCACACTTGGAACTGCCTGGGAAAAACCGACATGTTCCCGCCTTAAACTACTGATAAGGCTTTCTCTTCTTGTCAATTGCAGGTCAAATTGACTGGCACACCTTCAGGATTCATAGGATCGGCTGGTCCTGTGTTGAAGCCAAGCGGATCTTCGGGCTTACTCCAAGTAGATCCTTTCGGCTTGCTGTGTGCTAATCACATCGCCACATTTTTGTGTCGACACTAGCAAGGTTCAAGAAGAGTGTGGGCTATTGCTCAGGATTTCAGATCTACCGTTTGGAGACTGGTATAGTCATTGTATCTCTATATTTATGACTTTGTGCTACTTTAATATTATTAAGTTGCTATTTATTATGTTCTTAGTTTTCTCTAGTTGTATGCTTGATACAGTTATGATTAATGATGAGTTTATGCACATGTTCGTGAAGCGATTAGCTCATTATGCGCGTGAGTTAAGTGGTCAACACTATGTAAGTATGGTGTTTAGATATTGTTTACCTGCGGATGTCCTCTACACTCTGTGTCATGTGGTAGATCATGGATGTGACACTCCCATTGAGTCCTTTGTAGTCCACTCCCCGTTTGTAGAGCATGTAGAACATGATTACGAAGGTAGACAAGCTTTGTTCTTGATCTTCCTTAGTAATGTTCCTTATGCATAGATCTAGAATTAGTTATACTATAGATGAGAGTGTATATACTAGGGTGTACAAAAGACTTAGTAGATAAGTAATGACTTAGGAATCTTTTGCTCTTAACGAATCTCCTGCTTAGCTGTACTACATTTTATGAGTCTCTAATTCTATCTCTGGAATACCACTATTACCTTACACTTATTATTTATTTACCCTATGTCTTACCCCTTGCAATAGCATGAGAGTGATAATTATCATAAGTATACACATTTGTCAATATCTCTATGTCAACACCACTCTATAAGCTTCTTCCTATGGTAAAAATATAAATAACGATACCTGGTATACTCCTAGGTGAAATTCTACAATGGTATACTTTAATTTATATATTTTTCTCTGAAGTTTACAAGTGTCATTAATAATTACCAATCATGCATTTCTAGCATTATGCTAGGGATGACAACCTAGTAACAAGTGATGCTAATAAATGCCAACAAGCATTTCTGACGCCGTTGCCGGGGAGGGGCACATGGCTAAAGAGAATTGACCAAATAAATACTTATTGATAAAATCATAACCTCTGCTTTAGCAGGCTTACCCTTATTTGTCTTTGTTCATATCTTATATAGGGTATTACAGACTTGGTTGTGATTTTCCAACAATTTCCAATCAGAATCAACCGAATCAAGAGGAAGCTCAACACCAGTTCCTGAAGTCATGGCTAAGAAGACTTTGCGTGAATTTTCTGCTCTAAGCACTAGAACATCCGCACTAGACCAACATTCAAAACCAACAATCTCGAGTTTGAGCTCAAGCCAAGCCTCATCAACATGGTGCAAGCTACTCCATTCAACGGAAGGCACATGAAGATGCTAGTGCTCACCTTTAGAATTTTCTGGAGATTAGCAGCACAGTCATCATTAAGGACATTTCTCAAGACATCATACTACTTCGCCTGTTTCCATTCTCACTAGCGGGAAGAGCGAAGCAGTGGTTTTACATCAACAAAGATCATATCAACACTTGGGCAAGATGTCCAAAGGCCTTTCTAGAAAAGTTCTTCCCTGTAGGCAAGACCAATGCCTTAAGAGAAAAGATTTTAAACTTTTAACAGCAGAAAGGAGAAACCATTCTAGAAGCATAGGAACGTTTTTAAGAATACATTTCAAATTGTCCTCATCATGGGATGAAAGATTGGTTGCTCATGCAAAGTTTCTACCATGGATTAACTCAAAAAGCACATGAACAACTTGATGCCACTGCTAGAGGATCATTTATGTCACTCACCCTTGAAAAAGCTAAAACTCTTATGGAAAAGATAGCCTCTAATCAAGGCTGGTCATCATGCAACATTCAATTATGTAATAAGAGTGAAGAAGTACCAGAAGAGGTATGTGCACTGTCAACCAAGATGGACGTACTGTTGAATTGGCTTGAATAGTGAGCCAATTACAAGAAAGATCATCAGGCTATTCAAGATGCATTCAATGCTCAGAATATATATGGAGAATATTTAGGGGTTGAATTCCCTAAATATCAGGAGGATGCAAACATCATCATCAATAACTCTGCTCCACAACAACAGAGATAAGGGTGGAATCAACAACAATAGTCGACTTACCAAGGTAAGTACCCAGGTAATAGCTATAATACTCCTAAGCAACCATCCTTGAGAGACCTGATCTTAGAACAAGCTAGGATTAATGAGAATATTTCTAAGAAGCTTGCTTTTAATGATAAGGTCCTAGAAAGCATAAATACTAAAATGGATAGTTTTTCTTCTGCTATAAAAGACAAACTTAGCTATAATAAAAAGATAGAATCCTAATTAGCCCAGTTGGCTGCTGCTCTGCCTTTTGCCACTAACCTTGAGAAGGTAAACGCCATAACTACAAGAGGTGGCAAGTCTACTCGTGATCCACCATATCCGACAAGGACAGACAAGACCCCAGTGGCAGTGCTGGAAGAGGAGAAAACTACCGATGAAGTTGAAGAATTTGGGCCACAAGAGCAAGAATTACAACAAGATTTTCATGACACGACTCTCCTACCATTTCCACGTAGAAATCAGAAAACCAAAATGGATGAGCAGTTTGGTAAGTTTGTAGAGGTAATTCAAAAGCTATATATCAATATTCCGTTGCTAGATGCCATATAGGTACCTACCTACGCGAAGTATCTTAGAGATATCCTCAACAACAAAAGACCATTGCCTTCCACTGAGGTAATTAAGTTAACAGAGGAGTGTAGTGCGGCCATCCTAAATACTTCACCTATCAAGAAGAAGGATCCAGGGTATCCCACTATCGATTGCTCAATCGGGAGCCAGAACTTCGAGAATGCGTTATGCGATCTTGGAGCAAGTGTCAGCGTCATGCCCAAAAAGGTCTTCAACAAGCTCAACTATTCAACACTCACGCCAACATCAATGTGTTTGCAACTAGCCAACTAATCGGTCCTGCTACCCCACGGGAATCGCCGAAAATATTCCGGTAAAAATATGAAACTTTTTCATTCCCATAGATTTTGTAGTACTTGATATGCAAGAAGACATGAATACACCCCTCATTCTTGGGACACCCTTCCTGAGCTCTACAAATGCTCACATTGATGCCAGAGCTAGAGAAATCAAATTCTATATCAATGGAAAGGAAGAGCGATTCACCTTCAAGCTAGGACCGAACAATTCTCTAATTTGGAGTGGCGTGAAAAGCAAGTGCAACCATTAAGGTCTCCATCTCCGGACTAACAGATGCACTCAAAGAATAAACCCGAACGGAGAAGTCCAGTTCGGACGACTCAAAATCCTAAACCCTCGCCGGGAGGTAACTCGGTAGTTATCCATATTTATTTTTTCGTACTGCATTAATAATTTTATCTTAGCATATTTACTTTTCAACATTTGCATCATAGAATATAAATTCTCATCATGACATTATAAAAATCTAAGCCCCATGTAAATAATTGTTACGGCGTAAAAACCCATGAGAAAAATTTATTGTGGAGGCATAAAAATTTAAAAATACCATTATTCATCTTGTTATATTTCATAGTATTATAAAATATTTTTGCATCGTTATACGTATATACGACAGAAATACAGGAGACACATGGGACCCACTCAACTACCACCCATCACTTCCATCACCTCCATCTCTACTCAACCACCATTATTCACCTCCATTCCCACTCACTTCTATTCTGTCATTTCACCACCTAAAGGATCACCGACGGAGCTTATCACTTGCTTAAGGATGAAGCAAAGAACTACTAGGAGAAACAGGAAGCCACTTGGCCATTGTGTGGGCCCGGCCAGCCCCACCACTAGGCCGTCCGACCTCCTGCTTCCCCCGCTATAAATCCCAGCCCTAAACTTGCTGCTCTCGACCATCACACAACACAATCCTAGCTCTTGAGTTCGAAAATCTAGAAGAAAAATTTGTAGTTAAATTTCCTTTGATAGAAGCAGTGTTGGAAAAAGAAAGAGCAAGAGGAAGTTTGAGTGTGAATGTAGTGTTAAAATCTTGAGAAAGAGAGGAAGAGGTGTTGCTGAAATTTAAGTAAGAAAAATAGAATTTAAGAGTGGTAGTGCTGTCCAAATCAAGAGAGGAAATTAAAAAGAATTAGGGTGGAAGACATGCTAGAATCTTGATTAGAATATTCACTAGGCAATCTCGGACGACTAACCTCTAGACGACTGACTTTTGGAATGGCTAACCACTAACATATTTATTTTACTAATCCTGTTTCACGAGTTGTGTTGTTTTTGTCTATTTTGTAGGAAAATGGGAAAGATCGCCAGCAAACTCAAGCGGACGATATCGTTCCGTTCAACAAGAAGTTCTTCATCCCGAGCAAGCACCAACATGGAGGTTGATCCTCCATCTCCCGCTATTGGAGTACCGTCCTAATCAGCCCCATGGAGAGGAACGTTCTTCTACAAGAAAAGCAGCTCATGCTCTGGGATGATAGGGAGAAGGATATCTACAAGAAGCTAAAGGACCGGGATTTTGTCCTCACCCCTGCCTTCGATCCAGCCCTACTTCAGTCCACAGGTATGGACTCCGAATTTGAACTTATTTTCAAGGCCATAGGATGGGAGGATGCATGGGAAATTGATGAGTCGGGGTGCAAGCTATTGACTATTGAATTTTTATGCACTTTATAAACCATCAACTCGGAAGTCTCATTTAGGTTCTTTGGGAAAGAATTATTTTTTCCTTGGAAGAACTTTAGTAAGCTTCTAGGATTCCCTACTCAGTGCACAATTGATGTAGACTCAGCTATACAAAATTTTGATAGAATGAAGTTTTGGAGGGAGATATCGAGAGAAATTGTTTGCTACTGCCCTCGCACCAATGACATTCACCACCCTACTTTGCGGTTCATGCACAAATGGCTAGGATTTTCTCTTTTTCCTAGAAATGACTTCCGCACAGTTAGGAATGATGAACTGAAGTTATTATATGCCATGGTTAAAAGAAAGAAGGTCTCACCTGTAAAATTCATGATGGCACAATGGATAGAAATTTCTAGAGTAAAGGGAGATGTTGGGTGCACTTCTTTGATCACCCGCATAGCTAGAAATTTGGGTTTACTAGAAAACGCTTCTATTACATACATTGACAGTACCCGATGGATTATTGATTATGGATATTTTAATCATGCACACATGTTAAAAAAGGGCAAGGATGGGAAATAGTCATGATGTATATGGACTACATAAATGAATTTCTGTTACCAGACCAGAACCTCGGTCTGTATGTGGTAGATTCGTTTGTCTTTGATTTGCAGAAAATAGAGCAAGCACCTCACAGGAGTGCCTCTGCAAGGATCACTCACAACCTGTAGCCTTGGTACCGTAGAGATGACCCCATTCCAGAAGGCCCTGCCTTCATCAGCTACACAGGATTTGATCAAGCAGGACCTTCCCAGGTTCACCTTCCTCGGCATGCAAGTTTGGACTAGCCGGGATCTTCCCGTATGCACCAACCCGAGCATGCTTGGTGGGACTAGCCTTCTCCGCATCATTCAGAGAGTTCCTGGCAACAGGTTTCAAGTGGGCAATGGCAGGACAACAATTTTGACTATTACCAGTAACAGTCTTATGAGGAGGTCTCCAATGGCCACCAGGGAGGACGCATGTCCTTCTTTGCTCGTGGCTACCACAATCATCCCACAGGTTATCATGAGCAGCAGATGGAGTACACTCATTTTGACACCAGGCTCACCACCATCGAGGAGAACCAACAGAAGATCCATAACACTCTTTACCAACAACCCCAGTGGCAAGAAGAAGTAGGACAACGTCTCGTCGCCATCCAGCAACAACAGCAATAGGAGAATGACAACGAGAACTACTTGTTTGGCCATCTCCACATTAACTACCCGCCTCGCTGAAGGACCATACCAACACCTAGCTTGGGGGAGGAGCCCCCATTTACCTAAGGTAAATTTTCTTTCTAGTATTTTATTATTTTCTTTAGTTTATTTAATTTTTGGTTTTGTATTAGTTAAAAAATGGTAAACTAAGAAAATAAAATAAAATTTTGCCTTTGTCTTTTATATATTACTATGGTATGATCTAAAAAAAATGATGGAAACCAAATAAAAAGAGTGTGTATATAGTTTGCTTAAGGTGTGCTTTAGTTTGTTTTTAAGAGTCAATAAATAACTAAAGTTTGAAGATGATCTCACATGATGGAAATGATGAATAGTTGCTCTATTGTAATTCCTTTCAAGTATCTAGTTTTCAGTCTTGAATTCTCCCGAGTTTTGGATGAGATTGATTTGACATGAGAATTTGCTCTAAACTTAAAACTCGTGGGTAGTATATGTTTGAGCTAAGTCTAGGTAATTGACGAATATGATATGAGAAGGTCTGAGCTGTTGTTTATCTTGTTCCTAGTAATACTAAAGTTCTGAAGATTTATCTTTTGAAAAATATGAAAATCCTACATGATGAGTTCCTTATATGACAAAGCTTGAATTCCTACCAGAACCATATATGATATTTAGATTAGAAAAACTTTCACTCATATATGCTGCTTCTTTTGCATTGAGTTTAGTCAAGCTTTGTTGATGCCTTATGAGAGCTTTGTCATGCTCTTAAAATCAAAATCACATACACACCAACTAAATATGCACTACTCCTACACTGAGGGTAGCGCAACAACATGCCATTTCATTTAGATCCACCTAAAAATGTTTTACTCCTACACTGAGAGTAAACACCAAAAATATTTTTCATAGATATCCATCAAATAAATGCTCCAAGTTATTTTTACTATCTCTCCAATAATTGTTATGTAGAGAGAAGCATGTGGCTATGCAAAAGTTATTCATAAAAAAAGAGTTGAGAAGAAATAAACAAGTGTCTGAATTATCAAAACAATGGGTACTTAGATGCCCGCCTGAAAAAAAAGAGAGATGAATAAGATAGCTCATGTTTTCTTGCAAATATTTCCAAGTTTCAAAAGAGAGATATGTTTTCAAGAAGCATAGTAGAATTAGATTAACTACCATATATATCCACCATACACATGCACATCTTGATTTGATTGTATGACTCAACTCTCTTTGGATCCATTGTTTGACTTTACAATATATGTATTGCAAGTATGCTCTTTCATGCATTTATCCTTCCTATGAACTCCAAATAAACTTTAGTTGTAGGAAGAAAGGCATAACATTATTATTGCCTTGGTGAGGATCCACAAATACCACATATATGAGAGACTTGAGAGTGTCATACAAAGGAATCTCTGAGTTTTTATTTTGAAAATTTATAAAACTCCGGAATAATGGTTTAACAAAGAACATGAGACATAGTGCTTGCTTTGATCATTCTGTCTTTCAATTGCTCAAGACCCAAGTGAAGGCTACAAGCCCCATGGTTAAAGGTAATATGAGTAAGTTTGAAAGTCATATCAACTTAGTCTAATTTGGAGAGAGTTCTTGTTTGAATGCATGTGTACTTTTGAGAAGTTGTTACGACCCTAAATTTCTGATCCGTGCTAAGTTTAGTTTTGCTAAGGGACTAGCAAAAGGCAAGCTTGGGGGAGCTATTGATGGTAGTTAACAACCAATTTAAATCATCAATTAAACATGTATAAGGGCATAAATATAATCACCAATGAAGGTTTAGGGGTTTAAACTAATAAATTCCATGAGTTTTGGTGAATATGTGTTTTTAGCAGGGTTTAATCAGAAAATCAACAAGGGGGACTTAAACGTCAAAGGAAAAATTAGAATTCCATCGTGAAACCAACTCCAGAAGATTCCAAGGGACTCTAGAAGCCACATCACCAAAGCGGAGGTCGAGAGGCTGCCAAGTGGGGCCGACCTGTCAGCCTCGTTGCTATGTTGATTTCCCACCGCCTCCTAGGATGCATCTAAGCCGTTGCTTAAATTGGTTTGATCCAAGGGCTCACGTTATATCCTTAGGGCTATCTAATCCAACCCCCCTCCCTCCAGAGAGAATCAAGTCATTAGATCATAAGTCAGGGCTAGACAGAAAACTAGGGTTTCCAGAGATTAGAGATTAGAGCTCTAGTTCTTCAAGTTTCTAGTATAGATTAGCTAGCAAGGTTCAAGAAAAGTGTGGGCTATTGCTTAGGATTTCGGAGTTAGTTATACTATAGATGAGAGTGTATATATGGGTGTACAAAAGACTTATATATAAGTAATGACTTAGTAATCTTTTGCTCTTAACGAATCTCCTGCTTAGCTGTACTACATTTTATGAGTCTCTAATTCTATCTCTGGAATACCACTATTACCTTACACTTGTTATTTATTTACCCTATGACTTACCCCTGCAAAAGCATGAGAGTGATTATTATCATAAGTATACACATTTGTCAATATCTCTATGCCAACACCACTCTATAAGTTTCTCCCTATGGTGAAAATATAAATAACGATACCTAGTATACTCTCAGGTGAAATGCTACAAAGGTATATTATCTGTGCGCTTGCGGATACTTTAATATATATATTTTTCTCTAAAGTTTACAACTGTCATTAATAATTACCAACCACGCATTTCTGGCATTATGCTAGGGATAACAACCTAGTAACAAGTGATGCTAAGAAATGCCAACAGTGACCCGGCTGGGGGTCATCCTCAGGCTCTAGAGCACCGCGGGGGGCTCCGAGACCCATCATCCGCCAAAGTTGTTCAATCGGTTGAAGATCCTAGGCTTGAGGCCTTGTAGGACCATGCCGATCACGCGCTCGACCTGTCCATTCGTGCGGGGGTGCGCCACGGCGACCCAATCGATGTGGATGTGGTATTCATTACAGAATTAGAGGAACTTTTTCCTGGTGAACTGCGTGCCGTTGTCCATGGTAATAGAGTTTGGGACTCCAAAGCGATGGACGATGTTAAGGAAGAACAACACGGCTTGCTCGAACTTGATCACGGAGATCGAACGAGCCTCTATCCACTTCGTAAACTTGTCTACCGTGAACGACCACATGATGGGGATCATTTGGAGTGCTTGGGTCGGTAGGTGGGTCTGCCGAGCGTAGTATTGACACTCTTCGCAGGTGCGCATAATCTATTCAGCGTCGGCTATAGCGGTTGGCCCATAGAAGCCCTGTCAGAACACATTTCCAACCAAAGTCCTAGGTGTGGCATGGTGCCCGCAGACCACACCGTAGATATCTCTCAACAACTGCTTCCCTTGTTCGATGGGGATGCAGCGCTGTAGGATTCCGGAGTGGCTTCGCTTGTAGAGCTCCCCCTCAATAACGACGAAGGACTTGGCGTGATGCGTGAGCCACCGAGCCTCCATTTTGTCCGTCGGTAGCACCTCACAGAGGAGGTAATCTAGGTAAGACGTCCTCCAGTTAACAAGAGGGTCAGGTTCTGCCACTGGGTCTACGTCAAGCTCCATGACCTCGAGGTCAGGGGGGCTGAGGGTTCGTCAGCCCCCGAGCCCAGGGTTGGGGCCTATCACCAGTTCATTCTAGCTCCTCGTAGCGGACCGAGGGCTTGTACTAGTCACTGGCAAAAATGCCCGTTGGCACCGGCTCTCGGCTAGACACCATCTTTGCCAGCGCGTCGGCTATTTCGTTGAGCTGCCTCGAGATGTGATTGAACTCGAGACCATCGAACTTGTCCTCCAGCTGGTGGGCCTCTCGGCAATACGTAGCCATCTTGGCATTGTGGCAGCTTGACTCCTTCATGACCTGGTTGATGACCAGTTGGGAGTCGCCCGGACATCGAGTCGTCGGATGCCCAACTCAACAACGATGCATAGGCCATCAATGAGTGCCTCATATTCAGCTACATTGTTGGAGGCAGGGAAGTGGATGTAGACTAGGTACTTCATGTGCACTCCAAGGGGTGAAACGAAGACCAGCCCCACGCCGCCCCTTCTTCATTAGCGACGTTGAGGATGTGTCGGGATGTTGGTCGGTGGTCGGTACCGCGGTGGGAAGGCGGCATTGAGGATGTGTTGGCCTAAGGCCTAGGGTATAGGTAGGTCAGGGCTTGGGCTCCAGTCCTTGCCGCTATCATAGAGTCCACCGTGATGAGGGTGGTAGCCGCGACTGGCTTCCTCTCTCTCGTCACTTCATCCACACCTACGAGCATCCAGGGTGTTACGTGGGTCATGATGGAAGCCGAGACGCTCATGCACCGGGGCCACAGAGCGCCCCCGCCGCTATGTGGCGCCTAGTGAGTAGACACGTCCCTAACATGTCGTCCCAAGGGTGCGCGCTGACTGGCGTCGAGCTCACGTTGCTGAGACAACAAGCTCTCTGCCTGCTGCACTGCCGTGTGCTCAAGCAGCGTGCGGATCTCGTGATAGGCCCGATGATCCTCGGGTGTCACGAGCTCCGGGGCCCTCAGAGCAAGGCCTCCGCGGTAGCGATGTTCTAGCTTGCCCGGGCAAAGTGTGGGAGGGCTCCATTGTTTTCGATTATCCTTCGGTTCACATCGTGGGCCATGGCGCGCGCATGCCTGCATGTCTGCGGTGCTCAATCTCTCGCTTGAGCTCTGCGCGCTCCTGCTCGAGTTGGAGTTGTGCATCCTCGAGCTTCTGATGCCGCGCCCTTAGCTGTTCCACCCGCATGCGAGGAAGGGCCCCTGCATCTTCCTCGACCTCATCGTCTAGGTTGTTTGGTGGGGTAGCCCCTCCCTCATGGACGCTTTTGACGCGTCCCTAGAGGGTACCTACCATAAAACATTCTCGTGAGGGGTGATGGCTCCCCCTGTTGGAGTCAGAATCGGAGAGCGACCCTAAATCTCCCGTGAGAAGGTTGTGGAAAGATTCCACAACGTATTCGGTCATCCCCACGAACTCGTCGTTCGTAGGGGATGTGTGTATGCGCTATGCCATGAGGTGGCCAATGGTCCCCGTAGCATTGTGTAGACCAAACGGGAACGTTGTCGGGGCACCTCGGGTGAGGTGTTCTAGGGAGAATGGTTCCCCTCGGTGAATTGCATCATGGCGTTGGCGAAGGAGAAAGTAAGGCAGCACAACTCCTCTTGGGACGGTCAGGGTCTTAGGAAGGCGTCGAGTTGGCGCTCTAGCCTCCCATAGTTGAAGCCAAGGAGCCAGTCGCTCCTAAGGACACGAGCCTCCGACACGTGCAGCTGTAGCTCCTCAAGCACCTCGACGATCATGCCGAGGCCGGTGGAGTGGAGAGGTTGGACGGCGGTGGGAGCCTACACCAACTCTTCCTCCGTCATGACGATGAAGTCCAAGCTCCCAAAGCCCACGTGCGTGCTCGGGACCCAGTTGACGCCGTGACTAGCCATTCAAGGCCTGATGTGGACGTCGAGAAGCGTAAAAATCCTCTACCTGGCACGCCAACTATCAGTGTTTCGGATCTCCGGCTAGTAAATTTCTAGTTTGCGTGTCTGGCCCGGATGGTGTGCTCGGAAGACACGAGGATTATACTGGTTCGGGCAAAATGTCTCTACGTCCAGTCTGCTGCTTTGCTCGTGTTACCGTCACTGTCTATAGTAGGGGTTATAGATGGGCGAGAGAGGGAGTGGATGCCAGGTCTCTGGTGGAAGGATTGAAAAGTGCTGAGAGTTTGTTCAGCTGCTCAGCCGTGTGCTCGTGCCTCTGTTCTTTGTGTTGTGTTGTGTTCCCCCTTTTATAGAAGAAGGGGAAGATGCAGGTTACATCAGAAAAAGAAAAGAGAGAGAGAGAGAGAAAGAGGGAGAAAATCAAGGAGAAGAAGCCCTCTAGGACCACCGCGTCCTTCTTCTCCTTCATGTGGGTCCCGCCGACGCTGTAGATGGTGACGGGGATGGCTCCACGTTGGGCTCCTATTCACCACTGGTGCTATGCCTCTACGTCATCACCTGGTCGTGGCGTTCCATCCCGTCCCGGCAGGGCGTCGTGAACCAACATGCTTGTCAGCGATCGTACGGGGATTAGGCAGCACAGCGCCCACACACCCGTCACTGTTGGTGATGTGAACCCCCGTCGTGGCCTGTCGTGGCCACGGGTCATGTCAAGGCGTGCCCACGCCCTTTCTAGTGTCAGAGGCTTGACCCAGGACCACACTCTTAGACCCGTAGTGGTTGGGGTGGTACGGACCCCATCGGGCGAGGCGGAGCCCACGCCCGAGGGGTCGGCGAGACGGAACCCGTGCCCTCAGGGTCGAGTGAGATGGCTCCCGTACCCTCGGGGTCGGGCGACACGGGGCCCATGCCCGTGGAGTCTGGCGAGGCAAAAACTATCTCTTCGGGGTCGGTCGAGACTAAAATACATCCTTGATTATCTAGGCGAGTTGTCGTCTGCGGTCCTCAGATCCTTTCTTCGGGTATCCCTAATACTGATACCCGACACTTGGAGATACTCTTAGTTATTAGATAATCTCCAAGAGTACCCTATTTTCCTTTTCAATCCTTGGTTTTTAGCACGATGAGAAAAAACCCTCTCCAATAACTTCTAATCCGTGCCCCTAAAATTTACGCACTTGGGAAATCCTCCCCCGTCGTGCGTAACTTTACGCTCAGTCACGGTCGTGTGGATACTGCTTTCTCGTCCGCATTCGTTGGTCAATTTAAAGGTGGAAGGGTGTGGGAAAGAATAAGAGTAGGAAAGGGGTTCTTGATGCAAATGTACAAGAGAGAAAGAATATATAAAAGTGGTTATGATAATTTAGAAATAGTATATGATTCCTGATGTAAAATTGTCTTCTATATTTTAGAAGTGGATTATTGAAAACTCTTGGAGATGGTCTTCTTTTTTTTTCCTCGTGATACGTTTTTAGGAGTTGCAAAACTATATATTTTTGAGAGGAAAAATTAGGATACTCTTGGAGATGCTCTTAGCTAGCATTTTTAGGGGGGGTATTTGGCACATCTCTCGGAGGGGCTCTTTCGAAGGAGTCAGAGCCGTTTTGAAGAAGCCACAATTTGTGGCTTCTCCAAAACAACTTTGACTCCTTTGCTTTTTACTAAAAAGTCGGCTCATCCAGAAAAACGTTTAACAAGGCTTCTCTGAGAGGAACCAGAGCTGGAGCCGAGAAAAGAAGCCCTACAAAAAAGACCCTAAGAGCATATCCTCTGATACTGATGGATCCAAATAAACACTAAACGGACAAAAGCTAAAACACTCAACATGAAAAAGATTTAAATGCCGGAGACATTACCGAGAACCAGACTCGTAAGGTCATATACACTGATACTTCTCCATAAACGTCTATCGTTTTTTCTTTTGAGAAATAACTCTAACTAAATATATATTAAAAGTATTAATATTTATGATATATAATTAGTATTATTAAAATAGTATTTAAATCTAGTTTTTAAATAAATTTATTTAAAAATATAAATATTACACGTATTTTCGAAATTAAATCACCAAACACGACACTTATCTAGGCACTGAGGAGTATACCCCAAACTGACACCGTCGTCACACGCGGCATCTCGATAGGCAAAAAGTCAATGAACATCCATCCCATCCAGATCAGATGGTAATTAATCGACGATCCGATCATTCATCCAATTGGACCGTCTCGATCCAAGAGCCGGCCGCCGGTAAAATATCCCCGCCGGCCGCCACCACCAAACCAAACCCGTCCCAGTTCCGGCCGGCGTCGTTCCCAGTGTCTCTTCTCCCTCGCCACCTCACCTGCATGCTGCAGCCGGCAGTTTTGCGTTTGGCCGCCGTTCCTACGACTACGAGCGACGCGCACGAGTCCACGAGCGGGACGGCCACTCCTGACCTGACTCATCCCAAGTCCCAACACCTCGGGTCTCCCCCTCCTCCAGCCTCCAGGTCACGTGCTCCGTCGGTCGGCCTCGGACTCGCCTGCGCCTGCGCCGCCCGTCTCCTCCGCTCCGCTTCTTCGACTCCGTCGCCCCCGCGGGGCGGGAGCCGGGAGTGCGCGCTCGCGCCCCCACTTCTCCAGATCTCCCCGGCCGCCTGCTCGGTTGGACCTGGTCGACGCGCCCGGGCCAAGCTTGGTTGCTGTGTCCCCGGGGGACGGCGATGCGGCGGGGCGCTGCGCTTCTCCTGGTGGCCGTCTTCGCCGTGGTCGCCGTAGCGAAGGTGAGCCGGGTTTGTGTTCATCCCCCCGCATATATTAGTTGGCTGGCAGGGTGCTTCATTAGCTGCGCCGCTGCTCACGCGATCTGGGGGATGTGCTTAGCGTAGGAGGGTGATTTGGATGGTTTTGAAGCTGCGTATGGGCCGAGTGTGATTTCGCTATGAGTCTAAGGCACCACCGTTAGCCGAAAAGGCTGTATTGACATTGATCTAGTGTTTTTATCATCAGAAAACACGCGAGGTAGCTGTCCAGATCAAATAGCCACTGCTTGCGCTTTAAATGATCCCAAATAGGTTGCCCCATTATTTATTCAATTATAACTAATGAAATACTGATGCTGATAACCCAAATAGGTTGCCCCATTATTCAAGTAACTATAGCACTAGTTAAGCTTGAGAATACTGATGGTGATAACCCAAATAGATGCATCACATAATGGTTATTCTGCAAATTCAAGTAATTAGTAAGAATACTGAAACACCTGTTACGAGAACTTAGTCCGGTACTGAAAAACCAGCGAGCTCAGCTTCATATAAACAAGGCAGTCTACATCAAAGGGGCATTTGGATAACCGATGCTGCAGCTATGTGTTGGGCTTATATGTGATGCATCTTTCCTTTTGAATTCAGGGTAGTGCTGATACGCCACCAGCAGAAACAAATGGTGATAGCTCTAGCGCACAGTCAGGCCTTGGGAAATCGGAACAGCATGATCAGGCAAATCCTAACAAAGAGCATGTGACCCAACAGAAAGGAGTAGTCAGCAATGATATTGGTGACAACAACAAGAAGGATAACTCAACAGAAGTAACCAACATCAGAAGAGATGACTCGATACTGCAGCCAAAGGACAAAGATAACAGCATGACAAAGCCTTCACAAGCACGAGATTTCTTGGAAGATCCTCTTATCAAGGAGTGTGATCCATCACATAGATGTATCATTGAAAATAAGAAATTCATCGCTTGCTTAAAAGTTTCTGGAGAAGGTAATTTTCCAGCTGTTTGGTTTTTCTTCCTTATCTATCAGTGCACACCATACACTTTTTTTTATATAAAAAAGTTAGTTGTCTCTATCAAGCTTCTACTCTTTGAAATTACAACTTATTTCTTTTAAGGACTGGTTGTTATTATGTTGTCGTAATTAAACTAATACCATTCTCATTTATACATAAATCTGGCATTCAAACTTGTCATTTCTGCTTTGAAAGTTACTATTGTAACTATTCTAATGTGAACTTCATTTTTTATATCCTCTAGTTCTGCACTTGCATCCACCATATATTCTGTAGTAATTTATAATTCAGATACTGCAGACAGTTTTCCAAATAGGTTTCAAATTTAAAGGCCAATTAGAAAAGTACATATGTTCGGTAGATTTGCTTATAGTTAAGTCGTTGCTAAAGTTTAGCATCAGAGCAATATTGGACAACTATATTAGAGTTTGCTGTCAGCATCTGGGCCAAAAGTGTGGCCTCCTAAAGAATTTCCTTAATGACCCATCACATTTTCCCCTATGACATCAATTATTTTTTTAAAACATTTTGGTCCTCTTTATGTATTGTGGTATTTTTCTGTTTCATATTTTGGTCTGCTCGTTTTCCTTCTTTCGTGCTCTGTTTATGTTTTCCACGTAAACTAACATTTTAAGGTTGGGACCAGACTCATCAGCTCTGTCGCTTCTGATGGACAACAGAGGTATAAACCCACTTGATGTCAGCATCACGGCCCCAGATTATGTCACTTTAGCTGAAAATGCCATCCATGTTGAAGCAAATGATCACAATGAGGTATAAATGAGTAATGTAACTTTGTAATTACTCCATCTGATTCTTCATCAACCTCCTTTTTACCATCCCCACATCTTTCGTTTCAGGATTCTAATCGGTCAAATTTCTTTAACTTGATCCATCAATACATGAAAGGCTATATAGACTGACAACACATGATTGATGGTCTTAGGTTCATCATGGAAAATACTATCATAATATATAAAATTTTCCATATAAAAAAGGTAAACTTTTACAATAATTGCAAGTAAAATTGTCATATTGGAAACTGTGTCAATGTCCTAAATGACTTCCATTGGAATCAGAGACAGTATACTGATGGGTTTTTTAGTTTTAGTTTTCTATTGTTGTCTAAAACATTCTTAATTGCACTTGCTTATGTACTTATGAAACCTATCTCGAGCTATCAGCTTTTAGTAATATATTGTTGTGCTTATCTTGGAGATTTGGTTCGAGTGTCTTCAAACACTCTACTGAGCCTTTGTCTTGCTCTTTTTGTGGTTGTTTTTGCCTTAGACACAGGTGAGAGTTTCTGTTAGTGATGATGCAAACAAGGCGACAATAGTCCTCAAAGTTGCAGAAAACTCCTGTAACATTAGCATTCACAATGCAATCACAAGGGAGACTGGCAGAGTCATTCGGATGCCACTTACATCAACATACACGCTGCTGCCTATCTTTCTTCTCCTTGCTGTGGTGGGAGTGTGCATCATGCTTCGGAGGACACGCAAGCAAGATGGCGAACCTGCATATCAGAAGCTAGACATGTCAGACTTACCGGTTTCGGTTGGAGGCAAGAAAGAACCTGATGATCAGTCTGATAAGTGGGACGACAACTGGGGAGATGACTGGGACGATGAGGAAGCTCCGATGACACCATCCAAACCTCTGTCTAACCCTTCGTCCAAAGGTCTCGCTCCGAGGCGATCGACGAAAGATGGTTGGAAAGATTAGTTAGCCAAATGACGCCAGTTAAAGGAGCATTGTGGAAATAGTTTCAATGCATATACCATATTTTTGCCTTACTCTTTGCTAAAGTTTTCTGGAGGATGCTATGTCAGAGAGTGCAATGCATTGATACCAAGCAGAAAATTTTGTAAGCTCCCACTGCCAATTTGAGTTACTGGCAACAACTGAATATAGTTTTCTCAGGGGCACTTATGTTCCTGTGAGGTTCTATTTTGTATTGATCTTTCTCCGTATATAAGACGTATGAAATCTACGGTGTTCTTGTGAAATTTCTACGTTCTATTAGGACGTTTGGTGAGTCAAAAGGCCACGTAAAATCTGGTAGCAGTACCATCACTTTGCAGTGGGTAGGGCCGTTACTGGACTTCCGACCCATCTATGCTTTAGCCCGAAACGCAAAGTTGAAATACACATATGGGCTGAACCTCCAAACTTATATGGGCCCTGGCCCGCCATCTCGACGTTGAGCCACAGATTTAATAATATATTTATCTCAAAACCCCCTGCCTGGCCTGTATACTTTTCTTCTTTCCTCCTGGGTTAATTTGATCTGTGCAATTATAATTTTATTAATTTTGAAGCACATTATTATTATTTACGAAACTATGTCAATGCCATTATAATTCTTGCAAAAGCTAAAATATGCCATTATATATGTCGGCGGCGTCTTTGGACCCACGTGCAGGTGTACAGACAATTTTGTATTTTTGTATGGACCAAAATACCCCTCCACTCTACCTCACTTACAGGTGGGCCCAATGTGTCATCCCGTTCCTCTCTCCTGTCCTCTACCCTGAGCTTGGTCGAGTGGCCGCGGTGCGCCAGCGAGCGTGGACGCTCCTCTCAGGCGAACATGGACGATGACAAGCTAACGAACGTGAGCACAATCCATGGCATGGGCACGGCCGCACAGCAACACAGAGGCCGTATAGCACCAGATGCCGGCCATCTCCTTCCCGCCCCCAGATACTAGACACGATGTCCGACGGCACCCAGCTAGGGCGGCGTCGCCCAACCGCCAGATGCCGATGCCGACAATAGCGAGCAGAGGCACCCGACCGGAGGAGACTTCGCCCACACCATCAGCGTCGACGTGACTGCAATCAAAGCTCCATGAGCTGGACCTTGCCGGTGAGCTCGTCTCACGCGCGGATCTGACCGTTGCCGGGCCAAGGGCCGCGAACTCAGCTCACCACGCCAGCGGCTGAGACCGAGGGCACCATTGCCGTCACCCAGCCGCACGGGCTTAGCCACCTCCGCCGCCCTCGCTAGCCGCCAGCTCTGCGCAAAGGTCGGTCGAGCTTGCTCCCAGCTGGATTCTTCTCTGGCCGCGCTGCCCGCTGCGACGACCCCGAGGGCCGCGTCCGTGCCGCTCGGTGCTCGCCGACACGCCAGCCCCGTGCGGTGCGACTAGCCCGACGTGCCCCCGCTTGCTCGCCCGGTGGCGGTGGCTGTGCGCTCGCCGGCTGTGGCGGCAGGCCCCTCGCGGGTATGACCGGAGATGGAGAAGAGTGGGAGAGGGAGGGAGGCTGACGAATGGACCCCACGTGTCAGTGAGTTTGAGAGAGAAGAGGAAGAAGGCAATCTTGTCCATACGGATATACGGTACCGTTTGTACATCAGTGGGCCCAAATTGTATCCAGATGTATATAATGGGATATCTCAAATATCTGCAGAGTTTCAATGACCATGGCATAGTTTTTTAAATAATAATGATGTGTTTAAAAACGATAAAGTTATAATGGTACAGATCCAATTAACCCCCTCCTCTAAACCTCTCTAGAACCCTGCGCCCCAATCCATGGCTACACCCTGCGGCGCCGCGCTCCAGCGGCACGCGGCAGTGGCCGTCCTTCGAGCGGCGGCCGCCGCTGGCGACCTGTCCAAGGGAAAGGCGCTCCACGCCCGGCTCATCACAGCCGCCCATTTCGACGTCGTCCTGCACAACAACCTTATCTCCGTCTAAGCCAAGTGCGGCCGGGTCGGGCTCGCCCGCAAGGTGTTCGACGCAATGCCCTTCCGGAACGCCGTGTCCGGAAACCTCCTCATGTCCGCATACGCTTCCCTGGGGCGCCATAAGGACTCGCTCGCGCTGCTCAGGGTGGTCGACTTTGGCCTGAACGAGTACGTTCTGTCAGCGGCGGTGGCCGCAAACCGCCAATGTCAGGAGCTATGACATGGGGAGGCAGTGCCATGGGTATGCTGTTAAGGCTGGGCTGGCGGAGCAACGCTATGTTTTCAACGCAGTTCTATATATGTACTGTCAGTGTGCTCACATGGAGGATGCGGCGAAGGTATTTGAGAATGTGTCTGGTTTTGATGCATTCGCATTCAACTCAATGATAAATGGGTTTCTTGATCGGGGGCTACTGGATGGTTCATTTGGGATTGTAAGAAAAATGACTGGGGAGGTTGAGAAATGGGATTATGTGTCTTATTCGCAGTTCTTGGGCATCGTGCTAGCATGAAGGACTTTGTGCTTGGGATTCAGGTGCATGCCCAGGCTTTGAAGAAGAGGCTACAATTAAATGTGTATGTGGGGAGTGCACTTGTTGATATGTACGGGAAATGTGACCATGCTCATGATGCTAATCGTGCATTCGAGGTTCTGCCAGAAAAGAATGTTGTTTCTTGGACAGCTGTTATGACTGCTTACAACCAAAATGAGTTGTATGAAGATGCATTGCAATTGTTCTTGGACATGGAAATGGAAGGAGTTCAACCCAATGAGTTCACTTATGTTGTGGCTCTCAACAGCTGTGCTGGCCTTGCAGCCTTGAGAACTGGTAACGCCCTTGGTGCCTGTGCTATGAAATCTGGGCATTGGGACCATCTGCTAGTCGGTAATGGCCTCATGAACATGTACTCAAAGAGTGGCAGCATTGAGGATGCGCAAAGAGTCTTCGTTTCCATGCCACTTCGTGATGTTGTCTCTTGGAATTTGATGATCACAGGCTATGCGCATCATGGCCTTGCAAGGGAAGCGATGGAAGCATTTCACAGTATGCTATCAGCAGCAGTGGTCCCGTCTTATGTCACCTTTGTTGGAGTATTGTCAGCTTGTGCTCAGTTGGGTCTTGTTGATGAAGCATTCTACTACTTGAATACTATGATGAAGGAAGTTGGAATTACACCTGGGAAGGAACATTATACTTGTATGGTTGGTTTGTTATGCAGAGTTGGACGGCTAGATGAGGCTGAGAGGTTCATAGTGAATAACTGCATTGGCACAGATGTTGTTGCATGGCGATCACCGCTAAGTTCTTGTCAGGTATATAAAAATTATGGTATTGGTCATCGAGTAGCTAAACAGATTCTTCAGTTGGAGCCCAATGATATTGGAACCTATGTTTTACTCTCTAACATGTGTGCAAAAGCCAACCGATGGGATGGCGTTGTGAAGGTTCGTAAGCATATGAGGGAGAGGGGCGTTAGGAAGCCACCTGGTGTTAGTTGGATTCATGTGGGAAGTGATGTTCATGTTTTCACATCGGAGGAGAAGGTACATCCGCAGATGGACAAATCACTGAAAAACTTGAAGAGCTGATCAACCAGATAAAAGCTATCGGATATGTTCCAAACTTTGCAGTGGTCCTACATGATATTGAGGATGAACAAAAAGAGGAGCACCTTATGTATCATAGTGAGAAATTGGTTCTAGCCTTTGGCCTTCTTCACACACCTAAGGGTGCACCAATCCATATCATGAAAAACCTCAGGATATGTGATGATTGCCATGTTGCTATCAAACTCATCAGTCGTCACTAGCAGGAAAATAGTTGTGAGGGATGCTGTTCGATTTCATTGTATAGAAGGGTCGTACAGTTTACTGCTTGGTTGTGATTGGATTTATGCGAACTGTTGTGTACCATCGACAACGCATCAGTGTTTTATCCAATGGCATGGAGATGATGTCGAGATGGTTCGTGCTGATGAATCTATGAGCATCGCAATAGCCGATCCAGTCTTCTAGGAACTAGGAGACTTCGAATGTTTTTCTGGCAATTTATGGGAAGGAGGCTTCATTAAGATTAGCAATGAAAGCTAACAGCCGATGCAAGCAATCGACTCTGAGAGTTTGTTTTAGTAAAAATCATGGCTTCGCGTCGGCCGTTGAATTAAGGGAAAATAAGTATTGATTCTGAAGATAGGCTTGGGCCGACGTATGTGAACGCTAAGTCGAATCATAATAGATCTATTAAAGGAGGTTCTGTTTTATGGGATGCTTGACCTGGGTTAATCAATCGTTTAACCCTTGATATGAAAAGCTCTGCGGTGAAATATTTAAAAGGATATTATCCTAGCATCTGATCAGCACTTGACAGCCGGTTCGTTTAGTCATCGGCTCTAATAGCCGGTACCAAAAAGGTATCGCCTCTAGTTCAAAAATGAAAGATTCTTCAAAGACATAAAAGCCAATACGATACGTATCGCCTCCAGAGCAAGAAATAAAACCAAAAACATTCAAGACAGTCATACAAGGGCGTCGCACTGAGACATATTCATAAAAGAACAGGAGTCTTTGGTCATCGGATTACCCTAAGTACAAACTAATCGAAGACCTTATTCACTTCATCCTGAGCGGATGTAATGTCTACAACGGCCTCCACGGCAACGATGAATTCTTCAAGCAGGTCCTCATGTCCCTCAAGGCCGTCGCCAATCGGAAAGCCAGACTCCATGGCATGGAGGTCATACCCGGTCTAGACTTGCGCCGCGGTTAACGCCACCGACGCACCATGACGAACGCCGTGGAGAGCGATCTCCCGAGCACGGGCCGGAATATCTTGGAGGCGAGCGTTGATGAGGGAACCGTGGGCACTAACAGCATCTGCGGCCGCGTTCGCCGCCAGTTGGAGGGGCTCCGACTGCACCATCAGGGCTAGCGATCACAGAAGACTATCAAAATAAAGACGATGAAAATCAGAAATAGAAGCATTCATGGAACTTGTCTTACCTGCCACCGCAGCGTCAGACTCAGCCAGTCACGCTCGGACGGCACTGGCCTCCTCCTCAGCCGCATTAAGGGCCGCTTGGAAAACCCCTAGACGAATCCCAAGCTGGCCGTTGTTCCGGATCGCCTCAGAATAGCGGTCCTCGGTCGCCCTCCATTCTCAGAAGAAGCGCCGGGCATCGTCGCTGTTATACGAGTTGGAATCCGACGACGAAGCCGGCGCGGAAGATACAACGTTAGGAGGCTTGCCGGCCCTGGGGAGGGGACGAAGGCTGTCATTTACGACGAACCTATAGGCAAGTCAGAAAAGATCAGCATCATAAACAGAGGATGTCAATCTTACCTCATGCGTCGGAGGCGCTAGCTCATCGGCATGTCTTCTTCTGAGACTTCATCCGCCGCGCGCTAGCCCCGGTTGTCCTCGCCGGCCATGAAAGATGATTGGATCTATGGAAGGGAGAAAAAAAACCGCTACAGTGTTTCGGCAGGCGGAGAAGAGCAAATGAACAGTTGCGAGTGGAGATGTGTTCGAGGCCGAAGCCATCGGCTCATATTTGAAGACATGAAGTGAAGAGGCGGACGCATCGGGGCACGCAAAAGGCAACTGCAATTAATAGAAGGTGAAGCGCCACTTCACCAATGTCGATGAGAATACGACGTTGGGCAACTGAGGGTAGGAAATTGAAGGATTCGCTTAATGAAGGCCGTGTTTTCAGACGTAATTGGATTAAGATTAGAAGTCTGGGATCGGCTGTATCAAATCGGCTCTTTAGCCAAAACAAGAAGTGCAATTAAACAACGGAGAGTATGATCGATTCTACACAAGATACGCGTTAACATGCAGATTTTAAATCTGGAACATCATGGGTCGCTCTCAACACTTCTAGTCGAGTAGCATCAGCTTCTACGATTTGTTGTTTGTCTTCTTCAGCTGATCCAGGAATGCTCTCGAGGCTACTTCGGATGGCTCTACCTCCTCTGACTTTGGCCCGCAGTTCCCGTTTCTTTTGTTGAATGGCATCAGGTATTTGAGTCAGGATGGACTTATGACAATCAATGGCAATAAGATTATGGGGAGGACTAGGGATGGATTACCCTTGAGGGCCAAGAGTAGAAGAGCCAAATAATTTGTCAAGCCGCAGTCTACAAGAATTTTGTGATGGATGACTTAGAAGACTTGAGTTGCCTTCGGCTGCGTACTCTTGAAAAACATTGAAGTCCATAAACTGAGGATTGCAAAATATTACAATTAAAAGGTCAAGATTGAGCAATTTTCTGAGAGAGACTTGGTTTGGAGAGTGAAGTTGCCGATCGGATCAAAAGACAGTAAATTCGGCAAATGGTCGTCTAACTGGGAAGGACCTTATCGGATCAAGCGTTGTGCGCCTGGTAATACTTATATTTTGGAAACTCTGAAATGATTCGGCAGAGCAATTAAATAGAGAATATTTAAAGGAATATTACCCTAACGTTTGGATTAATACTTGACAACCAATTTGCTCGGTTGTCGGCTCTAATAGCCGATACCAGAAGGGTATCGCCTCTAGTGCAAAAATAAAACCGAAGGGGTAAAAGCCGGTATAATGTGTATCGCCCACGGGAGCAAAGCAAACACGGACAAAGTGATGCATATAGTATGAAGTACGAAATATTACTCAAGACGGAGAAATTGTTTGCTAATATCACCTATTACAAACTACGGGCCAGAAAACACTTTGGCTATTATATCATCGGCCTGAGAGATAAAGGCTACGGAGTTAGCAGCACTGAAGAAATCCTTAATCAGGCGTTTATAATCCCCAGGGTGCGCCGCGGCTGGAAAGCCATAGGGAAGGAACTGAAGTTCGTGGCCAGAATGGGCTTGCGCAGAAGCCAACGCCATGGTGGCACCATGGCGAACGCCATGCAAAGCGACCTCCCTGACACGGTTTGGGATGTCGTGCATGTGAACCACCGAGACGGCGCCTCTGGCGTTGACGAATCCCACCGCGTGCTCCGTAGCCAATCAGAGGCTCTCTAGTTGGGCAGACAAGTATAAAAAGATTCAAAGGAGGAAGTGATCAGAATCTTGAGGATAAAATTGAAAAGAAGTAAAGATTATGATAAATATCTCACCCATGATTCTGGCATCGGCCTTGACCAACCTATCCTCCATCGAATTGACCTCGGGAGGTGTTCAACATCGAACCATGGCCAGAGCCGATTCTGCAAGGGAGAGATATTCAGCGAGACCCTGGCCACGTCGATCAATGGAGGCAAGCAGATCGTCATTATCAATCTGCCTCATTTGATAACAAGGGAGCGAGCGACGAGCTATTAACGAAGAGAACCCTAAAGGCTGAACGGAGTCGGCCCTATTCCCCGAAGCAGTGGGGGCATCACGAGTTGTACCCTCCTAAACGATGAAGGCGCTGACGCGATGATGTAGGTCCGTTGAGGGCCTCCTTAGCAAACCTCTTGCTGTTCTCTATGATCTCAAACCTATGAAAGAGCAGGAACTATACTAAGGACGCAGAAGGTTTGAGACAAATCGAGTTGTTTTTCGATCGCCAGCCGGGGCCCGTATATATAGCCCGAAAAGGCGAGGAGATAGATTTCACCGGGGATGTGAAATTGAAAATGGATACGAAAACGGATTGATGTTCCGGGAATTTAGGGGACAGAGAATGAGGAGATAACAGATTCGGGCTTATTGCTTCTGATGAATACAGGCCCGATCTTCCGAGAGGTAGCCGGTAAGTTCGATTTGTGGAGATCTCGACGTTGGCGATCCGGCTTCAAATCAGACACGATTCGAACCCTGCAATCGTTACACCACCGCTCCGTTGGTTATCAACCAAGCACAACTTGATTGACCTCGCCAAGAAGGCTTTTCCTGCAAGCGAATCGAAGAGCACAAGCAAGAAGGTAAAACACGCAATCTGAAATTGCAAATATGAATGACGCGAATATCAATAGAGGGTTCAAGAACTCGGTTCCAAAGGACTAATCGACACAGTGGAGGAGATCAAGAACGGGGGCCCTGGATCAGTGTAAAAGGATTTGTCACCACAGTTACAATGAACGATTCAGTTTCTCGATGGAAAACTAAACTCTAAACAAAACCCAATTGTGTAGCAGCGGTGGCGGCTGTGTTTATAGTCTAAGACTCGACCTAGGGTTGGGGACGGCCAGGGGTTGGGGCGCCCACAACTTGGGCTTAAGGCCCGACACGATACATGACCAAGTTGGCCCAAATAGATGACGCAGCACCTTGTCATGGTCACACAGAATGATCCACGGACCTTCTGGAGCTGGGACCAGATCCAAAACGACGGCGTCGTCGTCCCCTTTCCAACGCATCCAAGAACGGCCCGTTTCGACGTCGTATGAGGAAGTTATGACCGAAACAGTGACGACGTGTCTGCTGAATCCGAGGGTGACGTGGCAGCTGAGTTGGGAACGAATTGCAACTTGGGGAAGACCATGGCGTCGGTGTGTCCAGCGTGGCGATGTCCTCATCAGCTTCCACAAGTCACAAAATATCGTCGGATGAATACAAAAGATTTACATTGATTAGCAATCAGTCCACCAAGGTTTTTTTGGATTGAAGGGAGTTCGAATCCCCACAGGGCCAAAAATTATCATGGAACGAGTCACATTGGCCCGTTAATTATGATGGAGAACGGAAAAGCCGTCTGCCCAACAGATACCCAGCTGATTTCTCGGTGACTGGGAAACCGCTGGAAAGAAGCTTGTGGCTTTCCCAATGGGCGTTTGATTGAGCAAATAAGGGAAATGTGTCCACACATTTTAGCCCTTGCAAACACTAGAACAGCTCTGCGAGCATGGAGAGAAGACCCAGGTGATATCACAAGGATTCTTTTAACTGTAGTAGCTGATTCTCTTGCTCGACAAGGTACTAAGATGAGTGACACAATCACCCTATATATAATAATTCTTCTAACCGCTCAAGATCTTCATAGCAAAATGATAGACCTTGGAGGGTCTGGTGGAGTCAGAAGAAGCACTCGAAGAGGCTGATAGAAGAGAAGCATGGCTGAATTGTAGAGTTGCTCTCGCCAGGGTCGGATAGACATTTTATAGCCGGCCTAGAAAGATGAATCCAAGTGCCCGTGAAGCAATGATGCTCTCGTAAAGTTTTGAAGTATGGGCTCATGAGCTGACATGGACAACGACAAATAGTAGACCCTAAATCAAGATTCTCTGTCCGTGACTACAGACCAATGGGGATACAGACGTAATAATTTTAGAAATAAATTACTTTTATCCCAAAATTGGGGGGCATGTGTTTACACCAAAATTTGAAAAGGAGAGTTACATGGACTTAAAAGCCCACAAGATCATGTCGTCAAGGAATCAATCGCGTATCAGCTGATTCGAATGTAAATATGGAATCGGCTTTCTTTAGATAGCGCCAGCAGATAACAACAGAGGTTATGATCGGTGCTAGGACAAGACATATTGGACTCTACAAAAAGGGAAGGATTAGAGTCCAAGTTATCTTAAATTAGGAATGTTTTCTCTAGGGTCAAAGATTGTGATGAGTCGTGCCTAGATAGGAGTCATACGCAGGTCCCAGATATAAATATCAAAGCCTGGCTATTGTAAAAGACAGCAATCAATCAAATACAAGTCATTTACTTTTTTCGGCTCCGGCCACCCCTTAGGAGTAAGAGTAGAGTAGATCTCGATGAGTTCTTCAGCGAGTACGCTGCATCGATCCGGTCGACCTCCACTGCTTGTCTATAAGTTCCGTCATGGTTTATACTTCTGTTCGTATGGCTGCATCGATCCAGTCGACCCCCACTACGACTCTGGTATAAGCTAGTTATCGACTCTTATCTAGTTCAAGTACGGCTGCATTAATCTGGTCGACCTCTACTGCTCGAACTAGATTAAGGTCAAGTTATCGGCTCTATCTAAGAGTGGCGTTCTTTCGGATAAATTCATTAAGTTACCGATATTGCTTATTGCTTTCATTATTTATTTAATTACAGCAATATCACTTCGTCCGATTGGGATTGATCTAGATCGGCCTTATATCCTTTTGAGCCCATTGTTTGTTAATCTAAATTTGATCTAATCTACACTTTAAACGATGAGCTATGTTTTATCGGCTGGTTTATATCAATCTTAATCATGCATAGCGTGCGGTTAAGGCATGTTGCGTCTTGAGTAGATCTATTGTCTAGCGAAAACTGTTCCATGACTCGTTATCACGGCCTGTGTGATTCTACCTCACACTCCACTATTAGCACCATGGAGTGGGGATTGTTATTTGGTAGATCTGTTCCTGATAAGGCATGGCCTTAACTGTGCGCTATGCCTGAATCGACTGTTTTAGCCGATATCGTGTGTTTTCATGAACAGTTTGCATCACGAGACCGTTAAAGTAAAGATAGGTTGAAAGATGTGTTAACCCCATGATCTTATTACTGTATTATGGCCTACATGATTCTGCCTCATGCCTCACTGATGTTAGTAATGAGTTAGGGTCGTCGAGTCTATTGTTGTTTCTACGGCCTGCATGATTCTGCCTCATGCCCCACTGGTCATAGCGATAGATGAGATTTAATATGTTCATTAGATTTATCTTTATTAAATAGTTGAATGATGATGAGCTATTTCATTTATATAAAAGAGGTTCGATTACTTACAGTCATTGACTTAGCATAAACTAATCATTGTTGACATTTTATTGCCATTGACTAACATTTGTATAAATAATGATATTTATCATGAACGATAACCGATTTTTCTTACACAACCCTACGAGCTTTAACTGATTTATTCTTATGAATATGTTGGAATCGACTATTTAGTTGATCTCCTTTCATATCGGCTGTTAGGGTCGCACATTCAGGACTGTCTGGCAAAACCGACAGGTGCACCCTTAATTACTGATAAACTTTCTCTTCTTATCAATTATAGGGTCAAATTGACTGATACGTCTCAGGAGGAGTGCACAGAATTGACCACCCCTGCGCTGAAGCTAGGTGGATCTACAGCTCCATCAAGCAAATCCTTCCGGCTTGCTACGTGTGTCCTTGGCATGGGACCAAAATTCCATGTCGACACACGTTTCTAGCACGCCCAGTGGGACCCCACAATTGTCATGATGATTCACAACAACAACGACATCCTTATGATACATTATGAAGATCTACCTAATGGAGATAAAGATGTCATCGGCAAAGCTACAGAAGAATTTTAGAGCAAATGTTTGTTGTCCTACACCAAAACATGTGACAACACAATTGTTCAGAAATTTCCACTACCAAGAGTTCTATTACACGGGCAGACAGATACAACAAGACCATCTTGTACCTAACAGCGTGGGCAACAAGACTACCACATGTATCTGGACATAAACAATATTGTGGGCGCCGACGACCGTCTTGTACCCGACAGCGTGGGCAACAAGACTAGGTAGCACACATATACATTCTCTCTTTTTCTCTGACTTGTAATGCCATCCCCTTTTACTATAAAAGAGGATGGGCTCTCTCCTAAAAAACTCTCTGGCTCTCTAAAAAAAAGAGAAGTTAGACGATTCGAGCACTCGAGGACCTGAGAACTCGAATAGCTCAATAGCTCTAGAACTCTAAAGCTACACAGAGCATACGCTCCAATACTTAGCGCACATTAGAGCCCCCGTCACTCTTGGCCCTTCGGTTTAGAGTCCGACCGGGCCTTTAACACCTCCTTATTCCTACTCGTTTGTAACCCCATAGCAAACTTCGAGCACCTGGGCTCAGGAATAAAGTCACTGACCGACTAAAACTGGACGTATGGCACGTTGCGTGAACCAGTATAAATCCTGTGTCATTGAGTGTTAGGCCACATCCGATCACAATGCACAGTAAAACTACAAATATTTACTTATTGGTCACTTTTCGCACCGACAGTTGGCTCCGTCCGTCGGGAGCACGCCGTGCGTTCACGCTTTTGGTCATCAGATGGCCCACCTTTCCACCATCTTCGTCATGGTGGGCTCGAGCGATACGATTCACTTCGGCTCGCTAGAGTTCCCCATGCTCCCACCTGTTGGGATGTGGGTTCCTCCCGTCTTCGTGCCACTCCAGACCTTCCTCTTCGGGAGTCTAGACTTCGTCGCTGACCGGCTCGACGTACTTCGCCTCCGCAAGGAGGCGCTCGTCTCGGCGTCCATTGGAGGAGGAGCGCCCTCCATCGGCCCCGGGTCACCCGATGACCTCAACATCAAAACCCTCACGCTTCACCTCGAGCCCATGTTGGGCTTAAACTCCACGGTGAGTAATGTATATGCTGTTCTTTACTCATTATTTAACACCTTCCGCCGACTCTCCGGAGGGACCCCGTGGTCCCCACTGCTACCGCCGTGCAACCGGTTTCCCTATGGCTTCGCATCCCCCGGGGACGCGTACATGAGGGGGCTCCGAAGGATGCTGACGCCACCCCCTCTCACATCCTAATTCGTGGGGATGGCGGGCTATGCTCTCGCCTCCTTTTATGACCTCGTAGATGACGAGGTCGAAAGCGACGGCTCCAGCATCGGCAACGTCGTTGCACCTGGCCACCCTCTGTCTTGGGAGTGTGCTATGGCGGACGCCCCGTGACAGCCACCGGTGGTAGCGGAATCTCTGTAGACTCACACCCCTTTGGACCCTCGTGCGAAGGCCCTCGCGCGTGCGCTGGTGCACGGCGATGAGTTATGACAAAGGCGGCAGAGTTAGCCGCCACCTATGTTGGTGCGCTCGGCGTAGCACACTACGCCACGTGCGTGTAACCCGGTGAGCAGCGCTCGGGGTCGCGCTCGCCAGGTCCAGCGCAACATCCTAGATAGAGGGAATGATCCCCCATAGTTTGCTCGGGCTGGCCAAAACATCGCTGCTGCGGCGATGCTTCTGCGCGGCCTTCCCGAGCCTATCGACCCACAGGAACAGGCAATCCACTGGAACCTCCGGGCGCTGGTGGAAACCGTCGCCGTTCAACAGGCGGAGAGCCCCGCATCGCGATATCGGCTCGCGGCCTCTTGCCCCACCGGGGAATGGGGCCGCACCAGTCGAATCGCTCCATCCACTCACCACTACAGTTGCTGGTCGTGGGACAGGAGGCCACAGCTGCACGATGGCCTAACCCGGTGCCCGCTCCACACCGACCACCTATGCGCGAACGGCTCAGGCCGAACCGTGATGCTCGCAACGTCATCAACAATCGACGCCATGCCCGGCACGATGATGACGTCCATCAAGTGGAAACGAGAGCAGGCGGCACAGGCCCTGGCCTGACCATCGAGGAGTGCGGGGACACGCATCTCAGGCATGGTGGCCAACCAAACAATCAAAGCCCTAGCCCGGATGGCCCAGGGCCACAGGCCTTTGGTCATCGCATCCAAAGAGCGTCGTTCCCACAGCGCTTTCGACCACCCACCAACATCGCCAGATACACCGGGGAAACGAACTCCGGTATATGGCTCAAAGACTTCCGGCTCGCCTGTCGAGCCGGAGGAGTGGATGATGACCACTTCATCATTCAGTATCTCCCCATCTGCGTTGGGGAGCATGTTCGAGCATGGCTCGAATTCCTCCCATCCGACAGCATCTACGATTGGGCGGATCTCAAGAGGGTCTTTGTTTGAAATTTTCAGGAGACTTATGTCCGTCCTGGGAATTTCTAGGACCTCAAGAGCTGCCAGCAGGAGCCTAACGAGTCCCTACGGGATTACATCCGCATGTTCTCAAAGCGGTGCAACTCCCTTCCTGATGTTGTCGACGCGGACGTCATCAACGCGTTCCTCTCTGGGACAACCTATGAGTCCTTGATCCACAAGCTCGGTTGTCTGAAGCCCCGTAGCACCCACGACCTGCTCGACATCGCCACGAACCACACCTCCGACGAGGAGGTGGTCGGTGCGGTCTTTAGCGGCGGTTGGGACAGGGGCAAGGCCAAGCGCGAGGACCAAGGCGAGGGTCCCTCCACGCATAAGGGCAAGAAGAGCAAGAAGGATCGGCGTCGACCGGCCAACCCAGCTTTGGTCGCCGCAGCCGATCGTCCAGGCAAGCAGCCCCAGCAGGGCCAGCTCGACCACTTTGACAAGCTCATGGAGAGTCCATGCACCAACCACGTCTACCCCGTCAAGCACCTCTACAAGGACTACAAGCTCCTCAAGCACTTTCTACGACAGCCCGGCAAGCCGAAGGAAGGGAGGGGCAAGGAGGAGGCGACCAAGAAAGGAGGCACGACAGGTAAGGATGATGACGGCTTCCCCGACCCCGAGGAATGCCTCATGATCTTTTGGGGATCCGACGCCATCCACTCCAAGCGCCAGCACAAGGTACGCTACAGAGAGACATGTGCCGCCAAGTCGGCCGTCCCCTCTTTCCTTAGCTGGTCAGACTCCCCGATCACTTTTGATCAGAGAGACCATCCTTCAAGCTCTTCGATGAGCTGCGTCAGGAGATTGCTACCTTCGATGACCTATGGGCGCGCTGTTATGCCGTCGCCGCTGGTGACCACGGCGACTCTTGGCGTGTCAACGATGGCCTCATCCTCCACGACGGGTGCGTGTTTGTTCCGAGCACATCGGCGATCCTCCCTGACGTCCTCCATCTTGCCCACATGGTGGGTCATGAGGGGGTCCAGAAGACGCTCCCACGACTACACGCCGATTTCTTCCTCGAGCACGACTGGCGCATCATCCGCGACTATGTCTGCTCTTGTGCCACCTGCCAGCGGAACAAGACCGAGGCTTTACACCCCGCCGATCTCCTTCAGCCGTTGTCGGTGCCCTCCCGCGTCTAGTCTGATATATCCATGGACTTCGTCGAGGCTCTTCCCAAGGTACATGGCAAGAGCGTCATACTCACGGTGGTTGATAGGTTTTCGATGTACGCCCATTTCATTCTGCTGGGCCACCCGTACACGGCATCACCCATCGCACGCGCCTTCTTCCACGACATCGTCCGCTTGCACGGCTTCCCCGCCTCGATCGTCAGCGACCATGACCTCGTGTTCACTGGGCAGATCTGGCGTGATCTCTTCCGGCTGTCCGGTGTCCAGCTCCGCATGAGCACGACGTTCCATCCTCAAACCGACGGCCAATCCGAGGCGGTGAACAAGACGATAGCCATGTACCTCCGCAACATCACCGGTGATCGCCCACGTGACTGGCTCGACTGGCTCCCCTGGGCGGAGTATTGCTAAACACTTCGTTCCACTCCGCGCTTCGCACGATGCCGTTCACAGTGGTCTACGGTCGACCACCTCTGGCCCTGCTGCCTTATGAGACGGGTAGCGCCCACACCGACACCGTCGATGCCATGCTGGCCAACCGCGATGAGTTTGTCACGGAGGTACGCGCCCGTCTGCTTCAGGCGCAGGAGTACGCTGGCCGGCACTATGACGTGCATCATCGGGCTCTGCAGTTCGCTGTTGGGGACTGGGTGTGGCTGCGGCTGCTTCATTGTCCAGCTCAGTCCCTGGTGGCCGGCGCTCGCGGGAAGCTCAGCCCCAAGTACGCTGGGCCGTATCAGGTGCTGGACCGAGTGGGCACGGTGGCCTATCGCCTCCAGCTACCTGATGGCGCCCGCATTCACAATGTGCTCCATGTGGGCGTGCTGAAGCCATTCCGGGGCACTCCTCCGACGTCAGTACCGGCGCTTCGGCGCTTCCACCTCTTCAACACAGGCGTTCCCTCCAGCAGCCGGAGCACGTCCTGCGTGCCAGTCTGCGTCGTGGCGCCTGCACGTCTTGGTCCAGTGGGCGAACATGCCGGCGTCCGAGGCCACCTGGGAGCCGGTTGACGCCTTCCGCGCCACACACCCCTCCTTCCAGCTCGAGGACGAGCTGTTTCCTAGGGGGGAGAGATGTTATGGTGGGCCACACCTATCAAAGAAGGAAGCGCAGCCGTGGCTAAGGGATCAGCGGCGGGCGGCGAAGGCGCGTTGGGCGCGATCACCACGGCGGCTCGGCGCCAGCATCTGAGGATCGTTAGTTGGGGTGTTAGCTATCCTTTGGTTTGTTAGATCACTTGAGTGTTTTGAGTAGTTTGTTAGCAGTGTGTTTGGATTTAACTATAAGGCCTAAACGTTTGTTTAATGAAAAGATTAGCCAGAGATTAGAGTAAATCTCTCTCTCGCTCCCTGGCGCTAGCACTCTCGCGTTCTCTCGTTTTCCCTACCCTAGCTGCCGGCGCCGAGCACGGCGACCACCACCTCGCACTCATACCACCTTCGCAGTAACCCAAGCTCCAACACATCTACATGAAATGTGGTAGCGGTGGCTGACATCCAACAATCCATTTTGCCAGAACAACTAGAAAACTTTATTCTGGAACAAGATGAAGCATTTTGTGAAACACTAGCCTGAATAGCAAGAACCCACACAAGTCTCAGCCTGGATGTAGCAGACAGTAAGGCATCAGGACGTCATGCACTAGAAACTTGGGACGTGTCAGTTGATTTTTTATGGTGCTCCTTTACCAGAGAGCTGGGGAGGAGCTTGTGAAACTTGTCTCTAATTGCTTGCAACTCTTTAAGAGCATCTCCGATGGGTGGGCGATCTGCTGGTGTCTCATGTGAACAGAAAATTCCAACTTGCAGAATGGAGGCAATGCAAGGAATTCTCATATTGCTAATACTGCCAGAGTAAGAGATGCTTGCTTCTTTGTTTTCTGTCTCTGTTAGTAGCTGTTGGTCCACGATACTACTCACTCTGTCTGGAAACGCCATTTGAACGTACTTGCGGAGTCCAATGGCTTCTCCAAATTCACTGTCCGTTGGACTTTTTCCAGTGAACATCTCCAGCAACAGTATTCCATAGCTGTAGACATCACCATGCGTGGAGACTTCATTGCCCAGTCCATACTCTGTCGACCAAAACGACATCTTTTTAAGAAAGTTATCCCTGAAGAATTAGATATGCTCATTGAATGTTTTATGTTCGGTAAAAATTCATTTACAAAAACTACATTTAATAATATAATTTAGTTCCATGAAATTTTAGATTCCGGCATTCAGTTCCTTCCAATTCTCAAAAATTCAGTTTTGTTGAGCTGTACATATCAACGTGAACTAAGGTATGCATTTCAGACTATATATATTGGAAGAAGATCAGTTAGAAAATAGAAGCACACCTGGAGCTGCATAGCCAATGGATCCTCTCATTGATGCCCAACCACTTGACCGATATGTGTCTTGATGTAGAAACCTTGCAAGCCCAAAATCACCAACACGAGCAACCATGTCACTGTCCAGGAGAATATTGCTTGGCTTAAGATCACAGTGAATAATAGGTGTTGGCTTATACTGGTGAAGATAATCAAGTGAGTATGCCACATCAATCGCAATGTGTAGCCTTCCAATCAAATCCAGTGCCTTATGTTCACCATCTTCCATGATATGTTGGTGCAGCCACTGGTCTAAATTTCCATTTGGTAGAAACTCATACACAAGGGCCTTGAAGTCACGACCCTGAAAATCAATACTGGAGCAGACTGTCAAGATCTTCACAAGGTTACGATGTCGAGCACATCTTAAAGTCTCGCATTCTGCAATAAAACTTTGAGTTGCTCCACGTTGCGTGAGGTTGAGAACCTTAACTGCAACTACTACATGCTGGTCGTTGCTTCTCATTCTCCCTTTGTAGACCGAGCCAAAGCTCCCTGCTCCGATGAGGTTCTCAGATGAGAAACCATCTGTTGCATTGGCCAATTCAACATAAGATACTCTCAAGTGTTGCTCATCGATGGCTGGCCTTTGTAAGTTTTCTTTTGTTTTTTGGATCTTTCTGTAGAAAGACAGTGCAAGTGCAAATATTGCGACAAAAAGAAATGCACTGCATACGGAGACTATTATGGCTAGTTCTCGTGATGGCCTCTTGTTGGTGTGGATAGAGCAGGGTGGCAATTTCAGTTGAGGGATACCACCACACAGGCCACCGTTTCCTGTGATCAAGATTGCAGTGGCATTGAGAAATACCCCGTCTTTTGGCACTCCACCTTGCAATTTGTTGAACGAGAGATTCAATGAAGAAAGCCCTGGTAGCTTGCCAAGTACTTCTGGGATTGTCCCAGATAAATTATTGTAGGAAAGATCAACCACCAAGAGGCCTCTTAGGTTTCCTAGGGACACTGGAATTGCCCCTTGAAGCATGTTTACAGATACATTAAGATTTTCCAAGCTTTGACACTCACCAATGGAGGTTGGAATTTCACCAGAAATCATATTATTAGATAAATCGATTTCGTTGAGATTTTTGAGATTTCCCACTTCTGATGGGAAAGGACCTGATAAGGAATTATGTGCGAGATTCATGGATTTCGACAGTGTTGATATGAAAAATAGTTCTTTGGGTATCGGACCGAAAGATTGTTGTGAGAAAGATCTAAAACCTCTAAAGGACAGTTGCTGAGACTGGAAGGTATAGCTCCACTTATCGCATTAGTACCGAGGATAAGGGTAATAAGTTCTGTAAGATTGCCCAGAGATACAGGGATGGGTCCTGACAACGCATTATTTGATAAAGATAACCTATTCAACTTCTTGAGTTTGCTGAGAGATACTGGAATAGCGGATACTAGCATGTTGTTACCCATATCAAGTTCATTTAGATTGATTAGGTTCCCTATTCCTTCTGGTATTGGTCCAGTTATCTTGTTGTCTTTTATGGTAAGAAATTTCATTTGTGTTGAAAGATTACCAATTGAATTTGGCAGCACACCTTCAAGTTTGTTGGAACTCAAAGCTAATTTCCTCATATTGCTAGAATTGGTGAGACCTGTCAGGAAGCCCCAATCAGCATCATTTCTTGCTTCAAAGTAACTATCTGCAAGGAACACCACAGAGAGGTTCTTTTGGTGAGTTCCCAAGCACTGGGGAATTGTGCCCGACATGAAGGTGGTTACTATTTCAATGACTTGAAGCATGGAGGCATTGCATATGGATGACGGGAGCGAACTGTGAAATTGATTGATTGATGCAAATAGTAATTTTAGTTTTGATAGCTTGCTGCCCATATCAGGTGGAAAATCCCCAGTGAAACTGTTGAAATCCAATAGCAGAAGTTCAAGAGAAGAGAGATTGAACATCGAATGAGGCAATGATCCTTCTAGTGCATTTTTGGATAGATATAGTTCGGTGAGGTCATGGAGGTTTCCAATTGACTGTGGTACGGAACCTGAAAGATTGTTCACAGAGAGAGAAAGGATCTGAAGCAACTCAAGGTTTCCTAATGATTCTGGGATTTGACCCACTAGACTGTTATACTTGAGACTTAAGTAAACTAGTGAAGAGAGGTTTCCTAACCAAGAAGGGATGTTTCCCGTGAGCTTGTTGTTTGCCAACTCAAGTATTTGGAGAGATGATAAGCCTTGGAGTGGTGGGATGTGTTCTAGGTTAGTGTTGGGAATAGTAAGAACGGTCAATGCTGAGAGGTTTCCAAGTGAAGCAGGGATACTTCCATAAAACAGATTGTAACCTAGATCTAACTCGACGAGACTGACAAGACTGCCTATCTCTACTGGGATTTCCCCAGTCAAATTGTTGAATGTTAGGCCGAGGTATTTGAGATTCACAAGGTTACCTATACTGGAAGGTATGGTTCCTGTAAGTGCATTAGACTCAAGATGGAGTATTTGGAGATTATGCAGTGAGCTGAACTCTCCTGGTATCACACCCTGCAACTTGTTATCGTTGATTGAAATATCGACAAGGTAGCTGCAGTTGGAGAGTGATGGTGGAATCTGCCCTTCAATGGAGTTGTAGCTAAGCTGCAGATCCTCAAGGTCATGGAGATTACCGAGCTCTGGTGGCAGGATCCCATGGAAGTGATTCGACGAAAGGTTGAGCAGCCTCAGGTACGTGAGGTTTCCCAACGCAGGAGTGACGGTGCCAACAAGGTTGAGCTCGCCGAGGTCCAACGCCACCACACGGCCATGGCGGCTTCCCTTCAAGCCACAAGACACGCCCTGCCACTGGCACATCGGCACAGACTGGTTGCTCCACGTCGCCAGCGCTCTCGATGGGTCACTCGTCACTTGTGACTTGAATGCCATGAGAGCGAGGTGATCGGAGAAATTGGAGGTGGATGCCGCATGAGCTGCGAGGACGTGTGAGGTCTGTGTCATGCTTGTGGTACAGCAAGCTAGAGAGACAAAGGCCAGCAAGAGATGCTCAAGGAACAGCACCATTATTGCTGAGTTGATTGGGAGAGCTTAGCTGGTCGTTTGTGCTTGTTTTAGTGCAAAGCAACCAGCCAGAGATCAGGCTACTTATATGGTTGGGGGCAGCAGACAGTTCAACAGATACAGCAAAACAAAGCGCAAAAGACACAAACAGAAGAAAGTTGCCGCAAGTAGCTTCCCAGTTGCCGCTTCACTGTCGGGCGGGGACGTATTTTCTCTTCTGCTATTCTTATAATCAAGACGGTGGAGGAATTCTCCAGGTGTCGTCACCCACTTTCACATTGGAAACAATATCTAATCTTAAAACAGATTTTAGTATCATGTATGTGCCCAGCATTGCTCAAAGCAGAGGAATACTAGAAGGGAAAGAGACTGCACCCATTATTGCCAGGGGGGTTATGCCTGTGAAGGCTGTTGTTCTGATCAACTATATGTAAAAGCCGGATATTACTGAAATTTACAACCGAAGGTTGCTTAGTATTATTCCAGTTAGAATTTTTATTTTGTTGTTTTCACATTATCTCCTCAAAATATTATGTTTCTTTGTTATTTCATAAGCATTAACACTTTTTTTTTGAAAGTGCAAAGCATTAGATAGCATCTTTTGGCAAAAGAAACCTAAGATAGCATCAAAATTAGGTATGCAATGACTCTTACTGATCTAGGCCGGTACAACATGTTGCCCCACAGGATTTTTTTTTTTATCTTGGTTCTGATCTGGTGAGTGAACAACTGTGCTCCTCTTCTTTGCGTTTGAGGCAAGTTGGTCAATGTCTTATGAAGATGCTCAGAAGTCAGAAATGGAGCAGCAGTTTAGTCGCCAAAGATCATTTTCAGTTCATCAATTAATACACGTTTGTTAGGAAAAACTAGTCTATGTTTGGTTTTGGACGCTGCTATACATATGACTGCTCTGTGTGAATCAAGGAGAGTTAGCAGCATCACTTAGTCGCACGCTGCTCCAACATTCATACGTGAAGGTGAAGCATTCTCCTTTGTTTTGATGCAAGTCTGTCATTATCAACCAACCACTCAATCGATCAACAAAGTAAGTAGCTTTCTAAACACAGGCGGGTGGTCATCAATTAGTACTCCGTATGACACTGTCATCTTGAGGAAACAAAGGATACTGCCACTTTCAGTCAATTTAAACAGCCAGTTGCACTTTATGCATAATTTTTCGTAGTATATGATCAATACATATATCTATTCCCCTTCAAAATTGATATATAATGTAACAAAAAGCCACTGCAAACTGTTGTTTATCATGATTGTGAATGTATGATGTGAAACCGTGCATGTGTGTCAAGGAATCGGCGATATATTCTCTTGTATCAGCTGAAGTGTCACCATAAAACAAGAACTCACAAGTTCGGCATAAGTAGTAGACCGATGTGCCAATGTGAACTCAGCTGTTTGTTATAAGAGCCAATTGAACTTGCTTTTGACAGTGCAAGGAAAATAGAAGATGGTGATGTGATGCAGTTGTTTTCTCGCACCTAATGGTTGGTTCTTTTTTTCTTTCTGTTTGATTTGACGAAACAGGGGCAGGAGCTCTGTTGTTCGATCCAGCGGCTAAAGTTTAGTTCGTGTTTCATCGGACATTCGGATGCTAACTAGGAGGACTAAATATGAGCTAATTATAGAATAAATTGCACAGGAGTAGACTAAGTAGCGAGACAAATCTATTAAGTCTAATTAATTCATCATTAGCAAATGTTTACTGTAGCACCACGGTGTTAAATCATGGACTAATTAGACTTAATAGATTCGTCTTGCTACTTAGTCTACTCCTGTGCAATTAGTTCTATAATTAGCTTATGTTTAGTTCTCCTAATTAATATCCAAAGATTTGATGTGACAGGCTAAACTTTTTTGTGGAAACAAACACTCCCTAGTTCACAAAAGACCCAGCAACCCAGTGGTTAGTTTTGGTTTAAAGCTAACAAAAGACCAAAAAGGTACTGTAAACTATCACACAAAAGAAAATTTAATTTGATGTCCCGTTGTTGGCCAAAATTCCATCCTGCAGAATCCAAAAGATGCGATGTGACACTCCGTACGCTCTGGCTGGGGCATGAGCAAGAAAAAGCAGCCTGTTCGGATGGTTGACTGGTTCGTGGCTGGATCGTGGATTATTACTGTTGGCTAGTTTGATATGAGAGAAAAATACTATTCCGGCTAAAAATTTACGTTCATTTACGACCGTATAAGCCCAGCCGAAGAGTAGCAGCAATTCATTGCAGAAAATGGTTGTTTCCTCACTTCGCTAGGTTGTACTCCCTCTGCATTTAAATACAGAGTAATACGTAGAGGACACCACACGAGTGGACTATATGCATACATACAGCAAGTCGGTCACGTAGTCCACTATAGAACTAAGTAGATCAGTAAGGGTGGGGTAGGTTTGTGTCCAAATCGCACCATCGTAGTACCATGACTTATTTGTTTTACCTAATAGATTGTGGAAAGCAACGTGCAGACCGTAACAGCTAACGATCTACAAATTGGAAAAAGACATATTATTGTTGAATTTCAACAATTTTTGGCACGCGCGCTGGCTATCTCTTTCGGTCGCAAAATTAATCCCTTAGTTAATACACCTCCGTATAATCCACCGTTAGGCGGTGCCTTGTGTTTGTGTCTAACCCGGTAACTAACGATATCTCACGGTGTTGCGATCCCAGGCGTTGTATGAATCTTAATCATTCTTAATGAAACACGCACCAATGCACGCTTTTGGGGGGAAAAAACACAATTTTTGGCATGTGGATGGTTACAATCCGTAGGTGCAGAATTACTTATTTGTTTAAGCTTTCGATTATAGAAGATGCAATCTGCAATCCTTAGCTGAAAAACAAATGAGTCCTTGTCCACTAACTAGCAAATTCTTTTTTGCCAGGAGCAAATCTACCACCCTGCCCCCCTCCCTCCTCTCCTCCCAAAATTTTTGGCAAGAAGAGAGGACAGGAATAAAATATAGTAGAAGCGGAGGATCTTTTGCATCTAATTTCCACCACTGTTTTTCTTTTTTCTTTTTTGCTCTAGTGCACTTTAGGGCATGGACAATAAGGGGAGCATCCTGTCATATATTTTTCAACATCCTAGTCGATCATTTGACCAGTTTGCCAGCCCCACGTAATATGCTTTTTCGGTGGATGTGTTCATATAAGCGAAGACATGTTGCTGGCTACTTTTGCATAATGTTCTTGATTCTTGAAAGGAACAACAGGGCCGGCAAGATTGTCCTATATATGTACTTACACAAAACCTTATGGGATTATTTGGTGATCTATCCTAATAATAAATTTTTAGAGCTCTTTTACAGTGGTTGGGGGTACTTCTGGGTTCCTCTTGGTTCCTAAGCACATTATTAGCTCTCATTAATTTTAAGAGTGGAAGGTTAGTATTGTAATTGCGTCTCCCCCTCCCCCGCAACCCAGCAGGCCACGCACAGCCTCCCCCCTCTCCGGCAACCCATCTCCCCCGAATCCACAGTAGAAGGACGCGACACTAGCCGCCGACGCCTCGCCCTCGCACTAGCCCTAGCCGGCGCCGCCTCGCCATCGCCATCGTGCGGCGCCCTAACCCACACGCGGAAGGACGCATCTCGCCACTGCCTCACCCTCTCCATCGCGCGGCGCCGCCGCCGGTGGCCTACCCTCGCCCCTCCCCCGCAACCCAGCAGGCCACGCACAGCCTCCCCCTCTCCGGCAACCCATCTCCCCCGAACCCACAGCAGAAGGACGCGACACTGGCCGCCGCCGCCTCGCCCTCGCACTAGCCCTAGCCGGCGCCGCCTCGCCATCGCCATCACGCGGCGCTGCTGCCGCCGGTCGGCCCTCGCCATAGCGCGGCGCCGCCGTCGGTGGCCTGCCCTTGCCCCCACTCGTCGCATGCACCGAGCCCGTCGCTCCTCCCTCCTCCCCGGCGCCCCCGCCTGGTGTGTGTGGCCCCTGGGGACCCTGTGCCCACGCCTAGCGCGCAGGGGACCCCGTGCCCCCGCCCGCGCTGTAGCATCTAGTAAGTAGTCCACATCTTTGAATTGTAGGAGTTACAGTAATTGCCTATCAAAGTTAGATCAGGGTGCATTGTCGGTACAAGCATAGTATATAGTGATTATTTAGCTGACTGGGTAAGCTGAGTGGCTGTTTTACCAACAGATGAGTTGTTGTAGTCTTGTAGATGTCAATTTACACTAGGAGGCTCTGGAGAATTGATGTTGAAATGTCACCTTCTGTGAGCACTTTGATGTCAGAGGAATTTAGCTGCACTCCAGTATTGGCACCTAGTAGCAGACTACTGTCTTGTTTTACTGAATTTGATGAAGGTTCATGAAACCTTGTAGCCTAGCCCCACTCATCAACTTGCTTAGCCTTCCTCTTTACTTTCTTTGAGCTCACTCCACTGTTTTACAAGGGCAGTCCTTAAACTTGTCCTTGTGTGGTGCTATTCAGGTTTCTGAACTCTTAAATTTGTTATGTGGAATTTTAATTTGTTTAATGTTGTTGATGGATACATGAGGAAATGTCAGATCTTGAGTCTTTGCTGGAGTACAATGAAATTGTCAAGAAGATGTTTGCTAATGAAGAAGAAGGATTTCAGTTCTATAACAACTACGGTTTTGAGAAAGGATTTAGGGTGAGGAGAAGCTATTGTGAGTGGGACAATGGCCACAATGAGATGACTCTTCGGAAGTTTATTTGCAGTCGTCAAGGTTTCCGTGAAGAGAAGCAGCTGAAGAGGGCGATTAAGAAGCAAAAGCCGTGGAATATTACTCGTGTTGGATGCCTTGCTAAATTTATGATTACACGAGATCAGATCATAGGGCAGTGATATGTGAAGGATTTCATCGATGAACACAACCATCCGATGGCGTCAGCAGAGCTTACTTGCCTGCTATGTTCACATAGAAGAATCAGTGATGAGCAAAAAGCTGAGATTGTGGAGATGGAGAGTTCTGGGATCCGCAAACACGAGATAATGGATATTTTGAAAATGTAGTATGGTGGATATGATAAGTTTGTTGTGTACAATATAAGATCACGGAATGTGATTGCTGCTAGTGGTGGTGACCTTAATAACTGTTACTAAGTACAAAACTGGTGATTTCATTATGTTCTCTCTCTGAAGACAGCTTTACCACACCTTTGGAAATAGGAAAGTTACTGATAACCTAATTTGTGTTAACTGGTACCTATATCATGTGGACAAGTAATCTAGTGCATATTGCAACTTGAAAATTCTATTAGTAATTCGGTCAGCTCTTGCTCTTTTCTCCCATCTTTTGTACTGCTCATGCCATCCTGTCCAACAGTCCTATGACATGAGGCTAAAACCTAAAAAAACTGAAAAGGGCAGGGGCTGACTGGAGGCAGAGCATGCGCACATGGTGACAGCGGCAGCTAGTTGGACCCTGTAGATGTTGTTGTTGATGGATTCGAGCACGAGGAGGTCGCCGGCGGGGGTGGTCTCGACGGCGTATGGCTCGATCCCCAGCTTACTGCCGTCGAACACGGCGGGGGTGATTTGGATGGCCTGCGGCTCAATCCCCAGCTTGCTGCCGTCAAACACCGTGTCCACCGCGTACCGGCCCTCGTAGCGCACCATGGACAGCTCGCACCCTCCCGGCAGCGGGGACGGCCGCTGCCTCGGTGAACGGGAGCGCGGACACCGCCGGGCCTGGATCTCCCCTCCTCCACCGTCTTCCTGGCGGCCGATTTGAGCGACCTCGGACCGCCACGTCCGCGGACGCGCGCACCACGCCGCCCGCACCCTCCCGGCAGCTGGGACAGCCGCCGCCACCGTGAACAGGAGCGCGTACGCCGCCGGGCCCAAATCTCACCTCCTCCACCGCCTTTCCCAGATCTACGCAGTGCCGCCGTTCGCCGGGGACTGGTGAGAAGCTTCGCATGCTCTGGCCGCCCTTGCCCTCGCCCTGGTAGCCGGTGCCGCCGCAGCCTTGTCTGGCCCTCGCCCTCGCCCTCGCCCTGGCAGCCAACGCCGCCACAGCACACACACTTGGTGAGAAGGAAGAACAGACAGACAAGAGTGGCTAAGGTTGAATTTGAGAAATAAATATTTTACAAACTATACTACTTCAATCATTCCTATACTACTCAAAGATTATTTTACTATTATAAATTTACTATTCTAACCTTAATTACATAAAACAATTTCGAAAACAGAATTATCCCATCTTTTCTTAAGGGTTGATTGCATCAATTTTAGTATGCACTTAGTGCGTATGGTTCCACCATTTAGTATGCACTCGGTGCCTATCTAATTGGTTCATCTGTCTTTTTAGCCATCGGATCGGCCCTTGTGAGCCGTCCATTTTCCGACAACCATTGTAAACATTCTCAAATTTTTATCATCAAGTCTTTTAGGGCAGAGGCACCGTGACAGCTTCAGGCGTTGAAGTTTGGGAGAAGTAGGACAGATGTGTTAATACTGATTGAGCAACAGGGAAATCTCAAGTTCTCTCGGTTTGATCCTCTGAGGTAATCACCAAAGTGAATAGGAATTAAGAGCTACGCTAAAATATTAGAGCCAACGCAGCCGGCTAAACTACAAAACAACTGAAGTGATACAACTGAAGGGGTGGGGATGGGGTAGCGCTCACCTGAACTTCTTTCATAAAGGCAGCGAACCAACCCACTTTCTATCGTGTGCACTATATGAAGCATATCCCAGAATAACCCAACCACTATGATTGCAACACACAAGTAGTTATATTAAATAAACAACAGACAAGTAAAGACAATAAATAATATATATATATATATGAGCTCTTTTACGATGGTTGAAAATGCTTTCTAACGCTTGCTGACGTTTTCTGATGCCTAACAAAAATATTTTTATTGTTTTTATTCGTTCAAGGGCATTATGATCGTTTCGCAAAGCCAACTCACCGCCCCCGCCGGCCCACCTCCCAGCCCGCCCACGCACCCACGCGAAGGGAAACGTCGTCGGCCTGCCCGACATCCGCCTCCCCACAGCACCGGCGCCCATCCCCGCCCCCGCCCCCGCCCTCGCCCCCAAGACCCCACGCCGAACTCGCCGGTCTCCCCCAATCGCACGCACCTCGCTCGTGTGCTCGCCCTAGCCGCCGCCGCCCTGCTCTCTCCCTCGCTGTAGCCGCCGCCGCCGCCGCCCTCGCACTGCGTCGTGCCGGCGGCCCTGCCCTCTCACTCGCTCATCGCGGCGGCCGCTGTGCCCTCGGCCCCGCTGCCAGACGCCGACGCCCTGCCCCTGTGACGCTGCCCTCCTCGCCGGCGCCTCTTAGCAGAAAGCACCACCGTCTACCGTTGCTGCAGGCGTTGTCGGCACCCACGTCGCCCAGATCTTGCAGCAGGAGGCATCGCTTCTCCCATTCAAGGTCTGCGCTGCTCTGCTATTCTGTTTCGTTGCATTTTTGTAGCATTGTAGCATTGGATGTTCCTTTACGTGGCACCTGGGTTGCTGAGACTGTGTTGGTCGAACTAGCTGTTCTTCTGTATCTGTATGAGATTAACTGAAAAAGCTGGTGTCCATCATTTGCAAATTTTGTAGATCGAAGCATGCATATACATGAGAACATGTTGCCTTTTCTCTATCTCTAGATGCCAACAAAGAAATTGACAAGAAATTCATGTATTCCAAACGTGGCGGTGGGTAGAAACTACCGAATCTTGTTTACACAATTGTATCTTGTGGTAGAATACCACAACGAAATGATCTACAACTCAACATTATCTAGCTCTATGTTCCAAAATTACTGCGCGGCGGTAGCCCTATCAGGTTAGTATTCAGTTGTCTTGCAAGATTGGAATGATACATGGCTGAATAGAAAAGGAATTGCTAGCTAGCTACAACAGAGGATCAGAGAGAAGGCACAATAAGCTGCTATCTTATGGCCGGCCCATGACCAACTTCATTTCAGATCACCGATTGGCAAATCTCCTAAGGCCTCTTTTGGATATATAGAACAACAACTTTCACTTTGTCAGGTTTCATATGTTAGCTCACTTTGTCAGGTTTCATATATAGAACAGCAACATTCATTATGATCCGAACATGTAGTAATATCCAGGGGGGCACCTGATATCCTGATGCCACATCCTGCTACAACTGCTGCTAAAGAAGGTTCAAACATGGATGGACGTTTAATTTTGGCTAGAAAGATTAGAAGAGTGTCTAGATTTCATATTTGAATCTTGTTCCAATTATTTGATGGGTTTGCTAGATACTAGATTCTGTTGTTTCAAACCACTGTTCACTGTGCACTATAGGGATTGACAGACCACAAGGAAAGCCTCATGGTTAAATTGTTATAATGCGTGATTTTGGTAACCATAGTTGGTGAACTCTTCCTAGTGATTAGGCTTTTTAGCATGCTCTTTATTGTCAATTGTACCGTTAATCATAGCCTTTTGAGCAGTCAGGGTCCAAAAACGATGGGAGTTGATTCTGAAGTTTTCAGCTGCCTAATAAAAGATTTTCACCGGACAAGTGCCCATCCAGCGTCCAATCGAATCCAATTGATTAATTAAATCTTGAAGCAATTAAATTTGTGACTTCTTCAAAGTTTTGTTTGCTAGCATAAAAACACAGTAAGACTACACCATCAAGTTTTCAAGTGTGACCCATCAATGCTATAAATAAATGATTTGCCCAAATGCAATCACTATAAATAAATGCTTTGCCTAAATGCAATCGTCAACAATTCTAAATGTGATTTAGTCATTGTAGTTTATTTTTGATACATTTCACTGCAAAGCAGCATGTTAAATGTGTGATTGCCTTAACTTTTGTAGCTGGTGGCCATTTATCTTGAGCTAGGATTGTTTGCATGCAATTCAATGTGATTATACCATTAGCCGTAGGTGGATGAATGAATTATATATACAGGGACACTATTTACTTGCTGCTTGTATATCATTTAAGTGAAAATGAACTGATTATTGGCTGGTTGTATTTTGCAGATGTGGTTGCTATTGTTGAGAGGTTGGCTACTGTGAAGCACAAATTATTAGTTTTGTCTGGAAAGGGAGGTGTTGGAAAGAGCACATTCTCAGTCCAACTCTCTGCAAGAAGGTTGGTGTCCCTGTCCTAGGTGTTGTGGAGAACATGAGTGGGCTGAGGCAGCCGCTTTCAGATCTCAGATTCGTCAAGTCAGATGAGGCGGGCGAGACAGATGCGATAGAGTGGGCTCTGAACTACGTCAAGGAGAAAGCCCCTGAGCTTCTGTCGGTCATGGCCTGCAGTGAGGTTTGTTAGCAGCGTCGTACATCTGCGGACCCGCATCCTCGCCCTGCTCTCTCCCTCCTTGTAGCCACCGCCGCCCTCGCATAGCGTCGTGCCGGAGGCCCTGCCTCATCGCTGCCTCGCCCTCGCCTTCGCGCGGCCTGCCTTGTACCTCGCGCGGCACTGCCGCCGCAGGCCTGCCCTCGCCCGTGCTCGTTGCTGGGATCCCATCGCTCCTCCCTCCTCCCCGGCGCCCCCGGCTGACGCGAGCGGCCCAGTAGAGAGCTCGCCCAATGCGAATATCCTCTCCTCGCTGCACATCGGCCTTGTCCTCGTCCTCCTGCACGCCTCGCTGCTCATCGGCCTCGTCCTCGTCCTCCTGCACGCCGAGCTGCACAAGGCCGAGGACAATGCCGGCTCCGAGTTGGACCGCTGGTCACGCCGTTGTCACAGAAGTCGTCGCACTAGGTGTGAGATCCTACCTCTCCCTGATTGTCACGGTTACTGTAGTGCTTCCTGATGTATGATTTGTTAATTTGTTCCTGTCAGTTGTCAGGTGTGATGTTAACTTGGTAGAAAGATGAATAAAGTTGTCTTTGGCTTAGCTAGATCTTGAACAATAGCATCTTTGAACAATAGCATCGTTAGAGAGTAATAGGCTATCAGTATGGTAGCTTCTAAAAGTATCTCTTACATTACTCCAGTTGTGCCATGCCTTGTGCAGCTCTTAACTGAATAAAAAGAAAAAGATGATATATGTGTTACAGTTTCTAAGTCTAATACTTGGAATGGTGTCATATTTCTTAGTTGCTGGTTATCATCTTCGATGTCTTGATGTTTGTCGCTGAAGTTTCCATTTAATTTTTAAAGAACACATACCAATGATTGGCAGGAAGCATTGCAGTAATGCATATATACAGCCTTATTGCAGAGCAAAATCATGTTCCTATATGCCAGTCTGGAGATAACTAGTTAAATAACATGCATCTTCGTGATCATGGAAAGAGCTGGACATAACCATTCAACCTGATAACTAAGCTTATAATATAATCTTTGTTGGGATTGCAGTAATTTTTTTATCCTTCTTACTATTTGTACTGGTTTATAGTCAGCACTAGAACTGTGACTTGAGTCTTGGACCTTGATTATTTAAGCTGCATTGAGTTTTCTTGTGTAGGCTTGGTTGGGAAGTTTTGCCTTGCTACTGTGATGACGCTCTCTGTGATGGAGTTGTTAACTGGGGTCGGTCATTTCTTTTTTTGTACTGATGATTGCTTGTAGGCAAAGGACCTGTTGAGTGTCGAAATAAATTGCAATAAAAAAGAGTTAAAAAAACTTTCAACATTTATGCATGAGATATCTTGTAGGATGATGCAACTATTTCAGCGTGGCATGCTTATGTATATTTTTTTTGAATTGAAAATGTTAACATGGACATGAGGCTTTCTGCTGGGCCGCTACGGCCATGTCTTTCCTCAATTTCTCTAATTTGTTCTGTGGAATTTTAATTTATTTAATGTTGTTGATTGATGTAGGAGGAAATGTCGGATCTTGTTTCTTTGCTGGAGTACAGTGAAATTGTTAGGAAGATGTTTGGTAATGAAGAAGGATTTCAGTTTTATAACAACTATGCTAAGGAGAATGGATTTAGTGTCAGAATGATTTCTGCTGCTAAAATAGCCGTTTATTGTTGGATATTATAGTATGGAAGGTCATGGAGCTGTGCTACAAGATCTTGGGGGAGGGGAAGCTGGTCCACCAACGGGAGTTGTTCTACAAGCTCCTGTCGGAATCACCCAAGTACTTTAGTTGTCAGCGTCATGTGAACCAAGCCATTCAAGGTGGATAAAATCCCCCTAACCCATTTGATTCTTGTTTGACTAACGTGTAGTTTGGTTGTAATCAGATTTGGTCCCCTCTTCATGTGCACATGTTGTTTCCTTGCTCTGTACAAGGCAGACACGTATATCATAGCAGTAATTGTTTTTAAGATGATGATCAATGTACTTTTGTGTTGTTGCAGACACGTATATTTAATTGTTTCTAAGTACACTTACGCAGTTGCATGATGCAACGTTTGAACAATTTTAGTATTTGCCAAAACTTAGATTATGAAACATGACGTCGTTACTGCATTTTTTTCGGATCTAACGTGAACTCGAGTTTTTCTTATTTTTAAGTTCTAGCTTTTTATTAGCAATTAGTAGTGTAACTCAAAACAATTAGCATGGATTATGGATGAGGAAAAGATTGTGGAGGGTGGAAAATAAATACAATACATAGAATTTGGATATGAACGGTGATAGCCTCACTAGCGGCAGATATAAAAAAAATAAATGGTGGCAAAAAAATTTGTGCCACGGGCCAGCGTCAGCTAGGTTGGGCTCAACCAACAAGGGAGCCCAACACAGGTCGTGCCAGCCCGATTGGCATAGGTGACGAGCGAGAGCAGGTTTGTATAGTTGAGGAGTTTAATCCCTGGTACTTCTCATGTTCTTTTATGCCGTGTTCTTAGATGCTCAGCTAGCGAGGTGGGACTAAACCGGATGCAGATGGATGACTGCCGTATTCACGTGGCTTAGTTGGGCCACGACCTCGTGATGGGCAGGCCCAGCCGCCGCCCGCTCCCCCTCCTAGCTTCATCGCGTGAGCGCGCAGGCCGATAGGCCCAGCAACCGCGGCCGGGCGCACGCGTCAGCAACCCGGTCCCTTCTTCCCCGCTGCGCCGCATCGACCGAGCGAATCCACCGCCGCCCGATTTCCTCGCACGCACCCCCCGAGGTTCCCCGCGCCCGTGCATATATAGATTAGGCCCAGAGCACCGCGCCGCCCCCTTTGAACCCTACAGGAGCCGCCCCGAGCCCTAGCCCTAGCCCGCGCACCGCCATAGCCGCCGCCTGGAGCTGTACCCGCCGCCGCCGCTGATCTCCGCCTTCACCGCGTCACCGGTGTCTAGAAGCCTCCACGACCTTCGCAGCAAGGTGAGCAATCCGTCGGTGCCATTCGTGTATCTCTTATGTAGGTATTTTTTGGTTTGATTGATGGAAATCGACAAGGTTTTCAGTTGCAAATGCAGTTGTTGTGAGCCTAGTATATCTCTAATTTGAAACATGTGAGTTGACATGTTCTTCACTTTTGCTTTCAATTTAAGTATTCAGAATTCCATACACTGCAGAGGCAGGAGCAAACCTAAACTCATTTCAGATAAACACATACCATACTACTCTAATCCATACTGTACTGCGAAAACAACTCAAACAATACATGTCTTTTCTACTACTTCAGAGAAAAGAACATTGTATAATATCATCTAAATTTTGTCAAAAAAAAGTAATAGGCTATGTTGCTGTACCATACAGATAAAGTAACACCCTGCTCTGCTATGTTGCTTCTTCAGTTGGGCTCCAAAGCAATAATGATGCTATACATATAATACTCATAGATGTATTGATTCTTCAGTTGAGCTGCAACTGCTGGTTGCAACTGCTGGCAACTTCAGGTGTGGGTGCGGAGCAATTTTTTATAGCAGCAGCTGCATTAGCAAATTAATATAGTGTCTTCCTAAGTAATTTTTTATTGCAATGGATTTTTAGTCTACTGGATGTAGTTTTAAAAGGGTTTCAATGTAGCATGGCACTTATTCTTGTTTTTAAATCTCTAGGTGTCATGCATGGATCGTAGCAACGACATACAATGAGTTCGGAGGTCCCTGTAAGAGGGGGAGGAGATGGTTAGCAAACAGAAGGCGGACCGGCACGATCTGGATTTAGATATACAGCTTGAACGTGTCCAAGCTGAAATCAGGAGGAGAGAACAACGATGTAAATATGACAACTACATATCACTTCAGCGTGCCGAGCTGGACAAAGCGGTAGAGACTAAGCATTCTGAATTGGCCAAAAGAGTGCGGACAGAACAGATTGCCCTGCTGAACAAAGCATTAACTGATCAGCATGCCACCTATGCCCAGAAGATAGAGCAGGAGTGTGCTCTCTCAAATGATGCCTTGCAAAAGGTAATGTTTAAGTGTGTTCACTGTTCTGCATTATTATTTTATCTTGGTTAATAGGTAGAGTAGCATTAATCACTATCCATTTTCTTTTCTTTTTTCATGTTAATACAACACTTGTACAAGCATAACATGATTTCGTACTTTGATGTAGCATACTTTTTAGTCTACTGGATGTAGTTTTAAAAGGGTTTGAATTTAGCATGCCACTTATTCTTGTTTCTTACAAAAGGCCCGTGAAGAAAATGATGCCAATATAAAGAACGAGAAACAACGCTTTGAGTCCATGATTGAGCAGGCAAGGGCACAATTGACAACGTTGGAGAATGAGCGCTTAAAGATGAAGACCCTCATTGAGTCCTTCATCCAACGAGAGGAGGTCCGTGCCAACATGAATATAGAGGTAACTACGGTACTCTTTTAATTTATATTATATATATAACCAGCTGAACGCCCCCCTTGTTTGCACTTTCATGTAGAAGATATGATATGTATACCACGGAGATACATGTGTGTAATAACTAATAACGAGTGTGGCCCGGTATATGAATTTTTCATATAATTTTGGTTACTCGTTGATCTGAAATGATTCTTATTCATCTAATCTATACATGCAGCATGTGGTAATGCGCTTTAAGATTCACTCCGTGAAGGAAATGTATTCGGATCTACAGAAGTACTACGACAGTCGAGAACAATTGGCCGAGTTTGCAATTACAGAGCCAGCCACCGTTGAGTATTACATTCTGTCACAGCATTTGACAGCTTATTTTGGATACAAAGGAGACGCACAGTTGTACTACCTGAATCCTGTTCATGGGAGTGAGCCATCAACTGCATTGGTAAAGATTGACAGAGAAGAAGATGTAGACAAAATGGTGGATGCACATGCTCATGAAAGGACAAAGATTTGTCATCTGTACATAGTGAACGGAGTTGGATTTTATGATGAGGACGGCCGTCCATGGCAGCCTGATGACGAAGGCCATCCATGGCAGCCTTATGAGGAGGACCGTCTATCGGGCAGCGCTGATGAGGAAGCTGAACAAGACGACACGTCTCGTGTGATGAAGAAACGACGCGCTGATGAGGAAGCTGAACAAGACGACATGTCTCATGCGATGAACAAACATGCTTCTTAGCTATTGGATAGTTGGAGTTTGGTCTTTTACTTGGTCACTTGTTTTATTTTTCTGAAAACTGAATGCACTTGCTCTTGGTCTTTTATTTGGACACTTGGTCTATTAGTGTTGCAGTTGATGGCTCACTTGGTCTTTTATTTTTCTGATCGACGTAATACACTTGGTCTTTTATTTTTCTGAAAACTGAATGCACTTGCTCTTGGTCTTTTTTCTGAAAACTGAATTCATGTGTCCAATCCACGGAATTTCGATCGTTGGTATTTCTTAAGCTTGTTTTGAAATGCTCATGAATGTAATGGACACATGAATTTTCATGTTTTGGCTAGTGATTGAAAAATCTCGCTAAATTCTTGATAATCTGTGAACTGAATGGCTGGTTGCAATTGCTCAAACAAATCTTCGAAATCATCGACCTAGTGTGGTTTACTCTTTTCTCCACAGGCAAGATTAATTGTTTTTGTTACTGGTGTTTGAATCACAAGCAAGCTAGAATTGCATGGGTTCACCTATTTACGTCCACCTTTGTGTAAACTAACATTCTAATGAAGGCACAATGTTTCACATGCAATAAGAATACTGCACCAGTACAAAATTGTTGATATTGTTTTGCTTTTTGTACGTTTGCTGCAATCTGTTTGATGGAGTTTACCTGGATGCAAGTGGTTCAGGTCAAAATTAAGTTCAGATTCAAAGATATCTTCTGAGCCAGCAATAATGCAAGGTGACTATGCCTTCATCACATAATGTGAAACTGCCAGTTAAGCAGTCATGAAACTGCTAACCTCAGGACAAACTGCAGCGATACAAATGACAACACGCACTGGGTTTTGTTAAGTTCTCACTCCAGTATCAAGCATCTTGCCTTTGCCACAGACATAATTTCAAGTTGTCCTACACTATGAACCAGCTTGAGAGTCACCGCCAGATCCTATCTCCACAAACTACCCTATGCTGAACTTGTAAGGTAGATGTTTTAATGTTCTATTTCTTGTAGGCAAAAATCTAGCAAAAAACTTTGAATGAATCAACTGAAGATCACAGCTGCGACGACCAGTATCATGGTTGTGAGGAGTTTGTTGCTCCATCCAGCATCGCCTTGCGCCGACGACTTGCTGTTTGACTCATGAACCTGTGGCCTGCAGGGTTTTGGGGCAGAATGTGAGTTGCATGTCAAGAACAGTAAAATGTATCATTGCATCAGATGTTAAAAGACATTCAGCTGAGACATACGTTTGCCTCTCCTTCAGTAGACCACAGTACAGGGCATTATCCGGGATGACCATTTCAGTGATGTTGTAGCCCAGTGGATCAGCAACCTTCACATAGACCTCCTGCCCTCTGTACCAGTTATCCAGCTTTTCGGCACGCAGATTCCAGATACCAACATTGTCAAGTAAGACTAGGACCTCATTGTCGATAAAGACAGCGCGCTCAGGGAATGCCCAAAACACGGGTATTCTAAGCCGGGTCTGAATTTGGAAGTTGAGAAGATTTTAGGAAGCAAGATGAATACCTGGACTACTTTGAAGATATAAACAAATGAGTTCCTCTTCATCAGCAGCCACTCCCTAGAAAAGCATGCTCTTAGAAGCTCCATCTTGCTGATACCATACTTTGACGTTGTGAGAGCTGCAGGATGGTTCCTGGTGCGATCGAAGGGCTCCTTGAGCTCTGATCCCAGCTTACGCCCAACGTGGAATGCTTTGAACGCCTCTGAAAAGTCATTAACTGAGATGTATCTGTATGGCTCGTCTCTTCTACACCAGTACTGGTGCTGATCCTTCCTTGATGTAACCTGTGATCACAGAGAGCAATGTCAAATTGGGTTCCAAGTCTGAACGTGCAGTAAATAGGATTCTGCAGGAGCACTCACTTCTTGCAAGAAGTCTGCAACACCTTTTCTCTCAGGACATTTGAAGCCCATGGCCTCAAAGAATTCACGGACATTCTCCCGAGGACCCTGGTATACAATTTGGCCCTCAGAGAGGATAACAATGTCATCGAAGAGCTCGTATGTTTCAGGCGCAGGCTGAAGCAAAGCGATAAGTGCAGTTCCACCAAGGATGTGGACCGACTGCCTTAGAGAGTTGACGATCTGATATGTTGTGGAGCTGTCCAGACCGGTGGAGATTTCATCCATGAATAGCGCCTTAGCTGGACCAACAAGCATCTCGCCTGTGAAAATTCAACAAGACATGAAGTCAGATTTTTCGATCAGGGTCGAAGGGCTTGATGCACAAATCTTAATTTAACTGCAGATTGCACATACCGGTTGTGACACGCTTCTTTTGTCCTCCTGAGATACCTCTGATCATAGAGTCTCCAACCATTGTATCTGCACAAACCTCCAGACCTAGAATATGCAAAAGAATTGCAGGTAGTGTTAGGGGGCATATCCATTTCTCCTATTTCTTTTTGTTCAGTATATTTTTACCCACCTTGAGGATGTAATCTGTGACCACACTTTCCTGACCTTCCACGGAAATAGCCTGTTTGCACAGAAGCACACAATAACTTAGTAACCTTTGTTACTTCCAATGTAAATACAGGGTTTGATTTGAATTAAATGAAATATACTTTCATGTAAACATCGATATCAGGATCTGGCTGAATGTTGGCTTCTTTCTCCCTTCTTGAAAGTTCAGTAAGCATGTCTGTGTAATTGAAAACACCATCAGATCTACTTTACCAAAGGTGTATAGTTATCTTTGTTCCTTTTCAATGTCAGTGTTACATACCATAACGTGTTCCAACTCCTGGACATCTAAGGAAACTGTGATTTATAGAAAAGGTATTATAGCAAGCAAGTAGGCATGAAGATGGATGGAAAGAGGAACGGATCAGCTTACAAAGGTGATTTGAAATTCCCCCAAAGAGCTGAACCAAGATGGGAGTTGTCCATTGTTAGCATTCAAAACAAGACATTGCCTATTGATTATCTTGATTTGCCAAGATGGACTAAACAAAATGATGGAACAAAAACATGTGACATGAGGATACCATGGATCAGAGAGTAGACAGCTAGAGGTTTGGCAACAATTCTGTCTCAAAACCAAGTAAGGTTGGGTTTCATTTCAATTCATTTTCACCATGGCAAACCACAACTGTTCATAGTAGCAGTTGTTTCATAGCTACTGATCTGTGACCCATTTCATTAAGGTGAAGAACAGTTAGAGAGACACTGGTTCAGCTACCATGTAAATCTGCACCACACAGGGCAGTATCACCATTGGTTGCCTTGACCTAAAAAAGGTGTCAAAATTAAGAATTACATCACCTATTTCAAAATCTGCATAGAGAATATGTACATGATATGAGAAGAAAATTACCTGAAAACTCCATTTGCTATCTCAAGCATTGACACATCAACTCCATTTCCATTTGCACTGACTATCATCCATTTTGCAAAAGTACATTGATTCCTCCCTGTACGCTTTTCAGCTTGGCCTTTCTGGTTCACTGAATCGATTGCCCTTCAGTGCCTCCTAGCATTTGGGAAAAACAAAGTATAGGGAATGGTCACATCTACTGATTGTGTACAGATTGCTTATTTACCTACTAAGCAAAATCACACTGCAAAATGATAATGCGCTAATTACAATAAGTAGTTTAGACAGATAATAATTTTAGGGTCAGATTGGCCCGGATCAGCAACACATCAACACGAACACAAAGCCGACGATATGAACAAACCAAGCAGCATGATTCCATGATGTATTTGCAATTTGTGACGAATACATTTACAGACAAATCGTACCTATTGTGCAACAGCAAGCGGATTCTTGGCAAATCATATATCCAGCACATCTTCAGGGAGCTTTGTTTCCTACAAATGAAGAGTAACATTAGCCATAACTAGACAATCCTCACAGACAGGCAGTTGTTAGCTTTGATGAACATTACTCTTAACTACCTCTTCTCTCATGGAGCATGTTCGCCGATTGTGACCCTCACCCTTACACAGGGTACATTTCACCTTAGATCTCTTCTTATTTGAAACTGACTTCAACTTTTTCTTCGGGGCCCCTCTGCCAGGAACATGCAGGGGATCCAAGACATTTCTGGACTCTGCAGAATCAACATCCATGCATTGCGGCAGCACCGGAGCATACCTCTTGTCTCCGTTCTCTCCTCCGTTTGGCAGGATCATAGCAGCTTCCTCATGCAGAACACGTTTCAGCCGCTCATATGCTTCAGGTGAACGAGATGCTAAAAAGGATGTAGTGTGACTAATATTGAGTAGCTCATGATATCTCTGTAGGCTATCGGAATAGTCATACATGGTGCTCTTCCTTATAGGAGGAAATGCACTCTTGGCCCCCCTTGTCCACCTTTTCCAAACACAACAGTCTGGAAGCTCACGTTCTTTGCGATATCCCAATACAAAGAAGATGTGTGAGCAGGGGGATCCAAGGGACTGCAACTTGAGACAAGAACAAGAAATTCCCTTCAGATTGCCTTCATCAACACATATCTCACATTCCACATGGTATTCTCTGTCTCCTTTATCCTCCCTGCCAACAATATACTTAATCGCATCATAGTCATCTAGAATCTCTCTCGCAAAACACTTTTTGGCTGCTTTTATGCTGAACTGCACCTTGGCAAAAATTCTTGGTGTGAACGATTTCGCAGCCTCTTTCTCAATAATTGAAGCATCTGGTTCTAAGCATGGCAAAGAATTCGATGCTTCAAAGTCCAGATTCGCTTCATTACTGTGCAGCCGCGAAAGGCAGTGGTCAAAGTGCTCAACCAGCTCGAACAATGTCATTTTATGATCTAGATTTACCTGAAGCCTAGAGTTTAGGCTCTCGCTCCGCTGGTTGCTCCTCAGTCCTAAATAGCACTTATCAGCATGATACGCAGCACACCAGATTTTCCTCCTCTCATATATCTGATACAGTCAGGACTCCTTATCTGTAACGTTATGCTTATCCAAGAATTCTAGCCATTTCCTCTCAATCTCTTCTATGGAGCAACAATCATAAAGGAAATACCTGAAATCATCCTTCACACCATCATCGTGAAGATTACGCACAATGTTCTGCTCAATATGCCATATGCATAGCCTATGCAATGAATTCGGCCACACCAGCCCGATTGCTCTCTGCATAGCAAGGTCTCCATCAGTGATCACGGAAACAGGACGCTTCTGAACTATGGCATCAGAGAATGTCCTAAGAATCCACACATATGACTCAATTGTCTCCTGGGAAAGAATTCCACATGCAAAAAGAACTTTGCTGCCATGGTGATTCACCCCAACAAAAGGAACAAGGGGCAGGTTGTACCGATTCGTTTTGTACGTGCTATCAAATACGATGATATCACCAAATGCTGCATAATCAAGGCGACATTGACTATCACACCAGAGCAGTCCTTTCAGGTGCCCTTTCCCATCAGTCTTGTAGTCGAAGAAGAAATCAGGATCCCTACGTCTGTACTCTGTCAGGTAACTGATGACTGTTTGAGCATCACCAGCAGCAACTGTCTCCACCTTATTGCGATGACAGAAATTATACAAGTCCCTTGTTGTAAATCCAACCTTATCATACCCACCATACTGCATTTCCATAATATCCATTATCTGGTGTTTGCGGATCCCAGAAATCTGCATCGCCACAATATCAGCTTTTTGCTCATCACTGATTCTTCTATGTGAACGCAGAAGACAAGCAAGGTCTCGTTCCGCCATTGGATGGTTGTGTTCATAGATGAAATCCTTCACATACCACTGCCCTGTGTTCTGATCCCAAGCAATCACAAATTTAGCAGGGCAACCAACACGAGTTATATTCCGTGGCTTCCGCTTCTTAATCTCCCTCTTCAGCTCCTTCTCTTCGCGGAAACCTTCACAACTACAAACAAACTTCCGAAGGGTCCTCTCATTGTGGCCGTTGCCCCACTCACAATAACTTTTCCTAACACTAAATCCTTTCCCCTTAGCGTATTTGTTATAAAACAGATATCCTTCTGTTTCACTACCAAATTTCTTCCTAACAATTTCATTGTACTCCAGCAAAGAATCAAGATCCGGCATTTCCTCCTGCATCAATCAGCGACATTTGAGAAAAGTCTGAAGGAATAGTTCTGTAAAGGCACGATTTCATGCTACATTTTCACATACAAGTCACTCGGTTGCTCTACCTAGTAGCGCTGATGGTGAAGTGCCTAAACATAGGAAACAAAGTACAGGAAAAAAAAATTATAACTAGCAGCAGCAAACATCCGTACGACAATGTCAACAAATATTCAGGACTACAGTATGACAACACTTGTTTTCCTTTCCCATTCCCACATATTACTATATTATTATGGCATCAACAGCATTCATGTTCATAGATATCTTTTTTTCCACAATGAAAGCGAATGGAGGAGCCTCCCAGTGCCAAGGCCAGGGATTGAACCTGGGATGCTGGTTTGAGGGCTGGCTCAAGGAACCACCCGGAATAACAGCCCTACTGTTTGTACATTATCCACTAGGCTAAAAAAGGGTTTAGCCGCTGTAAAGGATATGCGGACATTTTTAATCGTTCTCCAAGGACCAGAGTATCAGACTTTGTTGCAATAAGTGTGGCCATCTACCAATACAAGATAAAATTTGGAATTAAAGGGAACAAAAATCCCTTTGATATGACCACAAGTATTCATGGTAAAGGAAATCTCATAGTAACACTCAACATGTAGGTATTTGCTAATGCAGCTGCTGCTATAAAAAATTGCTCCGCACCCACACCTCAAGTAGCCAACAGTTGCAACCAGCAGTTGCAGCTCAACTGAAGAATCAATACATCTATGAGTATTATATGTATAGCATCATTATTGCTTTGGAGCCGAACTGAAGAAGCAACATAGCAGAGCAGGGTGGTACTTTATCTGTATGGTACAGCAACATAGCCTATTACTTTTTTTTTGACAAAATTTAGATGATATTATACAATGTTCTTTTCTCTGAAGTATGGTATGTGTTTATCTGAAATGAGTTTAGGTTTGCTCCTGCCTCTGCAGTGTATGGAATTCTGAATACTTAAATTGAAAGCAAAAGTGAAGAACATGTCAACTCACATGTTTCAAATTAGAGACATACTAGGCTAAGAACAAATGCATTTGCAACTGAAAACCTTGTCGATTTCCATCAACCAAACCAACAATTCGTACATAAGAGAGACACGAATGGCACCGACGGATTGCTCACCTCGCTGCAAAGGTCGTTGAGGCTTCTAGACGCCGGTGACGCGGTGAAGGCGGAGATCAACGGCGGCGGCGGGTAGAGATCCGGGCGGCGGCTATGGCGGTGCGCGGGCTAGGGATAGGGCTCGGGGCGGCTCCTGTAGGGTTCAAAGGGGGCGGCGCGGTGCTCTGGGCCTAATCTTCATATGCACGAGCGCGGGGAACCTTGGGGGCGCGTGCGCGGGAATCGGGCGGCGGTGGATTCGCCCGGTCGATGCGGCGCAGTGGGGAAGGGACCGGGTCGCTGACACGTGTGCCCGGCCGCGGTTGTTGGGCCTATTGGCCTGCGCGAGCACGTGATGAATCAAGGAGGGGGAGCGGGCGGCGGCTGGGCCTGCCCATCACGTGGTCGTGGCCCAACTAAGCCACGTGAATACGGCCGTCGGCCATCTGCAACCGGTTTAGTCCCACCTCGCTCGCTGAGCAGCTAAGAGCGCAGCATAAAAGAACTGGAGAAGAACCAGGGATCGAACTCCTAAACTGTACAATGCCTACTCTCACTAGTCATTTGGGCCAAACGGGCTGGCGCGGCCTGGTTGGGCTCCCCCCGTGGTCGAGCCCGACCTAGCTGATGCTGGCCTGTGGCAACAAAATTTTTTTGCCACCATTTATTTTAATTTTTTTTATATCTGCCGCTAGGGAGGCTGTCACCATTCATATCCAATTTTTATGTAGCTAATTTTTTTGAGTTAAACTACTAATTGATAGTAAAAAACCAGAACTTAAAATAAAGAAAAACTCGCGATCACACTTTTAAAAACACATGGCTACAGTCATTGGTTCAAATTACTATCATGTTGGCCTATTGGTCCACTAGGACGACACATGACAGTGGCGGGTTAGTTCCTATCATGTTATGCATAGTGCTTCATCACTCTGGCAAGAGATGAGAATGACCGGTTCACTTCCTATCATGTTAGGTCTATTAGTACACTTGGAGTACATGTAAGAGTGATCGGTTCGCTTCCTTTCAGGTTGGGCCTATGAGTCCACTCGAACTAGCCCCGGGGAGTGTAGGTTGAGTTGCTATCGTGCAAGATTAGGAGTCCACTCAGACAAAGGATGAGAGTGATCGCCTGTGTTTTCTTATCGTGCTAGCCTATTGGTCCACTCGGATGGCACATGAGAGTGGCGGGTTAGTTCCTATCATGTTATGCCTAGTGCTTCATCACTCTGGCAAGAGATGAGAATGACCGGTTCACTTCCTATCATGTCAAGCTGCGAGCAACGCAGAATGCGGAGAATCGTTGTGAATCGCTCGCGCCGTCTACCAGCCATCCGATGCCATTGAGCTATTCTCCCTTGCCATTGATGCATTCAAGATCCGCTTCACCCAAGTTCCTAATGCTCGAGACCCATGAAAAGGTGACGGAAGCAGCGAAACGTTGTCCTCTAGACCAAGCATCGGGGATGTAGCTCTAACAACGACCAGCGGTGGCAACAAACTACTACTCCTTGTTAGTGCTAAAGAAAAAAAATGACACGTTGACGCGGCGGCGGGCTCGGTTCAGAAATGCCGGTGATCGATGAGGACTCGCCAGGCACCACGTTCACGCGGCGGCGGGCTCGGCCACCACCACATGCACGCCGCCCATGGGCCGCTCGGCTTGGGCCTCCTGACTCCCCTTACATGGGCCACGCGGCTTAGCGGTAGGGTGCTCTTGTTTGGAAACTCTCCACTGGAGAACGTGGCCTCCGTAATTGTAGGATCACAGTTGCTCTTTCCTGTAGGTTCGCAGTTGCTCATTCCTGATCGTATCAACCCTACAACATCCTTCACAAACCGCATCCTTTCTCTACTTTCTCATCTCTTTTTTATTGTTTCATCTCGCCGGCAATGGGTACGGCAGAAGATAGATGCCAGCCGAGTAATCCATCGTCTGGAATTGGCACTATGGATACAGCGGCAGATGGAGGACAGCCCCGTACTCCGACTGCAATCGCCAACTGGGTTCAAAATGAGGCAAAGATTACAGGTAAGTTTGCCCTGTTTTTTTCCAACCAATCACTATTGTGCTACATATGAAATCATTCCAATGTAAATAGACATTTATTATCTGTTGATACAGCATACATGTACCATATACAACAAACTCGAAATATTAAGTCAACTCTAGAACAAAATTCAGTCGGCTAGATGACTGAGATACTTACTCCAAGACTAGAACTAGGTGATGGGCGGAATCTATTTGGTCCCACGAGGAGACTATTCAACAGAAACATTTCATAGCCCCTTCTCTTTTCTGGTTCACTTAACGTATTCTTCTGGAAGTCAGAAATTAACATGCAGAACCTAGCTTCATTTTTCCACTAATCCTTGAAAATAGATTCAACCTGAACAAATTGAGTAATAAAATGCTTAGTGATCTGCTTCCAAAGCTTGCATTTCCCTTTTGAACTCAAGAAGCCACAAAACATACCTCTGTACGCAATAGATGCTTCTTTCCTGATGATGCTACCATCTCTTTAATTGCATCATCAGAAAGGCGTCTAAATTCATTGATTGATCCTTTCGACACCAAACCAGGTGAAGTTGGCTCTTCGTCAAGACCAGAAACCCCCATTTCCCCTGAGTCGTGACCATCACCATCTCCCTTGAGTTTAAAATCACCAATTGCATTTGCTCTTACAGCAGAAGCGCTTGTGTCCTACAAATCAGAAGATGCAATCACATGCAATCTCGATCTCTATTGGTATTTTGTTTGCTTATTAGGAAGAATATATAAGATCTCTATTGGGTGACAACTCTTGCAAGAAAAACTTGATGCTATCCTACCCAATTTACAAAAGCTAGCACACCTTACTGAAACTTATTTTTATTGATCTGTCATTGGAGTTTATAAACTCAAATGAAATTTGGTAATCAGATTAAACAATGTATCCTGTACAGTACAATGAACCACCAGACTCCTAATCTTTGTCAAAGCCACAGTACATGGACACTAAATTGCAAGAGGTAGATGGCACACTCACCACGGTGTGTATTGCTTTGTTACAGTAAATTACCACCAAATCAACTGCTGATAATAGTGAAACTGCTACTGCTCGGCTGCTGTTCCTTGGCTGCTACTGCTACTGCTCGGCTGCTGTTGCATTGCTGCTATCCCTGAAAATAAAAACACAGGATCAGTGACAATCTATCACCAGATTACAATTGCAGCATTCATTGTTAATCAGCAAAGTAAAAACTACTTCTCTCGCCAACTTTAACATTTCTTATTCACATAATTTGATACAGATGCCAATGGTACCACGGGTAGTACTACAAAAGAGCGAGGTGACAACAACGATCAGGTAATCTCCATATCCAGTTCCAGTTTTTATGTAAGTTGCCTCTACATTTTTAGCAACTTATCAAAGAGCAACTGGTTGCTGCAGACTGCATCTTTTCATTTAACACACTCACCTACAAGATTTGAAAAAGTCGTATGTGGTTTATCGGAAGAACACAAGGCTGCTGTTAAGGATATGGGATTTGGGGGGCTGCTTCGTATGCCAAAGATGAGTATCAGGAAAATAATGATAAAGGGCATTGCACAAACATACCAAGTCAGCAACCAATGTTTCAAAATATGTGATCAAGATATTACTATTTATCCAGACGATGTGAGAGACATAACGGGACTGGGAATTGAAGGCGCTGATGTAGACGAATATGTAGAGCAAACAAAGACCAGTGAAGAGAAAACTGTGGAAACTGAATTGTTTAAGAGGTATGCCGATGCAAACCACAAGCTCGAGTTAAGGAATCTGGAAAGCATGATTCGTGACTCAAAAACTCCGGATGATGACTTCAAAAGAGCATTTGTCTTGTTCACAATTGGTGTCATTCTAGCACCAAATACACAGCCCCATGTCAATTATAGTTATATACAAGCTGTTGAACATGTATCACTCATTCGGAAATTTAATTGGGGACAATTCACTCTGACCCATTTATTAAATTCATGCCATACTTACAACACATAAAAAGAAGCCACCCTAAAGGGCAATTTGGCTCTGCTACAGGTGAGTTCTATATGGTACAACCAACACCTATAAACAGTGTTTATTTTTGATCTTACGTGTTTTCTTCATTTTGTTCACAGTGTTGGTACTGGGAGCGTGTCATTATTGAGGACAGCACTTACGGGGTCAAGTACGACCAGACAATCCAACCACGGATGGTGATGTGGAATGACACCAATGCTAATGCTCGAACGAAGGCTTTTATGAAGAAGGGGATAAATGGAGGAACTGTAAGTTTCCAAACATAGCATCAATATGATGTTGTTGTCATGCGTACAATCTAACTTTCTTAATTGTTTGCAGCTTATTTTGCCCCGTGTTTGTCACTCCAGCCATAAAAAAATGAACCAACAGAAGAATCAATGTCACAAGCGCGACAATCAAAATATGCACATGAGGGGTACATGATAAATTCACCAGTACGCGAAGAGGGTCTAAGCAACCAAAAAGTAAGTATGGCATCTACTTATGTGCCCAAGCTCTGTGTGCCTAATTCATTATATCCTAATTATGTAGATGAAAAGCCTTGAAGAATGGAAAAACGACACCGAAACTCACCTTGGACTACAAGTGAAAAAAAAAACTATTGAGATGGAATACAAACTTGGTACTAAAATACTATCACAAAATGAGGAGTTTGCTAGGTTTAAAAAAGAAATGAGACTGGAAGCTTCCAGGGTGAGTAAGATTGAAACTAAAAATGCACAAATCAAAATGGAAATCAAGGTAACCAGCGTGAGAATACTTATTTTAGCTACCCATCCATGCTTCATTATCTAACAATGTGTCAAAAAAACAGGAACTCCGACAGCTAGTGTGGCTTCTTATTCAGCCTACTCCTACAATTGCACATGTTCAGCCACTTAAGCCTACATGTGCAAAAGTTCAGCCACCTTTGCCTACATCTACAAAAGTTCAGCCACCTATGCCTACATCTGCAAATGTTCTGCCACCTATGCCTACATCTACAAATGCTCAGCCATCTTCTATGACTACATCTTCACATCTGCAGGTATTACATCTGCACAAGTTCAGTTATCACTAGTTCCTGTCTGGTGCTACAATAGATACTTTGGAATTTTACAAAAAAATACCAATTGCAGGAATCACACCGCAAACGTTTCCAACAGACATTGGCAAGAATAAATGACGAAGCACCCACTGCAACAAATGGTACGACAGAAAACATCATGCAACAGCAAGGCGATAATGAACCAGGGAAGCATATTATCGGCAACCCCTCTACACATATCAAACCAAGACAGCCCATTATCGACAATGATTACAATTTGAAACAAATTGACACAGACGCTGCCATCTTCTTAGTATCAAGTTACGACCACGCTACGGTTGTACACATAGATGGCCATGTTCTTACAGCAGATCAGCTGCGCCAAAATGTCACAGGGGGCTTTATAGTAGATGAGGTAATATCATTTCACATCCATGTCGTCAATACAAACATGCACACACCTACTATGTACTAACTCAACATTTTGCAGGTCATAAATGCCTTTGTTCATATCAGCAGTGTGGAGACTGAGTCGGCATCATATATAACAACATTCCAAGCCCATAAGTTGGCAACAAATAATCTAGGTCCTGACGAACACTTGACATTCAGGAAGATAATTGCCGAAAAATGTGAAGGAAGGCATTTGGTATGTAATACTGATTTTGTTTTGACACTTTTGCTTGTTTGCTATCTCGTGTTGTACTATGAATTTTGGAAATCTTGCCAGTTTGGATTATAGCCATACACTCAATAGTTTTCAATTATTTTTCCCAGGTTTTTGTGCCAATGCATATAAACAACAACCACTGGGCTCTCCTAGTCTTGAATTTTATAAAGATAGAGGTACAGATACTTAACTCTATACCAGGAATGCGAGACAGAGACCTAGAGAAGGCATTGGTAAGTACAGATCCTCTATGTAACTACAACTACCAGTTGATGAAACTAAACATGTATCTCGCTGTCCACTAGGTGGAAGGCATACAGACATGCATCGAGTATTCGGTCAAGAGAGACTTGGTTATATTTGTAAAACCAATTAACTTGCGCGACTGGGATATAGTTCCCTATGATAACATACCGCAACAAACCGACAGGTACTCTTTTTCCTTTGCTGTATTAACGTTGTACTCCAATTACTTATGTTTATGTTCCGTTGCAGTATTTCGTGTGGGGCGTATGTAATAAAATATATCCTGGCATGGGACGGAGAACAAATGGCTCATGATTTCACACCGGTGAGTCTTAGAATTATTGTCACTTCCAAATTGCTACATACTGAAACAAAAAATGTTACATGACATGCGCTACTTTCGCTTGTATAGAAGGAAATGAAAAGTTTTAGATTCAGAATATGCACGAGGTTGCTCCATTCTGAGCGCAACCTGGAATACTTACCCTCAAACGGAAAACCTATCACGGTCTGTGCTTTTACTGCATATTAAAATATTTGAGTTACAACAACTTGTTCCAGACTGTCGGGTGTATCTAACATTTTTTTTGGTGGATGATACTTAGAAGGAAGAGTACTTTGCAAAATATCCGAAGGAACGAGGGGGGAACGAATGGAATGAAGATGCAGACGATGTGCAGACACTATCGCCATCAATGGGAACTCCAACAATCGCTGCGGCTAGCATGAAAGAAAGCAATGGAAGGAAAGGAGGGGAAGCAAATAAAGCATCAGGAGAAGGGAAAGAAAAGACAACATCGGGAACTGAAGATAAGAAAAGAGGACGGGGACGACCGCGAACGAAAGGTGTTGAAGGAAATACAGCAGCAGCTGAAAGTAAGAAAAGAGGACGAGAAAGACCATGAAAGAATGTCGAAACTCCTGTTCTCACTTTGGAGAGCACCGAAACTTTGAATAAACAAGTGCGACGCGCAGGGCGATTCAATGGTAGCCCTTGGAGGGAATAATTGTATAGCAGGAACCACATAGTGGATACACAAAGAGAGGCCACTTTCAGTGATGGTACCTAGCTACTGACACCAGATTTCATGCAACTATTCCTATCCTATCTACTGTAACTAAAATTAAGTTGAAGGCCATACGATGAAAGGTATTTTCTTGCAGGTGCTTCACTTGGTCACTGGTATACAGAGCAACCAATAGTTACTCAGTATGCATCTCCTTTAAAAAAATGTAAATATCCTCACCTAAAACAGTGAGACTAAAAACCGTAACTATCCTAAAACCTTGAGTATGAAAGCTGCTCCAGATGTAAGAAATTATTAATATGTAAGAAAGCATCTGTTTAGGTGAAAGGATTAATATGTAAGAAGGATTAATATGTAAGAAAGCTGCTCCAGATGTAAGAAAGGATTAATATGTAAGAAGGATTAATATGTAAGAAGGATTAATATGTAAGAAAGCTGCTCCAGATGTGTGGCATGAGGCATTCTACAAGTATGAAATGTCCATAAACTGCTAAAGCATCTGTTTAGGTGACAAGCCATGTATGCGACCAGGATCCATAATAATGGATTAGATACATGTGACTGAAATCCTAACGGCTATCCTTAGGGTAAGACATTGTGTCGGATACCAGAAAATGGGGTACCCCAAGCAAAGATCGAAAAACTGCTTAGACCCTAAAAACAGAACCAACGGAATAAACAAACGAGGTCTCGGCCGAAATCTCCGATTCGTCCGAGACCCCCGTCAGCCCCAGCCGGAAGCAAACGATTCTCCGACTACTTGAGAGACCGCCTCGAGAGGCCCCTCGTCGAGGCCCGTTCATCGAGCCCCCCTCGCCTAGGGCCTCGAAAGAAGTGCCGATTCTCCGATTCGCGCGAGGCCGGCTCGGGACCAGCCCCGTGACCGCCTCTTCGACCGAACTGCTCTGACCGAACGTCGCATCCAAGCGCCCAACCACTCCGACAGAAGCACGATGGCACAGTACAGCGAAGTGACCGACTACACGCCAGTCGCGTCAACCTCCTGCCATCTGCGACGGCACAGAGCAGGGGTTACCGACCACTGTGCTGCCTAACTCCTGCACCAAAGACATCGCAACGTGGGGAGTTAGAACGGGTTCCTGTAGCCTAGGAATCAGCGGACCGACCGCTCCGTCTCGCCCGAGACCCCCCGGTAGGGCCTCGAACGAATTGGCCGCGCTCCGCCTCGCCCGAGGCCGGGCTCGTCCCGCAACCTCATTGCCTCCACCTCAAAGGTCTCTCTGGCAGGCTGTCGCATCCGATTAATGCGCTCAGCTGCACCCGCTACGTAAGCCACGATCGGCAGTGCGCTGCAACATGAGCGACGAGACAACGGTCAGATCACCTTTTTTACCATCCCTACTGACAACACAGGTACCATATCCTATAGGCGCACGTCTCGCACTGTTCCGCCTGATGGCCGCCGAGACCCTCATCTGCACCTGGGTCACTTCTTAGGCCTCGGCACAGCAGGCCTCGGCACAACAGGCCTCGGCACAACAGGCCTCGGCACGACCGGCTATGATGGCCGCCGAGCTTCTGCAATCCACCAAGCCAACAAATGTGCAGCATGTTACTTGCAGTGGAGACCATACCGATTAGACATCTACGGGAACTCCCACGACAACGCCATGCTTTGCTCCGAGAGTAAATCGTCATCGAATAGTCCGCTCCACGTGTAGCTCTCTTATGTACTCCTGGTTTCCTCCCTGCGGCTATAAAAGGAGGCGGCCAGGACCGTTTCTAGGGACGGCGGATAGAGTCACGAATACTCGCACGAACAACACGCCTCATTCTGTAATTCATATCACCTCCCCTCACAGAGATCTGGGACGAACTCCCTCTCTCTGGCCCAGCTTGTAACCCCCTACTACGAGCACCCCGGTGCAAGGAATACAAGAACATCTTCTCAGACTGGACGTAGGGCATCCATTGCCCAACCAAGTATAAACCTTGTGTCTCTTTGCATCACCATCCGGAATTGGGAGCACGCAGACACAAATTCACTAGTCGGTTAAGGACCCCGGTTCCGAAACACCGGCGATTAGGCGTCGCATGGTAGGGGCCTCTGCGTGTCGGCTTAGTCATCCCACCAGATTCGGATGGCGAGATCCCGTGCGATCGTTATGTCTCGGGACGATCGTCTGTTCGAGAACCTAGAATTCATGTCTCTAGGGCACGAAATGCGACATGGTACTCCTCTCACCCAGAGCGCCATCAACCAACGACGACGTCATGCACCGGCAGCCACGCATGACGGCGCCGCCCGACCGCCCCGCTCGGTCAAGCTCGCCAAGCGCCGCGTGGGCGAGTCCACCCTAACACCGCGCAAGTATAGAACGACGGTCTGTGCTCCACCGGAATCCCATACCCCGCTGCTGGCACAGAGTCCCTGCATGGGGACCTGTCTGGCTTAAGCCTCGATAGGGGAAAAGGGCCAGTGGCGCACAGCGACGCCCCATCATCAAGCTCTGTCCCACCTCCACCCAAGGAGCCAGCTCTGGCGGAGTAGAGCCTGGCGACGGCGCCATCCCCGTACCCTTTCAGGCTGACCAATGTCGCCGCCTCCTACGCCACCGCCCTCATCTCCATTCATCAACGTCATGCCCATAGCCCCATAGTCACAACTCCAATCCACCCCCACTCTGACTCCTCGGAGGAGGACGAGGCGTGGGTTGGAGCAGACTTCTCCGGGCTTCGCCACCCTGAGGCGATGCGCCGCTTCATGATCGCGAGCGACTACTGCTTCGGCTACTCCGATTCCGACGACGAGGACGCTTACGACCCGACTCGTGAGTGTTTCTACATCGGACTCGGAATGCCGAGCACGGGCAACGATGGAGGAAGGGCAGCCAACGCCACACCACCACGCACGGGGTCCCCGCCAGCGGCGGCAGGTGTCCCCACCCCCGAGCAACATCGACGCATAGACCTAGAGCAGCTCCGTGAGCTTCAAACCAAGGTCGAGCAAGATCGACTCCTCCTGTAGTAGCTCTAAGCCACCCTCGAGCAAGAGCAGCGGGGGCGCGGCGATGGCGGAACGGCCCGGCTGAGGGCTCGCGACGTCAACCGCCGCATTAACGATGATGAGGGGGGCGAGCAACCTCCTGTCTTCAATCGCGCTAGCCAGAACATCGCTGCGGCGGCGATACTGGTCTGAGCGACCGCCTCAGGGCCCCCTCGGTGCACGACCGCCTCGACGACCAACGCGAGGCGCAAAACGGCCACCATGTGGGCAGCAGACGACGGCGCCACGACCACGATGGGGCCGCCCGGGGCTACCAATTGCACCGAGGCGGTCGTTATGACAGTGGGGAGGACCGCAGTCCTTCTCCCGGGCCGCCTGGCCCTAGAGTTTTCAGTAAGGCCATCCGCAGCGCCCGCTTCCCGGCCCGGTTTCGTCAGCCAGCGAATCTCTCAAAGTACAGCGGCGAGACCAACCCCGAGCTATGGTTGGCCGACTACCGTCTGGCTTGTCAGCTAGGCAGTGCGAACGATGACCTGCTCATCATCTGCAACCTCCCCCTATTTCTGTCAGACTCAGCGCGAGCCTAGCTCGAACACCTTCCCCCTATGCAAATCCACGACTGGCGCGACTTGGTAAAGGTCTTTGTCGGGAATTTCTAGGGCACCTACGCGCGCCCCAGGAACTCCTGGGACCTCAAGAGCTGCCGCCAGGGGCCGGACGAGTCTCTCCGAGACTTCATCCGACGTTTCTCCAAGCAATGCACCGAGTTGCCCAGCGTCGGCGACTCAGAAATCGTCCAGGCATTCCTCTTCGGCACCACCTGTCGAGACCTGGTCTGAGAATTAGGCCGGAGCATACCGACCACGGCGTCCGCACTCCTCGACATCGCCACCAGCTTCGCCTCTAGTGAAGAGGCCGTCGGGGCCATCTTCCCCAACAACGACTCCAAGGGGAAGAGGCGGGATGAGACCCTCGGGGCCTCGACGTCTTGCCCCCCCCCCAGAAAAAGAAGAAGGGACGCCAGGGGAAATAGGAGGTTCTCGAGGCCGGGCTCGTCGCGGCCGCGGACCGCAAGAATCCCTGAGGCCCAGGGCTCTTCGACAACATGCTTAAAAGACCCTGCCCATACCATCAGGGCCCGATAAAGCACACCCTCGAGGAGTGCACCATGCTCCGGCGATACTACGCCAAGCTCGGGCTCCCCAACGACGATGCCAAAAAGAGGGGCCAGGACGACAGAGACAATGACAAGGACGACGGGTTCCCCGAGGTACACAGTGCCTTCATTATCTTCGGTGGGCCCTCGACGTGCCTCACGGCGCGACAGTGAAAAAGGGAATGCCGAGAGGTCTTCTCGGTTAAGGTGGCCACTCCCCGGTACCTCGACTAGTCTCGGGAGGCGATCACCTTTGATCGGGATGACCACCCCGATCATGTCCCAAACCCCGGCCAGTACCCGCTCGTCGTTGACCCGATCATCGGGAACACCCGACTCACCAAGGTGTTGATGGACGGAGGCAGCGGCCTCAACATCCTATACGCCAACTCGCTGGGGCTCCTAGGGCTCGATCAGTCACAACTCCGAGGCGACGCCGCGCCCTTCCACGGCATCATGCCAGGGATGCGCGCGCGACCCCTCGGGCGCATAGACTTACCCGTCTGCTTCGGAACCCCCTCCAACTACCGCAAGGAGACCCTCACCTTCGAGGTGGTGGGGTTCAAGGGGACTTATCACGCCATCCTGGGACGGCCGTGCTACGCCAAGTTCATGGCGGTCCCGAACTACACCTACCTCAAGCTCAAGATGCCGGGCCCCAACGGTGTCATCACTATTTACTCCACGTACGAGCATGCATACGACTGCGACGTCGAGTGCATCGAGTATGCCGAGGCTATAGTGGAGTCCGAGGCCCTCATCGCCAACCTCGACCAGCTCGGCAGCGAGGTGCCTGATTCGAAGCGTTGTGCTAGGACGTTCGAGCCCGCGGAGGCCGTCAAGCTCGTCCCAGTCGACCCCACTTGCTCAAACGACCGAGTGCTGAGGGTCAGCGTGACCCTCGGTAGCAAATAGGGGGCCGTGCTCGTCGACTTTCTTCACGCAAACGCCGACATATTCACGTGGAGTCCCTCGGACATGCCAGGCATACCGAGGGAGGTCGCCGAGCACGCCCTCGACATCTAGGCCGGCTCCAGACCAATGAAGCAACGCCTGCGCCGATTCGACGAGGAGAAGCGCAGGGCCATCGGCGAGGAGGTACAGAAGCTTTTGGCGGCCGGATTCGTCAAGGAAGTGTCCCATCCGGAGTGGTTAGCTAATTCTGTATTAGTTAAGAAGAAAAATGGAAAATAGAGAATGTGTGTGGACTACACCGGTCTGAACAAGGCATGCCCAAAAGTCCCGTTTCCATTACCTCGAATCGATCAAATCGTTGACTCCACTGCGGGATGCAAGACCCTGTCCTTCCTTGATGCGTATTCCGGCTACCATCAAATCAAAATGAAGGAGTCCGACCAGCTCGCAACTTCTTTCATCACCCCATTTGGCCTGTACTGCTATACGACTATGCCGTTTGGCCTCAAAAATGCGGGGGGCACGTACCAGCGGTGTATGACCCAGGTCTTTGGCAAGCACATCGGGCGAACCGTCGAGGACTACGTGGACGACGTCGTTGTCAAATCCAAGCGGGCCAATGACCTCGTCAATGACCTGGAGGTAGCCTTCAAATGCCTCAGGGAGAAGGGCGTCAAGCTCAACCCCGAAAAGTGTGTCTTCGGGGTCCCCCGAGGCATGCTCCTAGGATTCATAGTCTCAGAGCGTGGCATCGAGGCCAACCCAGAGAAGGTCTCTGCCGTGACCAATATGGGGCCGATCTGAGACCTCAAGGGAGTACAGAAGGTTATGGGATGCCTAGCGGCCCTGAGCCGCTTCATCTCGCGCCTCGGCGAAAAAGGCTTACCTCTGTACCGTCTCTTGAGAAAATCTAAGCGCTTTTCCTGGACCCCCGAGGCCGAGGAAGCACTCACCAAACTCAAAGCGCTGCTCTCCAACCCCCCCCCCATTCTGGTACCACCGATCGAAGACGAGGACCTCTTGCTCTATGTCGCCGCAACGACCCAAGTGGTCAGCGCGGCCGTAGTGGTCGAGAGGCAGGAAGAGGGGCACGCTCTACCCGTCCAACGACCTGTCTACTTCATCAGCGAGGTGCTTTCCGATACCAAGACGCGCTACCCCCACGTCCAGAAACTAATCTACGCCATAATCTTGGCTCGACGCAAGCTGCGTCACTACTTCGAGTCCCACCCAGTGACCGTGGTGTCATCTTTCCCCTTGGGAGAGATAATCCATAACCGGGAGGCCTCGGGAAGGATTTCCAAATGGGCCGTGGAACTCATGGGGGAAGCCCTGTCTTTCGCACCCCGAAAAGCCATTAAGTCTCAGGTCTTGACCGATTTTGTGGCAGAATGGACCGATACCCAACTACCACCTATTCATGTCCAGGCGGAGTACTGGACCATGTACTTCGACGGGTCTCTGATGAAGACCGGGGCAGGCGCGGGTCTACTCTTCATCTCACCCCCTCAGAGTCCATATGCGCTACGTAATTCGACTCTACTTCGCCGCCTCCAACAATGTGGCCGAATACGAGGCCCTCGTCAACGGCCTGCAGATCGCCATTGAACTTGGGGTATGGCGTCTCGACGTTCAAGGCGATTCACAGCTTGTCATCAACCAAGTGATGAAAGAATCAAACTGCCACGACCTCAAGATGGAGGCGTACTGCATGATGGTACGCCGCCTAGAGGACAAGTTCGATGGCCTCGAACTCAATCACATTGCACGAAAGTTCAATGAGGCCGCGGACGAACTGGCAAAGATGGCGTCGGCACGGACCCCGGTCCCCCCGAACGTCTTTGCCAGAGACCTCCACAAGCCATCCGTCGACTATGACTCGGTGATGGTAGAGGGCCCATCGGCCAAGCCCACCACAGGGCCCGAGGCCCCCTTTGCCACCGAGACTCCGCCGCCCGAGCCCGAGGCCATGGCAACTGACATAGAGCCTCCCGAGGCCGATCGAGGAACGGACTGGCGAGTCCCTTTTCTTGATCGCCTCATGCGAGGAGAGCTTCCCGCGGACAGGACCGAGGCCCGACGGCTTGCGCGACGAGCTAAAACTTACGTCCTCTACAATGGCGAGTTGTATAGGCGTAGCCCGTCTGGTATTCTCCAATGGTGCATCACCACCGAGGCTGGCCAATCACTACTCTAGGACTTGCATGCGGGAGTCTGCGGGCACCACGCAGCGCCTCGGGCGCTAGTGGGAAACGCCTTCCGCCAAGGATTCTACTGGCCAACAGTGATGGCTGATGCCATGGGGCTAGTACGCTCCTGCGAAGGATGCCAGTACTACGCTCGACAAACGCACCTCCCGGCCCAAGCCCTCCAAACCATCCCTATCACATGGCCATTCGCCGTGTGGGGGCTGGACATGGTTGGGCCTCTACAGAAGGCACCCGGGGGCTATACCCATCTGCTCGTAGCCATCGACAAATTCTCCAAATGGATCGAGGCTCGTCCAATCACCCAAATCAAATCCGAGCAAGCAGTGCTGTTCTTTACGGATATCATCCACAGGTTCGGAATCCCAAATACCATCATCACCGACAACGGGACGCAATTCACCGGCCACAAGTTCCTGACGTTCTACGATGACCACCACATCCGTGTGGTCTGGTCGGCCGTAGGACACCCTAGGACGAACGGCCAAGTAGAACGTGCCAACGGCATGATCCTACAAGGCCTCAAGCCAAGAATCTACAACCGGTTGAAAAAGTTTGGCAAGAAATGGCTTGTCGAACTCCCCTCGGTCATTTGGAGCCTGAGGAATACACCGAGCCGAGCCACGGGATTCACACCGTTCTTCCTGGTCTATGGGGCCGAGGCCATCCTCCCCACCGACTTGGAGTACGGCTCCCCGAGTGAAGGGTCGAGATGGCGGACTAGAGGGGGGGTGAATAGTCTTTTCTAAAATTAATCGCGTCGGCTAACCGATATAAATGCGGAATTAAAACAATCGGTCTAGCCAAGACTACACCCCTCTATATATGTTCACTAGCACCTTGCAAAGATACTAATAAAGCAACAAAGGTGCCAGGCTAGCTAGAGCTCTCCTAAACAATTCTAGGAGCAAGGTCACACAAACCTATGCCACTAGTACTTTAAGTAACAAGGGAGCTCCTACACATGCTAGTAAGCAAAAGCACAAAGCTAACTAAGCTCACTAGCAATGCTCAATAACAAGGCAACCAATGCCTAATTAGAGAGCGCAAATACTTAGCTACACAAACTAAGCAATGTGACTAACATGGTTACTAAAACCAAATTAGCCACGCAAGGGAGCTACTTCTATGCTACACAAGTAAGAAGGTAATTAGCTAGCTACACAAGCTATCTAATTACAAGAGCAACTACACAAGCTTAAGATATATATATAAGTAATTGCAAGCTTGTGTAATGGGGATGCAAACCAACAGGAAGAACAAGGTTGGCACGATGATTTTTCTCTCGAGGTTCACGTGTTTGCCAACACGCTAGTCCCCGTTGTGTCGACCGCTCACTTGGTGGTTCGGCGGCTAATTAGCATCACCCGATAAGCCCGCACGTCGGGCACCGCAAGAACCTACCCCTTGAGTGAGGGTAGCTCAATGACACGCTTTACTAAAGTTGCTCTTCGCGACTCCCGCGGGGCGAGCACAAGTACCCTTCACAAGCACTTCTCCGGAGCGCCGCACAAGCTTCTTGCGGGCTTAGACGGAGACCACCACCTAGCCGTCTAGGAGGTGGCAACCTCCAAGAGTAACAAGCACCACCGGCTCGCAACTCGATCACCTAGTGCCACTCAATGCAACCTCACGATGCAATCGCACTAGAATCGCTCACTCACACAATCGGATGATCGCTATCAAGTATGTGTGTGATGGAGGGCTCCCAAGCACTCACAAGCATGGACACTAAGTCCCTTGAGGTGCTCAGCACCAGCCATGGCTGAGGTCCACTTCTATTTATAGCCCCAAGGGCTAAACTAGCCGTTACCCCTTCACTGGGCAACGGTCGGGCCGACCGGACGCTCCGGTCGTGTTGACTGGATGCTGGACCTCAGCGTCCAGTCGCCTGCAGACGGCCACGTGTCCTGATTCCAACGGTCACTTGACCTGACCAGACGCAGCAGCTTCAACTGACCGGACGCTGAACCCCCAATGTCCGGTCGTTTCCAGTAAGGTACCGACCTCGACCGGACACGTCCGGTCACACTTGATCGGACGCAGCCAGCGTCCGGTCACACTCCAGCTTCTGTGTCATCGTACGTCAGCCTGACCGGACGCAGCCTGCCAGCGTCCGGTGCATTCAGATCCAGCGTCCGGTCAGTTGACCGATGCCAGCATCTTCGTGACTAACTCGTTTTCACTTCTAACTTCATCACCCTTGCTCCAATGTGCTAACCACAAGAACTTGCATCCGGCACAATAGAAAATAGGCATTCTATTTTCCCAAAAGCGCCGAATCCTGCCTCGCAAGCTCGACGGGAGGGAGAGAGGGACCCAAACCCATCTCACCCCTGCAAACACCAGCTCCTTTGTAAATGTGCCAACACCACCAAGTGTATGTGTGTTAGCATTTTCACAATCATTTCCCAAAGGATGTTAGCCACTCAACTTGCCACGCCACTCGAACCTAGCGACAATGCAAAGTTAGATCACTCGAGTGGCACTAGATGACCGATATACAAACAAGTTTGCCCCTCTTGATAGTACGGCCATCTATCCTAAACCCGGTCATAAACTTCTCTACATACCTATGACCGGTGAAATGAAATGCCCTAGGTTATACCTTTGCCTTGCGCATTCCATTCCATCTCCTTCAATGTCGATGCAACACATGCACCAACACGATCAACAATGATATGATCCACTTCATATCATCACATGATCATATTGGTTCATCGATCTTGACTCTACTTGCTCTTCACCGTTGCTATCGTCCATCGGCGCCAAGTCTTGCTCAAGCTTCACCGCCACGCGGTCCATCACTCCAAAGCCTTTGACTTGCCCTTCACGCTTGCAACCGGTCCATCAAGTCAAGTCTTGTCTTGATCTTCTCCACCTTGATCACATGACTCAATGTCATGTCTCATGTGCAATAAGCTCCTTCATCATCACATGTGTGAGCTTTGCAACATCTCCAAGCCATTTTCACCTCCATGGCATATGTTGCTCATACACATGTACCTGTGGACTAATCACCTGTGTATCTCACATAAACACAATTAGTCCACCTAGGTTGTCACTCAATTACCAAAACCAACAAGGACCTTTCAATCTCCCCCTTTTTGGTAATTGATGACAACTCTACAAAGATATGGAAATTAAGCTCTTTTGGATTCATGTTGCTTGCCCAAGCAATTTTACCATGTGAAAATGATTTTGGACAAGTACCACAAACCCGAAATGGTAGTATTAGCTCCCCCTACATATGTGCTAGTGTATTTAATTTGAAGCTTGCACATATGCATAGATTGAAATTGTGGGAGAGTAAATACTACAAAATGATGATAAGGTGTATAGAATAAACCTTTGAAGCGTGTACCAATGGTAGTTGCACCTTTAAGTTCATCCTTAGCACCATGGTTAGCTAGATATCACTTAGAAATAAAAGCACTAGATACCTCATGAGATCAACATTAAAATCAAGGTACTAGCATTACTTAAAGAATATACCAAGTGTCTAGCTATCATCCTATGCATGCTAGTTATCAAATCATCATTCAAGTTCTATAACTAGCATACACCACACAAGCATGCATATTGAATTTGAAAACTTATGCAATGCAAGCAAGCACATGATTATGCACATATCAAATGCAATCAATCAAAGTTTATGAGCTTGCTCCCCCTACTTGTGCTTCTCTTGTCCAAGAATTTTGATCCATCTCTTTTCTTCAATGTTGCTCCCTCTTTGTCCATGTCCAACCTCTATTTCTTTTATATCTCATCTCTCCATGTCCAATTTCTCCCCCATTCAATCAAGCTTTCATATCTTTGTACAATCTCTCCCCCTTTGTCATCAATTTCCATAAAAGGTATGCTTCTTATTGATGCAAAGGTATACTCTTTGGGGTAGATGGTTGAGACTTGCATTTTTGATGGACATTACTTGAATATCGGAATGACACCACAAGTAGATACCATTTAGAACTTGTAACTTGTATTACATGTATCTTATCATTCTATGCATGGGTCATCCATTTGATACACTTGAACTCTTGTAGTTGAGGGATGCATTCTTCATTTGATGATCACTTAAAGTTGAGGATCACTTGTGGAACCATCATCTTGCATGATTGATACTATGTATAGATACCACTTGTAGGAAGTGAATACCATTTGAAAGAATCTTCTAGTATGGAACCACTTGTTTGAATTATCAATAAAGACCATTTCTTGAACATTTGCTATCTTCATGAGTACCACTTATAGGATATCACTTGTGAGTTGAAACATATAAACTAGATATCCATTTGCATTGTTGTCTTGTGCTTGTACTCTTATCATTATCATGAGCTTTTAAGTTGACTTGAACTAAATTGATTTGCCTAAGCATCCAAGTCCGGTTTGAACCAATGACAAGCTTCTTCACACCTCTTTTAAGGGTTATCTTGTCAATGTTGTACTTGTCACTTATTAGCAATTCAAATTAAGTCAAGTACTTGGGTTCACTAGCTCATGAACAAATTCATGTACTAACCACTAGATCAAGTAATCATTCAAACAATAGTGGTAGGCTATGAATTTAAACATTTCATTTGTTATGCATGATCCTATGAAGCATGTACTATATGCACTAACCGCATACTAGTAAGGGATGAAATGATCATGCACATTACAATGATACCTTTGCTATGTTGGAGTAGAGGATAGTCACATAGATTCCAATTCATTACTCCAATAGCAATACGAAGTCCAATTATAAGCTTGGTGAAGACCAATAGATACCATGTTGAATTTCATTCTTCACCCATATGAAATGAATACCACTTATGATCAAGTACACTTTCTTGTTGTGGTTGATTTGCTTTATCTTTTGATCTTTGCTTACATGAGAGTATCAATTTTTGAATACCACTTGAAATATCATGACTAGCTCTCTTTTGGGTGTTGCTTGCTTTTCTTGATCAATCCTTTTGATTGCTTCAACTAAGCATCTTAAATGTCCCTCGGATCACCACTTCCATGTTAGCCTTCCAAGTACCACACTTGGTTTACCTACTCATAGGCGGCAAGCCCCTACACTAGGGAGAAGTGACCTCTCTCCAAGAACCATTGTTGACACTCACTTGAAATAACTTGATTGATTGATCCAAGTGATGGACTTAACTTGATGAATAACCTTGATTCCTTCTTTAAGTCCTTTTCTTTCTTCTTGTTTAAGTTCTTTTCTTTCTACCAAATGATTTCCAATAGTCACTAGAACTTAAACTTCAACTCCAACTTGAGTTTGATCTTGATCTTTATCTTGAGTACTAAAAGTGTGCAAAATACACTCCACAATCAAATGGCCTTGTACTCTTTGCTTGTCATGCTTCTAGATCATCTCAAAACCAAACTTAGGTACCTCAAACACTTGTAAACATGTTTCCAACTTGAGGACCTTTCAATCAAAGTGACTCTTGATTAATCCAACATTTGTCACTTTTCTGACAGATTTTGTACCCTTCAAAGAAATAAGCATATATCCCAAAGTAAAAATCCAAATACCACGAAATTTGGTGGAGATGGGCTTCACTAAGTTATCTAGCAGCCATAAAAATTTTAGCTTCATTTGATCTCATATGACTGCCAAAATTTTAATTCTTCCACCACTGCAACATGCTGAAAACTGCTGCACTATAGCTGACAAGAACCACTCCAAAACCGAAGCATTTCTTATCCAATTTCTATGAAATTTCTACAGCATCTCATACCATAAATCTAGAGCATGTACACCAATTTTCAAGCCAATCCAATAAGATTTGATTACTCAAACATGGCTATGATCACAGCTAGCTCAGATTTTGAATATAGGACAGATTTCAAGCAATTGAGCTATACTTCATCAAATATGAACCAAACTTGAAACTAACTTGTTTGAATACTTTCATAAGACATATATCCATTCAAAACACTTACTAAATGTCATCTTATGAACTTATCCAATCACAAATCAATCCAAACTTGATTACTAAGCAATTATCCATTCAAACATCTCATAGCAAGCAACATTGCATATTTATCCAATTCAATCAACTCATATGCACCCAAATGAAATGATCAACAAGAGATATGCCTTGGTTAGCTCATGATCATCCAACTAGCAAGCTTCAACTCAATTATTTGCAAGTCATCAAATATTCCAATAAATCACCACAACTTGAATATGACACTTGTAAGTTGTAACACATTTGGACTTCATTCAATTTGTCATGGCATTGGGATAATGATCAACAAGATGAATATCATTTGAACCAAGCCTCCAATGCCGATGGTACCTACAATCAATCATCCACTTTTTGATGGTACCCAAACAAGTTTGGGTCCTCTCAAGTTAGGAGCAACATACTTAGGCAACGCCTTAGTATGAGTAGCGGGATGTTTTGCAATTGCAACCAATGAGGTACCATTGCCATTCTTTCTAAGCATATCATGATCATCAATTGAAATAGGCTTAGAAATTTTACCTAGGGGACATGAATGTGCCATGTGTCCCCTTTCCCGGCATGAGTAACACTTTCTCTTTGCTTGAGCCTTCTCTTCTTTGCTCATGTGGTGCTTCTCATTGCCTTGCCTCTCATGGATTGCTTGAGCCTTCTTCTCAAGCTTGTTAGGACACTTAGAGGCAAAGTGTCCCGTACTTCCACACTTGAAGCACTTGATGTGAGCATAGACTTTCTTCTCATTGTCATTCTTGCTCATCATCTTGGCATATTGAATTTGCATTGGATGCCTTGCCTTTCCACCTCTTCTTGTTTTCTTCTTCTTTATCATCAAGTTATCACCATCTTCATGGTTGATCTTGATTTGCTCTTGGGGTGTCTTCTTTTGCTCAACTTGTGGCTTTGGTTGAGGCTTCACTTGTTGCTTCACCAATTCCTTGGTTGGGCACATCGAGGTAAGATGACCCCAAGTGCCGCACTTGAAGCACTTGACATGCTTTAGCCTCTCTTCTTCTTTCTTCAACTTGAGCTCCTCGATGTTAGGGCAACCATTTGCAAAGTGTCCCGCTTCATGACACCGGTAGCACATGGTGTGAGAGAGCTTTCTTTGATGTAGCTTCTTTATCTTTCTTTCTCTCTTTCTTTCGCCCTTTGTCATCTTCTTTTCGAAGCCAAGGCCACACTTGTCACCATAGTTTCTTTGAGTTTTCAACATATGCTCAAAGGTGACTTGAGAGTTGTAGCACCTCTCTAACTTGTTGCTCAATTTCTTCACTTCATTTTTGAGCTCATTGTTCTCCTTCAAAATGTTAGTCTCACAAGACATAGAAGTAGAACAAGCATCTATATGTGAAGAGCATGGCATATCTAATAAATCATCGCAAGAGGTGGATACATGCTTCTTGCCTACATCACAAGGGTTAGCAACAACATGTGATTGATCATTTGACCCATGTGATGAGATCTCATTATTTTTAAGTTTCTTTGTAAATATTTTAATGAGAGAAGCTTGTTTTTCTAATAATTCATCATGAGATGTAAGTAGTGTCTCATGATTCAATTTAAGCTCATCAAGTGAAGATTTATAAGTATTAAGTAATTTCTTATGTTCTTCACAAGAGTTCTTTAGAAATGAGTTTTCATTTTCTAATTTCAATGTTTTAGCTTTCTCATTTTCTAAAGACATGATCATGCTAGCAAGTCTACCAACAAGCTCATCATATGAATCAACATGATCAACCACATTATCATTTGATACCTTGGTGTCACCTTGTGACATGAGACAATGTGGGGTAGTGGATGGGCTTGTAGTAGCATCATCATGGCTTGAGCATGAACCATCATCACCATCAAGTGTGCATGGGGTAGCATCATCACTTGCAACACTTGTGGCATCATCATCAACCTTGTCAAGTGAACTTGTAGTGGATTGATCATCATCATCCTCACTTGACAATGAGGTGGAGCAATCTTCCACAATCACCAAATTGTGGTTATGCTCAACACACTCATGTGTCTCCTTCTTGGGCTAATCCTCCTTCTTGAATTTTCCATCATCCCATGTGGAGGAATCACCGAAGGTGTCCTTGATGGAGTCCCATATCTCACGAGCGGTCCCCTTGTAGTTTACTTGCTTCATCAAATCAAAATGTAAAGCATCCAATAGAAAACAACAAGCATGTGCATCAAATTCATAGAGGACTCTTTGAGCTTTGGTTAGAGTTCTATGATCCAAGACATGGGAGAGACCACTAGTGACAACCCACCAAAATTTAGGTCCCTTTGCACGAAAATGATCAAGCATATGATTTTTCCAAAGTGCAAAGTTAGTGCCATTAAAAATGTGATTCTCACAACCATCTAGCCCATTAGGCGCCATCCTCTCGGGTCGGTGAAGACCACAAATGAGAGACCGGGCTCCGATACCAATTGAAGGGTCGAGATGGCGGACTAGAGGGGGGGTGAATAGTCTTTTCTAAAATTAATCGCGTCGGCTAACCGATATAAATGCGGAATTAAAACAATCGGTCTAGCCAAGACTACACCCCTCTATATATGTTCACTAGCACCTTGCAAAGCTACTAATAAAGCAACAAAGGTGCCGGGCTAGCTAGAGCTCTCCTAAACAATTCTAGGAGCAAGGTCACACAAACCTATGCCACTAGTACTTTAAGTAACAAGGGAGCTCCTACACATGCTAGTAAGCAAAAGCACAAAGCTAACTAAGCTCACTAGCAATGGTCAATAACAAGGCAACCAATGCCTAATTAGAGAGCGCAAATACTTAGCTACACAAACTAAGCAATGTGACTAACAAGGTTACTAAAACCAAATTAGTCACGCAAGGGAGCTACTTCTATGCTACACAAGCAAGAAGGTAATTAGCTAGCTACACAAGCTATCTAATTACAAGAGCAACTACACAAGCTTAAGATATATATATAAGTAATTGCAAGCTTGTGTAATGGGGATGCAAACCAACGGGAAGAACAACGTTGGTACGATGATTTTTCTCCCGAGGTTCACGTGTTTGCCAACATGCTAGTCCCCGTTGTGTCGACCGCTCACTTGGTGATTCGGCGGCTAATTAGCATCACCCGCTAAGCCCGCACGTCGTGCACCGCAAGAACCTACCCCTTGAGTGAGGGTAGCTCAATGACACGCTTTACTAAAGTTGCTCTTCGCGACTCCCGCGGGGCGAGCACAAGTACCCCTCACAAGCACTTCTCTGGAGCGCCGCACAAGCTTCTTGCGGGCTTCGACGGAGACCACCACCAAGCCGTCTAGGAGGTGGCAACCTCCAAGAGTAACAAGCACCACCGGCTCGCAACTCGATCACCTAGTGCCACTCGATGCAACCTCACGATGCAATCGCACTAGAATCGCTCACTCACACAATCGGATGATCGCTATCAAGTATGTGTGTGATGGAGGGCTCCCAAGCACTCACAAGCATGGACACTAAGTCCCTTGAGGTGCTCAGCACCAGCCATGGCTGAGGGCCACTTCTATTTATAGCCCCAAGGGCTAAACTAGCTGTTACCCCTTCACTGGGCAACGGTCGGGCCGACCGGACGCTCCGGTCGTGTTGACCAGACGCTGGACCTCAGCGTCTGGTCGCCCGCAGACGGCCACGTGTCCTGATTCCAATGGTCACTTGACCTGACCGGACGCAGCAGCTTCAACTGACCGGACACTGAACCCCCAGCGTCCGGTTGTTTCTAGTAAGGTACCGACCTCGACCGGACGCGTCCGGTCACACTTGATTGGACGCAGCCAGCGTCCGGTCACACTCCAGCTTCTGCATCATCGTACGTCAGCCTGACTGGACACAGCCTACCAGCGTCTGGTGCATTCAGATCCAGCGTCTGACCGATGCCAACATCTTTGCGACTAACTCGTTTTCACTTCTAACTTCATCACCCTTGCTCCAATGTGCTAACCACAAGAACTTGCATCCGGCGCAATAGAAAATAGGCATTCTATTTTCCCGAAAGCGCCGAATCCTGCCTCGCAAGCTCAGCGGGAGGGAGAGAGGGACCCAAACCCATCTCACCCCTGCAAACACCACCTCCTTTGTAAATGTGCCAACACCACCAAGTGTATGTGTGTTAGCATTTTCACAATCATTTCCCAAAGGATGTTAGCCACTCAACTTGCCACGCCACTAGATCCTAGCGACAATGCAAAGTTAGATCACTCGAGTGGCACTAGATGACCAATATGCAAACAAGTTTGCCCCTCTTGATAGTACGGCCATCTATCCTAAACCCGGTCATAAACTTCTCTACACACCTATGACCGGTGAAATGAAATGCCCTAGGTTATACCTTTGCCTTGTGCATTCCATTCCATCTCCTTCAATGTCGATGCAACACATGCACCAACACGATCAACAATGATATGATCCACTTCATATCATCACATGATCATATTGGTTCATCGATCTTGACTCTACTTGCTCTTCACCGTTGCTATCGTCCATCGGCGCCAAGTCTTGCTCAAGCTTCACCGCCACGCGGTCCATCACTCCAAAGCCTTTGACTTGCCCTTCACGCTTGCAACCGGTCCATCAAGTCAAGTCTTGTCTTGATCTTCTCCACCTTGATCACATGACTCAATGTCATGTCTCATGTGCAATAAGCTCCTTCATCATCACATGTGTGAGCTTTGCAACATCTCCAAGCCATTTTCACCTCCATGGCATATGTTGCTCATACACATGTACCTGTGGACTAATCACCTGTGTATCTCACATAAACACAATTAGTCCACCTAGGTTGTCACTCAATTACCAAAACCAACAAGGACCTTTCACTGAGACTACAGGCCTACAACGAGCAAAACAACCGCAATGCCCACGAGGACGCCCTCGACCAACTTGAGGAAGCCCGAGACGTTGCCCTGCTACACTCGGCCAAATACCAGCAAGCCCTACGACGCTACCAAGCCCGGCACATTCGGAGCCGAGACCTGAAGGTGGGCGACCTGGTGCTGAGGCTGAGGCAAAGCAGCAAGGGCGCCACAAGCTGACCCCGCCATGGGAAGGGCCGTACATCGTCGCCCAAGTACTGAAGCCCAGAACCTACAAGCTGGCCAACGAGAAGGGCGATATCTTCACCAACGCTTGGAACAAAGAACAGCTACGTCGTTTCTACCCTTAAGTTTCCAAACGTTGTTTACATTGTTTCTCGGAATACAATAAAGAAGCGTTCTTTAGTTGTTACAATCTTTCGAGGACCCCCCTTAATAGGCAACTTGATTGTATGGAACCTAAGGACCAAAAGTTCGTCTCAAAGGCAAAAGACCGGCTGAGCCATGAGAATGGCCTACGCCTCTGGGCTACGGCAGCTCCCTCGCCACCTTTTCGCCCAAGAGACAGCTTAGGCTCCGAGGAAGTTCTTTGCAAAGAGCTTGTCTATCGATAGGGGCTCGACGTCACAATAACGCTACAAGAGAGACTCGGCTCTGCCTCTGCAGAGCCAAGCCTCCCTCGGGGGCTAAAAAGGGAGGAACCCCCTAAGTCCTGGACGCCGTTTCTTAACCATCTTTCGAAAATTTCCACGCCAAACTCTCTCGAGCTCCAGCAGGACCGTCGCAAGAAACCTAAGGACCAAAAGTGTGTCCTGAGGCCAAAGGGCCCGTCGAGCCGTGAGAAAGCCTCGCCTCAAGCTCGGGTAACTCCTCGCCACCCTTCGCCAAGGGACGGCTTAGGCTCCGAGGAAGTTCTTTGCGGGTATCCAAGAACGAGACAGGGGGCACAGGCTCGGAAATGGAATAAGAAAGCGGTTAAAAAACACACATACGCAAGTACTTTAAAAGGCCTCGATGGCCACAAAACGTCACGATGTGACAATTAAACCAATCCGTTTACATGGCCCCTGTTGGCCCAGGTCAAAGCTCAGGGATCGGTGGCTGGCGCGGGAGGGACCACCTCTTCTTCAAATAGGTCAAGCAAGCCCGTATTGTGCAGCGCCCACCGCCCTCCATCACCCCGCGACCTCTGCGTCGGCCTCCTCGTCATCTTCCGGCAAGACGTAGCCGTCGCTGACAGCCTCGAGGTTGACGGCGTAGTGCGAGGAGACGAATGCCAGGGCGCGCTTGACGCCCATGTGCAACGCCTCCCGGACCTCTTGTGGACGTGGCCGCTCAACGCAATCAGGCGGTTTCCAAGGGAGCTGGCTGATTGGACCCCCTCGACCTCCAGAGCCTTGTAGGCGGTACGGGCGGCGCTGCGCAGAGCCTCGTGCTCCTGGACCTCAATGTCCAGCGCCACTTCTTGCTGTGATTTTAGGCCTCAAATTACCTAGGAGGCCTCTTTCTCCAGACCTACACCATGACAAAGAGTCAGGGGTCGAACGCAAACCAAAGCAAATGGAACAAGGAGCGCGGTTCAGCGAAACTTACCCTCGGCTTTGTTCTTCCAGGCTAAAGCCTCGACTCGAGAGGCCTCGGCCGCCTTGGTAGCCTCTGCCAAAGCGACTTTCGTCAGCTGATGTTCACTCTGCTCTGCGCCCAGCTGCCCGATGGTGGCCTTGGCAGAGGCCGTTGCTTCTTGGGCCCGGGACTTGAGGGAATCCCGCTCCTCCTCCAGCTCCTTGATCTTCGCCACCAAAGGGGCAGACTGCTCCTTAGCCATGGCCGCCTCGGCCTTCAGGTTGACACAGTGAAGGCGGAGGTCCTCCACTTTAGCACTCCGCATCGACAAGAGCTCCTGGGCGTCGGCAAGTAGGCCCTTTTGCCGCCGGAGCTACTCCCAGACGTCCCTCTCCCTTCGTAGGAACAACGATTTCCCAAGGGATCGGGTCTCGAGCTCCTAAAATAGGCAAAGGCGTACGTCAAACACCGCAAGGGGGGCTCGGAGAAAAAACAACACGACACGAGAAAGGGAAATGCGTACCTGGGTAACACTGGGCAGGTCCCTTTGCATAACAGACATCGCTGTCTGCATCGACTGCACCGCCAGTTCACGGTATTGCTCGAGGGTGTCCCAGCGCCCCCCCTCGGTGACGTCCTCAAGGGCAAACACAGGCTCCCCCTCAGGGTCGGCCTAGTTTCCCCATACAACATGCGGGCTATCCCACCCGCGGGGCTCGGGTTAGACCCGAACAAGGACCGAACTCCCCTCGGTAGGAGTCGGGACCGGCCGCTCCGTGGTGCTGGCCGCCTCGGCGTCCGCCGCCTCCTTCCCCTAGGAAGAATCCTCAGACGAGATCGTCTGAACCAGGGGCGGTGCCGAAGCCCGCCCCGCCTCTGTCCCGACCGCCTCGGCTTCAACGGACCCGGGGGCTCTGGCCTCTGCCATCTCTACCTCGGTGGCGGCATCCACCGCCCTGGCCTCAGAAGGCTTGGGGGCTCTTGCCTCACCCCTGATGGCCTCAGCGGTGGTGGACGCCTCGGCCTCATTCACCCCAAGACCCATGACCTCGCGGGGCGTGGACTCGTCCTCCCCCGCTCGTTCCGTGGCCACCTTGGCGCCCTTTCCTTGAGCAGCCGGCTCCTCCGGGCCGACCCCGCCCGACGTCGCGCCATGCTGCACGGCAGCCTGCGCCTTCGCCAGCCGATGAGCGATGGAGCTGGTGCTCACCTTGAGCGCCTTATGGGGCGCCAAGGCAGGTTCCTCCACCCGGCGCTTCTGGCTGGAAACGAAGACGCTCCTAAAGGTCAACATACGACCAAGGGGCAAGCAGGAAATACTACAAACTCCGCCAAAAAATACACTTACCGCGAACAAGGACACAACCGCTTCTGGACAGCGTCCCTCCTCTGCAATGGCGGCGGTGGCGGCGGTGGCACGGCTTCTGTATCCACCGGTACCGGCTGGTCTCCGCCGGACCCCGGCACCCCCTCGACCATCCACGGAGACGGTCGAGCCGTCCCCGGCGTCGCTTGCTCCACCTCCTCCGCCGAGCCCACCGGGCTGACAGCACGCGTCTTGGGCGTGTCGCCCTTGACAACAAGACAGACGTCTACCAGAGACACCTCGGTCGCCACCTCCCTAATGTCGGGGAGGTGGTCCAGGGTACCCTTCCCTTCCTCGACCTCGCCATCGTCGCCCGAGGAATCCAACACCGATAATGAGGGAGACGACTCCAACGGGAGACCGACGAGCCTCTATTGCTGGCGGCGTGCGTCTAGCTTTTCGTGCTCAAGGGTCCTCTTCGTGCGCCTTGCCACCTTGGCGTCTTTCTTCTTCTTTTGCTCCTCGGCGTATGCCCTATTCATGGCTCACCGCTGGGCGTCCTCAGGAACGGGTGGCGGGGAGCTTCACACGTCCCTTATCCCCTGCAGAAACGACGAAATAAGGCAACGGGCGAAAAAAGCAATGAGCAAGAAGGCCGCGAAGGCCTCGGCAACACCCAACTTACCAGGGAAATGTACCCCCGCGACGAGCGCATCGGGAACGGCATCAAGCCGTCAATCTTCAGTTTCCCATCCACCGCCTCCCTTACCCGACGTAGGATCTCCTCATCAGTAAGGGCGAGGGCGGACATCTTGATGCCTTCGATCGGATCGCTCGGGGTCATCTCAAACAGGCGCCGCAGCCGAGCCATCAGCGGCAACACCCTCCGACGGTGAAAAGCCGCCACGACCACGGCCGCCGTAAGGCCGCGATCACGCAGCTTGCCCAGGGCCCTCAGGAGCGGTTCCAGCCTAGGCTGATCGGGCTTGATGACGCCGTACCCCCACTTCTTCGGCTGACTCTCCATAACCCGCCCGGTATAAGGGGGAAGCCCGCCATCGCCGTTACGAAGGTAGAACCAGCTGTCATACCAACGATGGTTGGATGATGCCAGCTGGGCTGGGATGTAGAGGTGCTGCCGGTCTTGGCGCACTGAAGGGTGCAGCCGCCGGCCCTCAATGCCTTCCGAGCCCCCTTCGCTCTCGCCGGCTTGGTGGTAAAAACCGCCCAAAACAAATGGAGCCACAGCTCCTAGTGGGGAGCGATCCCCAGGTACCCCTCGCAAATGGCGGCGAAGATGGCCGCCTGTGCGATGGAGTTGGGGCTGAAGTTGTGGAGCTCCACGCCATAGTAGTGCGGGAGCGCCCGCATGAACTGGTCCACCGGCAAGCCGAGGCCTCGCTCGTGGAAGACGACGAAGCTCACCACGTAGCCATCACGTGGCCTCAGTTCCGACTCATTCCCCGGAGCAATCCACTCCGGCTCGTCAGGATCGGTGATCGGGCGGAGGAGACCGGTGTCCACCATCGACTGTAGCTTCTCCACGGTGACATCAGACCGCTCCTAGGGATCTGCCGGGAGGATGACAGGACCGCCAGCCATTGCGTGGTGGAGGACGCTGCTACGGCGGTAAATCTCTCTCTCTCTCTCTCAATCGATCTCTCTCGCCCTTCTTCTCCCTGGCGCTTTATGCTCTCAGCAATGGCTTGGAGGTGGCGAAAGCAAATGCAGGCAAGGTAAGGAGGGGAGGGGCGAGGCTCTTTACGTATTTGTGCAGGGGTAAGACGAAACCGCTGGGCGACGAAATCGGGGAAGTTTCCCTCAGATCCGGCGCATATAATCCAGATCTGATCTCTCCACCCACGCGCCCACCTTCTCCACATTTAATCACGCAGACGGTTATGTCCCATCCACTGACACCACGTCCCACAGCAGCGGCAGCTCCCGAGAAGACCGCCTCAAAAGACGTGCCGTTGTCAGCCGATGGAAGGGAAATACCCCCAAGCCGATTCCTTCCGAGCTAAGGAACCGGGCGCCGAGCCCGCTACGGTCCAGAGGTTCGAAGGCTGGGCCATTTATGGTCTCGACAAATACCTCGGGACGACAGCAGTCGAGGACAACTATGGGCGAGCCCGTACATGGCCGAGGCCTAGGCAAGTGATTGCTTGGGATGCCCTAAGTCGTGTCCGAGACCAGCAGGAGTTCTCTAAAGGGGATCCCACCGTAGGGAGGCACCGAGCCCCTAGGGCCAATCGAACGGCCCTGGCACCCACTAGGGAAGCCTTCTGGTACTTTTTTGGAGCGCGTCTCCGGACCACTAGCCGACCCCTATCGAATGGGGCACGGGCCTCCACTCGGACTTACTCGATAAAAGCTCATCGGAAATGTCACCGCTCGCGCCCACCGAGGGTAGCCTGGCATGTTCCACCCCTCCTTCTGAGCGAAAAGGATGCGCGAGGGTCGTACAAAAAGCCAGGGGAACTCCTGATCGCCCTCTCGCTCCGCGCGGAGGCTCGGAGGCTCTTCCTGCAACCTTGCCGAGACCCAGCGACCTAAGCTCGCACGCAAAGGGCTCGGCAAACAACCCCTCCTTCTAAGCGAAAAGGATGCGCGAGGGTCGCACAAAAAGCCAGGGGAACTCCTGATCGCCCTCTCGCTCCGCGTGGAGGCTCGGGGGCTCTTCCTGCAACCTTGCCGAGACCCAGCGACCTAAGCTCGCACGCGAAGGGCTCAGCAAACAACCCCTCCTTCCGAGCGAAAAGGATGCGCGAGGGTCGCACAAAAAGCTAGGGGAACTCCCGATCGCCCTCTCGCTCCGCACGGAGGCTCAGGGGCTCTTCCTGCAACCTTGCCGAGACCCAGCGACCTAGGCTCGCACGCGAAGGGCTCGGCAAACAACCCCTCCTTCTGAGCGAAAAGGATGCGCGAGGGTCGTACAAAAAGCTAGGGGAACTCCTGATCGCCCTCTCGCTACGTGCGGAGGCTCGGGGGCTCTTCCTGCAACCTTGCCAAGACCCAGCGACCTAGGCTCGCACGCGAAGGGCTCGGCAAACAACCCCTCCTTCCGAGCGAAAAGGATGCACGAGGGTCATACAAAAAGCCAGGGGAACTCCTGATCGCCCTCTCGCTACGTGCGGAGGCTCGGGGGCTCTTCCTGCATCCTTACACCCCGAGGGTCGGAAAAACGCGATGAAAAAGGGCACCTAGCCCATTACGGTCCAGGGGTACGAAGGCTGGGCCATCTAGGGCCTCGACAGCCGCCCTAGGGACGACAGAGTCAGGGACAACTATGGGCGAGCCCGTTACATGGCCGAGGCCTGTGCAAGCGATTGCTTGGTATGCCCTAAGTCATGTCTCGAGACCAAAGAGGAGTTCTCTAAAGGGATCCCACCATAGGGAGGCACTGAGCCCCTAGGGCCAATCGAATGGCCCCGCACCCGCTAGAGAAGCCTTACATTACTTTTTAGAGCGCTCTCGGACCACTAGCCGACCCCTATCGAATGGGGCACGGGCCTCCACTCCGACTTACCCGATAAAAGCTCACCGGAACGCCATCGCCGCGCTACCACCGAGGGTAGCTGGCATGTTCCACCCTCCTTCCGAGCGAAAAGGAAGCACGAGGGTCGTACAAAAGCCGGGGAACTCCCCGATTGCCCTCTCGCTCCATGCCTGAGGCTCGGAGGCTCTTCCTGCAACCTTGCCGAGACCCAGCGACCTAGGCTCGCACGCGAAGGGCTCGGCAAACAACCCCTCCTTCCGAGCGAAAAGGATGCGCGAGGGTCGTACAAAAAGCCAGGGGAACTCCTGATCGCCCTCTCGCTACGCGCGGAGGCTCGGGGGCTCTTCCTGCAACCTTGCCGAGACCCAGCGGCCTAGGCTCGCACGCGAAGGGCTCGGCAAACAACCCCTCCTTCCGAGCGAAAAGGATGCGCGAGGGTCGTACAAAAAGCCAGGGGAACTCCTGATCGCCCTCTCGCTACGTGCGGAGGCTCGGGGGCTCTTCCTGCAACCTTGCCGAGACCCAGCGGCCTAGGCTCGCACGCGAAGGGCTCGGCAAACAACCCCTCCTTCCGAGCGAAAAGGATGCGCGAGGGTCGTACCAAAAGCCAGGGGAACTCCTGATCGCCCTCTCGCTACGTGCGGGATCGCACGCGAGGGCTCGGCAGGCTCGGGGGCTCCTCCTGCACCCCAAACGAAAACAAGCGACCCGAGCTCGCTCTCATGGGTCTAGCAAATGCGATAGAGCGCCTCACTCAACGAAGAAAAAGCCCCTAAAGGAGTAAGCTCACTCCTCTAGGGCCTCGGGGGCTACACCCGGTGGGTGCGCTCGCGCGCACCCACCGGAATCGCAAGTATAAAACAAACCCGACAAGAGCCACTGAGAAACAAAAGTCTCGACAAAACCTCGGGGAGAGTATCCCACACTCCCGCCCGAGGCTCGGGGGCTACTGTCGGATACCAAAAAATGGGGTACCCCAAGCAAAGATCGAAAAATTGCTTAGACCCTAAAAACAGAACCAACGGAATAAACAAACGAGGTCTCGGCCGAAATCTCCGATTCGCCCAAGACCCCGTCGCCGAGCCCCAGCGGAAGCAAACGATTCTCCAACTCGCCCGAGACCGCCTCGCCGAGGCCCCCTCGTCGAGGCCCGTTCGTCGAGCCCCCTCGCCGGGGCCTCGGAAGAAGTGCCGATTCTCCGATTCAGCGAGGGCCGCTCGGACTAGCCCGTGACCGCCTCTTGACCGAACTCGCTCGACCAACGCCGCATCCAAGCGCCCAACCACTCCGGCCAGATGCACGATGGCACAAGACAGTCAAGTGACCGACTACACGCCAACAAGTCAACCTCCTACCATCTACGACGGCACAGCAGGGGGGTTACCACCACCGTGGCTGCCTAACTCCTACACCAAAGACATCGCATACGTGGGGAGTCGAACGGGTTCCTCAGCCTCGGAATCGGCGGACCGACCGCTCCGTCTCGCCGAGCCCCTCGACGGGGCCTCGATTCACTCGATCTTTCTCCGCCTCGCCCGTCCGCCTCGCCCCGAGACCCCTTGTAGGGCTCTCGACGAATTGGCGCGCTCCGCCTCACCCGAGGCTAGGCTCGCCCTGCAACCTCGTCGCCTCCGCCTCAAAGGTCTCTCTCGGCAGTCGTCGTATCCGACACGCGCCACCGCACTCCGCTTCGTAAGCCACGATCGGCAAGTCTTGCCGCAACAGAGCGACGGGACAACGGTCGATCACCTTTTTACCATCCCCATCGACAACACAGTACCATATATATCCCGAGGCGCACGTCTCGCGACTGATTCTCGCTTTGATGGCCGCCGAGACCCTCATCCGCACTGGTCACTTCTCGGGCCTCGCACGCGGCAGGCCTCGGCTAAGATAACAGCCCTCGCACAACAGCCTCGGACGACCGGCTATGATGGCGCCCGAGCTTCGCAATCCACTGTTGAACAAATGCGCAGCATGTTACTTGCAATGGAGACCATACCGATTAGACATCTACGGAACTCTCACGACAACGCCATGCTGCTCCAGGAGTAAATATGTCATCGAATAGTCCGCTCCACATGTAGCTCTCTTATGTACTCCTGGTTTCCTCCCTGCGGCTATAAAAGGAGGCGGCCAGACCGCTTTAGGGACGGCGGATAGAGTCACGAATACTGCACGAACAACACGCCTCATTATGTAATTCATATCACCTCCCCTCACGTAGATCCGGGACGAACTCCCTCTCTCTCGCCCAAATTTTGTAACCCCTACTACGAGCACCCGGTGCAAGGAATACAAGAACATCTTCTCAGACTGGACGTAGGGCATCCATTGCCCAAACCAGTATAAACCTTGTGTCTCTTTGCATCACCATCCGGAATTGGGAGCACGCAGCACAAATTCACTAGTCGATTAAGGACCCCCGATTCCGAAACACCGACACATTGCCATTCAGAACAACTTAGTAGGGTGAAATATAGAGGCAACTAGGCAGAATCTAACTACGGGACGATAACGAACAATTTAGGATGTCTGCCGGTCATGTTCCACAGTGGGATAAAGAGTGATTGCCCCCAAGAGATGAGACTCTAGGGTGTACTAGGCCAAACAGGCCCTTAGGTCAGGAATAGGATGGGGGAGAGAGCAGGACGAGACGACTCACAGCTGCAGCCTCGAGGAACTTGTCGTGCTCGGGGTCGGTCCAGCTCTCGCGCGACTTGGTGATGGTATACGGCTTGCGCACCCTCCGGGGCCCCTCATCCTCCTTGTTCCCAACCGACGGCACGGCCACAGGCACGGCCGTGGGCGCGGCGGCGGTGGCGCCCTCCCGCGCCCGCCGCCCCTCCTCCTCCTCCTTTCCTCCCTCGCCGACGGCCAGGACCGATGGATCCAGCGGGTAAGGCGTCGTGCTCATCGACACCATCGGCCTGCCGCTGCGCTGCTCCCTCCTCCTCCTTCCTCGTAAACCCTTGGGTTGGCGGCGTGGTGGTGGTCCGCTACTGCTGGCGCCTGGCGTTTCTACTGGTGTGAGACGTGAGGCGGGAGAGGACAGACGAGGAACACTGGTGACCGAACGGGTGGTGTGGTGGGGAAGAGCTCTTCTCCTGTCCACAAGTTTCTACACACACTGGTTCGCGGACCCCACACAACCTTTGCTTCTCTCTCATTCCCCGGGCCGGTCCGGTGTTGGGCTTCCATTCTGTTTCGTATGTCCACGGACTGCATGCTCGGCCCATCATGAAATAAATGGCTAGAGCCTTCGTTGATAGGCAGGCGCCGGATGGTTTAGTCCCACCTCGCTGAAAGACCAACCAAGAACGCAGCATAAAAGAACAGGCGAAGTTGCAGACATCGAACTACTGAAGTACAATGCATACTCTCACTCTTGTCACTTGGGCCAATTGGGCTGTCGCGGCCTGGTTAGGCTCCCTCCGTGGTTGAGCCCGACCTAGCTGCTGGCTGGCACTTTGGCCCGTGGCAACAATTTTTTTGCCCCCATTTATTTTAAATCTGAAACCTACTTAAAGAAGAAAGCTGAAACAATGGGAAAATGCATGGAAGCGAAGAGATGACAAAGCCACCGTCAGTAACAACTGGGTACAAAACTTTTGTAATTCATTTCTCCAATTTCTCCTGCTCCGGTAACAATAACCATAATAGCAGCAGCAAATGGTAACAAGACCTGAAAAACCATCAGCTCGATTTACAAGTGCACAAGTACCAGGGTTCAAATGGTGAATGCAAAATGCAATCCTGATGTTCAGTTCTTCACCAGATTACAAGCAGGCTTGCCCAATTCAACATCAAAAGTATTTCCAACACATAATGCTGGTCCAACTCAGGAAACTGTTCGAGTCACAACGACCTTGCTAACTAAAATTTAGGACAAGAGCAATTGCCATACATCATGATGTCAAATACACGGTGGTGGGGCACTGACTGACCAACCTTCAGCGCAGTCCAAGTCTCTTCAGGATTAGCATCATCGAATAGCCTGCCAACGTAAACGCAGTTACTCTTTCCTCCCCATCTCTTAGGGTTCAAGCAAGTAATTGTAGGGTTCCTTCTATCCAGCCTAATAAACAGCGCATGGTTTTCCAACTTCTCCATCTGTACCCACCTATCTGGGAGCTCGTCGTATGTGTTTGCCTGCAGGTGCAACGCAACAGTCAAAAAACAAGCATTTGGCAGAGAAGTCACTGAACTAGAGCTGGAAAGAAACAAAGATTGTCTATGGGGGTTTCATTTACCTGTATAAGAGATGCCATGTCAACTACCAAGGTGGTAACAACACCAAACACCAAGCCCATTGATGTCGTTAAGTAAAGGAGTAAAGATGTCATGAACAGAAGAGAAAAGAATGAAGTAGAACCTCCATGCTAAGTATAGTCAGTTGTTGTCCACCACCGATACTAGCAGGGTCACGAAATCCAATTTGACTGAGAGGAGTGAGCTTATCCTTCTCATTTCCAGCTGATATCTAGGAAAAATCATGCCATCCGTCCAAATGTTTGCTTTCTTTGCTACATAGAGCCGGGATGTACGCGTTCTGGGTGGCGCGGCACGTTGGTTTCACGGCGCGGGTATTCAAGCGCGTGGTGCAGCGCCGGTGGACAAGTTCTGCGGGCCGAACGGTCACGGTGGTCACCACCGCGGTGTCCTCCAGGCCGGGATGGTCAGCACACCGCCAAAACACCGTGCGCGCCACGCAGCCACTTCATGTGGACGTCGTGTGCCGCCGGATGTGGCGTCGTCACTAGCGGCGGCTGTCGAGTCCGAGCCGCCACAGCTGTTCGCGTGCCACTAATGCCGGCGGTAGCTCTACAGCTCGTAGGCACTCGGCGGACACTAGAACGCGCACAAGCACTAGCTCGAGCGCACACTCGCCAGGCGCCACTCCGGCTCGGCCACAACCTGCACGTCGCCCATGGGCCGCTCGGCTTGGGCCTCCAGTCTCCTCTCGCGGGTTACATGGGCCGCTCAGCTTGGCGGTGGCGTGCTCGTCATTTGGAAACTCCCCATATGGAGATCGTGCCGCCTCCATAAATATAGGATCCATCGCTCTTTCCTGATCATAGCAACCTCCTCCCCTACGCATTATCTCTCCTCGTCGTCCTTCACCGCCACCGCCGCCGAGATGAGAAAGCCAGGAAAAGCCACCGTGAAGCCGTCCTCGTCCGCGAAGAAGGTATCCAATCACTCTAAGATCGTCAGGGGCGTCAAGTCATGCCGCAACTGCAGGAACGGACAGGCTCCGTGTCTGTCCCCGGGGAGCGTCAACATGTGCTGCAACTGCTTGAACCCAGAGTGGCACACCTGCGTGAACGGATGTCTGTCCTCGGATACGAGCACCGACGGTGAGTCAAGCTACAAGGTATCTTATTGCACGTTTGTTCCTTAGGGCCTGTTCGTTTTACTTCAAATCCATGTGGATTGGGAGTTGAGGGGGATTATTAGATCCCCTACAAGTCAAAAACATCTAATTAATGAACTTTATCTTCCACAGTTATCGCCGAGCCAGTACATTCAGGAACTGCAGATCAAGAAGCTCCAAGAGAATGCTGAAGCCATGGCTAGGCAGATCGACGACCTCCAAAAGAAGCAGGTCGCCATGTCTAGTCAGATTGTGGACCTAAAAAAGGAGGTCGATGCCAACTTTGCCAAGATTTAGAAGCCTTAGAAGTGCCTAGTTTAATTTAAATAAATTTTCTTGTGGTTTCAGTAGTTCAGAGAACTTTTTGAGTCGTTTGTATGGTGGTCTCTTCAATTTATTGAAATCTTCTTGATGAGTCGTTTGTATGGTGGTGATGCGGCAGCTTTTGTGTTTCTGTGCATTTGTATGGGTCACTAATGCTGCTGTGTTGCTGCTGCTCCATCTCGGTTGGTGCTGCTGCTCCATCTCGGTTGGTGCATTTGTATGAGTCATTTCAGTAGTTCAGAAAACTGATGGCTGGGCTTTGTTTCAAGCAAAGTTTGAGTCAGGGAGTCAAATTTCATTAGCTTCAATAATAAAAAGGGTCTAGTCTCACTGGTGGAACCCCAACTAAATTTGTTGCTGCTACAAGTTTTCACAGCTATAAAGTTCAGTTTTCTGAGGACATTGCAGAGAGAAGACCGTTTGACTGGGTTCTCGCGTTTTCAAGAACTCCGGCCTGCTCTCCAATGTTAAATTCAACCCACCGACATGCCCGTGATGATTGTGAACCGACAAAAGTAGTCAAACCTTCGATGACAGGCCATTTACGTGCAACTGTTCAAAGACTCCAAAGAGAGTTGTATAGTCGTTAAGCCCTTAAACGGAGAGCTCGGCGCATGCAGCACAAAGACGACGCAAATAATAAATCACATTACCAATTACATTAAATCATCATAATAATTAGACATTCCAACAGAATGGGTCCTCCAAACATAATACTTTGTACAACATGTAACATACATGTACCAGCCATACAGAATGTCTCAGTGTCTCACATCCATACAGAATGACACAATCGTCCATAAAACAATGATTCACAGCAGATTTTGTCTAGTTGCCAAACTTGTCTGACAATACAGCAAGTCAGCAACATTTAGACACTAGGATCACCCTTGATTACATAAAAACAATTAGACACTAGGATTCGCACAAACTCCAAGATTGCAGTTAAATGATGTCAATGTGGCTCTAAGTTGCAGCAGTGTCCAAAGCTGTGGCATTTACAAAATTTGTTGTCATAGCTAACACGGGAAAGGCCTGCAATAATAGCTCTTTCAAGACATCTGCAAAACCAAAATTGAACTAATATGAGTCTGTTTTTTCTGAAAGAACAAAGAAGAGAATATTATACATGCTTTGCAAAGAAATATCACATTCATGGACATGAAGTGTACAACGCACACAAAGCTGGTTAGGGAATGCAAAAAAATAGGAGCAATTCACTCAGGGCAGTTTGCATCAGCCTGGACTAAGCTTTTGACTGCTGCCAAGAGCTTGTGCCTTCAAATGAAAGCAGTTACATATCAAGAGTGAGCATTTCAGTACAACCCGGTGATAAGAGAACAGCAGTATATTTGTCAAAAGAAAATGCATATTGCTAATTGAAACTGATGACATTGATAACGCCTCCCTCCTCTCCCTCCTCCCCCACCCCCTCCTGACGCCACATCCTCCGACCCAACCCTGAACAACGGCTGATGACAACGATGGCGGCACACAGACGGAGACAGCGGCTAATGAACCCTAACTGCCGGAGACAGCGGCGAATGAACCCTAACGACACGAAAATATCCTTTAGTCATTAGCAAGTCAAATTTTCATGTGTGATAAGAAATAGAATTCTTGTTGGTTGGTCTGCAGTGAATAAACTATCCCACTGGATCCATCAATGAATGAAGAAAAGGCAGTATATTTATTGAGAACAAAATAGAAAAGAATGAAGTAGAACCTCCATGCTAAGTATAGTCAGTTGTTGTCCACCACCGATACTAGCAGGGTCACGAAATCCAATTTGACTGAGACGAGTCCTTCTCATTTCCAGCTGATATCTGGGAAAAATCATGCCATCCGTCCAAATGTTTGCTTTCTTTGTTAGATAGAGCCGATTCCATAACATCTCCGTGCACAACAATTTTTTTTGCAGAATTCTCCTTAGTAAATCTGGTAGGAGAATTCCGTGATAAAGTACAACTGTGTGCCTCTTCCTTATCAGCTGGGACTCCCTCATCATAGTTGATATAACCTGAAACATATACAGAAACATAGGGCTGATCCATCATTTTGGAAATGAGTTGGGACACCCAATACACCCACTGTAAAGTCATTGCTTTCCATATGTTGAAATGATTCATTCTGCTTATTCTCCTCCATATTCTGATTGAAAAATGGAAGGAGATCAGCTACTCCAAATTTTTCAGCTGAAAAAAAAGAACAAAATGTATATAGATTTATGGTGTGCCTTACGACATTATAGTACGAGGGATACTAGCATTCCAAGAGAGATTATGCTGTGGTAGAACAAGGCTCTGGTGATGTAATAGATTGATAAACAGGAGCACAGGGCACAACTACAAGTTCATATGTGCTAATATGAAATGCGAGTCCCATTGGATTTGGCTGACAGTCCAAGCTGTTCCCAAGGGGAAACAATAATTAGTTATCAAGATGTCCACAGACCTAAAGCCATAGGACTTCTACCTGCAATGAAACAATGAGGATGTTGCATAACAGTGGTACCATAGGCATTACAACCTAATACACTTTTCTCTGCAAATTATATGGAGCTTTTCTGAAGCACTAATAGTTTTTTTCCTTAGTCACTTGTCCATATGTCCTTGTCAGAGGTCGAACATCTTTCAGGTTCAAACCATTAACAGGTTAGTTTCTTTTAAAATGATATTCTTTCTTATGATCAGGTATGAGCTGATGCCTTTTCCTCCAAGATATTAACGGCTAGCATTAACAGACTAATTTCAAATCTATAGCAATAATAGCACAGCTTTACCTGACACTGACAAGTATCAATTTACAGTTTTTTTCTATACTAGATCAATGCTTAAGCTTTTTGGGCATACAGTTGAGAATAGATTGTGGTTCAGTTTTCATATAGCTGAGGACATTTAGAACGAGGAAGCAAACCAAGGCACTAACTAATTTATGATGACATAGGGTTAGACACTGCATTAAGCTTTCCATGTCACTGAAGAAAACCAACATGGAGGTACACAGTGATTGCAGAATCTTCACAAGAACAGTGGCATTATATGTAACAAAAAAATTCAACTTATAATCAAGTAGTAGCAGGATACCTGGGTGTGGGTTTGGCACCGTCGTCCTAAAGCATGAACAGGGTGATGGCCACCCAGCTTTCGCGTTCGCGTCGCCGTGCTGCTGCTGCAGACGCTCCACTTCGCGGACCAGAGGAAGACGGAGGCCGCCGTGACGGAGCTGCTCGTTGGCTTCAACTACACGTGGAGACATGGGACTGACCTCGAAGCGAAGGTCAGATTGGAGTCTGCGGCGGGTCGGCGGCGACAACGATGATGATTGGGCAGGGTGTGTTGGTGACATGCATGTGTCAGTATCATATCTGAATTCTGAACTACATGTGGACACATGGGACTGAGCTTGAAGCCAAGCTCAGATTGGAGTCAGCGGCGGGCGGAGACTCGCCCGTGCCGCCGCCCTGCCGCATGGAGAGAGATGGGGAGAGAGATGGAAGGGAAGAGAAGAGACTGTGGAGACTCACCCGCGAGGGGAACGGGGGGAGGGGGCCGCCGGTGCGGACTCACCGGCGCCATGAACGGAGGGGGAGGGGCCCACCAGTGCGGACTCACAGGTGACAGGAACGGAGGGGGAGGGGGCGGTCGGTGCGCCGCTCGGAGGGCGCTGTCGCCTCTCGGGAGACCGAGAGAAAGATAGGATGGGGCGAGTTGGGGAGCTGAGGGCTGGTGAGGAGGGGTCGGGCCCAGATCTCGCCGGAGACGATGCCGGAGCGGCGTAGCGTGTCGAGATGGATGGCGGACGACGGCGGCGAATGAACCCTAAAGAGACAAAAAAAATCATCTTTTTTTTAAAAGCAAATGTTCATCTATAGTACTTCAATCATACGTCCCAACTATACTACTCACAATATTATTTTTATATTTATGAATTTACCGTTTTACCCTTGATTAAAAAAAATAACTACGAAAAAGAAATATCACTCTTTTATTTAAAGTCCTAATCCTCTCAACTTTGGAGGCGTTGGGAGGCGTTACGGCGCATATGGGCGCACCGACCATAGACACATCTAACGCCTCCCTCATTGACGCTTCTCAACGCCTTCCCTCTTATGGGCCCACCAATCATAGACACAGTTAACGCTTCCTGACGTCTCCTCAACCATAGTAAAAAAGTTCTCTCTCTCTCTCTCTCTCTATATATATATATATATATATATATATATATATATATATATATATATATATATATATATATATATATATGTGAGTTGTAGTAACACGAGTATCGTAAATGCATATTCATGTTATCGTAAATTGGTACAAACATTATCGTAAATCAAGGTGGCTATATAATAAGTTATAACTTATTATATAGCCACCTTGATTTACGATAATGTTTGTACCAATTTATGATAACATGAATATGCATTTACGATACTCGTGTTACTATTTATGATAACTTATTATATAGCCACCTTGATTTACGATAATGTTTGTACCAATTTACGATAACATGAATATGCATTTACGATACTCGTGTTACTACAACTCACAGTGATATTTACCATAATGTTATAGTAAATCACTTAGTAAAGAGTTACTGTAATCTCGTAAATTAAAATAGTAATTATCATAACTTAAAGTGGCCATAAAATAAGTTATTCTATGGTCAGCTGCAAAACAGTCCGTATTAGCGTTTCTGAAATAATTGTTTTCAGTCCGTATTAACCTGTGAGGGTGCTTTTGCATTTCTGAAATAATAGTTTTCAGTTTTTGTTAACCTGTGAGCTGTTGCTTTAGTAAGTATTATTGCTTATGGAGAGTATCATTTACTGAGCACAACAAAAGCCACACATTCAGCCTGCCTTAAAGTAGAAACTATAGAGAGAGAGAAATAAATCAAAGGAAATAATGTGAACAAAAGAATATGTTGAGATATATTAGAAATTATTGACAATGGTATATATGCATTTAATTTAATTAGCTATTCACCTCAAAAAAAAGATTAAATTTAAGTTAAAATGCGAAATTTTTGAATTTATTAAACATATTTAATGCAAAATTTCGAATTTATTAACATATTCAAAGAGACAATTTTGAATTTACTAAACATATTTATTAATGATTTAATAATATTAATATTTTATTTTGAATTTAATTTGTTGGGCACCTCCTTATAAAGATGGCACCCTACAAAAATTAGTGTATGCTGTTTTTTGTGGCGTGCACACAGTATTCTTTAGTAAAAGGCGAAAGAATAATTCGCTTTGTGCTCACCACGCAGCTGCGCGCCTAGAGCATGTGCACCTGGCCCTTGTTATGTAGCCAGTATGTGCTCCGCCTCCTCTTTACGCTACCGATGTGGTGCTATCTCCTCGCAGCAGCAGCAGCAGTAGCAGCACAACGAATGACTCCTCACCTTACCATTCGGCTCAGACTCGGTAGAATAATAGGCTGGCCACAATCATTCGCTTGGAAATCATGGGCCGCTTTCTTACCTTCTGTGGCCCACTAGATGCTTCTGGTGACTGACACATGATGTTGGATTGCTGGTGGGTGGGTCTGGCATCTGGCCTCTTGCTTCTTGGGGCGCCAATTGTGCATGCATGTATGCAAGCGTTGCTGTGCTTAAACATGCTGCCTTTTTTTTCTCTGCGTACACCTGTATGGATGGATGGATGGTCCAGTGGTGTTGTTAGTTGTTTGCGTGTGGGACAAGCTACGACATTTGGAATCGTCTTTTGTTGGACGATTCAGATCCTCCTGCCATGGCTGGTCCTGGTCCGTATCGTATACCGGTACGTTCAGAAGCAGTGATCCCTTTCGCCATTGCAGGAACCGGGGAGCATGCGGATTCCACCCTCCTGCTTTGTCCCGAAAACGACATCGGCAGATAGACGGGAGGACCATTTGCATTGCTCTGGTACTGGTACTGGTACTGTCGTGTCAGCGCGACAGCACACGCAATAGGATGCCCGCCGTGCCGTGGCGCCCTACGGAACCGGTGGACCGGTAGCCCCTAGTCGTACACCGTCGTGGCGGATGCCTGGCGGTGGCGGCCCTGCCCGTCGCGGCGCTTTGGAGTACTAGTGCTGTATACGTGGAGCGCAAAACACGGCCGTGCCGCCTCCCGGTTTGTGTTTTGCTTACAAGTATATATTATATATATGCTGCATCGATCTACTAGTATATTTAACTGGAGTACGGAGTATACCTTTGGTTTGCTGAAGAACTACAGTATTGCTGAACAAGTTCTGAGATTCTTCTTTAACCGAGACACCCATATGATGGACGTGGTAAAATCTGCTCCTTTGGTCATCAGCCGCTTACAGGGCCGACACGCGACACATCAGACCGCGGTCCATGGGTGCCGGACCAAATACGTGTCTCTAGTCTAGTAGACCTAGCTAGACGGGGGGCTAAGATCCATCGTCATTCTTAGTACTTGTTGGGGGTCATTACAAACGAGCGTAACGGAAGGGGAAAAAAAAAAAATGCACATGCGGTCCTTCGACTTGGTCCCTCTACTTTTAAAATATCAATTCTATGTCTATGAATTTAGCTTCAAGTGTCATCCAGGCCCAAACGAGCTTGGATGAAGACAAACTTTATAAAAAAAATTATAGCAACTTTGTAGTTGAAAAGTTTTTTAATTAAAATTGTTTAGGTCCCAAAATACCATGGTAAGTTTACAGATTTTGAAATTTAAAATTAACAAAAAATCTCGGATGTTGACATGGTCTATATGAAAGTTATATTTATCAATATAATCTACAACTTTATAGTTGAAAAGTTTTTTATTTAAAGTCCTTTAGTATCTCAAATATGTGTTCTAAGTTTCTTATTTCAGAATCCATAAACTTAGAATACATATTTGGGACACTAAACAACTTCAAATAAAAAAAATCAACTATAAATTTTAGATCATATTGATAACTATAACCTATCATATAGACCATGTCAACGTCCGAGGTTGTTGGATAATTTTAAATTTTAAATTTCAAATTCTACGTATTTACAATAGTATTTTAGGACCCTAAATAGTTTCAATTCAAAAACTTTTCAACTACAAAGGTGTAGGTCATGTTGAGGACTACAATTTTGATAAAGTTTGTTTTCGTTCAAACTCATTTGGACCCGTTTAGACCTGGATGACATCCGAAGCAAAGTTTATAGACACAGAATTAGCATTTTAAAAATAGAGGAACTTAGATGGCACCTCACGAACGCCAAGTTGAAGGACCGTTGGTGCATTTTCCTTGGAAAAAAAACATCAAACTAGTAAGGGCGTGATTGGTCGAGAGAAACTGGCCCGGCATGGCTCCCTGAATGCAGCTTGCGAGTATTTGGAACTTTGGATGGCTGGGCTGAGTTTGGGGCTAGTCTACACTCATGCAAAAGGCACCCTCCGGCCTGGCTGCGCAGAAACGGATTTGAGATCTGTTTTTCTGGAGCTTGGCTCGCACGAGTGACGAGCAAGCGGCCTCGTGTCTCAGGCGATGCAGGCCGGTTGGCACGGGAACGCTAGAGTCACCTTCCTCCCTCTTCCGACCTTCTTCGCGTCTTAAACACCGCCGTCGCTAGCAGGGACCCTGCAATTCGCGTCTTCTCCGCCGCCGTCACCAGCAGGGGCCCTGCACGGAGGCGCCGCAACGCGGGCTCGAGGGTCCTGGACGAGGCCGCCAGCGCTGCCGTGCTCCTTGGGGTCCACCGACGGCGGCGGTGACGCCGCCAACGCGCCCCCCCCGGCGTCAGGGAGCTCGCCGAAGCACTTTTGAAGGCGATGGACCTCGCCACGGAGAAGACTTCATCAGCGGCGTCAAGTGAGGTCAAAATCTGCCTTTTGCTTTTGCTCAATCATACACACACAGTCGGCTGGGCATTCTCATTTATTCATTCGTTGATTTTTATTGCTTCGTTGATTCATTATTCACGATATGCGGCCGCCACGCACACGCATCAGAAAATATTACCACGTTCGTTGGCTGATAAGCCATGACTAAAATATTATTATTGGCTGATTTATTATGAGAGAAAATATTATTCGTTGATTGAAAAAATACGACTTATAAGCCGAGCATACATAAAGTGCTGTACGTGCTGGTATTTAAACTATTTCGTCGATGTGTCAAAGGGGACACGTACACAGTGAAGTACGAGTACGTACCTTAGCTTGGGCCAATCCAACGGCGGCGCGCGTGGCTGCACGACGACAGTAGCTGCACGCGCCGCCGTTCAAATACCAGCGGCTACGGTTTCCACGTGCGTTGTCCCCCTTGCATTTCCGCATGCCGTGCGAGCCAAGGTGGTATTTGCGATCTGCGTGCGTGACAAACTGACGACTGACGAGCGACGAGTCGACGACGGACGCTGAACCTGGACCGCTCTCGTCTCGAGTCTCCATCGACGCCCCCATGCGCGCATGCGTCACCAGCTGACCCAGCTAGCTACGAGGCCCGCACGGCACATGCACATGTTCCGCTACGAGAGCTTGAAAGCGACCAGAGCCAGGCAGCTAGCGCCTGCCGACTGAGTGACACGGAACAAACAGTATTATATAGGGAAAAAAGGGCATCGTGCACCACGTATATACATATACATACATACGTGCTCCATATATCAAGGGTATATACTTGATGCACGACGCGTTCGTCTAGTAGCTAGGAACGCACAACGCGATGAACATTGGTGATTGCACAAGCAAAACTTGCATTGTTCTTGACGGTTCTCCTCGACATCTCTGCACGTACTGTGGTAGTGTATTTCTTATCCTATATAGAGTCCTTACGCGACGACACGTACGTCGATAGATACACCGTGCACTTAACGTTCTGTGTACTGTAGGTCGTTGCGATCGCGAGTTCGACGTGTGCATGCGTACGTGGAGTAGACCTATCGAGTTATCAAACGGCTCCCGCTGACGGCGATCTTGAAGAGAAAATTGCTTGAATACGGTTCAAACATATATTACCCGGCTATCCCATGTTCACGTGAACTTATCAGCCTAGTCATGATATAGTATTTTTCTCTCATAATAAATTAGCGAACGGTATTTTTCAGCCTGACTTTTCAGCAAAACGAACATTATTACAACATTTGTCTCTGTACGTGGCACGCTGCCGATAATTTTCAGCAAAGTCGGGAGCTAACGCCTTTGAATCATCATCCGGTAGCACTAATCGTCACTATTCTACCCCTACCGCACACGTCACGAATTGTGAAACTCGTTTTTGCTTGAGATTCATTTTTTTACAAGGAAAAATTAAAGGAGAATAATTTCGGCACTAACTAATATGTTAAGTAACCAGCAATAACACATAAGGAAAGAAACAAAAATGTAAATTGATGGCGTTCAAGGAAACCATGATTTATTATAGCACATAAATGGTGGTTATATATTTTAATGGTACTGATGGATTTTTCTGCAACCGTAGGAGTACTCTGAACTCGAAAGAAAATCCTGCACAAGCACAATGCATTTGCACGCAGCGACAGGAAGAAGGAAGGGCTCCCATTGCATGTGGCCCCCATGCCGGCGCATCCATGCAACAAACATGATGGCGCCACCAGGATTTCAAAAACGCAAAACGGCGTCGTGACAGCGTCCGGGCCCCTCAATGTCCGTGCGAGCACGGAGCGCCTGCCGCCCGCGCAGGACCGGACGCGTGGTGAAGACACCCAGGCATGGCGACCGACAGGACGCCAGACGAGAGGGTCGACGAGGACGACGAGCGTCGAGGGCCGTCGCCTCCGGTCCCGGCGCTCCGCAATCGATGATGTTGCGCAGCGGCGTAGGAGTAGACCCTCCACGTCGCCGCGCGCGTAGCGTCGTAGGCCGCACGTGCAGTGCATGTCATGTCCGCCATGTCCGGGAACAGTGGCGGCGCCCGAGGCCCGCACCGGCCACTCAAACAGGAGTCGTCGTGCGCGGCGGGGCACGCGTGGAGCGTGGTGCTGCCGCGCCTCCGCGCCGCAGCGCTGGCGAGGGGACTGCGCCACGCGTCACCCCGGCCGCGCCCCCCGCAAGTCTTTGTTAACTTCCAGATGCGTCAGTATGTCACTGCTGCTGTCCGTACCTTTTGTTCGACGAAATGCCATAAATTGCACCTGTCTTTAGCTTTTTAGCTTAAAATTTAGAAATATTTGGATTCATGCCATTATAATTTTTGATGTCGAGAAAAACGTAATTACTATTTGTCTATTTTAAAGCATACGATTACAATTTTTCGTTTCCCACAAATATGCCACAAAATATATATGGACACGGCCTAGGCCACCTTCAGGCGTATACGAAGACGTATACTTCATCGCAACATGTCAATGTTTCATACATGCACCGGCAAGTAAATTTATAGTAATGCGCGTTATGCTCGGATGGTGCGCTAAAGGACACAAGATTTATACTGGTTTGGGCCGAATGTCCCTACGTCCAGTTTGTTGCTGCTCGTGTTATTAGCACCGTGAACGGTTCGTAGTAGGGGTACAAACGATCGAGAGAGGGACTGGTCCCAAGTCTCTAATGAAAAGGTTGAAAGGTGGTCAAGAGCTTGGTTGCCGCTTGACTGTGTGTGTGTCTTCTGCTGTTCGGTCAGAAGTCCCCTTTTTGATGAAGGAAGCGTATCCCCTTTTATAGTGGAAGGGGCTGGCTTTTACAAGGGTGAGGGCTTTAGGATGTGTACTCTACTTAGTCTTGTGGCTCACGTCTACCCGGCCTGGTTCTTCATTCTGATGAGTGCGACGGAAGATAAGCGCCTACAATACTGTCGATGTCTCTGTAGAATGTCAGGTTGATTACAGAATGCTACCCTGCGCAGGGTATGGGCCGTAGTACAGTGATTTTGACTTATGAGCCTCCCCCAGCCTTGCTCCGCACGCCTTCTTGTTCCTATGAGTCTTCGTCGGAGGGACGCGGGGTCGGGGTCTGGAGTAGCGCCGTGGCCAAGGTCTTCTGTCTTGGTGGACCTGGGGGTCGGGAAGCGGGCACCGCTCCCCTGGGTCCATAGCGTGGTGACGAAAAACCCGTCGTCTGTGGAGATAGCAAATCCTTTTCTGGAGCGTAGCGATTGTCGTATATCTTCGTCGGGTTCCGTGTCCCAGAGCTGAAGGCGGCGCCTACAACTCTACAGGGCGAAGAGCACGCACCTGTAACACTTTTCGGGCTCTGCGACGCCCGGAAGGGTCTAAAGCACCTGTCACGTCGTTCCCCGACAGTACTTTTCCTGCCATGGTGCAGGGTATGGTCCTTGGAGCCATGGTTGACCCGAACGTCTTATCTTGCCCTGTACCCATCATTATGAGGGAATGGGTGGAGTTGTTAGGTAAGATGAAACCAGTCTTTAGATATCAAGCAGGGCGAGGCTCGTTCCTGGTCGTCGGGTGAAACGGAGACCAATCCCTATCTCTTGGGCGAGACCGACCCCGCCCCTCTGGGGTCGGGCGAGGCGGAACCAAACTCCTGTCGTTCGAGCAAGGAACGCTACGGCGCCCTTATCCGTCCAGAAGTTTTTATCGTTCGGTAGTTATTGGTTCCACCTTCTGGGGTACCCCGGTATTAGGTCCCCGACACAACCTCTCTCCCAGTCACTGACACACGGGGCCCACATGTCATCTTCTTCTTCCTTCTCTCCTCATCTTCCCTTGCTGAGCGCATTGATGGCGATGGCGAGAAGCAGCAGCAGCACGCGGGTGAGCGGAGCTCACGGCCTGGGCGGCGTGCGGAGGACGCGGCGCACGGAGCTCGCGGCCAGCGCGGAGCGGGCGAATTGGGCGGCGCACGGAGCACGCGGCTAGGCTCGCGAGGGTGAGGGCGAGCTGCTGCTGCGGGCGTCCGAGCACGCGAGCGGGAGTGGGGGCACCGGTGGCGACGAGCGACCGACCGCGGGCCATGTCTGCCGGCGTCTGGGAGAGGCGTGGCCGAAGCTCCCGCCGGCCATGACGTCGGTACGGGAGGCCGGGCTCGTGAAGAGAAGCTAAAATTTGATGAATTCAACTTCCGTTTAGAAAATGGTCTCAGCTTCATCATTTTTGTCTTGATTTTGGTTTGAGAAGCTGTTTTTGTGTTTATTTGTTGGATAGAGCTTTGGATTAACTGATGACAAAAAAACACAACAAAAGCTCTTTAAAAAACTATAGATCGGCAGCACCATTCATATTTAACCTTATAGCTTTTTTATTTTAGGAATTTGGTGTTTCTGTCCATAGTACAGACTTCAATGGTCATTTTACCTTTATTTTTTTATTTTGTGATTATGACCTCGTTATTTTCAAACGGAACTGCCGTTTACGCTTAGGCCGTGTTTAGTTGCCGAAATTTTTTGGTTTTGGCTATTGTAGCATGTTCGTTTGTATTTGGCAATTAGTGTCTAATTATGGACTAATTATGTTCGAAAGTTTCGTCTCGTGATTTCTCACCCAACTGTGCTATTTGTTTTGTTTTTCGTCTACATTTAGTACTCCATACATGTGCCACAAGATTAGATGTGACACTTTGGGGTAAAAATTTTTAGAAACTAAACAGGGCCTTACTTTATAACACTATTAGGTTAGTGGATTAAATGGTCAAAAAAATATATATAAAAAAGAAAAGACAACCATACCCCTCACATATTTTCCTCCCAGACCCGTGCTTGCTGGCTCGGCCGCGCAGACGGGGGTGTGTTGCGGCCTCACGGGTGTTCGCGTGGTCGCGCCGGTGGATTTGGGCGGCGCGGCTCCGGTGGTGTTGCCGGCGACGCCTCCCTCCCCTCCCCCACTCGCCACCTCGCCGCGTGGGCGGATGGGGCGCGCCTCGCGAGCGGCCTTCGCTCCAGTCCCGGCGTCCAGCGGCCGGGCCCTCCTAGGCGCCCTTCCCCGGCCAGCGGCGCCGGCAGACTTCCCAGGCCGGTGGCTCCCCCCACCCCCGGCAGCAGTGGAAGGTCGCGTAGAAGCAGCAGGAGGGCGTGCAGGCGACGGCGTACGACGTGCTCGTGGCAGGCGGGGAGGGGATGTTTCTCAAGAACAAGCCCCCGGCCGCAAGATCCGCCGTGGAGGCTGCCGTCGTCGCGGCCGGCCAGGAAGGGGAGGGGGACGAGTGAGCGGTGTGCAAGGACGCGGTCGCCGCCGGCTGCCGTGCTGTTGGTACTACATCAAATTGAATGCAATGGGATGATTTACTCGTTGGATACTTGGATATTCTGTGGTTACATTTTGACTGATTTATTAGAACACATCAAATTGTATTTCTACATCATGTTTATAGTGACACAGATCATAGCCATCGATTCTCTCTCGAAGCTGCTGATTCATATTGTGTTCAGTCTTGTGTGCAATCGGTGTTTGACATGTCAGACCTGTATATTGGCATCTAACATGTGTGATATTAATTACATGTTATTAATTTCTGTTTATATGGATTGTGTTAGCTGAAATGTTGTCATTTTTTCTAAAAACGTTGAGTTTTGCAATGATTGAATTTTATAGTGGGCCTGTTCGCTGCTTGGTTTCTGGACTGATAAGCCCGGCTGGTGCTGGTTTGTTGTGAGGGAAAAACATTATTGGCTGCCTGATAAGTCCTGACTAAAACCAACGAGTGAACATGTTGAGTGTATCAAAATTGTTAAATTGCTGATCTAAAAATAGGGGTAAAAACATAAATATCAAAACAAAACAGGGGTAAAAACATATGGAGAAAGTTGTCATTTTGTCCAAAAGTTGACACCATTAGGGGGATTTCACATAGCAGGGTAAAGTCTTGCTTTGTTTTGAAATCATAGAGGTAAAATCACAAAGTTAAAAAAACAAGTGCAAAATCATCATTTCACTCTAAAACAGGGGTAGAAACGCTTAAGCCCCTTTTATTTTTGTACGACAACTTATAGCTTTTTTATTAATAGACCACGAGAAAATAGAAGACGTTAGCCGTCTTGGCTCGTTATAACTCGTTAGAATAACGAATTGGCTCGGTTCCGCTCGTTTAGTAAACTAGCTAAAACTCTAGCTCGGCTCAGACTTGTTTAGCTTATGAGTTAAGGCTCGTTAATTGTTGCAACCAATGCATAAATCAATAGATTCTAATTTTTATCTATGCATACATCATTACAAGTAAATAAATAAGTGTTATGAATACCATATATTAATTGTAGACTCCAATCTCATACATATATAGCATAAAATTAAGCTTCATTGTTATTAGATTCGGTTATCGAACTATAAAACATCTAGCTGTTTAGTTCGCGAGCTAGCTCAAGCCAACTTGAGCTGTTTCATTAACTTAACGAGCTAAAATATTAGCACGACTCATCAAGTAAAGTAAACGAGCCAACCCGAGTCGAGCCAAGTTAGCATAGAGCCGAGCGAGCTAGCAAGCCACGAGTTTTTTCGTGCAGCCCTAGTTATAGGATCTATGTATGTATCAAATTAAGAATCAAGCATATTACATTAAATATTCTTCAAAATTGTTAATATCTCCCTGCGTTAAATAATTAATTATAGAATTTATAGCACACAAATTAAGAATCGAGCATAATAACTTGAGTTATATTATCCAAAAGTATCTGTGCAGTGTAAATGTAACACCCTCGGTGTTACGCTTTAATCAAAATACTAAACCATGTCATGAGCATCATGTTTATGTATTATTGCATGTGGTAAATGAGAAATTAAATTTTATTGCACTAATTCTCAAATTGAGCTCTAATTTAATCCTTGTCCAAGTTATCCTTCCAGCACGTCATCTCTCTTCACGTGAGAGGTCCATAGCCACAAAGTCAAATGATAAATTATTGTCATTCACTAATTATTAGCATACCACTTGGCAAGATTTATATCTCCATCAATCTCGCGACGCGCCACTGTCATCTATCGTTGTTCTAATTACCCTCTACCGTATTTCGCTTGCTAATCACCTTACAAAATTATCAAAGGTTACGACGCGCTACCACTTGCCCATAGTGTGTCGCTTTACGCCACGCATTTATATCACTCACAAGCTCAAATTTCATTGAGAGCACTCCGCTTCTTTCGCAGACTCGCTTGCTTTGCAAATGAAGGACATACAAATTTTCCACACGGTAGGTCAGCAGCAGAAACACCGTCACGCAGAAATTATCGCCCACCCGTAGAAAGTCACTGTTCACTCGTGGAAATCGATGGGCAACCCTTCTACACGGATTATCTGTAGCAAGACGGAACATCGTTCATGGCGTAAACACGGTTCCCGATGGTTTCAACTTTTCCACACGCCGCACTGTAGCACGAATGCACTGCTTCACAGCGTAAGCAGCAAAACACGCTCACCGAGCCGACACACGAGAAACACCATGAGCGCGCAGAAACACTGTTCATCCGAGAAAATACACCACCACAAAGCAACCGCTTTTGACATGTGGTCTCCTCCATTGATTTTTTTTTGACCGCTCGTTGCCTCTGCATGCCCCAACGAACGTCGTTTTTTTTAGTATGCATGTCAGATAATCTTTGATGATCCAAGGAAATGAACTTTATTATAATGAATAGGATAAACATAAATATCTATGAGTATTGTTAGAATATAAATAAATTATTAGAGAGCACAGTATAAAAATAATTGATGTGGGTTCAATGTTTATCCACGAATGAACTTGTAAGCACCGTCCTTCGAATTACTATCATGTAGTAATTCGCACACAAGCTGCCGCTGTTTTGCTTCTGAAAGTTGCCAGCCACCGCCAAGCACGTTTAGCCCAAAGCCCACTCCAGTCCTGACATGCTCGTAAGTCCAAGACCACTCAAAGTTCAATCCTTGAATTAATTCTCTCATGACCAAGACCTCACCACCACTTTTACACAAGCGGGAGCCGAGGACAACCCCGCCAACTCGTTTCATGCTTCCCGACTACTCATGACCACCCACGATCAAGTGCTATATATGGCTCTACTCCACTCCACGTGAGGGCGTGCATTTGCTAAGCTCCCCGGTGTCTCTCCTCTTGCATTGCCTCCACATCGATCACCGTGGGGTGGCACTTCATTCAATTCTAAGGTAGCTAGCATGTAAGAATTCCTTCATTCTTCTTCTTATTTTCTTGACTCATGGTCTCATCTAGTAATTCTAGACCCACAAATCATGTGCAAGTCACAAGTTCAATTGCGTGATTAGCCTCCTCCAATAATATCATTTTCTTCATCTCTAGAGCTCATTTGAATTTATTTATTGATTGTGAAATAAATTTTGTTAGATTCCTAAATTCATGACCTACCAAGTAGTGTAATTAGTTCGAGTATAGTTCAAGGATACCTTTAGGATTACTTTATTATTTTGAAATGCTCGTTATGGTTATTTAGAGAATAAATTTTTATGATGCATGGTAGCTAGTGCACCTTGTTTTATTATATATATAGTAAATTGATATTAACAATAAGGATGCCTTTAGTTGCTAAGATAATACATGAAATGTTTCATACTTGTTTAGTGGGAATAATAGGTAACTTTGCGTATTAGTCATTAGAGTTAGCTTAGTAGCTTGGTAGATGTATTCTTATTTTAAGAGTTGCGGTTGCCTATATATTAATTATTGCATCATCATCATTTGCATGCATATAGAGGACGAAACCCATCGGAGATCGTGACATTCGGCGAGCAGGAGTACGACGAAGTCATCGAAGAGTACGAGGAGATCCTCGTGCAGGAGGACGTTCCGGAGCCACCCGTCACTGACTTTGCTGACACCGCGCCTGCCCAAGGCAAGCCCCGGTGCATAACCCCTATTTTTAAATGATCACTGAATATATTTATATGATATGCATTTACGTTACAGGCATTTTATGGAAGCTACATGCATAAATATATCCACCATGAGTCCTACTAGTATGCAATCGAGTAGTCATATGCTCGATGTTTGGTGAGCGTGAGTAACCTGTCGTTACTCGCAAATAGGTGTTTAAACTGTGATATCATGATGAAATAATGGAAAGGAAAATGGTGACCGGACAGGGATGTGGATTTGGTAATCTGGTGGGTGTGAGGGGTTGTGTCCTCATGCGCCAACAGGCATATAGCCCGTTACACTTTTTTCCCCCGCCTGTGTCGATTAAGGACCGGTCGTTGCATATGACTCTAGGCAAGTCACAGATTATTGTCCCGAGCACATACTTGGGTATGGGCGCGAGGGAAGGCTTGTTGCTCTCTTGTCGCGGATCCGGCTCTTTCCGGACCGATCGATGGGAAGAGGAGGTGGTGGAGGTCCTTGCACCGCACCGAGTCCGGACTCGGATGTGGGGCTTGAGTCCAAGTTTGACGGGGACCTGGACACCCGGACAGAGAGAGGTGGGTTAGTCCTGCTTGTGCACAGGGGTACAAGCGGGCGCGTGTCTTCGGGGCACCCAAATTGGGCACATTGATTCGCGAATCGCCGGGTTATCCGTGCACGGCTTGTCTGCGGTTTAGCAATCGTAGTAAGAACCGAAAGTTGAAAGGAGAAGAAATGGAACCGATTGCTCAACTCTTGCTTGAAAGTAGAACAGCTTATATAGATTGATTAGATGAAAACTTAATACGGGTGATGATAATAATGTATCAATAAGGACTCACTATTAGTATTGCTTTTTGCTAAAAGAGAACCAAAGAAACCATAAAGCCTAGCATATTCCTTGGAGTCGGGAAAGTATTCCCACCGCTCGGATAAGTCTTATGTAGTACATTGTGTACTCAGGGTTTATTTACCCCTGTTGCAGGTGACGCTTGAGGAGTTCCTTGTGTGGAGGATCCGTCTGTGGGCTCTGACGGAATCCTCAAGTATCTTATCGCTAGATGTTATCTTTTAATATTCCATTGCTTATCATTCCGTACTCTATATTTGGTATTGTAATAATGTACTTTTCAAGAAACTCTAATGTATGAGATAGACTTGTGTTGTAACTCGTTTTCATTATTGGATCCTTGGGAAAAATGTGGATCTTTCGGGTTCTCCTTTGGGGTGTGCTCGACGGACACCGTCATTGTGAAGTTACTTTCGAGGTGCTTAGTGTCCGATGGAAGACAAGCGCCTTCGTAAATACGCTTATTTCGGTGGTTCTCGCCACAGCTTGGTACCAGAGCCAATAATGGTCACGAGTTTCTCACTCTTTACAAAACTAAAAGTGGACCAACAAAAGTTTTGCGAAAAAAGTAGGATGCGATTAAGTTAAGTATAAGCCCTAGCTATATGGTATATCTAGAATAGCGGCAATTGGTTTTATCTAATCGGTTTCATAGGTACAATCGACTTACATGACGTAAGAAATCGCTTAGTATACGGAAAGTGAGTATGCGATGTGTCGAAAAATTTTACGAACACCGCTATATTCGGCTTGAGTGAACGTATAGGTCGAAGCATGCATCATATAATAGCATCTTACTTGAACTAGGAATCCCCTTCACGATATAATGAAAGTAGTAAATTGGTAGGATTAACTTAATGAATGTCTTAAAAAATGTGCTGCCATTTCTTTAATCCTCGGATCCCGATCGGGAAGGTGTTCTAATGGATGGTTCGTCTCTCTTATAGATGAATCTGAGGTCCCACGGGGGAGCACCAGGGCTCGGGAGCGCCAACGAGGGCCATGGTGACAAAGTTTCGTGCCTTTGAGCGTGGCAACGAGGGAGCTCGAGAGGTTCCACCCTTGGTTCCTCGGCCTTTTCACCACCTCCTCCGCCACTGTCCGCCATGGGAGGTCATGGTGGAGTTGTTGGTCGCTCGCCAGAGTCACCACCGCTTTCGTCAGAGACAGCTCGTGCCATGGAGATTATGGCACAGCCCCTCATGGTCTCGCCTGTGGAGGCCCCGAGGCAATGGTGGGAATGGGGTGGTGCTCGTCGTCTCCGAGGGACAGATCCTCTTACCAGACTTCCTCAAAACCCACCCACCCACATTCACACCGGCTTGATTTTCGATCCGTTGGGCGAGCAATCGCTTCGCACGTTGGAGCAGAAGTTTCGGCCGCTCGGAGTAATAACGAAAGCGAAGATGCACTTTGCGTCCCAACTCGCTTTTGGGGTCCGCAGTGCCTGGTGGGAGACTTTCCAGTCATGGAGCTGCCGGATCACCCGGCGACGTGGCGAGTTCTCCACCGCCTTCCGTGAGTTCTTCATACACTGCTGGTGTTATCCACCGTAAGGTGACCGAGTTCATGGAGCTACGTCGGGGGGGAGCAGATGAGATGGAGTATGTGACCCGCTTTAACCACTTGGCTCAAGATCTTTGGTAGTCGTGTGGACACGGATGACAAGAAGAGGGATCGCTTTTTCATGCGGTCTCACTCCTACTCTTCAGAGAAACTATACCGGGGAACTATCGACCTTTGGGGCTCGATGAACGCCGCCATTGCTCTTGAGGGTTTCAAATGGCATCCCAAAGGATTGAAGCGGAAGCGGGTGGCACCGGATCCTCCACCATCCCCATACTCGAAGGTGCAGATTGTTAGGCGGGGCCCTATCAACCATCCGGTGGGCCTCCGTGACGGCCACACCCCAAAGAGACATCACAGACTTCTCGCTACTCAAGACAAGGCACCTCAAGCGAGGTGCAGCCCGAAAGCAGACTCAGGGGACAATGGTTCCACCTCGTCAGGATTCGGGAACAAGCTCGGTGCTTGTTTCAAGTGTGGCAAGGATGGCCACTATGCTGTGGAGTGTCCTCGGCAGAAGAGACAATTTCAAATTGCCTCACCGTCTCGCAAATTCTAGGCTGATTAAGAGGACTTTCATCAAGAGGAAGGTGCCCAAAGAGATCGGGTCAGTGCACTTCACGGATGCTCAAAGAAGCTATGCAAAGAGAGATGCTTATGGCTGGTATGTTTACCATCGAATCCCATCCAGCTTTGGTGTTGTTTGATTCTGGTGCATCGCATTCCTTTATGAGCATGGGGTTTGTAGAGCGGCACAACTTATCACTATTGGCTATACCGTATGCCTATAAGATCCATACTGCGGGTTCTCAGATGTTCATCAATACCCGCACGGATACAGTAAGTTTGGTATTAGCCACCCACACTTACCGTCTCATAGTTCATGATAATGCCTGGGCAAGGCATTGATGCTATTCTTGGAATGAACTGGTTGCGGTTGTATGGGGTAGTATTGGATATGAAGAGAAGAAGTGTAGAGTTACGGCTTCCATTTTCTGAGGATAGGATGTCTCTCATCATACCCTCAGAACCGATCTTACCTATTGCTGCCCATGCTGAAGCCGTTCCTGATCTTACCTCCATTCCAGTAGTACGTGAGTTTCCAGATGTTTTCCCTGAAGATCTTCCTGGATTGCCACCGGAGCGTGAGGTAGAATTCTCCATTGAGCTTGAGCCTGGAACTGCTCCTATCTCCAGGCGTCCGTACCGCATGGCTCCGAGAGAACTAGCAGAAATGAAGAAGCAACTGGAGGAGTTGATGGACAAGGGTTTCATCCGCCCAAGTTCTTCACCATGGGGTTGTCCAAATGATTTTCGTGAAGAAGAAGGATGGTACTCATGGATGTGTGTGGATTACCGCCCCCTCAATGCGGTAATGATTAAGAACAAGTATCCTTTGCCCAAGATAGATACTTTGTTTGATCGATTAATGGTGCCAAGGTGTTCTCAAAGATAGATCTCCGATCGGGCTACCATCGATCAAGATCAGTGCCACAGGATATACCAAGGACAGCTTTTCTACTAGGTATGGGTTGTATGAGTACCTAGTGATGTCTTTCGATCTCACCAATGCCCCAGCTTTTCTTCATGTACCTAATGAACTCGGTCTTCATGCCGGAGTTGGATAAGTTTGTGGTAGTGTTCATTGATGATATTTTGATCTACTCCAAGAATGATGAAGAGCATACATGTCACCTCCGGATAGTCCCGACTGACTCAGAGAGCACCAAATTGTATGCTAAATTCAAAGAAGTGCGAGTTTTGGTTAGATCGAGTGCGAGTTTTTGGGACATGTGTTGACACCGAGGGCGTTTCAGAGATCCCAAAGAAGGTGCAAGATGTGTTAGATTGAAGTCTCCTAGGTCTCATGCACCGGATCCGTCTGGTTCCTTGGGCTAGCTGGATACTATCGACGTTTCATCCCGATTTCTCCAAGATAGCCCACCCATGACTAAGCCGCTCCAGAAAGAAGCTAAGTTTGTTTGGGGTCCAGCTTGTGAAGAAGCTTTTCACCCACGAAGACTTTTCCTCGACCACTTTGCTCTGTATTGGCTCAACTTTGATATTGAGAGGCCTTTTGATGTTTATCATGCGATGCCTCAAAGATGGGATTGGGGTGTGTGCTTATGCAAGAGGGCGTGTGATAGCTTATGCTTCAGCGCCAACTAAAGAAGCACGAGGTGAACTACCCTACCCATGATTTAGAGCTAGTGCAGAGTTCACTCTCTCAAGATTTGGAGGCATTATTTGTTGGGCAACAAAGTGCATATCTTCACCGACCACAAGAGCCTTAAGTATATTTTCACTCGACCGAGTTGAACATGAGGCAAAGGAGGTGGTTAGAGTTGATCAAGGATTATAATCTGAAGTCCACTATCATCCAGAAAAGCCAATGTGGTAGCCGATGCCTTAAGTCGTAAGTCGCATCAAGTTGAGGATATACCCTTGTCACTTCACCACACGGAGGTGCTAGCTCAGATTGCTTTGACCTCAGAGTCAGCTGGAGCAAATTATTCGGGAACAAAAGGAAGACCTCAAGAGATTCCTCACATTAAGAAGTTGCTAGTCAAGGACGTGGACCTCATTTTAGCATTGATGAGCCGGGAGTCGTGAGATACAAGGATAGGTGGTGGTTCCATCCAATGAAGAGTCAAAAGAAAGATTTTAAAAGAAGCCCATCATTCCAAGTCGTCTATCCACCCCGGTAGCAACAAGATGTACCATGATCTACGCCAACTGTCTTCGGTGGTCTTACATGAAGCAAGATATCACCCAGCCAGCTATGCGAGTGTGACACTTGTGGTAGAGTCAAGGCGCATCATATGCGTACTCTGGATATTTGCGACCCTTGACCATTCCTGCTTGGAAATGGGAGGATATTTCCTCGATTTCATTGTGGGTTTACCCCTGCACCTCCTCGAACTTTGATTCTATTTGGGTCATTGTGGACCGTCTCACCAAGTCTGCCCACTTCCTTCCGGTGGACACTAGATATAATGCCAAGAAGTATGCAGAGTTATACTTTGATCGGATTGTGACCCTACATGGAGTTCCTCGCACTATCATCTCTGATAGAGGGTCAGTTTTTCTCTCGTTTCGGGAGAAACTCCAAGAATGTTTGGGTACTCGCCTTCTCGAAGCTCGGCATACCATCCCCTGCATCGATGGTCAAACCGAAAGGGTGAACCAGTGCTCGAGGATATGTTGCGGGCTTGTACCATCTCTTTTCCCGAGAAGTGGGATCGGTGTTTGAAGCTAGCCGAATTTTCTTATAATAACAAATATATCATGAGAGTATCCGTATGGCACCATTTGAAGCTTTATATGGACAAAAGTGTAGGACGCCACTAAACTGGGTTGAGGTAGGAGACCGTGGGTACTTCAGCCGGATTTCATAAAGGAGGCTCGAGAGAAAGTAAATATAATTCGTGAACACTTGAAGTCACTGTAGTCGATGTAAGGCTTACGCAGACAAACGAAGAAGACCTTTGGAATTTGCAAATTGGAGATTATGTGTATCTCAAGATATCTCCTTTGAGAGGGGTACATCGGTTTGGTGTCCATGGCAAGTTAGCCCCTCGGTATGTGGGTCCATACAAGGTGTTGCAAAGAAGTGTGGTCCCGCTGCTTATCGCTCCAACTCCTCAAATTCTCTCGCGATTTCACAATGTATTTCACGTCTCGCAATCAAGAAATGCCTACGAGTTCTGAAGAATCTATAGAAATAGAAGGACTTCCGCTTCAACCTGATCTGTCTTATGTGGAGCATCCTATAAAAATTTTGGATGAGAAGGAGAGAGTGACCAGGAACAGGGTGATAAAGTTTTACAAGGTACAATGGCAAAATCATTCTAAGGCTGAAGCCACGTGGGAACAAGAGAGTTACCTATTGAAGCATTACCCCCATCTCCTCTCTGGTTCTGATAGTTAGTTGCTGCATCGAAATGTATTTCCTACCTTCTTCTCACACTAGGCACATGAAATCTCGGGTCGAGATTTTGTTTTGGGGGGTAGATTTGTAACACCCTCGGTGTTACGCTTTAATCAAAATACTAAACCATGTCATGAGCATCATGTTTATGTATTATTGCATGTGGTAAATGAGAAATTAAATTTTATTGCACTAATTCTCAAATTGAGCTCTAATTTAATCCTTGTCCAAGTTATCCTTCCAGCACGTCATCTCTCTTCACGTGAGAGGTCCATAGCCACAAAGTCAAATGATAAATTATTGTCATTCACTAATTATTAGCATACCACTTGGCAAGATTTATATCTCCATCAATCTCGCGACGCCGCCCAATCGCCATCTATCGTTGTTCTAATTACCCCTTTTGTTTCGCTTGCTAATCACCTTACAAAATTATCAATTGCCTGCACGACGCGCTACCACCGCCATAGTGTGTCGCACACGCTACGCATTTATATCACTCACAAGCTCAGCCCCACCGAGCACTCCGCTTGCTCGCAGCTCGGATGCTTTGCAAATGAAGGACATACAAATTTTCCACACGGTAGGCTCAGCAGCAGAAACACCGTCACGCAGAAATTATCGCCCACCCGTAGAAAGTACTGTTCACTCGTGGAAATCGATGGGCACCCCTTCTACACGGATTATCAGTAGCAAGACGGAACATCGCTCACGGCAGAAACACGGTTCTGATGGTTTCAACTTTTCCACACGCCGCATCGTAGCACGAATGCACTCGCTCACATTCCAGCAGCAAAACACGCTTCATCGAGCCGCACACGTAGGAAACACTGTAGCGCCGCAGAAACACTGTTCATCCGAGAAAATACACCAGCCACAGCAGCTGCTTTTGACGTGTGGTCTCCTCCATTGATTTTTTTTGACCGCTCGTTGCCTCTGCATGCCCCAACGAACGCCGTTTTTTTAGTATGCATGTCGATAATCTTTGATGATCCAAGGAAATGAACTTTATTATAATGAATAGGATAAACATAAATATCTATGAGTATTGTTAGAATATAAATAAATTATTAGAGAGCATAGTATAAAAATAATTCGATGTGGGTTCAATGTTTATCCACGAATGAACTTGTAAGCACTTGTCCTTCTAATTACTATCATGTAGTAATTCGCACAAAGTCAGCCATTGCTTTTGCTTCGAAAGTTGCCACCACCGCCAAGCACGTTTAGCCCAAAGCCCACTCCAATCCGACATGCTCGTAAGTCCAAGACCACTCAAAGTTCAATCCTTGAATTAATTCTCTCATGACCAAAACCTCACCACCAAGACACACCACGCGAGCAAGAGGACAACCCCGCCAACTCGTTTCATGCTTCCCGACTACTCATGACCACCCACGATCGATCGCTATATATGGCTCTACTCCACTCCACGTAGGGCGGGCATTTGCTAAGCTCCCCGGTGTCTCTCCTCTTGCATTGCCTCCGCACATCGATCACACGTAGGTGGCACTTCATTCAATTCTAAGGTAGCTAGCATGTAAGAATTCCTTCATTCTTCTTCTTATTTTCTTGACTCATGGTCTCATCTAGTAATTCTAGACCCACAAATGTGCAAGTCAAACAAGTTCAATTATGTGATTAGCCTCCTCCAATAATATCATTTTCTTCATCTCTAGAGCTCATTTGAATTTATTTATTGATTGTGAAATAAATTTTGTTAGATTCCTAAATTCATGACCTACCAAGTAGTGTAATTAGTTCGTATAGTTCAAAGGATACCTTTAGGATTACTTTATTATTTTGAAATGCTCGTTATGGTTATTTAGAGAATAAATTTTATGATGCATGGTAGCTAGTGCACCTTGTTTTATTATATATATAGTAAATTGATATTAACAATAAGGATGCCTTTAGTTGCTAAGATAATACATGAAATGTTTCATACTTGTTTAGTGGGAATAATAGGTAACTTTATGTATTAGTCATTAGAGTTAGCTTAGTAGCTTGGTAGATGTATTCTTATTTTAAGAGTTGCGGTTGCCTATATATTAATTATTGCATCATCATCATTGCATGCATATAGAGGACGAAACCATCGGAGATCGTGACATTCGGCGAAAGGTGAGTACGACGAAGTCATCGAGAGTACGAGGAGATCCTCGTGCGAGGAGGACGTTCCGAGCCACCCGTCATCGACTTTTTTGACACCACTACCGCCCAAGGCAAGCCCCGTGCATAACCCTATTTTTAAATGATCACTTTGAATATATTTATATGATATGCATTTACGTTACTGGGCATTTTATGGAAGCTACATGCATAAATATATATCCACCATGAGTCCTACTAGTGCAATTCGAGTAGTCATATGCTCGGGGATGTCAGAAGCGTGAGTAACTTTGTCGTTACTCGCAAATAGGTGTTTAAACTGTGATATCATGATGAAATAATGGAAAGGAAAATGGTGACCGGACAGGGATGTGGATTTGGTATCTTGGTGGGTGTGAGGGGTTGTGTCCTGCGCCAACAGGGGCATAGCCCGTTACACTTTTTCCCCGCCTGTGTCGATTAAGGACCGGTCATTGCATATGACTCTAGGCAAGTCACAGATTATTGTCCCGAGCACATACTTGGGTATGGGCGCAGGGAAGGCTTGTTCTCTTTGTCGCGGATCCGCTCTTTTTCCGGACCGGTGATGGGAAGAGGAGGTGGTGGAGGTCCTTGCACTGACCGAGTCCGGGACTCGGGATGTGGGGCTTGAGTCCAAGTTTGACGGGGACCTCGACACCCGGGACAGAGAGTGGTGGGTTAGTCCTGCTTGTGCTCGGGGTACAAGCGGGCGTGTGTCTTCGGGCACCCAAATTGGGCACATTGATTCGCGAATCGCCGGGTTATCCTAAGACGGCTTGTCTGCGGTTTAGCAATCGTAGTAAGAACTGAAAGTTGAAAGGAGAAGAAATGGAACCGATTGCTCAACTCTTGCTTGAAAGTAGAACAGCTTTATATAGATTGATTAGATGAAAACTTAATACGGTGATGATAATAATGTATCAATAAGGACTCACTATTAGTATTGCTTTTTGCTAAAAGAGAACCAAAGAAACCATAAAGCCTAGCATATTCCTTGGAGTCGGGAAAGTATTCCCACCGTCGGATAAGTCTTATGAGTACATTGTGTACTCGGGGTTTATTTACCTCGCAGGCAGTGGCGCTTGAGGAGTTCCTTGTGTGGAGGATCCATCTGGTGGGCTCTGCATTTTAATCCTCGTTATCTTATCGCTAGATGTTATCTTTTAATATTCCATTGCTTATCATTCCGTACTCTATATTTGGTATTGTAATAATGTACTTTTCAAGAAACTCTAATGTATGAGATAGACTTGTGTTGTAACTCGTTTTCATTATTGGATCCTTGGGAAAAATGTGGATCTTTCGGGTTCTCCCTTGGGGTGTGCTCGACGGACACCGCTCGCTGTAGTTACTTTCGAGGTGCTTAGTGTCTGATGGAAGACAAGCGCCTTCGTAAGTACACTATTTCGGGTGGTTCTGCCACAGTAAACAACGATTTCTATACCATGTTTCTTCGGGGGACGGATTTTAAAGGCTAGAAGTTCTTTCTCTGTGGCACAGAGACAGTACTCGCTGAGCTTCGCAAAGTTAAGGTTTGTCCTACAAAAGAATCTAACATTGCTCAGCACTGTATAAATACGATTTGACACTGTTCATATCTCCTTTTGAGGAGGTGCAGTATATGAAAACGTTACGTGATGTTCGTCGTTCGGTTTCGGTCGAGGCCGCGTTTAGTTCCCTCCGATTACAGAATTTGACACTATGCAAAAAGAAGATTCTCTTACATCAAATTTGTGGTATATATATAGAGTACTAAATGTTGACGAAATCAAAAACTAATTGCACAGTTTGGTTGTACTTTGCGAGACGAACGTTTTGAGCCTAATTAGTCAACAATTAGATAATTATTACTAAATAAAAACAAAACGACACTGTAGCTACAGTGCCGCTGCAGTGTTCCTGCCGGCGCCAATTCGGCGGAACTAAACGAGGCCCAACTGCCCAAGAGGGACGTAGCACTAGGTCCGGCACGGAACGGAACGTTTTGCTTGGGCCGGAGTAGAATCTGCTTTCTTGCACGGAAAAGCCAGCGACGTGCCCCACCCTTTCCTTTCCTCGGCTGCCCCTCGCCCTCCACGTAACCCCTTGGCAGCCCCCACCGAGGGTCCCACGCGTGACCCGGTGGTCCAAACGCTCCGATCCCTCCCCCCGTGCACGCACCGCACGCAACGCCCGAGTCGCTGCGGCCCGGGTCCGCTCCAACGCGCCGCGCGCACGGGCGCCGTGGTCCATGCGCCGAGCGCAGGATATTTTCACTCCCCGCGCCGCGAGAACCCAGGCGAGCGCATCGGGCGCGCCCACGCCACGCGCCACCGGTGATCTCGCCCGTCCACGTCGTCGCGGGGGCGCAACCTTCCAGCCGCTCGCGCCGGATCCGACGGCCGCCGCCGTCTCGTCTCCTTCCTCGGCTTGGGCCTATTAAACCCCACTCGACCCCACGCGTCGCCGGCCTCGTTTCTTCTCCGTCGCTTTGCGACTCTGCGAGTGAGGGCTGACGGACGGACGGACGGATACATGAAGGAGACAAGCGCCACCAGGAATGAGGGCGGCCCCGCCGTGTGCAAGGCTGTGGCGGGCGGGGGTGGCGATGTGGACGGGAAGGGCAGCGCCTCCGCGCGCCGCCGCCGCCGCCTCGAGCTCTGCCGGCTCGGGCGGGCCGCGGAGGGGTCACCCGTGCCGGCGAAGAGGATCCGGTCTGGTTCGGACAGATCGTTGTCCGCCGACTCGTCGCTGGAGACGACGGCGGCGGGGTGCTGGCCGTCGCGCCTGTCGCACGGCGCCGTGTCGGTGATCGGTCGGCGGAGGGAGATGGAGGACGCGTTCGCCGTCGCTCTCTCGTTCCTGGCCTCGGACCCGTCGTCGGCGGGCGCCAAGGACGGCTCCGAGGGAGAGCAGGAGCAGGAGCAGGACTTCTTCGCGGTGTACGACGGCCACGGCGGCGCGCGGGTGGCGGAGGCGTGCCGGGAGCGGATGCACGTGGTGCTGGCGGAGGAGGTCGGCCTGCGCCGCGGCGTCGGCAGCGACCTGCCCTGGGAGGAGGCCATGGCGGCCAGCTTCGCCCGGGTGGACGGCGAGGTCACCGGCGGCTTCGCGCCCCCGCCCAAGCCGCCGCCGCAGCCGGCCGCCGCGGACGACGACGCCGGCGCAGGCAACCTGCCCTACCGCACCGTCGGATCCACCGCCGTGGTCGCCGTCGTGGGCCAGCGCCGCATCGTCGTCGCCAACTGCGGCGACTCACGCGCCGTCCTCTCCCGCGGCGGCGTCGCCGTGCCGCTCTCCACCGATCACAAGGTAACGTACTACGTGGCACGTACGGGTGGCCTACTAATGCATAAATTAACAGGGCTGGTGATGCTCCCAAATGTTAATCAACGACTAATTCCTAGGATTTATTGTTTAATCCGCAAGATGATCTGCGCGTGAGAAGCGTCATTCATCAGATCTAATTTTCTAACCCCACCAATACAGGTTAGTTGCACTAATTTAGGTTGTGTTTCGCGAAATGAAAATATTTGGATATCACATTGGATGTTTGGGACGTCGGAAGAGGTTTTTGATACTAATAAAAAAACTAATTACATAACTCATCTAGAAACTGGGGGCGAATTTATTAAGTCTAATTAATCTATCATTAGCACATGTTAGTTAGTGTAGCACTTGTGGCTAATCATAGACTAATTAGTCTTAAAACATTCGTCTCGTGATTTTTAACTAAACTATGTAATTAGTTTTTTTTTATATTTAATACTTGTATCGTAAAATTATCGTAAAATTAGATACGATAGTTTGTTTGGGGTGAAATTTTTTTGAACTGAAGCAGGCCTTACTCTCCCGAATGTTCCTGCACGGCCCAACAGCACAACACGAGAAGGCGACGATTTTCCTCGTCTGCTCCTCGCTCGAGTGGTGGTACCATAGCTGGCCGCCTGGCCGGCTTGTGTCGGTCAGTGTCGCTTTGCTTCAGAAAACGGGATGGTCCGTGGGCGAATCTCCGAGCTCGCTGCCGGCCCGAGTTGGTAGCGGTTGTTGGGTGGTACCGTTCCTTGCTCGCGAGATGGGACGCCACGTAATGGATCTCTCTGGGGAAGAAAGCAAGCTGTCTAGTGCAGTGTGGTGCCGTACTGTGCTAGGTTCCGTCGCCTTGCTCCCCACAGAAACGTTTCTGACTGTTTTGGAATGCTGCAGGTCCATCTCCGTGGTCGGTGTTGTTCTGGCAAGTAGTGGTTTGAGCAGTGCGTGCCAACTATTTCGGTCTGGTTTAGATTACAAATTTTTGCAACCTAAACACTGTAGCACGTTTCGTTTGTATTTGATAAACTTTGTCGATCATGGACTAACTAGGCTTCAAAAGATCTATCTCGCGATTTACAACAAACTGTGTAATTAGTTATTTTTTTACCTACATTTAATGCTCCACGCATGTGTCCAAAAATTAATGTAATGGAAAGAGAGAAAAAAACTTGAAATTTAGAGGTGATCTAAACAAGGCCCTAGTCTTGGTTTGCATTGCATCAGTAATAGGAGTACATTCAAGTGTATTGCAGTTGGCCAGTTGCAGGGGCATCGAGACGTGGTTAGATGGAAGCCGGGAAGAGATTGCTTCATACGCTACCGAAAGATTCATTACTGTTATTTTTGCACCAGCTATAAGTTGTAGCGATGGAACAGATGAGATTACTACGAATGTTCGTTTTCTAGTTGTGAACGATTAGCTGGCAGATGAGATTAGTACGAATGCTGTGTGTTCGGCTGGTAGATATTTCTACTGTAGCTCCGCTGATTTTAGACGATTGAATAGTATCAGCTCCGCTGATTTTAGACGATTGAATAGTATCCTGTGAGAGAGAATAAGCTGAAACAAGCTGAAACAAGTCGGGAAGGGAACAGCTTTGTGTTCAGATTTGTAGCATAGCATCTTCTTAAAAACGGGTAGAGAATTCTAGGACAAGATCTGTGTGTACCAACATAACTTACGCTTACGCATGAGCACTGCTCAACCCGAGTGGTCTAATGAATGATTGCTTGTTCTTAGGCCCCGTTTAGTTGCCAGCCGAATTGGCGCCGCCTGAATTCTGGCGCTACTGTAGTGTACTGTAGATTTTCGTTTGTATTTGATAATAATTGTCCACTCGTTGACTAATTAGGCTCAAAACGTTCGTCTCGCACCAAACTGTGCAATTAGTTTTTTATTTCGTCAACATTTAGTACTTCATGTACCTCAAGTTTGATGTGACGGAGAATCTTCTTTTTGCATAGTGCCAAAATTTGGATTCTGAGGTAACTAAACAAGGGCTTAGGCCCTGTTTAGATCTAAAAAATTTTGGATTTTGTCTACTGTAGCACTTTCGTTTGTATTTGACAATTAGTGTGTAATTATGGACTAATTAGGTTCAAAAGTTTCGTCTCACGATTTCTCACCCAACTGTGCAATTAGTTTTTTTCGTCTACATTTAATACTTCATATATGTGCCGCAAGATTCGATATGATGGATACTGCGTAAAAAAAAAAATTTAAATCTAAACGGGGCCTTATTACGCAGCCGGATCGTCCGGACGAGATGCAGAGGGTGGAAGCAGCTGGCGGCAGAGTCATCGACTGGAACGGCTATCGCGTCCTAGGAGTCCTGGCAACTTCTAGGTCCATTGGTAAGAACACCTTCCATTTTCCTGGGACGAGATGCAGATGCTCAATGCAACCAGCAGTCTCCTGATCGATTTTGTGCCTCGGTCCATATTTCAGGCGACTACTACCTGAAGCCTTACGTGAGCGCGGAGCCCGAGGTGACGGTGGTGGACCGGACGGAGCAGGACGAGTTCCTCATACTGGCAAGCGACGGGCTGTGGGACGTGGTCTCCAACGAGGTGGCGTGCAAGATCGCCAGGAACTGCCTCAGCGGGCGGGCGGCCTCCAAGTTCCCCGAGTCCGTCACCGGCCGCACCGCCGCAGACGCTGCCGCACTGCTGACGGAGCTGGCCATGTCCCGCGGCAGCAGGGACAACATCAGCGTCGTCGTGGTCGAGCTGCAGCGGCTCAAGACGAACTCAAGATGGTCTAGTTTGCTGAGACTGAACTAAGTAGTAGATGATAACATTTAAATATTTGAGCGTGTGCTGAGAGGTTGGGGATTAACCCTGTTCGCTCGAACTTATCAACTAGGTTATCAGCCATGTACAATGTTTTTCTCTTGTAACAAATAAGCGAACAGTACTTTTCAGCATCGCTTTTGAGCGAAGAGTCACCCGCTATCAGGGTTCGAATTGAACGGCATGTTGATGCAGTGTGTACATAGGGAGTGTTGTCGAATGTTTGTTTGTCTCGGTGTCCTAATTAGTAGCAATATGCAATTTATATTCTCTTGGTTTCTTCACATTGTTTGTGTTATCAGGTTGTATTGCCTTGGTGACTCTTTTTTTATACATATAGGGAATATTCCGGCATCTGTGATGTACACCGCCCAAGTTCTTACAAAGTTTTCAGCTTATCTGCTGATTAGTAAGAGAACACAAAAATACATGGAAAAAAAACAAATTCTATTATTGTTTGTCCATTCATTCTTGGCAACAATATCTAAAGCAGCGACCTCCAAAGTTTTGCTCGCCGATCGAATGCTCTCACTTATATCCTCACGCGTTATTACAAGATCAATGTTAAATGTTCAGACAATCACTTATGTCCCTCTTATCTGCCTATGGTGAACTGCTCGAAGATGATTAGAGCTTCATGTTGTGAACAGCCGGTGCTCACGATGACATTTTCAAAGATTCAACAAAGGTTCCACGATGCTGCTCAAAGATGGTCATAGCTTCATGTTACGAACAGCCAGTGCTCACGATGACATTTTCAAGGATTCAACAAAGGTTCCACGATGCTGCTAAAAAAGGGTCAGAGCTTCATGTTGTGAACAATCGGTGCTCATCATGAGAAACTCCATGTCCAAGTCAGGTAGCTCGAAGATGGTCATAGCTTCAACCTGATGCACATCTCGTTGTGTACACCATGAGGGCATATGCCCTCAGGGGCTGCAAAGTAAAGTTTGCCCTTAGCGCATGTGACCTCCGGATTTGGACCACTATATTTGCATCAAGATGCATGCACATCAGGAGAGTGACATTCTCGCGTTCAATACCAAACATAAACACACTACAAAACAAACACGATTCTAAAAGCACCATGTATAACTAAAAAATTGCTAAAGCAAGGGGGGATCGTTATGCTCTAGTCCAAAAACACACATGCACAACATACATCTCAACATTAAAAGTTTCATCAGCGAACATAATTAGCCTGTTTTAAGTTACTACCTCTAGTGAACTGCAGAACAATCATGGGGTCTTTGGTCAGAACCATCCGCCGCCTCCCAACCCCCATCCACTGTCGTAGGCTTCCCAATACGGCCGTGGCGGCAGCACCTGCTGCTGCTGGTAGGCGCCCTCCAAGACCCATCTGTTGCCGCCACCTAGGCACCTGCCCAGCGCGGCTCCGGCGGCACCTGCTGCTGCTGGTAGGTGCCCTACCAGACCCATCCGCCGCCGCTGCCGCCGCCGTAGGCGTCCGCCCTCTACTGTAGGAGCTGTGCCGCCGACAAGCGTGCATTCAACAAAAGGTTCCAGGATGGGATGATGCTACTCGAAGATGGTTAACCCCATCATGAGGAACCAGATGTTCATGTTGATCCATGTGCACACATCCTGATGCACATCTAATGGTGCACATCAGGGGGGGCACATGCCCTTAGGGGCAAAAAAAATGCTCCCTACTTCGCATTGCTTGTGTTAAATCTTCCTTTTCCACAATCTGTTAGTGATAGTTCGAGCTTACTACTATAATCATATTTTTTATTTTTCAACTGATTTTGGTGGCATCAATTTTATGTCACAAAACATAGTTCTATTGTGACAAAGATTTTATTAGGAAACATATGATCCGATTCGTCTATTATAGGTATTGGCAAATTGACATGAGTTTTTTTAGGGCTTCATATCCTTTCACTATGTCCATTGGAGAGGACATGTTTCCCTGATAATACCACTTCATTAGAGCATCTTCTACGAGATAGGATCCCTGCTTTTCTGTTTAGGCCTGTTAAATTTGGTATTAAAGCCGGCTACAGCTGTTTTGTTGTGAGAGAAAAATACTGTAGATTCTAGCTGATAAGCCGGCTAATAAGTTCAAGCGAACAGGCCCCATCTAGTTTTTTTTTAAGTTCCTATTTTTTGCTGTTGTCTCCAGCAGGACGGCCTAAAAGGCTAAAACAGGCCACCAATTATCTGTGAATGACTTTGAGTCAATTTTTTTAAAAGCTGAAATCAATTATTTAAATCACTGATTTCGTTATTCACTAATAATGTTTACACATATAATTATCACTTTGTTTTGTTCATAAGACTAGATACCATAAAAGTCGTATCAAAACCTTATTGACTGTACCACGTGCAAAACTATTCTGAAACTGAGCATCTTATTTAGGTAAAAAAATCTACTGTAAGACTCTTGTTGTATATTCCTTACCACTTTTCTGCAGTACTGTACCATCATCTTTGCTACTCCCTCCGTTCCATATGTCTATGTCTAGATACATAGCAAAATTGATGTACCAAAAAAATCAAACGACTTATAATTTGGAACCGATGGAGTACTTATTCTATGTGCACTAGTTCCTTGCCAGTTGCATCTATCCTTATATCTCGTTGATTTATGTTTTTAGAACTTTTATTCTTATAAATTGTTCATTGGTCAATAATAAACTTCTCCTTGTGCATAAAAAACACTAATTTTATTTCTAAGAGTAGAGACGGACGAAATAAGAGTCCAGGCGTCCTTTAAGATCCAATAATTCGGCCCGCGAACTAAAACGGACTGGGTTCAGAATAGCCGTCGATACTCGTTCTGGGCCATTAGTCACATATCGAAAGTTTTACCAAAACTGGTCCAACCTATGCATCCGCTGATCCGGGGGCCGTGGTGCGCGCGGCCGCGGCTGACAGCGGGCGACCCTGACCAACCGATATGATGAGAAAACGAAAGAGGAAAGAGAAGCCCACCACGTCCGTGACCGTGGTCTAACCACCGTCTTCCATTCGGGGAGGGAAGCAGGGCCGTCCGTGAGAGGCTCGCCTCCTGACAGCTCGACTGACAAAGCTCCATGGTTGGGCCTGCTAGAGCACGTTCCGTGTCAGCTTACAAGTGTCTGTGGACTAATCGTGGCTCGCTCATTTACTACTGCCAGTCGAATGTATAGAATCCTCGGACAAGCAAGAGATGAGAATTTGACATGAGATGGCAATCCTGCGTCCCTCGGCACACCGTTTGTCTCTGCAAGAACAACTAGCCAGTGTGTCTGTCGTTTCACAAATCACATCCACAGCTTGGTTAGAGTCCCAGCAGTTGAGGCGTGTGCGCATCATCGCGTCCACGGCCGCCACCTCACCTCTCCGCTTGACGCCGATCGGTCGCGTATAAATTCCCCTGCCAGCAGGGCACGCTAGCCACCGGGTCAGTTAATGCCAGCCATGACTTTGGTCCGAAAGGGAACAGCACAGCACAGAGTGTGTGGCGAGTAAAACCCCACCCTCGGACAGCACGGCTCAATCATTGAGCTCGTCAGCTCCCGTTCCTGTCTGGCCTTCCGCCGGGACGCCACGTCGCCACCGCCGTCTGCTTGCTTCCACACATCACGGGCTGGGTCGATCCATCCATCAATCATTCACCGATCATCCATCCCCTCCACACGAACTGCCTGTTCTTGTGGCAATGAGGCAACGATGGACGGATGCAGCCGACGGCGGGGGCGAGTTTTTCTCCCCGTTTGACCAGCAGTGCCGGCCGAGGCGGACAGCACTCGCCGTCCGGCCGTCGCGTCGGCCGCGCGCCGGACACCTGTGCCGTGCCCCGTCGCGCGCATACACGTCGTCGTCGACGCCGTCCCGCGGCGGCGCCCGCCTTGCTTAGCGACGCTAGAAGAAAAAAAACCCCGTCGTTAAATGCGGTCCGATCAGAGAGCGAACGAGCGAGAGATGGACGCTACGGGATAACGGGAGGTAAAGCGAGCCACCACGACGCGGCAGGAGTTCCCCCGGAAAAGCGCTCGCTTGGCTGCATCCGGCGCCGAGCGCGACGCGACGGCGACCGGCATGTGCGACCGCTTCGTCCTTCTCGGCGCCGAAATGGCCCCATCGTCCCTGACGAGTGACAGCGCGGGGCGGCCGTGGGCGGCCGCGCGGACCCAACCGGCCGGCGACACGTACGCGCGCGCGCCGCGGCGGGACCGCGACGCACGGCTGTCGCGCTCGCTCGCCTTGCCTCTGACCGCCGGTTTGACAAACCCTGTTGCCATTGCCACTTTTGCGCGGTGCAGTGCCCATGAGTCAGTCAGTCCATACTGCAGACGAAACGAGATGAGAAAGCAGAAAATGCATGGCTTTTATCTGGGAGGTTTTGCAGCAAATCGTGTCCACGGGGGAGGGAGGACGTACTTCTCGTTCCTCGTCAGGCATGCATGGCGAATTCCTGGTCGTGCCAGCCACGCTGCTATGGTCGTTGGCACGATGGCAGCTAGCCTCAGATGCAGGGCGAGCACAGAACACGTACGTACCCCTACAAGTGGCCTACACTGCCTGATGAACACTCAAAAGTCACAGTTCGACGTCCGCACCAATATTTTACGGAGTGGTTGTTAGGGCGATCGGCGAGGCGATCTCGAACCCGACGTCGATCTAGGCCGCCGCCCCGGCGACCTCGATCTGCTACGCCGCCGGCCAAGTGGCCGTGGTGTCCAAGCCCCGTCTCCACCCTGCAGAGTGGAGCCGGCCAACGCATATCGTCTGGTTAGCCGTCTCAGGCGCCGGCGACGCACCATTGCCGATAGGGTTCTGCCGCTTAGGGTCCTAGTCGGGTTCTGAGATCCGTGGTTGTGCATCTACTTGCGCATCGCACGTCGTTTTTGCCCCCCGGTTGATCGACATGTCCGGATCGGGAGAGGGAGATGTGGAGGGGAAGGGTTCCGGCCCAAACCCTAATGTTGAAGAGTTGCTACGCAAACTCCATCTCACGGAGGAGGAGGAGGCGGTGTTGGACCTCAGTGACGAGGAGGAAGTAGATGCTAAGGCGCCTGTGGAGTGGGCGCTGGTGGGGAAGGTCCTTTCTCCGGTGCCGATCCACGCCGATACGATCCGTACGGCTATGAAGCCAGCCTGGGGCAATCCAACTGGACTGAAGATCAGGACCATCGGGGAGAAGGGGGAAAACAAGTTTGTGGTTGAGTTTGGAAGTGCCCGGGACAAGGAGCGTGTGCTGTCAGGCTCGCCATGGATGGTGAAAAAGTATGGCGTGTTGCTGCAAGAATATGATGGGTCTCTCAGTGCGTCAAGCATTGTGTTCGACAAAGTTGAGATGTGGGTAAGGATCTTAGATCTGCCAATTGGTTGGATGAACAGAGATAAGGGTTCACGTGTCATGGACATGATTGGCAAGGTTGTTTCCATGGACGTGGATGCCGATGGAAAAGCCAGTGGAGCCTTTCTCCGGGCGAGGGTCGCCATTGACATTGACAAACCCTTCCGGAGGGGCATCCTACTCAGACTAAAGCGACGAGAAGAACCGAAGTGGTTTAAGGTTCAGTATGAGAAGCTCCCATACATTTGTTTCTCATGCGGTAAATTGGGGCATACTGATTTGGAGTGTCCAACTCCAGCTGTTAGAAATGAGGAGGGGAAGTTGCCATACGATGTTCAGTTGAGAGCACCGGAGGAGAAGAGACGCCGGCTGCAGTCCTTTGCCGGGGCAGCAGCAGAGACTTTTGGGAGTGGCTCCTCCTCGGGCTTTTACCACACACGTCAATCGAATCAGTCGGGGGACCGGAGCCCTAGAACCGGATCTCGCTACTCTGATAGCGTGATGGGGGAATCGGAGGAACAAGAGGTGCAATCACCTCTGAAGGAAGACCGGGTGGACGTGGTTAGAAGAAACAATGAAGGTGGGCAGGGTGCAAGCAGGAAGCTTGATATGATGGATGAGGAGGGGCGCCGGCCGGGTCCTCGCAAGAGGAAGTCGAAAGGAGCTACCCCAGCCACACATACACCTGACCTGAACATTCCGGTGGATGGATCATCTGCTCTGGTGCCAGCAGGACTGGTGAGCTCGCGGGTGAATCAGATGGATCCGGGGGCTAAGAGTGGGGGGAGTATGATTGAAACCCTCAAGAAACAAAAGCGTGGTGCAAACAACAATGCGAGATCGGCGGCGGCTGCGGAGAGCAGTCCCCGCCGGGCACAATGAATATCCTTAGTGTGAACTGCCGGGGCTGCGGGCGGCCTGAGGCAGTTCAAGAGATCCGCCAGTTGGTGGTGGAGAAGAGGCCCGTGGTGGTGTTCCTGATGGAGACGAGGATGGGGGAGGAGAGAGCTCTCGGCTTGATTGCAGACCTTGGCTTCCAAAATGCCATAGTGGTCAAGGCGGAGGGTTTAAGCGGCGGTTTAGTGCTGTTGTGGCATGGCGACGTCATGGTCGCAGAGATGAGCAAGTCAAGGTCACATATTGATGTGATGTTGTCATGTGAGCGGCTGAAGATTTCTCATTGGCGGCTTACGGGGTTTTATGGTGAACCCAGAAGGGAGCGAAGGAAGGAGAGCTGGTACCTCCTGCGATTTCTGCGAGCACAGTCGAGTGAACCATGGCTGTGTTTGGGGGATTTCAACGAGGTTTTGGCGGTGGAGGAGCATATTGGAGCCATTGAGAGGGAGCTGTGGTAGGTGACCGCGTTCGAGGACGTGGTCAGTGACTGTGGCTTCACCGACCTTGGTTTCCATGGTCTACCGCGTACACAGGGACAATAGGCGGGATGCTGATCGAAACGTCAAGGTCAGGTTGGATCATGCCTTGGGAGACTGTAAGTTCATGGATCGGCTGGGAGGATCCGAAGTGTTCCATCTCCCTCTGACGGAGTCGGATCATGTTGGCCTCTTGGTGGAGGTGAGGAATTCAGAGCCGGTGGCGCGGGCGGGGGGCAGGCGTCCCAAACCATTCCGGCATGAAAACATGTGGAAAACTCACGGGGAGTACAATGAGTTTGTGAACAAATCCTGGGACCCGGGGCCGGGCAGGGCAGATTTGTCCACAGTGGCGAATACTCTCTCAACCTTGCAAGGAGCACTGAAAACTTGGGATCGAGACGTCTTTGGCTCGGTCACAAAGCAAGTTAAGGAGCTCAGAGCGCAGCTAGAGGAAGAGAGAGGAAATACTCTCTATCGAGGGCCTACGGATAGGGAACGATCATGTCACGGCTTGCAGAGGTCCTTGCACGGGAGGAAGTGATGGCAAAGCAACGATCCGGATCGCTTGGCCGGGAGGCGCGACAGAATATTGAATTTTTCGGGCCAAAGCCAAAGCTAGAAGCGAACTAACCGGATCAAGCAAAATCAAGGATGATGATGGTCGTGTCTTTGAGCACAGGTAGACAAAGAAAGATTGGCATGTGATTTCTACCAACGCCTTTTCTCAGCCAGATGATCTGTACGGGAATGTGTGTACTCACGTCTTAGAAAGGTGACGCTGGAGATGAGTGAATTACTAGCGGTACCCTTTTCTGAACAGGAGGTTGAGGCAGCGTTATTTCATATGGGACCAAACAAATCCCCGGGTGTTGACGGCTTCAACGCGGGCTTTTTTCAAACGCACTGGGACCTGGTCAAAAAGTGTGTGATGGAGGCGGCATTGGGTTTTCTGAATGGTGGAGAGCTACTCGAGGAGGTCAATAAAACCTTGCTGGTCCTTATTCCTAAGGTAACTAATCCACAAGATTTAACCCAAGATCGAATCGATTTCTCTATGCAATGTCCTATATAAAATTTGTTCCAAGGCGATGGCAAATCGACTTCGCTAGATTTTGGAGGAGGTGATCTCAGCTGAACAAAGTGCGTTCATACCGGGCCGTTTGATTACTGATAATGTCCTGATTGCGTATGAATGCATACACTATCTGAGGAACAAAAGGGGAAAACAAGGTGATTGTGCAATCAAGTTGGACATGGCTAAGGCCTATGATAGGGTTGAGTGGCGATATCTTGAATGCATCATGAGAGCAATGGGATTCCACAAGTTTGGATTTCTCTAGTGATGAAGTGTGTGACATCTGTGACCTTTTCAAAGTGAGGGTGAATGGAGTCTTCTCGATGAGTTTAAACCGTCGAGAGGGCTACGTCGAGGATCCCATTTCGCCTTATCTGTTTCTAATATGCTCGGAAGGTTTATCATGTATGCTAAAGAACATTGGACCACAATATGTCTCAAGGGGGGTGAGAGTCAGTCGGCATGCGCCATGGATCTCGCACCTTTTGTTTGCTGATGATTGTTTGATATTCACACAGGCGTCGAAGAGGGGGGCGGACAGAGTGGCAACGATCCTTGACGAGTATCACCGAGGGTCGGGGCAGCTTGTGAATAAAAACAAGTCTGCCATCTTTTTCAGTCCGAATTGTGACGACGAAGACAGAAGGGTGGTTCATACCAGCTTGCAGATCGGTACTGAAGCGCTGGGGGAGCGCTATTTGGGCTTACCTACGGCGGCTGAGCGTGGTGCAACTGACGCATTGAACTATGTGCCAGCAAGGATGCGCGGCATGGTGGGAGGATGGGCAGAGAAGGGACTCATTTGGGCTGCTCGGGAGGTACTTCTGAAAGCCAATGCACAGGCGGTGCCCACCTACCCTATGTCTTGTTTCAAACTGTCGCCTACGGTGTGTCAGAAACTTACCTCGACAAAGATCTAATTCTTTGGTGGGGGAGTTCCCTCGATAACCACAAAATGCATTGGCTAAAATGGGAGAAACTCACAAGATCGAAAGAGGATGGAGGAGTGGGCTTTCGTGATTTTGCTTTGTTCAATCATGCAATGCTTGGGAAGCAAGGATGGAGATTGTTTTCACGGCCGGACTCGTTATCGCCAAAAGTCTTGAAGGGGAATATTACCCTAACTGTGATTTCCTTTCAGCTACCAAGAAAAGACGGCTTCGGCTCGTGGAAGGCAATCCTTCATGGCGAGACGTCCTTGCCCGGTCCGATCAAGAGAGTTAGACCGGGGACATCGATGTTGGGAAGACAATCGGATCCACAAGGCGTGCGACCTCTCAAACCTTTGGTTCGTATGCCTAGGACCACCGTGGAGCGTGTGTCGGGATCTGTTCATACCCGGACACGTGTGTGGAATGAAGCGTTGATACGTAGCTCATTCTTGGCGTTGGAGGCGGTGAGGTGTCAAGATCAAGCCGAGCAACCGTCTAGATGAAGATGTGATCGCCTGGGCACATGAAAAGCATGGGGCTTATTCAGTAAAATCTGCTTACAAGCTGCTCAAGCGGGACCAGATGGAAAAAGCGATGGCCGATGATAACAGGCAGGCATCAGCTTCAGGTGACTCGACCTTTTGGAAGGTGCTATGGAAACTGAATGTGCCACCCAAGGTTCGTGTCTTCTGGTGGAGGGTGCTCCGTAATTCCCTGCCATCAAAGTCGGAGCTCAAGAGGCGACATGTGGCAAGAGAAAGCCACTGTGAGGTGTGTGGCAGTCGAGATGAGACCTTGCTTCATGTGTTCTTCGACTGCCCGCTCGCGAAGCGATTCTGGAAAGAGGTGAAGAAGGAGACGGGGATGCCGGTGCCAAGCATACAGAGTTGCACTTGGGCTCGGGATGTTCTCCACATGCGGTCAGGGAGGATCGCGACCACTGAAACAATTATATGTGGCGCCTGGGCACTCTGGACCGGTCGCAACGCGCGTGGTCACGGGTGCAAATCCTGGGAACCAGGTGCTACTGCTCGGTTCATATCAAAGCTTCTGGAAGACCTGGCGTCACTAAAGCGAGCGCCGGTGGTCAGACCGAGGGCGCCGAAAACGAAGTGGGAGAAGCCATTGCCGGGCCGGTTCAAGATCAATACGGATGCGGGCTTCGACCAGTGACCAATCTTCGCTCGGCGAGGTGGGTCATCCGCAATCAAGATGGTCTAGTGGCGGTGGATCGGCAAGATGGTTTGAGGATGTACCGGATGTGCTTACAGCGGAGGCCATGGCGGCAAGGGAGGGTCTCGAGCTGGCTGTGGAATTGGGACTCGACCGGGTGATGCTTGAAGTCGATTGCCAAGAACTCTCGAAGTTGCTGCTAAGTCAACATGCGTCTACTTCACACATCGGAGGCTTATGTTTTGACATTTTAGAGCTAGGCAAGGTTTTTAGTGAGTTTAAGATTAGATGGATTCAAAGGGACGCGAATTCGGTGGCAAACCTTTGTGCATCTATGGTTTTGGCCACTGATCGCTGTCACTTCTGGATTGATAATGCACCGGGCTGGCTAGTCGATCTAGCGGCTGCCGATTGTAATCTTGCCATGAATTAATAGAAGCTCTATTACTCAAAAAAAAACACTCAAAAGTCACAGAGCAAGAAAGAAAGCCTGCATAAACCCGTCGCATGCAACGCAAACCCAAGACGGTCAACAGAAGAACTTCTTTTTTGGCACGATCGAGCACAGGCCAATCAATCCAAAAAGGCAGTGCAATTAAGCCGGCGAAACTAATAAATCCCCGCTCGACTGGATCGCAAGCCAGACGAGCTCGGAAGTCAGAAGACTCCAGAGACAGGGTTGCCGTAGCTACAGCGGCGTGTGATCCGCAAGGCGGCAAAAGGCCAGAAAGGCGGAGTCGGAAAAGGCTCGGCAGCGGCATCACATGGAAAAATAGCCTTTGGTCGTGCCCCCGTCCTGTCCTGCCCTACACGCCGACACGGGCACGGGCCATTGACTTCTCCTTCTCCTTCCTCAGTCGTCCACCACCCGTCGTCGTCCTCACGCGCGCGCGAGCCGCGACAGCGCTGTTGCCCTCGCCTTCTGCGCTTCAATGCCCAAGTGCTATCGGGTGTCTCGGCACACCTCATCGCATTCACTGCTCGGCGCCACCAATAAACCGTGCTCCCGCTGCGCTGTCCTGCAGAGCCAGAGAGATCGTCGAGCGAGGACAGAAGCGCGCTAGCGCCCGGTTTTGGCTGTAGCTTTTTCGTTGGCTTGCCCATGCCCATCAGGAATCATCAGCCCATGCCTTTGGTCATCCGAGAGGGACGTGTCACGATTGACCAAACTTTTGTTCGTTTGCCTCTGTGGTCCTACTCTCAACTGTCGTCACTGGTACTGGCTGGCTGTACTGTGGCGCCTCTTCCCTTCCTTCATCCATTCAGACTTTCAGAGCCAGAGCTAGTAGTAGTACGTACTACTACTAGTGTGCTAGACATAGACCTCATGCATGGAACTGCAGCTCGCAGTGCAACCAAGCAGCAGTGCTAATGCACAGTTCTTCAGTGCAGGACGCCACGGCCTGTGTGCTGCGCGTTTCTGAAAAGCTCTCGGGTAACCTGAAGAGATGGGTTTATTTCAGTTTCAGGGTTGGTCTGCTGCTGAACCCCAGCCCGGCCTGGCCTACCACTTCAGAGTCAAGATGCTGAGGGACAGACCCGAGATGCATCATGCACGGTGTGTGAACAGCTGGAAATGCTTGGCGATCAATCAATCAGGCAGTGCGTGCTCAGTCATGCATCTGCCGATCTGCGGGCCTCAAAGATGCATGGCCGGCCCGGCCTTCGGGATGTTCTTTGGGATAATGGGATGCTGACATGGGGTCACGGCTCACGGGCCGGGGTTAGGTCGTGGTCGGTCGGGGATTTGCTCTGCTGTTCGTTAGGCTTGTACGACACCTGGATCGGTCGTCAACAAGTCGGTCAGTCATTCATCGCCTCTGTGGGTGTGGGGGCACGGCACAGCAGAATTTTTTTAACCTTTTCTTAAAACAAATTCCAAGTCTAACTCCCCAGTGTGACTCTCGTAATCAGTCACATCGAGCGCAAAAGATAATAACATCAAATGAAAAAAAAACTCAAAACTATAAAGTTGTAAATCCAATCAACTGCTATAACTTTTATGTAAAAAGTATTTTCATTTGGCACCATACAAAAACATAAGATTTTTCTAAGGCGACAAGAGCTTGTACGCGATTAATACGATGCTCAAACTTTATATTATTATTTTTGAACATCTTAATGATCTCAAATGCAAAAACGCAAAACTATAAATTGGTAGGTTGCATCTAGAGCTACAACTTTCATATAGAAAGTATACTCTATGTACAAAGATATGATTTTTTCCAAGCGATAGGCGCTTGTCGTGATTAATATACTGCTGAAATTTTGTTTATTTTTTTAGCATCTTAACGACTTCAAGTGGAAAAACTCAAAACTAGAAACTTGTAGATCTCTTTGAGAGCTACAATTCTCATATAGAAAGTATCTCCATTTAACTCCATATAACAAAGATATGATTTTTTCAAGAAGACAAGCGCTTGTACGCGATTAATATAATGCTGAAACTTTGTTTAATTTTTTTGAGCATCTTAGCGACCTCAAATGGAAAAACTCAAAACTAAAAAGTTATAAATCTCGTCGAGAGCTACAATATTCATATAAAGATCATCTTCATCCGAAGTCATATTAAAAAAATATAATTTTTCTAAGGTTGTGTGTGGCTGCGCCACTCTAGTTGATGCGGCGCTATAGTGCTGCCACGCCCAGAAGGGTGGCACGGTAAGGATTTATATACTTTTTCCTGTGTGCTATTATAAAAGATCAAAATCCTCTGTGTGTCTTTGGAAAAATTCAGCGGTCTTCAGTGCCACTACTCCAACTTTTTCGGGTCCTCCATGCCACTTCCGTCAGTTCAGGCTCTAACGCTGTCAAACTGCAGGTGTGAAAAGACGAAAATGCCTTTAAGTTTAAATATGTTATTAAATTTTTTTGAACATCTTAACGACTTCAAATGAAAAAACTCAAAACTAGAAAGTTGTAGATCTAGTCGAGATCTATAATTTTCATATAAATTTTATTTTCATTTAATTCCGTAAAAAAAATATGATGATTTTTCTAAGATATATATTAATCATATCAAATCATATTTTTTTTGCGAAATTAAATGAAAATAAATTTTATATGAAAATTATAGATCTCGACGAGATCTACAACTTTCTAGTTTTGAGTTTTTTCATTTGAAGTCGTTAAGATGCTCAAAAAAATTAATAACATATTTGAACTTAAGGGCATTTTCGTCTTTTCACACCTGCAGTTTGACGGCGTTAGAGCCTGAATTGACGGAAGTGGCATGGAGGACCCGAAAAAGTTAGAGCAGTGACGCTGAAGACCACTAAATTTTTTCAGAGACACGTAGAGGATTTCGATCTTTTATAATAACACAGAAAAGAAAAGTCTCAAGGATTTATACGTGGAAATCGCCGTCTAACGTGACAAATCGTGCCGTGCGCCACGGCGGCAGCGTGATTTGACCACGCCATGGACTAGGCGCGGCGGTTAAGCAAACAGGCACAGACACGGAAACGGTTCCGCCGTCGTGGTCCCAGCCATGGCCTCACTTTGACTTGGCACGTACGTATCTACTGTATTCCATTCCTGGCGACTGATCCATCTGAGCTGGCTGGCAAGCACTGTTACCATTTCCCTTGCCACAGCGACGTCGTACGCGTTCAAGGCCAATTTGAATGATTGTGTTGTGTTGCCATTAATATCTGGAGGGCTTATCTTTCGAAATTAGTTAGAAAATCTTTTTTTTTCGTCCGCTCTCCTAGTAGAGTTATAAATTACTTCATCTGTCCCAAATTATACGATGTTTTGATATTTCTAGATTCATAGCATTTCTTATGTATGTAGACATAACATATATCTAGGTGCATAACAAAATCTATAAATATAAAAATGTCAAAACATCTTATAATTTGGAACGGATGTAGTACTACAGTTCGGACATATTTCGACCAAGTTTGCTTTTTTTTCTTTTTAAATAAAATATTACTAACATCTACAAGCTCTAATAAAAGCCCTGCCATGACATGTTTCATGGAGGATAAAGGCACGGTAAATTATAATTTGAAACGAAGGAAGTAACAACTCATAACGTATAACAAAGAGCTAGCAAACTATCTTTCCTTTTCCCCAAAGTAAACTGGTAGGATCTACTCCGTACCGTTTGTTCGGTTTAGGCCAAGAGCCCAAGAACAAAAGGATCTACAAGCACCAAGAGGGGAAAAAAAAGACCAAACAATTGGAGCCATTTTAATGAAAGCATGTACAGATATTCTCAGTGATACACACCATGGAAGGAAAAAAAACGGTTTCTAGAACGCAAATACGTGGCATGCTGCTCGCAACGGTCCCTCTCCGTTCTGTCGCTTGCTACACAAAAAAGGTGTTTGACCATGAAATGAACGTGAGCTAGTTTTAGTTAAGCGTGTGAACGACCCCGTCCCCCGTCCCCCCCTAGCTAGTACATGACAAAAGACCACTTTCGGGTTGCCTTGCTTCACCATCATCAAGATAGGACTGTTTGAACGTCTCCTTGTTTCTTCTGAGACCTGGATCACGCCACCGGGACACGAAACAAGCGTCACTCTTGTCTTGCAATCGACACCTTCTTCCACAATTGCTGACCATGCTACGAACTACAGAGCTACTAGGTGGTGCTAGCTAGCTCCTCGTGAGCCGCCGTAGTCCGTAGAGAGGTGAAGCAAAGCAAAAATCAACAGAGTAGGAGTACGTACTTCACTGAACAACAACAGGACTAGTACACGCCTTTTTTTTCTCTCACTCCAACCCAAGCTGTTTCTTCGGTGATACGCTTGTATTTTTCCAAAATAAAGAGAGAGAGAAGAAGTACAAACGCATACCATTAACTTTATTTTAGTTTACAAATACATTATGCTTCGTTCGTTTCACTGAAAAAACAAACAAAATACTGTTCCGGCTGATTTGTTGTGAGAGAAAAATATTATTCCGACTAAAAAAAGAAACTGAAAAGTACAGATTATAAAAGAAGCGAAAAGGGCAAGAAAAAAAAACCATACGAACCGCGCACGGAGATTCAAACGACCAACTTATTCTCACCACTCCAGAAAGATTGGAAATCTCATTTCGAAAGTGTACGTCAAGCAATCAATCAATTCAATTCAAAAGGTAGGGAGTAGTACACCACGTGAACGCGGCACACGTGCACTTAACTTGCTGGCACAGCTCGGGACATCTCCCGGTTCCGGCCCGTCGTCCATCAGCCGCCAGCTCGCCCGGTTCCTAGGCCGGCTGTTTCTGCCGCGTCCGGGGCGGTTAGTTGTGCTGCCGACGTGTCTGTCCGTCCGTCCACGGCCCGACGGCTCACGGTGGACGCCTGGACGGGTTCCAGCACAGCACCCCACCCCACCGCCTCGACGTCGAGAAGGAAGACGAGGAGGAGGACCGACTGGCCGGAAACGTGGCGCCCGAAAGGAGAGGACGGACGCTGTCACCGCAACTAATCCTCATAAATGCCAAAAGTTTGCTTTTGGGCGGCCTTCGTCACGCACGGCTGCTGCTCATCCCTCTCCCTCATCTTCTCTTCCGACTGGCGACCTTCTCTTGACGCTGCTGCCCCCAGACCGTAGCTACGTCGCCGTCCGCTGGCCCGTCGCCACGTGCCAGGCCTCATCCACCCCACCGGGCAGACGCGTTCCCGAAACTGCCCATCCTGATCCTCGGTGTGAGTCACCGTGACGCACACAAAAATGCAACAACTGTTGTGCTGCTGCTACTTTGAGGTTAGGCCCATGCAGATGCTATTTCTCGCAGGCGACCAAAGTTTGTAGTTTACTCTCCGTTATTATTGTTAACCACACGGTCTGCAGTCAAAAAGGAAAAAAGAGAGAAAGAAACGGCCTTGGGTTTTAAGCCCCGTAGCAATAGCAGTCCTCTAACTTCTTCGAGACACTGAATATTTTATATTGTCTCTAAACAAGCAGGACATTATGACTTATGAGAATTTTGGGAGCAAATATTATTTCCAGGTATCGTTGACAATTTGACATTGACACCGCGGTGAACCGAGTCAAATTTGTATCACTCCATCCTAATCTGATCAAAGAATGATGTAAGGTCAATCAGCTAGGCAGTGTAGACATGCTGAATTGCTGAGCGAGGAGTTGACTTCTGCCGCTGCAGTTTGCACAGCCGACCAGCTGTTTTTTTTCTCTCTTTGGCACCCGCCACCAGTGGAGATGACGATGTCACCCAGTTCACACATGCCGTCCAGCCAGGGGGTATAATCGTAAAACCGCGATGGGACGCCTCGCTTATATAAGGCCACCTGGCGCGCGCCCTGTTGATCAGCAGCCCGTGCAAAAGGATCAGTGATCGTCCCCAGAATGCCCTTCCCGCCACGGCCGTAACAACCTCCTCCCGCAATTACTCCTCCAACTCGCGCCCACACACCACACCGCACGCCGGAGCGAGCCCACCCATGGACGCGAGCCTCCGCACGCTGCCCCCGGCCGGCAGCAGCTTCCCCGGCGAGGTCCGCTCCGCCGTGTCCTCGCTGCTGCTCTCCTCCCCGGGCGGCACCAGCGCGCTCGACACCGTCTTCTCGCACCTCCCGCCGCCGGTCACCATCCCGCCGCTCGGCTCCAGCGTCTACTACCGCCAGTGCGAGCTCCTCCGCCACTTCGCAGCCTCACAGCCGCAGACGCAGAAGCACCATCATCCCGTCGCCGCCGCCAGCTCGTCCTCCTCCTCGTCGTCCTCCGCCGCCTCGGCCTCGGCAAGCTTGCAGTTCCAGCCGCACCAGACGCCGGCCGCGCCGCCCGACGACGCCGCGGCGGCGGCGGCCATGCTGCGGCAGAAGCTGTACCGCGGCGTGCGGCAGCGGCAGTGGGGCAAGTGGGTGGCGGAGATCCGGCTGCCGCAGAACCGGGTGCGCGTCTGGCTCGGCACCTACGATTCCCCCGAGACCGCCGCGCACGCCTACGACCGCGCCGCCTACAGGCTCCGCGGCGAGTACGCGCGCCTCAACTTCCCGGGCGTCATGGACGGGCCGGACCCGGACTGCCCCGACCACCTCCGCCATCTCCGCGCCGCCGTCGACGCCAAGATCCAGGCCATCCGCGCCCGCATGGCGCGGAAGCGCGCGCGCGCGCGCAAGCAGCGCGAGGAGAAGGAGAGCGCCCGCTCCGGTTTCGGTACCGAGGCCGCCAACAAACCAGCCGCCGCGCGCCCGGTCGCCTCCGAGGGCGCCGCGACGACGACCACCACTACCTCCGAGACGTCGACCACGCCGTGCGGGTCGCCGGACGGGGTGCTGTCCGTGAGCGCCGCCTCGGCCGACGGTGACTGCCCGCTGGACAAGATGCCGTCGTTCGACCCGGAGCTCATCTGGGAGATGCTTAACTTCTAGCCGGCTAACCGCATGGAACGAACCGATCAACGGGACCGCCATGGACACCGGGACAAAACGACATCGATGTCCTTGCTTGGACATGGCTGCCTCGTCGCGTGAGCTTGTAGACCGACCTTGCATCTAGGTGCTGTTCCGTTTTCAAATTATGAGCGTATATAACCAACCATTAGTAGAAGAAGGATGATGATAGCATGAGCAATAAAATGCCCAAGAAAACCGGGCCTGCTAGCCATGATTTTAGTAGTATCTGAATACTCGAATTCGTCGCGTGTTTTCGCATTGATCGACGAGCTGTAAAGACTGATAGCTGATTCTCTGCATAAGCATTCCAGCGTCTTCGACAGTTACGAGTCATCTCCTCTGTTTCTTGCTAGTAATTCTCTTCTGTTTTCTATGCTACTGCCTACTCCTAGTATACTGCAATATACTCCTCCAAAGAGATGATTGTGTGAGAGCTGCAAGCAATCTCCTGAGGCTCAGATTCCAGAAGCGTGTCTGCAGTCTGCACTGCACACGCTCTGTCGAGCTGGACCCTGAACCTGAATTTGCGTTGCGTGCAGCCTGAGATGGATGACCTGATGAACAGTAGAGAGCAGAGCATGCGATCGCGAAACAGAGGAAGATTTTCTCTGCAATCCCCATGCACCTGTCTGCCTGTTCGTTCCGTTTGATTTTCTGAAAGATGCCTCGCAGTGGACAGTGGTGGTCCATGGGGGAGATTACTGGTTCCATCAATCACGTGCAGCGTTTTGCTGTGGTATGGTAGTATGGTACGGTAGGCATGTGGCCTCAACTGTACTAGGGCCTTGTTTAGTTCCCTTTAAAGTTCCAAGTTTTTTCACTCTCTCTCCATCACATCAATTTTTGGACGCTTGCATGGAGTATTAAATATAGGTAAAAAAAATAACTAATTGCACAGTTTAGTTGGAAATTACGAGATGAATCTCTTGAGCTTAGTTGGTCCACGATTGGACAATATTTACCAAATAAGACGAAAGTGTTACTATTCATCGGGTTGAAATTTTCTTCAATCTAAACAAGGCCTAGCTGCTTCAACTGGGCTCCACTTTGCTGAAACGAAAAAAAAAGCCCAAAAATCGGTCCGGTACTGCCATCGTTGCAATGTTGGGACAATAGCAGCAGCACCAACAACAATTAATCCTAACTGAGAGCTTGTTTCTGAGCCTCAATGGCTACTTTTGCAGCCGTCAAAGAGTTCACTCCCTGTCCCTGCTGTGAACGGTTGCGGGTCTAGGCGTCTACTACTTCGTAAAGGCTGCGGCACTATTCTCAGGCGTCCGATTTCAGTTGCGAGGAACTGAGATCGTTGCCTGTCAAGATATGATCCAAGGGTACAGCCCCAAACTGCGGTGACACAAATGAATTGAAACGATGAAACCAGCCTGGGGATGTACGGTGTCTCCATTCAGAAATCTCTCTCTCTCTCTGAAACGAAGATTGGGGCCATGTTTAGTTCGGCAGAGTTGGCCCGCCGGATTACTGTAGCACACTGTAGCGTTTCGTTTCGTTTCGTTTGTATTTGGTAATACTTGTCCGATCGTTGAGTAATTAGGCTCAAAACGTTCATCTCGCAAAGTACAACTAAAATGTACAATTAGTTTTTGATTTCGTCAACATTTAGTACCCCATGCATGTACCGCAAATTTGATGTGACGGAAAATCTTCTTTTTGCATGGTGCTAAAGTTTGGATTTGGGATAAACTAAACATGGCCTGGATTATTTTCCGGACGAAGGTACTCCGTACATCATTCTACATTCTCACCTGCACGTACGAAATTTCAGTCTCCGCTGATACAGATGGACAACCAGTCAAACAATACAGTGCTGATAGTACAATGAGCTGGTCGCCTGAGGATCCGAACATACATGCATCTGCCTCTGCCTGGAACACCTCGTTTAGATTGCCTCAAAATTCCAAGTTTTTTCATTCTCTCCATCACATCAATTTTTGAACGCATGCATGGAGTATTAAATGTAGATAAAAAATAATTAATTACACAGTTTAGTTGTAAATCACGAGACGAATCTTTTGAGGCTAGTTAGGGCGTGTTTGGGACTGCTCCGCTCCACATTTTTCAGCTCCGCTCCACGTTTTTTAGCCAAACGGTTTCAGCTCCACGCACTCTGCTCCAGGAAAAAGGGTGGAGTTGTGAGAGCACCTAAAGAGGTACTCCACAAACTCCAGTTTTTTATGGAGCTGCTCCACGATGGAATTTATGGAGCAGAGTTTGTGGAGCAGTCCCAAACACCCTCTTAGTCTATGATCGAACAAAGCTTGTCAAATACAAATGAAACGTACTACAGTGTCCAGATTATAAAAAATTACAATCTAAACAAGGGCAGGGTTAAAATCTCTGGTTTCCGGGGGAAGCGTGGGACAGGATGGACAGCCTGTTCCATCGGCGCCGTTGAACGTCGACGACGCATCCGTTCCCTGAAACCGAAATGCTCTTGACATTTCTCAGGTACGCGTTCAGTCTGTTTCTTTGCTTGCTCCGGCCGATGGCTGCAGCAGGCTCAGCTGTTGGCCTGTTAGCCTCTCAGACATTACTGTAAGAAATTGCGATGCTCTGGCATGTTGCTAAGTTTCAGGTTGAGCCCTGTTCTGTACGGTGGATGGATCCACGAGCCATGGGAACTAACTGAAGCCGAGGCTAGGGGTTTGTTCTTTGTTGCGCAGCAGATGGAGGAAGAACCGGTGCCCGTCAACTGCATGCTAAACGCACGTGAGTCGTGAGGGACAAGAAACCCCGCCTCGTTCGTTTCGCTGAAAAGCCAGGTTAAAAATACTGTTCGCTGATTTATTGTGAGAGAAAAATATTATACCATAGCTGATAAGACAGGCTGATAACTTCAAGCATTTCTTCTGAAACCGTAGTTTTTCTCTTCCCCCCCTCTGAAAGTACAGTCAATTATGATTTGAAACGGAAGTGAAGCTAGTGCCTTAAGTATACGGCCATGGGCTAATGGCTGTCTCCGGTGTGAATACTGAATACCACCTGCTCGTTCTTCTGAGCTCCGAACTCCGAACCACCGTTGTTGGACTTTTTCTCTGAATGAACGTCTGAAGCGCTAATGATTGAACGAACGACTAGAATGAAGAAAAGACCTGGACTGGATACATACATCCATCACCAGGGCTTGGCGGCCGCTGTTTGAGATGGCTGTCGTGTCATTGAATCCATACGGAGTTATTAGAGCCGGTGAAAATGGTTTCGTCCGTCCCTGAAGCCAACAGAAATGTGGAGCTATTCCTCTCCGTTTTGTTAATCGTTTTTGAAAAGTGCTTTAGCTATTTTAGAGAAACTCCGGTTAGAGCCGAAGCTATTTTGGGAGGAGCTGGATCCGATCCGCTGCCAAAATGGCCCTTACACAAGCTCGCGCAGTAGGCAGCAGATCTGAATTTTTTACAATTTGGCCATTCTTTTGAAAGTTTCTCACAAATAGACCTCTGGCGGAGATAATTCCGGAAATGGATCCTTAGCTCGGCGCTATTCATGCTGGCGCCGAGCTCGCCGCCAATCACTCTGGTGCCGAACTCCTGGGCACGGTTTGTGACCTGCCAGGGGCTCGGCGCCAGTCACTCTGGCGCCGAGCTCGAAAATATCTGCCGGGCCACGACTTTCCTTTCTTCTTCTCTCTCTCGCCCTAGCCGACCGAACAGTGCCGCCGCCGCCCTTGCCCGCGCCCTTGCCCCCGCCGTGGCAACGCGCACCCGCCGCGCCGCGCCCGCGGTTCCGCCGCGACCGCGCGCCCGCCCTGCGCAGCGCCCGCGTCGCGCCGAGCACGTGCCGCTGCGCCTGCTCCCGCGCCCGCGGCTGCCACCGTCTCCGTGCACGCACCCCGAGGCCGCCCCCCATCACGCACCGCGCCCCTCGCCGCGGCTTGCTGGATGCTCCGCGCCGCGCCACATCCCTCGCCGCGCCGCACCCCGCACCGCGCTGTTGCCCGTGGTTGGTCACCACGCCGCCTCCACCACTGTCCTCGCCTTGCCCTCCACCGCCGGCCTCAGCCGCGGCCCGTCTTGCCGCCCTCCACCGCCGGCTTCGCCCCGCCTTGCCGCCCTCCACCGTCGGCGTGCCTCCCACGCCCGTCGAGCCGGCGTGCCCTGGGCATCCCGCGCCCACCGCGCTCCACCACTGTCGTTGGCCGCCGGCCCGGAACTTCGGCCTGACCCACGCCCATCCTCCACCGGCCCGGAAAGGTAAAAATTATGAATATGCAATGTACCTACTTAGTTGCCATATGTTATTTATTAGTTAATGTGATGACTGAGGTAGTTGATTTAGTTAGTGATCTAGTGAGATATATATATAGATAGATAAAAATATAGACGCATAGGCACAGAGATATAGTTAGATAGGTACTTAGATATGTAGTTACATTTTTAGTTATGTACATATGATCTAGCTATTTAGTGAGTACACTGTAAATATGTACGTAATTATTATCTTGATTACTTAGTTTGTAGTTAGAAAGTACTATCTATCGACTAATGTGGACCAAATGACATGTGTTTCGTTACGTGTTTGAATTAGATGGACAACCTAGTGACCATATATATCATGGAGGCACCGTTGAAAGCGATCGCTATGGATATGTTGAGTTTCTTGACATACAAAGCGTGCCTGTGCTATTCAATGATAGGCCTTCATTTAGTGACATAGTTGCAAGGGCTCGGGAGGAGCTACATTGCCTTGGAGATGATGGCATTGCGGTTGATGGTGTACTGCACCTAGGTTGTCCTCCAAACATCTTCAGACGAATGATCTCAATTGGTTGTGCGGATCAGTGGGAGAACTATGTAAGATCGGCTATGAAGAGCCAGCTGCAATGTTTGGACGTGATTGTGCGTCGGGTGTTAGTTGATTCCATCCCTCATGGGTTTACCCCAGCAATGGATCATCAGGCATACATCGACCCTCCCGTTCCAGAACCTTACCTGCATGTGCAGATTGCACCTACGGTTCCCGATGCTCAATCTGCCCCCAATGCGGTATTTGGAAATGCTTGTCAGACTCATTTTTCCGTGGCAGATCCTCCTTATGAGATCCCTTTGACACAGAATCATCCGAGTAAGTATCTTAACCGCATGGTTTTTGGAAGCTTACCCCGTTCCTTACATCTATTTCTTTTATTCTTTCCTCATTTCTGTAATGATGTTGCGGAGAGACATTCACGAGAATGTGGATGTGCCCCCTGTTGTTCAACAAAGTGCACTTTGGAGATGGATTTAAGTGGGTCAAATAGTGTTGAAATTATGCATGATTCGAGCCATATAAGATGGCTAGGGCTCTTGATTCGATGATGATCGCCTGCTGGAGAGCTCGACGAGAGTGATGTTGAGATGATGAGGCGTATCTTTCCGGCCACCGTGATCCTAGAGTTCACGAAGTTCAAATGATCTTGCTCATTCCGATCGAGACGCTTGCGAAGACATGATGATGAGCTCCTAGAAGCTCATGAGGCCATCCTAACATGATAATTGAGAATGAGAAGGTGTTCAATGACCTCCACCTTTCTGAAGAGGTGGTTGCGTGCTTTTTGCAAAGGATATCTGAAAAGAGGCCTTACAGGGTATTGCATTCATATGTGGAGCGTCGTTACACGATTGTAGTGACAAGGGACGCCAAAATGCCCATGGAGGGTTTGTGCAAGGAAGCAACAGTAACCGAAAAATGGAAGATCACAAAAGTTGTCGGGCCACACAATTGTGCTGACCATGAGCTGACACTAAGGCATCGGCAGTTGACATCTACCCTCATTGCCAAGCGGTTGATGGGAATTTTGCAGGGAGAACCCAACATGAAGGTGAGGACAATTATCCGTACCGTTGAAGCGTTGTATGGAGGATATGTAATAACTTATGGTAAAGCATGGAGGGCTAAGCAGCGAGCATGGAAAATGATATATGGGGACTAGGAGGATGGGTATGAGCAGCCGCTAGTTCTTTTCAATGCAATCAAAGCGGTGAATCCAGGCATGCATTATGAGTACATCCCAAAACCAAATGCATGGAAGGATGGGAGGCAGATATTTTTCCGTGCCTTCTGATGCTTCCCTCAGTATGTCGAGGCTTTTAGGCACTGTCGTCCCGTCTTCTCCATTGATGGTACGTTCTTGATTGGCAAATACCAGGGCACACTTTTTATAGCCATATCCTGTGACGTGAACAACAAGTTGGTTCCCTTGGCATTTGCCTTGGTTGAGAAGGAGAACAATGACAGTTGGGGATGGTTCTTGAGGCTAGTCTGGATACACGTGGTTGGCCCTGGCATGGAGGTTGGTGTCATATCTGATAGGCATCAGGGTATACTTAATGCCGTGCGAGAGCAGATAGAGGGATATGCACCGTTGCACCATCGCTGGTGTACTCGGCACCTTGCCAAGAATCTACTCCGGAAGGATGGTATCAAGGGTAACTTTGATCTGTTTCAGGAGGCTGCTCGATAACTTGAGGACAAGTACTTTAAGGAAAAGTTGGAGCAGGTCAGAACCGCATCAAATGCAGAAGGTAGACAATGGCTCACAGGTTTGATGAGGGATTTGGAGAAATGAACGAGAGCTCACGACGCCGGTGGCTGGAGGTATGAGTTTCAGTGCAGCAACATGGCAGAGCCATTCAATAAGTTGTTATTGGGGATACGTGATATGCCCGTGAATGCAATCGTTCAATTTACCTTCTATAAGCTTGTTGTCTGGTTCAACGATAGACACGCCCATGTATTGCGGTTGCGGAGTGATGGAGAGATATGGGCTCCAAAACCAAAGGCACACCTAGAGAAGGCAAGAGAAAGGGCTGGCACACATGAGGTTGCATGCTTTGACCATGCCACAAGGACTTATCAGGTCGAGCATAGGTGGTACAACGTCCGACGGCGAGGTCCGAGAGTCGAGGATACATGTGGTTGTCCTCCAAGATTTTAAGTGCACTTGTGGTAAACCAAGACAGTACCGCTTTGTATGTTCTCATTTGGTGGCAGCAGCTAGGCATCGCAACTATAATATCGAGAGGAGGATACCGCACGAGTTCAGTGTCAACACGCTTGTGAACACATGGAGCCCCCGCTTCATGCCTTTTCGGGACCCTAGAGAGTGGCATCCATATGATGGGCCGAAGTACATTGCGGATCCAGCTTGCCGTTAGAACAAGCATGGATCAAGGTAGAAGACGAGGCATAGGATGGTTATGGATCAGATACCCAAAAGAACTAGGCGTGGGAGAGGAAATCCATTTGTTACTGATCCAGAGCAGTACGAGTGCGGCAAGTGCAGTAGACTTGGCCACAACTCACGAAGTTGCCATTGGCAGATTAGTGAGGTAGGACTATTGGTTTATATTATTATTTTATATTTATCGTATTCATATATTTAATTATGCATGTCTCAATTTATGCTTGTATTTGTGTCAATTACTTATACATTTCTAAGTTCATGTTTCATTGAATATTGAAATTCTAATTCATTCACTGTTTTGTAGGATGGATTAATTCCACCTGCTCGACCAGACGTACGAGGCGACCCACCGAGGACGTCTCATAGTGCTGGGGCAGGTAATAATCTATAAGTTTTATTCGTACATGTGTTCGTGAAGTAACAGAAGACTATGTTTTATTCAATACAGGACCTTCCGCACCTTCGTCCTAGAACCCATAGTGGGTTCTTGGACATGCGGTACGACGACAGGTACACTCCTTTCCTGTAAAGAGCTGGCTTGGATGTCATCTCTTTTCAGGTTCGTCGTGGGTTGCCCAAGTTCAACTTAGCGGCCATAACTGCGTTGGTAGACATGTATTAAAGTGAATCATTGCCTCCATTCATGGCCATTTGTCCATGCAATTGACTTTTTTGACAAGTAATCTTGCTTTGTCTTAAATATAGGTGGCGACCGGAGACTCACAGTTTCCACCTACCTTTTGGGAAGATGACAGTCTCGCTATAGGACTGTCAGATGATGCTAGGCCTAAGAATTCACGACAACCCAGTCATCGAGCAGTGCAGGTCAGAGGGCTGGAGAGCACGAGTGGAGGTCTTCCTTGGGCGTGAGCTTGGCGAGCAAGGGGCTCGCACTGCTGGAGTTCCCATCTCCTAGCTACGTGAAGAGTTCGCACAGTGCCCTGAGGAGGTGGACGAGGAGACGGTTGGGTACTATTGCCGGGCGTGGATCCTACACTTTTTTGCCTATGTTCTCTTTTCCGACGCCACGGGTGACAATGCGTCTTGGATGTGGATCCACTGCCTCAGTGACTGGGACCAGGCGGGTCTATATAATTGGGGCTCCGCAGTCTTTTGTTTTCTATACCGGCAGCTGTGCGAGGGGTGTCGTCGGTCTTCGTCCAACCCGTCACTTGGTGGATGCGTGTACCTGTTACAGCTCTAGATGTAGGCTCGTCTTCCAGTTGGTCGTCCAGAGGTTCTGGATCATCGTGAGTGGTTCCAAGGTCAGCCTCCACGTCGCTAGCCGATGTGGGCGTACCGTTGGGACCAGGTAAGGGTTCCACACACGAGGATAGACTGGGCGTACATTGAGTTCATAAACGAGCTAGACACGCTGACGGCGTCTGGTGTAAGTAAATTTTTTCCATGCTGCTTTGAAAAGGATTAGTATACCATCTAACATCTTATTTAGACATGTTTGCAGGTTGAGTGGGAGTCGTATGGTGGAGAGGACGCACTTCCTTTTCAGTGGAGCAACGTTTGTGGGGCCGATGATGACTTCTATAGGATGAGGTGCCCTCTAATCTGCTTCTATGTTGTCGAGTTCCACTTGCCAGATAGGGTTGCACGCCAATTTAGAGTGAGACTCAGTTCTCGACTAGCATTGACTTACACAAGTAAGTGTTTTGATATTTCAAATGTCTCGTGATGATGGTCCATTTCTATTAATATGGTGACACGTACATTGATTCATGTAACGATGACATACGTGCAAGTTGGATAGTCAGAGGAACAAGAAGATTTTTGACTGGGAGAGGCACCACCAGTCCTTCATTCAGGAATGGGAGGAGATGCACGACAACGTGGACGACAATAATGAGCCACACACGAACCGTGAGTTCAGGCGGTACCAAGCTTGGTACCAGCGTGCGACACGTTGCAGGCTGAGGTCATAGTGGACCGAAGCTGACTACGCCGACATCGAGTCCTCCGACGATGAAGACACGACGTACGACTAGTCAACTCGTGAAGGAAGGTAGGAGGAGGCAGGACCGATCTTGGACAGAGTGGTAAGCCAATTGCATTCTTTATGTACGTTAAGTTGCATAAGAATACATTAGCCGTTCTTGTACCGACATTACAAGTTATCTATTTTAGTTAGTGCAACATTCGAGCCGTATCACCCTTATAATACGTTAGATTGTTGTACAAAAGAAAACCAAGCCTACTGCTATCTGTTCAGAGGTATTATTACTGAGAATTTTTTTGCAGGGCAATACACTCAAATGCTCATTTGAAGAGATTGAGCGCATTCGGTCGAGAGTCAGTGACGACTACATACTTAGCTTCCTAGACGTAAGATTTAAAATATTTTTACAAACATATCATTAATACGGTAGATTCTTTTAGTTAACATAGTTTTATACAACAGAGGTTGTCACGTCGTCTACGCCGTGCGGCTGGGCGTTGTGGTTGCAGGACACACACGACGCAAGACATGCATGTTCCTTCTGCATCTAGAGGAGGCTTGGGTTCCTCTAGCCAAGTAGCTATAGGGGATAGGGACGAGGACGAGGAGGACGACGATGACGTGGACAAGAGGCACGATGAGCTTGGCCCCTCTCAGCTCCATGACGCTCCCTTGACTCATCCTACACCGCCTCTAGGCACTAGGCGACGCCGTCCGCTGACCCTTACACTCCAGGCACCAGCCTTTGGGTCACAAGGGTAAGGGCAAGAGTAGGAGGCAGTGAGGGATGTGGTAGTTGTTAGTATGAACTATTATGGACTTTGTATTTACTTTTCTGTAACTATCTAGGACTGTATGGACATTGTGGACTATTTAGACTTTGCATGACATATTATGTTGGTTGTGATGTTCGTTGTGGTTGCATTATGCTCCTTGGATGATTAAATATTTGGAATATACAATGATGTCTCTGTTTGTAACTATGGATGCTCCTAAAATAATGGAAACTCTTGCGAATTTTTACCGTTGAAACAATTATCATACTACACTGCTAAAAATGCACAAATGTAGTACACAGATTAACTATAAATTTATTAGGAAGTATATAATCCAAACGTATTGTACATACGCTTTATAGATGAATCTAGGGTTACCAAGCAACAGTAAATGAACTATGCTTTTCAGACAATAAACATAGACATCTCAGATACCAGGACATCAACGATTTATCACATCACTGACATAGTAGTGGCATGCAAGGAAGCACAACTCCACCCTATCTCCACCATCCATCTTATGATTGTTTGATCCAAGGGCTGAGGTCAAGAGGCACACGGATCGCTGACATGGCACATTGAGAGGCCTCCATTCGTCCTCTCAACCTATAAATAACCACTCACTCCCTCTCATTCACACACACAACAAGGAAGAAGAACACTCCTCAGCATTTGCTTTCGTTGCAGTACCAATGTCTGGAGGGTCATCTAGAGGGAGAGGAAAGGAGACGGGAACTACCTGGGGGTGGGAGGGTCCTCTTGGTCCTGATTTCTTTGAGCAAGCTCTTTATGAGAGGTTCCCAGTTGAGAGCAAAAGTGATTTCACCAAAGAGGCGCCACTGAGAGGATACGATGAAAGGAAAGAAGGGTGGCCAAAATGCATGCATGGTGAGGACTGCCTAGTGCAGATGTTCACCGAGGGAATAGATGGAGGTCGTCGTTTCTTCAAATGCCCGCGAGCATGGGTAAATGCTATTACTATTTGTTTCTTTAAAAAGTTTGTCTTGTATATAACTTACACGACATACTTATTATAGTCTTCCTGGGCCGAAGAAAACTGTGGGTTCAGTAGGTGGGTCGATCCTCGACCTATTTATCCACATGCGGAGTACATCTACTACCTACAGGACCATATCTTTGATCTAGAAAGGGAAGTTAGCAGCGGTTACAAGGACGACGGACAGGACGACAACAACAATAGTGCCGATTCACAGGAGGCACTCTGCAATGATTCATATTGCACCTGCCCTAACCACAAGAACAAGGGGACTCCCCCGCCACCACCACCAACAACAACGGGAGGCTACTATGGAGAAGGTGCAACACAATTTGCTATGTGGCCACACCACTAGGATGACTTTATCTTTTTCACATACAACATCTATGTGTTTATTGTTTGGTTTAATTACCTAAGGCATGTTAGGTTTAGTCGAAGGAAAATCTGTAGTCACATGCCATTTCATGTGTTTCGTGTGTTGATTTATATAATGCCGTATGTCGTTAGGTTTTGTTTGCAGCACGTTTTCACATTTCAATACGTCCGTATCATTAAGCGGAATATTAAGACCATAATTAATAAAAACAACCACATAATTAAAAGTTCAATACTATGCCAAATTACACAACATATTACTACTAGAAGTACGTGTCGACAGTAGACTTAGGGGCAAATGCACTTTCAAATCCTCAGTCCGAAACATACTGAGTAAGCAACTCATCATCCGAGTATCAGTCCTCTACCACAGCCCTGTTTGCTGTGGCTAGGCTCACATGCGTTGCTCTGACCTACCTTTCGCCTGTAGTAAGCGGCCTCCGCTTCATCTGCGGCCGCTGCGGCCTGAGTGAAGAACGCGCCGTCATCCTCCTCCGCCTGTAAGCCCGCCTCTGCTAGAGCGATGAGCTCGCTCAGTCTGCCAGTGTCGTCGTCATCCTCTTGCGCCTGTATGCCCGCCTCTGCTAGAGCGATGAGCTCGCTCAGCCTGCCAGTGTCATCGTCATCCTCTTGCGCCTGCATGCCCGCCTCCGCTAGAGCAATGAGCTCACTCAGTCTTCCAGTGTTGTCCTCATCCTCGCCCTCCTCATCAGACAACACAATCGGTGATTGAATGGTGCGACTAGCTCGCAATTTATGGTCATCTAACTTATTCTCCTCATACCTTGCACGAGCCACCTCTGCGGCATGTTCCTCGCTGCAACCAATCCCTTCATGTATAAAATGCAATCAGTTAGCAACGCGATTATATTACATTTAAAATCAGGCAACAAAAATTAGGCTTATAAGCACTCACTGCCACATAATGCAACAACATACTCGTTCAAGACCTGCATCTGTACTCTTGTCTTCTCCCTTGCCTCCTTGCTTGCTCTCTCCTCCTCTAACGTCATCCGCCTCTCCAATCCCTATTTGTTAAGCCCAACATCGATCGGATTACAAATACCGCTCTGTCTAGCAAACTCACACATCTTTTCGTTGTGATGTTTAACGAATAGGTTGATGTAGTCAGGTCCATATCCCCTCTTCCGTGCAATTAGTTCCTCTTCTTCAGTTCATCCAAGAACTTAGCTTGACCATCGTAACGTTCCCACCTGCATTTCCTAGTGCTCTGTTCAAAAGAAATATTATATCATATATGTCTAACCAAAAGAAACAAAATACGATTTCATGTTTACCACAAAAATAACGAACCTCTTCGTACTCAATTATATGGCCGCAATAATGGTATATTCCAAGCTCCGAATGGACTAGGCCATAGTTGAATTTAACACCACATTCACACATGACAGGAGGTGCTCTGTAGATTACCTTTTCTTTCTTATTTTCCTTAACCCTCCGCGGTTCTTTCGGACATTGGTTCTTAGGACCATACAACCACTCCTTGAAACGACACTTCGCCATTGAAAACACCTAAATAAGGAGACATTAGTACATGAACACATATAGCTCAAGATTTTAACACATACATTTTGCACTTACTTCATGCTTGTTTGGACATACAAACTCCAACGTATTCTCAGGGTTTATCACAGCTCGATCTCCGCAATCGCACAGAGGAGGTTCCTCGAGTCATCTAACTATGGCTAGGTGCTTCTCCTTAGCCGTCATTGGCGGAGGGTTAGGGGGGTGAAACCCACCGCTTGAAGCGGTCATGTGGATTCCTCCCTCTAAATCAATCGTCGAAAAGGAGGTACTTAGGATCAAACTTGTCTGCACCGTCGATCCACTGAAAGAAAAATCACCTCTCATGGTCCTACACAACGAGATTCAAACAGGATATTAGTAGCATACTTACACAAATAAAGAAAAATGATAGTCGAAACAATTACTTACATTAAAACAACTGCATGTGTAGAAGCAACGAGCCGCTGTGTCCGGATGTCTCGATTGAAACACGTCGGCCGGATGACCACAGTCACAAGTTAGGGACAGGGAGGTCAGGAGGGACGGGGGCATCTTTGTTAGACGCGTCGGGGTATAATTCTCGAGGACGACTCCGTTTTCGCCAAAACTCCTCCCGAAACATTTCTTCCATCTAACAAAGTGGATGTACTTAAACAAACATAAATTAAAACTTCAGAAATAAATATCAATGAGAACCATAACTACAATACAACCAATTTCGTTTTAAGAACCGAAAGTAGTTAACATTAAACCCTAAACCTAAGGTTTCCCATTTGATGCACAACAATGAACCCATAAAATAACTACATGCGCCTACATTAGCTAGCTTTTCCACGCCTAGACATCATACTACGGTTGTATAATACATATATTGAGGGATAGAATGAAACCCTAAGTGATGACGATTATTACGTTCAAAAATCCGACTAATATATACCGAATTGATGCGAAAAAACTAGGAGGGTAGCGATGATACTTTGCTCTCGAAGATCTACGGATCAAATCAAGGTTTCCAAAGTCCAATATGCCGATTCGTGAGGTAGGGTGAAGTGGGAAGAAAAAAAAACCCGAGAGGGAGGAGAATGAAGAGGAAGAACGCTCGGGCAAAAAGGATGTGCCGAGGTTAAATGCAGGGACCTCGGCGCCAAGATCTACGACGTCGAGCTCGGCGCCAGTCACTCTAGCACCGAGCCCCCTGGCAGGTCACGAACCGTGCCTAGGAGTTTGGCGCTAGAGTGGCTAGCGCCGAGCTAAGGGTCAATTTCCGAAATTCTTTCCGTCAGGGGTCTATTCGTGAAAACTTAAAAAAAAAGAGTCAAATTATAAAAAATTCGGGCAGCAGATCGATTCACTGAACTTTATTTGAGACGTCAGTTTGCGTAGCAGTGTAGTGTACATAGAACTGAAAGTAGGTTACGAGTTAAGAATTACTATTACGAGGTATTTTCGTCACTGTTCGCTGACAATTAATATAAATAATAGCGCACGCTGTCAACACGACGAACTGAAAACGAAACGAATCTGAAAGGAAAAGGAACCGATGGCAATGGAAATCTAACTTGAAGATGGACAGTAACATTTTGTCCAACCATCTCCATCCAAATCAATCCAATCCAAACCGGCCCGGTCACCCTGCTTCGCTCCACCTGCTCCCAGCTGCGCGACACGGACGCCGTAGCCGTAGCCGTAGCAGTACCAGACAGCGGGCTAGCTGTGGCAGCTCGAGCGAACACGACCGGCGGGCGCCGGGCGGGCTCCTGGTGCGTCCTCGCAGTCACAGCCTCCGGCCACAGGCCACCGACCCGCAGATGAAGGAGCGCAGCACCGCCTTGCCCGTCCGCGTCGCGGCCTTGGCCACGCCCACGGCGCTCCGCCTGCGCCGGCGGCTCCGCGCGGTCGCCCTCTTCGCCACGGCCACGGCCAGGACCGCCGCGTCGTCGGCGTCGTCGCACGGACGCCTCGGAGGCCGCGGGAACGGCAGCGCCATCAGGTGGGTGTCGAGGACGCGGTGCACCGACGCGAGCTCGAACGCGTCGTACAGCGGGGTCCCGCAGTCCCACGGCGACGGCGGTTGCGCCGCCGGCTTCTTGTGCTCCGCCGCCGCCTCCTCGGCCCGGTCCACGGCCATTATTCGTGATAGCGCCACGGGAACCCTGACGATTACTGCCTGCCATGTTTATAATCGAGCCAGCTAGATCACGCTAGATTCAGCTGGGAATCTCCTAGTTCCAATTCAGCTAATCAGTTAATTTCCACCCTGGAACTGGAATGGACGTGGACGCTCCGTGAAAGATCAACTCAACGCATTTCGCGCCGTAGCCGATCTTGCGCAAATATTCGTCCTACCACCTTTGTCCTAAATCAAATGTTAATTAATAATATCTTTGACCATCGTTTAAAAAAAAATAAATTTATGATATAAGATTTATGTTTTAGCTATAAAAATACTTTGATAATATATATTCCGTAACTTATATGTTGTGAAACTATATTTTTTTAAAAAAAATAGATGGTAAAAAATAGTAATATTTGACAAGCTAATATGACATATAGAAAAGAACGAGCAATAGTAGCTTGTGATGGTATGGTATTTGACGTGCCGTCATTAATTAAATTGGTTAAAATGGCTAGATATAGTGCACCAACCACCACACCACAGTTTTTTTTTTTACATGAGGAGCATTAGTTGCACGCTGGCGTGCAATTTGCTCGTTTAGATGGTGACCGAGAGTAACATGTTTCTAACCCAATTATGGAAAGTAGTTAACCGCAGTTGGCCGTGATGCTGGACGATATCTGGACGTATCGGTATCTCTCTCCCTCCTGCCATCGAATCTACCACATCTACACCTACACGGCGGGTGGACATTCACATCCGGTTGTCGGTTGTTTGAAAAATGGAGTAATCCGTTTTGATCGCTGCGAGATTCCGATTTTAACTCAAAAATCAAATATCGTCGCTGACCACCAAACTATGGAAACTTGACGAATCTGGCCATCTAGTTGATTTCTTTTGTATTATATCTGTACCAAAAAATTAAGTATTTTTAACAATTTTATAACTGACGAAACTTAAATCAATAAAAAATTAAACCGACACAATTTTAACACTTATTAAACATCAACTATCAATGAAGTCTGATTTAAGCCTCACAACTACGTGTCATCCCATTACATAAAACCGTTGTCTAAATCCGTCTTAGTGCAAAAACAAACGATTTTCAAAAATTGAAGCTGGTTACAAATTCAATTTTGTATTTTTTTATTGGAATTCGACTCGGTAATTGAGGAGGAAAATCAGAATACGACACGTACGAGAGATGCGGCGCGTGATGCTTTTTTCCAGCCCATGGACCCACGGCCCACTCTGAAGCTTTACTGGGCTGAAAGGCTCGTCCTGAGTCCTGACTACTGCTGCCCTTTCCATTTAGGTGCATCATCATCCGGGGACCAACGGGAGCCACCCAAACTCGGCAAAGCATCCACCCCCTGACGGAATTCCCCCTGATCCCCACCACGCCCAAATGCTGGCTACCACCTGCGCCGCGCCGCCGTGCCCGTTCGCACGGTCGCGGCGGCTCCCCGCGGCGACCTTTGGCGGAGGCTATGGCATTGGGCGCACTCGCCGCAGCACGAGGCCAAGGGCGCCGAGGAGAGCGGGGGTGGTGCGGTGCGGGCTGCTGCCCGTGGACCCGTGGGCGCCGACGATGGACTCCCAGAGCGTGGCCTCGCAGCTCTTCGCCGTCTCGCTCTTCCCCTACCTGGGCTTCCTCTACTTCATGACCAGGTCCAAGACCGCGCCCGGGCTAACGCTCTTTGGTTTCTACTTCCTCCTCGCCTTCGTCGGCGCCACCAGTACGCGTTACTAATCCCATCCCCATCCCCATCCCTACTCTAGTTTTGCACGTCTGCATTTGGCCAAATCCCAAATGTAGTGTTGTGTAATAATTCCTCACACCTTGATTGCACCTGCTATGCAAATGGGATGGTGGTACACTGATGCACAAGTTGTACTTTTGCCAATTGTAGTAGTAATGTTCTTATAACTTGTTTTATTGTTCTGTTAAGTGCACTCTAGCATACAAGTTGGTGATTTTAGTATATCAGTACTTAGCTTGTCTACAGAAACGTACATGAAAATTTAATGCCAGGCTTTTGTCGTCAAGCTTGACTTTGCCAAGGCGTTCGACTCCGTCAATTGGGAGAGCTTGCTGCAAATCCTATGTGCCCGAGGGTTCCCAGACAAATGGATTCGGTGGATGAAGGCCCTGCTTGAAACATCAAAATCTGCGGTTTTGGTCAATGGGGTGCCAGGACCATGGATGACCTGTGGACGAGGGCTGCGGCAGGGTGATGCCCTCTCGCCGTACCTGTTCCTCCTTGTCGCCGACGTCCTTGAGACGCTGATCAAGAACAACAGGGCCATCCGGCACCCCCTCTCCGACGACGGGCCATGTGCTGTGCTCCAATACGCCGATGACACCATTGTCGTTGTCCGAGCAGACTCTGGTTCTGCTCAACAACTGAAGAAAGAGTTAGACAGCTTCGCCGCGGCCACGGGCCTCGCCATCAACTTCACCAAAAGCACCGTCACTCCCATGAATGTGGATGAGGGCCGTGTGAATGACCTGGTGAACATCCTACACTGCCTGCGAGGGAGCTTTCCACAGACATACCTGGGGCTGCCTCTGTCCAATACCAAGCTGCAACTGTCCGCCTTCGCGCCCCTGATCGCCAAAGTGGACAGGTACCTTGCCGGTTGGAAAGCTTCTCTGCTCAGCTCTGCCGGGCGCGTGGTCCTCGTCAATGCCGTGCTCAGCAGTCTGCCAACGTACGCCATGGGTGCCATGCTCCTGCCGCCGGGGGTCTGTGCAGCAATTGACGCCAAGCGCAGATCTTTCCTGTGGTCGGGCACTGACCGAACGTCGGGAGCCCAATGCCTCATCGCGTGGGAAGAAGTCTGCGAGCTGAAGGAGGATGGTGGCCTGGGCGTCAAGCGGCTGGAGACACAAAATGCCGCCCTGCTACTCAAGCTCATTCATCGCCTACACCATCCAGGCTGCTCGGCCTGGGCGCGCTGGGTGGCCACCCAAGCAACGCTCCATGACCTGGGGGGCAACCTCGCCGGAGCTCATTGGACGGCTCTACGGCAACTGCTCCCAGCATACCAAAAAATGACGACAGTCACTGTGGGCGATGGGCGCAACACGGATTTCTGGAAGGACACCTGGCTGTTGGATGCTCCCCTTGCAGACCTCATGCCGGCTCTCCACAGTCATGTGACGGGGCTGCAACGTCCGTGCACGACGTCGTACGCGGTGAGGAACACGGTGCAACGCCGCCTCTCCACCCAAGCTGCTGAGGAGCTGGAGCACCTAAGTCTGCTCCTGATCGACGTCGAGCTTTCGGAGAGACCGGACGAGCGCCGGTGCTGCTTCGAAACTCCGGACCACCGGCTCTGGTCTGGGCTCATCTACAAGGCGTCAATGCGTGGTGACCAAACCTGCCCCTCCTTCGACTTCGTCTGGCGGAGCTTCGCCCCCCCTCGCGTCAAGTTTTTCGGCTGGGTCCTGACCAAGGATCGCATCCAGTGCAAGACAGCCCTCCGTCGCAAGAACATCTTACAGGAGACAACCTGCGACATCTGTGGTGGCGCTGATGAAACTGCCGATCACATCATCTCTGGGTGCCCGTTCGCTAAAGCCTTCTGGAGACGTATTGGATGGCAACCAAACCTGATCGCCCCGGTCACTGAGCTCTGGAAGACGTCCCCGCCACCACACGTTCCACCCTCTGCGGTGAGCCCCCTGGTACTACTCTACTGCTGGGAGCTCTGGAAGCATCGACACGACGTCGTGTTCCGCAGCCTCCCCCCGACCTGAACAGGCTCATCACGGCCTGCAGAGAGGCAATCAGGTCCTGGAGCTGCCGCTTGCCTTTGAAAGATTACGCTCTGAGAGCGTTTTGGAGCTCGATCATGAATATGTAATCTCCCATCTCACCCCCCCTCTTCCAAACTCATTGTAATCGGATTGGCGCCAATGCCCTTCCACCCCCCCGGCTATGCCGGCATCTGTGGAATGAAAATTCAGGTGGGGAGGCCTTTCTCCCCCCGGTGTTGACCTCAAAAAAGAGAAGTTATATGAAACTGTGAGGGCAATTATCTGTCTGTCAGGTACATTTGCTAAAGTTCCACTTCCACAGTTAGATCATTGTGAAGATGTTACAGATATTAGTGGTTGAACACTATGTAGAATGGATAAATTAGTCTAAAAGGAACTGAACATCTCAGTGGCTTGCTCATATATGATCACATAGGCTTTTGCTCCAGTATACCTCTTTTAGAAAAGTTTGCGGATCCTAAAGCGAAATATTTAATATCAGGTGAGGCATAGGATGGTGAAGATTGGTGCTGTACTGCTATTGTTGCTTTGCTTTAAATTCTTTTTTTTTTGTGAAAGACATGCATTCATACAAGCCTCAGCAACAAAATAAAAATACCAGTAGTCTTACATATGGACCAATTGAAAGAAATAAACAGTGAGCAACTGAGCATTAGAATAATCAGAGGACCAATCTTTAACTTTCTTATTCTTGATGTTACAACAGATAAAAATACCAGTAGTCTGGACCAATTGAAACAAATAAACAGTGAGTATTAGGACAAAGACCAATCTTTAACTTTCTTATTCTTGAGGTTACAGATAAAATACCAGTAGTCTTAAAATGGACTAATTGAAACAAATATCTTCGACCTTTTCCTTTTTGGAGAGTCTTCGCTTTCTGGCCATTATTCCAGTGTCGTTAGATGGCTAGGCGGGGAGAAGTCACGCGAAGAGATTTTCTATGCAGCTTTAACTACAGAGAGATGTGTAGTCAGCTCTAAAGTTCTACAGAAGGAAGCAACCTGAAACTGAATTAGTTTAGTGATTGGAGCTTACGGACCAATTGATTCCAAGGTCACAGTGATCCTTGCAAGTCGTCTGACATTTCAAATTTTGTATAGTGTAATTGTAATTCCTACGCATAGCCCTCTTGAGTTTAGTAATGTTTTGTTTCTGACTATTTAGCTGTCTAGCAGAACATTATGTCAGTGCAATTAATTGTTTCCATGTTGTTTCATGCACCGGTTTTTATCCCTGGAGCAGTACCTGCTGGGATTTATGGTAATTGTGCCATAAAATTTTCACCATCCTTATATTCTTTGCTTATACACACCGTGTGCACTTATTGATACAATGATATCCATTGCAGCAAAAGTTCATTACGGAACGTCGCTATCTAATGTTGACTGGCTGCACGGGAGCGCGGAATCGCTACTTACTCTTACCAATCTATTTATCGTTTTGGGGCTGAGGGGAGCCTTGAGGAAGCTGGAGGAAGAGGACGCGAATGGGAGGATTTCTGCAGCTTCTCAAGACAGTAAAGAAAAAAGTTCTGTCTAGATAGGTCTATCAGTACCCCTGATGGTGCATTCAGTAACTAGGAGTGCGTGTATTTCTTGTTCTGCTCAACTAGTTAGTAACGAGGTTTTGGGTGTAAAAAAATCTGGCAAATCTGCTTTGTGCATATGCTGAGAAAAAACAATGTATATTTACCGCATTTCTGTGTAGTTGTAGTCTCCAGTTACGCTATTCTGAGTAGTTGCAGTGTCCAGCGTGTAATAGGCAATGGTACTACAACATCCACTGGGATAATTATTCACATTCTGATTCTGAGTGCTTCAACATGATTACCTGGTCTGAATCTTTGCTCCTATATTTAGATTCAGATAGCCTGCTGGGTACAACGTTTTTGGGGGGGCTTTGTCCGGTAGTTCATATCATCTTGGAGCTGTGTTATCATGGTTTGCATGGACCCAGCTGTTGATAGTAGCAGAAGATTACTACACTCTAGTCTACTCTGAAGCTAATACTAATGCCGGAATTCGGTAAGACAAGCTACCGTACATGCTGCACATATATATGTATTGACTGCAGATACCCCATCTAATTGTCCGCATAGAGGTCCCATTGAAAGGGCTCCGTTGCACTGGTGAACAGCTCCTCGAACTGGGTCTCGAACTCCATGCCGATGCCGACCCCGACGCTGCCTGCCGGCTGGCTGCTCCTCAGCTGCCAGTCCAAGGCCGTAGGCGAGAGGAGCGGGAAGCAGCCGGCGAAGTCGGCGCCGGCGCCGGCAGCAGCCGCGGAGGCGAACGAGTATGGCGTCATGGGCTCTAGCAGCCCGGCCCACAAGCACTCGGTCTCCAGCGCGGGCGTGGAGGCTCCCTGGTCCTGGTCCTCGTGGGCGCCGTGCCCGTGCCCTGGCTGCAGCTGCAGCTCCTGCCGCAGCTGCTGGGCGCTGGGGTGCGCGGCCTGGACGCAGGTGTGCGCGCCGTGGTACACGACGTCGTGCAGCAGCGGGTCCCCGTCGGCGCGCTGCACGTGCTTGGTGGTTAGGCAGCCCTGCGAGTGGCGGTGCGTGCACCGGAAGTAGGCCCTGCGATCGATTTGCAACCCACCCGACACGTGTCAGCGTCGCTCGATCTGCGCCGTCAAGGAGTCGTCTGGTGCAACAGTGCAAGGGAATGAGGGAGTGACGTGTGGGGCGTGACGTGTGCGTGCTGACCTGGGGTACTTGGCGCCCAGGATGTCCTTCTGCCCGTACTTCCTCCAGCTGAGCCCGTCGTCCAGCGCCGCCGCGTCCTGCACCGACGCCGCCCGCAGCTGCCTCCTCACGCACGGCGTCTCCTTCCTGCGGTACACACATCGATCGGATTGCCAAGTCATGCTCTGCTTGCTACTCGCATGTTTGTTACAGTAGTACTCCGATGAAACAAGATCGATCGACTTGCCTCCTCTTGGACTGGGCGGCGGTGGCATTGCCGCCGTCGCTGCGGGGGCTGCCGGCCCCGGACGCCGGCGAGTGGACGCAGCAGGACCTGGCGATGCGGATGGACCTGTCAACGGACGACGCCAGCTCGGCGCAGAGCTCCCGCGCGCCCGCCGGGAGCGGGTCCTGGTCCATGCACGCCTCCAGCTCCCGGACCATGGCCAGCACCTGCGCCAGCTCCGAGGCCAGCGCGCTCTTCTCGCCGCCGTAGCCGCCGTCCATGTCGTCCTCAGCTCAGCTACTTCGCCAAGAAGGCAAGATCAGCTACTTCGCCAAGAAGAGAAGGCAGAGGCAGTCTGTGTGAGCTCTCGCTCGGTGGTGAGTGTGGCAGCGACGGTGGGGAAGAGGCTACTTATATAGAGTTGGAAAACGGGGCATGACACTGTTCAAAGCTGGGAAAACGAAAAACGGGATCATTTCGGGTTGGACCGGACCGAGACCGGTCACCGAAGAAAAGGTGGAGACTAACCAGAGAATAAGAATATTACCCTCTGACTGGCGTTCTGGTTCAAACCAAACACTTGGACTGGTCTTTGGGTTCTGGGCCCCTGCCGGTCACCTGGGTCCGGCAGTGTGCGGCACTGGCACTCTGGCAGTGCCATGTCGCAGACAAGCGGGGCCTAGCTAGATGCTAGCTTACTACTAGCTCCTAGTGCTCTCTGACTATTATTCCCGGCCGGCCGACCGGGCTTTCTTTTTCACCGGGGAGATTCTCTCGCACTTGCGTAGTTGCATTGCTTTCGGTCCAAGGAGTTCCCATTTCGGCGTGTCCGCGTGGTAACCACGGCCATTAGCGATCTTTCAGAGAAAAAACCCACGGACATTACCTGTGCCCTGCGACTGCCAGCGGCCACGCCTCTCGATCGGTTGCTTGCCACCGGACGCTGCTGGATTACCTGCTTGGTTGTGTGCTGTGCTGCTGCCTACGGCCTACAAGCTACAGTGCGCCCGTGTTTTCCCTGAAGATTCGTGACTGTGGTGGGCAAGTTTGCTTGGCGTCGTCGGGCCGTCGAGTGAGCGTGACTGTCTGTGAGTCGTGAGTCCAGCGGCCACGGCGTAGTACGTGGTTGTGTGGCCTCGCCGGAGGGAAGGAAGGTGACGCGATGGCTGCCAGCGGTTTCGCGGCGGCTTCCTGCAGAAATTCAGCGAAGTTTGCACGTAGCTTTTCCCTGTCAGTAGTGGGCACGTACGGCAAAGTTAACCCTAGTGAGTGAGTGAGCGCGACGGCATCGATACGCTTCGTCTCCGTGGTATAGTATGTAGGAGCAAATCTGGGCGTCAAATCGGGGCGATATGGTAGACCGTAGCCGTAGATTTCCTGTCCCAGTGGTGCCGTCATATCCTAGCGTCTGTGGTCTCCTGTACAGCTGTACTCACATAAACTCACAAGAGCTTGGTGAACCCAGCTGCTGGCGGCTCGCCTTGCTTTTTTCGGATACAGACAAGTCAACTCGATCGCTAGCTCAACCTAAAGTACTAGCGGTCCCTAAATTTACGACCATTCCAAAGGTGTCGTTTGTAGCACGGCTCTTCAGTTCTTCAGGTCGGTCGCTAATGGGAGTAGTTCATTCATGTTGGTGCTTTCAGGGTAATCTATGATGGCGTTAGTATGGGCCTCGGATATTCTCGCAGCAAGCAAAACAGCCTGACTAGGATGGGTATGTCGAGCATGTCACTGAGGCTTTGTTTGATGCGCATGTATTCATCTAAATCCATATGTGTTGAAGTGGATTGGAGTGTAATTAAACTAAATTCAATTCCATTCGACTCCAACGCATGTGGATTGAAGTCAATACACTTGCATCCAAACAGGCTCTGAGGAGGTTCAAACCGAACATGTATCTCTATTACTTGGTAGATAAGCTATAAGCTAGATATACTTAGAAGCCAATCCATTCGGATCCAACTCATATTCCTCGTAATAAACTAGCAATTAGAAAGTAGTCATATACGATCATGGTTACTCGATGTAAACCCTATTCCGAGACTATATAAGGACGGGGTAGAATCTCATGTAGGACATCATCGTTATTTTTGGCACTTAGCACTCCTTCAAACCGAACACACGTCGCATAGAGAAGTTGTTATCCACTAAACATAGGATACCGTGTACCCGAACTAGTAAAAATATGTATCTTGTATGTTACCTCTCTAATTCCCCTACGTGCAAAATAATAATATATTGTCGGACGCTAAAGCCTATGACAATTGGCACATCAGCTAGGAGGATTTCGCATGTAGATTCAATCTTGCAGATCGGGTGGACATCAACATGAACATTGGTAACCTCGACACTTTTGGTCTAGGCATCAAGATCTCCTTTGGTAGCTTGGATTTCGTCGTAGATCAACTCGGCGATCTGCAAGACTGCAACTGTGCGATCTCGAGCCGGTTTGTAGATCACTGAGCCGATCGTACAGGAGAAGACTTGGCACCATTTCCGAATAGGGCCAATTCAACTCACTAGCCCAATCCTAAGTACTAGTGGTCCCTAAATTTGCGTCCCTTTCAAAGGTGTCATTTGTAGAACGACTCTTCGTTCTTTAGGTTGATAGCAAATAGGAGTAGTTCTATAATGTTGGTGCGGTTATTATGGTAAGTTTATATAAAACCTATAATTTCTCTTAATGAAAAACATATAATAGCACGGTCTCGAAAAGCTAGTGGTCTCCTAAATTTGCACATTGATATCATCCGGGTTCTCAACTCTTGAATTTTGAATATCTAAATCTCTGAACCTGTATACTAGTTTCGTTCGGGCCCTAACTCCCAAATTTTGATATTTAGTTTTCCGAACTTATAGGGTTGCGTCGTCCGGGTCCAAAAATTTGTTTAGAGTCAACATTACTTCAAACGAACTTTGACCTGCTCCATGTGTTGCCAACTTGACAGGGTATGTTGATACACCTCCACCTAGGTTGATGTACATTGGTACTCCATTCATATTTTGACCGTGTAATTGAATATAAATGGTTTTAGTCCCTCAACCCCTACCATCATCCCTGGTAGGTCATAGCCCATACTGTGTTAGTGTCATATATATCATATATTCATAGCAACACCATCTCATCTGGTCTCTTAAGCTCACAAGAGCTTGGCGACCCAGCTGTGCTGGCTTCGTAAAACACGGTGTCGGATCTACTTTTTGGCCCCTGTCCTGAGCTCGACCGGAGTGTGAGTGTGCGACATGTCAAGCTATTTCTCGGGTTAGTTCGTTGGGTTGGGTTCTGTGTAAAAAAATTATGGCTGTACCCAATGTAATAGTTGTTGTGGGTACAAAATTATAATAAACCCATCTAGTAATATGTACTAGTTGGTTTAGTTTTTTTTTTCAGTGGGGTCAGTTACTGCGATCATGTCTAACTAGCTAACCGCAGTATGCCGCTCCAGCGAAGCAAACCCATGGGATTCGACAGGGGGCGTGTCCCGGCCGTGTCGGCGCTGCGATTGCCCTTGCCCCGGCTCGAAGTAACGTTCGGGCACGGAAAGGGGGCCACCAATAATATGTCTCAAGTTCATCCTACGTTTCACACGACACGTACGACGAGCAGCAGTAGCCCGGATTCGGTTCATTGATTGCTTGGGATTTGGGAGCGATCCCCGTCCTGACGCGTCATTCTCCACCAACTTTTAAGTGACAGCAATGGTAAAAGACCGGTAGTCCAAGCCTATACGATTTTAGCCTTCGAGAAGGCCGGACCGCCGGAGCCACCTCCCGGACCCGGTGTCGTCCGTGCGGTCGCCGCCGCCGCTGTCAGCTAGCAAGCTGCCGCTCGCTGAAGTCGTGGCGCTGATCCGCCTGATCGAGCTTTTCCCCTCGTGTTTTCCGGTGCCGAAAGCGGCCTCTGCCGATGGCTGAAGGCTGACCCGGGCGGCCCCACCACCAGGTCGACATGCCGTCACGCGTGACCTCTAGCTGGGCCTGGATCTCGTTGCGTCATCCAGGACAAGTGGCCTTACGCATGTGGGCCGGTATTCTCCGAAACGCCAGCGCGGAAGGGAAGCCAAAAGAAAAGTCGGCACCCTTTAGGCCGAGAGAGCGAGAGGCAGTCGCAGAAGCGCGATCGCTCTTGGAAAACTCGACGGGACGATGTACGCACGGCACGGTACAGGGATTGCCGCCTCTCGCCTCTCCACATCTCTGACACTGACCCTATCCAATTCCAAGCAGGAGGAGCCACGTGAGGAGCAGCAGCAGGAGGAGGAGCTGCGATGCCGGATCACGCAACCATTCCGTTTCCAGGCGTGGTTGAGACTGCCTCTCCTCTCAGTTTCCAAAACGATCGCTAGCAGCAATTAGCATGTAGTACTGTGATCGATCGGTATGTACATGTGTGTGAGAGAGAGAGATGCCGAACATTGGCGGAGCCTGAGCTAAAATCAAGAGGGGGCCAATTCCATAAGCTCATGCCACACCTAACTAAATGCTACTACCTTCCAGCTTGCGCTTGCTCCATGAACAAGAGAAGCCAGCAAGTAAGATAAAAAATGAGATGAAGTGCTTGTGCATATGTAACACTCTTGTTTGATGACACCGTGGATGAGCTCCAACATCATTCAATACAATGCCTGCCAATCCTTTAAGAAGAGAAATGCTTGCGGAACATATATTGTCTTTACGTAGTATAGCAATTGTTGTAGGCAGCAACAACCAATTGTCATGGGAGCTAAAAAAAATCTATAGTGCCCGATAGCAGTTGCAGCGTTTAGAATAGAAGGTATTGCTAGCCACAGTCCACGTCAAAGAGACTATATATCTTAGTAAATTTCAGTCCAGCATATTGCATCAAGCTAACATGAAGTCCAGCATATTAAGTATCAAGTATTAGTAACAAATAAAAAGTCACTTTTCTCCTTCCTACACGTAGACCAGGGAGGGAGGGAGGGAGGGAGGAGAGCAATTCAAAGACTTCAGGCGCCTATATAGCAGTGCAAGCTAATTTTTTAATCGAAGCACCATGTGCTGAGTTCGGCAAGAGATGCTGAGATAGCACCAGACGAAAAATTCACTCAAACATATTGCACTTAATAACGTAAGCTGCTCACGTTTCGCTCTTCATAAAACTCAGGCGGGGCCGCAGCCCCCTATGCCCCTCACGTGGCTCCGCCCATGACGCCGAATACAGAACGTCCGGTCCGGCGTGCACGCACGTCCTTCCTGGAACTTCCTCCGCTGGTTGGTTGCAACATGCATGCATGTTATCCACTCCAGTCTCCAGCAATGATCCAGACCAGAGAAGGTTCCTTCCGGGGCTCCACAGTCCACACCATCACCATGGCTGTGCTGGTGCTGCATGCCTGCGTGCTGCGCATCATCACTAAATCCAGCCGTAGACTAGTCGCACCACGGCCACAGCCACACAGGAATACATACAAGATCCAGCACCTTTTGATTTTTTAAGGGAACAGCAGGGAAAAGGCGAGGCGGGCAGCGACGCCGGCGTCTGCATCGGCACTCGGCCCGGCGACTCCGACATTCCGACGTAGAGTAGCTTTTGGTCGCCTCGCCTGGAAAGTTTTCTCCGTCGTCAGCTTGAGCCGCCGTTTTTTTCAGCCAGCCGGGTCTCGATTGATGGCGCCTGGTGGTCTCCACTCACCACCCTGCAGTTGGACGACGTGGTGTTTGACCGGAGAATTGGAGGTAGCTTTGCTTGCTAGTTGGGTTGTGACTACTGGCGACGACGCCCCAGCGCCCACGCGACCCACCCGCGGCCGCCCGGGGTCCACTCCACCGGGTCGAACCGGCCTGCACGGCCCCTGTACGATAACAGCATGCGGTTCATTCGCCGGCCAGGGCCCAGGCTTCATTCTCCTTTCCCAGTGCGGTGGCCCGGCCGCCGGCCGCGTGGGATCTGCAGGCGCGGCCATGCGCCGCCGCGAGCTGGACCGTCGTCCGTAAATGCGTTGTCGGCCGGCGTCTCTCGTACGGTCGGCGCGGCCGTACGTGATGGCGACGCGCTCTGTACTTTGCGCTCCTCCCCTCGTCCTGCTCCTACGTAATTACGCTAGTAGCGTCGTCCAAAGACTGTCCTTGAGATCATGTCAGGTTCATACGAGAACGAGATGCTGACTTTTACTGCTACATGTTCGTGCCGCAGTTCCTCCTCCGAGCCGGGGACCAGTTGACGGACAGGGGACAGCACGATTCATCGATCCTTCTCCCCTTTAATTAATTCCCACCTCAACAACGCCGCTACTATCATTTGTCAAAACATATGCTTAATTTGACGCGATGGCCGGTGCTGTGCAGGGATTTCAGTGCACATCTTCAGTCGACGAAGCTATATACAGGCTCAGGGTTTTAAAGCCAGGAGGTCTCGAGTTGATTGCAGTACACCCGCCAAAGATCTTAATGCAGCATGTGAGCTCTAGTTGAACACTGCAAGACGAGAGACGTGCCTTGTCTCGTCGGAAAATAATAAAAACATAGCGAATACTGAACAAACAAAGGAGGAGCCCACGCCATTTTTGCAAACTGAATGAACGATACTTATATCAAGAAAACAGCTACAGTCTACAGATACATAAAGGCTTCCAGTTTTCCACGGTAAATCTTAATAAGTTAATACAACTGATGTGAAAAAATGAACAACAAAGAAGCACATCGTAGAGCTCAGCATCTGTGGAAACAAGCCATGATGTTCAGATGTTAGTCTTCCCCGGTCACCAACCGGCAACCGTGCAGGGAGCGGTTCCTTCTTGCCTGCCGGGAAGATTGCTGCTTGTTGAGTCGCCGCCGCCGATTCCTCTCAGGATCTCGTGGGCATGGCCGAACTGTTGTAATCGGTAGTCGGTACCCAGCTCTGTCTATCACTGGCTTGTCGAAATCAATGGTAAATCGTTCAGGTGGAGCGTCTCACCTCCCCGATAGTTCCCATAAATAGGACTGAAACTCAACATCGTGCTTGGCTGATAAGCCAGACTAGAAAGTATTGTTCGCTAATTTGTTACGAAAGAACGCTGAAAAAGTAGTGAATAGGGCTTAGTCATAGTACACTTCTAAATGGATTTTCACGTAACAGCAAAAGGGCACCAAAATATTTCTTCGGTAGCCAAATTGCAACCAATTTAGAATGCCAGCATATTAAGATGAAAAATATACCCGTTCATTTAGGCCTCGTTCCTTTGGCCTGGTTTTGAGGCTGGAACTATTCCAGCTAATACATGTCAATACAAATAAGCCTATCATTCCCGTTGGAATAGTTCCAGGGCAACTAATCCAGAATAAACGAACGAGCCCTTATCAGGTTTTATATAGTGCACATCTCCTCGTCTATTTGTTTCGGTGGCCAACATTCATTGGACCGGTGACTGGTTTGCATTTCTTGTTTCCTACCTTCTTTATCATCAAACTTAACAGGCACCGGCTAAAGTACAGGTTAGAAGGTAACGCCCATGCCATCACTGGGTTACAACTGAAAATCAGGTTACAATTGCTTCCAAATGACAACCGTGTCCTAGGAACAACTGAAACTAGGTTCATAGTTTTTCTAAAGAGCTAAACACAAGCTATATCTATTACCAGGCAATGCAACTCAAGAGAGCACTTGTATTTAACAGAGTAAACAGCAGAGCCCAATTTTTCATGAGAGGCCAACATACCAAACAAGACGGTGAATTAAAATACATTTTTATACCTAGTCATTATATGCAGGTCAGAACACAATTTATATCAGAAGTACCGATCAACCACACCACCCACAAGTTTCTGAAAATGGCAAAATTCAGACCATGGCTGTAGCTTAACGAATTTGTGTATTAAATGAAATACTGTGTGCCCCTAAAGTTTTGGCTGCCTGTCCAGACAGACAGGTGATGGAAGTGGAAAATGTCTCAATTTATCAATAGAAAGGCCAGAATTCAGCTTTGGTAAAAAAATTGTCATAGATATTGCATGACAAGAGTAAACTGGAAGATCAATGCTTCATTGAATGCTAACAATATCACTTAAATCCCTATAAGTTCATTTTTCTCATTCCACTTTCCAATTGTTTGGATATCTCATTTCTTGCCTCCACTTTCTTGTTGTGGACTCAACTTAAACAACTAACAGATCAAGGGGTGAAAGGAAAAAAAATGTCAATGCCCTTGGTTCCAGTGGCAGTTACTTACTAAGAAAGATGTATGTCTCAGAAACAAAATAAACTATAGGTATGGCTGTGCTGTGCCAAAGTTATTTGCCATCCAGTCCACTGAAAAATCAAATTACTACTCTACATGACTTAATATGGTCAGCTTGGCGAGCAAAGCATTGGAGGTTGTCGTTCTGGACATCTTTGCCAAGAATGGATAGAAACAATAATAGATTTTGCACATATGATTGTTCTTCCGTTTGTGTTTGCTCTTTCCCTTATTTTGATAATCAGCAATTGAGTTGAAAACTTTGTAAGAATTGGATGTAGAGGCCAGAACTATTCCTTTTTTTCCTTAAAAAAACATGACTTCATAACAACTGAAATCTTTTTTTTTTCATGAAAAGGTCAGGATGTCCAACAAAGATGCCAGATATTCATGCATAGTCTACTGATACACTATCCTGACATTTAGTTCACCACATATTTCGTATATCAAGATGACTCTTCATACAATCCAAAACTAAGAAACACCAACCATGATGATTATACACATTTATGTGAAATATAGGTTTATGAATGTGTATGCCTTTTAACATTCACTAGGAGATTGTGCTTGTAGAGTGACTTTTAGCATTTCCATGTAGGTTCCTCGAAAGGTGATGTGCTTTGGTAACAAAAAATCAGCAGGGCACCTCAAAAGACAAAAGGCTTTGCAACTAGATATGATAAAAGAACTAAGATTAGAGATTAATAATTCTATCAACCAAAAGTTTAAAACATCTTAATTTACCACCGTTCCCTTGGTCTGCCATCAGGAAATACAGGAACAGGTGCTCTGCCATTGGCAGAACCATCAGCATTTTTCATAGCGACCTTGACTTCTTGTGGACTTGAGTCATCATCTCCAAAGTCTGGCGGCGCGTCATCATTCTCACCAAACCAGCCATCACCCCACTGGTAGTCAGCATCCGATTTGCCACCAGAAAGTTCACTTATCAAATCTTCCATATCAGAGAGTCCTTCATCTTCATCACATTCCTCGTCACTTCCTTCGTCCGACAGTTGCAGTGATCTATTGATTCCCTCACCCTCCTCGCCAATCCTAGCTGTGCCTCTTCTTGGGAAGCGTGGTACAGCCACAAGAGCCCTCATTTTCTCCTTAAGCAGCACCAGCTCGTTCTTCTCAACCAGCTGCGAGTCCTTGTATGCCTCACGAAGGAAAACCGAGTCCCTATCCCCTTTGAACGATACATAAAACATGTCCGGGTGATGAATGATCATGCCCCGCAGGGATTGCGAGAACCTGAGCTCCTCCCTGAAGTGTGTCAGGTGGTCCACCAATGTGCGCTTCTCCACTGTTAAGCTAAGAATTTCATGAACCACTCCACAAGCGTGCTTCTCCTTCTCAGCCGACCCGGACCGCAGGTGCGAGAAGTCAGCATATGGTGAAATGTACGGCATCTCCTTGAACTGTGCAATCCTCCTGGCCTCTCCCCGTGTCAATTTGAGCCCCTTGGGGAGCCTCACACGGTTGAACTTGAGTGGGCGGTCGATGATCAGATTCCTCTCCTCGGCTTCCCTCACCCGATTCTCCTCCTCGGCGAGCTCCGCCGCGGATACCGCGAGCTCGGGGTCCCAATGCGTGAGCTCCAGCGCCGGGCCTCGGTCCATCCGGACGATACGGAAATACTGCGGGTACCTGAGGCAGATGGTGTCGCGGAACTCGGGCGGGAGGCCGAGGTCGTGCTTGAGGTGCGCGATCTTCTCGATCAGGATGCGCTTCTCCTGCGACATCATGAGGAGCTTGCGGAGCTTGGCGACGGCGAGGCCCTCGGACTCGTTCTTGAGGCGGAGCTCGTCGAGGTAGAGGCGCTCGGCGCGCGGCGTGAGGCGGAACCTGAGCGAGTAGACGCCCTCCTCGACGATGTCGAAGACTCCCGGGAAGCGCTTGAGGAGCGCGATGAGGCGGCGCTTGCGGGTGAGGCCGAGGTCCCGGCGGAAGCGGCCCAGGTCGCGGAGGCTCATCACGCGGTCGGGCTGCGCCACCAGGATGTTGCGGAGCTTGAGCACCAGCTTCAGCTTCTTGTCCCGCTGGATCACGTTGTCGAACGGCACCTCCTTGCGGCGCTTCACGGCGGCCTGCGCCACCGCCGCCGCCGCGCGCCGCGGGCGGAGGCGCAGCGGGAACGGCGGCGGCGGGCGCAGCGGGAGCGAGGCGCCGAGGAAGAGGGACTTGGGAACCGCCGGGTGGAGCGCGGCGGGCAAGGAGGGGAAGGGGAGAAGCAGCTTGGCGTCCATTTCCGCCGCGGGGTTGCTCACCGTCGCCGCATCGGGGGAGTGGTTGGCTGGTAGGGATAAACCTCTGTTCCCCTCGATGGGTTTGGATTTGGATATTTTTTGGTGGGTTCAGCTCTGGACGGCGATATTTCGTGGAGGATGTGGTTGGGCTCGGCCTTTGCTAGGCCCAACCAAGTATTTGGGCCTCCCTTTAGGTCACTGTCATGGGCCGGCCCGGTTTATGCTTTCCCTCTTGTGTTTGCTGGAGCGAAAATGTCTACGGCCTTCAGGATTTCTCGCTATCGATTGGGAAGGCACATGATTGATCACATGCTTGAACACTGCAGTACGGTGATTTGTGATAGAAAATGACTCTTAAACTCTCAGTAGCTGGTTCTTGAAAATTTAAATGGGATGATGCACATGATATCTACAAGTACGTAGCGACCGTGCATGAACTTACCGGATCTCAGCACGTCAAAAATTTCCGCCAGCCTATAGTGGGTAAGCGGGAAGCATCCCGGGGCGAAATAAAGGCCACGAATTCACGATGCAAACCGATAAGACCGGCCGGCGACGGGGACCTAACCGAGAACGAGAAGGTGGTATCAGGGGAAGGCATCCGCATGCCATGCCGCGAGATATATATGGCCTCCGTCCCGATATTAGATGGACGGGTCACATGCTAATGCTAGGCGACTAGTACAAGTCATCTTTCCACTTGCCAGGAGAGTTCTTTCGGAACTATTTTTCTAAGAAGGAAACAATTTATTTTGGAACATTTTCTCTTACTTAGAAACAAAACGATCCAATTGGGAAAACTTTTATATCTTCTGATGTTACTAGCAACTAGAGTAATAAAAAAAATGTTTCGCAGTATATAGATCATCTATGACTTGTTTGGATCAGCGGGGCTTATGGCAGCTCAAGTTTTTACACAGTTCCTAACCTACAGGCGCCTGAATCTCAGGCGGCTGCTCTGCATGCCTCAACTAACCCAAGGAGGAGGAGGATTCAAGAAAGATGAAGACATGCACTAGTAATCTCGTGGCAGTCCTTTGATGTCTGAGAAGAAGAGAAGAAGAGAGATTTCAGGTGCCATTTAACAAATCCTAAATTTTTATTAGAGTGAAATACACTGGCGGCCCTTTAATTTGTCAGCCTGTGCCAGTCCGGTCCACGAACTTGCAAACGCGGAAAATAGGGCCCTGAACTTGTCATTTTGTTCACCGTAGGCCCATTTCCCATCCGGCGCGGCCTCCAGGCGACGTGGCAGCACGTGCGCCACACGTTTCAATACTGAACGCAGGTGACAATATGCATCTAGGCCCCTCCGTATCTGCCCATCTCCAAAATCTTGTCTTCTTCAAGCTCATCGTGCTGGGGGCGAGGCGGCGGCGGGGGTGCGGCGGCTTGCGACGGAGGCAAAAGTCGGCGACTTTGCAAGATTCTGCGGAAGAGCAACGACGAGACGTACCTGGGAATCTACGGCATGGCGCCGTGCCTGCGACCGGAAGGGGAACCACCGCCGGACTACGGTTAGTCAATCGAAGCTCAAAACCTTCTTATTAGTGCCTTTAGGATGTGGTGGTGTGCATGTACTTGTTCCTGATGTAGGCCAATTTTGTTTGTTTTGGTGGCTAGGGTTTAGGGTTTCTGGTGTCGCCTAAATAAATCAAGTAGTAATGAGCATCATTTGGTTCAATGTAGGCGATGCTGAGAACAAGTTCACTGTTGAGGTGCACCAGTGTGGTTTCTTTGTTGGTCACGATTCGAATAAGGCTTACATTGATGGAAAAGTGAACTGGTTTGACCATTGCGAGGTAGATACCTGGTCTCCATTGTGGTTCTTGGGTTTTGTTGGTGAGTTGAAATGTCCTAAAATAGATGTTCTGAAGATATACTGGTTGCTTCCTGGAATGGATCTTGGTCGTGGTCTTAGGGTGATTGAGTCAGATTCAGAGATATTGGTGATGACTGGCATTGTTGACAGGGTGAAGAACCTTATTGTCTATTTTGATCATGATAACAATATGCCTGGCATAAACTGGGATGACATAGTGGCAAACTCAATTGCTTCACTACTCGAAGTAATCAGCCCAGCCAAGAGAGGATTTGTTGGAAAGAAAGAAGGAGAAGAACTGCCACCATTTGAAATAGAGCAGGATTCAATGCAGCATGATGTGCATGGAGATGATGGTGACAGTGGAGATGACTTTGAAATGGAGCAGGATTCAGTGCAGCATGATGTGCATGGAGATGATGGTGACAGTGAAGATGACTTTGATTTTAGTGATAGTGATTATGATTTAGAGGGAGATGATGATGATATTTTTGTGGACTATGTTGATGAGGATGCCACAAAGGAGACTAGCAGCAAAGGGCGGCAGAAAGGTAAAGGCAAGAAGGCTGTTGGTAGCAAACTGAAGGGGAAAAAGGTTTCATCTTTGGCTGGTTATGGAGAGAAGTCAACAGATAAATTCGAGCTAGAATTGTCAGAATCTGATGAAGAAGGACAAGGTCTAAGTTTAAGTCATTCAAAAGTGAAGACATAGACAATCCCATCTTCAAAGTTGGCATGATATTTGAATCAGTTGAGATGCTCAGGAAGGCTATCACACAATATAGCATGAAGCAGAGGGTAGAGATCAAGATGCCCAGGGATGAGAAGAAAAGGTTGAAGGCTCATTGTGCAGATGGATGTCTTTGAAATTTATATGCTTCAAATGATAGCAGGACTCAGGGATTGATGATCAAGACTTATCATGGGCAGCACACTTGCTAAAGGAAGTGGACATTGAAGAGATGTACCTCAAGGTGGCTTGCTCATACATACTTAGAGTCATTTCGGGCTGACTAGAAGAAGACACTAACTTTGCAAGGACAGTCCAGAAGGAATGGAATCTGACACCCCCAAGAACTACACTTGCCAGGGCCAGGAGACTTGCTATGAAGGTGATACTTGGTGATGAAGAAGAGCAATACAATAAGTTATGGGATTATGCACGTGAATTGAGAAGAAGCAATCCACAGAGCACTTTCTATCTTAATCTTGCTGAAAACCTATTCTCATCCTTGTATGTTTCTTTGGATGCCTGCAAGAGGGGCTTCCTAGCTGGTTGTAGACCTATAATCTGCCTAGATGGTTGCCACCTTAAGACGAAGCATGGTGGGATAATGATCACTGCAATTGGAATTGATCCAAATGACTGTATTTATCCAATTGCATTTGGAGTTGTAGAAGTTGAGTCTCTGGCTACTTGGAAGTGGTTCTTGGAAACATTGAAACAAGACATAGGCATTGAAAACACATACCTATGGACTGTCATGACTGACAAACAGAAGGTACCAGCTTTCGCACATCTTCTTAACTTGCAGCTGTAGTATTCATGCTAATCTGTTCTTGTCCATTTGCAGGGTCTAGTACCAGCTGTTGCATAGGTTTTCCCAGAATCTGAACACAGGTTCTGTGTCAGACACCTATATTTCAATTTCCAGATGCAATTCAAAGGTAAGAACTTAAAAAACCAACTCTGGACTTATGCTAGGTCAACCACAGTAGTTAGATGGAATGAGAACATGGAGAAGATTAAGGTCCTTAACCAGAAAGCTTTTGAATGGCTAGAAAAGATGCCACCAAATACTTGGGTTAGGACTTTCTTTAGCACTTTCTCCAAGTGTGATATTCTACTAAACAATAGTTGTGAGGTGTTTAATAAATACATACTAGATGCTAGAGAAATGCCTATCTTGAGCATATTAGAGCAAGTCAAGACACAACTGATGACAAGATATCATACAAAGGACAAGGATGTAGGGACTATGTGGGATGGTACTATTTGCCCCAAGATAAGGAAGAGACTTCATAAGAATTTTTAGTGGGCAAACACCTGTTATGCACAGCCTGCTGGTAATGGCATTTTTTAGGTCAATGTGTTGGACAGACAATACATAGTGGACCTAGGCATTAGGCAGTGTGATTGCAGGAGGTGGGAGCTGATTGGTATCCCTTGCTCTCATGCTATATCTTGTTTGAGGATAGAGAGAATTTCTCCTCCTGAGTCCATGGTTCATGAGTGCTACTCTACTGCAACCTACCTAAAAGCATATAGTCCCAAGATTTATCCTTGCAAAGATAGGAGCATGTGGCAGAAAGTTCAAGGACCAAATGTACTTCCACCGGTCTATGAGAAAAAAGTTGGCAGGCCACCCAAGAACAGAAGGAAGCAACCTCATGAAGTCATAGGCAAGTTTGGTCCTAAAATGTCCAAGCATGGTACTGTCATTACTTGCTCTTATTGTGGAATAGAAGGGCATAACAGAGGTGGTTGCAAGCTGAGAAAGGCTGGGATCAGGCCTGAACTACAACCTCAAAACAAACCAAATGTGGATCATGGCCAAGAAGGAGGGTCAGCTGAAGGTTTTGAAGAACCAGTTACTAGCTAAGTAAGTGAAAGTCATTTAGCATGTCAATTGGATTAATAGTTCATACACTCTGAAGCATGGCATTGTAGGCTTCCATGCAGTTTGGAGAGGGGAGTCAGCCAGTGCTATCAAATATGATAGAAACTGTCCTTTCTCAATTGCATGCAGATGTAAGTGCACATAAACTTCGTCCACTCTATCAAATTAAACTTGTAAACACCTAACTTGATTCCATACAGTCCTCACAAACAAGCAAAAGACAACTCCATAAGGAACCATTGCCAGATTCCACATTCATCAGGAGGAACCAGCCTACTACGAGGCCAGTGCCCCCTACCACTGCAAGCAAGGCTAGAAGAGGAAGATTGAAGCGCAATGCGCCGAGTGACCCATGTAATCAGCAAGGCAAGACCAAGAAAAATACAACTACCAAGACAAGAAGACTTGAAGACCTATGAATGTGGTCTGTGATGCTTTTGTATAGGTCAATAGGCTCACTGTGCCAGTTTCTGTGAACCTGTAAAGCAGCAGTAAAACACATCTTAGTTGATACTTTAGGCTTATTTTGCTTTCTTTTAGTTCTTCCAGTCAGACAAGGAAGATAGATACATCTTTTGGTTCTTCCATATAAGCACAGGAAGATAGTACTTAGTGCCTTACATCCAGGACAATGACATGTGTGTCTCAATGTCCTTAGTAAATGGTTGATGGACACAAAATATATGACAATACATCATCCTGTTATGGTTCCATCTTGAGGAATTGACATTGCAAGATCTGTGAACACCGTCTTATTGTTATTCATTGATGGTTTCATACATGGCTTGATAACATTACTGAACATATGCATTGATAACATAATGTTGCTCAAAACCAACATGATTGTTGAATCCAACATTACTAAATACACAAAACCAACATAAATCCTTGTGACAGCCTTCAGCAACACAAAAGCAACAATACTGATTACATATTTACCTACTTCATCAACAGGACTAACAGAACAAGAATGAGCACAAACAGTAGAGCAACACAGACTACAAATATAGCCTTCGGCACCATGACTACTTCTTTCACCATTTCAGCAGATACAACTTCTCTCTTCACCCAACCATTGTTGCATACTCCTCCATCAGTGTTCATCTTCAAATTAGGGGATTCCACCATGGCTGTGCCTGCATTGCTGGGATTTGCTTGAGCACCAGCAGTGTTCTTGCCGAACACCACCTCCAAGTACTCTTTCTCCCACTTCCAGAAAGGGCAACCGGTTCCATCTCGCTACAAAAATCCCTAATATCAGCTTCGAATCTAGCAAGAACAAGAACTTCATCTTAATTGAATCACTAACCTTGTAGAACGGGCAGCAGTGGAACACCTGCCCAAAGCTCCATTCCTGCTTCGATACTCGGCGCACCACCCTTGCCCGCCCGCACTCCCTACACTGGTTCAGCGGTATATGGGTTGGATCTGCCGTAGACGCCCTTGATTCGCTAGCCATGGTGCCTCCGTCGCAAGCCGCTGCGCCCCCGCCGTCGCCTCGCCCCCAGCACGATGAACTTGAAGAAGATAGGATTTTGGAGATGGGCAGATGCGGAGGGGCCTACACTACTACACAAAAGATTATGCGCAGTGTTGTATTTTTGCACTCCGTGACGGTCACCTATTTTCGCCCGCTGCGGTAAATGCCATGATTTACCGCGGCGGGCATTTTTTATTTACCGTGGCGGGCACTTTTGCCCGTCACGGTAAATCGATTTACCGTGGCGGACATCCTATAACGCCCGCCACGGTAAATGGCCGAGGCCCAACAGGCCTAGGGCGAGGCCCAATAACTGGTCTCCATATAAAATGAGCACTTTAGGAGTTTAGGGTTTCAGTTCACTCACTCCTCTCCACCGATAGCGCCGCAGTCACTCCTCTCCTGTCGCGAGCCTCTCTCCTCCCGTCTCCTCCTGTCACCATCTCCTTCCACTGCATATCCACCAGCACGATGCTCTCCCTCCCTCTCTTCTCTCCCACCGATCCCTCCCTCTCCCTCCTCTCTCTCTCTTCCGATCCTCTAGCACGGGGCGCGGGGTGCTGAGCGCGGTGGCTTGTGGGACGGCAACGACAAGCCCGTCCTGAGGCGGATCTGGTCGGTGGCGGCGCGCGGTGGCTGGATCCGGCGGGCGAGGACGGTTCGGCGCGGCGGCCTCCCTCCACCACGGCGGGATCTCCACCACGGCCATGGCGCCGGAATCCACCACAGCCACGACGCCGAGACCTCCACCACGGCGGGAGAGGACACGTCGGCGCGGCGGCCTCCCTCCACCGCGGCGGGATCTCCACCACGGCCACGACACCGGGATCCACCACGGCCACGACGCTGGGACCTCCACCACCGCGGGCGAGGACGCGTCGGCGCGGTGGCCTCCCTCCACCACGGCGCGGCGGGATCTGCAAGGAGGCATGGGGATCCGCGAGGAGGCGTCGGCGTGGTCCCCTGCGAGCGACTGGCGAGGTGGTGGCGGCCCTGCAGTGGCGTCGGCGTGTCCAGTCGGCTTCTCCAGAGACGCTGGGCCCGGCCGGCTGCTCCTCTTCTCCCTCCCCGAGCGTCACGGATCTGCAGCCGTGGGAAGCCCGGATCCGTCGCCGGTGGGCTCGCCAGTGGGCTCGAGAACGGGCTCACCGGCGGGCTCCTGGTTTTTTTGTTTTTTTAAATGATTAACTGCAGCGGGCATCCTAACGTGCCCGTCGTGGTAAAAGTATATTCACCGCGGCGGGCACGTTACACCGCCCGCCGCGGTTAAGCCACGATTTACCGTGGCCTCTAGGCCACAGCGGAAAATCGAAAACGCCCGCCTCCAGTGAAGTTTGTGTAGTAGTGCTAGATGCATATTGTCACCTGCGTTCGGTATTGAAACGTGCGGCGCACGTGCTGCCACGTCGCCTGGAGGCTGCGCCGGATGGGAAATGGGCCTGCGGTGAACAAATTAATAAGTTTATGGGCCTATTTTCCGCGTTTGTAAGTTCATGGACCGGACTGGCATAGACCGACAAGTTAAAGGGCCGCCAGCATATTTCACTCTTTTTATTACATAGCTAGGAGTAGCTGGCTCTCCTCTCGATCTCCTCCCAAACAGAGTACGCAACAGACCATTTGGAGTCGTCGTAAGTGTTTGACGTTACGACTAGGACGTACAAGTACAGCATCTCGCCGGTGGATCCTTTCCGTTTCCAGGCTCCGGGCTCCCGAGTGGCCGAAAATGGGCAATGGAAAGTTTTTTTTTATTTATGAAACAGGAGGGCAATGGAAAGTTGGAAACTGCAATGCTGCAGCTTTTTATTTACTTATTACCACATTGCGGGCTGTTCGTTTAGAGGAATTATGGAGGAATTTGAATGTTTTGGATGAATTTATGAGAGAAAAACACTGTTCCGGATGAGAAAAGAAGCGGATCTAAGCCGGTTTAAGGGCACGTGAACGGGGCCTGCCTTCGCTCGCCAACGCGAAATGAGACAACCGCTAGCTGCGTACTGTACATTTCTCTAAGGCTGTCTCAACGGTTTCCAAATAGCAGTCTAGGAAGAATTTTATTAGCTATTAAGGAGAGAGATTAAATAGCTAGCGACTCCTAAATACCTAGTCTAGCATGATCTCCTAGAAATAACTATCTCACAGCTCACATGACCCCACAATAAAGTGTTCATTTTTTATTATTTTTAAGTCTCATCTAGCTAGCTATTTACAATTTGTCATCGAGAACACCCTAATAGATGAGCAGGAATGTATGGCAGTGCTCTGTACAACGTCGCCTTCAGATATCACTAATAGTATGGTCCCGTTCGGCTTGCTGAAACTTAACTGAAACTGGTTGAAAAATACTATTCGACTAACTTGTTGTGAGAGAAAAATATTATTCTAACTAAAAACAAACCGAACCAACCAATTTCTAGGTAAGCCGACGGGGCCTATATGTTAGTGTATCTTCCACGAATGGGAAACAAGCGAGTGGTCGAAGCGCAAAGCTGCCTTTCGATCGCCCAGTCCCTGGCCCATACTGCCGTGCCCAACCGTGCTGTTACCTGTCACGTTCGCCTCACCCCAAGAAAGAAGAGAGAGAGAAAACGAAGGCACGCAGATCAGTCGCAGTGCACGACACGTACACGTACTATACCATGCAATGCAACAGCAACAGCGCCCTTTTCGTTCCAGCTTGAACCGGCTTCCGTCACGTTGCTCGATCGATGCGTTCCACTGGGGGCGCTGGACGACATGCACCGTGCAGCAGTACTGCGGCCGTGACCGGCCGGGAAGAAAAGACGGAGATGGTAGGAGGGAGGCATCGGCGCTGGGCGATGTCAGCGTGTGCATGTGCATGGGCGGCGGGCGCCCCGCCCAGCGCCCACACCACCTTGGACGGCTGGACGACCAGTGGGAGTACGAGACGAGAATATGGCCGGGTCCGGGGCAGAAAAATCTGGGGCCGGGGGCCGGCCGCTCGTGGCCTCACGATTGTCCTATGGCCTGGCCGAGATCGCGCGGTGGGAAGCTGGGAATAGTTTAGGGGCCGGGGGTGGTGGCGGGCAGCGCCCCACGTCGCGGCCAGGCGCGCGGCGCGTCCCGGCGCCTCATCGGCATACCGCACGCACGCGGCTTTGCCCGCCATCGATCCCCATCCGTCCGCGCGGCCTGGGATTGCCTGCCTGGGATGAGTCGTGGTCGTGGCTGGCCAACCAAACTAACTACTACTCCTATACGTATATCTGTGTCTGTCACTGAACTGCGTCTGGGATAATGTTTTTTTTTGGCGAAAAGTCTGGATTGTGTTGTTGATGGAGCCATTTGGGGAACACGTGAGAGACGTTGCGGTGCTGCCGACGGTTCCTCCTCTTCTTCATGTTATATCATACACGTAAGAGTAAAAAATTTCTCGGTATTAGTATGGTTCAGCAGAAAAATACTCACTACTACAAAGGCAAAGTCCTTCCTTCCATTATAAAAAAGGGGTAAAGTTCCAGCCTCATCGGTTCGCTTCTGTTTTTCTTTTTCAAGAAGAATCTCAGGTTTCTCCATTGAACGGATGAAAAAGGTTTGGTGCGGATTGCCGGCCGGGCTGCTCTTTCTCTTTGCATCATCATCACCTGTAAACAACCCTGCGTGCCATCGTGCTTGTGCCTGCTGCATGTACCACAGGCATGCCATTTCGGGAAGTTGCAGGCTTGCAGCGACCTTTGCTTTCGGTCGTGTCGTGCTTGTGAACCGTGGAGCCGGCGAGAGAGGGAGATCAGCTGATTGGTCGGTGCGCTGGAACTAGCCAACCCACCATCAATTTTTTAATTTCCGCACTTCGACATCTTCGCTTATTATTTTTGTTCCCATAGGCAGGTTAGAAAACCTTATTTGCATGGCTAGGATGACTCACGCTCGTAAACTCTCTCTCTCGTACTCAAACTCAATGGGTGATAACTAATGCGAGACAAGGCTGGTAGTAATCCTTACCAGAATGGATTTTTTAAACCCTATCTCTGCAAAGGTTGAAAAACACAAGTATCTAAGGCTTATATGTAAGTTCCTAGATTACAAACACGTGAAATTCTAAACCCTATTTCCATCAACTGAAGCGCAGTTGTTTGATGGTTAAGAATTTAAATTAGAATTTGACCCTAACACCAAGTGATATTCAGTATATTTGACCCATCATCTTCAATACCGAGTCATGTGGCCTGACCCACCATTAACGCCTTGTTGCTGCCCCTTACCCATACCCGCTTCCGACGCATCACCCCTGACCTTCCACCGCTCGACACGCTTCAGATCCTGCCGCCCCGCCCCTGACCATCCACCACCTGATGTGGCGCCCGACGCGCCTCCGCCCCAACATGCCGCAGGCGTAGCCGCCATGACCACCCGCGGGGCAACATGGCTTGCGGTAGCGAGGCCTTCTTCTTTCCCCCCACAACCGATGCCCCTCCTTAGGATTCCAAAAGCCAATATAATAGGCATCCGAACAACCAAATTTGAGTTTTGGTCAATTTATACCAAGGCTAGTTTGCTATTGAACCCAATTCAATTCCATGTCCTGAATATTGCACCCAAATAACCGGATAGCCTCTTAGTGTCTTCTTTCTCCAGCTTTAAAATATATTTTCTAAGTTTCTTGTGGGTGCTAGCTCGGCGCATGCCCTAAAACTACTACGTACTAGTAACGGTAGAAAGCAATAGTTAGGGCATGTTTGGTATAAAATTCTCTTCTAGTTTCACAAAGTTGTTTTTCAGCTTCTCACCAAACATGCTATTTGAAAAATCAAATATGTTTTTCAGCTCCTCCTCACTAATGAAACTGAGGTGGTGTATCCAGTGGCGGAGCCTGAGCTAAATTTAAGAGGGGGCCAATTCCATAAGCTCATGCCACACTTAGCTAGATGCTACTACCTTCCAGCTTGCCCTTGCTCCCTGAACAAGAGAAGCCAGCAAGTAAGATGAAAAATGAGATGAAGTGCTTGTGCATATGTAAGACTCGTTTGATGACATCGTGGATGAGCTCCAACATCATTCAATACAATGCCTGCCAATGCTTTAAGAAGAGAAATGCTTGCGAAACATATATTGTCTTTACGTAGTATAGCAATTGTTGTAGGCAGCAACAACCAACTGTCATGGGAGCTAAAAAAATCTATAGTGCCTAATAGCAGTTGTAGCGTTTAGAATAGAAGGTATTGCTAGCCACAATCCACGTCAAAGATTCTATATATCTTAGTAAATTTCAGTCCAGCATATTACCCCAAGCTAGCATGTAGTCTATTAAGTATCAAGCATTCGGCCTGTTCGCTTGCTCGTAAACGATCATAATTTTCTAGTCGGGAACAATGTTTTTCTCTCACACCAAATCAGCTAGCAATAAATAATCCATGATACGATACGGCCTCCCGAACAAGCTGATTAGTAACAAATAAAAAGTCACTTTTCTCCTTCCTACCCGTAGACCAAGGTGAATTAACCAGAGAGAGAAGTTCAAAGACTTCACGCGCATATATAGTAGTGCAAGCCAATTTTTTAATCGAAGCACCATGTGCTGAGTTCGGCAAGAGATGCTGAGATAGCACAAGACGAAGAATTCACTTGAGCATATTGCACTTAATAACATTTACTCTTCAGAAAACTCCCTTGACCAAAGTCGGCGCCGCAGCCCCCCGTGGCCCTCACGTGGCTCCGCCCATGGGTGTATCAAACTGTCTCTTTAGGGGTGTTTGACCTTCAAAACTCGGCTCCACAAACTCCATCAGGAGCAGCCCCCACAAAAACCGTTTGTGGAGTACCTCTTTAGTGGCTCCGCCCACCCTTTTTCCTGGTGTATCAAACTGTCTCTTTAACGTGTTGCGGGCGAAAGCGATCCCAAACACGCCTTTAGTTGGATATAGTTCTCAATTCCCTTTCCACGAGTGGCTGGGCCGGCACCACAGAACCCGCACCGAACTCGAGGATTCCTGGCCGAAACAAGCGGCCAGGGTTGCAAGAGGCCGCGACGACGCGCGAACCCACCCATGCCGTGCCAGATGCCTCCGCCTGAAAGCGTGAGCCGTCCGGGCGGAAGCCAACCCGGAAAAGAGGCAGCAAAAACAGAGCTCGCGTCGGAAGAAAATTCGTTTCCCCACCCATCAGCGACTGCCGTGGCGACTACTCGAGTAGTAGTAGTAGTTTTTCCCTCCCCTTCCATCCACTCATCCAGCACGCCACGCTCGCTCGCTCCCCCTCGAAGCTCGCTCGCAAGGGGAGGGGGAAAAAGCAGGCGGAGCAGAGAGGGTCGGACGGCGAGAGAGAGAGAGAGAGAGAGAAAGGGAAACCTAGGCGGCTTTCCGTTTCGGGAAATTCCCGGGCGCCCCGTCCGCGCTGCTCCCGGCGCCGGTGGCCGGGCCTCCGCGCTCCCGCAGGGCCCTCCGCGGCTCGACCTCGGTAACGTGTGGCCCTCTTTCGCCGCGGCGAATGTGGTTGTTTGGATCGGGCGAATCCTCCTAACCCGTGGCCTGGAACCGCTCGCGGGAGGGGGTCTGGGGCTTGTGGCGGCGCTGCGCTGAGGATGCGCCGCGCGGGCGGCTCGCTGCTGGTCTGCTGCGCGCGCTCGCCGCGAGGTATGGCTCCCCGCCGCTGAATCGGTCCTGGGGCGGTTTTGGCTTTGTGTTACTGCGCCCGTGCGCCGTGACCTTATTGCGAGCGGGCCGCGCGGTTTTCGCAGGGTAGGTTTGGTGCGATGGAAGGGACGACGGCGGCGGAGGTGGGCGGCGCCGGCGACGGCGCGGCCGGGGATGTGCAGATTAAGGGCGCCAAGGAGAATGGGCAGCCCGCGGCGGTGGCGCTGCCGCAGCCGTCCGGCAGCGAGGCGCTGGAGCCGGCCACGCCGCTCCTGCGGGACGACTGGTCCGAGCACTTCCCCTTCTTCACCTCTCTGGGCGGGTTTGGGGGCAGCTCGGACGGCGCGAGGGGCCTCACCAGCGTCGGCCTGTCCAATTCTGAGTCCAGGCCGGACAGCGTGACGCAGCGCGGCTTGGACCACGAGGCGAAAGAGAGGGTGGAGGAGCTCACATTGAAGAATTGCATCAACACTGATGTCCAGCCCGAGGTTTCTGCTGGTGGGAGCACAAGCATCGGGGATAGGCCTACTGTTATTAAGGGCCTGTGGGGTAACTTCACACGGATGGCCCGGAGAACTAGCGATTTGGCCAGCAGGGAAAACGCCGCCACACTGAGTTATGGCAACATTGCAAACTTGAGGGCTGCTGATGCTTCTAGCAGGGAAAATCTGGCGACGAGCCTTGCCAACAATATCATCTCAAGGAACAACGATGCGTCTGGCAACGAGGCACCTGTGAGTCGTGTTGGATATGTCAATAATGAGTTCATGACGCCGTTTCGCAGCCAGCAGATTCTCTCGTCTCCATGTTCTAATCAGGACAGTGCTCTTAAAGTAAGCAGCTTCTCGAACAGGATTCTTGACCGGATGAGAAGTAAGACTGTGGCACCCCCATCTGGGGCTCTAGGATCACCACTTCAAAGCAAATCAAAAGGTAAAGGGGTTGCGTACCAAGGAGCACGGGAGGAGATCCAAGTGCAAGCTAATGCAAGACCCAGAGACCCTTTGGACAAGATTCCGACTATTCCTACCTCAATTCATGATTCTAAGGCCAGAGTGGACCCTATGCTTTTCAGTACTGGTGGAAATGTTGCGAAATCCCACTCTGAGGGAACTAGCCTGAGGGAACTGATTAAGCCTGGGCGGCAAACAATGACCAAGTTTGAGAAAATGCATTTGTTTAAGCAGATCCTTGATCTTGTGGATAAGTGTCACGCACAGGGTTTTACTTTACAGCATTTGCGACCGTCATATTTTACGACCCTATCTTCAAATCAAGTTAAATATATCGGTTCTTATACTACACAAGATTTGCCAACATCAATCAAACAAGAGGTTGCTAGAGAAGATCTTGTGAATAGAAAAAGGGCTTTTGGCCATAGAATTGATCACCAAGAGTCTAATGGCCATGGAAATTTGATGCTGAAGTATCAAAAGGTTGGTGAGCAAGGCTCAGTTGCTACCAGGCGACCAGCAAATATGTTTTGGACTGACCAAATATGCGACAATCAAAATGAAGATGCCAATCCAGGTGTTTCGAGGCAAGAAAGTTTTAGTTACACTGCCAGAGAACGTTTTAAGTTCGTCGAACCATATGGCAGTAATACATCTTGTGCTCAACATGTATCTAGTTCTGGCAACCAACAATCAGCATTTGAATTGAGGAATCTTGAGGAAAGCTGGTACAAAAGCCCAGAGGAGCTCAGTCAATTTAAAGGGACATTCCCATCAAACATCTACAGCCTTGGGGTTCTTCTATTCGAGGTATATCAAATACTTCAGTGTCATTTTTCTTAGCAGTACCCATATTGGTTCTGTAGAAGTGATGTGACATTGTGCAACTGCAATTTGTAATTTTGCGGATGGTATATTACTAATCATTTACTAGCAAATTCAAGTGGTCTACCTAAAATCTAATATGAGCGGTTGGACTTCCAGCATGCATACCGTGGTGTTTCCCACCACATGTTAAACATGAAAGGATAGCATGTCAGGAAAATTAAAAAACGACACAGATAATCACATCAATTGTGAGATAGTTGTTTCCCTTTCACATGGTGATCTCCATTGCCAATGAAAAAATACGATAGGCATTCTGCTTTTTATTGGTGCATCAGCTCTTGGAATGCTGAAAGCACCTTGCTATGCAGCATATTTGCATCACACATGCACCTTATAACGAATCTGGTTGTGGTTTCCATCTTTCCAATTGCTATTGAGGCCTAAGACCATGGAATTATGATAGTCTACGATTACCTTAGTTACATGTGAATGCCGACTAATACCCTTGTTCTTACTATATGCATTATGTAGTCTCTTGTTATTATAGGATAATTCCACTTGTACCACTAGCACCATGTGTGCACAGATTCCGTGTGATTCTGTAGATTATATATCCTCTTGTTTCTGACTTATGTGTAAGATTCTATCTTAAGTTTGCCAGGCAAGGTATTTAATAAATCTAATATTTTTGTCAGCTCTTTTGCTGTTCTGAGACATGGGAGGTGCACTGTGCTGCAATGTCAAATCTTCGCCAACGCATTCTGCCTCCAAATTTTCTTTCAGAAAGTCCCAAGGAGGCTGGCTTCTGCCTTTGGTTACTGCATCCAGATCCTTGTTCAAGACCAAAAGCAAAGTGAGTTTATTCATCTCTCTCATTTGGAGGCAAAATAAGAAAAAATGCTTACTGATTATTAGTAAATTAGTTTGATATAAGTAAAGGCCAATCTTCTTGTATCTGGTGAATTTTGTTCGGTACAGTTGAGTTTAGATAACTGTTTGTCCTATGGAAGAAGTGCTAGAGCTTTGAAATATTTTATAGCATAAATAAGCTCTATCACACTCAGCTTCTTATATTTGTTACTTTCTTTGCTTCTGTTCAACACAACTGTACTTCTAGTTCAGTTTTTATCTGATTATTTAGCTTTGTCTATAATCCATACCATGAATTTAAATGTTTACCTAACTTATGCCATGAAATAACACCCGAAGTTCATTTAGAAGTGTTCGACTTAGAAAAATGTTTCCAAGTATAAGGATTACTTCTGCCATTCATCGCATGCGGAAATATGTTAGATATGCTTAGTATTATCCCTTTCGTGCCCTTTTAGCTGATGTTTCTTTGCCGTCTGAAGACTGGAAATAATAATTATATAGCTGTTCGTGCCTAATAGCCAGCTTACTGATTTTTCAGAGAGATTCTTGGATGTGACTTGATAAATGAGGGTCGGGATTTGTCCTTGTTAGATCAGACACCAGTTTCCATCAGTGAAGATGACACTGAATCTAGTTTGCTACTTAACTTCCTTTCTCAATTGAAAAAGGAAAAGGAGATGCTGGCTGCCAAGTTATCAGGAGAGCTTGGAAGCTTAGAAACAGATATCACAGAGGTTGAGAGAAGACACTCAGCAAGAATGAGATTGAGTTTAGAGGACACGGATGTACTGCCAAGTTCTGGTGCTTTGTCAGGAGCTTCTGTGAGTGCCCTTCAAGGTGCATTGCTGTCAGGTTTGCTACCGGCATCGTGCAAGTCGAGCGTATATGAGGAGAGGGTAATGAGGAATTTGGTGCAGCTTGAAAATGCATATTACTCCATGAGGTCCTCTGTGGACACCTGTGAAGCTAATGCAATCAAATGTCCAGATAACGAGGCATTGAGGGTCCGTGAAAATTTCCATCAACTTCACAGTGATTCTGATGCTAAGGGTGAGAAAACAGACCGTCTTGGATGCTTTTTTGATGGTTTATGCAAATATGCCCGGCACAATAGGTTTGAGGTACGAGGAATTCTGAAGAATGCAGATATACTTAACTCTCCGAATGTCATCTGTTCGTTGAGTTTTGATAGGGATGAAGAATATTTTGCTGCTGCTGGAGTTTCAAAGAAAATAAAAATATTTGAATTCGATGCACTCTTAAATGATCGTGTTGATATTCATTACCCACTGGTAGAGATGCCTAGCAAGTCCAGGCTTAGCTGTGTCTGTTGGAACAGCTATATAAAAAACTACCTGGCATCAACAGACTATGATGGCACTGTTCAGGTATGTATCTAACTGTATGCTGCTATATAATTCCCAATATACCCATTTATCTTATCATCCATGAACAAGTTGGCATATTTTCAGCCCTTGCATGTAGTTTTCCTATATTTCTTTTGATGACACCATTTATCCAGTTCAGATGGATTTGATCTATATAATTTGGTGATGCTGCTTTTAGTAATGCACCAAAAAATGCTGACTGTAAATTTGAGACATTGTCAATCTAATTAGATTGGTTTATGTTGTGGGCACAGATCTGTGTTCCATAAGCTGTCTACTGATTTACACTTCACATCCTCATAGTTTTAGCTTTGGTGAAGGCATTCTGTCTCTTGTGCCAATTTCTTCTGTTTGGATGCCTTCTTTGTGATCAGTATTATTATCTGAGACGGAGCACAAGTAATCAAGTATGTTGATTGTTAAAACAAGTACTGTGAACTTGTGAAGGTGAATATGGTGAGCTTTAGGCTTACTGGTCATTGTTTGAGAATTGCATTTTCTTTTGTTGAATTTGATGCACATGTTCTACTGAAAAGCTTAAGGGTTTGTTTGGCTGCACTTCACCCCAATCCACCCCAATACATGTGGATTGGGGTGGATTAGAGTGCAGCCAAACAAGGCCTAAGGTGTTGAGGATAACAAGGGTAGTTATTTATGTAGGCAGGCCAATAACATCATTTCATATCTAGACCGCTTGGATCTTCTAGTTGCTTCATGTGAAAAGCAGCAGTCCTTATCATTTAGCCCTTTTAGCCCTCAGCAATGCTCAATCGCTACATGTTTAATTTTTGAACTCCTACCTTTTCCCCTCGATTATAATTTTATTATGGTTTGGATACCTCTCTACTGTTCCCTAGATACTTTACACTAAAGAGCAAAAGCCTCTCCGCTATAAGCGTCATGCTCCTGGAGATGGACTTTGTGTTATTCCCGTGTTTCCTTTTTTTTATAACCATTTGGCTTCATTAATATTGTGAAATGCAGCTATGGGATGCCAGCTCTGGTCAAGGATTCACACAGTTTACAGAGCACCGGAAAAGGGCTTGGTCTGTGAGTTTTTCAGAAGTCGACCCTACTAAGTTGGCAAGTGGTAGTGATGATTGTTGCGTGAAAGTATGGAGTATTAATCAGGCATGTTACTGAAATACATCCCACTCTTTTCTTTATCAGCTTATGAGGCAGTTTTCTTACTTGAGTCCTTATTTTGAGCATGGGTGTTATGTCATTCATATCTTGTATCCTGAGTTAAAACCATTTTAGATAATTGATACTTAAGGTGAGACAGAGACATATCAAAGTCTTCGTTCAAAAAGAAAGACATACCAAAAGTCATCTAGCTGTCATTTTTTTGGCTGTCCCTTGAATGATAACATATTTTGAAGGCTGAAAGCTAAATAGGATATATCACAGTACACAGAAATCTGCAGTGCATGTGTGTAACTAGACGGTCGACCGTCGGCCCCTACTTTTACCCTCCATAACTTCAGTTCATACTATGTTTTAATAGCATTTATTTATTTTTTCTCAGAGAAATTGTATTGATACAATCAGAAATGTGGCGAATGTATGCTGTGTACAATTCTCTCCATACTCCTCCCGCATGCTAGCTTTTGGTTCAGCTGATTACAAGATATACTGTTATGATCTGAGGAACACAAGGATACCTTGGTGTACTATTTCGGGACATGGAAAAGCTGTCAGTTATGTAAGGTTCTTGGATCCAGAAACACTTATCTCTGCATCAACCGACAGCACATTGAAGATATGGGATCTTAACCGGACTAATTGCAGTGGATTATCTACCGATTCTTGCAGCCTGACTCTGAATGGTCATACCAACGAGAAGGTATGAGAAGGTTTTATGTACTGCATGTTTGTTTTCTTACATTAACTTGTTTGTGGAATTAATCTGAACCTTACTAATAATGCTTGTGCAGAATTTTGTAGGGCTATCTGTTCATGATGGATACATAACTTGTGGCTCTGAAACCAATGAAGTGAGTATTTTGTTTCATGCATACATTTTTCCTGTCATGCAGCACTTGTTTTAGTTAAGACACAGTCAGGAATTGAGTTTTTTTTTTGAAAAGAGTTTTTACCTCTGCTTTTAAGAAAGCAATGTAACAGTACAAGAATTACTGGGGTTATCAGTTACAAAGAAAGAACTCGATAACAAAAGCCCTAGTACAAGCACTAAATTTCGCCAACATCTGAGACTGAGAGCATCATGGTACTGGGCTTGAACCCCTTGAGCCAACTCATAATGGAGTCCTTCACCTGGGAAATTCGCTCCTGATCCTTCTCCTAAAGGTTGACGCCACCTCTGCATCAATGATAACGCAATGTAGATCACATCAGTTGGGGCATTAGGTAAATGCTTTTCAATTGCCATCTTATTCCTGGAAGTCCACTGTTATGGCAAGTAGAGCCGGCCCAGGGGCCCACGCGGTACTGTAGCGACGCGGTACTGTAGCGCGTGAACAGATTAGATTGTTTGGTTTCTTGGTTTCTTAGGAAAGAGATATGTGGTTTGGTTTGTTAGGAAAGATACATGTTAGATTGATTCGGTTAGGATATTTCTTTAGGGGTCAAAGTCAGTCATCTCTATAAAAGAGAACCCTTCATCAGTTATAGTCAAGTAAGAAGCAACAATTAAGTTTCTGGCTTCCCCTGGGAGCCAGCCGCTCCTGCCCTCTCTCCCTCGCGTGAACAGTACCGCGGGTACTGTAGCTCCGTCGCCACCTCTCCCTCTCAATCCTACCAGCCCTAACCCTCCCCTCGCGTGAACAGTATCGAGATCTGTAGTTCGATCATGTCCACCTCTCAATCCTAGCAGCCACATAACAATCTGTATCGAGATCTCGGTTCGATCATGTGGTTCTTCGATCATCCATCCACCGCTACCAGCGTCTTCGTCGCATTAGCCATATCGTCATGCGTCTTTGGCGTCGTCCTCGAGGCGATCGCGCCCTACGCCTGCCCGCGCGTCGTCGTCTCCGCCGCCCTCGTCCTCACCCCGGAGCGATGATGGCGGCCGTAATCCTAGAATTACGGCAGTAGTGGCGCGGCATCGAGGCTTCCTCGCCGACCGACCACGGCGCGGTCATCTCGTACCGATATGGGATGCCCTACGACGGATCGAGACGACCTCGTTCCCACCCGTGCCACCGCTGTCCCAGGGTGTTCCCATCCAGCAGATCAAGTTCCCGCCGTCGCCGTCACCGCTTCCGACTTGGATCGCCGGTTCGTCGAAACCCATCTACACGGCGCCCGAGACCGGCCGCACTCTACCACCGCTTCCGCCACCGGTTGTCTTGGCGCTGGCGGCGCCCGCTCCAGCGTCTTCTGGCGGGGTGGGCGACCCCCTGTTCCACAGCGGCAGACTGATGCCGACGCTCTTCGCCGCGTCGCCCTCGATGGACAGCACGGGCGCGGCGCCCTCGGCCGCCGCACATGCCTCGTTGGAGTTCGCCACATCACCAATGAAGGCCCCGGCTGCCATAACTCCGGCAGTCTCATCACCGGCGCCGCCAACAACCCCGCCAAACACTAGTGTCACCAATGCGGCGCGATCATCCATCACCGACATTGGCGGACATGGTGCCTTTGTCGCTGCCTCTACGAGCCACAACACCGATCCCTCGAGCAGGGCCGTGGTTGTTTGCATGCGCTTATTCTCCGCCGGCTCAGCAGCAGGCCTTCAAAGCTCCATCGGTCGCTTGGAGTACGCCTCGGCACAACCCCGCTTTCATTTGCACCCCCATAGCGGGGGTGGCTGCTCGTGGAGGGCACCATCGACTCCACGTGCAGGCGCTCCATGGATTCGATCCGGGCGGATTCGATTCCACGCAGATCAGATGGAGCAGCCAAGTTTGGCACCTCGAGGAGGAAGCAGGTCTGCCATGGTGATCTTCTCTGGACCGCAAGGTCTTCCGCTCCAGCAATCGCCACAGCTCGAGGACGAGCTGTCTTCGAGGGGTGGAGTAGTGTTATGGCAAGTAGAGCCGGCCCAGGGGCCCACGCGGTACTGTAGCGACGCGGTACTGTAGCGCGTGAAGAGATTAGATTAGATTGTTTGGTTTCTTAGGAAAGAGATATGTGGTTTGGTTTGTTAGGAAAGATATATGTTAGATTGATTTGGTTAGGATATTTCCTTAGGGGTCAAGTCAGTCATCTCTATAAAAAGAACCCTGTATAAGTTATAATCAAGCAAGAAGCAACAATTAAGTTGCTGGCTTCCCCTGGGAGCCAGCCGTTCCTGCCCTCTCTCCCTCGCGTGAACAGTACCGCGGGCACTGTAGCTCCGTCGCCGCCTCTCCCTCTCAATCCTAGCAGCCACATAACATCCACATAGCCCAAGCAAATCCTGCAAAAAGGAATTGAGTTTTCTTCTTCCGTTATAAGCTTCTGATTGAACATCTATGTGTTTAGAACATTGGAATGCTCAGGAAATTGTGTTTGTTTCCCTCTCCCATAGGCCATAGCACAAGGCTATTACCATGGAGGCATGGACCCAGTCTCTCAGCCTACCCAGGTTCTCAGTAATATGACTAACAATTACAAGTGTTACATTTTTCCTCTTCCCCCCTTCGGAAAAATCACTTTTATCTGTTTACTACAATTTGCGAACCACCTCTCTCATCCTTACAGTAATAATTCTCAATTTCTCATGTTGATGCTGTGGTTATCTCTAGTACTTAAAACAGTGGACTTGGTGTTGATGTGCCTGCCATTCCACCATTCTACCCCCTATATTTCCCTTTATCACCCAAGCCACTAAACACAAATCAGTTGCACCCCCTACCCTAATCTTCTCAAACAGCTTTATCATGGAACCAACTCATGCATTTCTTTGATTTTATTGCTGTTGCAATGCACAGGCAATTTTGGTAGTTACTATATCACACCAAGGTGACAGATTGCAAGTTGGATTGACAATCTGTTGAGATTTACTAATATGGAACGTTGCACTGGGAAATCTTCAGCTTCTGAAATTCAGTTCACATATTTATTTATGGCAAATTTTGTATTTGGAACCAAGAAACACCTGTATTTTGATTTTGCCAATGAAAAGTTGCATCTTTTGTTTTCACTACTTGTTCTTTGGCAAATCTGAAATCCTCCCATTTTTTCATTGGAATATCAATGAAGCATATTGATTTTTTTATTAACAAAAGAAACATATAGATGAATCTATTAAGTAGAAGGATTGCTCATGTGCCTTTTGGTGTGTGCAGGTGTTTTCTTACTACAAAACTTTCCCCATGCCAATAACTTCTCATAGGTTTGGTTCTATTGACCCGATAACTGGACAAGTGACAAATGAAGATAACCAGCAATTTGTGTCGAGTGTTTGCTGGAGAGGGAAGTCAAACATGGTAGTGGCTGCCAACTCCAGTGGTAGCATCAAAGTGCTTGAGCTTGTGTGAATGATCCAATGAGAGTCATATTGGAGAAGAAGGTTCTAGGGTTGCCATGCGCCAATGTAGGCCTGTGATGCTTTCGTGCCCTTGGTGATGCTCTGATGGCCCTGCTTATCCAGTGTCTGCATCCTCAATGGAAGCACTAAGAATTGGTTCTCTCTTCTAAGTCTGCATTTCACTGTTTTGCCAGGGCACTAAAAGATGCAACTACTCTATGCAAGCAACCTACAACACCAATCATTGGTTATTGGAAGCTTTGCTTGAAACTCCCAAGCAAAGCAAAGAAAATTTTCAAGAGTATGATGGCCTCATCTCTATTTGTTGTGTCTGTAAATCTCTGGCATTTTGACATGGTACCTATTCATCGTTTTAAGGAGGGCCCCAGGTCTGTACAGAATTAGGGGCCCTGGGGTTGATGAAATATACCATGCAAACTTCTTTTGGGCTGGAGAGGCTGCCGTGGCCCGTGGTGCCTTAATCAGTGGGAATTTAACCCAGTTTTGATGTGCGCGGGACTTGCTATGACTGTTAAGAGCAAACAATGGAAAGAAAGGAAAAATGATCCTGTAGCTCGAAGAAGTTAATCGTTCTGTGAATGTTTTAAGGAGAATGTGTCTAATAATTTTCTATCCCCCTTCATTATTGTACATATATTTAGGGCTGCCTAATGAAAGGCCTTGTAAGTTGTAACTAGAGTAGAATGCTCAAAAGACTAGATCATGAGTTAAGTATAATGAATGGACTTCTCAAAAGATTAATTAATGGCAGATTCACACATGTAAATGGTTATTCTGTTGATGTTTTGGCTGGAACAAGGGACTGTAGCTCGGCTGCAGACCTGCAGTGGAGCTCTGCTTATTTGCTTATGCCTGCGCACGAGCTGGCTGGCCAAGTCTTTTCCACTTTCCACTGTTGATGCTCGTTTGCCTGGCCTGGTAGTACGGAGTATTTTGCATTTACAATATATACGAGCTGAGCGTGTATCTGATCAGCGACTTATCTTTTCTTGATTAATCTTGTTGTCAACATGAGTCACATAGAGGTATTGCAGTTATCAACCCGTACGTAATCAGGCCACGAACTAATAGGGACACTCGAGCTGATATCAAGAACAGAGCATCAAAATTGGAGAATATATAGAAAACAAAAACAATTGCAAACAACAAAGGGGGTTGCATGAATCAAGCAGAGACGGGCGACTGAATTTGTTCACACGACCGGCCAAACATGGAAAAATCACAGGTGTGTATGCTACTCCCATCGGTTTCCCATCTGTGACCCCCAATGATTTGCCAACTTTGGAGCGGAGAGACGGCAGCAAACCGCAAACCCGTCTCAAAAATAGGCAGACGTCCATGGACTCAACCAAAACTCCTCAATTTGCCTCCAATTTTGCTCGCCGCGCGCCGTCCCCCCTCCACCTACGTCTCCCTTTCTGCCATTGCAGTCTTTGTTTCCGGGAGGGGAGGAAAGGGAAGGTTCCGTCCGGCCCAGGGAAGAGAGGGAGGACGACGCGAGGGACAGGGGCTAAGCTAGCAGAGGAAGGAAGAAGCGACAAGCGGCAGGGTCGGTGGTCGAGCATGGAGCGTAGGAGGAGCCGGCACGCCTTGTTGCTCCTCTCGGCCGTCATGGCGTCCCTCGTCTCCGGCTCGACCGCCGGGATATACCACATCGTCGGCGCCGGCAAAGGGTGGCGGATGCCCCCCAACAGGACGTACTACGAGGACTGGGCGCGCACCAGGCAGATCAGCATCGGCGACAAGCTGAGTAAGGCGGCCGCGCGCGCACTTTTGATCAATTTCCACGACGCGTGCTGCATGCATGAATGATGATGATGATGAGCCGGTGCTCTCTTGCGTTCATTTGGCTACCGCCAGTGTTCCTGTACCGGAGCGGGGTGCACAACATCGTGGAGGTGCCGACGCGGGAGCTGTTCGACGCGTGCAGCATGCACAACATCACCAGCCGGTACCAGAGCGGGCCGACCATCATCGAGCTCACGGAGCCCGGCCAGCGCTTCTACTTCTGCGGCGTCGGCGAGCACTGCGAGGTCGGGCAGAAGCTCGCCATCAACGTCCTCCTCGTCGCGCCGCCGCCGCCGGACACGGACGAGGATGACGACGACGCGGACAGCAGCTCCGGCGCCTCCGCCAGGCTCTTGGCCCACGCGGGCGCGGCGCTCGCCGCCGCCTGCCTGTGCCTGGGTCCACGCTGCTAATGGCCGTGTGAATTGGCACGCCGCCGCCGTAGATTGGCGATTCCTGTCGTTGGCGTTGCTTGTTGGGTGTATGTGTATCAGTGTCGTGCTGTTGGTGTGTGCATGTGGTGGGACTAGGACTAGGAAATTTGCCTTTCGCTTTGGCATTTGGCTGCAAATTTACCTGAAATTTTGCTCCCCATCGTCGTTGAGCTGCTATTGCACGCGACAATCCATAGTGCCGCAGATCCGTGGGGATGAGGGATGAGGATCGCTTAAAATACAGTTTACGAGATGTGTTTTTAGAAAAGGAAAAAAAAATTCTGCCCCTAGCCAATAGCGAATTCTCTCTTACATACAAGCAACACGAGCAAGATCCATTTGGGCACTCCACGGCTGCTCCGGCTCAAACATGGCGCATAGGCTTTGGGCGCTCGAGGTTCGAATTTGTGCAAGATATATCATGTGTTGTCTTTACTAGGGGAAGACAGTCTGCCTGCGGAAGGCCATGCCATGATTTTGGAATTCCGCATCAAGTTTGGATGGCAAAGTCGGTTTAGGATAGGGACTTGAGTCTCATCACTTTGTCTTATGTCTTTGTATCATCTTATGGTGAAGTGTGGTCTAAGCACCATATGTCTAATATAAATGGTTATACTCATTCATCCGTGAATGTTGGAGGCTGAAATGTTATATTCTTTTATTAAAAAGATAACTAACTGCGAATATTAACCTTGTTCTATAAGTTGTGAATCGATCGTTGCAAATTTGTGGATGTAGATGATCTACTTTCACTGGGAACTGCGAAGACACCTCCAGTAATAACAATTAACAAGAGGTGAAATAAAACACCGCCTACGTGCACTCGACCACGTGATCAGGTTTGGCCCAATCGATGTCCACACAAGCTCAGGCCCGACATGATCCATTGAAGGGTACAACTTTTCCCATAGCTTCACAAAACTGTTTTTCAGCTTCTCGCACCAAATAGGTCTGAATGAAACATTTTCTCCTTAGAAGATGTTTTTCACTTACATGCACCGTTCCCTAGGCAAAGCTGAAAATACTAGCTTCTTCCAGCCTTTTCTCTGCTATCCAAGCTATTTTACCATTTAAAAAAAACAGTATTAGCTTCACTAGTAAAGCTGCTTTATGAAACAGAAGAAAAAAAATAGCTTTACTGGTGAAGCTCACTAGACCTCAGGCTCAAAATCACACCTCTTCTTCTTCCAATTCAGGGCATGCTTGGATGTATGACCGGGTTTGCCTAGCCAGACGAGGCTAGCTTTGCCCAGTGAGGAGAGCCAATTTGACTCTCCTAGCCTTGGAGGGAACTTGCTTGCACAAAAATCAAGGTAGTAGGGCAAGGAAACCAAGCATCCTGTTCTGTTTGATTTCTTGCTAAGCGAGGTGAGGCAAGGTTCTTCCAGAGAACCAAACAGCCCCTCACTCTCAAGCTGCAAATCTTCCAAAGCCTTGTAAAACATGTTGTAAAAAAAAGCCTTGTAAACAAAATCCACCCCACCGGCCACGGCAACCGCCAACTTCCTGCCCGGCGCACCCAAGTCCCAAGTGTCACCGTGGTGCGTGGTAGGCAACTCCGACCGGGCTTAACTTGTTTTAGTCAGTCACGGTCAGGAATTGAGTTTTCTTCTTGAGTTATAAGCTTCTGACTGAACATCTATGCGTTGAGCACACTGGCATGCTCAGGAAAGTGTGTTTGTTTCCCTCTCCCATAACACAAGGCTATTACCATGGAGGCATGGACCTAGTTGTGGCAGAACCGTCTGAAATAGTACACTTACGGAGGTGCTCGTCTTCCACCAGACACTAAACACCCCGAAAGCAAGTTACAGCGGACGGTATCCGTCGGGCACACCCCAAGAGAGAACCCGAAAGATCCACATTTTTCCCAAGAATCCAATAATAAGAACGAGTTACAATACAAGTCCATTTCATACATCAGAGATTCTTAAAAAATACATTATTACATTACCAAATGTCAGAGTAGCGGAATAACAAACAGCGGAATTTAAATAAACATCTAGCGATAGGAGCGAGGATTCCGTCTGAATCCACCAGAAGAATCCTCCACATAAGGGTACTTCTCATGCATCACCTGCAATAGGGATAAATAAACCTTGAGTACACAATATACTCGTAAGACTTATCCGACTAGTGGAAATAATTTCCCGACTACAAGGAATATGATAAGTTTTATGGTTTGCTGATTTCTTTTGGCAGAAAGCAATACTAATAGTGAGTCCTTATTTATGTATTATTATCAGCCGTATTAAGTTATCATCTAGCCACTCTATATAAGCACATGTTCTACTTTCAAGCAAGAGTTAAGCAATCAGTTCCATTTCTTCTCCTTTCAACTTTCAGTTCTTACTACGGTGCTAAACCGCAGACAAGCCGTACCGGATTTCCCGATGATTCGTGAATCAATGTGCTCAGCTGGGTGCCCAAAAACACACGCCCTGCTTGTACACCTAGGCACAAGCAGGACTAACCCATCACTCTCCTGTCCCGGGTGTCTAGGTCCCGTTCAAACTTGGACTCCAAGCCTCCACTCCTGAGTCCCGGACTCAGTGTGGTGCAAGGACCTCCACCATTTCCGTCTCCAATCAATCGGTCTAGAAAGAGCCAGATCCACGACAAGAGAGCAACAAGTCTTCCATGCGCCCATACCCAAGTATGCGCTCGGGACAATAAATCTGTGACTTGCCTAGAGTCATATGCAACGACCGGTCCTTAATCGACACGGACAGGGAAAAAGTATAACCGAGTCATGCCCTGTTGGCCGCAGGACACAACCCCTTACACCCACCAGTACCCAAACCATATCCCTGTCCGGTCACCATTTTCCTTTCCACCATTTTATCATGAGTGATCATATTTTATTACCTATTTGCGAGTAACGGTAGGTTACTCACGCTACCGATATCCTGAGCATAGCAGCTACTCGACCTGTACTAGTAGAACTCATGGATAGATATATTTATGCATGTAGTTTCCATAAAATGCCTGTAACTTAAATGCACATCATAGATATATATTCAGTGATCATTTAAAATAGGGGTTATGCACCGGGGCTTGCCTTGGGCAGGCGACAGGTCAGCAAGGTCAGCACCAGCAGGCTCCGGGGCTTCCTCCTGCACGAGGATCTCCTCCTCGTACTCCTCGATCACCTCGTCGTACTCTGGCTCGCCGACAGGCACGAAGTCTACCAGCTCGTGATCTACGTGCATGAAATGACGATGCAATGCTTAGGAATATAACAACATCAACCCTTAAAGTAATAATACATCGATTTAACTACTAAACTAGTGCTACCGACCACGGTGCTAAGCTATCTGATAACAAGTTTGAAATATGACATTCATTATTATTATAGCAACTACATGTGTTTTTACTCCTAATGCTAATTTACGCTATATACTATAAAGCAAGGGTAATGGCTACTCTATTTAACAACCTACTCCAGGGCTACAAAATCTACAACAAGTACATAATAATATCGTGAGCCTACTGTAAAATTTTTATAGCTATAGCTATCACCAATTTCCCACAAAAATTCCTACAAAAATTAATCTACATAATAATAAGCTCTCTAGTTTGGATTTATGAGCCAATTACCATCACTGCTAACTGTAAACCAACTACACTAACAGATATATGACATTTTTGTGAACCTAACAAACTTGGTTTCACTATTTTTGGACAACTACACAATTTACTATAATTTATCAAAGTTCAACTAAAAACTATATTGAATAAACATTTACAATATATTGGAAATTGGAAAACGCAATTCACAGTAGTAGCCCAACCAAGCGAGCTGCTCGCCCAAAGAAGGCGAGGCGCACGGCAACAAAGCGGCAAGGCGGGCGCGCGCCCAAAGAAGCGCCGAAGGGTGAAGCGCGGCTGGCGCAACCCAAAGAACGGCGAAAGCATTCGCGAGCAGCAATGCGTGCAATGCACAAAGGCCGATCGAGGTCAAGCGCGGGCAGCGCCCACCATGGGGGAGCGCAGATCATGGCGCCAACGCGAGCGGGACCAGGCGAACAGAGCAGTGGACGTATTTGTAACGTATTCACGGAATTATTTTTCAACAAGAAAGTGGCCCTAAAACATGTGTGACGCAGGGATGACGCAGAGCTGACGTCAACAAGCTAAGAGCAACAGTACACACTACCGGCTTCTCTGCTTGCGCGAGGTTGCTCGGTTGACGCCGGCCGCGGAGAAGATGCTCCCGGCGACCTGCTACACCGTCGACGGGGACACTGCACGATTGCGATAACCAAGTCAACTATTGCTCAAGGCACAGCCTAATTGAAACAGCGAAACATCCCATGACGCTCTGGCCGTGTGCTCGCTCAGGCGGCCATGGCGGACCGCCGCGAGAAAACGCCCCATCTCACCTCGTTGAAGGCCGAACGAGAGCCGGGACGGCTTCACTCACACGCTAACTATTTGGGCTCGCAGTGGGCACGGTTAATTGGAAAACGGTGGAGCGGTTGAGGCCAATTGCAGTGGTGACTCCTAAGGACTTATGGCAGCCGGCGGCGACATAATTCCAAATTGGCGTCCTTCCATTGTACCACCGCCACAGTGACCGGGTTGGCACGACGCCGTCCTTCCTCACGACCACCACACGTGCACGATACACAGAAAAGGGCAGCGCATCGATTCGGTTGCTTAGCGTGGCTCGGCCGGCCGACGACCTTGCTGGCGAAGTGACTGGCGCCTTTGGCGCGGCCTTGAGCGCAAGCGTGAGAACACGACAAGCCGGACGAGCCCACGCACGCGCACAGCCGACGTCAACGGAAGCAGTACCAGGACGGCACGCCAAGCGAGCGATGCGACGCGAGTAGCAGCTACGGCGGATGCGCTGACGGGGAGCAGAGTCGCCAGTCATGGCCGGGCCTAGTGCACGACAGCAGGGGACCCAAGCCGGCAGTGCCGAACCAACACGCGGTGTACGCGCGCAGACGCGACGGCGGCCGGTTCGGCAGTGCTCGCTGGCGGCCAGCAGCGGCAGCAGCAGTGCCAGGCAGAGGCGGTGACTGCGGCCAGCGCTGGCTTGGTTGAACTATGTGACGTGCACGCTTTTTAAGCTGTTGCAAAATCCTACCCAATGGTCCAAACGCCAAACCAATTCTTTTAGACACAAGAGGGTACGTAGGGCTATCGACCCAAACCATAACATCACGTCACTTCGTAGGCCGCTCGTTCTACAAAAATTTCCAAACGCGGCTTCGTCGACCCACTTACAGACTTAACGCGAAACGAATAAACCTCGATGGTTTCGCGTGAATTAAATTTCCGTGCTTCTTGATATACTAGCTAGCGAGCCTCGTCCTCGACCGCACATATTTCATCGTCGACTACGAAGTATGTACTACAAACTTTATTAAAGTTCACATAAACGCTCTACAACATTTTTATCCGATAAAAATTCGTTTAGAATACTAACAATGTAAAGCGACATGAAATGTAACATTTGTTTCGTGTTTCCAACGAACGTTTCAAGTTATGTACATTACTATATTACACACATCCACAGACAAGTATGATGCTTATGCAGTGTTTTAGCAAAAACAGTACAATGTAATACCGAGGGTGTTACACCAGTCTCTCAGCCTACCCAAGTTCTCAATAATATGACGAACAATCACAAGTGTTACATTTTTCCTCTGCCCCCCTTTGGAAAAATCATCTTTATCTGTTTACTACAATTTGCGAACCACCTCTGCTATCCTTACAGTAATGATTATCAATTTGTCATGTTACTGCTGTGGTTATCTCTAGTACTTAAAACAATGGACTTGGTGTTGTTGTGTACTTGTGTTGCTATTCTGAACTCGACCATTGCTTTGAATAGTTCAACGGTTTTTTTTCTATCACATGCAGATTTCAAATTTGAGCACAGTACCATTGCAGCCAAGGATGAGACAATTTTGCCAATAACTCAAAAGGAGGACACTATCTTGGTGGTTTGGAGAGACAACTGTTACGATGCTTTCTGTGAGATTCAAAATCTCATGCCGAGCAAAGAAAAGAACTGGGTTATTGGAATGGATACCGAGTTCTATGCGCAGGAGCTGCCACCTCTCCCATGGACGAGTCCCCGTTCGGAGATGAATCTTACACGCATATGCGACACAACGTCGATGAAGGTAACCTTGTCATCGATCTTATTTATGGCCTTCTTTTGCTCCATATCTTCTATTAGAACATACTCTTCTTTTGACTGGACTTGACACCATTGTTTGTTTTCTAAGAAAGAAAAGTGCTTATAAATGCATCTAATTGACGAGGATTGCCCCAATATAGAGAGAAGAGTTAGAGAAGGTGAGCAAGACTACAAGAGAGTGGGATACAAATTCCTCTCCCCTCCTCCTAAGCCCTAGGGATCTATCTATAGGAGGGGGAGATGGTTGTTTATAATCATTTCCTCGGTGCACTTAAAAATTACAAACAAGTCTTCAAAATTTATAATTAGACCCCTATATGTTTTACACATATGCCCTTAAACCTAGTATATATTGGGTCTCTTTTGCACACAAAGGTGGGCCCTAGCATATGAAAAACCCTCATGAAAGCCCTATGTTTGGTTTTGGTAATTGAGTGACAACTAGTGGACTAACCATGTGACTTAAGTGTATTAAGTTAGGTGATGTCCACACCAAGGGTTGAGCTAGATTGCATCCATTGTGGAGATGGAGAAGGCCACAAGTTGATAAAGTGCTCAACTTTGGAAAGAATAAGATAGGAGCAAACCCAAAGGTAAAGGTATACATGATAGATTTAGGATAGATAGTCGTACTATTAAGAGAGAAACTCTAACGCTAAATGGTTATCCAAGTGCCACTATGCTATGTGTGAACTAACTTTGCATATGCATTAGACCTAGTGACGTGGTGAGATGCAAGTGAAAATGTTTTTTTGAAAAGATAACTCAATACCTAAGGTGGAGATGTTCATGTTGGAACATATTGGAGTTAGCAGAATTGAGATGCTTGAGAAAAATAGAACTTAGTGCAGGGTTCCTATGCTCACTGGAAAACTTCGGTGCCCCTAGTGGGGAGGTCACTGGAGAAAGTGGTGCACATAAGGGTTTGCAAAGTATGGTATGCCACCGGGTTTATCCTGTGGTTGCCACTAATGCGCCATCGGAGCATGAGTTAGCACTATTAAATTGGTGATACTTTTTGAACCAAGCACTGGATAACCCAGTGGCCGTCACTGAACTTTTCTAGTGCAGGTTTATTTGTAGCTCTGGGTGCATGGCAAGTAAGGTTTTGGGGGTCACCTGGATGACCACCGGAGTAAAGGATATAGCCATTGGAGATCCCAACAGCTAGTTTGGCTTGGCTTAGAGCGCGTGGGCACTAGATTACTCTGGTGGGTACTCTTAAGTTTTCACCGAAAGAAAGCAGTTGGAAGTTTAATTTTTAGATTTAATTTGAGTTGTTCATCTGTGGAGCACATGCTTAGATGGTGCTTCTTTGGTGCCAAGTTGTTTCCCGCCAGCCCAATGACTGGTTTCTTGGGGAGGCTCTATAGATAGAGGTTGGCTAGCCCCAAAAGGTCTCTCTTGGCATTCTAATTGATCCAACACTTGTGTGAGCTCTCAAGAACACCTCCCACTCATCTCCTTGCTTGTTGCTTGATCCAAAGTGAGTTTGGGAGAGATCTAGTGCATTTTCTTAGTTGATTTGCATCTAGTGGCACTAGTTCATTGTTTGGGCTATGGATTCCTTATTACTTGGTGGTTGCCGCCGCGAGATGGCTTGGAGTAGCGATGATCATTGAGGGCTTGTTGGTGATTGTTGGTCAACTCCGATTGGTGATTTGTGAGAGGTTTTGAGCCCACCTCACTGAGATTGCAAAGGGCCTCTAGTGGAATGCTCATGGCTAGTTGGAGTGCTCATTGAGTTTGATTCTTACGGCACCCAAGTCATGGTTCAAGATTGAGTGGCTTGTTAGCGCACGAATCACTCACCTTCAGACTCACCACATCAAGAACATAGGTTGTCGCAAACAACCGAACCTCGGGGATAAATTGATTGTCTCCCTCTTGCCCGACTTGGTTTGCCTACTACCCACTTGTGCTTTAATTTCATACATATTGCCCGTGTGTGGTAGTTGTTTGGTACAGTAGCTCACTAGTGTAGTTGTAGCTCTAGTGGTAGAAGTAGCTAGTTTAGTTGCTCACTAGTTTAGCTCTCCAGTGTAGCTAGTTTAGTTGCTAGCCTTGTGTGGTGAAGTGCTCTAGTTGTAGAATTCATTTGCTACTAGAATTGTCTAGGGTCTTGCATTGGTTGGATTAGAGCTAGGCAAAGTAGTTGCTATTAGGGCTTCATATCTGTCTAGTCACTTTGCTCTAGTGTTTTTGCAATTGTAGAGAAATTTTCTAATAAGCTATTCACCCCTCTCTAGCCACCTAGATCCTTTCACCTCAACAACAATCCCTTATATATATATATTTGGTTTTGGCTAGAACAAGATCTAATAACTATTTCTACCATAGGAGGCCCAATTATAATTATGGCTTTGGCCGCAAGGAACACTCTTCACAACCTACACGTGTGTGCCTCACTAAAAAACTCCATCCCGAAAAACTTGTGGAAAAAAGGGGCATGGAGAAAAGAGCACGCACATGACTTAGATCCATACAAAGATTGATATGGGGCACTTTCGTCTTCAATTGTCCTTGGAGGCTACCATCGCTAGAACCTTCATGATTTTGCCTTCAGAGACTTGATCCTTCACATGACTTTGAGCCTTCGGTGGTTTTTTTTTTGTGGATACGCCTTCACCGATGTAGTCGAAGTAATTTAGTAGACAAAGCTGTCGTAGATGGTCACCACGGTGCCTTTAGACCTTCACTCATGGGTGCCAGGCAAAGCTTGTCTCATGATGTGGATTGCTTCTCCAGTGCACCCCTCCCCAACCATCTTGGGTGTTGCTCGTGAGAGAATCTTCATGTATAGTTGATGTAGACGAAGTAAAAATGTATGACGTCGTTGAATGTGAAGTCGACGATGAGGATGTTGAAGTCATAGAAATTGATGGAGGGCCCAGAATCGAAGATGTTAGCTGAGGCATGATCAATAACGATGTTGAAGGTTGATGATGTGCCCCTCAGGCTGAATTGGTTATAGGAGTAGGGTCGATGATGGCAAGCACCTCAAGGCAAAAGTAGCAATGAAAAGTCAGCGATGGGGCTAAAGGTTGACGGTGAGTACGTCGAGCTAAAGTAGTGGCAAAGGTGGAATCGATTTATTTACCAAGATTGGACCAACATGCACATTTAACACTTGGTCAAGCTTTGCACTCTCAAAACCCCTTCTGTGCTGTCGGTCTTGTGTGTGCACTGTGCTGTGCAAACAAAGGGATCAGTCTGTGAACCCACTTACATATATACAGAGGTCATTTATTTTAAGTTGGGTGTACGCTGAAAAAAATAGTAACATGATATTCTATTTCGCTGTACTGATTTGTAATCATGCTGGTGTCGTGACCATACCTTTGTTGTGTGCGCGTCCCAACAAAATAACCTTATCACCACCAAGCCAAAAGCAGGCGTATATATACATTACATATCATAACAAGTTGAGCTGGGAGAAGAATTAGAAGCTTCAAGAAATACCAAAATCCTTGAAAACTCGACCGTTTGTCATGAGGGTCCGTGTACTGTGAGGGATTCTCTGAATCGACCAAGCGTAATCAGCATTACGAAAGGGAAAAACAAACACGCACACACCGAACGCTTGTGCTGACGCTTCGATGTCAGCAAATTAATCAAGAAGGGCAAGACGTAAGCAAAACTAGACCAAAATGCTCTCAATACATAAGTTCCTTAAAATCCATTCTTACACGGTGAATAGAGCTGAAAATACTATTTTTTAGCTCCCTCTCATTTCTACTAAAGAAGCCTTTTTACCAAATATTTCATACAACGTTTAGTTTCATCAGTAAAGTTGTTCATAGAGCCAAAGCCTAACCAACACTATTTTACCAATGAAGGAGAGCTATACGAAACGGAGAGTAGCAAGCAATAAATAAATCAACAACTAGGAGTTTAAGTATAAATAACTAATTTACCGACTCGGCCTGAATATAGCTTAGGTGAAAGAAATGTCTCAAAGTTGCGCAGAGTAACGTTTTTGGGATTCACAAACACAAAGTCTAGAACGCCTAGGATTTCCTAGACTTTTTCCACCCTGCAAACCTCAAAAGGCCTCAAAATCCCTTGTGTTCCCGTAAAGCGGCGAGCAGCCCGGCACGTGTGCGTGGTGGACGGCTGCACTCTACCGGGTCGGGTCTCGGGTCCCATGCTGTCTGGTCTCTGGTGCCTGCTCCTGCAGCTCTACCTCTCGCGCCAGTGCACCGCCAGTCCGCCACCATGGGAGGAGGAATGGTGGTGGCATTGTGACCGCGCCAGGTCCCCCGCTGCGCTCCTGACGCCTCGTGTAAGCCTGTCGCCGCGCCCGCACGCAGCAGCAGCAGTCAGCACCCCGCGCCACGCCGTGCCGTGCCGTGCGGGCTTGCCGATCATTCTCAGGCTTTGCGGGTGGTTGGAAAAGCAGAGGAGGAGGAGGAAGGCTGCCGCTGCCGCTGCCGCTGCCGCTAGCGCCGTAGCACGAGCGCGCTAGCCGCTAGGTAGCTTTGGCTCACGGGTTCCAGGCCGCCCGTGGCGCGGCGCGCGCCTTTTTCGCTCACACGGAAAGTGCCCGTGCCCGTGCCGCCTGCCCGCCGCCCCGCGCGTCCTGGCCGTAACATCCGAACCGCCCCCAATGGCGACACCACGGGCTCCTCACCCTCCTCCGCATTAGTAGCAGCGTGCCAGCGACCGCAGCGCAGCGCTCCTCCGCACACCCCCGCTCGTGGACCTCTCCTCCCAGCTCCCCTGCGCGTGCGCGCTCTGCTTCCCTTGCCGCCGTGCGCTGCGCGGGCCGAGCGCGCGCGCGCTTGCTGCTTGCTGCTTGGGTGATCGTCGATGAGCATGGGGAGCTTCGTCAACTCCATGGATCCGAGGTCGGGGCTGGAGGTGATCAGGGACTGGAACGGCGTCGCCCAGGTCGTGCTCCGCTCGCCCAAGGGAGCCTCCGCGCGGGTACGGACTACGGACTGCGACTCCACTTTCTCTTGTTGGGCGATCGATCGGCTCCGGCATTGCTTGGTTGGTCGTGGTTTTGACGGGGTTTTGCCGTCGCTGGCTGGATTGCCTGATTTGCTTCGCAGGTGAGCCTGCACGGCGGCCAGGTCGTCTCCTGGAGGAACGACCGCGGCGAGGATCTCCTCTTCACCAGCAGCAAGGTAGAATTTTCTTCGTCTTATTTTCCACACTTACTCTTACCGTCCAGTAATCTGTAATGCTTACAGGTTCTCAGATTACGTAAAGGTTCAGCCATGCCGTTTGACTTTCTTGTGGCTGAGTGTTCTTCTTGCATTTCTGTGAGAAGACATGTGTTCAACTGGGCTGCAAAGAACACTGAATTGTATTCATGTATAATTGCCATTGTTTCTTTAGTCCATCCTGGTGGTTGGAGAAGCGAATGACAAATTAAGCTTTGCTATGTGCCTATGTTACCTGTGAGCTTGGACTAGTTTGTGGTCCTAAAGTTTCATAATGGTTTCCCTCGGTTTCCTGTGCTGACCTCCTTTTTCTCGTCTTCCAGTAGACAGTAGTGGGCCTGTAGCCTTCTATCTGCTCCAATGGTCTAAAGCACTTTCATGTCCGTTGTTTCTGACGTGCAGGCAATCTTCAAGCCGCCAAATGCGATGCGAGGTGGAATTCAGATGTGTTTCCCACAGGTGCTGCAGCATGACCCATTCTTGTCACTGTTTCTATCGGATCGTACTTTTCTGGTGTAATTTTGATTTTATCTGCATTGTACAAATTTAATGTACTATAAGCTGACTGATTGTGAGGGTCGTGCTGTAAAATGTCCGTGGGGCTTCTGACAACTGTAAAATTCCAAGCAGTTTGGATACTCTGGGACATTGGAGCGACATGGATTTGCAAGAAACAGGATATGGGCCCTGGATGATGAGCATCCACCACTGAATCATAATGATAACGGCAGCAAAGTTTCTGTTGACCTTATACTAAAGCCATCTGAAGATGACCTCAAGTGCTGGCCACATTGGTATGCATTTCTGCAGTTATCTGCGTTTGTATTCCTATGACCATGCCTACTTTATGTTACAACTAAATGAGGGCTAGATGTCAAATCTCTGTTAAGTATTGTGTCATCGAGGTGTGTCGTCCAATCACTGAAGTTGGGTATTTCTGATGTTACTTTCTGTAAGCAAAATTTTGACAATATTTTCCTGACATATTTTCAAAGGATTACATGTGGAATTTGAGTTCTTAAAATAAAGATGTGGGAAATTAACAAGGATGCATTTTTATGGCATTGCTTGTAAGGAGGGTCTTGGATTTGGATATGTGTAATCACTACTACTTCATCTTATAGCATTTCAGTTTTTTTACTAGAAAAGGAAATCTGAACAAGGCTGTCGTTGCTTAGCTGGATGATTCTTTACTGTTGATCAGTATTTACATGCCTAACATTTTTTTATGGACCCAGATGCCTTCTCATGCTTAAGTCACAAAATGCAGAATCAGTAAAGTTTATTCATATGAATGTCCTCATGTATGAGTATGACTATAATTTGGTTGCAGTTTTGAGTTCCGTCTGAGGGTCTCTCTTTCAAAGGATGGGGACTTGTCGTTAATATCACGCATTAGGAATGTCAATGGCAAGCCATTCAGTTTCTCATTTGCTTATCACACGTATCTTTCTGTTTCTGACATCAGGTCAGGCATTATTTGCCCAGCACATCGTTATGTATACCTCACTATCTAACTACTCCCTTCAGTGAATTTTCATGAGTGACATGCTACGTCTTCTTAATTCCAGTGAGGTCAGGATTGAAGGTCTGGAGACACTTGATTATCTTGACAACCTTAGCCACAAAGAACGGTTTACGGAACAAGGAGATGCCATAACATTTGAGTCAGAGGTAAAAAATTTCCCAGTACTTAATGAATTGAATGTACATATATATTATTTAAATATGCTCAAACTAGCCAGTGACTTGCATCTTGGCAAGTCCTTCTTTTTTATTGGTATCGACATACATATAACTATATGCTTGCTTCTGTGGATAGTTAAACATAACTGTAGAAGATTTTGTGCTTTAGTTGTTGTTTCTACTGTAATTATACTGTCTTAGATGCTCAAGATTTATAAGGTCATTGGTGACCCCTTCTCTTTGTCCAATCTCTTTACAGGTCGACCGAGTCTACGTTAGCTCCCCAAATGTAGTAGCGATTCTTGACCATGAGAAGAAACACTCATTTGTCATAAGAAAGGACGGACTTCCTGACGTTGGTAAGATCTGCTTCCATTTGCCAAAATGTCACCTACCAGAAAATCAACTGTTAACAGAACTACTGATTTATCATTATAACCACTGCATCCCTGTCAGTTGTGTGGAATCCATGGGAAAAGAAATCGAAGACCATGGTAGACTTCGGTGATGAGGAGTACAAGCAGATGCTTTGCGTTGATGCGGCCGCTGTGGAGAGAGCAATCACGCTGAGACCAGGGGAGGAGTGGACTGGGAAGCTGGAGCTTTCTGCGGTTTTATCCACTAACTGCAGCGATCATCTTGATCACCCTGTCAGCATCTAGCATTTAATCACATTTTAGTGCTATATATTTGCCTCACAAGAGAAGTATGGGCCCCTTTTGTAAATGAGATCAATAGGTAGATCTGTTATTAGTTAGCAGCTCGACTTGATTCTAGAATCGGCACAATTTTGTGACCTGGTTTTTGGAATCTCAATAATGAATGATAATAGCGCCTTGTTTCATGCATAATGCACATAAAGTGGCAAGATTTATCAGGTCTTTGCGACTTTGTTTTCGAAAGATTTCTAGTAATAAAAAATACGGGATGACATATAATGTTAGGCATATTAGTATTAAACATGCTTGTATAAGCCTAGAGGGCTAGTGGATGATTGAGTTACATGTTGGGGTAAGTCATATGTTAGGAAACCCATTAGAGTGTTTATGGCCTAATTACAAAGTCTAGGGGCTTATTTGAGAATATTTAGGATAGAAGAGACCCGACCCCCAATGTCCCCAGCGGGCGACTCAGGGGGCCATCGCCGGCGCCGCCAGGACCTCCCCTCCCTGCCAGCAGCCGTCGTCGCCCTCCGGCATGCGGCGGCGGTGGCCCCCAAACGGGATCCCGTCTGCAGGTATCCCCTCCCCCCATCCATTCCTCTCCCACCCCTCCTCTTCCCCGTCGACTCCAGTGATTTTGGGAGGCCAGCGGGGCGGGTCCGGATCTTCTGCTCCGACCCCAGTTCCGCGTTTGTTAGGGTCCGACCGTCGGCGACCCTAGTCTGCGCGGGGGTGGCTGCTACACGACGCATCTGCGCTGGTCTTCTCAGTCGACTCCGACTGGTTTCGGGAAGCCAACGGGCCGGGTCCGGTCCACTCGGGTCTAGATCTACCGTATTCGGGCCCTGTACTGCGTTTGGTGCGGTGTGGCGGCCGTCGATGACCTTGGTCCGCACGGTCGTGGCTGCTGCTCGGTGCGTCCGCGCCGATTTGTGGGGTTGGCTCCTTGGGGCCAGTGCTCGTAGGTCTGGGTCCGCGCGGGGGCCTTGGCATCGCCCGGTGGTGCCTCTAGCTCGCCTTCCTGGTGGGCCATTCTAGGCGGCGATAGCTTGCCCTGTCGCCAGTTGGCGCGACTGGGCTCGCCCTCTGGGACCCCCAGGACTTGGCGCTCAAGGCGCGATGGCGGCCAGGCTCAGCAGGCTCTCGTCGTTCGCCTTTGCGGTCCGGGTCCCATGTGTAAGGGCGCCTCCCCTTGCATCTAAGGTCGAATAGTTTCTGGGTGAAAACCCTGCCCGGCTTCTTGCTATGGGCCGGCGGTGGTGGCACAGTCTGCGCCATCTACCTTCTTGGATGCACCGTCGAAGTTTCTGTTCATCACGCGTGTCGATGGGGCAGGTGTTGGGACGAAAGTCCTTCTGGTGCTCTTCTTCCAACATTGATGGCGTATCTGCAGATGTCATTTCCTTCTTGAAGGCTTTGTTGGTGCAATTCTGCAGCCGTCTCGCTTCTCTCACCGGAGTTGCTCCTTGTTGTGTTGTGTCTACTTGTGCTTCAGCTTACTCTTCGCATTGGTCTGTCCAGCCCTGGTGTTTGGTGTTGCTGCAGTCGTTTGGTTCTTTGCAACGGATACTTGGCCGCTGGCGCTCTCCTTGATGGATGCTTTGTTGACAATGCTTCTCAGGCGGATACTTTGTCGCCGACATTGCTTCGGTCTCCCCTCTCAGGTAGATGCTTTGCTGCTGAGTGCGTGATGACCCACCTTCTTGTGGATACTTTGCCGCTACTTTCATCCCTAGCAGGATACTTTGCCGCCCAATGTTGTCTTTGGCGGATGCGCTTTGCCGCCCTGATGCTGGATGCTTGGTCTAGTCCCGGTGGATGCTTTGTCACCATGGCTTTCACCGCCTTTGTTCAAGCCTTGCGCAGATGTATTTTTCCTTTTATATAGGCATAGTCGGCTAGGTCTAGGAGGAGGGTCCTCTCCTTCTTACTGCCTTTTCTTTCTTTTGTTGTGTTGGCTCGGTTTGTTGGGTTGCTTGCCACCTTCTTGGTAGTGCTTTGTAACTCTGCACTACGAGGGTTCTCTCATAGTTGCATCGTTGTAATTCTCTTCTTCTTAATAGAAAACATGCTAAGGCACGATCATGAAAAAAATATTTAGGATTCATTTATAGCCCCTAGAGACTATTTTATAAATACAAACTCCACTCGGGGAAAGAATGAAAACCTCCTCTCACCTCACCTATAAAAGGTGAGCTCTACAACAGATGGCGAGTTGTGATAGTTATGTTGGCCATTGTAGTTGTGACTTTATAATGCTTGGTAAAGTTAGTAGTAGAACCTGGTTGTGAAGATCAAGCTATTGTGAATTATAGATGTGAGTAGTAAGCTTGTCAAGTTAGTATGTTCTTGATTGTGAAGATCAAGTGAGTACTTGGTTGTGAAGACCAAATGAGTTTTAATCTTGTAGTGTGAAGCTATAAAGTATTTAGACTCGTATTCTCATATTCTTATGTGAATGAAGATAGAGTGCAAAGTGAGAAATAATGAAGACACTAGTAGAGAACAGACTTTCGGTTCTAGGCTTTAGTCCCGGCCAGGCCATTTTTGGGCCCAGGGACTAAAGACAGGATTAGTCCCGGTTGGAGCAACCAACCGGGACTAAAGTCCCCTGCCCAACGGTTAGAGGCACAACTTTTGCAGGAGGGGAGCGGAGGGGAACCTTTAGTCTTGGTTTGTGGTTCAAACCGGGACTAAAGGTCACCCTCCAGTTCCTGTTGGAGCTACCAGCCGTGACTAAACCTTTAATCCCAGTTGGTGGCTCCAACCGGGACTAGAACGCTACCTATAGTCCGGGTTTATACCATAAACCGGGACTACATGTCCCGGGCTATATACTTTCTCCTTCTTTCTCCCCCAGCACGAGCCATTTCAAGCTCTCTACCTGCTCTCTGTTCTTGCTCGTGGAAGGAGTTCATGCTTGCGGGATTGATGAAGACTTCATTCCTCCATTCATTCTTCGGTTCTAAAGGTTACCAACTTCATCCTTCCATGTTTTATCACTAGTATGGCTCATTTCTTGGTCTAAAAATAGAGAAATTTATGGTTTTTTAGATTGTGAATGGTGGTGGATTTTTTTTGATTGATATACCATTTGAGCTCGAAATCACTTGATAGTTTGAATATGAAGATGAAGGAAGCTTATAGTGGTTCATCAAAACTAGTATGCACCTTTTATTGTCTTATTTCATGGTTTAGAAATAGAGAAATTTTTTGTTTTCTAGATTAGGAATAATGGTGGATATTTTTTATTTATATGGCATTTGAGCTCAAAATCACTTGATAGTTTGCATATGTAGATGAAGAAATCTTATAGTAGCTCATCAAAACTAGTATGCACCTTTCATCGCCTTATTTCATGCATGGTTGAAATAAAAGGTTTTTTAGTATATAGTTCATTTAATTTCAAGGTTCACAAAATGAGAAATTTATAGTAGTTGATGAAAATGAGTATAGAGAGTCGTAGATGGCGACTGCTTCTGGGTCCTCAGCCTCGCATGGGGTCTTTAAGCGACTGAGGCCGGACCTCCCTCTCATTGTGTGCGACAAGTGTGGGCAAAAGATTGTGAGGGAGTACAAGGTGAAGAAGAAGGGTCCCAACCAAGGGCGCATCTTCTATATGTGTCCGGATCGCGAAGTGAGTAATTTTTTTGTCATGTTTCGCTATGGTTTGTAGCCATTTTTCGTGATGATTTTGATTAAAGTTCTTAATTTGTTGTTGTAATTTCAGCGGGATGTCACTTGATCATGTGACGGTTGGTACTGGAAGGAAGAGTATGTTGAGTACGTCCAAAAATCTCTTGCAAAGGAGACTGAGGCGGCTAATGAGAGTGCACCTGTGTATGATGAGGCAGTGAACCAGCAGAAGAATGATTTGTCTGTTTTAGTTAGAATTGATCACGAAATCCTTATTCTGCTGAAGTGCATTGTAGGTTTAGTTTGTTTAGTGCTATTTGGGATTGTCTACATTGTATCAAGGCTTTAATAAATTAATGTTCGAGAGTACGTGAAACAGCTGTGTGGTATAGGATATTAATTAATCATGTTGATTGATGGATATTTTGGATCTTTTAATTAACTACTAACCACGCATGTTGTATAATATGGGTTATTACAAGTTTTTGATATGGTGTACGTCATGTATGTAATGCACATGAACCGGCAATGGATGTACAACGCTGACCGCCGCTCTCTAGAGTTCATGAGGGGCGTGCATGATTTCTTAAATGTGGCCAAGGCAAACATGCGGAATAGTTTCATGTGCTGCCCATGTGTTCTATGTAAGAATGAGAAGGATTATTCTTGCTCAAGGAAAATTCACAAACACCTGTTTACGTCGGGTTTCATGCCAAACTATATTTGTTGGACTAAGCACGGAGAAAGAGGTGTTATAATGGAAGAAGATGAAGAAGAAGAACAAGAGGATGATGACAACATGATTATTCATGGTTTTGCTGAATACGGTGCCTTTGATGATACTGCAATGGGGGAAGCTGAAGAAGAGGTAGTTGCTGAAGAAGAGGTAGCGGCAGAAGATGAGCCCGATGATGATCTTGGTCAGGCCATTCGTGATGCACAGAGAGAATGCGAAAGTAATAAGGAGAAGATCAAGTTCGAGTGCATGCTAGAGGATCACAAGAAATTGCTATACCCGACTGCCGAAGAGGGGCAAAAAAAAGTTGGGTGCCACACTGGAATTGCTGCGATGAAAGACAAAGAATGGTGTATCCGACAAGGGATTTGGGGAGTTACTGGCTATCACAAAGAAGATGCTTCCAAAGATAAACGAATTGCCCGCCACTACATACGCTGCAAAATAGGTCGTCTGCCCTCTGGATTAGAAATCTAGAAGATACATGCATGTCCTAATGACTGCATCATCTACCGTGGCAAGGAGTATGAGAATTTGGATGCATGCCCGGTATGCCGTGCATCACGGTATAAGATCAGGCGAGATGACCCTGGTGATGTTGAGGGCGACGGTGAACGTCCTAGGAAGAGAATCCCTGCCAAGGTGATGTGGTATGCTCCTATAATACCACGCTTGAAACATTTGTTCAGAAACAAAGAGCATGCAAAGTTGCTGCAATGGCACAAAGAAGACCGTAAGGTAGATGATATGTTGAGACACCCTGTTGATGGGTCCCAGTGGAGAGCAATTGACAGAGAATTCCCAAAGTTTGTAGATGACGAAAGAAACTTAAGGTTTGCTTTAAGTACAAATGGCATGAATCCTTTTGGGGAACAGAACAACACTCATAGCACTTGGCCTGTTACTCTATGAATCTACAACCTTCTTCCATGGTTGTGCATGAAGCGGAAGTTCATTATGATGCTAGTGGTCATCCAAGGCCCAAAGCAACCTAGAAACGACATTGATGTGTACCTAAGGCCATTAGTTGAGGAACTTCTACTTTTGTGGAGTAGCACAGGCGTACGTGTGTAGGATGAGTACAAACAGGAACACTTTGACCTACGAGCATTGTTGTTCGTAACAATCAATGATTGACCTGTTCTTAGTAATCTTTCAGGACAATCAAACAAGGCATATAATGCATGCACGCACTATTTTCATGACATGGAAGGTATATTTTTGAAAAAAATGTCGAAAGGTCATATACAAGGGCCATCGTCGATTTCTTCCATTGAATCACGCCTTAAGAAAGAGAGGCAAGCATTTTAAAGGTAAGACAGATCACCAAACAAAGCCTGACAACCGTAGTGGTGAGGATGTATTCAATATGGTCAAGGATGTACAAGTAGTCTTTGGGAAGGGACCTGACAGCCAACTTGTTCCAAATGATGCTAAGGGACATGCACCCATGTGAAAGAAGAAGTCCATATTTTGGGAGCTACCCTACTGGCAAGTCCTAGAGGTCCGCAGCGCGATCGACGTGATGCACCTGACGAAGAAGCTTTGTGTGAACCTGCTAGGCTTCATGGGTGTGTATGGGAAGTCTAAGGACACAATGGAAGCAAGACATGACCTACAGTGTATGAAAGAATGAGAGAACCTGCATCCAGAGAAGGTAGATGATGGACGCCAGTACTTAAGTCATACCAGCTACACTCTTAGCAAAGAAGAGAATGAAAGCATGTTTGAATGCCTAAACAACATCAAGGTCCCATATGGCTTCTCCTCGGATGTAAAGAGGATAATAAATGTGGCAGAGAAGAAATTCATAAACTTAAAGTCTCATGACTGCCACGTGCTTATGACGCAATTGCTTCCAGTTGCATTGAGAGGGATTCTACCTCCAAATGTACGATTAGCAACCGTGAAACTATATGCATTCCTCAATGCAATTTCTCAGAAGGCGATCAATCCAACGCATCTAGCAAAGCTACAGAATGACATGGTCCAATGTCTTGTTAGCTTTGAGTTGGTGTTCCCGCCATCCTTCTTTAATATTATGACGCATCTCCTAGTTCACTTGATCAAAGAGATTAGTATTCTCGGTCCCGTGTTCCTACACAACATGTTCCTCTTTGAGAGGTTCATGGGAGTCCTGAAAAAATATGTTCACAGCCATGTAAGCGTTGAGGATGCCACGTCAGTGAAGTTGAGCTGAAATTCTTCTCTTCTAGAGCAGCCTTCTTCTAGGCCGAATGGGAATGAAACACTGATGTTCCCACATGATCGACGACAATTCACCTTCTGTGGTTTTGGATTATACACTGTTAATTGCTTGAGAACAAGTTAATTTCATATCCGCTAGCTGTTCAAACAACAACAACTATGATCAGCTACTATCAAGCAATTATGTGGTAATGTTTTGATGACAGCTAATATCAAGCAATTATTGGTAGTTTACCTCTATGATCAGGCAAGCAACCACCAGCATATGCATGCACATAAGGATTGCCGACATACCCATCAGCGCACATGCACAAGTATGTAGGGTAAATCCCGTACACATTAGATGAGCATGTGCTGTGCTCGCTCACACAAGCGTAGCTGGTCTTGTTCTCCGACGCAGCGGCACAGTTTTGGTGATTATCCAGTAGGACACCCCAATAAAGCAGCATGGAATCGGTTTCAATGCTGATTTTGTACCATAGAGAGCTCAGGTTAGATGGTTGTGCTTCAGCATCATCAGGTCTGCCTTCAAGCTTGTTATCGTTCCAGACGAACTGGAGGTTCAAGCTGGAAATAGCACTTTCTTGATATGTAATTTCTTGAGTATGGCTGCAACACCCGGTGCCGTTGCACTGCTGCTTGGCAACAGTTTCCGTGATCCGTTCGCTGGGGCAGGTAACACTACATATCAAAGTCCTTGAGTGAACGTCATCCATATGATAAGCATCGAAGTCACAGCCAGTGAAGTTTAATTGTACGTAAGGCGAGCCAGTAAAAGACCGGCCTGGTGCCTTCCATGACACGTTGTACACTCTAACGCCGGACATCATGGGGATGGTACGTGAAATGGCGACGGGTAAACCTGTTATTAACCATGATATATGAAATAAATATTATATTTTTCTAGGAAAAACTTCAGCCATAATAATTACTGCCTCATATGCATGCAGAACACAACCTGACCTTCCTAACTAAAAATACTATATTTTGTCATAAACTAATCTATCATCTATCAACTCAGTGCTCTGTACAAGTTCGCAATTTAACTGCGAACACATGGTCGATATGTACCAATGTGGTTCGGTTTGTGATGAGGGATTGTCAACAAACGCTTTGGGTTGAGTTGTTTGAACTAACCAAGGCGTGAGTTTGGTTATGCAATATGTCTCTTGGGTTGTGGTGCGTAGGTGTGGAGCTCGGAGACGATGGTTGACGGCGAAGGTGAAGGTCAAGCGGGTCCGTGCTGATAGACTGGGAGCGGTGAAGGACGGATGCCGGGGCTTGGATCGAGGGACTGGAGAAGCCGGGTGACCGACCGTAGGTGGCTGACACCGATTTTTTTTTTTAATTTTAACACTTTTTGTGAACTAATTTTAAATCTAACACCGGCTGTTTTTTATTTCTAAAACTAACATTTTTTACCGCGCCTATTACTATAGCGCGACGAAACGTCTGTGCCGCACCATGCATGGTGGCGCGGCGGGAGGATGACGTGGCGGCGACCAGAGACGCTGACCGATGACGTAGCAGGGTCTGCCGCGTCACCGATCTCGGCGTGGCGCGCCATCCATCACGGCGCGGCAGAGCCGGTGACTGTGCGGGCAGTAAAAAAAAGATCACGAGGCGAGGGCCTGACCTGAGCGCGATGGATGGATGGCGGATGGGACCCCCCCCCCCCCTTGCGGCATACAGAGGACTGACAGGCCTATTCGCACTTGGACTGCGACTTCCCAGTCGGCTTTTTGATGGCCTACAGACGCACTTGTTCTTTTCATTTTTCCCTACATGCATGATGATTGTTGTGTGTATCCTCGATTAAAAGGAGTCAGCTGCATGCTCTGTTGCGGTTCTGCTTGACAGCTTCAGCTTGAGTTCCATGCGCCATTCAGGTGTGGCTATTGTCAGCGCTGGCTCCTAACGAAGTTTTTGCAGCGAACGTGCCAAGCATCAGTTGCATACCAAAAAGTTCGGTGCGCCAATAAATCATAAAGGGTGATATGATGAATGTTGGTTATATACTCCATCCATTCCAAATTATTAGTCGTTTCAATTTTCTTGGAGTGTCAAAATATCTTAAATTTGACTAAAAATATAAAAAAAATTACAAAGATTTATGGCATCAAATATATATATTATAAAAATACAATTAATGATACTTATTGGTATCATAAATATTTTATTATATAAATTTGGTCAGATGTCTTAGCTCTCTAAGAAAGTTAGAATGGATAATAATTTGAGACAGAGGGAGTACTTAGATATGCCTTTTAAATTCTAAAATCTTAAAATCCTCGGTCTATCGGTCATAGTAAGTGTCAGAAGCTCATATTTGATATTGTTTTATTTAGCTTTTTGGTTTTCAAAGCAATAAGGAGCTGTTTGGGAGGACTTTTAGGGGCTCCGGCTCCTCCACCTCATACATTATTCATAACTCATACATTGTTCTAATATGATTCAAGATTTTTTTTTCTCTCTTCTCCAAATGAACTAAGAGTCAAGATGAGTCCACTATTTTTGACTCATCCGGAAGCCATTTTTTTTTCTCTCTTCTCTAAATGAACTAAGAGTCAAGAGGAGCCACTTTTTATTTTTCTCCTCCGGCTCTGGCTCCTCCAACTCATCGAAGCTATTTTTTCTCTCTTCGCCAAATGAACTAGAAGTCAAAAGAAACCGTTATTTTTCTCTCTTCGCCAACTCATAGAAGTCAAAAGAAACTCATCGAAGCCGACAGACTGCTATATGTGAAATTCTTGTATAATAACAGCTTTTAGGTTTACAATTAATCACTAAAAAATATTATTTAAAAAAAATTCGTCATGGGGCTGGGGGCATGCAGGCATGGACAGTGCCCTGCACCCTGCATGACATTCTTGAATTCACCCCTACCCGGCCACACCACACCGGACATCATCGAGTGCACTTGGACCCGTCACGGGCCCCTCGTCCGTCCCTACCAGGCTAGCAGTAGTACAGCTGCACCGCACGGCCGCATATGCTCCCAGAAAAACGGCATGGCGCCCCTGCTGCTGCTCTACCGCAGGGCTGCACTGCATGCGTCAGCCTCAGCCATCCATCCATTCCATCCCGGCACGCGGCAGCATCTCCGGCCGACCAGCCCGGCGTTCCCGGCGCTGCCGTGCCTCGCCTCGAGGTCGAAAGGGACGGCGACACGACGGTGCGTCATGCGCATGCGTGGGAATTGGGAAAGCAACGATGAGACGAGGCATGGCCGCATGGGGGGGGGAGGGTCGTAGAGCGTGCACGTCACAGTGCGTGGCGAGCGGGACAGGTGTTGTCCCATCCGCCATCCATCCATCGCGCTCAGGTCAGGCCCTCGCCTCGTGATCTTTTTTTTAACTGCCAGCGCACTCTGTCGCGCCGTGATGGATGGCGCGGCGGCGCCGCGTCAAGATCGGTGGCGCGGCAGACCCTGCTACGTCATCATCGGTCAGCGTCTCCGGTCGTCGCCACGTCATCCTCCCGCCGCGTCACCATACATGACGCGGCACAGGCGTTTCGCCGCGCCATGGTAATAGACGCAACTAAAAGTGTTAGTTTTAGAAATAAAAAACAGCCAGTGTTAGATTTAAAATTAGTTCACAGAAAATGTTAAAATTAAAAAAAATTCGCTGACACCTGCGGTCATTAGCAAGTGCAAGAGTACATGGGAGTAACCGTGTTGACCAAGTTAAGACGGCGGATGGGCAAGTCAAGCGGAGGCACCGGAAGACTTGACGGATGGGCGGTCGAGGACGACAGTGACACATGTCGAGCGGTTTGGTGGTTTGGGCATCCAAACCACTAATGGACGGTTTTTGGGTTTGGGCCTCAAAACCCGGGTGCGGTTCCGACGGGAATCAAAGGCAGCATTGGCGTCATCGCGAGGCTTGTGTGAGGCAAAGCTAAGTCGGACGAGTGGATCTCTAGAGTTGGGCCACAATACCCTTTGTGTTAGGTGGTTCGCTCTAAATACTTAGGGGCATATTGGGAATGTGTAATAAACACTACAAATAAGAGAACGGTTGCCCCAATCGGTCATATCTCTCCAACATTTCATTTTTTTTATCTCTTAGTTTTTCTTCCTCTGGTCTTCTATTGAGAGGTCCACATATGAACTAGCTGCAGCCTGTGTAACCGGATCTTTTGAACTTGTGATTCTCGTGGGAAGAGAGGCCCTTACCTCTCGTTGTCCTCTGCAATTCAAATCCGAGTTCTTGTTCTTGTGATTCGCGTTTTGGTGTTCTTCATTCTTGGTTTCTCCTCTCCCCATTTTGCTTTGATCTCTTGGTAAAGTCAATTTGGTGTGGTTTCGTTCGATCAGAGATGAGCTAGGCATGTGTTGATCTTGTTCACCGAGTGAATTCGATTGAATCAACACGAGCTCATAGATCTGGACGATTTTCGTTTTGGGGAGGACAAACCGAGTTCTTCGCAATATTTGAAATTCCTGGAGTTTGGCTAAGTCTTGGGCGATGATTTCTTAGGGATGCCTACCTACTGCCTTGTGTCCCTCTAGTAAAAAAATTTGTGGCAGTTGGTTTTGATTTGGTCAAGATTCATTTGATTTTGGTTTTCTCGAACGCTGGTCATGGTGCACCGGTTATCTCCTCAGAGGCACCGGTCCTTGCACCAAACATGACCGGTGTGTGTTGGGCTCGGCGTAGTGCTATTCTTCGCCTGTTGCTGTTCTGGTCGTGCACACCGTGCAAACCTGTGTGCACCGGTCTTGAGCACCGGTAACACCACCAGATGCAACCGGTGCGTGTTGTGAGCAGCGGAGTGCAGTTCCTCGCTCTCTGTCTTCTCTCTTCGTGCGCACCGTGCAAACCGGTGTGCACCGGTTTTGGGTCACCGGAGTTGCGTTCGAGAGCCTCGCCTCCCGTTCTCCTCTGCCCAAGAGCACCGGTAGTCTCCGGTGCAGCACCGGTTGTGGCACTGATTACGGTGTCCAGAGAGGTTCGCGCTCGGTTTACTTCTCCCAGGGAGCACCGGTGCTCACCGGTGTAGGTGACCGGTTCATCATCGGACTCGACCGGTGCTCACTAGTATGCTGCTACTCTGTCCGTGTTTTGCTTGTTCGTCTCCCCTCTTATTTGTCGTGTCTTTGGTAATTCCTTGATTCATCTTGCTACAAGTTAGCTTGTGTGAATTCGGTTTGTTTGTGCTTTGCTTTTGGGATTGATTTGGGACAACAGCTTAAGTTTTCTAAAGAAAAATGAGGCTCCCATTCAAACACCCCCCCCTCTCGCCCCACCGTTATCGGTCCTTCATTAACAGACATTCGTACTAAAAGTCTCAATATAGATTTAAGAATGAAGTCATTTTGATCCCTGAACTTGTCATTGAGTCTACCCCCACCTCCTTCTCCATGGCTCCATTGACTAAAAAACTAGAAATCTTCGACCTTCATCTTTCAAAACGTGACAAATTACCGCCATACACCAGTGAAAAGTGGTCTCAAGAATGGTTTTGAGCCATGCCGTCCTCTTCTAGTTAAAAACGAGTGGTTTTAAAAATATATAAAATGTAATCAAGCCTCCAAATAAATTGAGAAAATACTAGAGATATATTAGGACAAGGGACACGTTAATAAAATATTTGGAGCACTTGTAACTGTATCTCTAGAAGCTTTCAAAAATTGGATTGGGCTCTAGAAAATGGGGATGGTGCGCCCTGCGATTTGCCGAACCTAAATCTATCTGGCATGGGGACCGCCACTGTTGCCAATAGAAGGATCTGAGTATCTGACAGTGGTAGACAGGGCAGGAAGGCCTAGCTTCAAAGACCTCACCTCCACGTGTGTTTGATATATTTTTAGTTAAAACCTTGGGTTGAGCTATGTGTTTGATGTGGAAATTGCTATGCCCATTTCTTCATGCATACATGTATATATAGAGTTTTCGTGTGGCACACATCATGCATGTATAAATTGACCTAAAATTTCATGTATCAATAATGGCATGTGTGTAATTTAGAAGCATATCTAGGAGTACTTTGGAATATTTTTATAATGAAAGATGTAGGTAATTTAGATGCAATTTTAGTGTTCCTTTAGGTTAGTTTTAATATAAATACTAGTTGGGGAAAACAAATTATCATAGTAACAATTTGGCATATGGATTGTTACAATCTGAGTCTTATTTGTTTTAGCTTGGAGACTGTAACAACAAACAAGCTGCAAATCGGCATCTAAAATGAATTGTGGCTAATAGTGGCCAAATTGCTAGTTTAGAAGCATCAAGGTTTCTTTGGATTATTTCTTGCAAATTTGTGGGTGGTTATTTTTCACAATGGAAAAATGTGGGTTCTTTAGATCTAGATTTAAGGGATTACTTTGACTTATTTTTCATAATGGGATATGAGTTTGACTAGCAAATATGCCTGTGCGTTGCAAAGGGAGAAAAAAACTTATTCATGGTTTTTTAATTATTTCTCATTATAGAAAAACATAGGTAACTTATATCAAGATTTTTGGACTACTTTTTCATATATAGTGGCATAGGTTACAATCTAAAAGGAAAATTAAGGGGCAATTCAAAATCATTTTTTATAATAGTAGGGTGGATAATTTAGATGTGAATATAGGTGTTACTTTAAGTTAATTTGATAATGGCAAAGGTGCATAATTTAGATATTGACATATGGGATATTTTAGAGGGAGATAGTGTTTTTAAAGAATAAAATAGATCTAATAGCTATTATAGTAAATGATGATTAGGGTCGGTAATTTTTTTTTTCAGAATCTCTATGATTTATTTTTTCCTAAATGGATTCCATGAGAATCAATAATGTGGAAGGTTGTTTGTGACATTTAATAATTTAGAATAATTGTCCAAGTTTTTATGGAATTTCACCAGGTTCCGGAGTATTGTACCAAGTTGAGAGCTATTGTCTTTTTTCAAAAAAAATGTTCCTGGGCCAGGTTCCAATTTTATTTTTCAATTGTATAATATTCAATACATGTTGATGAGGAGCTGTTACTAGATAAGGAATTCCATATGTATGATGTTGTAACCTAAAGTGCTTAGGGCCATCCTAACACGATGACTAGTATATTTTCTATAACAACAATTAAGGTGACATGTAAGAAAATGATTATGTTGTATTAGAGTTAAGAAGTGGACAAGAAAATGGTTTCTAATAAAAAAAAGATAGGTCTACACAAGAACCAAGCAATAGAGAAGTAGACCTAGAGAGAGAGAAGACAAGAAATTGGATAGGAAGTTATTTTGAAGAAACCATTGATTGGAATATAGTTTCAATCTATAGTGTCTATATGACATGATAAATATAGAAACTGCCTAGTAGTGTTTGAGTTATAGTTGCCTTTAGGGTAGTCCCAACCTAGAAGCTACTCTCTCCGTCCTGAAATATAGTGCATTCTGGTCATTCTAAGACAAAATAAGGGAGAGTGCAATAGACGCATGTACCCCTCACTTACCTTCTTAATGTATTGAAATCTGATTCTATTCCGCATGATTAAAGGGTGAATTCTTAGTCTCCTTTCCTTATACAAAATATGGCAAGTACATGAGTTACTTTACTTGTACAAAATAATCAAGTATTTTTATTTAAGTAAACATTATCTTCTTATTCCCCAAATGCACTATATTTGAGGACACATTTTATATGCCAGAATGCACTATATTTTAGGACGGAGGGAGTAGGATGGTTCCTATAGACACCAATTAGGTTATCAACTAAGTAAAATGGTAACATAGTATTGGTATTAATAAGAGAAAGAATGAAATTGTTTCTTGTACAGGAAACTATGTCCATACAAGAACTAAGAACTAAGATGGAAAGAAATATAATAGGTGAATGGTAGGAGAGAGATGATAGACGATTGGACAAAAATCTATTCTAAAGAAACTACGTATCTATTAAAAACTATCGTGTACAAGTTTGTGGTTAGACTACCCTTTATGTGCGTACCTGGATCATTAGTGCGGTCAGACAGGTCGATGCTGTGGACGACCTATGTGTCGCCGTCGTTGAGGAAAAGCCTCAGGGGCTGCGTAGTGTAGTTGCAGATGAGCTTAAACAGGGGCGGATCTAAAGGAGGGGCTGGGGTGCGCTGCGCCACTTCGGAGGGGGAGAGTGCTCCCTCGGCGAGCGCCGTCCCGTCGAGTGACGCCCCGAGCGCCATCATGTGCAGGGGAAGCGCGCGCCTTATCAGTGGCGCCGCCCTCCGCGCGTGGTAGGCACCGATGATCCCCGACCCCTTCACGCCCCTCTCCTTCAGAATTCGGACGGCGGTGAGATGGTCCTGGATTTTCTTCTTGTCTTTTTCCAGGACTCCCCACCTCCTCCATGATTCCGGGACCTCTTCGATGAGGGGCCCGGTGAACTCCGGCAAGGGGGCGGCTGCGTCGTTCTTGGCGTAGAACCAATGCGAATGCATCCCCTTGTTAGAGGTCTACAGACGCATCGGCGGGTACTCGCTGACCCGGTTGTTGCGTAGTTGAATGTCGGCGCATCCCATCGGCATGTTCAACTCCTGCTTCTTCTCCCGCTTTTTCAGGAGGGTGACGGCGAAGAAGTACCGCCACAGGTCGAAGCAGGGACTAATCCCCAGGAACCCCTCACACAGGGCGACGAACGCCGCAATGTGTTGGATTCCGTTGGGGTCAAGATGTTGCAGGTCCACCTTGTAGTAGTGCAGCAAGCCCCAAAGAAACTTATGGGCGGGGGTGGCGAATCCCCGCTCATGGAAGTGAGCGAAGGATACGACATACCTGTCGGGCGGTGACGACGCGTCCTCATCGCCGGGCAGCCACCACTCCTTGGTGGTAGTCCACGCGCAAAGGAGGCCGCGGCGAACGAGGCCCTCCAGGCGCTGAAGGGTGATATCGGATTTGCACCACGGCTCCATTGAATGATTGGGGTGGGTGGATGCGAACTTGGCGGCGGCTGAGATACGGATGCGGGAGGCTTAGGCGATTGGCGGCGGAGGTTGTAGATGCAAAGGCAAGAAGGCAATGTACGAAACCCTAAGGGCGAACCCTTTGGTTTTATAGGGGCGACGAATGTGAGGAAGGCAATCGTACGCCTGGATCTCCGCGCTTGCCATGATTCGCCACCACGTCACCACGCGGGATATGCGCCCCTAATCCCTATCCTTTCCCTCCAAAATCGCGCCGGACGTTTTGCCTCCTCGGGCAGACCAGGACTCTTTACCAGCAAAAGGTGTAACACCCCGGTGTTATGCCAGTATTTAGGCACTACAAATCATGCATATCAGGCATCATCAAGCATCCTAATCATACATGCCTAATCATGTAAATAATAACTGAAACACTGCTTCGAAACATACGAAACATGCTTGTGAAACGTAAATGATGCATACACTTGTTAGAGTTGTTTTGCCCTGATTATGCTTGCTAGGTTAGTAGAACTTGTTTGGTTATGATTGTAAATCATTTAAAATTATTTAGTACAATTTTTGGAGCAAAGTTTGTATTCAAATTATTGCCAATTTTGGTTTTAAAAATAATTCTCCAAAAATTAGGGTTTTGAGTTAAAATTAACTTTAATTTTTTTATTCAAAATCTATCAAGAATTTGGCTTTGGTCATAAAATCAAAGTTGTAGATATTGAAAAATGGAACAAATTTCATTTTTACACCAATTTGTGAAAATGCTTTTAAATGGCTCAAAAATGGGAATTTAATTCTGTTTATTTGAGAGAAAAAAAATTCATTTCGCTTAACAGGCCGCCGCTCAGCTTCCCGGCCCACGGCCAAAGCCGGCCTGGCCCGCGTCCCTGCCTACCGCGCGTTTCTCCCTGGCCAGCAGCGCTTCGCCGGCCCAGGCCCACGCCGCGGCCGCTCCCGCGCGCAGCTGCGCCCGCCTTCCCCGCCTGCCCGGCCGCCACGCGGCGCCCGTACATCGGCGGCGAGGGGCGGTGCCTGCTCCGACCAGCCGCGCCCCGCCTTCAAAGCGGTCCGAGCGTGCGCACACCACCCCACTCCGCCACTTTACTTCGCCACCTCCCTGCCTCTCTTTCCGCAGCAGCAGTAGCAGCGCCCGAGCTGCCAAGCTCGCTGACGCGCTCCGCCGGCGTCGAGCTCCCGCACCACCGCACCATCCCTCGATTCGCGCCGCCAGTAGTTCCGCCTCGTCAACCTCCGTCGTTTGCGCTCGCCAGCGGCTGCCATCATCGAGGTGAGGGCCGAGCTTGGCGCCTCCTTGCTCTCCGGCGAGCATGCCGACGTGGCCGCGCGGACCCCCACGCCGTCGGGCCAGCTCCGTTCTGCCAGTCGGCGCGGCTCCGCGTGTTGAGCACGCTGGCACCCCCCCCCCGTGCCACGGAAGGGCTCGTCGCCGGTGAGCACCGGCCGACGGAGCACCTCCCCTGCCCCTGGTTCGCTGACCCGCAGGGCCCAGCCGCAGTGGCTGGCGAAGGCCCCGGGTGGCTGGCCAGTGGGCCGGTTGACCCGCTGGGTCCCACCTGTCTATCTCTCTGGCGTGGGTTTTGGGTGAATAACCGGGTGGATCTAGCAGATTTGAGCATGAAGTTTAAAAGGATTTCAAAAATGATTTTTCAGAATTCTATTTAAATGCTTTGGAAAATGTTTGTGTACTCCTTTTGGCTCCAAATCTGTTGGAATAAATTTTGCTAGGTTCCTTATCACCAGATCTACATGATAAAATTATTGCATGTCATTTTTGAGATACTTTTCTGTAGAGTTTTATTTAATCCTTGATATTGCTGATAACTTGAAAAATGTGTAGAAAAACGTATAGGCTTCAGAAAAATATGATTCCAAGTTTGTTAATCTTCTTGTGTAATGTACTTCCTAGAAAAAATATGTGTCATGCATGTACTGTAGAAAATTTATGAGGTGTAGTTCAAGTGCCTTTAATGGCTGATTTTTGTTATTTTAACTAGAGAGCAAACTTTGTATAAAACATGCATGTGATAATTTTTGTACAGTGATTGTATGCTATGAAGATCATAGGAAAAATGCTAACTCTGTTGTTTGACACTTTTCGCAGTACAAAGTATTTTCATGTTCATAATCATGCCATAGCTTGTTATTTTTGTGTAGACTAATCCACTCATTCAAATACCATAAAAATCTGATAGTAGACTACTTAGGGTAGTAATGTGCTATGGAAAATTTCTAAGATTTTTCTAAGCAATAAAAATAGAGGTTGCTATTCAAACCTATTATTAATTAGGGTTTAATCAAGTGTTGCTTTAAGTGTGATTAAGAAATTAGTGAAGCTTTGGTGTATCTTTGAAGCATTTAATAAGATGTGTTGATTTAGCATATTAGTAGTAGAAGAGAATGCAGTAGATGACATGTGCTTGTAGTGTATGTTCTTGGATGATGTTGACTACCTTGCATTCAAATATATCCATTGTATTCATCTCATTCGATGCACCGATTGCATAAGCGCTTACGCACATTGCATCATACAAGATCGCAAACCGAGAACCCAGTCGTCATACCCGAGGGAGCCCGGAGGAGCAGCTCGAGTGCATCCCGAAGTGCCCGGGCCGACAAGGAGGACGTTGAGGAACTTCCGGAGTGCCCGATCACCGCCGAGCTCCTTCGAGAGAGGCAAGCCCCGGAGCATTTTCTCCCGGTTTGCAATTATTAATTAAATGCTTTACTTTAATTGATGCATTATGTTCAGGAGTTGTTTGCAACCGTTGCTGCATTATACCTTGTTCACCTTTGTCATACTATATCCTTGTTACCACAGTATCCGTAGTCGAGTCAATGCTTAGAATGGCTTAGACCCGTAGAAGTCGGGTGATTTCCTGTCACCGCGAGCTATAGGTGGTTACCGGATCTCGCTTGGGATGACTATGAAGTCATGGTATAACTAAGTGTTAAATGAAGTTGAGACCTGGAACGGAGACTTGTAGAGTTTTGGACCAGTAGTGCTTTCCGTCAGTGTCGATTAAGGACCGACCGTTGTTGGGCCTCGAGTCATGTTGAACGCATGCCTTACAGCTTAGCCCATAAAGTACCTTTCATCGACCGCCAGTCGGGAGATTATTCAGCCGAGTAGATTGCCCGCAACGCCTTGTGCGGGAAGGTGTGGTAGGACATGGGGTGAGATGATAAGACCAAAGTGCGATCGGTCGGCCCCGGTACATGTGGTTCTGCAAACTCGAGACTCTGGATAGTTGACTCGGTGATCAATACCTCACTTTAGCGGGTGAGTGAGGTTTGTGTAAGGAATAAATCACCAGCTGGTTAGGAATCGATTCGAATCGCCATCGCTCCTGGACAGTGAGCACTTGACTTGAGTGACTTCATCGTAGTAATGTTGATGGAACACTTGGATAGTTATAATGAATATGACATTATGAAAGTTGTTTAATGATCATTGATTATCATTATCTGCTTAATCACATGTTTGCTCTAGTATAGGTGCAAATCTAGTCGACAGGTAATAATTAATTAACTTGGCAATAATGTTTTTAGAAAGGTTCTTGGAATGCTAAAAATGCTTCTTTGCAAATGAGTCAGCTACCCTACTATCAAGCCTTCATAATCCTTGGTGTCATTTATTTTCGGTTATGTCGGGTAAGTCTAGCTGAGTACCTTCTCGTACTCAGGGTTTTATTCCCACTTGTTGCAGATGGGCAGATGTATTATGGCTACTGTATCAACTGCCTTTATCCTGTGATGGGTGATGCTTAGGACCATGGGCATGGTCATTCCGTACGTCTCATCTAATGCTTTTGTTGGAGATGATCATCAGCTGGCATTGTATTTGAACTCCATGTGAGTGTGTGTGGTTTTAAACAAATGACTTCCGCTACTTTTATTCGAACTTGTTTTGTAATAACTATGTTTAAACTCTGATGTATCTGAGATGCAAACTTTTATGTAATATGTGATGGTGACCGCTAAACTTATTACGATCTTGGCTGGAATGGAAGTTGGTTTGAAATCCTTCGTGATTTCATGGACTACCGGGTTATCTGAGCTTAAGTTTCTTCAATCGCCCCTTTCTGGTGGATGATTTTCTTACTTAATTTTGTATAATTGGTCGGTTCTGTTACAGCTGGCATCAGAGCATGGTTTAGCGTGTTACTGTTCACAAGTGTATTTAAAACAAAAAGGTATTTGGAAAACGTGATTTTGAAACTATAAAGTGTGCCAGTGGTCATATCCTTTATGCCCAGTTAAGGACTTTAGGTGGCTTAATTAAGTACTGACTTGGGGTTCTTGCATCATATTTCTCTTTCGTCGCTCATACGGCGTGCTATTGTATGAGTGCCACTTGTTTGAGTGGTAATGTATGGATCAATTGCTTCTACGCCTCGGTAAGTGTGAGATGTGAGAGCATGATCGGATACACCACCGATCTAGGGTGAATGCTTATATGATGCTGGAGTAATTACATGTTCTACGCATGTTTTACAAAGGTATCTCATGTGTGGGTCTTCCGTCTGTTGAGAGCGATGCCGCTCAATAGGACGATGGTTCGGTAGTTACTACCGTTGTACACGATCTCTGGGATTCATGTAGGCGTGTAGATAAAAATTTCTCGCTTCTATGCATTCATTGGGAATTGGGCTGAAATGAATCTTCTGCAGGTACATAACAACGCTATCGTGTAGAACGTATTAGCTACGTATTTGAGAGATCGTTTGTATGCCACCGAATTCGTCGTTAGAAATTATTCATTTCATAAGTTTGTGAGAACGTCTTTGCGCACATACATCATATTACTGGTGCATTTCATTCATGTCATGCATTCCTCCCTTATAAATTGATTATCTCATTTTGATAAAAGTTGTATCACCTAAAATATGTTTCCCGGGGTAATAAAAAGAACTTTTTGCTGTCAGATGGCCCGCACGAAGCTGACAGACCGCCCATAAGTCCACCGGAGGAAGAGCACCTCGATGTCCGTTGGCCTGAGAGGAGCACCGCACTACGGACACCTTCTTGAGCGAAGTTTGGCATGCCGACCTTGCTTTGGAGAGTGCTCCATGATGTGGGGTACCAGAGGGTCAAGAACCGTGTACTCTTGGAATGAGAGTCGATTAGCGGAGAGGATGGACTTGCAGTGGTAGAAATCACGGTTCCTGCTCTCGGTGATGCTCCAGATTGGGATGGTTGGCATTTGGAGTTTGAGGGTCGCACTCTGCTTTGAGGGTGCGAGAGGGAGCACCTTCCGTGTCATCGAGGATATCATGAGCAGATTTCCCGGTGAGCTTGCGGCAGCTCTCTAGTCGGCACCTTTCCTAGGGATGATCCTCGTGATGCCATTTGGGTTCACCTCGTGGAAGTGCCTTGGTCGAGGAGGTCCAAATGAGGGATAGGCTAGCGACAACCATTCTATGAGTGCTATGTTCGCCATCATCGGGCGTATGAGGGTCTCGAGAGTACCCTCTTGGACTTTGACCGCTTGCGTGGTCGGGATAAGCTCAAGGGGAGAAAGCGTAAGAAGAGACAGCACGTGCTATAGCTAGTTTGCGGAGCGGTTGGATATGAACTTCACAATGAGACCAAAGGCGGTTGAGAGAGGTGATAGAGCTATGCAATGGGTGCATATGTTGACTCAAGCCAACAACAATGCAGACTGCATGATTGGACAGATTAGTTCAGAGAGAGGAATGAAGCTGGGACGAGAGGGACCTTCTATCACGGAGGGTCGATGAGCTAGAGGAATACAACGGCAACTTTGCACGATTTTATCGCTCTACAATAGGGTTGGCCCATATGCTCCACCAGACGCTTGTTGGCATGGACATCGGCGACGACAACGAGGACAAGCCCAGTAGTTTCACACAAAGCGATGGTGACGTCTCTCATCCCGGCGATGGCCCCGAGGAGTAGGCTAGTTGCCTTGCGCTAGTATCTAGGTCCTGTCGCGATGACCTTTCTTTTGTTGGCATGTAACCTAATGTGTTTTGCTTCGAACTTATGAGACTTGGCATGTGGTTGGAACTTGATTAAGAATGCAATATCTGAACGCATAAAAGTCCAGTGTATGTATGCTGGCAATTTAGTTGTATGTACACGATGTTTGCTGTTGAAGTAATTTAATTAGTGATGTTGTTTTAATTGGGATGCGATTATTGTGCCTCTGTTTTATTGTATGAATTTATTCTCTCCAGTAAATTCAGTACGGCATAATTTTTCCTTCACTCACAATTATTACAGCGTCACTCAATCATTACTTGTTGCTGAAATATGCAGATGACAAATACTCGACGTACCACGTATGAGGCTGCTGAGCCCGGTGCTAATGGTGCGGGGACCGGTGGTGGGGGTGGAAACCACGGCAACAACAATGAACCTCCCCATGAACCGCATTTGCCACCTCCTCCCCCGTTTACCCTTGAGATGTTCCTCGCACAGTTGCTCGGGAGTCAGCGCAACGCGGAACAATCCCAGAAGAACATGGAGGATTTTCTACGTACCATCGCCAACAACGTTCAACGCGGTAACAATTAGGGTGGTGGCATTGGAGTGAACCAATATAGCAGCTTCAAAGATTTTATGGACACCAGGCCGCCAGTATTCAAGGAAGCAACAGAGCCACTCGATGCTGAGGAATGGATCAACACTATGGAAGATAAATTCCGTGTGTTGAGGATGACTGAGGTGTTGAAAACGGAGTATGCTGCACTTCAGTTGCAAGGACCAGCAGGAATGTGGTGGAAGCACCATCGCACCACCTTCCCTCCAAATGCTCAGATTTCATGGAGAGAGTTTGCTGAGGCCTTCCGTGGAGTTTATATTCCGCCCGGGTTGACCGAGATGAAGTTGGGAGAATTCTTGGCGTTAAATCAGGGCACCAAGACCGTAACGCAATATCTGCATGCCTTCAACAACTTGTGTCGTTATGCTCCCGACATGGTTGACACAGATGCTAAGAGAATCGCCAGTTTTAAGAGGGGACTCAATCCAAAAATGATGAAGCATGTTGGTACCAACAACCGCGTCAGATTCAATGACTTCATCAGCGACTGTCTGAAGCAGGAGAAGAATAACAACGCCAGCACCGTAGCCAAAACACGCAAGAGAGCCCTTGAAGGTGGTACCTTCCGACCGCGAAGCTGGGAGATTATTCGGGCCGAGTAGATTGCCCGCAGCGCACTGTGTCGGAGCAGGTGTGGTAGGACACGGGGGCGAGATGATAAGACCAAAGTGCAGTCGGTCGGCCCCCGGGTACATGTGGTTCCTGGCAAACTCGATACTCCTGGATAGTTGACTCGGTGATCAATACCTCACTTTAGCGGGTGAGTGAGGTTTGTGTAAGGAATAAATCACCAGCTGATTAGGAATCGATTCGAATCGCCATCGCTCCTAGATAGTGAGCACTTGACTTGAGTGACTTCATCGTAGTAATGTTGATGGAACACTTGGATAGTTATAATGAATATGACATTATGAAAGTTGTTTAATGATCATTGATTATCATTATCTGCTTAATCACATGTTTGCTCTAGTATAGGTGCAAATCTAGTCGACAGGTTATAATTAATTAACTTGACAATAATGTTTTTAGAAAGGTTCTTGGAATGCTAAAAATGCTTCTTTGCAAATGAGTCAGCTACCCTACTATAAAGCCTTCATAATCCTTGGTGTCATTTATTTTCGGTTATGTCGGGTAAGTCTAGCTGAGTACCTTCTCGTACTCAGGGTTTTATTCCCACTTGTTGCGAGATGGGCGATGTATTACTGACTCATTGTATCAATTTGCCTTTTTATCCTCTACGATGGGTGATGCTTAGGACCATGGGCATGGCCATTCCGTGCGTCTCGTCTAATGCTTTTGTTGGAGATGATCATCACCGGCATCATATTTTAACTCCGTGTGAGTGTGTGTGGTTTTAAAACAAATGGCTTCCGCTACTTTTATTCGAACTTGTTTTGTAATAACTATGTTTAAACTCGATGTATCCGAGATGCAAACTTTTATGTAATATGTGATGGTGACCGCTAAACTTATTACGATCTTGGCTTTGGAATGGAAGTTGGTTTGAAATCCTTCGTGATTTCACGGACTACCGGTTATCTGGGCTTAAGTTTGCTTTGATAAATCGTCTGCTCTGGCGGATGATTTTCTTACTTAATTTCGTATAATTGGTCGGTTCTGTTACAAAAGGATACAGGTCAAAAAGCGTTCCTCCAGCCCGGTTGGGCCCAGGAGTTTTAGGGCTGGCCCATCAATGGTTTCGACAGCCGTCCCAAGGCACCCTTACGACAGAAGGATGGGCCCACGATTGGCCAAAACTCAGACGCACAAGCTTCATGAGAGTCTCGGTCCACGATCGAGTCTCAGCCGGGCTGACTCTAACCGGATCCCCACGAACAGGATGTCAGGATCCCAATTAAGCTATCCGGCTAAATAACCACCAAATCTCGCGGCCATACCCACGGAGGGTCCGACCTCGGAGAAGAAGAAATTGGATCTTCAGGGCATGCCGTGGGCGACAATGGAGGGCCAGGGCTCTTAGAATCCTCTCTTTCGGAAAACCCTTCGAAAGAGTATCCTACTCCTCCGCAGGCTCGGAGGCTACACCCACCGGGTGCGCTCGCGAGCACCCGTTGGCAAGTCAAAAATCCCCTAAGCGATTCTGCTCGAATCACTCGAGGGCTACTGTCGATGACCAATATTAGGGTACCCAAAGAGGAGGAGCCCTGCTTACCGGGTCACTCCTCGTCCGTCCACCAGGACCATGGGCCCCGCCCCAAGCTGATTCCGCCTCGCCCGACGTCCGGGGGCTGGCTCCACCTCGCCCGACGTCTGAGGGCAGACTCCGCCTCGCCCGACGTACGGGGGTTGGCTCTGCCTCGCCCGACGTCCGAGGGCTGGCTCTGCCTCGCCCGACGTCCGAGGGCAAGCCCGCCTCGCTCGACGTCCGGGGGCAGACTCCGCCTCGCCTGACGTCCGAGGGCAGACTCCGTCTCACCCGACCCCCGGGGGCTGGCTCCGCATCGTTCGACGTCTGAGGGAAGACTCCGCCTCGTCCGACGTCTGAGGGCTGGCTCCGTCTCGCCCGACCCCCGGGGTCGCCCAACGTCCGGGGGCTGGCTCCGCCTCGCCCGACGTCCGAGGGCAGACTCCGTCTCGCCCGACCCTCGGGGTCGCCCGACGTCCGGGCGTTGGCTCCGCCTCGCCCAACGTCTGCACGCTGTTCCTTCATAACTACGCGTGCGGATAAGGCAGGACACTCAAAGTCAACCGCAATACCGAGGACCATATCCTGCGCGCCTGCAGGAAAGTACAGTCAACTGGTGCATCAATGGAAATATGGGGAGAGTGAGGAAGAAAAAAGAGGTGGAGGAAATAAGTAAATTAAAGAGAGAAAAAAGAAGAGACCAGTCCCCTTCGATCCTGTTCTGCATCCGTCACTGAGCTCAAAGTCAGAGGCCCGGAGACAGCCGGCGCCGATGCCGAAGGGGTAGTCGAAGGTAATGTCGCCGCACGTCATGGGACAGTGGGCGCGCGTGGCGGCAGACGGGATGGTCACGTTGCCTCCAGCCCCAGCGGCGCGCCCGAGTAGGAGGAGCACAGCGATGATAAGCAGCGTGGCGTCAGGAGGCAGGAAGCCCATCGCGCTTCCCTGCAGCTCGCTCTGACTGTGGCTCTCTCCTAGTCCTCTCCAGTGAATGTACTGCAACATCGAGGATATATAAGCTTCAACGACTGGCGGATCGAAGTTATATAAGCAACAACTGGCTCCAAAAGTACAAAGGACGCAGTATATTCAGTGCCAATTGAAAAATGACAGTTGACATTGTTCGAAGTGACCTGTATAATGCCGACGAGAAAAAAAAAAGCGACTGCAAGTTTATTTTACGGTTGCAAACCACGATGGAATAGTTGGCGAGCCGATATATATGGTTAATACCGTAACCGAACCTGGTACTAACTACTAGTAATAATTACATGAAGCATGTGGCGGGGCAGGGCACAGATGAGAATGAGATGAACATGGCGGCACATGTATCTCTACCCTACCTATCGGGGGTTCATGCTTTATAAAATATACCAACCAATTAGTGGCTTGTTATTTTTGATTAACTATATTGCTGTTCCTCCAATTCCTCCTCCACGGAAGAATACAATGATCTGGAAAAGCACGAGTGGACTTTAGCAGTGTCAACTGGGAGTCTTAAGCACCACTTACGACTGTTCGCTTAAACTACTTCAGCAGTACTTTTCAGTGAACGAACAGTGTTTTTCTCTCACAATAAAATCAGCATAAGCCAACAGAAACCCGTTTATTTATATTAAAACCCTTTTGAATTTTGAGAGGGAAGTACTAGCGTCCGGACGCCCGCCCTTCCCCCTCCGCTTCCCGCGCCCGTTGCTGCGCAGCGTTCCATCCCTCTGCTTCCCACACGCATGCACGGCATCCCAGCAGTTGCAGCAGGAGGCTGTGGCAAGTGAGTCACATTGCAACATGTGCAGCATCCGATCCACTTTTAAACATCATGAAACATTTGCAACATGTGTCTGAAGACAAATGAAACACTTGAAACATGCGCCTGAAACACTAGCAAAAATACCTGAAAGCTCTTGAAAAGCCATTGCAAAACATATGCAACAACCAGATAAAAACACTTGCAACATATATGTGAAACATATGCAATATCCGAATAAAAACACTTGCAACATACGTCAAAAAAATCAGATGAAACATTTGAAACAGACCCTTGCAACATACGTGTATAGCCATAGCAACATATGCAATATCCCGATCTGCTTTTGCAACATCCATATCAAACACTTGCAACATACCTCCGAAACATCTGAAACAATTGAAACATACGTCTGCAACATAAGGGGAGAGGTCGGGACCGGTCGATTCTGGGAGTCAGGGTGGGAGCTGGCAGTGAACGGCGGCGTGTGAGCACCACCAGCACGGGGCACGCTCGTGGTGCCCTTGGCTCGGCCAGGGTGCACCTAGCCACCATCGGCAGGGGCAGCGGCGAGGCATCCCGATGACACTGGGTTGGGGAAGAGGCCAGGGAGACGCTGCGCGAACTGAGAGAGGAGACGGTGTGATGGGCTTGAGCAGACGCGAGAGAGAGATGAGGAGGGCGGGACGAAGCGAGGAATTTTTTTTGTTGAGAGAGGCGGGCGGGGCGGAGTGGGAACTTGAAGCCACGTCGCAACAGACACCGGTGGACGGACGCCCGCTTAAGTATTTCTAATTTTGAGAAGGTACCGGTTTTGAACTTGAGTTTTTTTAGCACTGGTTTTGAACTTGAGATGGCAACTGGAAGGAAACCGTCTTCCCTTTTTTTTAGCAAGAAGGAAACCGCGACCAATGCAGCACTAGATGTTGGCCCAGCCAGCCCATGTTAGCACCTTATTCCGCCCACCTCCAGCCCCACAAGGCCCAGAGCCCAATCTTATCCTCTCCATCGTCGTCCAACGAACGGCGGTGCGAGTGGGCGTGCAGAAGCCGAGAAGGCGCAGGTGGGCGTGCACAAGGTTGGTTTCTGTACATTGCTAATGCAAAGATCAGCTAAGCTTGTAGCGTAGAGCTGCAAGTTTCATATCCAGTCCAGCGAGGGGAATTGCTTTCGACGGTGCAGCGCCGGCCGCGCAAGGGCGAGGGCGGAGGGAGGGGAGATGGAGGGGCTGACGTCCAGCGAGATCGCTGGCTTCGTGGTGGGTGCCCTGCTGCTTGGCGCCACTATCGCTGCCCCCAAGGTCGACGGCTTCATTGCCTCCTCCCAAAGAAGGTCCCTTCCCTCCTCCCATTTTTCTGCCTCTGCGTTTTGTTTCATTAGTATTAGCCCCAAACCAGTTGTTTAGTGTTTAGCATCTCAATTTGGAGTAGTGTAGGGAATATGACTTAGGATATAATAGTTGGGGGAATTGGAAAAGCCTAGAAGGATGGGCCAATTTCCATAGAAAATAATCTTGCACTGTACATGTCCCCAATTTGGTTAAAATGTTTTGATTCCATATCTAGTTTCTAGTCAACCTCAATTGGTAGCCTGCTACTGTATGAGGGATGCCACATCGAATCTTATTGCAAGTAGCATATTTGGAGATGAAACTGCTGAGGCTAATCTCCCTCAGTGCAATTCTCCCCCCAAAAAAGATGTATGTAAGTAGCATATTTGGAGATGACTTATGTTCAAAACCCATGGTCAAGCCTTGAAAAAAAGGGTACGCTGAGAAGAAGACGAGTTCAGAAAATACATAGCTGATTTTCCACTGTTCATCTTTTATCTTGAAGCTCTGAGCAATGTTCAAATGCATGGCAGGTCACTAGGTATGTGTAAGAGGTGTGGTGATCTTCGGATTGTAGCATGCTCGCAGTGCAAAGGAACAGGCTCAGCTCGGAACGGAGGGATACTCAATCTGGGCGTGCTAGATGATCTCTACGAGTCTCTTGGAGCTGAAGCCAAGACTGACAATTTGGTTCCTTGCACAAAGTGCAGGTCGAGAGGTCGTCTCTTATGTCCAGGGTGCTCCAAGATCGCATGACCCTTCTCAACAATAGCGGTGAATGTATCTTTGTAATCATGTACTCAATGAGAACACATGTTGATACTTACGGCTCCGACAAATACAAATCACTGCTATCACTTTTTGTGGTTCAACAGAAAATATGGAATTTCTGACCAACTACTAGCTAGGGATGGTCCTGAAACATATCACTCACCACAACTATTCTATCTACTATCTCAATGCAGTTGTTCTCTGCGTTTGGTCGGGCTGGTTGGGTGTTTTGTATCTTGTTCTTTTCATTATTCTCTCGTCTAATAACAACTGTGGTAAATCTCTTGTCATCCTTTCGGAAAAAAAAAAACTATCTCAATGCAACACATATCAATATTGCTACTCGTAAAGGTTCCACTTATATTTATCAAGACGAGTTTTTTAGTGGCACGAACGAAATTCCACATCTTGGCCGTGCTTCTGTAATCTCATTCAATTCGGTGAAAAAATCGTCAGGAATCCGATTCTTTTAAAATCGTTTTCGTTTTCGTTTTCATTTTCGGATTCTTTACCGTCGTCGTTTTCGGATTCTCAGAAACCGATATCTTTTGGTTTTGACGTCTGACCGGCCCAGCTATACTATACACGGCATATTTAGCCGACGAACTCGGGCTCTCGGCCGCCGCCTCCGCCTCCGCCTCCGCCTAAGAATAGCCGCCGCCCACAACCGGGTCTGAGCGCCTCCAGCTTGTTTTCCCCTCCGACGCGCTTCCACCATCAACGAAGGGTACGTTTCGGTGAGTGCCTGCTCCTCACCTTCTATTTGTCAATGCGGGTTTGATCCTCCCCCTTAGTCAGATAAGATCAATCAATCGGATTAATTACCACCGTTTTGATCTCCTTGTTGCTTTCTATCCCTTGTTTTTACACCTAATAATACAGTAAAACGTGTACAATTATTTCAGAGTGTGGCTTCGATTGATCCAAGAGATGGAGAATAATAGGATACGAAAGATGAAGCAGCTGGGAAATTTCAACCTTACAGACTTCTTCAACTACCCTCCTTACTTCACGTAATTCATACTTTCACAGTTGTTTTTTTTTCTTTTTTTTGGTTTATGTTGCTGCTGTCAGCTTTTACTTAGTTGACAGCATAAGGTTATCTTTTGCCCTTCATTCAGTTTGCAGCCATCGAGGGCAACACGTGAAGTGCAACTGCGTCTATGGAAAGAACTGATACTTGAATATTGCCGAAGTCAACGGATATACATCGTCTCACTTGAACAAGATTTTCCATTGTTCTCCAATCCAGCTATTGAAAGTAATAACTTGCTCTTCTGTTTTGTTTACCTTGCTTCTTTCTCTGTTATTCAATTTACCATTTTGATCCGTTGTTACCGAGGACCTGCTAATTTCAGATCACTTGTTAATATATGATAATAATAACTCATAGGGCTGGTGCTACATTACTTTGTTTTCTATCGTGTGCATGAGTTGATCCAGCCTATTGGAAGACTAATCATGCATGTTATTGTGCTAGACTGCTAGGTGTGGTTTGTTTGAGTTGGCTTGTGCATTTTTCTTCTTCTTCTTTTTTTACGGTGCTTGGACGGAACCTCCGGTTCCTCCTCACCGATATTTTCTGAACCATTGATCTTTAAAAGAAAAGAATTATTGTAATCTACTATAAATAAGGGTACTTAAGTAATTGTTACTTTTATTATCTTTGAGCGTCGTCCTCTTTGGTCCGCCTCTTGTTGGCCGCCGGTCTGCAAGGGCTCACCGCCGTCCTTCTAATCACTGCCGCCGCCTGCAGGGCTCACCACTACCCTTCCGTGAAACAGAGGAGTTCCCCGTAGTCTAGCAGCAACCCTGCATGGCCCCTCACACACCTGACATCCTGCAGCTGCAGCTCCAGAAGCCTGGCCATCGCCTATGCACAAGTCAGAAGCCTGGCCAAGTATGGCTTCAGGGAAGCAATTGTCCGGGCCAGAGATGCCTCTCGTCCTCGGTGCTGTTGGAGATCGATGGTCGCCGGTCGGGACGGGATCCGGCATCACGGCACCGGCCATCTGGTCATCGTCGGTCAGGCTGGTTATGCGCCGAATGAAAATACCATTATACCCTTTTAATAAAAGTGAAGATCAGTTCCTGGCTTACTAAATTTAAGTTCCAACTTAAGTTCCTTTGATTAGGTTCCTCTATATTTTTAACCACTAGATCTAAATAAATGAAAGGGTCACGTTTTTCCAAGCACCTTAAAATTTCTCGTTTCTTTTGTTTTTTCGGTTCCTTTTGGTTTGTATTTGTCCGCTTGGACCATTTTCTCAATATAAGGGCGTGTTTAGTTCCGAAAATTTTTGGCTTGTAACTTTACATCCTTCTTGTTTGTATTTATCCGATGAAAAAATTGTCCAATTATGGACTATTTAAACTTAAAAGATTAAGCCTCTCATCGCCATTTCTCGCCAACCCTTGTAATTAGTTTTTTTTTGTCTACATTTAAGTACTCAGCATGCATTGTGCCTTTCCTTTCGATGTGACGGGGAATCTTGAAAAATTTTGGGTTTTGGGTTGCATCTAAACGGGGCCTAATATAATGCTGCACAGTTCTCCTGCGCGGTCGTGGAAAATAATCTTCTTATTATTAAACCTTAACTTGCATTTTTCCAGGGCTAGAAGGAAAAGGTTAAATGTGTCAAGCGATGGCCATGATGACTCAAGTCATGGAAGATCATCCGATGAAGAAACATTGCAAGTACTTAAAAGCAGGTAATAATATACCCACTTGATTTTAATCAGCTGATAAAGGAAACTCAACTATGGGTGAGAAGACATCGCCATGGCTTTGCCTAAGAGAGGTGTACTGAACCCTTAGGATGTACTCATGTGACTTTGGGGCCACCCTGGTTCAACTGGAATCTAGTTCGGGTGGGCAGCCTCCCACAGATAGATGTAGCTGTTTTGATTTTGTTTTTTCTTTCCTTTTCCTTTTTAGATATGCTCATTGCCTTTTAATTATTGCAGAACAAAAAATAAGAAAGTTCCATTGGTGGATAGTTCACTGAGTGCACCACAGCATCAAGAAGCTCAGCATGACCCAGACTCTGATGATGCGACCATAGGATATTAGGATCCATGATTAGGTGAACACATTCGGCTGTAGTATATACATAAATACATGCAATTTAAATATCCATGATACCAGCTGTGAACCCTCAATAATTCTGTAACGTTCTCGTTTGCCTCACCCCTCGTACACATTTGACTAAACCCAATTCCTTTTCTGTTGACAGAAGTAGAAAAAAGAAGAGGTTATCCACGTCAGATTTTGAAGGGAATGTACAAAACCATCAAGAATCTTCAGACAACACCAACACCAAAGATTGTTCACCGACTATATCACATGAGAAAACTTCACTAGACAATTATGCTGATGATGAGACCATTGAATCCATCTTTAGGTGTGGTCATGAATTTTTACATAAACTTCAGGACTGCATTTGTTTAGACTTGATTAACTCAATCTGTTCCCAATCTTCTTTTAAATAAACCATTTTTTTCATTTTAATAGAAGTGGGAAAAAGAAGAGGTTAGTGACGTCGAATTTCTCAGCGAATATAGAAGACCAAGAGTCTTTGAGAAATATTAACCTACATGATGAGCCTGTTGCTTCTAATATCACGTAAGTATATGTGAGCGGGGGGATGCCGTGCTCGAGAAGACCAGAAATACAACGAACTGAATGTATATTACTGAATGTATTACGAATACAGAAAAGTGCTTAATGGAAAAGGAATAACAGTTGGTTCATTCAGGCCTGTCTCTCTACTCTCGCAGCCTGGCTCTTATACTCCTACGCTTCCCATTCTGGGCCAGTGACCTTGGCGTTGGGCCGGCGCTTGTGGACGGGCCGGGCCTGCTCCCTTGTTGGGTGAATCTTCAGAGTGAGCATCAGGAGATGAAGTGTTGACAATCCTTTCTCCTTGAGAGCCGGCATGACCCCAGGCTGGCGCACGCGGGAAACACTGCTCAGGGGCACCAACCGCTCCCAGGTTGCCAAGGACGGCGGCATTCGTGACCACTGCACCAGAACTTCTTCAACAGGTGAGGTACCAGAAGTCCAGCGCCTATCCAGAATTGCCTGTGGAACCTGCAACTGAACAAGCTCATCTGGGAGATCATCAGTCACTGAGTGCTTACCGTGCGACGCCTTAAGCTGCGACACATGAAAAACCGAGTGGATGGAGGAAGATGTTGGCAGCTCCAGCTTGTCGGCGACCGCACCAATTCGAGCCAAGATTTTGTAGGGGCCAAAGAAACCAAAGGACAGTTTCAGGTTGGCACGCCGAGCCAAAGACGACTGCACGTATGGCTGCAGTTTGAGGAACACCCAATCTCCCACTGAGAATTGGCGTTGAGAGCGATGCTTGTCTGCTTGGCGCTTCATGCGGTTTTGTGCGCGGCTCAGATGCTGTTGGACCAAGGAATGCATGACAGTGCGTTCATCCAGCCAGCTATTCAAATCAGTAATAGGTGTGGCTTCCGGAGGAACAAGGCCAAAATGCCGAGGTGGGAACCCATATAAAACTTTGAAGGGTGAGCGACCCAGAGAAGAATGATAGGAAGAATTGTACCAAAACTTAGCAAGGGCATTTTGACGGACAAGCATGAGCAAAACAGCGAAGGTAGGTTTCAAGGCATTGGTTAACGTGCTCAGTTTGGCCGTCTATTTAGGGATGGTAAGCAGTGCTCATATGCAAGGAGGTACCAGCTATGGAGAAAAAGGATTTCCAGAATGCACCGGTGAATATACGATCACGATCAGAAATGATATACCTAGTGTGATAATACCAGCTATGTAGGTTTGTTCCAAGGGTTAAAAATGAAACCAAGCAATCATACCATATGATATACCTAGTGTCATAAAGACACGCCTATAATGTCCAGGAATATGCCTGATCTTTCACGGTACAAGAAACAGTCCAATGCTTTTTCTGAATATTTTCTCCAAGCACGCAACAATTTAAGTATAATTCCACGGTCAGCTAATAAATAATACTTGGAATTATTAAGATATAGCAGCAGTCCCGGAAGCACACTTGAATATTAAACAAAGATATCTATGACCGGAATTTAATGCAGCAATGTCGACCGGCACAAAACCGAAGCAAACAACGCAATAGATTAATTCCAAGTAATCTGATCTCCACGAAAAAGAAACAGGACAACCAGCAAGTATCTCGGCAGCACAAAGTAATATGATACTTCAGAATCCAACCAGCAACAGTAGCAAAGATAGATTTGGGATCGGCTTACAATTGATGATGCAATCCAAACCCTAGATAACTTCTTCCACCCGCAGCCACGACGAACCACGATCAGAAGACGGGGATTCCGTAGAAATCCAAGATGCGCCCAAGACGAAACTTGATCACACACAATTCTCAATCCGGATGGATCGGCAGGGTAGATGAGAGGAGACGTCCTCTTGCTGTTCACAGGAGAAACCCTAGACTAAACACTCACAAAATAAAATCCAATCTAATTTTTCACACGGCCAAGGGCTTGTTTAGTTGGCGAAATTTTTTGATAAATGGTACTGTAGCACTTTCGTTGTTATTTGACAATTAGTGTCCAATCATAGTCTAATTAGGTTTAAAAGAATCGTCTCATGAATTTCGTCTAAACTGTGTAATTAGTTTTATTTTTTTATTTATATTTAATGCTTCATGCATGCATCAAAGATTCGATGTGACGAAAAATCTTGAAAAATTTTGCAAAATTTTGGGAACTAAACACTACCCAACTCTAGGCCATATATGTGCACGCAGTCACAGGGACACAACTTGACTCGGCCCAGCTAACAACGATGACGTGACCAGAACCTTAACCGAACCTGACTCAAACAAGTCTGACACAAATAAATATTAAAATATGGCAAACATGCTACATATATGGTAAGCCAATCCGGCCAGAAAGCTCATCAAGTCAGCCCCGCAATCTTCTGCACAAAAATATTTGATGCCCTGTCATCCAATAATTTTTTGCGCAAATTATTTCCAACAAAAGTTCTGCTCGGCAATGCAAGAGTAACCTCTAGCTCTGCTGCCTGCGCCATCTTAGTTTGTTTCATATCAATAGAAAAATCACCAAACCGCATGGTTAAATAATTTATATCTTCTCTGGCTCTAATAAATTGCGAAGCCAAGGGAGTATGGCAAGCTGGAATAATTTGAGGAGCCATGTTCTCATCACAGTGTATGCATGACAAGAATTTAAACATGCAAATGCAAATTTAGGTATAAAAGGAACTAGATGCTAATTGAATTGCTATAATTTAAATCTAGTTACCTATCATGAAAAGGAGAATTTTGGTCCATAGTATTTACTAACCCACTTGTCAATGACATGATCCAATGTGATACACCCCATGATATGCACCCAGACTCTACCAAATCCCCAAAATCCCCATAGTCCATTGGACTTCTCACTTCCCCTTCGGGGTCCAAACCTTCTTGATGCTTTTGATGGTTGAAATAATTTCCTTTGGCACCACCCAAACTTGTTTGACCCATCTTGTGTTGGCTTGCTTGTTCACCTTGATGGCCACCACCTTGTCATTTCTTCTTCTTCAAAAAGATGGTGTAGTGGCCTTCTTGTTCATCTTGTTGGTGTAGGTGTTGGAGAGCTTGCTTGTTTTCTTTTTCTTTTCTTTTTCTTTTTCTTTTTCTTTTTCTTCTTTTCTCTCCATTCTTCATCTTGCACATATAGGACTTGTGGCCTTTCTTGTGGCATATATAGCAAATCATGATTGCTCCTCATCAAGCTTCTTCACTCCCTTGACAGTGTTATCTTGATGAGGTTGGGCTTGATTCGCCTTGCCTTTTACTTGAATCAAGTCCTTGGTGAAGCGAGCCACTTCTTACTTGAGTTGCTCATTCTTCTGGAGGCTTCTTGTGTACATGTTTCTACAGTCACATTCTTAAAACACACTTGATCTCAAAGAGGTAAGTCTAGTTTAATTTAAATAAATCATTGCAAGAAGTAGAGGCTCCTTTTTCATTATTTCAATTGATTCTTTAATTTTAGGTGCCTCAGGGGTACTACCGATAGCTTCAATTTTGCTAGCTAGCTCATTGTTTTGTTCATCAAGAATTTTCATTTTGATGAGCAAATTTTCATGTCCTTCTTGTGAGCTAGCTAACTTAGTTCTTAGATTGTCAATTACATGCATGAGCTCTTTATCGGCAATGTTGTCGCAAATCTTTGTTTCTTTTAAGTTAGTGTACTTGATTTTAAGTTCACTAAATTGATTCCTTTGCTTTATGCAAATTTCATTAAAGAATTGGACTTGTTTAGCAAGTTCTTCATAAGAAGTTTTTTCATCATCACCACTATCACTCTCACTAGAGGAAGAGCTTTCGATGTTACCTCGTTCCATAAGGCACACGTGAGAAGAGCTTGATGATGAATGTTTGCGGCCATGCCTCTTGTGTTGGACTTTTTCTTCACTTTAAGAATCATCCTAAGTCTTGATGGTGGTGAGGGCTTTAGCTTTACATGCCTTCTTCTTTGCCTTGGGTGTAGGCTTGTTTGGATAATCTTCCACAAAGTGCCCCTTTTTTCCACAACCATAGCATCCTTTCTTTTTTTGCTCTCTTCTTTGGTTGGTAAATGGGCAATCTTCAATTTGAATTGTCACACCCTTGACATTTAACTTGCGAATCAATTTCTCCACTCCTTGGATTAGCTTGATTGTTTCTTCATCAACATCAAAGGAGGAGTTGATGAAGTGGCTTCTTCTTGACCCATCTTCCATGGCATCTCAAATGACACGAACTTGTCAATGACAAGTGTCGGGGTCATGTTGCTCAAGTCCTCCATGTTGTGAAGGATGATGATGATTCTTGCATATTGCTGTGTGGTAGCACTGAGATGATCTTCCTCACAATATCTTCATCTTCTAGCTTTGTCAATCCTATAGAATTGAGCTCATTGATAATTAGATTCAAACATGAATACATATCTCTAATAAGCTCATTTTCATTCATTTTGAAAGAATCATAGTTTTGTTTTGATAGGTAATGTTTTTGCTCACTGACATTACTTGTGCCATCCTGGATCTCATGTAATTTTAACCAAATTTCATTTGCTTTAGAAAGGGTGAACACTAGGTTAAAAATTTCCACGCTCAAAGATTCAACAGGCAAATTTTAGCTCTTGCATTAAGATGAATTTCTTTTTTCATCACCCGCCATGGGTTTTTTGAGATTCTTTAGGGGTTTCATCCCGTCACAGTTGACTCCAAAAAACCAAATCTACCGCCTCAAGTTAGCAAGTAATTCTAGCACTCCAATAAGGGAAATTAGTGCCATCAAAGTGTGGAGGCCTAGAGCAAACTGAGCCTAGCTCATTTGGTTAGGCTTCTTGTAGTGGAACCTGCCAACCCATGTTTAAGTCCTCAACTTTACACAGGTGCTCACATTTTCCTAGATTTATTCTAGGATTTAACGGCGTTGTGCTTTTAGTGGTAGGCAATGTTCCTATCGATAGCGAGGCGCCTGTGGTGACTTCGTCAATCTCGAGATGTGTCGGCACAGTCTTTCAAAGGTGCTCATAGGGGTAGGGTTTGCACACGTGTGTTCATAGGGTTGAGTGTGCATGCGTGTTGAGCGTCTGCGTCTGTACTTGTGTAATTCGCAAAAAAAGTGTGGAGGCCTAGAGGTATCTATCTTTCCACTGTAAATAGCATCGGCTCAACGGTGGTGAAGCCAAAAGGTTCAAATTGAGCCAACCTGATTTGATACCACTTGTAGAGACCGTAACGCCTAAGAGGGGGTGAATTAGGCAACTTAAAATCTACTCCTAACTATGACCTCTAATTTTAACCTAAGCAAAACCTATGCGAAGATAAACTATCTACATGTGCAACTACGGTTTTGTTAGGTGTGTTGCTATCTCAACCGCAAAAAGAATTATGAAACTTAGGTTGCAATCCGATCAAATAGCCTAACAGCTAAGCTAAAGCACACAACCAAGGTACACAATGTAAGTGTGGAGATAAAGGGCAACATAGATGCAAACTCTCATTCAACAACGCTGGTATTTTTACCAAGGTATCGAGAAGTGCACAAGCTTCTCCCTAGTCCTCATTGGAGCCCCTCGCAAGGGCCAAGCTCCTGGTCGACTAACTCCATGGATAGCTTTGGGCGTTCCTCACGCGCAAGTGGGTCTTCAGCATGCCTCTCCCGGACTGCTCCCTGTTGTCTTCATTATCGAGCTTCCAGCCAAACTGCCGCAGGCCTCGTTCCCTCCGGTACACGATGGCAACTACACCACAAACGTTGTTGGTGTGGTCTCGCATGCTACAAGCCCCTCCGGTGAATAATAATGGTGTGTGCAAGCACCAAGCTTTTGAGGTATGCAAACCTCACTAAATTCTAGGCATAAACATAGAGCAAGCGCTAAAGCGGTGGTCTAACTAACCTAAGCACTTCACAAAAGCACCTACGCTATTCATCGAGTGTATCACTAAGCACTTTGGTGGCTAGAGCAACTAGAGAAGAGCCTCAACTCACACAAGTCTTCCTTGAGCTCTAACACCCTTCAAATAGTTGGCCAAGGGGGTATATATAGCCCTCTGCTCTAGTTGGAAGTTGCATTAGTTTTCTATGCAGGCATCGGATGTGTTCGGTGCGGCACACTAGACAGCTCCGGTGCCCTTCCCATAGCTAGCCAATGGACTAGGGGTTGCTGACCATTGGAGTACTATGCCCGGTACGATGCTGGGTCCAGTGCACCCGGATAGGTCCGGTGCCTTGTGGCCGACTCAAACTAGAGCTGCAACCCTCTCTAGTGGAATGGGGTGGTGCGCCCGTCTGGTGCAGCAGGTCTAGTGTAACACATTGGTGTCCGGTGCCCCTGGTTGTAGTTGCCCACTATGACACAACACTGTAGCTGTCCGGTGCCTTGTTTGGTGCACTGGTAGCACTCAATTGACTTCGTTTTTCTTCGTGTGTCTTCATCCGGGCTTCTTCTATCTTATGTCTTGGACTTTTGCATGTACTTGTAGGTTTTAAACATGTGTCTTGCTTGAGGTGTTGATCATCCAGATCACCACTTTGCATAAATCCAAGTCCACTTTACATCCTTTGAACTATATTTAAAAACACTAGCAAACACTATTGGTCCAAATGGTCATGTTGACCGTTAAACACCAAAATCCAAACTAAATGGGCCAAGGGTCCATTTTCCTTACAAGCGACTACAACAACTTGCCTCTGCCAAAACTTTGGCACGAGGGGCTTCGCTGACATCTTCGGCATCTACACCAACATCTCCTTCATCAACACCTTCGGCACGAGGGCCTTCACCAACATCTTTGGTGTCCATAACAACTCACCTTTGTCGACACTTTGGCATGAGGGGCTTCACCAACATCTAGCGACTACGACAACTCATCTCCGACAACAATTCGGCAGGATAGGCTTCGCTATCATCTTTGGCCACTACAACAGCTAAAGAGCCTTTGTCGAGACCTTTGGCATCAAGACATGTGGATATAGGTGGAGGCGAACGTTTTCATTACACAATGAAGACTACGACGACTCATCTCCGGCAACATCATCAACCCCCTCCCCCCCGAAAATCATCCGGTCCGCCAAATAGGGCATGGGAGATTGCGCGGGAATAGGGCGCCGATGACTGCGCGAGAGGCAGTAGACAGGTACAGATGTTTCCTTTCCTTTTTTATTATTTTCTTATTTATTTTTCCTTTCCTTCCTTTTTTATTTAGTTTTCTTTTTTATTACTTTATTTCATTACTTCTATTTATTCTTCCTTTTTGTTTTCTTTTAGTTTTCTATGTGTCGGTACAGAAAGTGACCAACTAGTGAATATTTATAGTTTTGCTGTACGTTGTGATCGGAGGTGGCCTAGCACTCAATGACACATGATTTATACTGGTTCAGACAACATGTCCTACGTCCAGTTTGGGTCGGTCGGTGACTTTATTCCTAAGCCCAGGTGCTCGAAGTCTGCAGTGGGGTTACAAATGGGAAGGAGAAAGATGGGGGTACCAGAGGCCCGATCGGCTCCGGTCGGAAGGGCCAAGAGCGACGGGAACTCCGCTATGAGCTAAGCATTCAAGCGTGTGCTTGAGGTCCGAACCTGGCGGTTCTGTGGTTGTGAGCTATTGGACTAATGAATCTAAAGGAATTGAGCTTGAATCAATCAGTCGGTGGCCTCCTGTTGGAGGGAGTGCATCCCCTTTTATAGATGAAGGGGATGGCTTTACAGGTGAGAGGGAGTGGGTACGGATGCTTTTAAGCCTTGTTGCCCACGCCGATGAGGATTGGATAATGGTAGGCGCCCACAACACTGTTGATGTCAATGTAGAATGTCAGGTGCATGTGGGAGGTTGCGGTGTCTTCTTCAGGAAGGGTTGACGTCGGTACCTGCAAAATACTGCTTGCCCAGAGGCATGGGAGGAGTCTCACCATGTTCACCGGGTATGGTAAATCCCGGCGCCTACAACACTATTGATGCCCAGAGGCATGTGAGGGGCTTTCTGCCGTATGGGAGTCCAACGGTGCCTACAATACTGTAGGGATAAATGTCAGCGCCTACAACACTATTGTTTGTGTCAAGGTGGTTGTGGAACACTATTACCGCAGGTGTACAGGGTATGGTCCCTGTACCATGGTTTGACTCACGTGTTGCTTTCTCCGTTCATCCCTGGTCCCTTCCGAGCGGGCGTCCCCGGTCGGATGGCCCCAGTCGGCTTCGGTTGCGCTGGTCGGAGAAGAGCGGTGAGTAGGGTTCTCACGTACCCCGGTCGGAGAGATGCGGGGTCGAAGTCGGAAGTAGGGCTCGGGGTAGGCCTTTCGATCGGAGAGGCTGTCCAGAGGCGGCTGGAGCTCGAATCGAGCGCTCCGGTCGGATAGGTGGGCCGAAGTAGCTGAGGAGCGGGCGTTGCTCTTCTTGGGCCAGGAGTTCCGGTCAGTTGCTGGACCGCCCCTTTGCCCTATTGTTTTTAGACTCTCGGGCTTTGGCATGGAAGCCGGTCCTCGAGAGACCCCGGGTTTATGAACCCGACAGGAGCCCCCGAGCCCCTGGGTGATTCGAGCAGAATCGTCCGGGGGATTTTTGTTTATCGGTGGGTGTAGCCTCCGAGCCCTCGGGTGGTTCGGGCAGAACCGGGGGGGGGTTACTGTGTTGTCGTGGGGAGGTTTTTCTATTGTTCGTGGTGCGCTGCAAGCGCACCATGGTGTCTTCCCCAGAGTCCCCGGCGGTTCGGCGGGCAGGACCGTCTGGGGGGTGTTGTTTTAGCGGGCGTGTGTTCATGTTTTTAGCCTAAGATGGATTTTTGTTTAACCAAGGCATTGTTGTGAAGCCGAGGTGTTTAGGCACGGGGATTGGATTGAGACAGAACTTACTGATCCCGCGTCGATGCGCGCCGCGGATGGAGATAGTTTAGTTCGGATGCGACAGAGCTCGCTGATCTTTGGCGTCGATGCACGCCGTGGGATCAGGCGAGGCGGAGTCACGAGTGGACCCAGGCGTCGGTGCGCACCGTGGATCGAGAGAGTTAGTTTAGTTAGTTTAGGAATCGGTCGAGCCGGAGCTCGTGGATCTTGACGAGGCAAGTTCAGGGTCACGGTCCTAGGAGTCTGGAGTGCAGTCGGAAGTGAAGCCATATGACGCGAGTTCGGGGTCGCGGTCCTAGGAGTCTGGAGCGTAGTCAGAAGTGAAGCCGTTTGACGCGAGTTTGGGGTCGCGGTCCTAGGGTTCTGGAGCGCAGTCAGAAGTGAAGCCATATGGAGCCGAAGCATAGTTAGTTAGTTTAAAGATCGGACAAGGCGGTGCTCGTGGATCCTGGCGTCGGTGCGCGCCACGGGACCGAGCGAGTCGGGGTCGTGGATCTGGCGAGTTCGAGGTCACTGTCCTTGGCGTTTGTCTTGATCCCCAAGCTTTGTTAGGCCTTCGTGGGGGTCGATGTGAGTTGTGTGCATTACCCCATCCTCGGTTCCTCACAACCGGAGGGTCTGAGTTTCGTCGCTTGTCCCGATCGCTCGGGCTCGAAGACTAGCTCGGTGAGTTCGCTAACGGGTGTGATCGAGCGGAATCCGGGTCCATCGTTCGTGACGGGGTCGGCATAGCCCTCTTGTGACATTCCACTACTCCTTTACCTGCAACCCGGCAGATGCCTAGGTCATTTTGGAGACCAACCCGGGTGGCCTAACGGCCTCCCCTCGATGGAGATTCTGTGGGCCTGGTGAGAGGTTTAGGATCAAACGAGAAGGTTGAGATGACTTGGTCTGCCGAACCGGGTGAGGGCCGCACGGTGCTCATCTACGGTTTTCTCCCCTGGCTCTGTTGGTTGCTCATGTCGAATGAGGCAACCGCCGTTTCGTGACACAACATGGAGCGTTCTGATGCATTTCGCTGCACGTGCGATGCTTAGTTCCCGAGCCCCCGGGTGGTTCAGGGCTCGAATCATCCCGGAGGCACGGGCGTATGGAATGAATGCGCGTATAGATGTATGAAATGATTTATAATAAAATAGAGGGGGTTTGATAGTGTTTTACCTTGACGACTGGAGTGACGGGGCTCGGAGAGCTTTAGTCGGAAATGTCCGACCGGGACCCGTGCTCGTCGTTATTGACGGAGTTGGCATGGCCTACATGGGGTGTCCCTTCGCTTCCTACCTATGTCTCGGGGTGGATACTGAGCGATTCAATCGACTCAGGGGGCCGGTTGGTCTCCCGGTAGAGATTTCATTTTTGGTCTCCCCAGGTCTGTCCTGGGTAAGTGGGGAGCCGCCCACGTGCGGTGGCGCTTCGGTTCCTGTGCCCGTCGTGTGGTAGTGGTTGATCGTGTGGTAGTGGTGGGCCATGGCTAGGCCATGTCCCTTCTGATCAGGAGCCGCTCCGTCGGGCAGAGCACGTCTCATCGATCAGGGCACGTCTTATCTGCATTAAATGGAAAAGAGAGAGGTTTTCTTGCTCCGCCGTTCTGCCTTCCCCGATCAGCGCGTCCTTCCCTAATTGTTCTTTCCTTTTCCTTAAGTAGGAGAAGTGAGAGGGTTTTTGTCCCGTTCTTTTGCCTGTTCCTCCTCTACCGCCGCCTTCCCTTCTCCTTCTTGCCATGAGTGTTCCTGAGAGCCGCAGTGGTTTCTAGGAAAGAAAGGGGAGAGAGCGAGGGAGGAGAGAAGAAACTCACCGATCCTTTTGCGATCCGGAGTGAAAATGTCAGACTGGAGGTCGTCCAATGTGAGGAAGTCGGTGCTGGAGGCCTTCGTCAAGAAGGGGTTTCTACCGCCGCATGAGGTGGCGCACTGGAGGGTCCCTAGAGGGGAGGAGTTCCCGCAACCTCGACCCGATGAGGTGGTTTCTTTCCTTACCTTCCATGAGCGTGGATTAGGATACCCCACGCACTGGTTCCTGTGCGGGCTCCTCAACGAGTGGGGTCTGGAGCTGTAGCACCTTAATCCGACGGGGGTGCTGCACATTGCCGGCTTTATCACCGTCTGCGAGGCTTTCCTCGGGATGGAGCCGCACGTGGATTTCTTCCGGCGGCTGTTCTCCGAGAGGACCCTAATGGTGGGGAGTTCGGCCGAGACCACGCCGGTGGGAGGTTTCGCCCTACAAAGGAAGCCGAGCATGGGAGATTCGTACCCCGCGTACTCCCCCTGTGACTCTAATCGGGGGTGGCACGGGGAGTGGTTTTACATCAGGAATCCGGCGGAGGCGCTGTTTCCGGTGTTCACCGGTGGGAGGCCAGAGAAGCAGAAAAGTTGGTCATGGGGTTGCGCCCGCCCGGAGAGGCACAAGGTGGAGGTCATCGAGGAGGAGCTGCGGAAGCTCGTAAGGAGCGGCCTTGACGGGGTGCGGGTGTTCCACACCCTCTTCCGCCACCGGGTTGCGCCGTTGGCGGAGAGGACGCGGCCGATGTGGATGTACGGTGACCGGTCGGACCCAGACCGTGCGTCGCTGGAGGACCTGCCAGACGATGAGGTCTAGAGTCGCCTTGGCCGGGTGCTGCAGCTGAGGCCCAAGGATACAGTTGTGGGGAAACCCATACCATTCAATGCCTCGATCATGTCCAAACTGGTATGATCCCTTATTTTGTTCGTGTTTCTTCCTCTGCTTTTCTTGTTTCTTGATCCTAGGCCATCCGTTCCGTAGGGGCTTGAAAGGTACAAGTCCCGGCCACACCTTCCTAAGGGACCAGAGGGCAGGGCCCGGCAGGCCACCTAGAAGGAGGCGGCGGACGCCCGAAAGAAGAAGAGAACCAGGAGGTTCAGCTAAAGGAGGAGAAGGAGAGGGAGGTCACCCGGCGCGTGAGAGCCAGGGAACGTAGGAGCGATGTCGAGTCGGAACTCGCATCGGATGATCCTATGGATTTTGATGACATGGTCTTCTCCGACGAGGAGGGGAGTCGGGAGGTCGTTGTGACCTCGGCGGAGTGTCGCGACCCTACAGCGATGTCCATCGGTGAGGAGCAAGAGGCCACACGGCGTGCGGAGGTTCCTGCGTTGAGGAAGCGTGCGGCGAGTGTGGACGCCATTGGTGGACAGGCGGCGAAGCGGACGCAGTCACCACGCCTCTTGGTGGTGTCGTCGATCCCGTCGTCGCCTGTGGTGGATGCGGCTGAGCAAGCCGGGCAGCTCGAGGAGCGGACTGGCGCTCGTGTGGTGACGGGACCGGTGCCAACGGCTGACTCATAGCCGGAGGAGGCCCTGCCACTGTGGGTGCGGTCGAGTAGTCTGGTCGGTCTGAGGGGTAGACTGGCGCCTGGACGATGCGCGACTTGTAGTCGGAGGATGCTCCGCCCGCTAGCTCCGGTCGAGGAGTCCCCGAGACGGAGGTCGTAGTGACCTGCAGGCCGGGAAGGAGCCGGTCGGGACGACTCCGCCCTCGTCTGAAGTGAGGGGGCGCTGGTCACAGCCTGGGAGCGGTCCTCGTCCCGTAGGTCCGTTGTCATTGGAGCCTACCTTCAGAGTCGTGCCGCTCACCTCCTGGTATGTTTCCCTTTGTTGCCCTTCGGTCCTTTGCTGGTCGAGTCTTTTTGGAGTGTGACTCACTTGTAATTTCCATCAGCGGCCGGGGGATGCCGGGGTTGAGCATCGCCTCGACCCTCATGCTGGAGACTTGGAGGCCCACCCTGCAGCGTGTTGCGGTGAGCGAAGGGGGCAGCAGGGTGGTAGCGGCAAAGCCTTCCCTCCTAGGGGTGGTGCCCCTCGGGGCGGCTGCTGATAAGGCGGCAGCGGCGGCGTCGGTGTTGGCGGCGATCCCGGTGCCGATGGTGGGGGTTGCGTCGGAGGTAACTCTCATGGCCCCTCCTCCACCGGTCATGGTGGAAGAGATGAGGGAGGGCGAGCTCCCTATCTCGCTGGGTGGAGGGACGCACGGCTTGTCCTTGCCGCCAAAGCCAAAGGCGTCGGAGGGAAGTGCGGCCGACAGAGTTGGGACGCCTGGTGGCGTCCCATGTGAATGGGGTGGTGGAGATCCCGTCTGATGATGAGGCGGATATCGTGGCGGGGCTGCCGGTGTCGCCGCGGGAGCTGGCGGTGGTCCAGTTCGAGGCTGGGCCCTCCAGCGGTTTGCCGGAGGGTGACCAAGAGTGGCCCTGCCCTGAGGACCCATTGAAGGCATGGTTCGTCCTCCGGGATTCCCAGGGGCATTAGCTCTGGGACATTTTTGGGGGCAAGGGCATGCCACGGTGTCTGAACTCACCAAGCTAGCCGCGAAGCTCGAAAATGCCCATAAGCAGGCTCAGTTCGCTCGGCAGTTGGTTGACGTCGACCTGCAGCTCGCCGCGGAGGTGAGTTTCTGGTACTTGTCCTTGCCCTTTGAATCTTTCATCGGTTGTCTTTAGCATGCTTGTTTTTCGTAGAATCTGAGGAAGATGTCATCCCGCAAGTCTTACTTCCTCCGGACGAAACACCCCGGATGGCCGAGCTTGAGCGTTAGGTAGGGTCCGCTTGTCGTGAGTCCTAGGACCGGGCGACCGAGCTTGCCATGGCACGGGCAGAGGGGCAGCGTGGAGTGGAGCGGGCGACTGCCGCCGAGCAAGGGCTCGAGGCGATGAAAGCCCGCCAGGCAAAGACTGAGGCAGGGTTGCGGGCATCCCTGGCGAGCACCGAGGCTGGCGCTTCAAGAGGCCTTGGCGGCCCTTGAGCCGGAGCGGAGTGCTTTGGCGTCAGAGCGGGCTGCCCAGAGTCGGCACGGATGGCCCTAGAGGCGGAGCGGAGGGCCCGGTCGGAGGCGGACCATGAGGTGCTCGCGCTCCGAGGCCGGGTGATGGGCACGGAGGAGGCGAACACCCGGCTCTGCGCACAGGCGACTCGATAGGCGGAGGAATTCTTCGCTCTTGAGAACTCTCATGCCGTGGTACGTACCCTTTCTTGTTCTTCGTTGCGTTGGTTTCTTTCTTCAGTCTGTTCCTGAGCTTATCGCCCTTCCTTTAGAGCTGGATGGAAAGGTGAAGACGCTGGAGCAGGACCTAGACACGACCAAGGCGACCCTCAGCCGAATGCGGAGGAGCTGGCCAAGTCCCATGAAGAGCGACGTGCTCTTGAGGGGGACCTTGACCAGATCCGCAACGTTGCCCAGCTTGTCGTCTCGGAAGTCTTCAGGTCGATGCCAAGCACTAGCGCGCCTACTGTCCAGCTGGCGGAGGTCCCGGACGCGGTCAAGGACCTTGTCAGGAGCAGGCTATTTTACGGTGCGTCGGGGGTGCTGACCTCGGTGGCAACGCACCACCCGAATCTGGACTTTGCCACTATCTAGCGCCGGGTATGATGAAGGCCTGAGCATGGGGGACATCCAATCGATCGGGGAGAGCTTGCTGCCGCACGCGTGGTCGGTGTCAGAGCAAGTCTCTGCCGAGTGGGTGATGGATGTTTGCCATGAAGACATGGCCCGAAGCATGCGTGGGGAGGATGCTTCCGAGCCTGCAGATAGCATGGAGCCTGGTTCGAGGGGGAACGTCACCTCGGCTCCGATCGAGCCAGACATCGTGCCGCCGGGGAGTGAGTAGCCTGTGTCTTCGTCGGTCGTGCCATCAGCAGATGCCACCGGGACGGTTCAATAGCTTGTAGGATATAAATAGTTTAGTGAAAGTAAAAACTTTAAGTTTGTGGGGGAGCCCCCGTGTGAACGTTTCTGTGTGCTTAATGGTGATAATGGTATTTTGTTTTCTGTGATGGAGTCACTCCGTTCGGGGAAGCTTGTTCCCTTTTGTTCCTTAGCTTTCCCTTAGCATAACTTTGTTTTTTCTTTCTTTCTTTCTCATACCTACCCATTTGTCCCGTAGGCTGCAACCTTGGGAGCCTGGTGCAAGGCCCGCGAGGCTCAGCTGCCTGTAACCGTAGGAAAAGGCGGGGTGCGATCGGTCGGAATTTTTAAAGCAAAGCTACGTAAGGTAAATTAATGGAATGAACCACCCCTTTGTTAGGGTAGGAAGGAATTTCTCCACACGACAATAAACAAAACAGAGAGGTAGTATTGCCCCCTAGTGGAGCCCCCGAGCGCCTCGAGCCGAAAAGTGTTCGGGTCGGGGTGCTCTTACAAGAGCGTATGCTAAGTAAATAATGGTAAGACTGAAACTTAGGGAAAGAAAAAACGACATAGCTGTTCCAAGGTGCTCGGAGAGAGTGTCGTTGTTGTTGTCCTTCAGTCAGTAGGCGTCCGGTCGGGTCACTTCATCCTCAGTCGTCTGGATCCTTGCCCGCTGCGCCCCCTTCTTCGGTTGCTGCCTCTTCGCCTTTTTATTTCCTTGGCCTGCCAGGCTACCTCAGCAGGTGCTTGAGGAGCTAGCAGTCCTTGTAGAGATGTTTGACGGGATAGTTGTGGTTGGTGCATGGGCTCTCCATGAGCTCGTGAAAGTGGCCTGGAGGGTCTTGCTGGGGCTGAGTGCCCGCGTGATCTGCCGCGGCGACCAACGCGGAGTTGGCCGGTCGGCGGCGATTCTTTCTGTTCTTTTTTCCCCTCTACGTGGAGGGGCCCTCGTCTTGATCATGGCGCTTGGCCTTACCTTTGCCGTGGCCTCCGTTGAAGCACGGTGAGAACGGCGCTTGCTGGGGGAGTTGGGCAAAGGTTGGTGATCCCGAGCCATCTGTGCTGGGACTCCGGTCGCCACTGCATGTGCCTCGGTTTGGTCTGAGCCACGCGTAGATAGGCGGTTGGTGCAGAGCGGTCGTCAGGTCAAGATGAGGTGCCATTGCGGCCTCATGTGCCGCGCTCAGCGGTTGTTGCGGTGATTGGGTGTAGTGCTCCATCTGCTGCGTCCCTGTACCCCAGATGGGGAGCGAGGTCAAGAGTCGGTGTCGTGATACGAAGCACTCCGCTTGTTGAATGGCGGCGGTCTCCAGCAGTGCCCAGAGGTTCCGGTGGATCGCCTGTTCGCGAGGGTCGTTCGGCTTGGACAGGCCGCGTAGGAGCATTGCCACGGTGGCAATGTTCTGACTGGCCTGAGAGAACTACGGGGGATCGGTCCCCCTAACCGGGGTGTTGCGCTGTACCTGACGGGCGTGACCCCGAGCACCGTTCGCCGGCCTATGCGCACGGGGTGCAGCGTGGTGCGCCGAGCGTGCTGGTGCAGTCGGTGGCTGATGCGGCCACTGTCATCGTAGATCCTCCCTGTGCTCACGTGTGAGCTCGGGGGTCTCCGCATGAGGGCCCGGATGGGCGTGAGTTCATGAGGGCCTCGTTACCCCTGGCGGCTGCTCCGGAGCGTCCGCCATAGCGCACTCGCGGGACGGACGGTGGCTAGGTGCCACGTCACCGATGCTGGAGCCGTCACTTCTGGCGTCGTCATCCATGATGTCGAGGAAATAGGTGGGAGCATTGCTTGCCATCCCCATGAACTCAAACGTGAGAGGGAGCGACACCATAATCTTTCGGAGCCCCCGAGCGCACGCGTCCGTAGGAGACACGAGGCCGTAGGGGAACCGGTCATACGGTGGCAGCGGCGGGGACAACGGCAACCCTTCGGGTATTTGGCGGAAGATAGAATGTAGTAAGTGAATAACAACATGTATATTACTCACAGCGGGGTTTGAGCAGAGAGTTTGCTCGGAATGAAGCACAGATGCCGCGCCGTTGAAGTCGCGCGTCTCGGAGTCGATGGAGGACGTCTCTCCGATGGGTGCCGGGTCGCGAGTCTCCTCATTGAGGTGGAGTACGCCGAGCAAGTTGGCGATGAAGTCTAAGCTTCCGAAGAGGAAGGCCTGGGATGGCTCGAAAACGGGTGGAACCTGCATCCCAGCATGCGAGGGTACGGGAGATTCTAGCGAGCCGAAGCGAGTCGTATCGCCCGAGCCCGCCCCGGTGGGGGTGGCGGAAAAATGGACCATCCGATGACCAAAAAGTGTTGAACGTACAACGTCTTCCCACGGACGATGCCAACTGTCGGTACAGAAAGTGACCAACTAGTGAATATTTGTAGTTTTGCTGTACGTTGTGATCGGAGGTGGCATAGCACTCAATGACACAGGATTTATACTGGTTCAGACAACGTGCCCTACGTCCAGTTTGAGTCAGTCGGTGACTTTATTCCTGAGCCCAGGTGCTCGAAGTCTGTAGTGGGGTTACAAACGGGAAGGAGAAAGATGGGGTGTACCAGAGGCCCGGTCGGCTTCGGTCGGAAGGGCCGAGAGCGACGAGAACTCCGCTATGAGCTAAGCGTTCAAGCGTGTGCTTGAGGTCCGAACCTGGCGGTTCTATGATTGTGAGCTATTGGACTAATGAATCTAAAGAAACTGAGCTTGAATCAATCGGTCGGTGGCCTCCTGTTGGAGGGAGTGCATCCCCTTTTATAGATGAAGGGGATGGCTTTATAAGTGAGAGGGAGTGGGTACGGATGCTTTTAAGCCTTGTTGCCCACGTCGATGAGGATTGGATAATGGTAGGCGCCCACAACACTGTTGATGTCACTATAGAATGTTAGGTGCATGTGGGAGGTTGCGGTGTCTTCTTCAGAAAGTGTTGACGTCGGTACCTACAAAATACTGCTTGTCCAGAGGCCCCTTTGCCCTGTTGTTTTTAGACTCTCGGGTCGAGCTTTGGCGTGGAAGCCGGTCCCCGAGGGACCCCGGGTTTATGAACCCGACACTATGTTTTTCATTCTTATTTTATTTCCTTTCAATTTCTTATTCTTTTCTTATTTATTTTTACCTATTATTTTTCTTTCTTCTTTGATTTCTTTTAATTAGTTTTCCTTGCTTCTATTTATTCTAACCTTTTCTTTTATTTGTTCTATATATCATGTTTTTATCATTTGTTTTTTTTTATTTTTGTTTTTCTTTGATTCATGTTTTTTTATATTTTTATCTTTCTTTAATTTTTCTTCTTTTTTCTTTTCTTTTTTTCCTTTTTCTTTTTTTCATGCATCATTCATTTTTTATTTTCTTTTTATATTTATGTGTTTATTATTATTTTCATTTTTATTATATCTTTTATTTTTTACTTTTCTTTTATATATTCTTTTCTTTTCTTATTATTTTTTATGATGTTCTATGTTTTTTCCATGTAGTATACATGTGATATTTTATAGTTTTTTATGTTCATGTGTTATACATGTGATGTTCTTTGATTTTTTATGCTCACATGGTATACAGATAATGTTCTATGATGTATTTTATGATGTTGTGTAATATACATGTGATATTCTATGGTGTTTTTTATGATGTTCACACAATATACATGTGATGTTCTATGATGTATCTAGTAATGTTCATGTAATATATATGTGATGTTCTATAATATATTTAGTGATGTTCTATGGCTTATTTACGATTAAGTGAAGTTCACTTAGTATATATGTGATGCTCTATGATGTATTTAGTGATGTTCACGTAACATATATGCGATGTTCTATAATGTATTTAGTGATGTTCACTTAGTATATATGTGGTGTTCTATGATGTATTTAGTGATGTTCACGTAATATATATGCGATGTTCTATAATGTATTCAGTGATGTTTTATGATGTATTTAGTGATGTTCACTTAGTACACATGTGATGTTCTATAGTATATTTTAGGATGTTTAAAAAGTATTCATGTGATGTTCATTTAATTTTTTTATTACATGTTTTTATTTTGTTTCCTTATGCTTTTGCTCTAGATTTTATTATTTTTTATTTATGTTATGTATTTATTTTTATGTATATTACAATACCAATTTCATGAACCTAAAACTAGAATGCTGAACATTTTTATTGTGAAGGCGGAATATCTAGCGCCACACCACAAATATCGTGGCCTAGCCTCCCGAGCCTGAGCTGTGGGCATTGCAGTCTCAACCATGTGTAGTCATGTGTCTCGCTTTCCACCTTTCTTAAACTCATCATAAGTGTACATAATATGTAACCATTTAGACTGAGTCACAATCTCTATTCGATTTCGTATATGGGATTAATATTGCATTGTCATTTATTATGGGTTTCGAAATTTATTTCGTTCAATTGAAAACAGGTTGGGCCAAGTCCATTACATCAAACAAACATAGCTACCTCATTATCATTGGCAAAAGCACTGTCCAACAAGTTATATGTCCCTGTCGTAGTACACGAATATGTTTGCTAGTGATTAGAAACTATATACGAATGTACTAACTAATCGGCGACCACTCTCATGTGCCGATAAGTTACCGTGGACTAATCCAACAATAACAGTTAAAGAAAAAACAACAAAAACTCAAATTGGTCCACTACAAATAAACCACTCAGAGTTAGGAAAGTCTCATCTACCTGTATATATTACTCCCTCCATCCTTAAATATAAGGTATTCTAAAAGTTCTTAGCCTCTAGGACATGTTACAAGGTAAAACAAATGACACATTTAACTCTCTTTTAACCGCGGAGGAGATATATTATTGTAATTACCATATCTAGGTTGACGATGTCATTAATGGTAGACATGCGTGTGAATAATGTTGCATTTTAAACCGAGATGGAGTTTACTTCAAATAAAACTTCTTATAATTTGAGATGAACTTTGAATACTTTTATACCTTATATGTAGTAGAACGGATGTACTATCTCAGTTCCAAGACAAATTCCTTTAAGTACATTGACAGGCATTATGAAACACAAATACTTTGCTCCCTCAGTTTCACAGGCCTGCTATTTTAAACAATGGTAACACACAATTAACTTGATGCAAATACTACTCCTGTATACTTACAGCTAGGTGCTTCTGCTCCTACTCTCATTGAACAAGGGATTTGAAAAGTTTAGTGGCACCGTGTCAGGTGAGTCGATGAAAGCATGTGGCAAGAGGCTCTCGCTGAATACCCTGAAGGAAACAAAACCCCAAAATCGATTTTCTTGCCCACCTTATTGTAGTCTTTGAGAGAGTACACCATGACCGTCCTAGCCCGTGGGAATCCGATGAGGATGGCGTTGCTCCCATGGGGTGCATTGCCCATGGCCATGATAATGGACGTGGACTGTGGCGGCTGCTGCACCTTGAGCCGATGGCACAACGTCCACTTCTTCGCCTCGTAGTCCTACAGTGTCTAGATGTCTAGCGTCGTCCCATTCCCGTTCACGTATATGTTAGTATTGATCTCATCCGACTCGGTCCAACGACCGAGTCGGAGTCCTTGATCTCGCACCCTGATCGGGGGCGCCCAATCCTACATGGTTGGTGGCCCCTCGTCATACTGCGTTATATAAAGAGGTGGGGGCGGCGGCTCGGATCACGAGGTTCACCGCAGCCGCCAACTCCCCACCTACATCCTAACCCTAGTCCGATTGAGAGGGCAGTGCTGACAATGACGGGAAGTCCACCGCCCTCGTCGTCGCCAGGACACCACCGTTCTGTACTACGACCTCTTCACCGCCACTCCTCTTCACCAACACCACGCCCCGCCGACCAGGACTACCTCACCATCGTCGCCATGGACAGCTCCTCCTCCTCCAAGCCCACGGACAGTTAGCTACTTCTACTACCTCCCTCTCTCTCTCTCTCAATTTGTCCATCCGAGGTTGTTCTTGCTGTTTAACTAGTAATCACCCACTAGATCTACCCCTAATGATCCTATATATACTAACAATGGTATCAGTTGCCTACCTAGAGTGTAGATCTAGTTCTGGGGAAGAAATCAAAAAGAAATTAGAAGGAGATGAACAGTTTTTAAATTCCCCAAACTCTAACCCTAGAAGAAGGGAATGGAAAGAAGTGTTTCCTACCTGGGGCCCGGCCGTCCCATCACCACCGCCGGCTATCGTCTGGACACCGTGTGGGAAGTAAACCCGAGCTGTCGGGGGAGCGAGGTCTCGCCGCCGGCGCGGTTTCCGCCTCGGCCAAAGGGCACCACCGCGGAGCCACTCGACGGCGCCGCACGAGGCTCTGGCCGCACACGTGCGCCGACGAGGGGTGCCACGATGGCGCCGTCACCTTCCACGCCGTCGCGAGTCCCTCAGGTGCGGGCGGCGAACAGAGAGAAGGGGAGGGACTGAATGTGTTTTAGGGTTTGGGGAGACCGCGGCCAGGGGGTTTTGATCCCATGAAAATGATGCCAGGCCGTCGGATGAACATGGACGGCTAAGAGCAAATCAGGCCGAAAGCGGCCCAGGCGAGGAGGCACTTTCCCGGCCTAGGCCCAGGTTGCGGCCTGGGTGCGGGGGAGCATGGTGGCACGCGCTGGGCCACGGGCCGAAGTGTGGGCGCGTGAACGAGTGGGACAGGGGTTGTTTTCGCAGCTGGGCCAAAAGAACAGTTGGGCTTTTGATCTGGTTTTATTTTTTCAGAAGCATTTTTTGATCAATTATGTTAAGTTTTGACGTTTAAATCTCAGCTCAAATTTGAACCAACAGGATGATTTGTTTAGAGAGTAGTTAAATACATGGAAATGCTTTTGATAATATCATTTTAAGATAATTTTTTCATGTTTCCGCTGCAAAGTTGATGTTTATTATCTTCTAATTAAATTTGAACCAACGGGAGGATTTAATTTTGAAGAGTAGTTATAGTATTCAGTAAATTATGATATTGTTATTTTTCTGACCAACGTTGATAATAACAATATTATAATTTTTTATTCATGAGTTTTCCTTGCATTAGTTCTATTTTTGCCCAACGGTGATATAGAATTAATGTAGAAGCATATTGTATGTTTTAATTTTGACTAACATTAAATTACGGCATACAATTATTATATCAACTGTTTCTTACTTTCTCTGACGTTGTTTCAGGCTACAACCCAATGACGTTTATCTCGTCCATTCCGCCTCTCAATGGAAGCAACTATAATGTATGGCGAGAGAAGCTTGAGATAGCACTTGCACTATCCGACAATGATCTAGCCTTATCTCTCCGTGTCCCACTAAGCCAGTGGACCTAGTGAGGGAAGCAAATGAGACTGATGCAGCTTTTGCTACTCGACAGCGTGACCATGCAGAAGTGAGAATGATGTACAATCTTGATCGTGCGAAGTGGGATTATTCCAACTACAAGTGTTTGATGGTGATTAAGGGCTCCATTGAGGATCCAATAAGGGGTTCAATCCTAGAATGTACCACCTCCACTGAGTATCTCTACAAGGTGAAGAGTCAGTTCACTAGCTCTTCAAAGGCTTATACAAGCACTCTTATTAAGAAGTTAGTCAATGAGAAATACTCTGGTGGAGGGATTAGAGAGCACATATTGAAAATAAGCAATACGACATCCAAGCTCAAGCCAATGGACTTGGGGCTCAAGGATGAGTTCCTAATTCATTTGTTTTTTGCACCTTTGTCCAAAGAGTATGAGACTTTTGTTGTTAATTACAATTTACAGCTAGATAAGTGGGATATTGAGAAGTTCATTGCCATATGTGTGCAAGAAGAGGAGAGGCTTAAGAGCTCACATGGTGACTATCAACCATATGAAGGAAAATAAAAAGAAGAACTTTAACAACAAGAATGATAAACCACAAGGGAAACCTCAGTGGGACAATAGCTCCTCTTCTAAGTCACAAGGAAAGGCCCCTTAGAAAGATCACCATCAGAAATCCAACTATGTTCAAGTGGACAAGGACACCTGTAGATGGTGCCACAAGACTAGACACTACCAGAAAGATTGTCTAGAGTTCCTGAAGCACCTGATCAGAAAATGTGAGGACATTGTTACATTTGTAGATGAATCCTTGTATTTAAGTTATGTAAAATCTACTTGGTGGATTGATTCAGGTGCAACTATTCATGTTGTAAATTCATTATAGGGATTCCATATGAGGAGGACCTTGCAAAGAGGAGAAAGACACATTAAAGTGGCAAATGGAGTTAAAGCTGAAGTAGAAGCCATTGGAGAACTCCCATTAGAATTAAATGATGGCTTTGCACTTAAGCTTACAAATGTCCTTTATGTACCATCTTTGCGTAGAAACTTAACAAGTGTCTCATGTTTAGACGATGATGGATATGATTGTCATTTTAGTAATGACCAATGTAAGATAATGTTTAATCATAAGTGTGTTGGTCTTGCCTTCCAATAAGATGATCTTTATTTGTTATCACTTTGTGAGAATATGAATGTTGTGAGCACTAAGAATGAGAATGCCTCCTTGTCTATGAATGCAAGAAATAAGCGGAAGAGAGTTCATGATGTATCATCGAAATTATGGCACTGTAGTTTAGGCCATATTTCGAGGGGAAGAATAGAACGATTGATTAATGTCGATGCGGGACCCACAGGATACCCCGCAGGAGAGAGAGAAGATCTAGTTCAACTAGGATTCTTCCCATGTAATCTTAGTAATAGAACTATTAAGTAATCCTACTAGGAGATCTCATTGTAAACCGATTAGGACTCCGGCCTCCTGACTATATAAAGGAGGGCAGGGCTCCTAAAGAAGGACAACAATTGTACAACATAACACTTCATAGTCAATCCAACGCAAAAGGCAAGCGCCGACCGATAGGGTTTACTCGATCTACGATCGAGGGCTGAAACCAGGATAAATCGATTTGTCTCTTGCGTTTACCATCGAAGTTCGACATCTACTCAAGCCCGAACATATCTTGCCCGGGTACCCCGTGGCGAGCTATCGATGGTAAAACATTGACAATGGCGCGCCGGTAGGGAGCCTTGGCGACTTTGCATCCGAGACCTCGATGGACCTCAATAACATGATCTTCCGGCCGGGATCGATTTTCATCTTGGCTCGTGGATCTGCGAAGGCGGACAACTACTGACAAGATTCAAAGTCATCTCCTCAAAGATCCGGATCATCATAAACAATCCTCTATTTCGACAACTTCTGACGGATCAGTTCATCGGAAGATTCGCCTGACCCATAATACCCGATTCGAATAAGATTCCACGACTACACGCATCCGACTCTCGAATTCAAGCTCCGTGATCCGAGATGAAGTCCTATTCGAGTGCTTTCAAGAAGTCGAGTTCCTATTTGGCAAGATTCGAGCACAACCCAAAACAACTCGGATTACCCTCGAATTTTTTCAAAAGGCCGAGTTCTTTTCCATTTGGGCTCGACAACCGCGACAAAATCCTATCGGGGACGCTTTGAAAGGTCTTTCAAACCAACACTTGGGATACCAGCGACAGAGCCGGGGAGGGTCTCGTACTAACGATAACATCGCAAGACTGTATCATCCACTGGCCAGGATCCGTTCCTGAGGATAGCGGAACCCAACTAGTCGGCACAACAACAACAACTATTCTACCTTACCAAGAGGGAGACTCAATCTCTGACGTCTTGAAGTCATCAACAACTCAAGCAAGATGAAAACTAACAACAATAACGGAACGGCTCATGCACGGAAGTGCTCATGGTTCGGCGTCCTCGGTCACCATTAAACCCCGAAGCACCCGATGTCGGTCATCGGATGAATCGAGAATCCAACATATCACCCTTTGCTCGGGGCTATGATGGAGAAACCAAGAGTCGAGAGGCAGGCTAGAAAAGGAAAAACAAAAAATGAAACAAAGGCGCCCAAGACCGCCCTCGACAAACAGAGAGAAGCTGGACCAGATCTGAGTCGAAATTGGTGAATACGACAAAAGAAAATCACAACAAGAGGCGAAGAGAGACGCATACGGTGAGTACGCCTTACGATAAGATTCGAGAAGCATTAGAAGAACTCAGGGCAACTTCACATCACGGAGAAATACGAATAGCTCCTCGGGACTTGCTCCGGTCAATGATCCCAAGAACGCATGAAGAGAGAACTGATCAAGACTACCCGCCAGATCAACAACCCGCAGGCAAGAAGATCAAAATCAAAGGAACTCCGCCTTTGAAAGACTTGGACTAGGCGGAAGCCATAGCGGAGGAAGTAGGAGGGAACATAGTCGGGGCCATCAATTTGAACAACCAAGGAAGACTAGGAGTAGAGGGCCTACCAGACATGACCTCGCAGAAATTATTCCCATCAAAACAACACTTGGCCGGAAGAAGGAGCCGAATCCGAATTCAAGGAAGCGGAGCAACGCATGATGATTCCCTATTTTGCAAACAGGTTGGCATCAGTACGATTACCTCACAAATTCAAACCATCTAATCACTCCAAGTATGATGGCAAAATCGAACCAAGGCAATGGCTCAGAATATATTCACAATCAATTGAACTAGCCGGAGGAGACGATGATATCAAAACCTTGTTCTTTCCCATGGCACTGGAAGCGATGCCCCTCCAATGGTTCGATAAATTGAACCCAGGATCGATCAGAACTTGGGAAGACTTGCAAAAAGCTTTCTGTGAAAATTTCGCAGGTATCATCACACACCCGATCACTCATGCCGAACTGAAAGGACTCAAACAAAAGGGGGGCGAAAGTCTCAGAAATTACTATCGGCGATTCGGTGAACTACGGGCTCAAGTGCATGACATCACCGAACGAGAAGTAATTGAAGCTTTCTCTCACGGAATCATGGCTAGGTGGCAATTTCAAGACTTCTGCAAAGAAAATCCGAGAAACAATGAAGAATTCAGACGAACAGTAGAAAAAATGATTACTGCAGAAGAAAAAACACGAGAAAGGTTCCCGGATAGAAGCAACCAAGACAACCCGGATAGGCAAAATCATCGAAATAGCAGACATCAAGAAAGAAAGCGTAGACCAGACAATACCGTGGCAATGGCCGACAAATCAAAGAAGTTTTCCAAACCGGAAGATATGATGACATTGAAAACATCGTTGCCCGTTACACCTGACGGAGACACACCATCGAAATCGCTACACTTTCAATGATCGATCGATACACGAGAAAAGACGATGGAGAGAACACCAAAGAGGATAATCACAAGAAAGATGCGAGACAACCACGAGGACAAGGGATTTCAAAACCCGAGGGAACGGTAGCGATGATCTTCTCGGAGCCCCAGTTGCACAAGCAAGCGTCAAGAAAAACTAGCACTACGGACTATCATGGCCAGGCAGAACCGGCTACACCAAGATATCTCAATTGGTCACAATATCAATCCAATTTTCAAGAGAAGACCAATGGACTAGCGTGAGGAACGAGCCCATTACCCACTAGTCTTAGACCCAACTATTGCGGTATGACTGTCACCAAAGTACTAATTGATGGGGGAGCTGGACTCAACATCATCTTTTTAGAAACATTAAGGAAGATGGGACTACAACTCGCTGGGATGATTACACCAACAAGCACCCCCTTTTACGGAATAGTACCCGGCAAAGCAGCCATGCCACTCGGACAAGTTACTTTACCCGTTACTTTTGGAACTCCTGCGAACTATCGAACAGAGTTTATCAAATTTGAGGTCGCAGACTTTGATTCGTCATATCATGCGATCCTCGGACGCCCAGCACTGGCAAAATTCATGGCAATACCACATTATCCGTACTTATTGCTTAAGATGCCAGGACCCAACGGTATCCTTTCTCTTTGAAGCGATTTGAAGCGTGCTTTTGACTGCGACGTTCAGGCAATCCAAATTGCGGCAAAAGCACAGGCCGACAATGGGAGAAAACAAATAGCCACAATTGCTGCGGAGATAAGCCAAGAAGAATTAGAAATACCGGCTAAAAAGCCTAGCATCATCACACCACCAAAAGAAGCCGACGTCAAGCAAATCGATTTGGGCACTGGCGATACCTCCAAGACAGCAACCATCAGTGCCCACCTCTCGGCAAAATAGGAACTCGCGCTCACCAACTTTCTTCGGGACAACAAAGATATCTTCGCTTGGAAGCCGGCCGACATGCCGGTGTCCCAAGAGAGTTGGTGAGCACTATAATTGATGTTAATGAAAACTCCAAGCACAGCAAAGCAACAGCTACGACGATTCTCACCCGACAAAAAGGCGTGATTAAAAAGAAATCACAAAACCCGATGGCAGCCGGATTCATCGGAGAAATCCTTCATCCGGATGGCTAGCAAACCCGATCCTTGTGCAAATGAAGAACACAGACGAGTGGCGTATGTATAAATGCGACTACTACGGATCTCAACAAACATTGCCCAAAAGATCCATTCGGACTACCACGCATTGACCAGATAGTCGATTCAACAATGAGTCGCACTATTATCCTTTCTCGATTGCTATTGAGGGTATCACCAGATTGCATTAAAAGAACAAGACCGAGCAAGACTTCTTTTATTACTCCGTTCGGTGCTTACTTATTTACAAGACCATGTCGTTTGGACTAAAGAACGGCGGTGCCACATATCAAAGAGCTATACAAACTTGCCTTGGAGATCAAATCGGTAAAAATGTGGAGGCATACGTGGATGATGTAGTGGTGAAAACAAAGAACCCGGACACCCATGATTGAAGATCTAAAGCAAACATTTGAAAACTTGAAGAGATGGAGATGGAAATTGAACCCAAATAAATGTGTATTCGGAGTTCCTTGAGGGCAACTACTCGGATTTCAGTCGGTCACAACATGGATTGAAGCCAACACCAAGCAAATTCGAGCTATAACGAAATGGGGCAACCTAGGAGTATCAAAGATGTTCAAACTAACAGGGATGCATGGCGGCCCTCAATCGTTTCATATCAAGACTCGGAGAAAAGGGGTTACCCTTCTTTAAACTACTAAAGAAGAAGGCGACAAGTTTGAATGGACAAAGGAGGTCGACGAAGCTTTCAAGAAACTTAAGGCATATCTCACATCCTCACCAATTCTCACACCCCCAAGGAAAGATGAAGACATGATGCTATACATTGCGGCGACTACTACATGTGTCGTCGGACGACAATAATCGTGAAAAAGACAAGAAGAAGGGCGTGTGTATAAAAGTACAACGACCGTGTACTACTACATCGGTAGTATTATGCGAATCAAAATCCGGTACCCGCATGTACAAAAAAACTACTCTCGCCCTACTTATCGCCTCACGCAAGCTTCCGCCACTATTTCAAAGCCACAAAATTACCGTGGTGACAGACTTCCCTTTCGGAGACATTTTACACTACAAGAGATGCGACAGGGCCGCATATCAAAGTGGGCGATTGAACTTGGAGCTCTTAACATCGACTTCACCCCACGAAAGCAATCAAATCTCAAGCCCTTGCCGATTTTGTGGCCGAGTGGGCGAGATTCAAAGCGACCTTTATCGGATACAATCCTTGACCAACTTGGAAGATGTACTTTGATGGGTCGCTCAAACTAAAGCGGAGCCGATGCAGGCGTTCTCCTCATTTCTCGGAAGGAAAACAACTCAAGTCGTCCTTCGGATATTATGGCAAGCTACAAATAACGAAGCGAGAATATGAAGCCCTCATCCACGGGCTACGAGTGGCAATTACCCTCGGAATAAAGAGATTACTCGTATATGGCGATTCAAAGATGAGTCATCAACCAAGTAAACAAAGATTGGGATTGCACAAAATAAAACATGGGTGCTTCTTGTGCTAAAATACGGAAACTTGAAAAATATTTCCAAGGATTAGAAATTTTACACGTCTTCATGATTCCAACATTGCAGCGAGATGTCCTTGCCAAGCTCGGATCGAGAGAGCAAAGGTTCCACCGGCGTATTTATAGAAGAGCTATCAGTTCCTCTATCAAACAACCCGTGAGACATCCAACGAAATTCAAGGCTAAGGGCGTTCAGATCTTGGTAATCAACACCTCATGGACCCAAGTTTTCATCGACTATATCAAAAAAAATAAATTACCAGCGAGATAAAGCGGAAGCCACCCAAGTTGTTCGCGAAGCAAAAACTACGTTTTAGTAGGAGATAGACTCTCTGAAGAGCGACATCATCGAGTACTCACGAAATGTGTTTCATTTGAGGAAGGCAAAGAGATCCTAGACGAGATACACTCGAAAGTTGTTTGCGGAAATCATGCCGCTTCAAGGACCTTTGGTTGGAAAAGCATTTACTTTTGGATTCTCTTGTGCCAACCGCTCTAAAAAGACACGAAAGAACTTGTCGGAAAAATGCAAAGGTTGCCAAATGTTTGCAAAACAAGCCCATGTGCCAGCTCACAATCTCATCTCATATCCCACCCGCTTGGCCTTTTTCTGCTTGAAATTTGGATCAAGTGGGACCCCAGAAGAAAGCAAAGGGCGGCTTGAATACATCTTTGTGGCAATCGACAAGTTCACTAAGTGGATTGAATACAAACCACTCATGATAGTGCAAGCGCAACCAAAGCGATCAATTCATCCAAGAAATTATGCACCGCTTTGGCATGCCCAATCGAATCATCACAGATCTAGGCTCCCCTTCACATTCTGAGAATTGAGAAAAGTGGGCACAAGACTGTGGTTTCGATTATAGACTATGCGTCATTGCACATCCGAAAGCCAACGGACAAGTAGAAAGGGCCAATGGACTCATACTAGCTGGATTAAAACCAAGGTTATCTGAAGAACTAGTTGACTATGGGTCCAAATGGATTGAAGAATTACCAAAAGTAGTATGGGGCTCTACGAACTCAAATAAGCGAGAACAACAGAGCCATTCACCCTTCTTCCTAGTTTACGGATCGAGAAGCGTCTTTTTTGCCGACTTGATCTGGACATCACCAAAGATAGAACAATACGATGAAGGAGAAGCGAGAACAAACAAGAAGATTAGAACTCAACATTTCGAGAAGAAGTCAGAGTAAATGCTACCCTCCAATCAGCCAGATACCTACAAGGTTTAAGGCGGCACTACAACAAAAGTACCCATCCTCGATCACTACAAGTTGGAGACTTAGTACTAAGAAGGATACAAAAAAGCGGACGGACGACATAAGCTTCTCGGTCCATGGGAAGGTCCGTTCATTGTCACAAAGGTCACCGGACCCGCACATACAAGTTAATAACCGAAGATGGAAAAGAAGTCAATACAATACATGGCACATCGGCCACTAAGAAGATTCTATGCGTAAAAACAACTCAAGATAAAACAGATATGCAAGCCACAAGGGACCAACATTCACAATCGAAAGAAAGACGATATTCTTCGACAACATATGTATTAGTTCATATTCATGATCAATAAAGATGATATTCATCCACAACATGTCTTATCATGACTTCCAACGAGTTGTTTACCCAAGAAGAAAAGCAAAATGGTTGAAAACATGCACGAGCTTCCGGGTAGAGAGCAAAATAGTGAAAACATGCTTGAGCCACGCCGATGAGGGTAGCTAAAAGCTAACACCGAAACAAAAAGCAAAATGGTTGAAAACATGCACGAGCTTCCCGGGCCGAGACAAAAAATAGCTGAAAACACGCTTGAGCCCATTGATGAGGGTAGCTAAAAGCTAACACCAAACAAAAAGCAAAATGGTTGAAAACATGTACGAGCTTCGGTAGAGAGCAAAATAGCTGAAAACACGCTTGAGCCCGCCCGATGAGGGTAGCTAAAAGCTAACACCAAAACAAAAAGCAAAATGGTTTGAAAACATGCACGAGCTTCCGGCCGAGAGCAAAATAGCTGAAAACACGCTTGGAGCCATGATGAGGGTAGCTAAAAGCTAACACCAAAACAAAAAGCAAAATGGTGAAAACACGCTGAGCTTCCCCCGAGAGCAAAAATAGTGAAAACACGCTTGAGCCCGCCGATGAGGGTAGCTAAAAGCTAACACCAAACAAAAAAAGCAAAATGGTGAAAACACGCTTTGAGCTTCCCGGCCGAGAGCAAAATAGCTTTGAAAAAAGACGCTTGAGCCCGCCGATGAGGCCAAAACTAGTCAACCGAAATCGAACTCCAAAATACCCTCCACTCTTAGTTCAAAAAGCAAGAGGCTCGGGGCTACATCCAGATAGGAATACTTTTTCCTCGAGAAAAGTACAAGCGCTACTCAAAAGGCAACGTTCTATGCCAAGTCATTTTTCATAACGCGTGTCAACACAAAGATTTACATCTAACAAGTCACAAATAGCGGACAAAGCACTTTCGACAAATCGAGGGGTCTCGTCGAGATAACACACAGAGTTGTTTTGTGGAGCGAAAACGAAAAAGGGACAAAATACTCAAAGAAGACAAGTAACTTGACCACACCCGGGCAAAGAATACATCAACGAAAACAAAGAATCTTCATTTAAAGAGGAGAGTAATATTACAAGAAGCTTTACAAGAAGTGGTCAATCGAGATCGAGCATTATCATCGGGAAGGAAATGTCAATATTTAGACTTTCTACAAACCCTCTTGGCTAAACCTTCGACCTCGAGCTCCATCCTCTCAATGGCGTCAAGGTATTCTTGGCTTTCAACTTCCTCTGCTATCTTGGACAGAGGCGCCTCTAGAGCAAGGACCAGGACACAGGCTAGCACATTCTTGGTACATACTTGGGCACACTTCTTCGCAAATTCTTGGAAACGAGTCGGAATCAGGGAATGAATCTGCGCCCAAGATTGCCCGTCGTCCATTGAGTCCGGAGAACATCGACTCTTGAGCGAAAAAGATTTCCACGAAACGTTCCAATTTTGATGGCCGTCAGCCACTTTTCCCTTGTCAAGCTTTCAATAGTTCTTTGGGCTGCACAAGATCTCTATCACTCAGCGCCTAATCAGCTTAGCAAGGGCAAGTTCTTCCTCGGCATGAGTAATTACCTCCTCGGCTTTATTATGACTAGAACGGACTAGAGCCTTCATTTCATCGATGCTCTCCAAGAGAGCTTCACTTCTCGGCTCGGAGGACTAGACAAGACACCCAAGAACAAGTCAAGAAGAAAAGAAATCAAAATACAAGAAAAAAAAAGCAGAGCCCACGGCACCTTTGCATTCATTCTTCGCAGAATCTCCGCCATGGTCTCCATCTCCATTACCCACAGCACGAAGGGTTTCTCCTCCTTTTGGTGCATTTGACGTTCATCTCTCTAACTCAGCCCGAGAAGGTCGAGATCGGCTTTTAGAACGTCCACCTCGGAAGACAACTTTCTCTCATTTTCGGATGAGAAAAAGAAGCGAGAATGATCACGGGAGAAAGACTGAGCTAAAAGAGACAAAGAGAAAACAAAGGCGTAAGGACGGAGGAAAACGAGCATGCAAAAAAGGAACGGCAAAAAACCTACACCGAGCTTTTCACCAAAAAAAGTCGCTAGGGTCGACAAGCTCCCCAGTGCTGGTCAGCTCCGACAATCGATGGGTGGCATCGAATTGCTGCACCACGTCATCGAAGAAGAAGGACCGCCGGGGCGAGAGAAGGGAAGGAGAAGCGGATGGAGCGAAGAAGGAACGACGACCAGCAACTTTCGAGAAGCCGAGTCAAACCCTCGAAGAACCCGGCGACGGCAGCCACGATCACCTCCGGAGCGGCCAAAACCGCAACCGTCGTCAGTAGCTCTGAAGCCCCCATAGCAACTTCATCAGCGAGAATCTTGTGAATCTCGAGGCTCGAAACTCATTGGCACGGCGGGGGCGGCGAGAGAAGAAGTCGATGAAGGAATGAGAGAAAGGCGAAACACTGAAAAGTGATAAAAAGGAACACCGATAAGAACCGAGGAAGGAAAACAAAAGCCAAAAAGATAAAGCTAGAATCTACTCACCCAACCACTCTCTTCTTCGCAGCCAAGAGAAGGCCTCGTGGGAGGAACCACGATCGTAAAAACGTCCCGCCACCCGGCGACGAGCGGAATAGCCGGCAGCGGAGCCAGGGAGGAGCCGGGGCTGAGACGCAGTAGAACTTCGATGCCGGGCTTCCAAAGAACTCGACACCGGAGTTTTAGAAGAGGTCGACACGGGAGCCTCGGAAGAACTCACACCCGCCTCCGATTACTTCAAAAGATCAATACTAAAGGTCAAGACAAAGAAGAAAATTCAATGCAACAGAATATGAAAAGCAACTCACCGCCAAGATGATGAGGGGTACTTCATCATCTTCTTCATCCTCGACCAAGGAAACCAGAGCACTGCTGAAAAAAGGATAAAAAGTAATCGGATCATGAGAGAGACAAGAAAATAAAAGAACAAAGAGCATTAAATGAGCTCACCTAAGAGCATGCTAGCAACAATGGAGTACACGAGAAAGTACTTGGTTTGCGAGGCTTCTTGGAGACAAAGCGAGGCGGATGAAGACCCATCCGTTCGCCCCTCTTCGGGACACCTGCGAGGACCGCGAGGACTAGACGAGAACATATTCTTCATATACATCAACAAATCCGGAAGAAACCCGGGAAGAAGCGGTAGAGGTTTGGGACTTACTAATTGCGAAGTCCCAAAGTCTATCTCCGATGATCGCCACCACAGGCAGAGAAAGCATCAGGAGAGACCGGGTCGACAAAGTTCCGTCCAAACTCCTACAAAAACGGATAAAACACCGAGACAAAGAAAAGCTAAGCAAGAACAAACGCAGCTAGAGTGCATAAAGTACTCAAACAAAAGATAGACAACTCACAACTTGGGGCGGGTTGTTGGCCGAGAACTCGGTGACAGCAGGGGGAATGACGCTCACCCCTTTCAGCATCTTCTGAAGACGCTCGAGTACCTCCTCACCGGTCAGCTCAAGAGCTGGGACCATGCGTGAAGGATCCTCGGCCCCAGAATACTCAAAGCCGAGATGCTCCCGCTCTTTCAAAAAATTTGAACCCGTGACGAAAGAAAGCTCGAGACGATACCAAAGCCGGTCAAACCCTGCTGCTTCAGCATGTTAATCCTATCAAGGAGTGGCTGGATCACTTGAATCTCAACAGGCGATTCAAGTTTCTTGTCCCATCGGTCATTCACCACAGGACCAGATCCGGGATGAATGGCAAGGGAAGGGATTAAATTGGCAGCGTAAAACCACTCGGCACGCCAATCTTTTACAGAATCGACCAGGTCATAGTCAAAAAACTTAATTTTGAGACCCTGGCAAAACGAATCCCACAACCGCCAAGAACGCTGGTTTCTTCACGGCGGGGTTGAGGTTTTAGACGAAAAAGAAAAGCGAAAAAGAGACAGAGAAGGAGGATTCAAGGAAAGCTTCGCAAAGATGAGCAACGAGAAAAGATGGAGAATGGCATTGGGGGTTAGGTGGTTCGAGACTAATCCCGAAATAACCAAGAAACCGATGAAGGAAAGCGAAGCGAAAGGCAAAGTCCGGGCGCGGACAAAAAAGAAACGAAAAGGACAATCTCACCAGGACCCGGAGCTGGAACCCGATGCTCGCCCAGAACCCTCCATTCAGCGATGACTTTGCTTTAGATCAATCCATCGCTAACGAGCTCGCGCAGCTGGTCTTCGTTTGTTGTTGGGGCCGGCCAAACCTTCTGAGCAGCCCTCATAGCCACAAACTCCTAATTTTGAATCAAAGAAAGGGATGATTCCTCGTCTACGAAGGTTGCTGAGACTTGCTTGCGGTTTTCTTCTTTCCCATGAACTGGCGGAAGCAAGAGAGGCGCTAAAGAAGATGTAGGATGATGATGCTCGGAAGATTCTGGCTGACGGTGGCGGCGGATTTCTCAAAAGCTAGGGTTTAAAGGCAAGAGTTGGGCAGCAAAGGGTCTTTAAATAGGTTTCTCAGCGATACAAACGGCCCACAAGGCCCGATAAAACAAAATGTGGGAACGCGACGGTCCATTTACCGACGCAGCTAAAACAATGGAGGCACAAATCCACAACAATGATTACAAACCAACGGGCGATTTCAGACTTATCCGTCCGGCACCACGGCAAGGTTATCGAGATCACTACAAGAACAACTCGTCAAAACAAGAAGAAAGAAGGAAGAAAGAAAAGGCTACCTCACAAGGAACAAAAGAACCCGGTTATTTGAGAAAGAACCCGTAATCTCATGAACAACGGGATCGCAGCGAAAAGTAAAAGACAACTCGAAAGACAAGATTCGTTACATTACAAGCGAAAGATTACAAATCTTAAAGACAAGATTCGTTACATTACAAGCAACTTCAAAAATAGAAGATTACAAATCTTACAAGACCCAACGAACTCGGCACTCTGAAAAGCAAGGTAGCAAAGAGGAACGCGACACACGGCTAGGCTCTCGGAGCGACTCGTCCCCCAAATTGCTACTCGGAAGGACAAACCGCCATCGGCTACACTGCTTTCTTCAAAGGAAGGACGCAGTGCACTCAAAGCGGAAAAGCAGCGACCTGGCGGCAGACAACATGGAGCGAGAGAAGGCGGCGGGCATCTGTCTACCCAAGACCGATGTGATCATCGCATATGGTGTTGATCACGCACCGACGATCTCAAGACAAAGCGACGAGATCAACCCGAGCGGCCGATGAAGGAACGAAGCCCACATCACAAGACTTCCTCCAACTACCACCACATACATCCACGGCACAATCTTTGTCATGGGATTAGCCTACCTCTAATCCCTATCACAAGACTTCCTCCAGCTACAACAAGACACACAGGAACTACAAAATATGCCCGGGGGCTGCTCTACTTCACAAACTACCATGCTCATATCCACGAAGGTTTCAACGGAATATCCAATAGATGAAAACAAGCACTCCGGGACAGTATTTATAGACCAAAGGAGCGGCGCACATGGACCAGGAGCACCGACGAAATAAGCCTGACAAAGAACACAGTGAAAGGACAGGACTCAATAATGGACGACTCAGGCGAGAGGAAAACAGTGCTCGAAGACGGGCATATTCGGAAGGATATACCATCACAGTACAACCCGTGAACAAAAAGCATTTACACTCAACCACCACCATACAACTACATCTGACAGCAGCAGACTATCAAAGAATACGCCAAGACCTCGCATCCGAGTTCTTCCTGAACAAAACAACACGGGTATACGCTCGGGGGCTCGGCCAGCATCACAGATTAATCAACACTAAGCTAGGGAATCCGGCCCTCATTTCAACTACTCCCGGGGGCTCAGAACCAAAGACAAAAGACAAAAAGGACAAGAAACTCAAGACTACAACGACGACAACGCATCAAGACTCTTCAACCGACTTCTTTTTCAAAAGAAAAGAACTCGGAGAAAGCACGAGGCTACGGGATACATAGCCCCAGAATTTTTTGAAGACAGGAATCTGGACCCTCCAACTTTTGTAAGCAAAAGCAAGAGGCTCGGGGGCTACACTCAGTGAGTGCAATTTTTATGAAAAATTGCACCCACCCAAAAAGAACCCGGACATAGGCTCGGAGGCTGCACACCCCGAAACTACTCGGATGATGGTTTAATCCAAGACTAAAGGACCGCTTCGGAAAGATACCACAGAAACTACTCGGATGATGGTTTAATCCAAGACTAAAGGACCGCTTCGGAAAGATACCACGAAAACTACTCGGATGATGGTTTAATCCAAGACTAAAGGACCGCTTGGAAAGATACCACGAAACTACTCGGATGATGGTTTAATCCAGACTAAAGGACCGCTCGGAAAGATACCACAAAAACTACTCAGATGAGGACAAAATTCAAATCTCAGGGATTACTTCAGAGCACAGATTTCAAACAAACATAAAGGATCAAGACCCTCCAACTTTTTGTTCCAAATAGCAAGAGGCTCAAGGGCTACACTCGGTGAGTGCACTTTTTCTCCGAAAAAGCGCACGTCACCAAAAAAAGACTTCCTCAACGCAGACTACTTCAAGACATTATGATAAAAAGAACCCCGAACGAGCCATATTCGAGTTCTTTTGACAAAACTTCAACGAACAATCGAGAGCAACTTCAAGACAAGATCCTCCAGCTCCTTGTTCCAAATAGCAAGAGGCTCGGGGCTACAACCAGATGGATGTACTTTTTTTCACAAAACACTCACCACTCGAAGGTCCCAAGAAGCGCTACAAGGTTTCACTCCGAAAGCACTTTCGATAACATTTTGTTCCTACCTAACAAGACTTGAAGGAGCAAAGCGAGACTTTCGAGCTCAACCATGAAGTGCTCTGGGGCTTGTCGATCGATCTTGGGACCCACAGGATACCCCTTGCAGAGAGAGAGAAGATCTAGTTCAACTAGGATTCTTCCCATGTAATCTTAGTAATAGAACTATTAAGTAATCCTACTAGGAGATCTCATTGTAAACCGATTAGGACTCCGGCCTCCTAACTATATAAAGGAGGGCAGGGCTCATAAAGAAGGACAACAATTGTACAACATAACACTTCATAGTCAATCCAACGCAAAAGGCAAACGCTGACTGGACGTAGGGTCGTTACTCAATCTACGATCGAGGGCCTGAACCAGGATAAATTGACTGTCTCTTGCGTTTACCATCGAGTTCAGCATACGCCGAAGCCCGAACATACTGCCCCGGGTACCCCCGTGGCAGGCTATCGGTGGTAAAACAAATCAATTCTTCTGCCATTAGAATTTTTAGATTTAGAACAATGTATTGATTGCATTAAAGGAAAGTGTGTTAAGAAAATAAAGAAAGACGCCAAATAAAGCACAAGAATTTTGGAAATAATTCACATAGATATATGTGGTCCTTTTCCTATGAAAAGTGTGGATGATTATGATTCATTTATAACATTCATAGATGATCATTCTCGTTATGACTACATTTATCCAATTAAGGAAATATTAGAAGCATTGGATAAATTTAAGATATTTAAGGCTAAAGTAGAAAATCAGCACAATTTAAAGATTAAGGTAGTAAGATCTGATCGTGGGCGGAGTACTATGGTTGACATACCCTATATGGCCAAGTTCTTGGACCTTTTACAAAGTTCTTACAAGAAAATGGCATAGTTGCCCAGTACTCTACTCCGGGCGAGCCTCAGCAGAATGGAGTAGCTGAAAGACGCAATCATACATTAATGTATATGGTGAGAAGTATGATAAATTACTCCACTTTACCGATAAGTTTGTGGATGGAGGAGTTAAAAACCGCCATTCATATTCTCAATCGAGTACCAAGCGAGTCGGTGCCCAAAACACCATGAGTTGTGGACAGAAAGAGAACCCTCAATCACTTACGTGTGTGGGGCTGTCCAACTGAGGCTGAAGCATTTAACCTAAACATTGGGAAGCTAGACTCCAAGACAGTCAGTTGCCATTTCATTGGCTATCCAGATAAGTCAAAAGGTTATCGTTTCTACTGTTCTGATAGACATACGAAGTTTGTAGAAACAAGACACGCTATGTTCTTGGAGGACGATATGGTCAGGGGGAGCATGGTAGCTCGAGAAATTAACCTAGAGGAGAAGCGGGTATACGTGCCCACTCTGATGGTACAGGAGCCATTTTTCTCGCTACATGTTGCTGCTGCACCAACAGTACAGGACACTATAGTGACAGCACCTGTTGTTAGTTCTTCCGTGGCAACAATGAATGAACATGAGGAACCTGTCCTTCAGGATCCTATAGAACTCGTTGTTGCACATGAGGAAGAGCAACAATAGCCTCATATGGAGCAAGCGCCAACTAATGGGGCCCCTCAGAAGGTCTCAAAGAGCCAGAAAACTAGCCATACCTGATGACTACGAAGTCTATGAATGTGAAGAATTTTAAATGGTGAGTGATCCCACCTCATTTGAAGAAGCCATGAGAAGCGCTCACTCGTCAAAGTGGCTTGAAGCCATGCAAGATGAAATGAGATCAATAAGCACCAACGGTGTTTGGGATTTAGAAAAAAAATCCTAAAGAAGCCAAGACAGTAGGCTATAAATGGGTCTATAAAACTAAATATAACTTTAAAGGGAATGTGGAAAAAATTAAAGCACGACTTATGGCGAAAGGTTTTACGCAAAGAGAAGGAATAGATTACAATGAGACATTTTCTCCAGTCTCATGTAAGGATTCCTTTAGAATTATAATGGCGTTAGTGGCGCATTATAATTTAGAATTACATCAGATGGATGTAAAGACGGCTTTCCTTAACCGGGATTTAGATGAGAATGTCTACATGGCACAACCAAAAGGTTTTGTCATGAAAAGAAAAGAATGTATGGGATGTCGCCTGAAGAAATCCATTTACGGCTTAAAATAAGCCTCTAAACAGTGGCATTTAAAGTTTGATGGAACGATAAGAAAGTTTGGGTTTAAAGAGCATGTGGAGGACAATTGCGTTTATACAAAGTTCAAGAATGGAAAATTTATTTTTCAAATCCTGTATGTGGATGGCATCATCTCAGTAAAGCTTCGTTCGTTTTAGGAATAGAGATTCATCAAGATAGAAGAAATGGGGTTTAGGATTATCGCAAAAGGCATACCTAAAAAAGGTTCTAAAGAAATACAGTATGCATGCGTGTAAGCCTTCACCTGCTTCTATAGTCAAGGACGATAGTTTTGGGGAATTCTAATGTCCCAGGAACCAATATGAGATCGATCAAATGAAAGCGGTTCTATATGCTTCAGCTATAGAAAACTTGTAGTATGCTCAAGTATGTACATGCCCTGACTTAGCTTTTGTTACCGGGATACTTGGCAGATATCAGAGTAATCCAGGAATAAAACACTGGAGAATGGTAAAGAAAGCTTTGCGTTATTTGCAAGGCACAAAAGGTCTCATGCTAACGTACAGAAGATCTGATTTCCTACATATAGAAGGGTATTCAGATTTAGATTTTGCGAGAGATGTAGATGATAGAAAATCCACATCAGGTTATGTATTTAGTCTCGCAGGGGGAGCTATATCATGGAAAAGCTCCAAGCAAACCGTCACTGCATCATCCATGATGTATGCCGAGTTTGTAGAATGTTATGAGGCCACAAGGCAGGTGAACTGGCTAAAGAAATTTATGCCCAGGTTGAAAGTGGTCGATGACATTCATAAGCCACTCAAGTTGTACTGCGATAATGAGCCAACCGTATGTTATGCTCACAACAATAAGTCAAGTGGTTCTGCCAAACACATTGACATAAAGTTTAATGTTGTCAAAGACAAAGTCCAGAATCATTCTATTAGTCTCGAGCATATAAGTATAAAGAAACTGCTTGCTGGTCCGCTTACAAAAGGCTTACCACCCAATGTGTTCAAAGAACACTTAGCCAGCATGGGTTTACGGGAAAGCCTATGATTTCTAGACAATAAAGGCCTAGTTGAGAATTTCTTTCAAAACAGAGAGGTGTGTTGTAGCTGTTAATCCAATAGTACTAACTGTTGTGACGAGGCACACTCTATGCGCTAATCTGTGATGGAATGGGAAAAAGAGATCAGTATTTTAAGTTTAAGTCATAAGGTGAGATCAAGGGGAAGAATGTTAGGTTGATCTCCACCAAGTTGGCCCAACGGCCAATTTGTGCCTTTGATCCGCGCCCTGATCGGGGGCGCCTAACCCAATCATGGTTGGTGGGCCCTCGTCGCGCAGCGCTATAAAGAGAATGGTGGGGGCCGGGGCAATAGGTACGAGGTTCACCTCAGCCGCCATTTTCCCCACCTACATCCTAACCCTAATCCTATCTAGAGGGCGGCGCTAAAGCGATGGGAAGCCCACTGCCTTCGCAGTTGCCACTGGACCACGCCGCCACTGGGAACGCCACTTCCTTCTCGCCACCGACATCGAAGTCATGGCGAGCTCCTCCGCCAAACCCACTATGAGGGCGGCGCTGAAGCGACAGGAAGCCCACAGCCTTCGTCGTCGCCACTGGACCACGCCGCTACCGGGAACACCATTGCCTTCTCGCCACCAACACCGAAGTCATGGCGAGCTCCTCCGCCAAGCCCACTATTGATCGGTAACTTATCCCCTCTCCCTTTCTTTCTCCCTTTAGGTTTCTTTCAGTAGATCCTACATGATGCCTATGCCAAGTTTCTAAGATCGTACCCGCTGATCTACACCTAGTCGATCCGCATGTCTTAACAGTATCTAGTCGCAACGCTGAGCTCTCCGTCTACCTCTAGCAGATCGCTCATTGCCTCCAGACCTTCAGGCGGCCATAGCATCAGCCTGAACGTCTCGGAAGCCACGTCGAACGCCAACATCTTGCCCGTGCTGCTGTCCTAGGGGTGTCCAGACGACCAATGGAGGGTCCCACAGTAACACACGGGGTACTCGTAGTGGGGAAAAAGCTCCTCTGAAGGAGGAGCATGAGCCAGGCGCCGAGGCATATGTGCGCTGCCAACCGAGACGACGCAGCAATAGCGCTCTAAGTCTCGGCACGAAGGTCCTCTTACATAGTGGAGTAGGAGGCGGTACTCGGCCGGACGAGGCATGGAAGTAGAAGCCGCAGGCGACGTTGGTACGGAAATAGAAGTCAAGAGCGCCCGGCGATGATGGGGCACAGGCACCGTGGTGAAAGGCGAAGGTAGGTTGGCCTAGTGTCTCGTCACTGGGTTGCAGATGACGTAAGTGCACGGGCTGGAGCCGGACCTCCGCCGGTGCTGAAGCACAAGAAGGCCATCGAGCGAAGTATACAGTAACAACTCGGAGCTCATGCCTTCTCCGTCCACAGGTGGTGGACGCTGGTCGAAAAGGTAGCGATGATGGTGCCCGTGGTCATCGTCGTCACCGGCCGTCGTGTCGATGTCATCGTCTGGTGGAGGGAGAGGGATGGTGCTACGTGCATAGCCGTATTTGGTCTTGGTGATCATCTCGTGCGGGCGGGCGGCGGCGTGGGCGGCAAGGAAGGACCGGTCGGTGGTGATGCGGCGCCAGCTCTTGTAGACGGCGCGGTAGCGGAGCACGGACACCGCGTCGAGGTGGACAAGGATGTCGGCAAGGTTGTCTTCGCTAAGAGCGTCGATGCTGCTACCTGACACCTCCATCGTATCGTATATCGTCGTAACGCCACGCCGCCTTGCCCGTGTACCCTAGATTAGTACTGCATACGCGTTTTGATATAGTTTTTTTATTCATATAAACACAAATACATATATATAATAGTGGAGTTGATAGACAATACTTGATCTACAAGATATCAATGTTGATTGTGTTATCAGGAGAGAGGATCTGATCCGATTACAATACGATAATGATACAGAGCGGGCGTCCGTCCTGTCCGGACGGATCCGCCGCACACGGAACGCTCTCCTGCAACGCGACCGCCCTCATCCGCTCCTGCAACGCTCTCCCTCATCCTCATCCCTACTCCGCCACTTGCTCTCCATCCCCACACCGGCTCTCGCGCCCGTGCGCAAGCTCGCAGCCACCCCCGCGCATCCGTGCTCCCTCCCTCCCTCCCTCTGTCCCTCTCCCACCGGAGACGAGGACGACGGCGGCGGCTCCGACGAGGTTGGTCGGTCCTTCTCTGGATCTGAGCCCTCCTCCTCCTCTGGATCTGAGTGCTCCTCCTCCTCCTCCTTCTTTGGATCTGAGCCTTCCTCCTCCTCTGGATCTGAGGGATGCCCCGGCAAGCTCTGGGGTCCTATTCCTTCCTCCCTCCGGCGAGCTCGAAGGTGATGGGCCAGGGGTTGTCTGTACGCTTTTTTGCTATTTCTCCTATGTTGCAATGGTTTTTTTATGTTGCAACAGATGATTTTCGAATGTTGCAATGGAATTTTTGGGTCATTGCAACATATGTTTTTGCGATGTTGCAGTACTGCTGCTTGAGATGTTGCAGTATATAATTTTCAATGTTGCAGCACATATTTTTCGATGTTGCAGCACATATTTTTTCGATGTTGCAGCACATGTTATTTCGATGTTGCAGCACATGTTTTTTGATGTTGCAGCACATGTTTTTTCGATGTTGCAGTACATGCTTTTGATGTTGCAGTACATATTTTTTGATGTTGCAGTACATATTTTTCGATGTTGCAGTACATGTTTTTCAACGTTGCACTAAATATTTTTGCGATGTTGCAGTATTTATATCCCGATGTTGCACTACATAGTTTTTCCATATGTTTGCAATGTTTTGCACTTGAAGTGTTTGGTGCTCTTTTTTGGGACAGGGGTGCGTTGGGAAACGGGGGACCAGGGCGCGATGGGGAGCGGCGGACAGGGGCGGGTCCTGTTCTATTCTGTTCCGTGCGCGGGGGCCGGGCTGGGTTCCGTCGCGGGGGGAGGGGACAGGGTTCCGTGCACGGGGTCGAATCCGGGGTTCCGTAAAGGACCGGCGTCCAAACGCACTCACGCGTCGGACGTCTGGACCTTAGAATCACCGATTACAATATGGCTGACATGGCGAAAAATCTCGGCGAGCCAGCCATGGGAGATGAGAGAGAAGGAAGGGTATTTTTTATGAGAAAAACATATGTGAGGTGTTAAATGAAAAATATATGACATACTAGCACGCCACATCAGCAAATAAATGTACGCATGGCTGTCATGGACCTGTTGTGCACCTCTTAACAAATTTAGGGACCCATAAATTCACTTTCAAAGTTTATAGACCTATGTGACATACGCTTACAAGTTCAAGGGCCGCTGGTGTATTTAACTCATAATTATCTATAGTTTTATTGAATTTTCAAATTAAGTAGATATTGGAATACAAAATCTGAATTCAAGATGTCTGTTTTGTTTTCGCATCCGATACTATCTATAATTCGTATGTGAATTCAATTAAAATAATAAATATTACCATCTGAATTCAATTTTGTGAGAATTCAATCCAATCCATCCCTAGCTACATGTAGCCAGTGACAGGAGCCAAGAGGGGCCAGCAGGGGCCATGCCCCCTAACATATGACAACAAATTTTTTTTATTAGTATAATCTTATAATTTTTATTTATATTTAGTGATTTAGTGAAATAATATAACAAAATTATTGTTATATATACCTATTAATATATTTTTCTCCCTTTGTCTAATAAAAAGTGTCATTCTAATTTTTGAAGAAGTCAAAGATTTTGAACTTTGACCAAATATATATAGAGTAAAATGTATCAGAGATCCATTAACTTTTGAGGGGTGTCATCTAGGTCCATCAACTCTCAAACTGTATTTTTGGGTTCTTAAACTTTTTAATTGATTCACCAGAGGTCCATAACCTTCGTTTATGTTTGTATTTTGCATAAATCTCCATCTATTTCTTTTTCTTTCACACGCTTACCCCTCTTGGTCTTCTAAGCGCAAGGCTTGTCCATTTGGGTGCTTCGGGACGTGTGCTTCATCTTGTTCAGCATCCTGCTCGACATGACCTTCGGCCTGCTGGACCTCCACGACGAGCACGTTGTGCACATCGACGCTGTCACGAAGCGCGTGTGGCTCGCGGCTGGCGTGCGCATGGATGATGACTACCTCCCGTTCCTTCGCCCATTCTTCTGGCAGCACTAGCGCCATGCCCTTGCCGTCCACCACAAGCAGATCGACACTCTGCTCCCGCTCATCAACGTACAGTCGCCGCGCCATCCTCTAGGGCTTTGTCAAGGAGTTCCTCCAGAAACACCCGCCACGTACTTCTCTCTCACCCGTGCAAGCTCGCCGGTTACGACGTGGCCGAATCTGGACATCTTCCTCCCGACCATCTCCGAGGATCCGAAGTCGTGGTTGTGGCCAATGGAGTTCGATCCGTACAGGTTCGTGTCCGGCGGCAAGACGGTGGACATGACGGGGTCGGCGGGGATCCGGATGATCCAAGCTCGGCACGGGGCGTGCGGAGAATCTGCCCCGGACTTGCCATGCCATGGGGACGACGCACATCGCCCTGATGGTGGCGCAGATGGTGCAGGCGTTCGAGTGGAGCGGGCACCCGTCGCAGCCGCCACTGGACTTCAAGGACAAGGTGGAGTTCACGGTGGTGATGGATCGGCCGCTGCTCGCCGCGGTGAAGCCCCGAAACCTCTCGTTCTGATCGAACGCGTGCATGGGAACAGGGTGCGTGCGCTTGCGTTTGCCGTTTGCCGTTTGCGCATGATGTCCAGCAAGCGTGGCACTGTGGCGATACCGACGTCGTTCGTACGTGTGCACATGCATGGCCATGGCCATGGGCCAGGGCTGCATGCTGCTGCCCTGATATCAGTTCAGGACGCAAGCAAGTTGCCACGGGTACTAGCTAGCTACTACTATACTCTCCTGATTCGTAGTCGTTCATGAGCTGTTAGCGCCTCCATTGTATGACTATATAGACCCGTTTGGTTGGGCTTGTTTGGCTTATAAGTCATGGCTGAAAGTATTGTTGGCTGATTTGGTGTGAGAGAAAAATACTGTTCGTTGGCTAATAAATCATGCCTTATAAGTCAAATACGACCAAACGAACAAGCTGATAGACGCCTCCTACTGCTGTACTTATATAGGGACTTCAAGGTCTCCAACATCCGCTCCATCATGGACCAGAGGCTGGCGGGCAACTACTCGGTGAAGGGCGCACGCCGTGATGAAGGTGGTGTCGCAGTGCACGGCGCAGTAGCCGTGGGACAGGCCACTCATGGCCAATCGTCGATGTGCTGGAGCGGTTGCAGGGGTAAATGTGTGAATGAAAAGAAAATGTAGGGAGTTTTCTGCAAAATACAAATATAAAAGAAGGGGTATGGACCTGGTGAACCACTTAAAAAGTTTTTTGATCCAAAACTAGAGTTGATGGACCTAAATGACACCTCCTAAAAAGTTAATGGACCTTAGGTGCATTTTACTCATATATATAATATTAATATTTATAGCACATAATTAGTATCATTAGATAGGTTACTCAATATACTTTCATCATAAAATTATTTAGAAATATAAATATTACTAATATTTTCAAGAAACTAGTCAATCTTAAGACCAACGCGAATTTCATAGCAACAATTTTTATGGGACAGAGGGAGTAGATAGTAAAATTATACAAAACACAACTAGATAACAAATCATCCATGTGAACATCTTCGGAAAACTGAATTGGTAGATCTCGAGATTTACAAAGTCATCATAGAGCCTTGCTTCAATGGATATGTCGCATACCACTAAAAGAATAGGGCCTTAGATTCTAGAATACATATGAGAAGATGTGAACAATAGTTTAGATTCTAGAATACATATGAGAAAATGTGAACAATAGTGTCAAGTCATGAATTAACCCAGACGATAACTATAAAAAACCTAGTCAGATGAGCCACGCTCAGTTTTTACAAGTTGGTGTTTTTCGGCCAGCATAATTTCTAGCTCCGTCTCTGCATGTAGCCAGTGTTGACTAGCGCATGATTCCACTCTACCTAGGCCGCACAAACACCTTGTCCTCTCTCGGAATCCTTGTGTCTCTCGGCACGAGCGTAGGGCGGCGTGCAGGTCAGCGCGTGGGTGGATTCGCGTGACCGCCTTGCATAGGGGAGGTGCTCAACCACCAGTGCAAGGGTGAAGGCCTCAACCATCGATGCGTGGGCTCGGCCACCCTCGCAGGCACTTGCGGAGCCACCTCCCGGCGACCCCCAGCGATCGCTCGTGCTTATCGACAAAGTGCAAGTGAAAAATACTGTGCCGGGAGATGGGTCTGACAGGCAAAGAACTGACACCCTCGACAGCATAGAAAAAAATAGCGGGTTATAGCGGGCTATAGCGGCCGGAGAGGCTTACGCTACGCTATTGCTTTTGTGCCGCTATGTCAACTTTGATCGCTTTTGCAAGCTATAGCGCCGCTGAGTTACATAGCTTTAGCCTTAAAATAGTGGCACTATTTCATATTTGCATACTTATCATTTGCTTACTAATTTAATTAATTATTTCCTACTTATAATTTGCTACTAATTTGGTATTTTGAATAATTAAACATTGGAGTTTCACAAACCATGTTGTAATGTCATATTGGTAATGTTACCTAGACTTGTGAAATCTTAGAAACATATATGTGTTCATCGAATTTCATATTTGCCATGTTTTTTGCATTAATACTGGTGTTTTTTCATACTTATTTTATAAAAAACGCTATCTGTTGTAGTGTCGCTATAACTTCATAGCTGCTGAAAAAAGTTGCCGCTATTTTCAATAGCCCGCTATTTTAAACTATGTCGGCAGGTCCTCACTAGGTCCTTGGCATTGGCGAGGGCCGTCGTCTAGTAGAAGCCATGCCGGAATGCCTTGCCGACCAAGGCCCTTAGGGCGACGTGATGCCCGTAGATATCTGTGTGGATGTCCAAAAGCAAGGCTTTCCCGTTGTTAACAGGAATCCATTTCGCTCGTCGTACTAGGCGTTGGGCCTTGGTGGGATCCTACGGGAGGACCCCTTGGTTGAGGTACTTGAGGAAAGGGACGATCCAATCGCGTTTGTCGGGCGTTCACCTGTCCCGTTGGTCGGGTGAACCATCCGATGGTTGGGTGTTCCCTCCTCTGTCCACTCGAGTTGTTCAAAGTTCTTTAAGACCTTATAGAGCAGCATCCCACGTTGGCCTAGGTGCGAGATGAAGCGGTTGAGCGCCGCCAGGCACCCTGTGAGCTTCTAGGCTCCCTTGAGGTTCCTGACTGGCTCCATGTTCATGATGGTAGAGATATTTTCGGGATTGGCTTCCATGCCTCACTCGGATATGATGAATCGGAGCAGCTTCCTGGATGGGACCCCAAAGATGCATTTCTCGGGATTGAGCTTAATCTAGTTGGCTTGGAGGTTTGAGAAAGTCTCTTTGTGGTCGGTCAACAGTTGCCTGACCTTTTGGATTTTCATCGTGATGTCATCAACATACACCTCCAAGTTTCGACGACCTGCTTTTGGAAACACCTTTGCATGCATTGGTGGAAGGTTGCCCCGGCATTCCTTAGGCCGAAGGACATCAACACATAGCAAAAGGAGCCGAAGGGGGTGCTGAAGGATGTCGCAAATTGGTCGGACGGATTCATGGCTATGAAGTGGTACCCAGAGTATGTGTGTAGAAAGCACAGGGCTTCGTACCTGGCTATCGAATCAGCCACTTGGTCTATGCAGGGCAAAGGGAAAGGATCTTTGGGGCATGCCTTATTGAGGCTTGTGTAGTATAAACACACCCTCCACTTCACATTCTTGTTCTTGACCAAGACGGGGTTGGCCAGTCATCTAGGGTGCTTCACCTCCTTTTGATGAAGCCTACCGCCAAGAGCCTGGCAAGCTCATCGCCGATTGCTTTTCACCTTTCTTCATTGAGACATCGAAGGCGCTGCTGGACAGGCCTAGCTTTCGGCTTGATGTTGATGCAATGCTTAGCGACATCGTGTAGTATGCCGGGTATGTCGTCGGGCGTCCACGCGAAAACGTTAGCATTCTCGTACAAAAACTTTGTGAGGGACGCCTCCAATTCCGATGATAATCCGGCCCAATGCAAATGACCTTGCTAGGGTCCTTGGGGTCGACCCCGATCTCCCTTGTGTTGTCCATCGGCTTGAAGGTGCTCGTTGGGTTCTCCCTCTTACTGTGCGGAGCCTTCTCCTTCAGTTGGCGTTGAATATGGGCGAGGTCGGTGGTGGCCACCACTTAGGCCACACGGACTGTGCCTTCCTGCTCACAGAGGTAGGCCTCAGGGGCAGGGGAATCCACAGTGATGACTCCACAAGGGTCGAGCATCTTGAGCTTAGGCAAGCGTAGTGGGGAATGGACATGAACTTCGTGTAGCACGGCCACCCAAGCAATGTGTGATAGGTGCTCGAGAAGGTCACCACTTCAAAGGTGAGGACATCCTTACGGAAATTGGTCGGTTCCCCAAATGTGTCAGGGTTGGATGCTCCCGAGGAGCATGGCCTGCACCTCTGGTATGATCCCATAGGAGGGCGCTTTGCTTGGGCGAAGGCTTCCTCTTGGGATCCCCATGCGGTCCAAGGTGTCAGCGTAGAGGATGTTTAGCCTACTTCCCCCATCCATAAGCACCCTTGAGAGTTGGGCACGACCAACGATTGGAAAGCAGCCCGGACTTGGCACATGGCCGGGGTAGTCACGGTGATCGAAGGTAATCGGCACATCCAACCACCACAGGCGTTGGGGTTCCGCTGGCCTGACCATGTTCACCTCCCTCTTAGTGACCTTTCACCGCCATCGGCACTCAAGGGCCTCCTCGCCTCTGAATATCATGCGGTCGGGCCGAAGGGGAAGTCCATGGTAGCCCAGTGCCTCACCCCATCGCCTAGTCACTGTCAGGTGAGCTTAGGGGCGAGCAGTTGGAATGGTGGCACATCCAAGTCCCCTGCTAGGCATCAATCCGATGGTGATCCCACGCTACTGGGGGGCACCCACCGGCGTCTTGTCCCAACGAAGCTCAAACTCAAACCGAGCTAGATCTGGTGGGTTGGGACCTACAGATTGGCTCCCTGGAGGCCTTATAGAGGGTACAACACCGGGGACTTGTCCTCCAACAGAATCTCCTTGAGAGGGTGAAAGCTCCTAAATGGCTAGGGGGTGAATAGCCTAATTAAAATACAGAAGAATATAAAGAATCTCTTGGGGTTACTCTAACCATGCTTAATGGTAATGTATGGAATATTCTAGAACTAGATATTTTTTGCATGACAAAAAAATATCTAGAATCAAGATAAGGATTAGGAAAATTTTGGAGTATGAATTTTTTTAGAAGAGTGTGGAACATGCCACATGACACAATCTTAGAAATCATATACAATTATATATAGGGGAGACCTCCTCCCTCTTGTGGTGACACTATAGGGGAAGCCACCATAAGTAACATGTCATCATAGCATGACATGAAGTGTGGAGAGTGGTAGTATAGCCACCACGTAAAAAAGTGTAAATCCCTTATTGTACCAAGTCCATACAAGTGAGTAAGATTTTAGTTATCTTATATAGAAAATCTAGATCCCATATTAGTATTGGTGTGAAGGTCTCCGAATCTGCTCGAAAAAATTGGTAGATGAAATGGGAATTTATATGGAAGCGCACGAGGGGATGCTAAGACGGGGCGAAGGAAGGGATTACCGACCGGGCTTTCGAGTAGCGGGATTTGAGACCAGAAGTCAGATATTGCACTAGAAATGGAATAGAGGAGGAAGAGGTAACTGCTAGGTAGGCAGTAGTAGCGCATGATGCTGGAAAGCCAGCCAAGGTTGTTCGACAAAGCACATTAGCAAAGGTAGTTATTTCAGTAACTTTGCCTGGTTTCAATCCTTCCGTTATGGGATATCCTTTCGTACAACGGTAAGGTTTTCCTCGGTAACCCCTTGGCCAATATAACTACGAGACGAGCAAACGCGCTATTGATATATCTATCCGAAAAGTATCACGATATCCAGTACTAGAACTGTCAAATCCCTAAGATGCTCACAGACTACTAGGAAAGTAGTGTAGGTATAGTTACAAACCCCATTATCGTTGTTCCATATCATCTCACTTTTGTCAAAATCTTCATCGTGGTAGTAGAATCCAGATTGAACTCCAGATAAACACGTTGCACTATAGCATTTGGAGCAACCACAACTAAGAAGTATAATAAGTCAATCTAATGCCACAAGTCTATCCAAAAATATTCATCATTGTTATGTAACTTATCATTTGCTTGCTTCTAAAGCTTCACCATTCAAAACATCCTAAATGAGCAACTACGACTAGGTAGAAAAGTGGAGGTACACATCATCATTTTCATTAATGATATAGAAGTATGGGTCCTTCAAGTATTCCTCCTACTCAGGTGTGTATATTGTAATATCTCTGTTTTTATCAGAACATAGAATGAACCATCCATGTAGATATAGCATACTTGGTGAGGTTGAGAGTGTGATATGTGAGAGAGTGAGAGTGTTTATGAGGGACTAGGACAGTGAGAGTGTCTGAGACTTGTTTATCATTTGAACGATGATTTGTAAGACTTAATTTAAGAGCTGGCTGCATTTTGTTCGGTGATGTCGATGGGGAGCTCATCCCAATGCCCCAGCTCGTCCATGGGCGCGCTCTAAGAACACATGGGAGCGGAGGGGGGCATGGGAGCGGAGGTGAAGAGTTGGAGAGGTGGTAGGTGGTCAGTGGTTTCCTGCTTGGCTGATTGGAAGAGGAGGTGAGGAGGGAGGGAGAGGAAAGAAGATGAGGAAGCCTCCACTTGAGTTGGAGAGTGGTTCTGAGCTTTTTGTTGTGCACAACTACACAAGTGGAGGCGGTTGCTTACTTGTCTTGTCAGGCCGCTCGCCCTCTCTGTTTCTTCTGCGTTCTCATTCTATTTGGTCCAATCCAAAAGAGGAATGTCTTTTGCCCAACCCAACGCACGGGCGTCGAACCGACGCAGAGCTGAAGAAGCAGATCAAGGGACCTGGGATCCTCAAGAGGAAGAACATGCTGGGGGCGCTGGGTCTAGGCCGGCTTGCCAGGGCTGCCGGTCTCTCCTGCAACTCCAGCCAGGCGGTTGCGATGGTCGCTGCTACCTCCACGGTCTCATGAGGAGACCTCCTCCCATCAGGCCTTGGCGCCTCCAGCCTGCTCGAGAAGTCGAGATGCCAGGTGCCAACACTATCTGAAGCGCATCACCATTAGTTCGAGTTTTAGGGAAGTTCTATGTATGTGTTGTAGGGTAGCTGTGTTGTAGGGTAGCTTAGTGCCTGTTGGTGTGCAGGACGTCGTTTTCACCCTCTCTAGTCTTGGCCGTGAAGGTGACTACTCTGTTTGTTTTTATCTTTAGTTCATCTTATCCCCTGTGTACCTCTAAGAATGTTGTAATCCTGTTTCAATGAATCAACTGCATGCACTTCACTTATGTCTTGATGTCTTGGAATGTCCGCGACCTTGGCCAGACTGAGAAATGTGACGCAGTTCGAGATGCCATCTCTGTTTCGCGCCCACACATTGTCTATCTTCAAGAATCCAAACTTGATTCTGTTAACCCAGCAAAATGCAAAACTTGCCTCCCCTCTTTTCTCAGTGACTTCATTGTCGTTCCAGCTGACAACACCCGCGGGGGGCTGATTAGCCCCTGGAATCATGCCGTTCTACAAGCAGGCACCCCCACGATTGGTGCCTACACCCTGACCATCCATTTCACCTCTACCACTTCGAACTACTCCTTCCACTTAACCAATGTGTATGCCCCTCCAACCACAGCAAAACTAACCTTTTCATTGCTGAATTCAGAGTCATCAGCCGTCTTCTAACCCCGCTTGGATGGCTGTTGGCGACTACAACCTCACCTGCTCCCCAACTGATAAAAACACGGTCGGCTTCAACTGGACTCTTGCCAACAAGTTCAATGACCTCATTGACGATCTTGCTCTCATCGAGCTTCCTCTCCTGGACTGCCTCTACACATGGAGTAGCAAACGTGAACCCCCTACCCTGGCACGCCTAGATAGGGCATTCATGAACAACAATTTTTGCTCCCAATTCCCTAACACTTCCCTCTCCTCATGACTTTGGTACAACCTCCGATCACATCCCTTTGTTAGTTAGCATTCCTACCTCTCTTCCCAAAACCAACTTGTTTAGCTTTGAGAACTCCTGGCTCAAATGCCCCAATTTCCTCCCTTCAGTCCTGCCTGCTTGGTCGAATTGCTGGACTGGGACTGCGGACGTTGTTGGTGCCTTGGTCGTTCGGATTTGCCTTGGTTGCTCGAATCAAAGCTGTCAGACACACGGCAAAATGCTGGGCACGCAAACACCACAGACCACCTGCTATTTACTATAACTGCTCATTCATATTCTTGCTTCTTGATGTGTATGAGGAATGCAGAACTCTTTCTACAGAAGAATGCCGCATGCGCCAACTCTGCCGCGAACGCCTGGCCCTTTTGATCAACCAGCGTGCGGTCTACTGGAAGAAGAGGGGGAAATTTCATGCGCTCAAGGAAGGAGATGCGAATACGCGGTTCTTCCAAGCGTGGGCGACCACCAGGGCATGACACAGCCGGATCCACCACCTGGAGGTTGATGGTGCGACGCTGGTTTCCCACAGCGACAAGACGGTGGCGCTCAGGGCCTACTACACCGACATCTTGGGCCGAGCGATCACCATGACCTGGGGTTTCGACCTCCGCCAACTCTACAATGAGGCTAAGCTAGAGGAGGGCGATCCGCTGATTGCCCCCTTCACAGAACAAGAGGCGAGACAAACAGTTTGTGGGATGAATGCCGCCAGTGCCCCAGGGCCAGACGGCCTTGGCCCAAGCTTCTACGCAGCAACGTGGGAGACATCCAAGCAAGCTGTGATGGAATTCCTCCATGCCTTCCACTTTGGGTGCATCAATCGTGTGGTGATCGTCCTCATCCCAAAGACGGCGCCGGCGGTCACACTGAATCCATTCAGGCCCGCCGGTCTCCTTATAGAATTGCCCGGTTAAAATACTAACGAAAATCTTGACTACAAGGCTGCAGCAACAGGTGCCGAAGCTTATCGACATTGACCAAACGGGGTTCATCAAGGGCCGATCCAGTTAAAATACTAACGAAAATCTTGCATGATAAATTGAGAAACAAAGGGTGTAAGCAGCAAAATAGATCCCTGGAATTATACACAGTAAAATAAGATGTTAGCAAACTTATTGAGGGTGCTTGAATGACCAATAGAAGTAGGGAATTGGCATCTCCAGAAACAACCAGAAAGGCAATTATTACTCCTGGTAAACAAATAAATGCTATGGAATTTCCTGAAATTATATCTTGGTTCAAAACGGGATTGAGTACTTCATTCAACATATTTACAGTTATGACCAAAGAATAATATTAGAGCATGAAAGTCCGACAGACACAGAATAAACATAAGGTCATACTAGTCCATATAATCCAGCAGGCCAAGCTTCTAATGCTGTACCAAGCTCCTTAGTTCGCAGGGTCAGTCCTATGAAGCCAATAGGAAGCTATTAGCTTACAGAAGTTACAGCACAAGGATTCATACGAATAGGTTAAGCAACCGAACCTGACATAACGAATATCCCAAAAGTGCTGAACTTCGACAGGGAGTATTTGTGAGCAAGGCATCCAAGAGTAGGATCTAGGAGAACGAGTATGACCCCACTAATGAGAGCTTAACAATGGGAAAGATGCAAATCAGTCCACGTAAGTTCAAAACCGGAGACATTTGCATGCTCTTGTCAACTACATAGCAATATCGTGAAAACCAATTGTAGACATACTAATCTCTATACATCAACTTCAATCTTTTAAAATCAGATCATCCTTGATTTACACCGAAACTTTCTGCATTCGAGAAATAAACCCACCTATCCCTACTCCACTGTGTTTCTGCTGTCTATAGTAAAATTTCAGGATGGCACAGATGCAAATGCTATTTGGGATTTGGAGCTAATAAGTGCATTGAACCATTGTCAATTGTGCCTATATTGGGCCATGAAGTACAAAAGTCCACCAACTCCACAATTGACAAGCGTCACTTTTTTTTCCTGATATAAGCAGACAAGCATCGCATTTTACATACACAAACAGCAGTACGAACTCGCCCATCGATACGCGATTAAGCATCAGCTGGGATCGCGTGGCAGCGGGAACTCACCAAGCGGGAGGAAGTTGCTACGCGCGAAGTCGAGCAGCGCGGAAGGCGGAACCGCGCGTTTGCCTCCATTATCGCCACCGACCTGCGGAGCAACCGAGCAAGCAGGCATTTACAGCTCGACCGAAGCATACCCCTAGGAGCGAGTAGCGTGTAGCTTGAGGCGAGGGGGATCTCGGTTTGGACGTTACCGGCGAGGCTGCTCCACCGGCGGCGGCGCGCAGAGGCCGCCGGAGAAGGGGCACCGCAGAGACGACGGGAGTGGAAAGGAGGCGTTGGGTGTTGGGCACCGGCCGATGACGCTGGCTCGGGCGGTGAGGACGGATGGGCGGAGCAGGGACAGGGAGGGATGGTAGGATACCATCGCGGAATCGGAGACGAGACACGAGACGGAGGCCGGAAGCGGAAGGAGAAGCCGGCGCGCGTGGCGTGGCCACCAAAAAGTGGTGGGGATCGGGGGGCGAGCAGCGGCCTGCGAGGGGCCTCCGGCCAACGGTTCGTTATGAGATCCAACGATCCTCATCGCACGTTTGACAGATCGAATGGCTAACAAGACGAGTGCGTGCTGCGCCAGAGATACCCGCCGCCGCCTCGCACGTGGTCGCCGCGGCGCCAACGTATCCCGGGCCACTGGTCACTGGATGTCTTGATGCCACCGCTGCGTCCCGCACCGCAAATGGCTCGTTTTGCGCACAGGCTTGTAACTGGAGCTGGGCAGCTCCTCGCCGTCGCAGCCTCGCACGTGCTCGCCGCCGACGTCGCTGCCGCTCTGCTCGACTGGCTGTGGCAGTGTTTAGCAACGACGGAAAAGGCGCAAATCAGTCCAGTTAAGTTCAAAGCCGGAGACATTTGCATGCTCAAAAAGGCAATTCTGAATTGGAAAAAAAGAGAGAAAATCTCCGGTCTAGATCAAATTAAATTATTTTAATTTTCATTAAGTTGATTAGAAGTGGTTTTATCCTTTTCTTAAAAAAAATATCGCTAAACACCTAATAAAGTTTTTAAACAACAAAAAATTGTCTCTAAGGCTTATAAAAACTATGAGAAAACTGTAGGGATAGATTGGGACATGATCAACTCAAATAAAATATTTAGACCCTATCAAAATATTCATCTTAAATTTTGATGTGGCTCTAGGAAAATGAAAAAATATATCCCAAAAATAAAAAATTTATTAAAAAGAAAATTGGTGTCTAATTACATTATGAAAACTTTTGGTAACAAAAAAAACACGAGATGCAACCATCATTAATGCATTCAGCATAAACGTATGTTGCATCTCTTTTTTCTTTTTGGAAAATTTATAACGGTAATTCTTGAAATCGGGCATCCGTCCGCCTGGACGCTTCGGTTGGTGGGCCGCGTCAGAAGCCCAAATAACCTCCTCCGCCTCCCTCAGCGCCATTGATGCGTTATTTGCCCCTTCCCTTCTTCCCGATCTTTGGTGACATTCGGGCGGTGGGAAACCCAGCGTGGTAGCAACAAGCAGTCTGAAGCAGTTCAGGCGCGAGCATCCGGACACCCCATCCGTCTGAACATCTCGACGCTAGCAAACCTGAATTTATAAAGCATATTTAAACATTGACTATAACATTTTATGATTTTTTTTCTATATTTTCTCTTTTTTCTAGAGTTAAATATATTTTCACAAGCTCTAAATATTTTATTTGGTTTTATCGCGTTTAAATCTATTTTCTTTGAATTTTTAGAAGCATAAAAATACTTTTTATATGGTTTAAAAGCCTTATCGGTTGTTTACCAAATTTTTTAATTAACAAAATATGAAACTGAAAACCACTTCTAACCGACATAAGGTGATAATTAAAACGGCTTTTAGTGTTGAGGCAGATAAGCTTGTTTTGTTTTAAAATTTGAGAAAGAAACCAGGACTCGAACAATAGTTCTGCGCCAAAGGACTTTTTAGGTACGACTAAAGAATCGTCTGAGAGTTTTTTTAACTCACCCTCTAATTGATTATTTGAGAGCCATTAAATAAAAAATCGTTCTCTATATTTTCACCCTCCAAGAGTTTCTATATATCTTGAGTGCACCATAGAGAGACAGCTCCATCCTTTGACTAATGAAAAATTCAGAATAGAGGATGATTATATTTTGATGATCTAATTACTGTTAGAGAAAAAAAATTTCACCAGAATCTCTATTCTCACCAATTAAGAAAATTTAAAAATGCTCTTGGAGTTGCTCTTAGAAGACTACTTGGGCTAAGCAGACCGTTACTCTATTTGGGTTGACTATTAGTGTGTGTATTTCCGGGGCTCCTGTGCGTAAGTGTGTTCCCAACCCTCCTGGCTGTCGTACCCGCATCAACTGTCAAACGGACAAGGCATGAACTGACGAACATCGAACACGATCACTCTACTTCCACTTGAATAGTCAACAACCAGCAGATAAGGAGTTTATTTAGATGCAGACCTGGGAATCTTGCCTGGTGCAGGCATCAATCCCAGACGTCCAGTTTTGATTGTCTGGGGTTGAATGCACCTGCTTAGGCTAGAGCTCTCATGCCAGGGCTCCATACAAACAAGCCCGAATTGTAGACGTGTAGTAGGCCCCTCGGGTATTGCTGTTTCCTGGTTCCTGCTTATTGTTTAGTTGTTCTCGGTTCATTAGTACTTCTACTTCATCAGTTCATTTTCTCTGTTTGATTAATTGGTTGATCAAATCTGTATTTTGGTTGGCTAATTTAGAAATCACGGTGAAAATAGGAAAGAAAACGGCAAGGGCACTATCAAAACGAGATAGTTGTACATGTTTTACAGTTTGCAACTTTTTGCATGTTAAATTCGACACCGAATTATTTGGGGCATTTGGTGAACTAGTGGTGGTGCAACGGAGTCCTATCTTTTGTTAATCCATCCTTTGTCACTTCTTTTACTGATCCAGCTGTACACAAACAATAGGTCTTAAGACATCGTGTGCATCGAGTCTGCACTCTGCAGATTACACACCGGGAACTTGCAAAACTAATCGGCACAACCATCAATATCCTAGAAATGCCCTTCTATTGCTTTACAAATTACAAATTACAAATTGGGTAGAGGTACTGTACACTACAAATTGATCATTCGTTCTAATGGAGACGGCAAATGGGATGCAACAGTTATTCGAAACAAATGTCTGCAGATTTACAGGAGATTGAAGAAACTCGCAATCGGCGTCATGAACTCCTGATTGATTTGCTGGATTTGTTCTGTCTAGCCCCTAACACGGTAAGCTCCACAGTGATACTCATCGATGTTACCAATTTACCATCCCGTGACTACTCCTACACATACAAAGCTTGAGGCCTCTAGAAGCATCCACCAATGGTTAATCATGCATCATGGACCATTGGGGGAAGAGCGTTCGCGTTCCGTTGCCCGCCCCCGCACCCGACCGCACCACGAAATCAAGGCCGAGACCTAGAGGATTTGCTTAGCAAAAAGTGTTGCAGCTAGAAAGTTGATGATTTTTGCTGTCGAAACGAAACACATACTACCATATTTAAACTTACACGGTTATGTATAAATAATAAATAAATAAATAAAAGCATCCATATTTTCTCAATTAATAATATATTTGAAATTACAATTACAAATAAAGTTAATAGATTTCCTAGCTATTTAAAAAATGTCATAAGAAAGAACGAGCCACATTATGCTAATTTTAACGTGAACATGATCAACCGTGGGGAGAAAGACTAGAAAATATAAAATATACAAAAGTTTTTACACATGGCTGTGAAAAAAGAATAGAATATGCAGCTTCTATATAAAACTTTAGCATCATTCGAGTAATATATATTATTATAATACAAAATAATATAAATAAAATCTTTAATAAAGTAATATAAAATATAAATACTTTTAATATTTTATTTTCCTAATAATTCATTCATATGATTAAGCAATAAACAGAATAAAATGTACTAAATGTATCTCGGTTGCACCTATCACAGATGAACAATAGAAAATAGAAATAAGATTCTCACTCATTAAGGAAATATAGCGTACAGCAAAGTAATAATATAAATAAAGGAGAAAAAGTCACTGACAAGACAGCACTACAGTAGTTCACCCAGGCACCATCGGCGCTGCATCCATGCGCTCGTTTTCGGTCGTCTGGCTGAGGTAGCCCCTGCCTGGCCCAGTTAGCTATCCCGAGCCCCCAGTGAGCTATCCAGGCCCAGCCAAATGAAGCACAGGCAGCACAGGCACCTCTTCACCCAGGCAAATTTAGTCGAGGCTTTGAACCAAACAAGGCCGAAACGCACGAGCTGACAAGAAGCGAGACGAGCCAGTAGGAAAGCGCCACGCAAGCAGCACCAGGCAGCAGTAACGCAGCGCATCCACTCATCATCGGCCAACCAACACCCCCGGCCGCGGGCGGCTGCGCTCGCTCCACTCCCTTGCCCCCGCGCGCACAAGCAACAGCAGCCCAATGGCCGCCGCCGCCGCCTCCGCCTCCTCCCCTGCCACCGCCTGCTTCCTCTCCCCGCTCCCGCCGCCACGCCGTCCGCGTCATTTCCTCAGGCACCTCGCGCGCGCCGCGGCCACCAAGCCGGCGCCCGCGCCCGGGTGGCCGTGGGCGCGGCTGCGGCGGCTCCGCGAGCTGGTCCCCGCCGAGGCCGCGGGCCGGCTGCTGTCGTCGGCCGCGGGCTCCCTCATCGTCGCGCTCGCCTCCGCGTCGCTCGTCCTCGGCGACGCCGGCGCGGCCTCCGCGTTCGTCGTCTCCACGCCGCGGAAGCTGCAGGCGGACGAGCTCTCCACCGTGCGCCTCTTCCAGGAAAACACGCCCTCCGTCGTCTACATCACCAACCTCGCCGTCAGGTGGGCCTCCCCGTCCCCGTTCCGTGGCTGCCCCTCCCGCCCAGTCCCCCGGCCTCTGCGTCGTGTGTCTGAGCTCGGGAGCCCTCAGCTCCTTCTGATTGTAATCAGAGGCTGGAGGATGCTCTAATCTCCTCCGCGTGCTTCGTGTGCAGGCAGGACGCGTTCACGCTCGACGTGCTAGAGGTACCGCAGGGGTCCGGGTCGGGCTTTGTCTGGGATAAGAGCGGCCACATCGTCACCAATTTCCATGTCATCCGTGGCGCGTCAGACCTCAGGTTGGTCCGGACGGCTGGATTGCTTTCCTACTACGCTTCCTTAGCCGCTTGGTTGTGCTCAGACCTCAGATCACAGCTTGTCAATTCTAGTAGTAATGGTTAGGGTCGCTGGTGTTTCATTAAAATATGCTCTAGCCTTCCAATAATTTCAAGTGGACAGAGTGGGGGAAAGGAGTTGTGCTGCTGCTGCTGCTATGTGTTGTTGGTAAGCTGGGGCAGCGCAATTACTGATTGACAACACTCCAGCAAACTACAAACAGGGGCACAGGGCCCATCAGTAATGGTTCATTATCAATTTTGCTCCCTAGAAGACCTGGTCGGAGTAAAAGTAGTATGTCCAAAAGGCCGATATTTTAGTGTAGCAGAAGCAACATGACACTTGTTCAACAGCTTCACTATCTGGTTGTTAGAAGTTATGGAATGTCTTTGCATTACACAAAGCTTTAGAAAAGATACTACTTACTCTAGGAGTTCCTTGCATCCCAATTTCAAGAAGTGAAACTTAATGCTACACTTTGAGTATATAATGCAAAAGAACTAATTCTTCAGGCTAGCAATGGCATAAACTTCTGACTTTTGCTAACCACGTTTTTGTGTTCGTTGGCAATGCTCTGCAGTTGTGCCCATCTCACTGCTAATGTCAAATGATGCCAAAGGATGGCTAGTCCAGTTGGTTAACTGAGATATGCTAGTCACTCCGGCGGCACCCTCCAGGTCCTGAGTTCGACTCCCAGTGGGAGCGAATTTCAGGCTGGGGGTTAAAAAAATCCCCTCGCCGGTCCCGGGTGCCAAAGCACTGGTTTAAAGGAGACGGCCCATCTCACGGGTTACGTCTCCCAGTGTCGGGCCGGGGCCGGGGTTCGGGGGTTTTCTCGGCCTGTGTGAGAAGGCCTTCTTCTTACGTATAATACCCGGGGGGCGGCTTGCCCCTCGCAGGTCGAGTTTTTTTTTTAATGTCAAATGATCTCGACATGGTCAGATACACGAATGCAAAACATCCATATGTGTTTAAAAAAAAATCGATGTCTTTTAGATGTCGATAATGCCTATAGATATATAATGGCGAAGTGAAGTTACAACTGATAGTTTTATGCAGGGTCACACTTGCTGATCAGTCAGTATATGAAGCGCAAGTTGTTGGATTTGACCAGGACAAGGATGTTGCTGTTTTGCGTATCAAAGCACCAAAGGATAAACTAAGACCTATACCTGTTGGTGTGTCAGCAGACCTACTGGTTGGTCAGAAAGTATATGCCATTGGAAACCCAGTGAGTGCTAATAACACCTTTGTTCTTGTTGTGTCGCTTATAAAATAATCAGATTATGTGTACAGCACACGATGGTTGATTTGTAGTTTAGAAGTTAGAATTACATGTGGTATCTTAAATCTTTGGTTGGTGTTCTAACTTTTATGTATTTGGTACTAGTATTCCTGATATATTCCTTATTTTAACCTCGAATTCCTGATCTATCATAAACATTTGCAAAGTCCAACTGCTGTTCTTGTTTCATCAATATGATTTTAAAGGTAATAACATGCTAAAGTTACAGCAAACAATAATATGATCTCATGAAAAATGATGTGTATCGTTTATGTGTCCGCACTCCACAGATCAAGTTTGACACAATTCCTTTGTGGAAAGATATGATCTTAGTTTTGCTAGGAAAATTATTGAACTTCAATAATACGGATGAGTTCTTTTGATTATGAGTACAGTGCAGACTTATTACCAATTTACCCATAGTTTTAAACATTTATTACTTTTTGTGTTTGCAGTTTGGCCTTGACCACACTCTTACAACAGGTGTTATCAGGTGGAACATTGTTTGTTAAGCTGATTCATCTTTGTCTGATTCATACCGGAATGCACTGAGACTCTGTTTTTACTGTTTCTGCTGATGCCCCTAGTGGATTGCGGCGAGAAATCAGTTCAGCTGCCACAGGACGTCCTATACAAGATGTGATACAGACTGATGCTGCTATCAACCCTGGTAACAGTGGTGGTCCACTCCTTGATAGTTCTGGAAACTTGATTGGTGTAAACACTGCTATATACTCGCCCTCAGGAGCATCATCTGGCGTTGGGTTTTCCATCCCAGTTGATACAGTATGTACATTTTCAACTCTGTTTTCCTAAAAATCTGTTGACAGTAGTAGTTCACTCTAGTCAGTTCCTAAGTTCGGTTTAGTTTTGTTTCATTCTTCCTTGCAGTTAACTCACTTGCTTTGACAACGACACAAATAATACCTATTTTCAGGTTGGGGGCATTGTGGACCAACTTATAAAATTCGGCAAGGTGACAAGACCTATTTTGGGAATAAAATTTGCCCCTGATCAATCTGTAGAGCAGCTTGGGTTAAGTGGAGTGCTTGTCTTGGATGCTCCTCCAAACGGACCAGCTGGCCAAGCGGTGAGATGCCTTTTGTGTTTCCTGAAATTTGGAAACGACTTAACTTGCAGGGATTTCTCAGACTGGGCATGCTGTAATTATGCTTCATTTTCACTTTTGAGTTCTGTACTTTATTACTTTCAGATTATTCGTTCTATATGCCCAGTTACAACACATGCAACCACGGGAAAACCTTGAGCTATTATTTATTGATACACCAGATTGTAGCTTCTGTTGATTTTTCGTGCGTGTTTGGAACTAAGGACAGCTCAGAAAAAAAAACCTGGACATGAAAAAATATTTTTTCAAAGAAAACTTCCTTCTTCTGTACCTTTCGTCTAACAGGATGCATTTCTAAATCACGTCTTTGCATCATAGTGCTACTGTGGCTAAAAAATCTATTTCTCATGTTTTTATCAGGGTCTGCAATCAACCAAACGAGATCCCAATGGCCGGCTTATCCTGGGTGATATAATTACCTCTGTGAATGGTACAAAGGTAACAAACGGAAGCGACTTGTATCGGATATTGGATCAGTGTAAAGTTGGGGAAACGGTAAGCTTTTGTTTTTTGACCTATACATACATGTTTACAAAAGCGGAAATTTTGACGTGCTTGATAATTGCTAAGATGCTGAATTGCATGGTGTTTAAGGTGACCGTGGAAGTCTTGCGCGGCGATCATAAAGAGAAGATCCCTGTGGTCCTGGAACCGAAGGCTGACGAATCCTAGGAAGCCCAGGTTCTTCTGTACCATAGCCTCAGTTTCTCACTTAGGTGCAGAGGCGCAAATACACAAGGCGTCTTAGCATTTTCGCCTACCACGGGATTCGTTCGTTGTACATAATTCATGCCTGTAGACCTTAATCTCTCTGGTCTGGTGGAAAATGGGTATCCAGGTTGCCGTAATGCCGTCGTGTAATCATGCTTCATGCCCGCATTTTCTGCGTGTGCTGTGGCATGTACGCATCCTACAGTGCTTTTAGAGTTTATAGATGGCCAACCTTATTAATACGAGATGTTCATCAGATGACCATCCAGGGAAGGGAACTGCAGGTCGATGAATGAATGAACTTCTGATATCACAGATCACCGAAACCTTTTTGACCAAAAAATACGTGCTGACTTTTTTTTGCTGGAGCAGTTGGCATTGTTGCAATCCTAGGTCGGGCTAGGTGCGATCCCGGAACACAGCAGGGATCAATGTGATAGCTGTGCCGTGACCCGTGACGTGCCATAGATCGCTGGGGTTGCTATCCTACCTACATATCTAGCTTGTCGTGGAATTCGAAAAATCCAAACAGTTGCGGAAAATGAGAGGACTGAAGGAGATGTCTCGTTACGCGCGACAATATATCTATCGGGAAAAAAGGGCTGGGAATGTAGTTTGCGTTATAGTCACTTGCTAAAATTTTGCATCGGAAAATCTCGGAAAGGAGCGATAGAAAATGATGTCCGCGCAGAGGAAAAGGCTAAACTGCAAGTACAGAGAACATGGCACGCGGTTTTTCTCTGATTTTCTATGCCGTGTAGTACTTCCTAATAAGTTAAAAAAAATGCAATCACCATCGTTCCAGGTATTCAAACAATTTTAAGGATGATCGAATCTAAAAACTAGTAATATCTATGATATTTAATAAAATTTATTTGATTAAATGTGAAATATGTTTTTATAGTATGTATCTGAAGGCATGAATCTTGATACTCTTTTTATAAACTTGGTCGATTTTTTTTTTTTAAAAATGACTTGTTCCAAATCCCAAATTATATTCTTTTGGGAAATGGATGAATTATTTTATTTATAAACTTCCATCGAAACCGAGATCACATATAGCCTGTGCTCGAGGAGAAATATATGCTCTTTTTTTTTATCTAAATCCTCTGCTAGACTAGATGGCGCTAGAGAGTGATCTCCACAGACCGCAGCTGGTACGGCGCATGTAGCGTTGGCGAACGGCGATGATTCGTATTGGTCATTGCGTCGCGTCTGCTAGAGTTCCGCACCTCTTTTCTTCTTCGCTACAGATCGACCCCGTCTCTCTCGCTCGGCAGTCGGCGCTAGGCATCATATCGGCAGGCGGTTTCCTCCGATTCAATCCAAGCCTAAGCCTGTAGCGTACGTGACGCATGATCTGAACTCCGAGGCCGCGTGACGCGACGAACAAAGCAAACCGGCGGGCGACGCAACTGATCAAGAACACTGTACACAGCTAGGAGCCTAGGACAGGCGTGCTCGCGCCATCGTTTTAGGGTCGCGTGAGGGGTCCGCGTCTGGCATTAACGCCCGCTCGCCCCGGGCTTAGCCTTCGCCACCACCACACTAATAACCTGCAGGCGGCTTCCTAATCACGCCACTAGATTAATGGCTGTGGCCGGGAGCCATGCAGTCGGATCGCTCTCGTCAGCAGCCACTGTTAGCTAGGTCCTAGTCCTAGCGCTAATGGCCGTGTGTGGCCTGTGAAAGGTGAGTGCAAGCTGAAGTGGTACAGTGGTACATTGCCGCTTGACCGCTTCGGCCGACCTCGACGACGACGACGACGACATCTTTAAAGAAGAAGAAGACTTCGACGATGACGACGCTCTGCCGGCCGCCTGCGTAGCTGAGGGACGACGGAGACGATCGACATGGTGATGCAGCAAGCAGCATCATGGCATAATATGGAAGCACCAGCTTGGGACATGCGTGAGCGACGTAACGAGGGTTTAATTAGTTGTTGGTGCAGCACGCTGCACGTACGCCCGGCCATGGAAAACGACTCCAACTTTATTTATTTCCCTTGATTCCTTTGAGCATGCATATTGTAGAGATGATAGGCCTAGATCCACATCCACTGAGTTTTAAGCATCTGTGAGATCGATCCCCCTCGAAGGAAGGGTACGTGACCTTCCATTTGAAGGAACAATCGATCTACTCTGTTTCTTTTCTACTCCCTCCGTACAAAAAAAGAAAAAGACAATTCTCACTTGTTGAGTAATCAAACAACTCTCAGTTGGATCAAATTTATATAAAGATATCGAATAAGTACTACCGACTAATATTATATACCTAATAAATCTATTTGGACGTTTCCAAAAAAAAAAATCTATTTGGACGTATAACCGTAGTCAAGCTTAATTAAGAAAGTTTGATTTGGTTCAAACCTAAAATTACTTCATCTGTTTTTTTAACAAACGGAGTATGTGGTTGTGCGGAGGAAACTGGAATTGGATGGTGGTTTATACGTACGTTGGGTATGCACCATCTCTTAGTTAAGCAGTCTAATCACCTCTGAGCTTCGTATTGCAATACGTCGTCAGGCAACTAATAACAGTAGGTCAAGGACCAGTACGTGCCAGTAGCTAGTAGGCGCCTGCTTACGTACACAAAGCAGGCACGACGAGTAGTCATGGATCAGATAGGTAGAGCATCGCTAGCAACTCAGATTAACAAAAAAGTAAGTAAAGAGGATTCTCTAACTCCACTTTTTCATTTTTTTTGTCACCAAGAACAAGAACAGCTGTCTCGTAATCACATACTGACATACATACAGAATCCAAAATATATATCACCTGCTCTACAAGCAATGCATCAAACAAAACCTAAAAATATGCTGAATAAAATGGACTAATGGAGTGTGCACAGTACACACACTTCACGGCTGACCGGCCAGCTACAAGTATAAAGCTGTCATCCAGCCCTGTGTTACATTACACTGCAGTAAACTGATGATTACCAGCAAATAAACAAGCCAGCCAAAGTTACCAATCGCTCGATCACACATATATATAGCAAGTATAGCATACTGTACCGACTGAATCACTCTACGTGCGTGAGTGTATACGTATTAACGTATATGCCGCGCTGAGTGTACATCAGAACGGGAGGTAGCTCCGGCGGAACACGGTGGCGTTGGCGAACAGCCCGACGAGGTCCTGCTTGTACGGCAGGAACGACCTCCGGCGCCGTGCGCCACCGCCGTTAGTATTATTGTTGACGTAATAGCTCCAGGCGTGGGCACCACCTCCGGCGCCGGCAGCACCCTCCACGGCACCTCGCCCCTTCTGGTTCCGGCGCCCGAACGATCCGCCGGAGGAAGCGGCGCTCAAGAAGACGAACTTCTCCTTGCCGTCGCTCTGGCTGCGCCCGAAGACGAGCCGGGGCCGCCAGCGGAGCACGGACCCCGTGGAGCCGCTCTTCTTGCACCGCGCCGGGGAGGACGCCACCGCCGCCGCGGCCGACCACCCGGGGGACCAGGGGAAGAACATCTCCGCCGGCACCGAGTCGAGGCCTTCGTCGTCGTCGACGTCGTCCGCGGGCGCTGGCGGTGGCGACGGATCCCTGTCCACCAGCAGAATCCGTCCTAGCGGCACCCGTGCGGTGGCCGTCTCCGGCTCCGCCGGAGCAGGAGCAGCCCGCGGCGGGGACCTCGGCCGACCGAAGATTGGGTACAGCAGCGGCGGCCCCATGCAACCGCCGCCGCGGCCTGCAGATAGTAGACGAGGAGGCGGCTGGGCGGCGGCGAAGGTGAAGTCGTCACCGCCGTCGTCCATGACGATCCTGCTGCGCTCCCAAAGCATGCTCTGCTAGTGCTGCTCGCGCTCGGTCTCCGTGCTCGGACGACGACGACGACTCAGCAGTTGGCCACTGCCTCGTCCCATGGTCGGGAGTGTGCGGTGGCTGGACGCTCCTCGGCGCCGGGGTTCGCTTTTATACGCGGCGATTGGCGCTCGATCGCGTCGCGGCACTGGATGAGATCAGCTGACGGGATAATCTTGACCGCTGAATCGCCGATCGCAGCATCGGCCATACGTTAACTTTCCGTGGGATGGACATGGACGTGGTTACGCGCTTTGGCTAGTGCGATCGAGAGTGCATCACAACGCCAACGGAACGGATCTGCAAAAAAATCGGCACGAAGTCGCTACAAGTACATGCACATCATCGCGGATTCACCGCACATAAAGCCTGTTCGCGCACGAAGTCGCTACGAGTACATGCACATCATCGCGGATTCACCGCACATAAAGCCTGTTCGCATCCTCGTATACGATCGTAGATTATAAGTTAAAATAATATTTTTTATACCAAACCAGACAGCAGTAAATAATCCACGATCGTTTAGGCTGATGTCAATGCATAAACATTAAATGCATAGGATTGTTACGTGAATTCAGAACAACAAATGACAAAGAAGAAAAGTCTCTTTGTATGGACAAGACGTAAATCTAAAAGAATTGTAACTCTCTTTGTATGGGCACGTGCTATGAATGTTAGGTTATTCTCCACCAAGTTAGCTCAATGGCTAATTTGGGTCTTTGATCCGCGCCCTAATCGGTGGCGTCCAACCCAATCATGGTTGGTGGGCCCCGTCGCGCAGCGCTATAAAGAAGAAGGTGGGGGCCGAGGCGCAAGGTACGAGGTTCATCGTAGACGCCAGCTCCCCATTGACATCCTAACCCTAGTCCGATCGAGAGGGCAGCGCTGTGAGCGATGGGAAGCGCCACCGCCTTCGACGCCGCCACTGGATCGCGCCTCCACTGCACTGCATCCGATTTCGACACCGCCGCCGGACTCCACTGCTGCCCCTACACCGACACCCGCGTCGTCAACACCGACGCCATGGCTAGCTCCTCCACCAAACCCAGTGATGGTCAGCCACTTCTACCCATATCCCTCTATCTCGCTTCGGTTCATACTCTAAATCATTTTATCCCGAATAGACATGTACACCCGCTAGATTTGTATCTAGTCGATCCGTATGTTCTATAAATGGTATCAGTTAGCCTCACTAGAGTGTAGATCTAGTTCGGGGAAGAAGATAGAAGGAGGTGATTTAAATCGATTCTAGAATCACCAAACCCTAACCCTAACCCTAGCAGAAAAGTGGGAGAAGGAAGGGATCTACCCGATTTCCCTTACCGCCGTCCGTCGTTGACGCCGAGCGGGAAGAAAGACCGCGTTGCTTCGCTAGCACGCCGGAAGACCGGCCGAGCCGTGGTCTCGACGGCGCCTCTCACGCTCCACGTGCGGGCGCAAAGGGCACCACCGCGCAACCCTTCGACGACAGCGCACTCACCCCGGTGGACGCGCGCACCGGCGCCGCCATCTCCTCCGCCTGCGCTGCGGGTGTCCGTCGCTGCTTTGTTTCGCGCTGGAGAGGGAGAGGGGAGAAATGAGCTAGGGTTAAGGGGAGCACCGGCCGTAGCGCGGTTTTGTTCCGCCGAAGAGCGCGGACAACCGTCGATCTTGATCCGACGGTCGGCAGAGCTCGGGGCCAGAATTGGCCCAGGCGGGCGAAGAGATTCTCGGCCTAGGCCCAAGTTGCGGCCTAGGCGCGGGGGAGCGGGCGCACACGCCGGGTGAAGCAGGCCGCTGGGCCGAGTTTCACCGCTGGGCCACCGTGTTTTCGCGGGCGCGCGGGCGAGATGGGCCACGGCCTGGTTTCGCGAGCTGGGCCTTCAGGCTAAAATGCACAGTAATAGTTTTGAATTTTGGTTTTATTATTTTTAGAAGCGATTTTAGATGAATTTTAGTCAATTTTGGAGGTTTAAATCTCTGTCAAAATTTGAACCAACATAATAATTTTTTCAGAGAATAGATGAGTACAGTAAAATGCTTCTGAAGAGTAGATAAATTATTTTTTTCATGTTTCCGTTGTAAAGTTAATGTTTATTATCTTCTAATTAAATTCAAACCAACGGGAGGATTTAATTTGAAGCGCATTATTTTTATTCAGTAAATTATGATATTGTTATTTTTTTACCAACGTTGATAATAGTAATATTATAATATTTTATTAATGAGTTTTTCTATGCATTAGTTCTATTTCTGTCCAACAGTGATGTAGAATTAATGTAGAAGAATATTGTATGTTTTAATTTTGACCAACGTTAAATTAAGGCGTGCAATTATCATGTCATGTTTTCTCACTATCTCTGATGCTATTTTTAGGACTCAACCCTATGGCATTTATCTCGCACATCCCGCCTCTTGAGGGGGGCAACTATCGCGTATGGCTAGAGAAGTATGAATTAGCACTTGCGCTGTCCGAGAATGACCTAGCGCTTACCTCTCCGTGTCCTACTGAGCCAGTGGACCCGGTGAGGGAAGAGAATGAAATTGATGCTGATCTCACTGCTTGGCAGCGAGATTATGCATAAGTGAGAATGAAATACGATCTTGATCGTAAGAAATGGGACATTTCGAACCGCAAGTGCTTGATGGTGGCTAAGTCCACTATTTCAGATGTAATAAAGGGGTCAATCCTAGATTGTGATACCGTCACTGAGTATCTCAAGAAAGTGAAGAGTCAGTTTACTTGCTCTTCAAAGGCTTATGGAAGCACCCTGGTCAAGAAGTTATTCAATGAGAAATACTCTAGTGGAGAGATAAGAGAGCACATATTGAAGATGAGCAACACGGCATCAAAGCTCATGCCAATGGATTTGGGGCACAAAGATGAGTTCCTGATTTATTTGGTTTTTGCTTCTTTGCCTAAAGAGTATGAAACTTTTGTTATTAATTACAACATGCAGCCTGATAAATAGGACATTGAGAAGCTTATTGCCATGTGTGTGCAAGAAGAGAAGAGGCTTAAAAGCTCACATGATGACTCTGCTAACCATGTGAAGGATAATAAAAAGAAGAATTTTAACAAGAATGCCAAACCTCAAGGGAAAGCCCCTCAGAATGATCACCATCAGAAGAACAACAATGTCCAAGTTGATAAGGATCAATGCAAATGGTGCAAAAAGTATGGACATTACTAGAAGGACTGTCCAGATTTCCTGAAGAGCCTTTTGAAGAGAGGTGAGGACCTTATTACATTCATAGATGAGTCCTTCTATTTAAGTTATGCAAAATCTACTTGGTGAATTGATTCAGGTGCAACTATTTATGTTGTAAATTCATTACAGGAATTTCATACGAGAAAGGCCCTGCAAAGAGGAGAGAAAAAATTAAAGTAGCAAATAGAGTTGAAGCTAAAGTTGAAGCCATTGGAGATCTCTTTCTAGAATTAGATGATGGTTTTGTACTTCAGTTTTCAGATGTCCTTTATGTACCATCTTTGCGTAGAAATTTGATAAGTGTTTCACGTCTAGATGATGATGGATATGATTGCCATTTTGATAATGGCAAATGTCAGATTGTGTTTAATAATAAGTGTGTTGGTCTTGCCTTCCGACAAGACAAGCTTTATTTGTTATCACTTTCTGAGATTGTGAATGTTATGAGCACTGAGAATGAGAATGCCTCCTCGTCTATGAATGCAAGAAATAAGCGGAAGAGAGTTCATGATGTATCATCAAAATTATGGCACTATCGTTTAGGCCATATTTCTAGGGGGAGAATAGAGCGATTGATTTAGAAATCGATTCTTCCGTCATTAGAATTTTTAGATTTAGAACAATGCATTGATCGCATAAAAGGAAAGTATGTCAAGAAAATAAAGAAAGATGCCAAACAAAGCGCAGGAATTTTAGAAATAATTCACACAAACATCTATGGTCCTTTTCCTATGAAGAGCGTGGATGGTTATGATTCATTTATAACATTCACAGATGATTATTCTTGTCATGGCTATATTTATCCAATTAAGGAAAGATTTAAGGCTGAAGTAGAAAATCAGCACAATTTAAAGATTAAGATGGTAAGATCCGACCGTGGGGGAGAGTACTACGGTCGACACACCCCATATGACCAAGTTTCTGGACCTTTTGCAAGATTCTTTTAGGAAAATGGCATAGTTACCCAGTAGTCTACACCGGACGAGCCTCAGCAGAATGAAGCAGTTGAAAGACGCAACCGTACCTTAATGGATATGGTAAGAAGTATGATAAATTACTCTACTCTACCGATAAGTTTATGGATAGAGGCGTTAAAAACTACCATTCATATTCTTAATCGACTACCAAGCAAGTCGGTGCCCAAAACACCATATGAGTTGTGGACAGGAAAGGAACCCTCACTTAACTATTTATGTGTGTGGGGTTGTCCAGCTGAGGCTAAAGTCTTTAACCCAAACATAGGAAAGCTAGACTCTAAGACAGTTAGTTGTCATTTTATTGGCTATCTAGAAAAGTCAAAAGGTTATCGCTTCTATTATCCTGACAGACATACGAAGTTTGTAGAAACGAGAAACGCTGTGTTCTTGGAGGATGATATGGTTAGGTGGAGCATGGTAGCGTGAGAAATTAATTTTGAAGAGAAGTGGGTATACGTGCCCACTCCGATGGTTCAGGAGCCATTTTCTCGCTACCTGTTGTTGCTACACCAACAGTGCAAGACACTGTAGTAACAACACATGTTGTTAGTTCTTCTGTGGCGACAATGAATGAACATGAGGAACCTGTCCTTTAAGATCCTGTAGAACCTATTGTCACACATGAGGAAGAGCAACAACAGTCTCATATAGAACAAGCATCAACTAACGATGCCCCTAGAAGATCTTAAAGAGTCAGGAAACCAGCCATTCCTAATGACTACGAAGTCTATGAATGTGAAGAAGATTAAATGGAGGGTGATCCCACCTTATTTGAAGAAGCCATGAGAAGCGCTCACTCATCAAAGTGGCTTGAAGCCATGCAAGATGAAATGAGATCAATGAATACCAACGGTGTTTGGGACTTAGAAACAATTCCTAAAGAAGCCAAGACAGTAGGCTGTAAATAGGTCTACAAAATTAAATATGGCTCCAAAGGGAATGTAGAAAGATTTAAATCGTGACTTATGGCGAAAGGCTTCACGCAAAGAGAAGGCATAGATTATAATGAGACATTTTCTCCAGTTTCATGTAAGGATTCTTTTAGAATTATAATGCGCTTGTAGCACATTATGATTTAGAATTATATCAAATGGATGTACAGACGGTGTTCCTAAATGGGAATTTGGAGGAAAATGTTTACATGGCACAACCAAAAGGCTTTGTTGTGGAAGAAAAAGAACGTATGGGATGTCACCTGAAGAAATCCATTTACAGATTAAAACAAGCATCAAGACAGTGGTATTTAAAGTTTGATAGTACAATAAGAAAGTTTGGGTTTCAAGAAAATGTAGAGGACAATTACGTTTATTCAAAGTTCAAGAATGGAAAATATATTTTTCTAATCTTGTATGTGGATGACATCTTACTCGCTAGTAGTGATGTTAATCTACTACTAGAAATGAAGAAGTTCTTGTCCTCGAATTTTGATATGAAGGATCTCAGTGAAGCTTCGTTTGTTCTAAGAATAGAGATTCACCGAGATAGAAGAAAGGGGTTTTAGGATTATCACAAAAGGCATACTTAGAAAAAGTTCTAAAAAATACAATATGCAAAACTGTAAGCCTTCACCTGCTCCCATAGTCAAGGGCGATAGATTTAGGGAATTCTAATGTCACAGGAACCAATATGAGATCGATCAAATAAAAGCGGTTCTACATGCTTCAGCTGTCGAAAGTTTACAGTATGCTCAAGTGTTAACATGTCCTGATTTAATGTTTGTTACCGGGTTACTTGGCAGATATCAGAATAATCTAGGAATATAACACTAGAGACTGGTAAAGAAAGTGTTGCATTACTTGCAAGGCACAAAAGGTCTCATGCTAACGTACAGAAGATCTGATTCCCTACACATAAAGGGGTATACAGATTCAGATTATATGGGAGATGATAGAAAGTCCACGTCAGGATATATATTTACTCTCGTAGGAGGAGCTATATTGTGAAAAAGCTCCAAGCAAACCGTCACTATATCGTCTATGATGTATGCCGAGTTTGTAGCGTGTTATGAGGCCACAAGGCAGGTGAATTGGCTGAAGAAGTTCATGCCTGGGTTGAAAGTGGTAGACGACATACATAAGCCACTCAAGTTATACTGCGATAATAATTTAGCAGTATATTATTCTCACAACAATAAGTCAAGTGGTGCTGCCAAACACATTGACATAAAGTATTATGTTGTGAAAGACAACGTTCGGGATCATATAATTAGTCTTGAGCATATAAGTATAGAAAAGATGCTCGTGGATCCGCTCACAAAAGGCTTACCACCGAACGTGTTCAGAGAACACTTAGCCAACATGGGTTTAAGGGAAAACCTATGATTCGTGGACAATAAGGGCCTAGTTGAGAATCTATTTCAAAATAGAGTGGTGCATTGTAGCTGTTAATCTAATGGTACTGACCGTGACGATGAGGCACGCTCTATGCACTGATCTGTGATGGAATGGGAAAAAGATAAAGTTAAGTTTAAGTCATAAGGTGAGATCAAGGGGGAGAATGTTAGGTTGATCTCCACCAAGTTAGCCCAACGACCAATTTGGGCCTTTGATCCGCGGATCGATCGGGGCGCCCAACCCAATCATGGTTGGTGGGCCCCCGTCGCGCAACGCTATAAAGAGAAAGGTGGGGGCCAAGGTGCAAGGTACGAGGTTCACCACAGCCACCCAGCTCCCCACCGACATCCTAACCCTAGTCCGATCGAGAGGGCAGCGCTGTGAGCGACGGGAAGTGCCGCCGCCTTCGCCACCACCACTGGATCGCGCCTCCACTGCACTGCATCCGACTTCGATACCGCCGCCGGACTCCACTGTTGCCCCTACATTGACACCCGCGTCATCAACACCGACGCCTTGGCCAACTCCTCCGCCAAGCCCACTGATGGTCAGCCATTTCTACCCCTATCCCTCTATCTCGCTTCAGTTCATACTCTAGGTCATTTTATCCCGAATAGACATGTACACCCGCTAGATCTGTACCTAGTCGATCCGTATGTTCTATCAATGAATTTATGACACTAAGGCTATTCTCAATGGGAGTTTCACTAGGGTTTCATTTGCATTTAATACATATGCATTTTTATGACATAACAACGTTTTTACGAAGAGGGACAAGAATTGCGTTTCATGGGGATGAAACTCCCTTACACGATTACTAACTCTCTATGAGTCACAAAATTAAATGTCTATGAAACCATAGAATAAAACTTTGCACTGAGAGTGGTGTTTCATATCAATTTCATTTCATTCTATATAACATGACAGTCTTAGAAAAACAACGAAATGAAACTCTCCACTCGGGACAGGATGGACCTAACAACGTCTCCACGGGATACACATGCCCGCCCAATTTTTCTCTTCACGGAACCAGCGTCGGTTTGGATCAGGTTTTGAAGCGAGATGCCGACGTGGCCCCGGATTAGTGCAGAGTGCAGTGGGAGGGTGATGAACAGAACAGCCCACCGCGTGGGCGGCACACAATGGCGCCGCCAGCAGCCCACCTGCAGAACGCGCGGTGATGCCCTCGCACGAGCCCGAAAACGTGGTAAATACGGCGAATACTTTGTAAAATTATATACACAAGAGTATGCAAGTGCGCGCGCCACTGTTTGGGTCACCCTCTTCCTAGTTTTATTTTCCACTCACAAATTGTTTTCCATATTTGTACTGTTTCAGAAAATTATTTTGGGGATAAATAACGGTCGTTAGTGAAACGGTTTTCGATGCTTGCAGCGAAACACTTTTTTCTTCTTCACTTTCCCAATGCGACACTCATTTTCTAATTTTGAGTATATAAAGCTCGCATTGACCTTTATCTAAAAAGGAAGATGATGACCATTTACTAGACTGGTATTTTATGGAGCCCCCGGCCCAGCCCATTATGACCCTGCCTCCCCACCATCTTGGGCTTCAGCAATCCCGCACCCAACCTTTTTTTTCTTGTTCACGACCTACGTGTGTGGAAACAGTTTGTCGTCATCGATTCCCGAATAATAATGTTTTTCATCTTGTGTTGTCAGCCGGAGCGGGCTGGTATTTCCAGGTTTGTGAGCTGGAAACTGATTGTAGCCAATTGCGTGAGGCGATTATTTCCTACGCCAGAGACCTGGCACCAGGTGGAGTTCTTTTTTGTAATATCCGCGAGCTCTTAGCCGATCATTTCCATTGTAATGGGATCTGAAACATTCCACTTTCCACGTTCATGTAACTCGTCTGCGCACGAGATTGCTAAAGTAGGGCTGAGTTGGTACCCATGTCAATCCGTTGTATGGGATGACCCCCTCCTGGAATTTATAAACTCTCTAGTAGCTCGTGATTTCGTCGAGCTTTCATTTGTTAATGAGAGGCCATGAGGGCCAAGTTAAGCTAAAAAAAACTTTAGGTATTCAATGGTTAAAGTTAAAAACAAAGTTAACTTCAGAAAGACCTAGATTATCTTATACTTTCTCCGTCCACAAAAAAATATAATTATGTGATCCGTGCTGGTCAAATTTAATCAAGTTTAACTAAGTTTATAATAAATATTATTCGCATTTATATGTCTAAATAAATTTATTTTGAAAATATATTCTACAACTAATCTAATAATATCAAATTTATATCATTAATGTTAATACTTTTTTTATATGATTTTAGTCTAAGTAGAAACTGTTTGACTTCTCAAAAAACGAGAATTACATTCTTTTATGGACGGATGGAGTATACGGAGTATGTTTCGAATGGAAGGAATTACTTGGAAACTCAAGTCAATTAAATGCGTACAACCAGATCAAATTGTACCAAGCACGAATTAAACGACTTAAAGGTAAACTCGTTACACCTAGTAACAGCTAACAAGACTGTAAGACAAAATGGAAGTTGTGTTTCAGAACAGGTAGCAGCTCCGCCGGCACGTGACGGCGCTTACAACCAGCACGACAAGATCCTGCTTGCACGGGAGGAACGACGTCGTCGTCGACTTGCCGGCGTCGTTCCCGCTGTTCATCCAGCCGTGTCCTTCGCCGGCGCCGATGCGGTCGGAGCTCGTGCCCAGGAATCCGAAGGGGGAAACGGCAGATCCGCGCGCGAGGCGGGCTATGGGCGGGTTGGATTGCGCGCCAGGCCGTTTCCAATGGGCAGGTGAGTCCACTTGGCAGTGAGCGGAGGAAGCTGGAGTGGCCGGTCGGTAAGCGGGCCCGCCAAGGCGGGTGGCGATGACATGTGCGAAACGGAGGCCTGGAACTGGAATGCAGGCAAGCTGGAGAGCAGCAAGGGAATGCCGCCGATCCCAATTGGTGGAGTGCAGCCGTCGGAAATCGGAATGGATGCGAATGCGACTCGTCTTGTGTCTTTCCTTATCCTTTTGCTCGTAGGCTTTTACTTTTTGTACACCTGCACGTTGTTCACCTACCACTGCCACTGCCCACTGGGAGTGTTCGGTGTTGGAGAAGTAGGAAGTGGTCGATCAGGTGAAGTTACTCGAAGCAGAACTGCTTAACTCTTTTTACAACAATAACCGAACTTTGAGTGCGTGTTAGTGTGTGTTCTCCCGTTTCTGACCCGTTATTGAGGTCTTGTTTGGCTGCACTTGTATTTACTTTACTCTACGCGTGTTAAAGTAAATTAGAGTGAAAATTAATTATATAAGTATGTTGGAGTGAATTCAAATAAAAATTAGTTAATATCCCATCCTAGTCCATAGTACTCTCTCCATTTCAAATTATAAGTCGCTTTAACTTTTTTTTGTTCTTCCATTTTGCTATTTATCTAAACATATTATTGTATCTAAATGTATAGCAAAATGAATATAAAAAAAAGTCAAAATGATTTATAATTCGAAATGGATGAAGTACATATGAATTGAGGTGGATACTATCATGGCCAATCAAACCCCGGATAGAAAATGGATATTGCAAATGGCACTTATGCACAGTAAGATGCACCATGCATGCTTACGGTGTCAGAGTTGTATCACGTGTCTTTGAAGCAATGCAATGCATGTCTCCGGGTAAAAGAAAAGAGAGAATTCCTTTGTTGCCATCAAAACTTATAACAGTTCCTTAGCTGCCATAAAAAATTATATCATCCTTTGGTTGCCACCAAATTTTAGTTTTTGATTCCTTCCTTGCCATCACTGTGAACAGTATGCACATTCTGTTAGGCTAGATGGGAAAAGACAACTTTACCCCTCTCTTGAAGGGAGGAGGTGGCCAGTCAGTAAAAAGGCAGAGAGCAGGGCCAGTCGGTGTTAGCAGTAGAGGCGGGGAATCGGAAGAACAGAGCAAAGACGGAGAGGAAGCAGAGCATAGGCGAGGATCTGACGATGAATCTCAGAGTTTAGAATAGTCCGTTATGAATCTCACACAAGACATGGCTATCCTCTTAGAATAGTTTGTTACAACTTGGTTCACAGTACCCCATTTTGGGCAAGACGCACAAGACAGAGGGTGTGTGAATAATCCTTTCTAAAATTAATCGCACCGACTAACTGAGATAAATGCGGAATTAAAACTATCAGTCTAGCCAAGACTACACCCATATATCTAAGTTCTCAAACACCTTATAAAATATTCTAATTAAGCAACCAAGGTGCCGAGCTATCTAAAGCTCACCTAACCAATTCTAGAAGCAAGGTCACACAAACATATGCGACTAATACTTCAAACAACGGGGAAGCTCCTACACAATGTAGGAAGCAAAAGCACAAAACTCCTAAGCTCACTAGCAATGCTTAATAATAAGGCTACACAAGCCAAATTAGAGAGCGCAAATTACTTAGCTACACAAACTAAGCAATATAACTAACAAGGCTACTCAAACCAAATTAGTTACGCAGAGGAGCTACTTCTATGCTACGTAAGTAAGAAGGTAACTAGCAAGCTACACAAGCTAACTAATTATAAGAGCAACTATATAAGCACAATATATGTATAAAAGTAAATACAAGCTTGTGTATGGGGATCGCAAATCAACAGGAAGATGATGGCACGGTGATTTTTATCCTGAGGTTCACGTGCTTACCAACACGCTAGTTTTCGTTGAGACAAGTTCCAAGGTTGCCACCGGTCCTCTTGCTAGTAGTGACCTGCAAGTCACACTCTCCCACGTGGAGTGCTTACCACAATCTCTAACACTTTGATGCGACCGGACCACTTGTCGCTCTTCGTATCTCGCTCTACTAGAGTTGCCCTCCGCAGCTTCCGTGGGGTGAGCACAATACCCCTCACAAGCCCTTCTCCGGAGCCACGCACAATCTTCACGCGCGCTTCACAACGGAGACCACAATCCACAAAGTCATCTAGGTGATGGTGTTGACGGTAGTTATCATTCATCATAAACCGTCAATATAACTTGAAACCATGCATGCAAATGATCACCGACATAGACTTATGGGTTTAAATTGACAGTTTCCACGAGTTTTGGTGAATCTGTGTTTTCAGCAGGGTTATTTCAAAAAACCGTCAAGGAGAATCAAATCGTCAAATAAAATCATGCTTATCTGCAGCGAAATCAACTTCAGAAGGTTCTAGAGGACACCAGAAGCCACGCCATCAAAGCAAGAGGGCAGGAGGCTGCCAGGTGGGGCCGGGCCGCCCGGCCCCCTAGGCCCACCTATCATGCTCTGCTTCGACGTTGGTTCCTCCACCGCCTCCTAGATTGCATCTACGCCGTTCTTTTAAGTCGGTTTGATCCAAGGGCTCACGTTGGACGCTCCGGCCTATATAACCAGCCCCTGCCCCCCCTCCATAGCAGGCTACCATAAGTCAAGAGTAGACCAGAAATTAGGGTTTTCAGAGAGAAGAGAATAGAGCTCCAATTATTTAAGTTTCTAGTATAGGCTAGCTAGCAAGGTTCAAGTAGAGTTTGGGCTATTGCTCAGGATTCTGGATCTGTTGTCTGGAGACTGGTATAGCCATTGTATCTCTTTATTTAAGACTTTGTGCTACTTCAATATTATGTTGCTATTTATTATGCTCCTAGTTTTCTCTAGTAATATGCTTGATATAGTTATGATTGATGATGAATATATGCATATGTTCGCAAAGCTCTTAGCTCAGTTTCGAGAGAGTTAAGTGGTCAACATTATGTAAGCATGGTGCTTAGATATTGTTTGCCTACGGATACATTCTGCACTCTGGGTCATGTGGTAGACTCTGGGTCATGTGGTGGATCGCGGATGTGACACTCCCATTGAGTTCTTTGTAGTCCACTCCCCGTTTGTAAAGCACGTAGAACGAAATTGCGAAGGAAGACAAGCTCTGTTCTTAATCTTCCTTAGTAATGTTCCTTATGCATAGATCCAAAGTTAGTTATACTATAGATGAGAGTGTATATACTTGGGTGTACAAAAGACTTAAAGATAAGTAATGACTTATGAATCTTTTGCTCTTAACGAATTTCCTGCTTAGCCTTACTACATTTTATGAGTATCTATTTCTATCTCTGGAATACCATTATTACCTTACACTTATCATTTATTTATCACTTGACTTACCCCTGCCATAGCATGAGAGTGGTTTTATCATAAGTATACATATTTGTCAATATCTCTATGCCAACACAACCCTAGAGCTCCTTCCTGTGGATAAAATATAAATAACGATACTCGGTATACTCCCGGGTGAAATGCTACAATGGTAAATTATCTGTGCGCTTGCGGATACCTTATATATATAGTTTACAAGTGTTCTCATAATTACCAACAACGCATTTCTGGCATCATGCTAGGGATAACAACTTAGTTAAGAGTGATGCTAAGAAATATCAACAGATGGCAATCACCAAGAGTAACAAGAAATCTCCATTCACAAAGATTTCCTAGTGTCACTAAATGCAAATTCCGAATGCATGCACTAGGCTCTCAATCCCTCACTCAAATTAGCACCAAACTAGAGAGGGAGAGGAAGGGGAGAAGGTAGATCTTCAACCTATCATGCACACCCACCACATCACTAAGCACAATGCATTTCCAAATAAAACTCACACTTAGTGACACTAGATAGCCGTTGCAACTGAAAGTTTTTCTCTCTTTATAGTACAACTATCTATCTTAAACCTGGTCAAGCACTTCTCTACTCAACTTAGATCGGTAAAATGAAATGCCCTATAAATATACCTTTGCCTTGTGCATTCCATTTCATCTCCTCCAATGTTGATGCCATACAAGCACCAACCATCATCACCAAATGATATGATCCACTTCATATCATCATGTGACCTTTGGTTCATCGATCGCAACCTTGCTAGCTCTTCATCATTGACCTTGTCCATTGGGGCCAACTCATTACTCAAGCTTTTCCGCCACGTGCGATGCATCGCTCCAAAGCCTCTAACTTGCCTTCACACTTACAACCGGTTCATCTACGCTAAGCCTTGTCTTGATCTTCTCCATCTAGCCACATAACTCCATGTCATGTCACATATGTAGTAAGCTCCTTCATCACATATGTACCTATGGATTAATTTCCTGTGTATCTCAGATAAACACATATTAGTCCACCTAGGTTGTCACTCAATTACCAAAACCAAACAAGAACCTTTCACTTGGTGGCCTCTTCTACTGCGGCCCATCATCCTTGACTTTGGTTGCCAGACGCGGTACAGTAGTAGCAACACTCCCCTCCCCTTGCGTGCTTGGATCATCCCAAAGACTGGCATGGGGAAATTGCTGCTTGAGACCTTCCAAATCCTCCCACATAGCCAAGGAAATAGGGATGTTAGACCACTGAACAAGGCCTTGATGAACGAGACGCGCACCTTTCTAAACTTGACGACGCTGAAGGATGCGCTCAGGTATACTGCAGAGAATGGATGCCGGCGGCGGTGATGGTGTAACTTCATGGCGAGCACCCACGACTTTCTTGAGTTGCGAGACATGGAAGACTGGCTGCACGGATGAAGAAGCCGGGAGCTCAAGCCTATAAGCGACCTTGCCAATGCGAGATAGTACCTTGTAGGGCCCAAAGAACTTGAAAGCCAACTCGTTACTGCTGCGATCAGCAATAGAGGATTGTACATATGGTTGGAATTTGAGAAAAACCTAGTCATTGACCTCAAATTAGCGCTCAGATCGCCTCCCGTCCGCCTGTTTCTTCATTCTCTGCTTAGCTCGAAGTAAATGCTGACAAATGACTTCAGTCATAAGAGAGCGATATTGAAGCCAGCTGGCGATATCAGAAACTGGTTGCTCATTCACTGGACTATTGCCGAACTGTGTTGGAGCGTAGCCATAAAGAACTTCAAATGGGGAGCGACCGAGACCTGAATGCATACTGGTGTTATACCAAAATTCTGCTAGGTCCAACCATTGATGCCACTGACAAGGACAAGCATGGACAAATCAGTGGAGAAATGTCTCAAGACATTGATTCACTCGCTCATTTTGGCCATCCGACTGTGGGTGATATGCAGTGCTCATGCGCAACTCCACTTTAGCCAAGGTAAACAACTCGGTCCAAAGCTTACTGGTGAAAATTTTGTCATGGTTTGAAATGAGAGCAAAAGGCATACCATGGAGACGGTACACCTAGGAGAAGAAAACTTTGGCGACGCTGGTTGCCATGAAAGGGTGACGAAGGCCAATAAAATGGGCATACTTAGAAAAGAGATCCACAATCATTAGGATACAACAAAAATTGGCAGACATAGGCAATCCTTCGATGAAATCCAACGAAACCATCTTCCAGGCTCTGTTAAGAACTGGTAATGGCTGAAGTAGCCCTAGCAATTTAGAACAGTTCGGCTTGGCCTGCGGACACACCTGACAAGATGACACAAAATCGTGGGCGGCTGCCTTCATTCCTGTCCAAGCAAAGTGTTGTTTGAGGCAACGATAAGTGATTAGAATGCTAGAATGTCCTCTGATGGCAGTGGAATGCATAGCATGGATCAATTTACTTTGCAGCGCGGGGTCAGAACCAATCTAGATACGCCCTTTTGAAAGGTACTTGTTTGGTTTTGGTAATTGAGTGGCAACCTAGGTGGACTAATTATGTTTAGTGTGAGATACATAGGTGATTAGTTGAAAGTGACCGGACTCTGCCAGGTGATTAGTGGCAACCTAGGTGGACTAATTATGTTTAGTGTGGCAACCTAGGCGGACTTTATCGTTGAAAGTGACTGAACTCTGCTGGTTCACTGTTCATCATCCAGTCAGAGGAGGTGAAGCACGCGGTTGTGTGGACCTGACGTAGGGGCGCGTCCGGTCGGGGATACCGGACGCGTCCGGTCGCGGTTTAGAGGCTCTGGGAGCTCTCTGGACTCAACCTGACGCTGCTTCGCCTGCGTCCGTTAGTTTTCTAGCGTTGTGTCCGATCGTGTCTGTCCGAGCACACAGAGAGATCCATTGGGCGCCAACGACTATTTGATTTGAAAGGGACACATGGCAAGCGGACTGTGACCGGACGCAGTGATCGGATGTGTCCGGTCGCCATCCGGTGTGCATGAGTAGCGCGTATGGTCGCCATCCGGTGTGCATGAGTAGCGCGTATGGTCGCCATCCGGTGTGCATGAGTAGCGCGTATGGTCGATGCGCAAAAGAGTGTAACGGCTCTATTTTGCCTTTGGGCTATAAATAGAGGGATGTCTTAGGCATGGATAAGATTGAGCACCTAGGGGGACTTTGTGTCCTTACTTGAGAGTGCTTGGGAGCCCTCCAACTCACTTGTGCTTGCTAGATCGCTAATCAAGAGCTAGTGAGTGATTCTAGTGCGACTACATCATAAGGTTGCATCGAGTGGCACTAGGTGATCGAGTTGCAAGCTGGTGGTGCTTGTTACTCTTGGAGGTTGCCACCTCCTAGATGGCTTGGTGGTGGTCTCCGTCGAAGCACGCAAAGAAGATTGTGTAGTGCTCTGGAGAAGTGATTGTGAGGGGGATTGTGCTCACCCGTGGGAGCTACGAAGAGCAACTCTAGTAGAGCGAGACACGAAAGGCGACAAGTGGTTTGGCCGAATCAAGTGCTAGAGCTTGTGGGAAGTACTCCACGTGGGAGAGTGTGACTTGTGGGTCACCACTAGCAAGAGGATCTGCGGCATCCTTGGAGCTTGTATCAACAGGGACTAGCGTGTTGGCAAGCACGTGAACCTCGGGATAAAAATCATCATGTCATCCTTGTCTTCCCTTGGTTTGCAATCTCCTTACACAAGCGTGCAATTACTCTCATAATACATTATGCTTGTGTAGTTGCTCTTGTAATTAGTTAACTTGTGTAGTTGGCTAGTTACCTTCTTGCTTGTGTAGCATAGAAGTTGCTCCATTGCAAGGCTAATTTGGTTTTAGTAACCTTGTTAGTCACATTGCTTAGTTTGTGTAGCTAAGTAATTTGCGCTGTATAATTTGGCTTGTGTAGCCTTGTTATTGAGCATTGCTAGTGAGCTTAGGTGGCTTTGTGCTTTTGCTTACTAGAGTGTGTAAAATCTCCCTCGGTTGGCAAAGTACTAGTTGCATAGGTTTGTGTGACCTTGCTCCTAGAATTGGTTAGATGAGCCCTAGCTAGCTCGGCACCTTAGTTACATAATTAGGATCTTTGAAAGGTGCTAGAGAACATAGATAGAGGGGTGTAGTCTTGGCTAGACCGATAGTTTTAATTCCGCACTTTTATCGGTTAGCCGACATGTTTAATTTTTTTAAAAAGGACTATTCACCCCCCTCTAGTCCGCCATCTCGACCCTATAAGTGGTATCAGAGCTTGGTCTCTCATTTGTGGTCTTCACTGACCTAAGAGGATGGTGTCTAGTGGGCTAGATGTTTGTAAGACACATTTTTGATGGCACAAACTTTGCACTTTGGAAAAATCACATGCTTGATCATTTTCGTGCAAAGCGACCTAAGTTTTGGTGGATTGTCACTAGTGGTCTCACCCATGTCTTGGACCATAGAAATATCAACAAAGCTCAAAGAGTTATCTATAAATTTGATGCACATGCTTGTTGTTATCTAATGGATGCTTTGAGCTTTGATTTAATGAAAAGGATAAACTATGTGGGAACCGCTCGTGAGATATGGGAATCGCTCGTGAGTTTCGGTGATTCCTCCACGTGGGATGATGGCAAGTTCAAGAAGGAGGAGCCCAAGGAGGAGGCACATGAGTGTGTTGAGCATGACCAAAATTTAGTGATTGTGGAAGATTGCTCCACCTCATGGTCAAGTGATGATGTTAAGGATCGATCTACTACAAGCTCACTTGACAAGGTTGATGATGATGCCTCAAGTGATGCAAATGATGATGCTACCCTGTTTACACCAGAATTTGGAAGAAGGATCTCAGAAGCTCGGGAGCTCCCAAAATCATGTCAACAAGGGATCAATTGTGTACGGGTCGAAACCAGCTGATTCGGATGCAGCACTTGAATTGGCTTTCTTCAAATAGCGCCAGCAAATAACGACAGAGGCTATAATCGGCGCTGGGACGAAATATGTTGGACTCTACAAAAAGGGAAAGATTAGAGTCCAAGTTATCTTAAATTAGGAATGTTTTCATTTTATGCCAAAGATTGTATTGAGTTGTACTCGAATAAGGTTCATTTTTAGGCTCCGGGTATAAATACCAAACCCCGGCTATTGTAAAAACAACAATCAATCAAATACAAAGTCAATTACTTTTTTGGCTCCAGCCACCCCTTAGGAGTAGGAGTAGAGTAGATCTCGGCGAGTTCTTCAGCAAGTATGGCTGCATCGATCCAGTCGACCTCCACTGCTTGTCTGTAAGTACCGTCATGGTTTATACCTCTGTTCATATGGCTGCATCAATCCGGTCGACCCCCACTGTGACTCTGGTATAGGCTAGTTATCGACTCTTGTCTAATTCAAGTATGGCCTGTGTGATTCTGCCTCACACCCCACTGCTTGAATTAGATCAAGGTCAAGTTATCAGCTCTACCTTAGTATGGCAGTCTTTGGTAGATTCATTAAGTTACCGATATTGCTTATTGCTTTCATTGTTTATCTAATTACAGCAATATCACTCTGCCCGATTGAGATTGATCTGGATCGACCTTATATCTTGTTTAACTCATCGTTTGCTAATCCAAAACTAATCTAATATACATCTTAAGCGATGAGTTATGTTTTTATCGGCTGTTTTGCGTCAATCTTAATCGTGCATAGCGTGCGGTTAAGGCATGTCCGATCTCAAGTAGATCTATTAGTTAATGAAAATCATTCCATGGCCCGTCATCACGGCCTGTGGGATTCTGCCTCTCACCCCACTCTTGGCACCATGGAGTGAGGATCGTTAGTTGGTAGACCCGTTCCTGAGAAGGCATGACCTTAACTGTGTGCTATGCCTGAATCGGCTGTTTAGCCGATATCGAGTGCTTTCACTAACAGTTCACATCACAAGATCATTGAAGTAGAGATAAGTTGAAAGATATGTTAGGACCATGATCTTGTTATTGTATTACGGCCTGCATGATTCTGCCTCATGCCCCACTGATATTAGTAATGAGTTAGGGTCATCGAGTCTATTATTGTTTCTACGGCCTGCATGATTTTGCCTCATGCCCCACTGGTCATGACGATAGATGAGATCTAACATGTTCATTAGATTTATCTTTATTAGATGGTTAAGAGGTGTTGAATTGTTTCTTTACATAAAAGGAGTTCGGTTACTTGTAATCATTGGCTCAGTACAAACCGATCACTGTTGATATCTTATTGCCATTGATTAATATTTGCTTAAATAACATTTATCCTGAATGATAACTGATTCTTCTTATACAACCCCATGAGCTTTAACCGATTCATTCTTGTGAATATGCTGGGATCGACTATTTAGTCGATCTCCTCTCATATCGGCTCTCAGAGCCGCACATTCAGGACTGTCTGGCAACACCGGTACGTTCCGCCCTTAATTATTGATGAGCTTTCTCTCCTTGTCAATTGCAGGGTCAAATTGACTGGCACGTCTCGGGAGGATTGCGCAGGATCGACCACCCTTGCACTAAAGCTAGGCATATCTTCTCCATCGAGCGGACCCTTCTGGCTTACTGCGTGTGTCCTTGGCACAGAGACGAAAATTTTGTGTCTACACATGTTTCTGGCACGCCCGGTGGGACACCACAATAATCATGGTGGCTCACAACAACGACAACATCCTTATGATACACTATGAAGACCTACCTGATGAAGATAAGGATACCATTGGCAAAGCTACAGAAGAATTTCAGAAAAAGTGTTTGTTGTCCTACACCAAAACACGTGGCATCACAATTATTCAGAAATTTCCACTACTAAGAGTTCTACTACACGGGCAGACAGATACAGTCGAAGCTGAAGACATGTGTTTCTTTATGGAAGCCATAGACAAATCTATTTGTGATGCCATATCAAGCCACAATGAAGGTTTCGTTGATGCATTTCACAACGCCATGAAAGAGGCGATTTATGGAATTCTAGTTGGTCAGGTTGGATCGACTTGTTGCAATATTCCAGATCCATCAACCTAAGGGACTAATCAAGTTGGTACCAGCCATCAAGAAGCAACACCAGCTGGTAATCGTGACGTCCAAACACTTCAAGGCTCATCTGAGCAAACTCTAGGTACTGCTACGAATCAGATACAGTACAATCCTGGACCGTCAATACAGCATGTGCAACAGCCGGCGGGGCAAGGTCAGAATCAGGTGATCAATTTTGGCACATCAGGCCACATACCATCGTCGGCTCAAAAAATAGCACCATCAATTAAAAAGATCCGTAGAGATATAGATCCTTATGTCTATAATCAGAGACTTCAAGCAACAAGCCAGCAAAGGACCCAATAGATTGAGATTCCACAAGGGTATCACTGTGGCACAGATTATAACACTCTCCACATGATACCACATCCAGGATACCAAGGCACACAAGATTTCAATCCACAGATGGGCCAGCAAGTACCGAGAAATCCAAATCCGCAAGCTGACGAGTTGCTGCTGAAGGTGACCGAGATGATGAAGAATCAGTTTGGTCTGAAGCCAAAAGGGCTAACCTTTTCGTACAAACGTCCATATCCAGAATGGTATAATTTGGTTGCTCTTCCTACAAATTATAGGCTCCCAGAGTTCGCCAAGTTCACTGGTCAAGACAGTACAAGCACAATAGAACACGTCAGTCGGTATCTTACACAATTGGGTGAAGCATCAGTTGAGGATGCCCATTGAGTTCGTTTCTTCTCCTTGTCCCTGTCAAGACCAGCCTTCACTTGGTTTTTGTCACTACCAGTCAACTCCATTGTCAGTTAGGCTGACCTAGAGAAGAAGTTTCATACATATTTTTACACTAGGACTGGAGAAAAGAAGATAACTGATTTGACAACCACAAGACAGAGGACTAATGAATCGGGCGCTGAGTTTCTTTAGAGGTTCCAAGATACTAGGAACTTGTGCTTCTCATTGAGCTTGGCCGATGATCAGCTAGCTGCTTTAGCTGTCCAAGGAATGCTGCCAATGTGGAAAGAAAAGCTACTAGGACAAGAATTTGACAACTTGGGTCAATTGGCTCAACGAGTGGCAGCGCTCAATAGCCAATTCCAGAGTATACGCAGAGATACCCGATTCCAAAAGAGCACCACAGTAGCCAAAGCTTATGACCCATACTCAATTGATGATGGCTATGAGGATGAAGAAGAGGAGGTTGATGCAGCTTAATGGAATTGGGGCAAGAAGACAGTAATGGTGCCAAATCCTTGGGGAAAAGGAGTCGAGGAGAGCTGTGACTGATGTCACGAAATCCGACAAGCTCTTTGACTTCTTACTTGAGAAAGGCCAGATCAAATTGTCAGACAATCATGTTATGTTGCCCCTTGAACAGTTGAAGAATAAGAAGTTCTGCAAGTTCCATAATGCTACTTCTCATTCCACTAATGTGTGTAGAATTTTCTGGCAACATATACAGAGGGCTATTCAGCAAGGGAGGCTTAAGTTCGATACTCCTCGGAAGATGAAAGTTGATGATAATCCTTTCCCAGGAGATCAAAATATGGTTGATGTTGGGATATTCAAAGGAAAGACTAAGGTCCTAACATCGGCCAGGTCGAAAGAAGCTAGAACAGTTGATCCCAAGATGCAAGTATCGGCTGATGAATACAGAGAGATTAGAAAACATCGTGATCAGCAGAAGAGCCGATATGAGCAGGGGGAAATGTCAAAGGATGGAACGACGAAGCCGCGAATTACATCTTGGATCCTGTTGAATAAGTGGCAGCGGCAGAAGAAAAAAGATTATCAACGATGGTTCAAGGATCAAGAATACCAGCGTCAACTAGAAGAAGAAAGATATGAAAGGAAGCAAGCTGAATCGCACTAAAATTGTCCTTTCTTTAGATACTGCTGGAACGAAGGTTTGAAATTGCCTACTAGACATGACTGTCCAGAATGCAGCAATCAATATTGAGAGTTTAGGCTATCTCAAATCAACCGCCGGTCTATCCATGCTCAGGATGCATATCATCATAATAACATGGATCGGCGCTTAAAAAATAAAAGTATTCATAATCGGCTGGGAAAAAGAGTTGTTGACCAAGACTGGGCTGATCATAATGAAGGAAGCAACCAGAGGAAACATGTCTGGCTGAAGGGCCAATGGTGCCTCGAAGGATTAACAAGAAGCCAGAAAAGAAGGGTGTAGCGCTTAAGGAATAAAGAGACGGAACATGCTCAGGCATCCAGTAAAACTCAAGTATGGCGTGCCAAGCAGATAGCCGATAGAAAACAACCATCGACTAATATTCAAATGGTTTTTCTGTTGCCATCAGAATTCAGAGTCAATGGTGAAAGCTCACAGCCGATCCAAGCAGTCGGCTTCGACAATTTGTTTTAATGGATAATTCAATAGATGGTACAGATGGTAAACTAGGACACGGTTTCACGTCGGCTGATGAATCGGAAGAAGTGGATATTGGTTCTGGAGATAGTCCTAGGCCGACGTACGTAAGTACTAAATTGGATCCAGAGTATAAGCGGGAATTAATTAATTTGTTGAAAGAATTTAAAGACTGCTTTGCTTAGGAGTACTACGAGATGCCTGATTTAGACCAATCAATTGTTGAGCATCGGTTGCCAATCAAACTGGGATATTGACCATTCAAGCAAGCTCCAAGGAGATTCAATCCGAACATGCTTGAAATATTAAAAAAGAGACTGAAAGGCTACTAGAGGCGAAGTTCATCCGACCATGCCGATATGCAGAGTGGATATCGAATGTTGTCCCTGTATACAAGAAGAATGAAAAATTAAGGGTTTGCATCGATTTCAGGGATCTGAACAAAGCCACACCCATGGATGGTTATCCAATGCCGATAGCTGATATGTTAGTAGATGCAGCAGCCGGGCACAAGGTTATTAGCTCCATGGACGGTAATGCAGGGTATAACCAAATTTTCATGGCTGAAAAGGACATAGCGAAGACCGCTTTCAGGTGCCCCAGCGCGATCGGCTTGTTCGAGTGGGTTGTGATGACCTTCGGTGTGAAGAATGTTGGTGCCACTTATCAAAGGGCAATGAATTATATTTTTCAAAAGCTGATCGGCAGGATCGTTGAAATCTACATTGATGATGTAATGATAAAATCAAAAGGATACAGGAGCATTTAGCTGATTTGAGGGAAACTCTGGAATGCACGAGAAAACATGGTTTAAAGATGAATCCTAATAAGTGTGCCTTTGGGGTATCAGCTGGGCAATTCTTAGGTTTTATGGTCCATGAGAGAGGGATCGAGGTCGGTCAGAAGAGCATGAAAGCAATTGACGATGCGGTGCCCCCGACTACTAAGATAGAGTTGCAATCTTTGCTTGGCAAGATTAATTTCATTAGAAGGTTTATTTCAAATTTATCGGAAAGGGTTCTTCTGTTTTCTCCCTTGTTGAAATTAAAGAACGATCAAGAATTCAGATGGGGTGACGTACAACAGAAGGTGTTTGAAGAGATAAAAGAGTATATGAAGCGTCCACCCATGCTAGTTTCTCCTCAGCAGGGTAAGCCTTACAAGCTGTACATATCGGCCGATGACAAAACAATTGGATCGGCCCTGATGCAAGAGTTTGAAGGAAAGGAGTGAGTGGTTTTCTATCTAAGCAGGAGACTTCTAGATCCAGAAACAAGATATTCTCCCACCAAAAAGTTATGGTTGTGCTTATATTTCTCTTGCACCAAGTTGAGGCATTACTTATTGTCGGCCGAATGTACGGTTGTTTCCAAGGCTGACGTAATCAAGCACATGTTATCATTGCCCATACTGAATGGGAGAGTGGGAAAATGGATTCTCACGTTATCAGAGTTTGACTTGAGGTACGAATCGGCTAAAGCAGTCAAAGGATATGTAATAGCCGATTTTGTCACCCAACATCGTAAACCAAGCATAAATTATGTAGAGCCAGTACCTTGGACGTTATTCTTTGATGGATCATCTTGCAAGCAAGGTGGTGGCATTGGTGTTGTTATTATTTCGCCTCGCGGGGCAAATTTCGAGTTTGCCTTTCCAACCGAGCCAATGGTTTCCAACAATCAAGCAGAATATGAGGCTGTTCTGAGAGGGATTCAACTTCTTCATAAGGTAAAGGCCGAAGCAATTGAAATATTTAGAGACTCACTATTAATTATGAATCAGTTGATCGGCCTATATGAGTGCAAAGAAGACACTTTGAGGAGATATTATGACGAGTGTCAGAGGTTGCTCAAAGAGTTTCCTCATGTCTCATTTCAACACATTCCGAGGGCACAAAATCAAGAAGCTAACCATTTGGCTCAAAGTGCATCAGGTTATCGAGTAATTCAGGAAATCTTGAGCAATGAAGCCTTGGATAACGATTGGAGAGTTGAGATAGTTGACTACCTTAGAAATCCATCACAAAAAGTTTCCAGAAAGCTAAGGTATAAATCTACTAAATACGTTTTGTTGGATGATCAGCTGTATTACAAAACGATCGATGGGGCCTTACTCAAATGCCTGAATCAAGAAGAGGCCAAGGTATTGATGGGCGAAGTGCATGAAGGGATATGTGGAGCACATCAATCGGCTTATAAGATGAAATGGATTATCCGCAGAACTGGATATTTCTGGCCAACAATATTAGAAGATTGTTTTGAATATTACAAGGGATGCCAAGACTGTCAATGTTTTGGTAATATCCAGAAGTCACCTGCATTGGCCATGAACCCAATAATCAAGCCATGGCCGTTTCAGGGCTGGGGAATTGATTTGATTGGCCAGATCTTTCCACCCTCGAGCAAAGGACATAAGTTCGTATTGGTAGCAACAGATTACTTCACCAAGTGGCTTGAAGCAGTCCCCTTAAAAATGGTGACTTCAAAGAACATGGTTGATTTTGTCAAGGGGCATATTGTGTATCGTTTTTGAATTCCTCAAACCATCACTACCGATCAAGGGACCATGTTCACATTAGAGGAATTCAGAGATTTTGCTGCCAGTATGGGGATCAAGCTGCTAAATTCATATCCTTACTATGCTCAGGCTAATGGTCAGGCAGAGGCGTCCAATCAGATTATGATTAAGTTAATCAAGAAGAAAATTGAGGAGCAGCCCAGGAAGTGGCATTCGACGCTTAATGAGGCACTATGGGCGTACAGGATGGCCTGTCATGGATCAATTAAAACATCACCTTATGAGCTTGGTATGGCCATAACGCAGTCCTTCCTTGGGAAGTTCAGACCGAATCAAGGCGTGTTATGTTACAGAATGATTTGACAGCCGAAGCCTACAAAAATCTTATGATGGACGACTTAGAAGACTTAAGTTGCCTTCGGCTGCGCGCTCTCGAAAATATTGAAGCCAATAAACTGAGGATCGCAAAATATTAAAATAAAAGGGTTAAGAATAAGCAATTTTTTGAAGGAGATTTGGTGTGGAAAGTGAAATTGTCGATCGGGTCAAACGACAGTAAGTTCAGCAAATGGTTACCCAATTGGGAGGGGCCTTATCGGATCAAACGTTGTGCGCCCGGTAATGCTTATATTTTGGAGACACTAGGAGGAGAAGAAGAGTTCGGCCGAGCAATCAATGGGAAATATCTAAAGAAATATTATCCCAATGTTTGGATTAACACTTAAGTAGCTGATTTGTTCGGTCAATAGCTCTAATAGCCGATATCGGAAAGGTATCGCCTCTAGAACAAAAAATAAACCCAATGGAACAGAAGCTGGTGTGATGCGTATCGCCAATAGGGGGAAAAGCAAACATGGACGAAGTGATACGTGTAATATGAGATACGAGACAAAGGAAAATCATTCAAGATGAGGGAATTGTTTGCTAAAAATCATCTGTTACAAGCTACGGGCCGGAAAACAATTTGCTCAGTACATCATCGGCCAAGGTATTGAAAGCTACAGAGCTGGCGGCGCTAAAGAATTCATCAATCAGACACTCATGATCCTCGGGAGGCACTGCATCCGGGAAACCATGAGGAAGAAGCCGAAGATTGTGACCAGAGCAGCTTGTGCAGTAGCCAATGCTGTGGCAGAACGCCGTGGAGAGCAACCTCCCTGACGTGGTTTGGGATATCGTGCAAATGGACTACCGGAACGGCTCCTCTGGCATTGACAAATCCCGCCGCGTGATCTACGGCTGATCGAAGGCTTTCTAACTGAGCAGTTAGATCTAAAAAATTCAAAGAAAGGGTTGATCAGAAGATCTTGAAGGCAAAGTTAAGAAAAGCGAAGGAGATTGTGGTAGCCATCTTATCGGTGATTCTGGCTTCACCCTGGCCAACCATTCCCTTAGATCAGCCTCGAAAGACGATCGGATTTGAATCATGGTCAGAGCCGACTCCGCAAGGGAAAGACAGTTGGTTAAACTTTGATCAGTCCGATCAATGGAAGCGATTAGATCGTCGTTATCGATCTGCCTCCATGGACAACTAGGAAGCTAGCGATGAATCAGTGTTGAAGATGATCTCAAAGATTGAACCAAGTTGACCCTGTGCTCCGGGGCGGTGGAGACATCCCGAGTAGCATCTTCCCGGTGATGAAGACGCTGGCGCGACGATGCGGACCCGTTAAGAACTTCCTCAGCATGCCTCTTGCTATTCTCCATGATCTTGAACCTACAAAAAAACAGGGACTACGCTAAAGACGCAGAGGGTTTGAGATGAGACGGGTAGTTTTTTGAACCCCAGCCATGGCCCACATATATAGCCCGGGGGGCAAGAAGATGGATTTTGCCGAGGATATGAAAACTAAAAACAGATATGGAAACGGGTCGACGCTCCAGAATTTTAGGGGAGAGATAACGAAGAGATAACAGATTTGGACTTATTGCTTCCCTAGATTACGAAACGTCGTGGGATGGATACGAAGAATTAACATTAACTAGAAATCAACCCACCAAGACTTTTTTGGATTGAAGGGAGTTCGGGCCCCCCACAAGGCCGAAGATCGTCATGAACTAGGTCACATCGGCCTGATAATGGAATTATACTAGGAGAAGGGGAAAGACCGCCCGCTTGGCAGACGCCTAACTATTTCCCGGTGATCGGGAACTACGGGAAAGAAGCCTGTGGCCCTCCCAGCAGACGTTTGATGAAGCAAACAAGGGGAGGGTGTCCACACATTTTAGCCTTTGCAAATACTAAAACAACTTTGTGAGCATGGAGAGAAGACTCAGGTGCTATCACAAGACTTCTTCTAGCCGCAATAGCTAATCCTCTTGCTCGACAAGGCGCTAGAATGAGCGACACGATCACCCTATACACAAGAATTATTCTAGCCACTCAAGATCTTCATAGCAAAAAGCTGGATCATGGAGGGTCCGGCGAAGTCAGAGTTTGAGAGGGCAGGTAGAAGAGAAACATAGCTGAATCGTTAAGCTGCTCTCACCGGGGGCGAGTAGACATTTTACAGCTGGTCTAGAAGGATGAATCCAAGTGTCCATGAAGCAATGATGCTTTTGTAAAAGTTGTGAAGCATGGTCTTATGAGCTGACATAGGCGGCGACAAACAGTAGACCCCAGATCAACATTCTCTACCCATGACTGTGGATCAATCAGGGATGCAGACAGGATAATTTTGGAATAAAATTATTTTTATTCCAAAATTGGGGGGCATGTGTTTACACCAGAATTTGGAAGAAGGATCTCAGAAGCTCGAGAGCTTCCAAAATCATATCAGCAAGGGATCAATTGCGTACGAGTCGAAACCAGCTGATTCGGATGCAGCACTAGAATCGACTTTCTTCAAATAGCTCCAGCAGATAACGACAGACGCTATAATCGACACTGGGACAACACATGTTGGACTCTACAAAAAGGGAAAGATTAGAGTCCAAGTTATCTTAAATTAGGAATGTTTTCATTTTATGCCAAAGATTGTATTGAGTCGTACTCGAATAAGATTCGTTTTTAGGTTCCGGGTATAAATGCCAAACCCCGGCTATTGTAAAAACAACAATCAATCAAATACAAAGTCAATTACTTTTTCGGCTCTGGCCACCCCTTAGGAGTAGGAGTAGAGTAGATCTCGGCGAGTTCTTCAGCAAGTACGGCTGCATCGATCTGGTCGACCTCCACTGCTTGTCTGTAAGTACCGTCATGGTTTATACCTCTGTTCGTATGGCTGCATCGATCTGATCGACCCCCACTGCGGCTTTGGTATAAGCTAGTTATCAACTCTTGTTTAATTCAAGTATGGCCTATGTGATTCTGCCTCACACCCCACTGCTTGAATTAGATCAAGGTCAAGTTATCCGCTCTACCTTTGAATGGCAGTCTTTGGTAGATTCATTAAGTTACCGATATTGCTTATTGCTTTCATTGTTTATCTAATTACAACAATATCACTCTGTCCGATTGAGATTGATCTGGATCGGCCTTATATCTTGTTTAACTCATCGTTTGCTAATCCAAAACTGATCTAATCTACATCTTAAGCGATGAGTTATGTTTTTATCGGCTGTTTTGCGTCAATTTTAATCGTGCATAGCATGCGGTTAAGGCATGTCCGATCTCGAGTAGATCTATTAGTTAATGAAAACCGTTCCATGGCCCGTTATCATGGCCTGTGGGATTCTGCCTCTCACCCCACTCTTGGCACCATGGAGTGAGGATCGTTAGTTGGTAGACCCGTTCCAGAGAAGGCATGACCTTAACTGTGCGCTATGCCTGAATCGGCTGTTTAGCTGATATCGAGTGATTTCACTAACAGTTCACATCACGAGATCATTGAAAGTAGAGATAAGTTGAAAGATATGTTAGCCCCATGATCTTGTTATTATATTATGGCCTACATGATTCTGCCTTATGCCCCAGTGATATTAGTAATGAGTTAGGGTCGTCGAGTCTATTGTTGTTTCTACGGCCTGCATGATTCTGCATCATGCCCCACTGGTCATGATGATAGATGAGATCTAACATGTTCATTAGATTTATCTTTATTAGATGGTTAAGAGGTGTTGAATTGTTTCTTTACATAAAAGGAGTTTGGTTACTTATAGAATCATGCAGGCCATAAAAGGAGTTCGAGACGCAACATGCCTTAACCGCACGTTATGCACGATTAAGATTGATGTAAAACAGCCGATAAAACGTAACTCATCGTTTAAGGTGTAGATTAGATCAGTTTTAGGTTAACAAACGATGGGTCAAATAAGATATAAGGCCGATCTAAATCAATCATACAAATAAAACGACGTCCTGGCTCCTCGCGTAGTTTGCGGAAAAAACGTCGTTCTAGCGCGACAGCCCCTCCCCTGGTCTTGTTTGCCCCTGGCTCATCGATCTCTGCGTGCAATTACTCAGCGCCGCGTGTGGGATGCTCGCCTCGATTCACGCCGCGCGTGCGACGCTCACCCTCTCGTGTGGTCGTCTACGTCTTAAAACCGCGCTCCGCTCGAGTACCAGCTCGCATCGCTGCACGTTGCGCCGCTCGTGCTCGGCCCCAACTCGCCTCGCTGCTTGCTGCGCCGCTCGCCGCGCCTCTCGCTGCTCGCGCTCACCGGTCGCTTCGCTTTCGCGCTTCGCTCGCTTCGTTCGCATGCTCATGCTCGTCGCTTCGCCCGCGCCCGCTAACCCACTTTTCCTTCATTGCTCATTGCTCTGCAATTGTTCCAAATCAACAGGAGATGCCTTACGACCAACTCTACCCTTCTTTCGACTACCAAGGTCAACCGGAATGTTATTTGCAAGTGGTATTTTACCTTTCTTCCACAAAGTACTGAAGCGCATGAATGTGTAGACCAAACTGAGCAACAACATCATCATATCATTCTTGCCTAGTACTCCATTCTTGCTTCTTGTCAACAAAGCTTGGAAAACTTGTTTTCGACTTCTTCGAGCATGTCTTTCCTCCGTTGGTTCCCTTGAGCGGGAGCATGTTCTAGTTGTAAAAGAACACATTAAAAACAACAAGGAACCAAGGATATGAAATGCTTGTTGCAACAAAAATTGTCGTTGAAGGAAACTTACCGTTGTCGTTGACATCCTCCAATCTGAGGATCGTTGAGATCGAAGGTTGCATTGCCATTGTCATCTTCTACTACGAGGGACGTTTAGATCAAAGCTAGCAAATGAACCGGCCATGCGTTCTCTCGGTTATAATACTACCGCGAATGGAATCTGCTGCCATGTGTTCAACAATGCGTGAACTGTTTTGGTAAAACGCACAAACCAAACGCTCAAAAGCAGCAAAAAAAAAAAAAGAAGCGACAACCGGCCGTGTTTTGCCAAAAAAGAAGCGGGGAGTAGTAGAAGCGCCATGCAACATGAAATCGTCGGTGACACACGCGCAAGCCATGCAAAATGCGTCATTTGCCAAAGGCCATGCAAAATACGCTAAAACTACAAAAAAATGGAGACGATTGGGGAGTCGAACCCACACCGCTCTCAACACGGACACTAGTCCCATTGCGCTAGCCCGATGAAGGGTGTAACTTTTCTTGTATGGAATGCAGCCATAGCTGTATTTAATAGGGGTAGACAGGGAAAACTTTACCCTAATTAATCACTCCTTGGTATGCTAAATGCTATCCTAAACGCCATTTTTTACCAGTATGGAGGGAGTAATTAGATAAATAATGAAAGCAATAAGCAATATCGGTAACTTAATGAATCTACCAAAGACTGCCATTCAAAGGTAGAGCGGATAACTTGACCTTGATCTAATTCAAGCAGTGGGGTGTGAGGCAGAATCACATAGGCCATACTTGAATTAAACAAGAGTTGATAACTAGCTTATACCAAAGCCGCAGTGGGGGTCGATCAGATCGATGCAGCCATACGAACAGAGGTATAAACCATGACGGTACTTACAGACAAGCAGTGGAGGTCGACCGGATCGATGTAGCCGTACTCGCTGAAGAACTCACCGAGATCTACTCTACTCCAACTCCTAAGGGGTGGCCGGAGCCGAAAAAAGTAATTGACTTTGTATTTGATTGATTGTTGTTTTTACAATAGCCGGGGTTTGGTATTTATACCCGGAGCCTAAAAATGAACCTTATTCGAGTACAACTCAATACAATCTTTGGCATAAAATGAAAACATTCCTAATTTAAGATAACTTGGACTCTAATCTTTCCCATTTTGTAGAGTCTGATATGTAGTTTCCTGGCGCCAATCGTAGTTCATCATCGCTATCCGCTGACGTCATCCCAAGAGACCCGATTCCAGAGTCGTATCTGAATCGACTGACATCGATCCTCCTAGATTGGCACAATCTTGGAAGCTCGCGAGTTCCCGCGTTCTTTCTCCCAAATTTCAGTGTAAACACATGCCCCCCAATTTTGGGATAAAATGGTTTTATTCCAAAATTCCAGCTTATTGGTTTACCGCGCCGTAATCGCTTTATCCCGAGATATACGCATAACTCCTGACTTCCCGGCCTGAGTCTCATATAATATCTCAATAGTATCCCTTTCGACGCACTCGGCCTTTTCGCTTTCTCCTCTTTTCTTGAGCCAACTCCAACAGCCGACGTCATCATCACCAAGGCCTCAAACCCTAGCAAATCCGCCGTTCCATCGAACCGTTATTCAAGCTATCTTCATCAGATCTAAACCTGCTCTGGCCATGATGGCGACCAACGACCACGTTCCTGAGGTATGTTTCCAAGCTTCCATTCTCCAAGTGTCAGCCGTTACCCCGTATTTCTTCTCTTCTTGAATTTATTTTATCCGATCTATAGGAAATGAGGAACGAGATCTTGATTCCATCAGCTACCGTTCCTAATGTTTATTTTCTCGGGCCTATGGGTGATCCTGATCCATCCAACTTTATCTACCAAGAAACCAACTAGATCCCCTTTAAATAGTATGTAGTGGATTCATCTTCCTGGAACAAAACTCTCTTTAGAAACTAGCCTAAAGCGCCTAAGGGATGGAGAGATTGGTTTCGTAGGGTATCCGTGAAAAAGGGCGGAGACTAGGAGCTTTATGATCTAAACCAGTGTCTGACCCTTTCGTTGTCCGAAATGGAGAGGAATGATTCACTCTTGATGTCTGCTTCTTATTTCTGGTCTAATGCTTTGAATGCTTTTATTTTTGGCCATGGCCCAATGACCATTACCCTAGCCGATGTATATATGTTGACCGGCCTTAGAATTACTGAATCAGTGCAACCCTACGAGTACTTGAGTGTCGGCTCCAAGAGATTGGCCAAGATAGCAGACTGCACCGGATGGGCAAGTTATATTCTGAATCATGTCAAAGACGAATCATCTATCAGCGAACGAGAATATGTGGCTTTTCTGAATATGTGGTTGGAGAGATTCATCTTTTGTGGGACATCTTGTGGTCCGACTTACAATCACAAACTCATGGCGGAGCACCTAGCATTAGGCAAGGATATCCCTCTTAGAAAGTATCTGCTAGGAGCTGCTTATCTTCTGATGTACCAAGTGGCTGCCCAATTACTGAAGAATGAACCAATACAGACTATTAGCGGCCCCTGGTGGCTGATACAATTATGGCTCAATTTATACATGCACAAGATGGTGAGGCCTGATCTCAAAGACCTGAGCTTTCCCTCCTCCAATTTTGATGAGGAATATATCGGAGACGAGGGAAGAGCTCGACAATGTATGAATTATGGCGAGGCTGCATCGACCATAATAATTGATTCCGACGTTGGCCACCTCTTCAAAAAGTTTTACAGAGGGTTTGATGCAGCTGTCCTGACTTGGCTACCTTATAGTGAGGATGATGAACTGACTTTTCCATTCAAATTCTAATTTGAGTCCGGCTGTTCGGATGAGACAGCGGTTGCGATCTTCAATTCCTTTATTAAGCCCTACGTTCTCCCAGCCGAATTTTGTCACGGTCGTGGTAAAATGGTCAAAGGTTCCTCCATTCCAGGCAATCCTCCAACCTAAGTTTTACAACCCTTCTTTTGTGGCCTGTCAGTTTGGCGTTGGTCAACTTCCCCCTCGCTTGTTCTTCAAGAACATCTTGAAGCCGAGAGAGGATATTAGTGATGTGCTAGAAGCTTCTAGAGCCTTTCAATTAGGATCAGACCTTCCTTCCTTTTCCTTGCATGACTGGGTCAGAGCCAGTTTTTCTTCCAACCTTTTTGACTCCTGGTGGCAAGAATGGTGTTGCCATCTCTTCTGTGGGCCAGTCCATCCTCCGTGTATAGCTCTAGGCGAGGAATTTGCTTCTGACAGTGAGGTAATCTTTCATCCCCTTTTCAGATAGATTACTTGGTGAATTCTCTTGCCAACCGTTATAACCGATCTTTTCAGGATATCGAATTCGATCCTCCAAGCCTAGATAGGAGAGGGCATCCTATAGATTACCAACCATCATGCCCAGTTTCAAGGATAGGATCAACCGCACCTTCATTGAAGAAGTTAATGAGAACCCCTGCCACTCCCACAATCGTGACACGGCAATCCCCAAAGCGCAAGGCGGTCCCAGGGGTAACTCAGAAGGCTACTACTAGAAAGCGACTCCGTAGGACAAGGCCATCAGCTGCTCAGGTGAACAATTCATGCTTTCCTCAAACTGATGTTCAGCTTTCTGATCCCATTTTCTCACAGTTATCGAGCATTGCATCCCAGTCTGCTTCGGGTGCGGGACTACTACCTCAAGCGCTTGATTCATCACCAACCAAACCTTTGTCAGCCGATTCTCAACAGGAGCCGATTTTGGTGGAAGTAACCAATTCTTCCACAACGACAGAAAATGTGAATTTTTCCTTGATTCTTGTCGAAGTATTTTCTTTAATTCTTGATTTACTTAGTCTTTCACCCTTCACCTGACTTTTTACTTATGCCAGATACTTCTCGAGGAAACACCTGATAGTCTGCTTAGCAACCTTGCCGGTGCCGAAGATGGTCTTGTTGCCGCCCCATACTCAAGCTGTTGATTCCCCAGCTCGGCAAACAACTGACGGTGAGGGAGTTACTTGTTCTACTCATTCTTTTGCAACAAACATGAATTAAAAATCCTCCCTTGTTATTACAGACACCAACGCTGGAAGCTCAAAGCCGATTCAACCAGGTGTTGTTGATGCATCATCAGCTGTTCCCCTCCTCTGATAGAGGCTATTACAGAGAAGGTACTATATCTTCTTTGCCATCCGCTTTCTGATAAACCGATTCAAACCTCCTAATCGCATTTTCCCTCACACACAGGCACTTAGACTCCCAACCCAGAGTCACTCTCTTAATCTTGAGGAATATTTTGATGAGGATGAAATCAGATCATCAGCTATTTCTTCTAGTGAAGCCCTATCGGAAGAAACCAGAAATCGGCTAAAACACATATTGCCATTGCTTGAGAAGAACATAGCCGATTTGGTCTAAGATACTGATTCAATACAGAGAGTCTTCTTGGCTATAAAGGGTGATCCATCTCTAGCCCTCTTCAGAGTCCTGTCGTATTTGTCTGCTTTTGAAGATCAAGACCTAAAGGTTAAAAGGATTCAGAGGAACCTATCCGTTCATGACGCTTTGATGGCCAAGGATAACTCTAACAGGCAAGAGGCTAAAGAGTTGATGCGGCTGATTGATGATCTGAAAAATTCTTCCCCTAGGACCGATCCAGAGCTTTCTCAGCTAGAAATCAGGCACGCTGAACTTGAGAAGGAACTGGAAAACGTGAAGGTTGCTATTGATTGTTGCAAGTCTATTCTGGCCCAAACACCCGATGCCATTAAGCAGAAGAAACAGGAACTGTTGGCCAAAGTGAAAGGAAGCAGAACCATCCATAGTAGTCTTGAGAACATCCCTGGAACAGCCGAAGAATGCGAGCAAAAGATTGCAGAAGCTGATGTTGTCTGGCTTGAAATATTGAAAGCCATTCAGGATGTCTTGAACTTGTAATCCATAGGTTAACACATGTATCTTGCATAAAACTGACATACTTTCCTACTATCCCGTTGTATCTCTCGTTTCGGCTAAAGAGCCAATCTAAAACAGTCGATCCCAGACTTCTAATCTCGATCCATTTGAGTCTGAAAACACGACTTTTATTAATAGAACCCTTCGATTTCCTTCCTTCGGTCGCCCAACGCCGTATTCTTTTTGGCATTAGTGAGGCCACGATTCACCTTCCATTAATTGCGGTTGTCTATCGCATTTCCTGAGGCGCTCACCCCCTTCGCTTCGTGGCTTCAATACCGGTCGATGGTTTCGGCCTCGAACACATCTCCACTAGCAATTGTTCCTTTGCATTTCTCTTTTGTCTATGGTGACAATCTGTAAATCTTCTGTTCACAGCGATGAACTCTTCTACTTTGTTTCTAGGTTCATCGTGAATGACAACCTTCGCCCTCTTCCTTGGGCCCGCGAGCCCTCTAATGTTGTATCTTCTGCTCCGGCTTCGTCGTCGGACTCCTATGACTCGTACAACGGCGACGACGCCCAACGCTTCCTTCAGGAGTGGAGGGCAGCTCAAAACCGCTACTCCAAGGTGACTCGAGAGAACGGCCAGCTCGAGATCCGCCTCAGGGTTTCCCAGGCCGCTCTTCATGCAGCCGAGGAGGAGGCCAGCACCGTCCGAGCGCGGCTGGCCAAATCCGACGCCACGGTGGTGGGTAAGATGAACTCCATGAAGACTTTTTACTTCGACTTCCATTATCTTCATCCTGATAGTCTTCTTGTTTCTGTGATTGTCAGCCTTGACAGCGCAGTAGGAATCTCTCCAACAGGCAGCGAATGCGGCCGTAGACGCCGTCAATGCCCGGGGCTCCCCTATCGATGCTCGTCTCCAAGACGTCCTGGTCCACGTTTAGGAGATCGCTCTCCATGGCGTTCATCATGGTGCGGTGGTGGCGCTGACCGCGGCACAAGTCTAGACTGGGCACGAGCTCCACGCCATGGAGACTGGTTTCCCAATGGGCGATGGCCCGGAGGAGCATGAGGACCTGCTTGAAGAATTTGCCATGGCAGCGGAGGCCATAGTAGACATCACATCCGCCCAGGATGTGGTGAATAAGATCTTTGGTTAGATTGTATCTAGGGTCACCCGATGAACAAAAGACTCATGTTCTTTCCGTGAATGTACCTTAGTACAATGTTCTTGCGTATGACTATTTTTATCTTTTGCTCTTTACTCTATAAGTGATACATACTGCATCGGCTTTTATTGTCTTTGAAGATTTTCGTTTTTTGAACTAGAGACGATACCTTTCTGGTACCGGCTATTAGAGCCGAGAGCAAATCGGCTATCAAGTGTTGATCAAATGTCAGAATAACGTATCATAGAACTTTTCACATCAAAGGTCGAATGATTAATCAACTCAGGTAAAGCATCCTATTAAGCAAAACAAATCTTCTTTAAGAAATCCATTAACTCTGAATCGCACCTACACTTTGACTCCGCATTCACAAACGTCGGCCTAAGTTTATCTCCAAGACTCAACACTTATTTTTTCTTTAATCCAATGGCCGATGTGAAGCTATGATTGCTTCTACTAAAACAAACTCTCAGAGCCGATCGCTTGCATTGGTTGTTGGCTTTCATTGTTGATTTTGATGAAGCCTCATTCCCATGACTTGCCAGAAAAACATCCAAAATCTCCTAGTTCCCAAAAGACCTGATCGACTGTCGTGATGCTCACGGACTCATCAGCGTGAACCAGTTCGACGACATCTCCACGCCATTGGGTCAAACACTGATGCATGGTTGACGGTATGCAACAATTCGCATGAATCCAATCACGGTCGAGGAGCAAACTGTAAGACCCTTTCCCATCAATGATGAAGAATGTAGTGAGCAGAGTATTGCTTCCAATCATTAGTTCGACGATTATTGCCCCCTGGGTCTTAGACGTATTACCTCCGAAATCCTTAAGCATCATGTCAGTCTCCATCAGATCTTCTGGTCCCTTGCCAAGTTTACGAAAAGTAGTGTAAGGCATAAGATTGACAGAAGCACCTCCGTCCACCAACATCTTGTTCATCGGCTTTCCATCGACAAGACCTTTCATATATAACGCTTTTAAGTGCCGATGTTTGACTGGTTTGTCAAATATTGCTTGCTGTACAACCGTCAACTTGGCAACTATCTCCTCATATTCTGATTCATTGAAATTCGAATAAACTTCTTGATCCGCCGGAGCTCTAAATTCCGATGGCAACAGAAAAGCCATTTGGATATTAGCCGATGGTTGCTTTCTATCGGTTATTTGTTTGGTACGCCACACTTGAGTCTTACCGGATGCCTGAGCTTGTTCCATCTCTTTATTCCTTAGGCATTGCACCCTTCTTCTCTGGCTTCTTATTAAACCTCCTGGGCACCATTGGCTTTCCTGCCACGTATATATTTCTTTAGTGCCTTCCCCTTCATGATCAGCCCAGTCCTAATCAATTACTCTTTTCCCAAGCCGGTCGTGAACACTTTTATTTTTTAAACGCCGATCCATGTTATTATAATGATGTGTATCTTGAGCATGGATAGACCGGCGGTTGGTTTGAGACTGCCTATACTCCCAATATTGATTGCTGCATTCTGGACAGTCATGTCTGGTAGGCAATTTCAAACCTTCATTCCAGTAATGTCTGAAGAAGGGACAATTCCAATGTAATTCAGCCTGTTCCCTTTCATATCTTTCTTGTTTCAATTGATGCTGGTACGCTTGACCTTTCAACCATCGCTGATAATCCTTTTTCTTCTACCGCTGCCATTTATTCAACAGAATCTGAGATGTGACCCGCGGCTTTGTCGTCTCCGTTTTAGACGTCTTCCCCTGCTCGTATCGGCTCTTTTGCTCGGCACGACGTCTTCTAATCTCTCTGTACTCATCAGCCGATATTTGCATCTTGGGATCGACTGTTCCAGCTTCTTTTGATTTGGTTGATGTTAGGACCTTAGTTTTTCCTTTGAATAACCCATCATCAACAATGTTTTGATCTCCTAGGAAATGATTATCATCGACTTTCATCTTCTGAGGTGTATCAAATTTGAGCCTCCCCTACTGAATAGCTCTCTGTATATGCTTCCTGAAGATTCTGCATTCATTAGTGAAATAAGAAGTAGCGTTATGGAACTTGTAGAACTTCTTATTCTTCAACTGATCAGGGGACAACATGACATGACCATCGGGCAACTTGATCTGCCCTTTCTCACGCAAGAAATCGAAGAGCTTATCTGATTTGGTGACATCAAAGTCATAGCTCTCTTTGACTCCTCTTCCCCAAGGATTTGGCACCATTACTGCCTTCTTGTCCCAATTCCATTCAGCCGCTGCAACCTCTTCTTCTTCATCTTCATAGTTGTCATCGACTGAGTATGGATCATTAGCTTCGGCTACTGTGGTACTCTTCTAGAATCGGGTATCTCTGCGCATGCTTTAGAATTGGCTATTGAGCGATGTTACTCGTTGAGCCAATTGACCCAAGTTGTCAAATTCTTGTCCCTACAGCTTTTCTTTCCACATCGGCAGCATTCCTTGAACAGCTAGAGCAGCTAATTGATCATCGGCCAAGCTTAAGGAAAAGCACAAGTTCCTGGTTTCTCGGAACCTCTGAAGAAATTCAGTACCCGATTCATTAGTCTTCTGTCTTATAGTTGTTAGATCTATAATCTTCTTTTCTCTAGTCCCAGTGTAAAATTATATATCAAACTTCTTCTCTAGATCATCCCAAATGGTGATGGAACTGACTGGCAATGATGAAAACCAAGTGAAGGCTGGCCCTAATAAGGATAGAGAGAAGAAACGAACTCAATGGGCATCCTCAACTGATGCTTCGCCCAATTGTGTAAGATACCGACTGACATATTCTATCGTGCTTGTACTGTCTTGGCCAGTGAACTTAGCGAATTCTAGGAGCCTGTAATTTGTTGGAAGAGCGACCAGATCATACCATTCTGGATATGGGCGTTTGTATGAAAAGGTCAGCCCCTTTGGCTTTTGACCGAACTAATTCTTCATCATCTCAGTCACCCTCAGCAACAATTCATCAGCTTGTGGATTTGGATTCCTTTATACCTGCTGACCCATCTGGGGATTGATATCCCGCGTGCCTTGATATCCTGGATTTTGCATCATGTGGAGGATGTTATAATTTGTGCCATAGTGATATCCTTGTGGAATCTCAATCTGCTGGGTCCTTTGCTGGCTTGCTGCTTGAAGTCTCTGATTATATATATAAGGATCTACATCTCTATGGATCCTCTGAACTGATGGTGCTATTTTTTGAGCCGACGACGGTATGTGGCCTGATGTGCCAAAATTGATCACCTGGTTCTGCCTTTGCCCCGCCGGCTGTTGCACATGCTGTACCGGTGGTCCAGGGTTGTACTGTGTCTGATTTGCAGTAGTTCCTTGAGTTTGTTCAGATGAACCCTGAACTATCTGGACATCACTACTACCAGCTGGTGCTGCTTCTTGATGGCTGGTACCGACTTGATTGGTCCCCTGGGTGGATGGATCTGGAATGTTGTAATATGTCGGTCCGCCTTGACCATCTGGAAATCCATGAATCGCCTCCTTCATGGCGTTGTGGAATACGTCCACGAAAGCTTCGTTGTGACTTGACATGGCATCACGAATAGATTTGTCTACAACCGCCTTAAAGAAATGTCTGTCTTTAGCTTTAGTTGTATCCGTCTGCCCGTGTAACAGAACTCTTGGTAGTGGAAAGTTCTGAACAATTGTGTTGTCACGTGTTTTGGTGTAGGACAACAAACACTTGTTCTAAAACTCTTCTATAGCTTTACTGATGATACCCTTATCCCTATCAGGTAGATCTTCATAATGCAGCATAAGGATGTCGTTGTTGTTGTGAACCGCCATGATGATTGTGGTGTCCCACCGAGCGTGCCAGAAATGTGTGTCGACACCGAATTTCCGTCCCGTGCCGAGGACACATGCAGCAAGCCAGAAGGGTCCACTCGATGGAGCAGATCCACCTAGATTTAGCGCAGGGATGGTCGATCCTGCGCAATCCTCCCGAGACATGCCAGTCAATTTGACCCTGCAATTGACAAGGAGAGAAAGTTCATTAGTAATTAAGGGTAGAACTTGCCGGTGTTGCCAGACAGTCCCGAATGTGCGGCTATGAGAGCCGATATGAAAGGAGATCGACTAAATGGTCGATTCTAACATATTTATGAGAATAAATCAGTTGAAGCTCATGGGATTATGTAAGAAGAATCGGTTATCATTCAGGATAAACATCATTGTTTGAGCATATATGAATCAATGGCAATAAGATATCAATGATGATTGGTTTATGTCAAGCCAATGATTACAAGTAACCGAACCCCTTTTTATGTAGAGAAACAATTCAACACCACTTAACCATTTAATAAAGATAAATCTAATGAACATGTTAGATCTCATCTATCACTATGACCAGTGGGGCATGAGGCAGAATCATGCAGGCCGTAGAAATAACAATAGACTCGACAACCCTAACTCATTACCAATATCAGTGGGGCATGAGGCAGAATCATACAGGCCATAATACAATAATAAGATTATGGGGCTAACATATCTTTCAACCTATCTTTACTTCAACGGTCTTGTGATACGAACTGTTCGTGAAAGCGCTCGATATCGGCTAAAACAGTCGATTCAGGCATAACACATAGTTAAAGTCATGCCTTATCAGGAATAGATCTACTAAATAACGATCCCCACTTCGCGGTGCTAATAGTGGGGTGTGAGGCAGAATCACACATGTCGTGATAATGGGCCATGGAACGGTTCTCGCTAGCCAATAGATCTACTCGAGACGCAACATGCCTTAACCGCACGTTATGCACGATTAAGATTGATGTAAAACAGTCGATAAAACGTAACTCATCATTTAAGGTGTAGATTAGATCAGTTTTAGGTTAACAAACGATGGGTCAAATAAGATATAAGGCCGATCTAAATCAATCTCAATCGGGCAGAGTGATATTGCTGTAATTAGATAAATAATGAAAGCAATAAGCAATATCGGTAACTTAATGAATCTACCAAAGACTGTCATTCAAAGGTAGAGCCGATAACTTGACCTTGATCTAATTCAAGCAGTGGGGTGTGAGGCAGAATCACACAGGCCATACTTGAATTAAACAAGAGTCGATAACTAGCTTATACCAGAGCCGTAGTGGGGGTCGACCGGATCGATGCAGCCATACGAATAGAGGTATAAACCATGATGGTACTTACAGACAAGCAGTGGAGGTCGACCGGATCGATGCAGCTGTACTCGCTGAAGAACTCGCCGAGATCTACTCTACTCCTACTCCTAAGGGGTGGCCGAAGCCAAAAAAAGTAATTGACTTGTATTTGGATTGATTGATTCCTTTTTACAATAGCCGGGGTTTGATATTTATACCCGGAGTCTAAACATGAATCCTACTCGAGCATGATTCGTTACAATTTTTTGGTATAAACGAAAATATTCCTAATTTAAGATAACTTGGACTCTAATCTTTCCCATTTTGTAGAGTCCGATATGTAGTTTCCTGGCGCCAACCGTAGTTCATCATCGCTATCCGCTGACGTCATCCCAAGAGACCCGATTCCAGAGTCGTATCTGAATCGGCTGACATCGATCCTCCTTGATTGGCACAATCTTGGAAGCTCATGAGTTCCTGCGTTCTTTCTCCCAAATTTCGGTGTAAGCAAACCCCAATGCCAAGTGAAAATTGAGTGAAGTCCAAGTGCTATCAACATACAAGTGTCATATTCAAGTTGTGGTGATTTAATGGAATATTAGATGGCTTGCAAATAATCGAGTTGAAGATTGATATGGATGATCATAAGCTAATCAAGTTATATCTCTTGTTGATCATTTATTTGGGTGCATATGAGTTTATTAAATTGGATATATATATGCATATGTTGCTTGCTATGAGATATTTGAATGGATAAATTGCTTAGTAATCAAGTTTGGATTGATTTGTGTTGGATAAATTCATGAGATGAATTTTAGTAAATAGTTTGAATGGATATATGTCTTATGAAAGTGTTCAAACAAGTTGATTTTAAGTTTGATTCAATTTGAAGAAGTGCAGCTCAATTTGTTGAAATATGTCCCATATTTAAAAATCTGAGCTAGCTGAGATCAAGTCTAAGTTTGAGTGATCAAATCTATTTGGATTGGCATGAAATTTGTTATGCATGCTCTAGACCTATGTTATTAGTTGCTGTACAAATTTCATGAGAATTGGATAAGAGATGCTTAGGCTTTGGAGTAGATCTACAACAGTTTTCAGCATGTAGCAGTGGTGGAAGAATTGAAATCTAGTAGCAATATAGAAGTTAAATGAAGCTCAAATTTTTACAGCTGTTATATAAATTAGTGAATAACATCTTCACCAAATTTCGTGGCATTTTGGTCTCTACATTGGGAGATATGCATTATTCTTTGAAGGGTACGGAATCTGCCAGAAAAGTGATAATTATTGGATTGATCAAGAGTCACTTTGATTGAAAGGTCCTCAAATTGGAAATATGTTTACAAGTGTTTGAGGTACCTAAATTTGGTTTTGGATTGATCTACAAGCATGAAAAGTAAATAGTACAAGGTCATTTGATTATGGAGTATACTTGGCACGTATTTGGTACTCAAATTGAAGATCAAGACCAAGCTCAAGATGAAGATGAAGTTTAAGTTCTAGTGACTATTGGAAATCATTTGATAGAAAGAAAATGACTTAAACAAATAGAAATAAAAGGACATAAAGAAGGATTCAAGATTATTCATCAAGTTAAGTCCATCACTTGGATCAATTAGCAAATTCATTTCAAGTGAGCGTTAAGAATAGTTCTTGGGAGAGGTCACTTCTCCCTAGTGTAGGGGCTTGCCGCCTATGTGTAGGTAAACCAAGTGTGGTACTTGGAAGGCTAATATGGAAGTGGCGATCCGAGGGACATCTGAGTTGCTTAGTTGAAGCAATCAAAAGGGTTGATCAAGAAAAACAAGCAACACCTAAAAGAGAGTTAGTCATGAAAATTCAAGTAGTATTCCTCATAGTTCTCTCATGCAAGCGTTGATCAAAAGAAGCAAGCCAACCACATCGTGATAGTGCACTTGATCTGAAGTGGTTTTCAAATCATATGGGTGAAGAATGGATTTCATATTGATGATTGGTCTTCACCAACCTATTGAATTGGACTTCACATTGCTATTGTAGAGCTTTATTGGAAACTATCGGATACCACAAGAAGGGGTACCCTAAGCAAGAACCAAAAATGTTGCTTAAACCTTGCAAAAATCAAAGCCAAAAGACTACCGCCAGGTCTCTGCAGAATTCTTCGATTCGCTCAAGGCCTTGCGCCGAGGCCTCATATGAAAGGCCAAAAGTACCCCGCCGAGACCCTCTCACCGAGGCCTCGCCCCGAAAGGCCTCGGATGGGATGCCAATAGCCCGATTCGCTCGAGGCCGGGCTCGGCAAACATACTCGTAACCTCCGTCCCGACCAAACTCCTCTGATAAAATGTCATGTCCAGATTAATGCACCCAACTACTCCCACAAACATCAGCCGCACTAAGGTATAGTACGGGCAGAACGACCGACGGGACAAGGGACCGGGCGCAACAGGGGTTACCTACCACTGTGCTCATCACTGTGCTACCTAACCCCTGTGCCAAGGACAAAGCATCATGGAAGGTCAAGTACATGTCCTTGTAGTCTCGGAAACCGCAGGAGAGCCCAACTGCTCGTTCTACGCCTCGTCCGAGACCCCCCGGCAGGGTCTCAGGCGTACTATTCCTTCTCCGCCTCTGCCGAGGCTGGGCTCGTCCCGCATCCTCGTCGTCTCCGCCTCAACTGTCCCTCTGGCGGGCCATCCCATCCGTGTAAGTACCCCTGGTTGCGCCTACATCAGCCACGATTAGTAGGGCATAGCAACAGGGGCGATGGGACGACGGTCAAATCTCCTTTTTTACCATTCCCCACTAACGGTGCAGGGACTACCGTGCTTTGCGGACACACGCCCTGCACTTTTCCACCTAAACCAGGTACGACGCTAACCACCAAGACCGCCGCATCGTACTCAGGTCACCTCCCAGGCCTCGACAAATCAGGCCTCGGCGCGGTCGGCCACAAACACCTGCCAGGCCTCGGCGAACCACCAAGTCAAAAATTCACAAGGCACGGCATGTCACCTATAGAGGAGGCCATGCTGACTAAACGTCAACGAGGACCCCTATGACTTCAACAGCCTCAGGCATGGCTGGCATGACGCACCAGTGATCAAGTACCAATTGCCATTCCTGACACTGTGCTGCTACAGGAATAGGCCACAGTACTGGATCTTCCTTCCTCGCTAAGGCTCCACGTGTAGCTCTCTCATGTACTCCTGGCTCCCTCCTTGTGGCTATAAAAGGAAGCAGCCAGGGCCATTTCTATGGATCGAGACCACACCGGCCCTCACGCGCAAAACGCACTCACTCAATTCACGCACGCTCCCACGCTGCCTAAGAGCAACGACTCAAGCAGCCCGCACCACTCCACGCCAAGACCTGGGACTAGCTCCATCTCTCACCCAGCTTGTAACCCCCTACTACAAGCACTTCAGTGCAAAGAATACAAGATCGATCTCCTAGACTGGACGTAGGGCACCGATTGCCTGAACCAGTATAAACTTTGTGTCTCTTTGCATCACCATCCGGGATTAGGGGCACGCAGTTCACATTTACTGGTTGGTTGAGGACCCCCTGGTCTGAAACACCGACAGTTGGCGCGCCAGGTAGGGGCCTCTGCGTGTTAGCGTGATCGTCCCAACAAGTTCCGGATGGCTGACCCCATACGTCCACTATGTCTCGACACGGTGGTCTAGTTTGGGAGCCTAGAGTTCATGGCTCTAGGATTAGAGTACGATATGGTACTCCTCACACCCAGAGCCCCACCGGCCGGCGACGACGTCGCGCATCGGCAGCCCGGGCGTAGGCGGCGCCCGTGCCACCGCTCTCGTCATGCTTGCCAGGCACGACACGAGCGGGACTACTCTGACGCCACGTGAACTCAGGGCTACGCGCCGTACTCCGCCGACATCCCTTGCCCGGCTGTTGGTACAGAGTCCCTGGCTGGGGACCTGTCTAGCCTAAGCCTGGGCAGGGGAGAGACGCCAGTAGCGCGCAGAGACGTCCCGTCGTCAAGCTCTGCCCCGCCACTTCCTGAGGAATCGACTCAGGCGAAGCGGAGCTCAGCGGTGGCACCATCCCCGTACCTCTTTGGGCTGAAAAACATCGCCGCCACCTACGCTTTCGCTTACGCCTCCACGCACGCGGAGCCCTCGGGACACCACCAACGATTCGCCCTTGACTTCTCCACCACAATCTCGACCCACACCCACACTGAATCCTCAGAGGAGGACGAGGCATGGGCCGGAGCGGACTTCTCCGGGCTTCGTGACCCCAAGGCTATGCGCCGCTTCTTGGCCGCCAGCGACTACTACTTCGGCCACTCCGACTCCGATGATGAAAGCGACTACTGCTTCAGGCCCGGCGCATTCGAAGCCGAGACCTGAAGGTAGGCGACCTGGTATTGAGGCTGAGGCAGAACAACAAGGGCCACCACAAGCTGACCCCACTATGGGAAGGACCGTACATCGTCGCCAAGGTGCTCAAGCCCGGGACCTACAAGCTGGCCAACGAGAAGGGCGAAATCCTCAACAACGCTTGGAACATAGAACAGCTACGTCGTTTCTAAATTTTCTAGAAACCCGCCGAGCCCATCGCGGGGCTTGGCATTACGATAACACCACGAGGAAGTCTCCGCTCTGTTTCTGCAGAACCGAGCCTCCCTCGGGGGGCTAGAAGGGGGGACTCCCCCCCTAAGTCCCACGCACCATTCTTAAGTCGTTTTTCAAAAAAACTCCTACGCTGAACTCTCTAGCGTGCTCTGACAAATCGATTGTGAAAGAACCTAAGGACCAAAAGACTGTCTCAAGGTCAGAAGGCCGGCTGAGTCACGAGACGGCCTACGCCTCCGGGCTACGGCACTCCCTCACCACCTTTTGCCCAAGGGGCAACTTAGGCTCCGAGGAAGTTTTTTACAAGAGATACGTTCAGAAACAAGACAGAGGGCAAAGGCTCGAAAATACAATAAGGAAAAACGATTGAAAAAGCATCGGCGCACGATCACTTTAAAAAGGCCTCAACAGCCGCCAACATTATGATAGGGCAACATAATCCCTAATCTAATTACACGGCCTCTTGGGCCTAGGTCACGGCGCAGGGTCTCCAGCATCGGCGGACGGCGGAGGAGGGACAACCTCCTCTTCGAACAGCCCAGCCAGTGCAGCGCCGGGACCCTCCGCCGCCTCCATCAGCTTCGTCACCGCCTCGTCGGCCTCCTCGTCATCATCAGGCAGGACGTAGCCATCGCTGATGGCTTGGAGGTCAATGCCGACGTAGTGCGAGGCGATGACGGCCAGTGCGCGCTTGACGCCCGTATGCAGCGCCCCTCAGAGTCGCTCGCGCATCTGGCCACTCAACGCAACCAGGCGGCTCCCGAGAGAGCTTCCTGACTGGACCCCCTCGACTTCCAGGGCCTCGCAAGCAGTACGGGTGGCGCTCTTTAGCGCATCATGCTCCCCGATCTCGGTTTCAAGCACCGCCTGCACTATGGCGGAGGCCTCGACTGCCTAGGTGACTTCTTTCTCTAGCTCTGCGCCAAACGCAACAGAACAAGGTTGAGCGCAAAAAAGTACAAGCCAGAGCAAGGGCAGAAAGTCTACGGAACTCACCCACGGCCTTCTGCCCCAGTGTCGGGCCTCGACCTGAGAGGCCTCGGCTTTCTCCTTCCAACACTGGGCCTCGACCCGAGACGCCTCGGCTAACTCCTTCAGGTGCGGAGCCTCGACCCGAGAAGCCTCGGCCGCCCTAGAAGCCTCCCCCGCCAGCTCTGTATCGCACCAAGGAGTTAGGGGCCGAACACAAGAAAAACAAATTAAATAAAGGGAACAAGACTCACCTTCGGCATTTCCCCTCTAGATCACAGCCTCGGTCCGGGAGGCCTCAGCCACCATAAGGGCCTCATCCAAGGTGCCTTTCGTCAGCTGGTGCGCACTTTGCTTCGCCCCCAGCTACCCAGCAAAGACCTTGCCCAAGGTCGTGGCTTCTCCAGCCCGGGACCTGAAGGCGTCCCGCTCATCGGCCACGCGGATCAGCTCCTCCTCCAACTCCTTGACCCGCGCCGCCAGAGGGGCGACCCGCTCCCGGGCTATAACCGCCTCGACCGTCGCATCAGCACAACGAAGGCGGAGGTCCTCCACCTCTGCGCTCCGTGCCGACAGGAGCTCGTTGGCGCCGGCAAGAAGCCCCTTTTGCCGCTGAAGCTGGTCCCAGACGTCCCTCTCCCCCCGGAGAAAGATCGACTTCCTGAGGGACCGGGTCTCGAGCACCTAGGGGAAACAGAACAGGGGTCAATCCCTACAAAGAAACCTCGGAAGAAGACCACCGCGTGAGGAAACAAAGTGCGAACCTGGGCGACTCCGGGCAGATCGTCGGTAACCACGGACAGCGCCGTCCGAAGTGACCACTCCGCCAGCCGGCAGTACTGCTCGAACGTGTCCCAGCGCCCGCCCTCGGCCGCGTCCTCGAGGGCAAACAGAGGCTCCGCCTCAGGGTCGTCCCGGCTCTGCCACGCCACACACGGGTGGTCCCACCCACGGGGCTCGGGTCGTACCCACGCGAGGGCCAAGTTTCCCTCGCCCGGGGTCGGAACCGGCTGTTCCACAGCACCGGCCACCTCACCGTCGGCCATCTCCCGCGCCCGGGAAACATCGTCGGAGGAGATCGGAAGGACCTCTACCTCCCGGGCGCTCCCCGGCAACAACGGCGGGCCTTGAACCAGGGGTGCCACTGAGGCTTCCGCCGCCTTCATCTCCACTTCCTGGGCCGACGGCCTCGCCACCACTATGCCGGCCTCGGTGGTCCCATGGGCTTTGGACCCCACCATCGTGGCCTCAATGGACATGGGGGCTTCGACCTCCGCTGCTACGGCCTCGTCGGTTGCCTCGGCCTCGGAGACCCTGCGGGCCTCGACCTCGGTGGCCTTGGCAACCAAGGACACCCCGGCCACATCCGACTCACGGCCCTCGCCTTCGTGGGGCGGAGGCGCCCCCTCCCCCGTCGGTGTCGGGGTAGCCTCGACAGCCCCTCCTTGGGAGACCGACTCCGTCAGGCCGGCTCTCGCCGACGCCACACCGCGTCGTATGGCGGCTTGTGCCCCCTCCACCCAATGGGCGGTGGAGCCAGGGGTCACCTTGAGCGCCTTAAGCGGCGCCAAGGAAGACACCTCCGCAGGTCGCTTCCGGCTAAAAACATAATACTTACAGGGTCAGCACGAGACGAAGGAACGAACAAAAAACGCTGCGGCGCCACCTAAAGTACGCTTACCTCAACCGGGGTAGCAACCGCTTCGGCACGGCGACCCTCGTCTGCAAAGGCAGCGGCGGCGGCTGAAGCACGACAGTCGTATCCGTCGGCGCCGGCCGGTCCTCGACGGACCCCGGCGCCCCCTCGGTGCTCTGCGGGAGTAGTTGCGTCAGCTCCGCCGCCACTTGCACCACCGCTGCGGTCGAGCCCACTGGGCTGACGGCACGCTTGCCCAATGCCCGCTCCTCGGGCGTGTCAGCCTCAGTCCCGAGGCGGGCAATCGCCGACCCCGAGGCGGCTCCTCCTCCTCCTCCTCCTGGGAGCGCCGGGCTACTTGCCAAAGCCCCGAGCGCCGTCTCCTCAACATCAGGGAGATGGTCCAGGGGATCCTGCCCCCTCTCGCCCTCGTCATCTCCGTCCGAGGCGTCCATCGATAGTGACGGCGATGGGGATTCCTCCAGCGGAAGGCCGTTCCTCCTTTGCTGCCGACGACGCTCATCTAGCTTCTCGCGCGCAAGAATCTGCTTCGTGCGCTTGGCCGCCATGGCGTCCTTCCGTTTTTTCTGCGCCTCGACGTGCGCCCGGTTGATCACCCGCCACCTCACGTCCTCGGGAACGGGCGGCGGGGAGGCTCGCACGTCCTTCATCCCTTGCAGGAACGGCGAACGCGCATAAGGGAACGAGAAATAATGAGAAATGGGGAGGGCTCGGGGGATGCAGCAGCGCGCGACTTACCAGCGAGAGATACCCCCACGACGGACGCATCGCGAGGGTGGTCAGACCACCGCTCCGTAGCTTCGCGTCCACGTCCTCCCTCACCCGGCGAAGAATTTCCTCGTCAGAGAGGGTGGAGGCAGACAGCCGGATGCCCGCGATCGAATCGTCCGGCCTCATCTCGAACAGGCGCCGCCACCGAGCCATCAGCGGCAGCACCCTTCGGCTGTGGAAGGCGGTCACGACCACAGCCGCAGTAAGGTGGTGGTCCCGCAGCCTCTGCAGCCCCTCCAGGAGTGGCTACAGCTTGGGCTGATCCTCCCTCAGGACGCCATACTTCCACCGCTCCGGGCAGCTCCCCACAATCCGCCTAGTGTAGGGGGGAAGTCCACCGTCGTCGTTTCGAAGGTAGAACCAGCTCATGTACCATCGATGGTTGGATGACGCGAGCTGGGACAGGATGTAGAGGTGCTGATGATCCTAGCGCACTTGGAGAGTGCAGCCGCCGGCCCTCACCGCCTTCCTCATGCCCGACGTGCCCACCGGCTTACTGGTATGCCCTGCCCAGAAGAGATGGAGCCACAACTCCCAGTGGGGAGCAATCCCCAGATACCCCTCGCAGACAGCGACCAAGATAGCCGCCTGCGCGATAGAATTGGGGTTGAAGTTGTGGAGCTCCATGCTATAGTAGTGCGGGAGCGCCCGCATGAATCGGTCCGCAGGAACGCCGAGGCCACGCTCGTGAAAGGACATGAAGCTCACGACGTAACCGTCGCGAGGCCTTGGCTCTCGCTCGCCCAACGGAGCGATCCACTCCGGCCTATTGGGGTCGGTCACCGGGCGAAGGAGGCCGCCATCGACGAGCGACTGAAGCATCTCCACGGTGACGTTGGATGGATCCCAAGGGTCCGCCTCGATGACAACAATGTCGCTGGCCATGAGTGTGGTGGAGGGCTCGACTACGACGGTGAGTCTCTCTCTCTCTACCTCACCTCTTTCCTTTCTTCCTCCTGGGGCTCTCTGCTCTGGCGACGGCTCAAAGATGGCAAAGCTAATACGGGCAAGGTAAGGAGGGGAGGAGCAAGGCTCGTTGCGTATTTATGCAGGGTGAAGGCGAAACGGACGAGCGACGAAATCGGGGAAGTTTCCCTTAGATCCGGCGCGGTTAATCCCGATCCAATTTTACCGCCCGTGTGTCCACCTTTTCCTCATTAATCGCGGGAACAGTTATGTCCCATCTGCTGATGCCACGTCACATCCGACCGCTACAGCAGCACGCGTTGTTCCGCCTCCCCCAGGAAATCACCTAAAAAGGTGCGCCGGTCGTTGTCGAACCGATGGGGGAAATATCCCCCCACCCTATTCCTTTTAGGTGAAGGAACTGGGCGCCGAGCCCATTACGGTCTAGGGGTTCGAAGGCTGGGCCCCTAAGGGTTTCGACAGCCGCCCTAGGGCAATAGAGTCAGGGGCGACCACGGGCGAGTCCGTACATGGCCGAGACCCAAGCAAGCGAAACGCTTGGGACGCCCAAAGTCACGTCCGAGACCAGCAGGGAGTTCTCTGAATGGGATCCCACCATAGGGAGGCGCCGAGCCCCCGGGGCCAATCGAAAGGCTCTAGGACCCAATAGAGAAGCCCTCTGGTACTTTTGGAGTGCGTCTCCGGACCGCTAGCCGACCCTTATCGAATGGGGCACGGGCCTCCACTCGGACTTACCCGATAGCAGCTCCCCAGGAGTGTCACCGCTCGCGCCCACCAATGGTAGCCTGGCATATTCCACCCCTCCTTCCGAACGAAAAAGAAGCGCGAGGGTCGTATAAAAAAACCAGGGGGAACCCCTAACAAACCTCCCCGCAAAGGCTAAGGGGCTCTCCCTGCAACTTTGCCGAGACCCAGCGACCTAGGTTCGCACTCGAGGGGGCTCGGCAAACAAACCCCTCCTTTCGAACGAAAAGGTTGCGCGAAGGTCGTGCAAAAAGCAAGGGGAACTCCTGATGGCCCTCTTGCTCCGGGCAGAGGCTAGGGAGCTCTTCTTGCAGATATGCTGAGGCCCCGCGACCCAGGCTCGCACAAGAGGGGGTCTCAGCCAACAAACCCTCACGTGCGAGAGGCGTATAAAAAGCCAGGAGAGCACCTAACGGCCCTCTCGCTCCGTGCAGAGGCTAGGGGGCTCTTCCTACAGGTTTGCCGAGACCTAGCGACCTAGGTTCGCACACGAGTGGGCTCGGCAAACAACCCCCCCGTCCGAACGAAAAGGATGCGCGAGGGCTGAACAAAAAAGTCAGGGGGACCCCTGACCACCCTCTCGCTTCATGCGGAGGCTCGGGGGCTCCTTCTGCACCCAAGACAAGGATAAGCGACCCAAGCCCGCACTCATACATTCGGAAAAAAGCAACAAAAAGGACGCCGAGCCCGTTATGCTCCAAGGGTTCGAAGGCTGGACCACCGAGGGTTTCGACAGCTGCCCCAGGACAACAGAGTCAGGGACAACTATGGGCGAGCCTGTACATGGCCGTGGCCCGAGCAAGCGATCGCTCGGGATGCCCTAAGTCGTGTCCAAGACCTAGCAGGGAGTTCTTAGACTGGGATCCCACCGTAGGGAGGTGCCGAGCCCCCGGGGCCAATCGAACGGCCATGGGACCCAATAGAGAAGCCCTCTGGTACTTTTGGAGTGTGTCTCTGGAAAGCTAGCCGACCCTTATTGAATGGGGCATGGGCCTCCACTCGGACTTACCCGATACAAGCTCATCGGAAGTGTCACCGCTCGCGCCCACCGAGGGTAGCCTGGTATATCCCACCCCTCCTTCCGAACGAAAAGGAAGCACGAGGGTCGTATAAAAAAGATAGGGGGAACCCCTGACGGACCTCCCCGCAGAGGCTAAGGGGCTCTCCCTGCAACTTTACCGAGACCCAGCGACCCAGGTTCACACTCGAGTGGGCTCGGCAAGCAAACCCCTCCTTCCGAACGAAAAGGTTGCACGAGGGTCGTACAAAAAGCCAGGGGTACTCCTGACGGCCCTCTTGCTCCGGGCAGAGGCTAGGGAGCTCTTCCTGCAGATATGCTGAGGCCCCGCGACCCAGGCTCGCACCCGATGGGGTCTCAGCAAACAAACCCTCACGCGCGAGAGGTGTATAAAAAGCCAGGAGAGCACCTGATAGCCCTCTCGCTCTGTGCAGAGGCTAGGGGGCTCTTCCTGCAAGTTTGCCGAGACCCAGCGACCCAAACTCGCATTCACGGGCCCAGCAAGCACGATAAAACTCCTTGCTCAAACGGGAAAAAAAGCCCCTGACAGAGTAAACCCACTCCTCCAGGGCCTCGGGGTCTACACCCGGCGGGTGCGCTCGCGCGCACCCACCGGAACCACCAAGTACAAAACACGATCCCGGCAGGAGCTGTTGCGAACCAAGTCTCGTCAAAACCTCAAGAGAGTGCCCGCACTCCTCCCGAGGCTCGGGGGCTACTGTCGGATACCACAAGAAGGGGTACCCTAAGCAAGAACAAAAAATGTTGCTTAAACCTTGCAAAAATCAAAGCCAAAAGACTACCACCAGGTCTTTGCAGAATTCTTCGATTCGCTCGAGGCCTTGCGCCGAGGCCTCATACGAAAGGCCAAAAGCGCCCCGCCGAGGCCCTCTCATCGAGACCCTCTCGCCGAGGCCTCGCCCCGAAAGGCCTCGGATGGGATGCCAATTCCCCGATTCGCTCGAGGCCGGGCTCGGCAAACATACTCGTAACCTCCGTCCCGACCAAACTCCTCGACGAAACGTCACGTCCGGATTAATGCGCCTAACTACTCCCGTCGCGCCACCGCTTTTCAGTACAAGACGGCGAGAATGATCGACGGACAGGAGGACCGGCGCAATAGGGGTTACTCGCCATCGTGCTCATCATCATGCTACCTAACCCCTGTGCCAAGGACAAAGCAGCATGGAAGGTCAAGTCCATGTCCCTGTAGTCTCGGAAACCGCAGGAGAGCCCAACTGCTCGTTCTACGCCTCGTCCGAGACCCCCCGGTAGGGTCTCAGACGTACTATTCCTTCTCCGCCTCGGCCGAGGCCGGGCTCGTCCCGCATCCTCGTCGTCTCTCGCCTCAATCGCCCCTCCGCGGGCTGTCCCATCCGTGTAAGTACCCACAGGTTGCGCCTCGTCAGCCCACGATTAGCGGTGGCATAGCAACAGGGGCGATGGGGACGGCGGTCAAATCTCCTTTTTACCATTCCCCACCGACGGTGCGGGGACTACCGTGCTTATGGACACACGCCCGCACTTTTCCACCTAAACCAGTGCGACGACCGACCACCGAGATCCGCCAGATCGCATACTCAGGTCACCTCCTAGGCCTCGGCAAATCAGGCCTCGGCGCGGTCGGCCACAAACACCTGCCAGGCCTCGGCGAACCACCAAGTCAAAAATTCACAAGGCACGGCATGTCACCTACAGAGGAGGCCATGCTGACTAAACGTCAACGAGGACCCCTACGACTTCAACAGCCTCAGGCATGGCTAGCATGACGCACCAGTAATCAAGTACCAATTGCCATTCTTGACACTGTGTTGCTACAGGAATAGGCCACAATCTTCGATCTTCCTTCCTCGCTAAGGCTCCACGTAGCTCTCTCATGTACTCTCTCCCCCTCCTTGTGGCTATAAAGGAAGCGCCCAGGGCCGTTTCTATGGATCGAGACCACACTGCCCTCACGCGCAAAACGCACTCACTCAATTCACGCACGCTCCCACGCTGCCTGAGAGCAATGACTCAAGCAGCCCGCACCACTTCACGCATAGACCTGGGACTAGCTCCCTCTCTCACCCAGCTTGTAACCCCCTACTACAAGCACTTCGATGCAAAGAATACAAGATCGATCTCCTAGACTGGACGTAGGGCACCGATTGTCTGAACCAGTATAAACCTTGTGTCTCTTTGCATCACCATCAGGGATTAGGGGCACGCAGTTCATATTTACTGGTTGGTTGAGGACCCCCCGGTCCGAAACACCGATAGAAACTAATGACTATCATCTACTCTAAGATAGCAAAGGTATCATTGTAGTATGCATGATCATTTCATTCCTTACTAGTATGTGGTTAGTGCATATAGAACATGCTTCATAGGATCATGCATAACAAATGAAATTTTTAAAATTCATAGCCTACCACTATTGTTTCAATGATTAGTTGATCTAGTGATAAGCATATGAGATTGTTCATGAGTTAGTGAACTCAAGTACTTGATTTAATTTGGATTGCTAACAAGTGACAAGTACAACATTGGCAAGATAACCCTTGCAAGAGGTGTGAAGAAGGTTGTCATTGGTTCAAACTGGACTTTGAAGCTTAGACAAATCAATTTAGTTCTAAGTCAATATTAGAACCTCATGATAGTGACAAGAGTACAAGAACAAGACAACAATGCAAATGGATATCTAGTTTGATCGTTTCAAGTAGTATCTAGACTCAAACAAGAAGAATTAACAAGTGGTGTCTAGATCAACCTACAAGTGATATCCTACAAGTGATACTCTTGAAGATAGCAAATGTTCAAGAAATGGTGTTTATTGACAAATCAATCATACACGTGGTATCACATCTCTACACATGGTATCATTCATACAAGACGATAGTTCCACAAGTGATTCTCAACTTTAAGTGATCATCAAATGAAGAATGCATCCCTCACCTATAAGAGCTTAAGTTTATCAAGTGGATGACCCATGCTATGACATAGAGGGAGGTGTCCCACCAATTGGTATCAAGGTCAAAGATCCTATGTGCGGTATCTCAAGAGCTATACAAGTGGTATCATTCCAACATATGTGGTGGTGTCCATCAAAAATGAAGATTCAAGACCCAACCATCTACCCCAAATGCTAGCCTTTGCATCAATGAGCACACCTTTTATGGAAAATTGATGACAAAGGAGGAGAGATTGGTACAAAGATATGAAATATGCAAGAGGCATTAGGGAGAAGTTGGATTTGGACATGGATATGGACAAAGAGGGAGCAACATTGAGGAATGGAGAAGGATCAAAATTCTTGGACAAGAGAAGCACATAAGTAGGGGGAGCAAGCTCACGAACTTTGTTTGGTTGCATTTGATATGTGCATAATAATGTGATTTCTTGCATTGCATAAGTTGTTAAATTTGATATGCATGCTTGTGTGGTGTATGCTAGTTGTAGAACTTGAATGATGACTTGATAACTAGCATGCATAGGATGATAGCTAGACACTTGATATGTTTCTCAAGTATTGCTAATACATTGATTCTAATGTTGATCTCACGGGGTATCTAGTCTTTTTGTTTCCAAGTGATATCTAGCTAACCTTGGTGCTAAGGATGAACTTAAAGGTGTAACTCCGATTGTTATCACGCTTCAAAGGTTAAATCTTTACACCTTAGCATTATTGATAGTAATTACTCTCCCACAATTCCAATCTATGCATATGTGTGAGCTTCAAACCAAACACTCTAGCACATATGTAGGGGGAGCTAATACTACCAATTCAGGTTTGTGGTACTTATCCAAAATTATTTACACATGGTAAAATTGCTTGGGCAAGCAACATGAATCCATTTGAGCTTAATTTTCATATCTTTGTAGAGTTGTCATCAATTACCAAAAAGGGGGAGATTGAAAGGTTCTTGTTTAGTTTTGGTAATTGAGTAATAACCTAGGTGGACTAATTGTGCTTAGTGTGAGATACATAGGTGATTAGTCCACATGTACATGTGTGTGAGCAACATATGCCATAGAGGTGAAAATGGCTTGGAGATGTTGCAAAACTCACATATGTGATGAAGGAGCTCATTGCATATGAGACATGACATGGAGTCATGTGATTAAAGTGGAGAAGATCAAGACAAGACTTGGCTCGACGGACGGGTTGCAAGAGTGAAGTGCAAGTTGAGTGATGACTTAGCGCCGATGGACCGAGGCAACGGTGAAGAGCAAGTGAAGTCAAGATCGATGAATCAATATGGTCACATGATGATATGAAGTGGATCATATCATTGTTGATCGTGTTGGTGCATGTGTTGCATCAACATTGGAGGAGATGGAATGGAATGCGCAAGACAAAGGTATAACCTAGGGCATTTTATTTCATCGGTCCTAGGTGCGTAGAGAAGTTTATGACTGAGTTTAGGATAGATGGACGTACTATCAAGAGGGGCAAACTTGTTTGCATATTGGTCATCTAGTGTCACTCGAGTGATCTAACTTTGCATCGTTGCTAGGATCGAGTGGCATGGCAAGTTGAGTGGCTAATCCTTTGAAAAATGATTGTGAAAATGCTAACACACATGCACATAGTGGTGTACACTTGGTGGTGTTGGTATATTTGCAAAGGGGAAGAAGTTGGTGAAGAAAAGAAGTTGAAAGCACTGGTTACGTGGTGACCGGACGCGTCCGACATGTGGACCGGACGCATTCGGTATCTAACCCAGGCTCAGGCACGTGCTGTAGACGAGACCGGCCACGTTCGGTATTGGGACTAGACACGTCTGGTATTCGGACTCAGGCTTGGCTGTGTTCGCTGTGTTGACCGGACTCTGTCGTTGAAAGTGACCGGACTCTGCTGGTTCACTGTTCATCGTCCGGTCAGAGGAGGTAAAGCACGTGGTTGTGTGGACCTGACGTACGGGCTCGTCCGATCATGGTTCAAAGGCTCTAGGAGCTCTCTAGACTTGACCTGACACTGCTTCGCCTGCGTCTGTTCATTTTTGAGTGTCGTGTCCGATCGTGTCTGTCAGAGCGTGTAGAGAGATCCGGTGGGCACCAATGGCTATTTGATTTGAAAGGGACACGTGGCAAGCGGACTGTGACCGGACGCAGCGACCGGACGTGTCCAGTCACCACACCGGACGAGGCACAAGCAGCGCGTTCGGTCGATGCGCAGAAAAGTGTAACGGCTCTATTTTGCCTTTGGGCTATAAATAGAGGGGTGTCTCGGGCATGGCTGAGGTTGAGCACCTAGGGGGACTTTGTATCCATGCTTGAGAGTGCTTGGGAGCCCTCCAACTCACTTGTGCTTGCTAGATCGCTAATCAAGAGCTAGTGAGTGATTCTAGTGCGACTACATCATAAGGTTGCATCGAGTGGCACTAGGTGATCGAGTTGCAAGCTGGTGGTGCTTGTTACTCTTGGAGGTTGCCACCTCCTAGATGGCTTGGTGGTGGTCTCCGTCGAAGCATGCAAAGAAGATTGTGTAGTGCTCTAGAGAAGTGATTGTGAGGGGGATTGTGCTCACCCGTGGGAGCTACGAAGAACAACTCTAGTAGAGCGAGACACGAAAGGCGACAAGTGGTTTGGCCGAATCAAGTGCTAGAGCTTGTGGGAAGTACTCCACGTGGGAGAGTGTGACTTGTGGGTCACCACTAGCAAGAGGATCTGCGGCATCCTTGGAGCTTGTATCAACAGGGACTAGCGTGTTGGCAAGCACGTGAACCTCGGGATAAAAATCATCATGTCATCCTTGTCTTCCCTTGGTTTGCAATCCCCTTACACAAGTGTGCAATTACTCTCATAATACATTGTGCTTGTGTAGTTGCTCTTGTAATTAGTTGACTTGTGTAGTTGGCTAGTTACCTTCTTACTTGTGTAGCATAGAAATAGCTCCCTTGCGTGGCTAATTTAGTTTTAGTAACCTTGTTAGTCACATTACTTAGTTTGTGTAGCTAAGTAATTTGTGCTCTATAATTTGGCTTGTGTAGCCTTGTTATTGAGCATTGCTAGTGAGCTTAGATGGCTTTGTGCTTTTGCTTACTAGAGTGTGTAAAATCTCTCCCGGTTGGCAAAGTACTAGTTGCATAGGTTTGTGTGACCTTGCTCCTAGAATTGGTTAGGTGAGCTCTAGCTAGCTCGGCACCTTAGTTGCGTAATTAGGATCTTTGAAAGGTGCTAGAGAACATAGATAGATGGATGTAGTCTTGGCTAGACCGGTAGTTTTAATTCCACACTTTTATCGGTTAGCCATCACGTTTAATTTTTAGAAAGGACTATTCACTCCCTCTAGTCCGCCATCTCGACCCTAAAAGTAGTATCAGAGCTTGGTCTCTCATTTGTGGTCTTCACTGACCTGAGAGGATGGCGTCTAGTGGGCTAGATGTTTGTAAGACACACATTTTTGATGGCACAAACTTTGCACTTTGGAAAAATCACATGCTTGATCATTTTCGTGCAAAGCGACCTAAGTTTTGGTGGATTGTCACTAGTGGTCTCACCCATGTCTTGGACCATAGAAATATCAACAAAGCTCAAAGAGTTATCTATAAATTTGATGCACATGCTTGTTGTTATCTAATGGATGCTTTGAGCTTTGATTTAATGAAAAGGATAAACTATGTGGGAACCGCTCGTGAGATATGGGAATCGCTCGTGAGTTTCGGTGATTCCTCCACGTGGGATGATGGCAAGTTCAAGAAGGAGGAGCCCAAGGAGGAGGCACATGAGTGTGTTGAGCATGACCAAAATTTAGTGATTGTGGAAGATTGCTCCACCTCATGGTCAAGTGATGATGTTAAGGATCGATCTACTACAAGCTCACTTGACAAGGTTGATGATGATGCCTCAAGTGATGCAAATGATGATGCTACCCTGTTTACACCAGAATTTGGAAGAAGGATCTCAGAAGCTCAGGAGCTCCCAAAATCATGTCAACAAGGGATCAATTGTGTGCGGTTGAAACCAAATGATTCAGATCAAAAGACTTGAATTGGCTTTCTTCAAATAGCGCCAGCAAATAACGACAGAGGCTATAATCGGCGCTGGGACGAGATATGTTGGACTCTACAAAAAGGGAAAGATTAGAGTCCAAGTTATCTTAAATTAGGAATGTTTTCATTTTATGCCAAAGATTGTATTGAGTTGTACTCGAATAAGGTTCATTTTTAGGCTCCGGGTATAAATACCAAACCCCGGCTATTGTAAAAACAACAATCAATCAAATACAAAGTCAATTACTTTTTCGGCTCCAGCCACCCCTTAGGAGTAGGAGTAGAGTAGATCTCGGCGAGTTCTTCAGCAAGTATGGCTGCATCGATCCAGTCGACCTCCACTGCTTGTCTGTAAGTACCGTCATGGTTTATACCTCTGTTCATATGGCTGCATCAATCCAGTCGACCCCCACTGCGACTCTGGTATAGGCTAGTTATCGACTCTTGTCTAATTCAAGTATGGCCTGTGTGATTCTGCCTCACACCCCACTGCTTGAATTAGATCAAGGTCAAGTTATCAGCTCTACCTTAGTATGGCAGTCTTTGGTAGATTCATTAAGTTACCGATATTGCTTATTGCTTTCATTGTTTATCTAATTATAGCAATATCACTCTGCCCGATTGAGATTGATCTGGATCGACCTTATATCTTGTTTAACTCATCGTTTGCTAATCCAAAACTAATCTAATATACATCTTAAGCGATGAGTTATGTTTTTATCGGCTGTTTTGCGTCAATCTTAATCATGCATAGCGTGCGGTTAAGGCATGTCCGATCTCAAGTAGATCTATTAGTTAATGAAAATCATTCCATGGCCCGTCATCACGGCCTGTGGGATTCTGCCTCTCACCCCACTCTTGGCACCATGGAGTGAGGATCGTTAGTTGGTAGACCCGTTCCTGAGAAGGCATGACCTTAATCACCCCACTAACTCTAATCAAGAGCTAGTGAGTGATTATAGTGCGACTACATCATAAGGTTGCATCGAGTGGCACTAGGTGATCGAGCAAACAAAGAAGATTGTGCAGTGCTCCGGAGAAGTGATTGTGGGGGGGTTGTGCTCACCCCACAGGAGCTGTGAAGAGCTACTCTAGTAGAGCGAAACGTGAAACGTGACAAGTGATCCGGCCGGGTCAAGTGCTAGAGCTTGAGGTAAGCACTCTACGTGAGAGAGTGTGACTTGCGGGTCATCACTAGCAAGAGGATCAGCAACAACCTTGGAGCTTGTCACAACGGAGACTAGCATGTTGGCAAGCACGTGAACCTCGAGATAAAAATCATCGTGTCATCCTTGTCTTTTCTTGGTTTGCAATCCCCTTACACAAGTGTGCAATTACTCTCATAATACCTTGTGCTTGTGTAGTTGCTCTTGTAATTAGTTGACTTGTGTAGTTGGCTAGTGTTGGCGTAAAAATGTGGCGATGCAATCAACACACAGCAAGCCAGATGATCTGAACAGAATGAGATTGGAGATCTGCTTGGCTTCAACACAGGACCAATCGATTTTAAAAACCCAACGGCGTTCCAGTCAATTTGACCAGCAATTGACAGGGAGAGAAAATTTTATCAGTAGTTTAAGGTGGAATATGTCGGTGTTACTCCAGATAGTTCCAAATATGCGGCTAAACAGCTGATTCGATAGGGTTATTAACTAAATAGTCGATATACAACATATCAGCAAAGCAAGGATTGCTGAATTGAAGATTATCGGCTAAAATCAATGATGATGGAACGAATTCAAAATAACCGATACTCATGGGTCATAGCGATTTTATTATGATTGATTAATTCAGACAGAACAAGTACAATACACCTAAATATAAGTAATATAAAGAAACACCATCAGCTAGATGGATATAACCAGTGTAAAGCATTGAGCCGATAAGTTTAACGAGAAAGGATATAACATGCGAACAAATCGGCTGTCTAGTACAAATGAATCTACAAACGCTCTGAATCTAATCTGTTACCATCAACAGTAAGGTTCGATCGGATCGATACAGCTATGATAATAATAACAAACTAAAGCTAAAGAATCTATAAAACCATCTATATATTGATAGGTTCATGAAAAACATGCTATATGTGTGAAAGCACAGGTGAATCGGCTAAAATAGCCGATGCATACATAGCAAACAAACAGAGTACATATCTCGATCATGAACAAAACCACTAATCGATAATCTCTAATCCAAAGTCTTACCAGTGAGGTTCGACCGGGTCGATGCAGCTATAGTTGTGTCATTAGATTAGATCTTATTAACCAGTGAACTTACTCAAGATTGGAACATGTCTTTGAATGCATACTATGTTTGATTGGAATAGAGATAAAACAGCCGATCTAACAGAATTAAGCCATCAATTATAAGATTCAAAGTATGACCAGACTAGAAGACGACCAATTAAGATGATGTGATGCCGATTCTATCTCTATCTCAATCAGGTGATTTATTATAATCAATAAAAACATTAATTATAATAAGATCGATAACTGGTGAATCAACCAAAAATAGCAAGAAAAATCTTACTAATCTTGACAGATTCGATAACTGATGATATTGTATTAAATAACAAGTTGTTTATTACAAGATCGATAACTTTGATTAATATCAGTATCTGCAAGAGATCAATCGGTTGATGCAGTCTTACAAATAATTATACAAATCGATAACTAATTTTTACTACAACTCGTAAGAGATCAATCAGCTGATGCAACCTTACAATTAATAATAAAAGTCGTGATGGTACTCACAAATAAGCCGGAGGTCGATCAGTCAATGCAGCCCTGCTTGTTGAAGAACTTGCCGAGTTTCTACATACTCCTACTCCTAAGGGTTGGCGAAAGCCGGAAAGTAATTGTGTTGATTGATTGTTCGTGTCTTTGTACAATAACCGGGATCCAATATTTATACCCGAAACCTAAACATGAATCCTACTCAAATACGACTCATTACAATTCTTGGAATAAAAAAACATTCCTAACTTAAAATAACTTGGACACTAATCTTTTCCTTTCTGTAGAGTCCGACATATCTTTTCTCGTAGTCCATTGACATCGTCTGCTGACGTTATCCAAAAAGAGTTTATTCCAGTACCGCATCTAAATCAGCTAATATCGATCTTTACACAATCGATTCCTTGATGACACAATCCTGGAAGCTTCGAGTCCCCGCGCTCTTCTTCCAAAATTTTGGTGTAAACAGCTAGTTACCTTCTTGCTTGTGTAGCATAGAAGTAGCTCCCTTACGTGGCTAATTTGGTTTTAGTAACATTGTTAGTCATATTGCTTAGTTTATGTAGCTAAGTAATTTACGTTCTATAATTTAGCTTGTGTAGCCTTGTTATTGAGCATTGCTAGTGAGCTTAGGTGACTTTGTGCTTTTACTTACTAGTGTGTAAAATCTCCCCCGGTTGGCAAAGTACTAATTGCATAGGTTTGTGTAACCTTGCTCCTAGAATTGGTTAGGTGGGCTCTAGCTAGCTCAGCACCTTAGTTGCGTAATTAAGATCTTTGAAAGGTGCTAGAGAATATAGATAGAGGAGTGTAGTCTTGGATAGACCAATAGTTTTAATTCCACACTTATATCGGTTAGCCGCCCGTTTAATTTTTTTAGAAAGAACTATTTACCCCTCATCTAGTCCGTCATCTCGACCCTACACCTTTGTACCTGAGGAGACCTTCACAGTTATATAGTGATGGACATCCGAAGGTTGTGTCGCCAGCTTACGAAACAATTCCTGAACCCCTGCATCAGCTAAGTATGACTAGCGGACCGCCTCATCGAGCCACTGTGGCTGGCAAACTGATAGAGCTGAACAGTGAGCATGAGGAGCGCAAGAGAGAGCATCTGCGGCACTGTTATCTGCTCCTTTGCGATAAATTAATCCAATATTGCAAGCCAATTAGCCGAGTGAAAACCTTCTGTTGCCAGGGCTTATGCAAGCGTTGTTCAGTGAGTTGGACCAAGCTCTTATGATCAGTCACAATGTGAAACTCGGCATGTTGTAAGTAACTCCACCATTGATCGACAACCATAAGAATAGCTAGGTACTCTTTTTCATACATCGAGATTATGCCGAAATGACGGACAAAGCGGCGATAGTAGCCGGCTAACCCCAGAAAGCTGCAGAGATCCTTGACCAATGTGGGTGTTGGTCAATTGAGTATTGCCTGAACTTTAGCTGGATTAGTGGCCACTCCTTCTGCTGAGATTATATATCCAAGATACTTGAGCTGCCGTTGAGCAAAAACGCATTTAGACATTTTGACTTGCCATTTGTCTTTGAGCAACAATTCCAGAACTTGCCGAACATGTTGCACATGCTCTTCATAGGTACAGCTAAAGATCAAGATATCATCAAAGAAAACAAGAACGCATTTGCGCAGAAGGCGACCCAGAGTCAGATTCTTGGCTTTCAGAAATGTAGCAGGTGCTCCAGATAACCCAAATGCCATGACGCGAAACTCATAATGACCGGTGTTGGTTTGAAAGGCTGTTTTGGCTTCCTCACCTGGTTTCAGACGAATCTGGTGATAGCCCGTGGCCAAGTCCAAGGAAGTGAACCAAGAAGCCCCGTGCAGCTCATATAGGAGTTCTTCTATCACTGGTACTGGATATTTTGTTTTGACCATGATTGCATTGAGTTGTGGAATGTGCCATCCTTTTTCTTGACAAGTAGCACTGAGGAAGAAAAGGGACTCTGACTGTGCTGCACAATGCTAGAACTGTGCATGTCTGCAATCTGACGCTCAATCTCATCTTTAACCGGAGGGTAGCGATATGGACGAACTGACACAAGAGTAGCGCCAAGTAACAGAGGAATATCATGCTCACAATCACGTGATGGAGGATACCCGGCTGGTGGATCAAACACTGACTGAAACTCCTCAATGAGCTGAGTGAACTCGGGTGGCAACCCGGCTGAGGTTATAGAAGAGCTTGCATCAGAAATAAGTGACACTTGTACTATAGAGCCAGGAGGCAGATCTTGCAGGTTGCCCTGTAGCAGCTAAAAAGAACCATCATAAGGAATTTTGAGCCACTTGTGATTCCAATCGACCTCCATGGGACTGAAGCGAGATAACCAATCCATGCCAATAATAAGATCATATTGAGCCAGAGGAATCACTTTAGCACAAGACTGAAAGGTACAATGCTGCACAGACCACTCCAACTGCTTGAATTCTGTGGAACAATTCAGAAACTGACCATCAGCTATCTTCACCTGAATAGAGGGACTGAATGGAGTCTGGCCTTGTAGCTGAGGAGCAAAAGTGACGCTAACAAAAGTATGCGAACTGCCCGAGTCAAGAAGAATATGGGCGGTGATACGCTGAACCAACCCCTAAAACTGAATTGCATTGATAGAAGACTTGCCCGTCAGTGCTTAAACATAAACGGAGATAGCCAATAACACTTGAACTTCGGAGGTGTCAGCTTCCTCTGGTACGCCTTCCCCGAACCCTCAGCATGACATATATCCCAGAACTCCTGCAACACATGGAGCTGGATTGTCTCCGAGCAACGGTGATCACGAGACCATTTATCACCGCATTTGATGCAGAGACTGCGAGCCCGCTGGTAATCACGCAAGGTGCGGATCTTGTCGTCCATCCCCCGGGATCGACGTTCTTCCACCGGGGCCGGATCAGCTAGACCACGATCAGTCTTGTCCACCCGTGGGCTCTGAGTGCTGGCTTGCCGAATGAATAGGAATCAGGTCGGCGAAGCTCTTTCTTCTTGCTGGGCTCGTGTAGCTCCTCCTGCAGCAAAGCGAGTACACTAGAAGTATCGAATGTTCGGGGACGTTGCATATGCACAACATTGCGAATTTCTTCTTTGAGCTCATCAACAAAATGCATGGCAAAGAAAACTGGATCAGTGTTATGACCATAGGCTACCAACTGATCAATCAACCCAGCAAAACGATCAATGTAGTCCTGAACAGTATATGTCTGACGGATACTAAACATTTGCCTAACCAAAGCCTCATACGGAGCCTTCCCAAAGCGATCTAGGACTAACTGACAGAACTCCCTCCATGGAAGCCTCTTGATTTGTGGATCTAGAGATTGCAACCAGCAAGCGGCAGGTGATGAATTGACAAAGTTCATTGTCGCACACTTGATCCACACAACAGGGTCGACTGAATATAAATCAAAGTAGTCCTCACACCAAGTGATCCATAACCTAGGATTTTCTCCATCAAATTTAGTGAAATTCATTTTAGGAATTTTGTTGCCTGAGTGAGAATTTTCCCAAGGCGGCCACGGCTCATGGTAGACGGTTCCCCCACGCCACCCGCCATGGTCACCCCCAGAACCCGCCGTCACCAGTGCTGAACTAGAAAGTGAACGATGCAATTTGGGGAGGAGGATGGGGTCAGGATGCAACTGCGTACCCTTGACCGGGGATTTGAGTTCGAAACTCATTCCCCGGTGACTTGATTCAACGCCGTGCCCTAACGGGCGGATGATGGAGCTGCCGGCCGTTGCTGGCGCAACGCGAGCAGTGGCGGCAAAACTCCAGGTGCTGCTGATGTCGACTCGAGCGTGGCACGGCTGACGGTCTTGCGGAGAGCAGTCATCTCGGAGCGGATCCACTCCACCGACTCGTCGGTCTTGTGGAACGCGCCGACCTCCGCGCGCAGCTCCTCCATCGACGCATCCGCCTTGGGCTTCCAAGCGTCGAACACCTGGGCGGCACCCTCGAGCTTGTCAAAGCGGCCCGCGATGGCGTGTCAAGAGCGATTTTTTTTTTTGGGCCGCTGCATGCTGGGAGCAGCCCGCCGCTTTCATGTGGGCATGGGCAAAAACGAAAATCACCCATGCATGTGAACACGGCTCACACCACTCCGTTTCCTCAATGGCAATTAAGGAATCAAATTATGTAAATCGATGGCAGTTAAGGGAACAAAACTCAGATATGTAACGGTGATGGCAAGGAAGGAATAAAAAAATGAGAAATTGATGGCAACCAAGGAATGCTATAATTTTTTATGGCAATCAAGGAACTAATAAAAGTTTTGATGGTAACGAGGGAATTCTCTCAAAAGAATAATGTTGCGCTTGCACGGTGGCATTGCGTCCTTCTTGCTTGCACGTGTGTTGCTGCATTAATCAACAACTTCGTAGCACTAGTACTGGCTGCTTGTTCCGTAAGGTTTTGCGTATGAATGGAAGCAATGGAACAGAAGGGCTATTTGGTTGACCTAGATGGCTATTTTTTTTTTGGAAAACCTAGATGGCTAGATGGCCGTCCTCCCTCATCTTCAAGTTAATGGGCCCAAATTCTGGATCATCTCTCTATCTCTCTTTCCTCTGCTTCGGCCAATGTTCATCTGTTACTATTTTTTCAAACTTCATGTATTACCTTTTGCAGACAAAAAAAAACACTCCTGCGTTTTTTATTTCTTCTCGAAATTATTGGATGATTTTTTTTTACTTGCCTGCCTTGTATTATAATCAACCAGCCGAAGCCTCCTGGAACACCAAGTCCGCAACACATGATGGAGTTACATGCCACCTCTCCATGCGATGTGAACTCGTGACTTGTCTAGCTAAACAATGAGCTACTTTATTACAAGACTGACTAATATGAGAAAAAGAAAAATCTTGAAAGGCTAGGCTAAGAGCTTCAATCTCCTTGAGAACTGTCCCAACGATTGATCTTCGCATCTCCTTCTTCTTCCATATATAGTTGGACTAGTTCAAGGCAATCAGTTTCCAGTAGCACTTGCTGGACGCCATGATCAACAGCAAGCTTCAAACCATCTCTACATGCAAGTGCCTCCATGGTGCACACATCCAAACTGCTGTCATACCACAAGGCCTGGGCCAGCTTGACATCTCCTCGATAGTCACGTAGAACACAAGCTGTCGCCCCCTTGTTATCTTCTTTCTGAAACACGGCGTCAGTATTGAGCTTCTCTGATCCGATGTACTATAGTACTCATATTTTAGTAGTACTAAATAGAAAATTAGAGATGTAGCAGTAATACTAGGAGATTCTCATATTAAGAATGAGACTCTTACCCAAGTATGTAAACGGCCAGGAGATTCTCAGTTTTGGGTGGGGTTAATGGAGGCGTGAAAGACCAGTTCTTAAATCTAGTGAAGTTCAAGTTAGGGGATGAAACCCAACTTAGGTTCTGGGAGGACAAATGGTTAGGGAACCAACTTCTAAAAAATAGATTTCCAAGCCTTTTCAACATAGTTAGGGCAAGATTCCAAAAATTTTGCTACCACATCACATTCTTATGGCACATGCATGTAGTACTAAATGTCTAATTGCACGGGGTTCCCCTTTTGAACCTAATTAGTCCATAATTAGACACTAATTACCAAATACAAATGAAATGCTACAGTGAGCCAAAATCCAAAAAAAATTTGATCTAAACGGGGCCTTAGCAAGAAACAAGCTACGGTTTTCGAGGTCTTTGGCACGGTTCCCCTAAATGTCTCTTTCAGAATCAATCTGGTTTCATGCCTCTCACACCAAACCAGCCAGCAGTAAATAATCCACGATACGATACGGCCTCCCGAACAGACTGACTAATAGGGAATAACCTGCTAGAATAGAATAATCTGGTTTCATCCCTTATCGATGTAGAATTACATGATGTAAATGATACTATCACTTGGTCATTGAGTCAGGATGGTTCTTTCACGGTTAGGTCAATGTATCATTACCTAATTAACAATGGCATCAAGGCCTCACAAAGAAATTTGGAAGATGAAACTTCCTTTGACAATAAAAATCTTCACGTGGTTCTTCAAAAAGGGGGTGGTATTAACAAAAGATAACTTAGCTAGAAGGAATTGGCATGGGAACACTCATTGTTGTCTTTGTAGTAAAATAGAGACTATTCAACATCTCTTTTTTGAGTGTCGCTATGCTAAATTTCTTAGGCGGGCTTTGCATACCGTGTTTGGTATTGTTGCACCGTTAAATGCAGATAACTTATTTGGAGATTGGTGTAAACAGGTTGGGAAGAAAAATAAGCTTTTGTAACGGGAGCCACAACTTTTTGTTGATCTATTTAGCTATCAAGAAACGATGTTGTGTTTGATAATTGGAAGCCTAAAACTTTTTTGCAGGTTTTATTCAGAGGGACACATTGGTTCCACTTTTGGAGTCAATTGCAGCGTAATGATGCCTCTAAGTCGCTCATCGCCTCTGTGTGCGCTACCCTGGAGTCAACGGCAATTGCTTTTTTTTTTGCCTCTTATGGATGGCCTTTTGTTTGTAGGATTGCTATGTAAACTTTAGAGCTTGTTGTTTGGTTGCTTGAGTGTGCAACCCTAGCTACTATATTGAGTGTGGTCTGATTCCTCTATTTCGAGGATGAAGCCGGATTTTTTTTCATTATCTAAAAAAAGTAGTAATACTAGGATTCACAAAAATAAAACAGTTGTAACATTAATTTCGAGATTATCACAGCTACTGCAAAACCATACAGAAAGTCACAGAGGCCAAGCAGTCCACAGAAAAATATTTTTTTCCCAGCCGCACGAACACAAAGGCCACACTTTTCACATCGTGGTCCGTGCAACGGGTGCAAGCTAGAAAGGCTTTTCACATCGTGGTCCGTGCAACGGGTGCAAGCTAGAAAGGCCTGCCCGTGCAGTTCCGACCCACCATTTTACACTACACTACACCTACGCTACGCTACGTTACTCTCCCACCCACACGGCCACGCCCACACACACACACAGGCCGAGAGGCCGCGCACCAAGGGGCCGGGCCCAAACTAGCTAGGCGCCAAACTTGCCGTGCACCCGACAAGGTCCGGCACGAGATCTACCCCCGCTCCTAGAGAGACGACGACGAGGCCATCAAAACCAATCAGCCACGTCGGCACGTCGCGTCGCGTCCCGTCGGCCGGGACCGGCGCACCAGTCAATCATACAGCAGCGACGCACGTTGGGCGCGTCGGACGAGACGAGGACGTGCACCTGCTCTGCTCCCCCCGCGACCGCCGCCGCACGGCACTCCACTCGTGCGGCTGGCGGGTAGCGGGTAGCGCCTGGCTCCCCTCGCGCCAGTGGTCACGGGGTTTTCCCCGCCGACCCCGAGAAGGAGACGCGGCCGAAGCCCCAGTGGCCGACCCGGTACATCTCGTCCAGCCACGCCAGCTCCTCCGCCTCGGCCTGCTGCTGCTGCTGCTGCTGTACCGGCGCGGCTGCCGCTGCGACGGTGGCGTGGTCGTCGGCCGCGTCCAGCAGCGTCCCGCTGCCAGCGCCGGGTGCGGCGCCCGCCGCCTTGGCGCCCTTGGCCGACGCGGAGGAGGCCGCGACGTCGCGCACCCGCTTCCTGCGCAGCAGGGACAGCCTGCGCCTCCGGAGGCGGCGGCCCACGGCGAGCGGCGCCCTGACGAGCGCCAGCCCCAGCAGCGCGACGACCGCGCACGGGCAGCACCCCAGCGCGACGCAGTCCGCGATCGCCGCCGCCGCGCACGACCGGCACCTCCACCCCGCCCGCCCCGCCACCGCCGACGACGCCGCGGGCGGCTGCTGCTCCCCGTCGAACCAGCGCCCGCGCCTCGGCACCGCCGCCGCCGCCGCGCGCTGCTGCTGCTCCTCCCCCCTCTCCCTGCCCATCGCACAGCAGCGCAGAGGCATGCGCGGCCGCACACGCAGTGAGCGAGCCAGCGAGGTCGGCTCGGGAATTGAACCGAAACGCCTGCCTCGGTCGAAATGATCGCGACACGACGCGGCGAGCGTTTTGTAGGTGGGTTTTGTAATGTTTCGGGGCCACGTACGACGACCGCACGCGAGCAGCCGCAGCGCGTGCACTGCGAGCCCGCGGCCCGCATGGCGGGTAAAAGAGAAGAAAAAACACCTCGCCTGTGTTACCGCCGCTGCGCCTGACAGTAAAATTCAAGAACTGCACACGCACAGGCTGGCCAGCCTCGCACGCCGGTGAGACGCACCGCGCGTTCTGGCCGCCGTCACCATTTCGCGGCAAGAAAAACAAGCGAGAGGAGACACCACCACCAAGAGCGCGCGACCGAATCTACTCTCGCCTCGTCGTCGGGCGGGCGATCGATGATGGTGACAGTGAGGTAACTTTTTTATTACAGCTGGACGATGGGATGGGTGACTCACTCTACAGGCGACCATACACGGAACGGTGATCGCCGCGGGCAGGCGGAGGACAGGTAGCCACAGTGCTCCGAAACAGCAAAGCCCTCTTTGTGGCTGTGGCTGTGGCTGTGGCTGTGGCTGGGGCTGGGGCTTTCGGTCTCACGCTAGTGCTAGTTTTTTTTGGGGGCTACCCATTCCCATTTTGAGTGGAGCGGAGCTACCGGGCGGGTAGAAGTCCCATCCACCCACTCACTGTCACCATCATCGATCTCGTGTCTGATTCTGTGGGGGGTGGTACAAATGTCACTGTAGCAGCCAACGGGTGTCTGATTCTGTGCAGTCACAGCAGGGGGAGATGGAGAGTGGACGGACGAGTGGTTTGCTTTGCTAGCTCGCGTTGCAGTTGCAGCGACCGTAGTAACCGCATCACATGCCTGCGAGCGCGATGCAGTGCACGCGCCCGTGAGAATTGAAAAAGAGAAGAACAACGGTGTCCCTTGGTGGAGGTGGAGGCAAGAGATCGAGGAGTTCAGGCTTCGGAGAGAGTTCGGTGCTTCGGTGTGTGAGGAGGACCCGAGAGCTGGCTGCTGCTACTACTGTGTTGTGGGGTGCCTGCAACTTCAGCGGCACTTTTGGGACAAGGCTTTGGGACGTGAGAGTGCTTGCATTATTGATCAGAAGAAGGCGACAGGTGCAAGTGATGACGCGAACGCTCGGTTTTTTTGCGGTACGACTTGTGTATAAAAGTTTTCAAATTAACGTAGATGTTCATATTATTCTAGTTTTATTTGACGGCAATAATATTTAGACCATATGTGTCCATCGACCGCGAGAAGTCTGCTAGCGCTAGTCTTGTAGATACATTCATAGAGGTACGTACGTCGATTAATTGTTGTGCGTATGTTCACACGTAATTAGCATGTATAATAAGTGTCTAAATCTATATTATATGTAATAAAAAAGAGTAAATGTTCCATTACTAAATATAATTTTAGAAAAGAGAGTAAGCAACGACCATCAGTAACGTTTAGCGCGCGTCGTCATGCGTTACTGGAGGTAGCATATGCTGACAAGCAAGACGGATGGCAAGAGAAATGGTCGAATGCAGGGGCAGGCAGATCGAGACGGGAACGCGACAGTGCACGTGCACGTGGAGAACGCGACATGGTACTGTTCTTCCGCCCTGTTCCTGCAACACATGCATCGGCCTCGACCACACACACTAGCTTGAGTTCTGCTGGCTACCAGCATCTGCATCTAGCTTGCATTATATTTAGCTTATCAGTCGTAGTACAGTGTTTTTTCTCTCACAATAAAACAGCATCATCCGGCTTATCAGCCACAGAAACCATCAGCCGAACAACACCTGCTATATGTTTGGCTACCAACATCTGCATCCGGAGAACAAAGCAGTAGTAGAGTACTCCTGGGAAAATAGGAGTATGAAGCTGGACCGACACAAAATGCACGATGGAAAAAGGCGCGCAACAGAAGCAGGGGCCATGCGTGAACAGCTTAGCTATGCTATATACGTACACGATCCAGTTGACGTGAGGAGATATCTACTACTGTAGTCTACATCAGCAGCAGTACGTACGTAGTACAGGTACAGCACCAGTCCTCTCCATACCCGCCGCCACGTGTTCTCAGTTCTCAGTTCATCTGTTGCGCTCCATGCATGCTGTGCTACATGCCTATACATGATAATTGCAAAACTAATAATAAAGGTGGAAGAAGTGGAAACTATGGGATCATATCATGCATGACCAGTATGTATAATATAATATAGTCGTGCAAATTTATTGAGTCCTCGGCGATGCATACATACTACTACTACATTGTTAGTACTTAGTACATAATTTATGTGAGTAGGTAGCTAGTGATATACGTAATCAGGCATTTGGAGAAGGATCAAAATTCAAGCAGGGGCTTGTGTGCACTGCATGCACCCTGCTGCCTGCTGCCAAGTCATCGGATCCAGATCCAGGTCGTGTGGTGCTGTCTAGTAATTAAAGTCTAAAATGTTTATGTGTCTTGCATTGCCTGGAATTCATGTGCATTTCTGCCTAAAATATGTGCATACGACAAGTAATGTTATTGTTGTGGTGTGTTCGGTGTTCCTCTGCCTGCCTTACCTGCCAGTCAAACTAAAAGGAGATAAAATTTCGCGGTCTCAGTAGTCAGTACTGGGTGGCCATCCATCTGACGATCTTCATCCCAGTGGCGACTAGCGTGGCGTCATGGTGTGTGCTCTGCTTCTCCATTACCGTCGTTGTGGACTCGTAGAGTTGTGGTCCGCGATCTGATGCAGCAGAGGCCCGTACGTATCGCGGGGACGCCTTCCATGTTGGCAACGCCGTGGCCGGTGGCCAGTTGGTCTCCACGAGGATCAGCCGATCAGAGGATCAGAGCCCCGTGGCCGTGGAGGAGGTCCGGGCAGCTGGGGCAGGTACTTCTAGTTCTAGGTGCAGATAGGAGAATCTTCTATCTACACCTAAAAAGCATCGATGGGTTTCGTCCAACCCGACTTCGTGCGCGCGCCTGCGACATGCTTGTCCGACTTTTGTATATCAGCGGAAGAATTTGACGTGGGTAGGGAGATCCTCGAAGAAGCTTATGAGCAGCAGCATAGAGGTGATATTCAGCTAGAACCTAAGACTTTAATACAGTGACATTTCATAACTAAGATCAGGAGAAGCTCAAGAGCAGTAGCTATTTCTCTTAAATATTCAGCCTGTTCGTTTATTGGTTTCAGCCAGCCAACATTATTTTTCTCTCACAACAAACCAGCATCAGTCAGACTTATCAATCCAAAAACCAACCAGCGAACATGCCGATTATAGCTAACCCTATGCTCCTCTGACATGTGCTAAGCGTTGTGCTCTTATGGCACTGGAGATCAGGGCAGCCTCTCAAGTATATGCTAATTTTCTTAGGGCCTATATCTTATCATCTACTATTATGACTTTTGTTGTATGCAGTATGCTATGTTGTGCCATCTCACAGTGTATGTCTCCTTTGTCTTCTATCCTAAGACTGTTCTATGTAAAATATATGTACTGCTTAGACATCCTAATGTGTCAGTGTAGGCCTGCCTCATGTAAGACTAAGTACTATTTGAACACTCTTTATGTCTCATGTAAAATATATATGTGTTGTTTCGACATATCACACGTGATCACAGCTGTTTTAAATATATTAGTGGACTACGTGTTAACTAAACGGTGCATGCAAATGCCTATTGCGTTCACTATCAGTGCTTTTTCATTACGAATTCTGCATTGCCTAGATACAAGCACGACATGTGACTCGCGCGCATGGGCATGCGCAAATTGCTAGTGCATAACAGACTGGCCGGGAGGGCGTGCGTCATAGCATAGTAGGCCCATCATGCATGTAGTTGGGCTAAAATACGAGGTTCACTAATTAATTCCAATATGTATGCGAATAATTTAGAGGTGAAAGTGGTGCCGAAAATTTTCCATTCCCCACCTATCCGAATCCTAAGTTTGAAGATATGGAAAACAATTTTAATATCCATATCCAATTCCGATTGTGTACGGACACCAAGTACATACGAATAATAATCCGAATCCAATTGTGTGCGGACACCAATTACATATGGATTATCCAAAGTTTAGAATAGGGTATCCAAATATTTCTCTTCCTAAACTAAAACTTAGAGGAAAAATCCAGGATTTAAAAAAAAGGTGTCGGAGTGTTTGACTCCATCACCATCGGTGATTTTTGAAAAAAAAACTATTAAGTGCTAATTGTGCTATTGGCTGTAGGCGTGACAAAAAATCATGGTTCCTGTGCAATACATGGGCATATATCTAGTATAGGAAAAAGTCTGCATAACCCCTAACTATTCAGGGTGGACCACTTCACCCTAAACTATAAAATCGGATTTTTTTTACCTCCTGAACTTTTCAAAACCGGTCAAATAACCCCAAGTGGTTTTGCACGGCAGTTTGCTACAGTGATGGTAGTTTTGTCTTTTTCTTTTTTATTTATTTCCACTGAATATTTGAAAAATCATAGTAAATCACATAAAAATCATAAAATGGAAAATCCAATTTTGTTGGACTCCACATGAGTAGATCTACACAATGAACATATAATATGGTATTCTTTAGTATAAAGTTTTTGTTATAGCTTTATATCTATGCTTTTCTATAATTAAATAAAATAATTCATAGCTGCAGCTTCTATATGGTCCAATTGTGGTGAAATTTTTTATGGTGGGCTAATTATTGTATGCTTGAATTATAGTAAAAATTCATACTCATTTGATTCAAGTTTTATTTGTTTCCCTCTTTTTCTAAAAAAAAAAGAATTAGATTGTCCCAACCATGTAGTTGTAATAGTCAGTCTCTCATACAAAATATTATCCTCTGGCTCCAACAACTAACCAAGGCTTTGCCCCCAATTTGAACAAGTACATTGGGGTTATAACGTTGTCGGCCTCATATATTGACACATAATTTCGATACGGCTTTTAAGCTATTATCTCGTAGTGCATTCATAATCCATTAGATTTGTGCATAGAAAAAAGATTGTTATGAGTAGTCTTATATAGTGTCAAGATTTAGTTTACGATCGAGTTGATTGATTTGCGAAACATCTCTCTAATCCCAAACCTCCTCGTCCGTATAATAAAATTTCCTACATATGTCAATCCATGAGTTGGCCAACAAATGAAATTAGCGACGTGTACCGATGTATATATACCTATATATATTTACGGTGTTTTATGGGAGAATTGTTATCTTTGTCGCTCCGGTCCTTCTACTCGTCATCGATCTACGGCTCTTGTCTTCGCATGCACTTTAGAGTATGCTTGGATCTTTAGACCAAAGACTGCAGCCCTGCATTAAAAGCAATTCTCATGTTTGCTTGGCTAATAATATGGCTAAAAGCAATATAGTTTTGCTGAGAAAAAAAAATAATGTTCGTTGGCTAAAAAGATTCCAGCTTAATATAGTTTTCCTGGGGATTCCAGCTTACAAGTTCGGTTCAATCATAACAAACGCAAGTATGCTTGGATCTTGTCTCTCGGATATTGCCTGGACAGACAATCGATCGATCATAGGTACAAAGTGTTCAAAATCGGACGCCCGAGCATTACATGGCCCGAACAACTTTACCACACCTCCATCCAAACATGCCTTCGCTATGCTGCGAGCCGCTTTTAGGCCTATGATGCGGATGCTGGAACAATATTCCCATTATTAAAAAAAAAATGAGGAACAATTTTGCACTACTGTACATGATCCTGCATGATATGCTCTCTCTGCGACATGAATGCTTTGGTTTGTATTGCATTCACTAGGTATTTTCACAACGACAATTCCATCTTTACAGTCGTGGAGACCAATTCTTTTCATACAAGGATTTCAAGACTATATATGCACAGGGCACATCAGCGAAGTTAGCAAACAACCTGATGAGAAGAAGCCATAGCTACAACTATCGTACGTACAGAGGCATCACTTTCATATCACCTATTCATCTGGTAACCTTCACGCCGCAGTCTGTTGCACGGCGGCAGCGGCGGCACCGGCCGCCCGCGTCTCCACCGACGACACCGGCGGCGCCGGCGCCTCCATCTTGGCAATGCCGCCGTGGTGAGGCGGGCCGAACCCACCCTCCATGCCGTCGTCGTCGTAGTAGGCGACGCGGTCCCGTCGCGGGCGGGGCCGCAGGTGCTTCTTGGTGCAGACCTGCCCCACGAGGCAGGAGATCACCAGCAGCGCCGCGATCACTCCCAGCACCACGAACACCGCCGTGTACGACCCGCCGCCGCCGCCGTCTCCGGCGGCTAGCGAAGGCACCTGCTGCAGCGGCCGTGTGCCGCCGGTGGGGAAGAGTGGCGCCGCCGTCGTCGAGGACGACATCGTTCGTTGCTACTACGTACCGGCTAGTGGTAAGTTGCTTGCTTCGGATCCAATTCCTTTCCTCGATTGATCTCAGCCAGCACACAGCACAGCCTGTGATGGTGCATGGCGGCTCTTATTTGTTTGCGGTGCCCTGGCTGCATGGATATGCTTGGAGTGAGCTTAAAGGCTGCGGTTCGATAGTGTGGACGGGGAGGTTTGGATCTTGCAGACTTGCAGTGCAGGGGTCTGCATATGTTTGCAAGCGTGCCCCTTTTGGCCATGGCAAAGCTAAGGATCCGACATGCCGCTACGTGTCAGTATACTAGTTCAGTTTACCCAGAGAATCTTTATCTGAAGAAAAAGGTTTGCCCAGAGAATGGATGAGAATTTGGTGCGAGTTCATAGCAGTAGAACAAACACAAAGTTCTCTCGAGAGTCAGGATGCTGGGGATTCGTTTTAGCCTTAATCTTGAGGAGTGGAGAGAGGCACATGCGCCTTAGCCATTTCAAGGAGGGACTAATCGTGGCAGGCTCGTGCCGCGTAATGTGCAATGTCAGCATGTGTTAGCCAGATGTCAACCTGTGCTTGGAGGAAGAGAAGCTCAAGTGACGCCACGTCATCCGTCAGCTACACGGTTGAGTTGTTGCAAGTCAAAGTCAACGGCAAGTGAAGAGAGAGAGAGAGAGAGAGAGAGGAGAAATACATGCGTCTAGAAAGGGATGGATAAGATCATGGTTGGCTTAGATTTTTTATATATAAATATTGTTCTTTATTTTTCAATGGAAATAGTAACATTGTTCTTTGGAGATAAGATCATAGTTATTTTCTAATTAACTTACGTACTGTTGTTTTCCTATGTGGTTCATCCAAACCATCCAAACATCTTGTATTTTCCCTATGCAGTTCATCCAAAGCACGTACGAAACCTATGTTTCTGAATCCTCCATTTTCTACCTCCATTCATTTTTTATTCCCATGTTGTTCATGGGCCCTAACAAAAAAAGGCTCGACCCTAGCTCTTCAACGTGGAGCAACTTTCTAAGGTAGAGATAGAGTTATATTGGAAAATGTTTAGTAAAAATGGTTCCAGCGGCAATTTTGTAGCACTTTTTTTTTGGCTCTTAACTTTTCTATAAAAAATGTTCGTAGCTCCCCCGGGCTCCTTGCAAGATGCCGTTTGTCGGAGCTTCTTGCAAGGAGGGGCAAGAAGTTAGGCTAGCACGGGCAAATTTTACCGAGAATCGAACCGAACTAACCTAGAACCGAACCGAACTAACCGAGAACCGAAATTTCAGTTACCTATTCGGTTCTCAGTTCTTAGGAACCAAACTTTATTCGGTTAAATCGGTTCCTCCCCTCGGTTAACCGAAATAACCGAAGAAACCGGAGGCCCATTAAGGCCCAACTTGAACTACTGCTTGTTTGCTTGACGCCTTGACCCCGAGCGACTGAGCGAGTAACCCTAGCCAGTAGCCACTCTAGTCTCCACCCCGAGACCTCCTGGCCTCCTCAACCACGCCACATCCCCACCTGCAGCCGCCACTGCTTGCCGGTGCCCCGCGCGCCCCCCGCCCCTGCCGCCCTCCCAAGCCCTCTCGGCCTCCCCGGTCCCGGGCGCCAGATCCCCACCAGCAAGGCCGCAAAGATCCCCACCCGCCACCCGCACCTCCGCCGCGCCCTACCGGGCCGCGTCCCGCCGCCTGCTGCCCTACTGCCGTGGTGCCGCCTCGCCGCCCTCATCGCGCACTGCTGTTTTTTTTTTCGTTCTACCCGGAACTGAACCGAAAGAACCGATACCGAACTTGGTCGGTTCCATATTTTTTGAAGAACCCATCGGTGCTGGTTTTCTGAGAACCGAACTTCTTCAAAAACTGAAGAACCGATCGGTTCGGTAGAACTGAACGCCAGGGCTAGTCAGAGCCGGAGCCCTGTGATCCTGATCTCAACAACATTGCTCAATCAATCTAAGCATGCATGCTCCGACTAAGCAGATAAGGGCAACGGGCAGACCTTATTTATGTGCAGAACCACACTGCAGCAAGTTCGCTTATTCGATGAAATCCAAACATCGTAGCCACCTAGCTTATATATACATGCAGACTTGCTCTTTTGGCGAATGAGTTCCTCGCTCGTTACATATACATACTACTATGCTCGCTCGAGGTAGCTGCGCTCTTATGGGGATGGGATGTCCTGCTCCTCTGTCTTGGCCAGCTTCCCTTTCTTTGCCTCGTAATCCTTCACGGCGGCCTTAATTGCATCCTCAGCAAGCATGCTGCAGTGGAGCTTTACCGGTGGAAGAGACAGGTGCTTCGCAATCTCGCTGCAAAAATGGAAAGACGTAGACAGATGTATCAGTACAACTCCAAGAAATATGGAATGGGACGACGAATTCCAGGCCGATTCATAACTTACGTGTTTTTGATCGCTACTACTTCCTCCATTTGCTTGCCCTTGACCCATTCGGTAGCTGTAACACAGCAGAAATGAATAAGGAACCAACTATATATTCAAAAAATGGGTATAAAATTATAAGGAAAAAATGCTAGGAGGAAAAAAACACTGATGGATGAAAGCAAGTCGGTAAAATAAAAACTAAGCAGGTATGGCATGGCAGACTTCTGCACGGTGAGCTGTGTGGTGGTGGAGCCATCCAAACGCAGATAGGAAATGGCATGGCAACTGAGCATCGATACATAGTAGTGTGAGTTCCACTGTTCTAGGCTCGACATGCGCTATACAAAACACTGAGCGTAAAAAGTAGTATTATAACCTGCAAAATATAAGCATACAGTCATTTAACCTTGTGACCTTCTTTAGTCTAAACGGGTCATATCCAAGTGCATAATTCACCCAAATAGATAACTTATAAATTATGGTAACAACATTGTTAGTTGTAAAACCACAATATTATATTAGCTAAATCACCAAAAGCATGTCCTTTATGGCAAAATCAGCTGTTACTTGGTTGAATATAAGATTGATGGTGGCTCCACATAAGTTGCATAAACTAAAGTTGCAAAGTGGATGCAATTGCTAAAAGAATAAGCAAACCCACAGTGTGCATAGCTGGAATAGCTCAGTTGGTTAGAGCGTGTGGCTGTTAACCACAAGGTCGGAGGTTCAAGCCCTCCTTCTAGCGCTGTTTTTTTTTATTATTTGTTACATCAATATTTTATTTTTTATTAGTTTAGTGGACCCAAGTTTTTACAGCAATATTAAGATATCCCCTACTGTTTTTACCTCAAAATGGATATTTAGTTTTTTTCAGACTTTGCTCTCTACTAAATGAAAATGCAGTGCACCTACCAGTTCTGTTTTTTTTTTAAAAAAAACAGATATGTAGTTCTGAACACCTAGTACTAGTAAACTAATCAACCATATGAACAACGTTTTTGTTCACAATGGATTTAAGTTCTGAACACCCGGCAGACCCACACCTGTGAACAAGGTTTTTGTTCACAGTGGATCTAAGTTCTGAACACCATATGAAGTTTTTTTTTTTTCATTATCCTCCTATTATTTTTTCGGAGTATATGAACCAGGACGCCTTACAGGCTCACAAGAGACTTCAGCCACAACAAAGAACTTAGTGAATGACATAACTATGGACTACTAACAAATAGTAAGTGATTACCCCAGAAACACAATTGTGACTCTGGTACTCATCTCAACATTTCGTAGCGCCCAATTGTTAATAAAAACCAATGTGATGCCATTCGTTTTCAAATTGTAAGTTGTTCTATTTTTCTACTATGTATCTAATTACACTATGTTTAAATACACAATTAAAGCCATGTATCTATAAAACAGAAGTACTTTTTTTAAAAAAAACTGCAATTCTACTAATACAGGGAAAAATCTAAGATTCCAGCGGAAACTACACTGACCATGTGACCCATCCTAATTTTCCAGTTTAATTATCACGATCAGCTACGGTTTCTCTTTCTTGTCGCTATCACCGCAGAGAAGATATATAATTGGTGAGATTGTGAATATCCCAGAAAGGTCTCGTGACTTAATAATCACGAATTTTGCATGAACAATATACTCCTGCGCGACACGGAATAGGGAGCTGGTTCTGCTCACCGACGGAGGAGGACGCGATGGCGGAGCCGCAGCCGAAGGTCTTGAAGCGCGCGTCGACGATCCTGCCGGAGCCCTCGTCGACACGGATCTGCAGCTTCATGACGTCCCCGCACGCCGGCGCGCCGACGATCCCCGTGCCGACGTCCGCGTCGTCCTTGTCGAAGGACCCCACGTTGCGCGGGTTGTTGTAGTGGTCCACCACCCGCTCGTGGTACCCTCTGCTCCTGCCCGCCACCGCCGCCGCAGCAGCGATCGCGGGCGCCGGCAGCGCAGCCTCTCCGCCTCCTACGCCGAGGAGACGCCTGCCCGCCGCGCGCAGCATCATGGCCACCGATAAGGCTCGGAGCTCGGATGAGGCGGCGTCTCTGGATTCCCCGCCCCGTTCTCTGCCCCCTCGGTTCCGTTGGGCTTCGGCTTTCCTTCGTGTGATCGTGTCGCGCGATGGGCACGAAAAGGAATGGAGAGAAGACAGAAGAGGCGTGTGATGGTTGGCCCGGAATATACGCGGGGGATCGAAACGTGGCGGCGTGGGGCCCGCAGCGGCTAAGGATAATGGGCTGTGAAGGCAACGCGTGTACGTGGTGTCAGGGCGATTTAGAGCTTGAGGCCATAAGGCGGTTTGGCCTGATTGGATGGGCTTTTACTAGGCTGGCTTTGGACCTGGTTGTTATTTTATTTCTGGGCTGACCCAACACCCTCTTGAACGGAGAGATGCCAATGCCACTCCCGGAAGTAGCGTGTTGGGCCTGATGCAAACTGAAGGTTTCGGCCAGTATGGACGTGTTTGTTTGTCTGGACGGGGTTGAGCCAGGCCCAGGACGTGCAAGCGCCCTTATTTGTTTGCCTAGAGATGTTTTGGGCCTGGCCCGCACGCTGCTTAAAGCAGTTGGAGCTGGGTCCCGGAGGAACGGCCCTCCCGGCCCTCCCCTTCGTTTCTCCGGAGCCCGGCTCTCTCAGGACGCAATGCCCCAGTACCGTCGCCTTCCCGAGTCGCGAGTTTCACTCACCTCTCTGATTCCTCCTCACGCACCGCCGCCTGTACGTCCGCGCCAGCCCCCGCGACCGCGAGTACGGGTCTTCCTCCTCCTCGCCCTCGCCTTCCTCTTCCTCCAGGCGCCCCTCCGCCGCCGCGTGCATCTGCCGCGGCTGCCCCTCTCCGCCGCACAACCACCTCGATGCCATGGAGGACAGTCGTTGCTACTGCGCGCCGGAGGAGAGGAGGGCCGCGTCCGGGGCTCGGCCGGACGGTGGTGGTGCGCGGCGCAGGACCTTCGCGGGTCCGCAACGACGAGGAGCTCGGCAAGCACGCGGCCAGGGACAACAAAGAAGACGTGCATCATCCCGCGCCACGTTCTCCTTGCCATCCGCAACGACGAGGAGCTCGGCAAGCTGCTGGTCGGCGCCACCATCGCCCATGGCGGCGTCCTATCAGCACGCCGCCCTCGCCGCACTCCTCCGACCCGGCCGCCGCGGCAAGGAGATCGATTTCGCGGGGCGCAGGGGCATCGGCCGGCGACGGCGGCCACGGGAGCCGGAGCGCGCCGCGCGGCACGGCCGAGACGAGGACGCGGTCGCCACGGAGGTGTGCCGACGGCGGTGGCATGGATGGAAACTGATACGGCGGTGGATGGAGGTGGTGTGCCCATGGAGGTTGTGCGTTCCACCTGTTTGTGGAAATGCCTCAAAGAAGAGAAGGGGAAGAATTCGGTGGTAACCGCATGCCACTCCAAGGTGATCCATTACACATGTGCAGGCAAACAAACAAAATCACGCACTAGCCTGGCTGAAAATGAACCAAACAAGCACGTGTTGCACCAGTTGGACCTGTCGCATGCTAGCCTAGCTCTCCTCAGCTGGCCACGCCCTATATATCCCACAGTTGGCAGCAGTGGCATCACCTCCAGCTTCTTGAGTAGGGCCTCGTTTAGATTGCAAATTTTTATAATCTGGACACTATAGCATGTTTCATTTGTATTTAACAAACTTTGTTCGATCATAGACTAACTAGGCTCAAAAGATTCGTCTCGTGATTTACAACCAAACTGTGCAATTAGTTATTTTTTACCTACATTTAATGCTCCATACATACGTCCAAAAATTGATGTGATGGAAAGAGAGTGAAAAAACTTAGAATTTGGAGGTGATCTAAATAAGGCCTAGATAGCAGCCCAAGGAATCACCTACAACTTAAAAGACTAAAAAATGAACATATTTTGGTGCGACATTTCACTGTGGTCCATCGTCCTGCCTCCAGCGATCCCACCCCCCATGCTCCTCCCGCTCTGCTTCTCATCGCGAGATCCCGCTCTCTCACCCTCCCCCGCGCGTGTGCTCCCCTTCGAGAGATCCCGCTCGCTCCCCCATGCGGCCGCGCCGTCATCCTCGCCGTCGCGCCTGCTCCGTCGTCGCATCCAACCTGCGATGACCACGACCGGATCCATCGACCATTCCTTCCCGTGACGACCACGCTCTCCGGCAGCCGCTCCTCCTCTCTGGTGGCAGCTTCTCTCCACGACGAGCACCCTCCCCTACAGCGGCGGCTCCTCCCTTCGCAATGAACGCGACCTGCGGTAGCCACTCCTCTCTCCGGCGGCGGCCCTGGCACGGGCGAGCTCCGGCGTGGCAACCCCATCACGGGTGGCCTCCCGACGCGGCGGCGGCTCAGATCCACGGGGCGGGGCGCAGCTCATCGAGGTGACAAGGCCCTAGCTCCCTCTCTTCCTCTTCTCTCACTCTTCCTCGCAGGCCTGAGTGTAGGGTGGAGACGCGGTGGTGGCATCAGTTTTAACCAGGGAGGGGCTTGGGATGTGCATGGAGGCAGTCAACAGCGAGGCCCCTGGCGGCCTCCATGGAGGAGGATGTGCTGGTCGCCTAGCCACGTACAAGGAATGGATGCGTCAGTGCACTGCTCTCTCTCTCTCTCTCTGTTTCTGACTGCCTCTTGTCAGTTGGCATATGCATGTAAGGTGTTTGATGAAATTCCCTGCTGAGTGGAAAACTCTCGGATGCTTGGCAAGGCATCCATCCATCAATGAAGGTAAGGCATTGGCATTGGCACATATTCCTCTCAACTTCAGCAGAAGATATGAATATGATGCCTACGGGAAGATATTCCTCTCAACTGACAGCAAACACCACACCTGCAGCTCTTCTTTAATTCGTGGTCTTCATGGCAGATCTTATTATTAACCTTTCAGTTGAGTAGATGCAGTAAGGTATAACGATCACAACACTACCAAGAAGCATGATACTTTCCTTGTTTTGCATCCATATTAGATGCAGGTTGTGTGTAGCTTGTTATTAAGCATTAAGCAGTGCAGATAATTCTCACAAGACTACTAACCTGTGGTTACCACTGCAGCTAGCTCAAGTAAAGCTCACCTGTGTTATGCATTGTGCTGCTATAGTGACAAGGAAACCTGTGAATTAGGTCTTTATTCACATGTTTGATGCTACTAGATAGAAAAAGATCTACATTGAGAATAGCACACTGAAGTCATTGCCTGAAATAAATTAACATTCAGATCAGCAAAACCATTGCAATTCTTAGTAATTTAGATTGCCAACAAAATGTTGCAACCCTTTAACCACGGTGGCATGACTGGTTATGTTTTACTATATCTTGGATTTCATGAATTTTCATTAATTTCACAGATTTCGACATTTCGATCTGCCAGCTGACGAGTTCCCATTCAAATTCTCCTACTAGAGCCACCAGTGACCCCTCATCTCGTGCAGGTACTATAGAATTTTCCCTTTTGCCTAATTATCAGTCTGGTACTATAGAATTTTCCTTTTGCCATAATTATCAAATTAGTCTGGATATAAATGATTCACTGTTTTTTTTTTACTCTACTTCAAAAGCTCCTTTATAATGTGGGAATCATATCCAATTGAATCCTTGTGCTTGAACTAGATATGCACATGATCTAAATTCATGCCATGTCAAGTGTATATTCAGGCCTAAAAAGCTCAACATAGATATTTTGGCCCGCTAAGTAGTGTAGGATTGAATGTACAGTGCTGTGTTTTTAGGCAATTTTCTCTTGCAGTACTTCAAAAGCTCCTTTATAATGTGGGAATCATGGACCGGACCCGGATGTTTGCATGTAATTGGGTTAGTTTAGGAAGGAGGGATGGAGAGCAAAATTTACCACTAGCACTTGTGGTAGGTTCTCTTACATGGCTCATTATATTCAAACTTTGCTAGGATATGTTTTTTTACATTGTTCTTGATGCATTCAAGTATAACTAAAAGCTATTGGTTGCTTAGGAGATACTCCTTTTATCTGATTGCCATGGAGTGAATAAATTTGCCACCTAAAAAAACTATTGTTGTCAACCAGGCAAAGTATTGTTTGTCCCTAGGCAAAGAAATGTATAGTGTTTTATTTTAACAAAAAGAAAAATACTAGACATGCTGTATAGTTTTCAGTTAAAAGAAATTTACTATTTTCAGTCAAGCAGGTGGAGGGCGTGCGCGACCGGAGGTCTGGGTGCTCTGTTAATCTTCTCTAGATACATTGCTTTCCCTTAGGCTGTGTGTGCTTCCTTCACCAGGTCTCAGCCAGATCAAGGACGGCCGGGAGGTCACCAAGTATCTCATTAATTAATAAAATGTGTGCGCAGCTACAAGCCTACAACTCCTCATCTACAGGTCAGTTTACTCTTGCATATCCTAGATATTGGACGATATGCCTCTTTTTGGTGTGTTAGTATACTTTGCCTGGACTCAGTTTTGTCTGTTCCCAATGTGCTACTTAATGGTCCTCATCCATAGTTAATGATGGTTATAGATTGATTCAACTAGGTTAGGCATTTGGTGTGGGATAAATAGATAGTTCATGTTTTTTTTTAAAGAAAGAAATTGGCTTTGGCTGCTTATAACTTTCGGAGCAATATGATTAGTAATCGATTAGCAATGGCCAACATATATGGTGTTCTGGTAGGCACTTCATTCATTCGGCCGTCGTAATATAGGATGTTGCTCTCTTTCGTTGTCAGGTTCCTGATTAGGGCCATCTTCTTATGAAAAGAGTCAAGGCCATCTACTTATGAAAAGAGTCAATAGACTCTCTCAAAAAAAAATCAAGATCATTATACCCCATTGTACCCTACAATTATTAGTCATAGTTGCAGTCATTAACATCAACAGGATGGGTTGATGTATATGCCTTGGTTAAGTGTTGCTACTGATAAGGGATGTACAAGAGTTGGGTTGATGTACATTGCCTGCAATAGGAATTTACACCAAATACACATTGAGGTTTTTCAGTCCATTTGTATGTTTGGTAAACTGACAGCACCGCGACATTGCTTTCATATGCATGTTGTTTTTTTTGGCCCGAGTAACAATCCTTAGACAAGGCAGACAATCAGGTCCTAGGAACTGCTGCCAAGGTTGTAGTAACAAGGATTCAACAACAATAGTGGGAGATGGCACTACACAGGAGGAAGTAAACAAAAGGGTGACACAAATCAAGAACCAGATTGAGGTTTGCATTCTGAAGAGTCTTAAATTCTCTGTTCCTCTGTTTTCGTTCAAATTTTCATTTCCTCTTCTTGTGGTTCTGCTCTGTTTATCAACTCCTTTTGACAGCCCTCATTTGCTAATAGAGATAATCTGCATTCCCTTGTCTTGCATGTCTCCATAAGTCACTTTTGATTTGGAAAATGCTTTTATTAATGGTTAGTTCCCAAACATCAAATTTTCAGGCTACTGAACAAGAATATGAGAAAGAAAAACTAAACGAGAGGATAGCTAAACTCTCTGGTGGTGTTGCTGTCATTCAGGTAAAGCCCAATGTTAGACCTTAGGTGCCTCTTGGTGTATTTAGCATGCTTAGCAGAATAAAACAACTAAAACATGATTTGCCTTTCTTTGTAGGTAGGAGCACAGACAGAAACTGAGCTTAAGGAAAAGAAACTGAGGGTTGAGGATGCCCTGAATGCTACAAAGGTAAATGCTATTTGTGTTGCTGAAATGCATCTGGTGTTAGGCACAGTATATATTCCCATTCACAGCCTTCTGATGCACTATTTGCACCGTGTTGATTTCTTAAAATCCTATTTGTATCAGTCCTTGTTAGTTGATAGTTTTCTATATTTGCAGGCAGCAGTTGAGGAAGGTATTGTTGTCGGTGGTGGCTGTACCCTTCTGAGGCTTGCATCAAAAGTTGATGCAATTATAGAAACCCTTGAGAATGATGAACAGAAGGTAGGTTCCAAAGTTTAGTTGTTTAATGTCACCCTTCCCCTCAAAAAAATGTTACCCTTTGATTAAGGTTCTATTTTATATTCCATCGATGGTGACCTTTTTGCCCCTATTTTTCCTTTTCAAGGTTGGGGCTGAAATTGTATGGAAGTCCTTGATCTATCCACTTAAATTGATTGCAAAGAATGCAGGTGTTAATGGCAGTGTGGTTACTGAGAAGGTTTGTGCTCAAATTATGCCCGTTATTAGTCAGGGGTTGTGCAACTTGTGCTTAACACGTTTGGAATTTGTTGATATTCAGGTTCTTGCCAATGAGAACTTCAGGTATGGGTACAACGCGGCTATAGGGAAGTATGAGGATTTGATGGCTGCTGGTATCATTGATCCCACCAAGATGTGTTTCTGCAGAATCAATGCCTTGTGTTGCTACGTAAAGAAAAGATTTAGGTGATGCGAGGATTTTCTTTTGCAAAAACAGGTTGTGAGGTGCTGCTTGGAGCATGCTGCGTCGGTGGCGAAAACCTTCATCACCTCTGATACCGTTGTCGTTGACATCAAGGAGCCTGAGCAAGCACCTGCTCCTGCAAACCCAATGGGTGGTGGCTCAGGTACGTGTGGGTTGCCTGTGGCATCCTATGGTTAGCTTGTTGAGCAATGGCAATGGTGGTGTTAATTTGTGTTGGTTTTCTTTTTCATGTTTTGGGTTCTAAATTGTTTGGAGTTTAGGCTCCCCTTCCATTCCATCGGCAATAGGCGTGTTGCAGGGACATAATCTTACCTTATAGTTTCGAGATATAAGTTGGATATTATTGTTGCATCAAATTGTGAAAATCAATTAACCAAGACAGCTGAAAATAATTTTGATGAGAGGTGCTTATTCTTTTTTCTCCTATATTGGTGTTGAAAATGTCACACTGTATGGATTGGTCTCACTACATAGGATATTTGTGCTTTCAAATGCTCTAGGCGGGGAGGGGAGGAGGTGGAGGGCTGGTGGGCGGCATCGTGGGGGTGCCACAGAGTCGCTGGTGATGTGCAGCACCGACGCCGTGGGTGTTGATGACGATGATCACGAGAAGGAGGACAACGACGAGGAGCGGATCGAGATTGGGCAGCCCACGGACGTGCCACACGTCTTGCACATCACCTACGTGTTTTTGTTAGTGTTTTATCGGCATACCATCTATAGTTGAAGATGAAGGAAAGTGAGTCACCATCAATGCGGTCTAGGCTCTGTGAACTATTCAACCTGGCCAAAGAGGCGTCGAAACTACTGATCATCTGGTGTCCAACGAGAAGGTCCTACCTTGGATGAGGGGCAGTACATTTAGGGTCCGCTCGTAACTGAAAGAGGCTGACGGTAGTTTTTATAGAAGTCATAACTCCTCAACCAAACGCACCCAAAAGCAGGGCTGATGGTGCTGTGAAATTTGAACAAGCTAAAAGCTACTTTTGGTTACACAATATATAAGACATCAATCTTAATAAATCTGATTTTTTGTTTTATTTTTATATATAAATTTTCACTTCTTATTTTACAGTATATGTTTGCGTGGAATAGATCTAAAGCAACATATATTTATACAATGAGTATAACATACTTTGTTTTAAGGTTTTGTGAGAGATTTTTCAAGACACGTAGTATTACCCATGTGACAGGCACTAATATTTACATATTTACTCAAACTTGTGTATAGGATGACATGGAGTTCGTGGATTTATTGGCGCACGAAAGAAACATATAACAGAGATTTTTTTTCTCAATAATATAAAACATTATCGTAACCACATCACGAAAAGGTCTATACAATAGAGTTTGTGAGTATGCGACGCCGCGCTCTCCGTAACCGTGTTAATTTTATGAACTTTGCTTCTTGGATTAAATGTCACTTTAATATCTATATTTAATTTCACAGTATTGTTATCTTATCATGCGATCCGTGTGTTTTTAGTACAAAAGTTTAGTTATCCCGTAGCAACGCACGGGTGTACGCTACCTAGTTAGAAGTTGAAGAGGGTGATTTTTTTGTTAAATTTGAATTACGTAATGGGAAAAAATACTTTTCTGACTGAATTAGGCCCTGTTCGCTTCTCTTATAATCCGTCTTTTTCAGCTTGTTTTGCAGCCGAGACAGTGTTTTTCTCTCACAACAAATCAGCCGGAACAATATTTCGCTTATTTTTTCAGCGAAGCGAACGGGACCTTAGTCAAGTTACATGTTGGAAGGAAACCTTGCCTATTTTAATAGACGATGACATCAACACAATACGAGGATCGCACGAAAAGATCATAGTGATAGATGTCGTTCCCCTTCAATGCGATCATTGACACGTTTAATTTGAGGGAGTTGGAGCTTTCAGAAAGACAATACACTTGGGGCAACAACCTGCAAAACCCAACTTTCAAAAAATGAAACATATCCCTATGCATGCATCCTCCGAATAACGGTCTATGCACCTATATATACTCTCTGTAAGAGTAGAAGTTGTTTCTGTAGTCCTCTATGTAATGAAAAAGTTTCTGTAGGGCTCTCTGATTAAATTTCTTCTCAGTTAAACACTATGCCACTATGGTGATAAGTAAGGTTTGTCAGCCGATCATCTATGGGCCGTAACCTCCGGAACAAACAGGGTTTGGGCCACATGATCACACCTTTTTCTGTAACTGAAGAATCTGGTGATAGCTTGTGATTGATGAGGAGAAAAGAAACAGTCTGTCCATTCTCAACTTCTGATGGCCAGGCCATGTCACCCTTTTTCCCTGCCCGCCACATCGCGTCGGAGAATCCGTCGTGAGACTTCGTTTGCTCCGACGAATGACGAATCCAAGAAAGGAACCAGCCAGATCGCTCGCTCGCTTGGCGCGAGCTGCAAGGAATAATAGGCAGTGGCATAGTACTGGCGTCAGGAATCGTTGCCGTCGCCAAGTGTTCTACAGACAGCTGTCGGGCGCCATGGCCGCCTAGCTAAATTCCAAGCGCAGCCACGGACACGGGTACTGTACTGCTGTCTTGAAGCTCCGCTCCGCACGTACTGGGCTATTCGCTGATCGGTGTGGGTGCTGGTTTAGATTGACTGATACTAGGTTTTTTTAGAGAAAAACACTATTGACTGGCTAGTTTGGACTGACTGAAAGGCCTGGTGTTTGCTCGTCTTCCTCCCAGGACAGACCGCACATCAAGGATCCCATCCCAGGTTAATGGCTGCTTGCAACTTGAAAGCATGGGCCTGGTGTTTGCTCGTCTTCCTCCGAGGACAGACCGCACATCAAGGATCCCATCCCAGGTTAATGGCTGCTTGCAACTTGAAAGCATGGGCGAGAGTGAGACCTGGCATCGCGCCTAGCAGCAGTCCCTGTAATGCTGCTTTCTAAGTAATAAGCTACTGAGATTTCTAAATAGTAATATTCTGCTGAGATGTTAACGTCAATCCATCAACTAACTGCTACAGGCCTGCAGCTACGGGTTGGTTAGTTGGTGATCCATTTGGGGGGGAAACAACTGAAAGTGAAAACCATCGGACGGTGACAAAAGCTAAACACGCTTAAAAACAAAATACCCTGTGACAACACGCCGACGGTGACACAAGGTCGATCAAACACAAAGGGTGTCGACATTTCTCCTAAGAGAAGTACGTAAGACATGTCTCCAACAACTACGACCCAAAATACAAGACTCAATCGTCATTTGAGTAGCGTTACAGGCAAAATATTCAATACCTATTTTTAATCTTCTCCAACAACAAGACCCAAAAAGACAACCTTTTCTGCAAATGGATCTCTGAAAGAGAGGATACTCATATTTGAGATATGCCTCTCCATGCACCCAAAATGGGTCTTCCACATAGGTACTCATGTTGGATGCTATATGTATTGTGTTGGAGACCTATTTTGGGTTTGGGTTCCGCAATGGGTCTTCTGTTGGAGACAGCCTAATATGAAAATAAACAGTGCATTTAGTCAAAGTGAACAGTCAGCAATCTAGTGACACGTACTAAGTCGCTATAGCGTTTCATGCACGCTCCCTGAAGACTCTGGCTAAACATTTCAGATACAGATATAAATATATAAATAAACTAGCTTAAGACTGTCAGTTGGACGCTGAGCCTGCTGCTGTTCAGCAACCCTTGGATTGATTTTTTTTGTTTGATTGTTCATGTCTTCGAGTTGCGTGATTCGAAGAAGATGAGCTTGTTTAACGATCTGTCTAATCAGACATGATGAAACCTCCGATCCTCTCCCAAGAAAAAGAACAGAGAAGATATGATCGTTGGTCCATTCCATCGAGGATTCAACGAATTCACAAAGCAGCATGCTTAGCGGATCGCTTTCTAGCTCGATTCACGGACCAGCATGCTTAACGGATCGCTTTCTACCTCACACGCACGCTGATTTGCCGTCCCCGTCCTTGTAGAAGGTTTTGGTGAGACGTCCGTTTCGGCATCGATTCCCAAGCAACTTCCGCAATTCGCCAATTGGATCCCGTCATCCCAAGGGGGAAAAAAGATTGCATAGCGTGAGACCCCAATTCTGTAATGATTTGACGGCATGCTGTGCGTTTGCAAAGTATATTATGGTACTGTATCACGAATTCTAGCTTGCTGACGTGTGCGCGTTTATCTGGCTTGGAACTTGCATCTGAAGCTTCTGCACGGCTCCACATGGTGATATGGAGGTGAAATAGATGTGAACTGAAGGAGATCTCTCTTACTAATCAGGCCATTTTTTTAAAGAAAAATATATTGAGAGGATGATGAGGAACAGCTCATGTTACAAGGCACAAGTTGCATCTCAGGGAAGGTTACTTTATCTCACAAGATGAGGTGCCATTACAAGATCGATGAGGCATGGTGGCATCGTCTCCGATAAGAAAGCCTCGACCTTTTCAGCACATGCGTGGATGCCTGATGCCGGTGGCTGGCCGGGCAGTTCCAGGATCACCATACTATAACCAACAAACTTTCTAACAGCAAACTTGCAAATAATGCAGCACAGATCCGAAGCCCTTTTCTAGTTTATTTATAAGATACTTACAATATTAACCATGGTTTGTTTAAAAAATATTCACCAAATTAAAAATTAAAGGAAAATATTGATAGATCATATAGCTCCAAAAGCGAAATTACCAATCGACATACAATATTGGCCGGTACATGAAGATACAATAACAACACACAAATATAAGTTTAGCTTATAATTAGTCATTAAAAATGACTTAATTGTGTAGATCTATTAAAAGTGGGGTTTTTATTAGAAAGGGACTAAGATAATACTACGTTCGTCCCTAAAAAATGCAACTCTACTTTTGTCTTAAGTTAAATTATCTTAAGTTTAATCTAATTAATAGGAAAAATATCAACGTTTATGATACTAAATATGAAAAATATATTCCATATAATTATAATTATGTTTATTCAATATAGTAACTATTGTTTTTATAAACTTGGTCAATCTTAAAATTATTTGAAGAGGACAACTTTACATTCCTTTTTGAGGAGGAGGTAGACCACAGGCATGACGGTATATAATTTCTCCATTTCATATAATTTCTCTAGTAGTTTTACTATGCACGTAGACATAATGTATATATCTATGTGCATAATAAAATCTATATATCTGAAAAATCTAAAATGTCTTATTCGGAGTAATTTGAAATGGAGGAGGTACAAATAATACAATCTGAATGTCCATTTCTGTTTTGTTTCCCAAAGTCTTCACGATATTAATTTCATCTATGTCACAATTCGCTTTAAAAAAAAGGAGGTATGAGTATATCACACTGCAACGTTACCATCTTTGTTGCCACTTGGTCCCAAACTGACGTGACAGATCATTTCAAATGCAAGATCGATCAACGTTTTTAAAGATGAGCTTGCATGATTAAGACTACTGGAATATATGGTAGCTAATGGACCACCGTATGATTAACCTCTCACATTCACAGATCAGTTTCCAGCAGAGACTGAAGAGCAGTGCAGCAGAGATAGACCGTCCCATACAACTGGTACTCTCGTGCTGTGCTGTCACTTGATCCTGCACTGATACGCATTACTCTCAACTGTTCCAAGTTCTTCTTCCTCCTCCGATCCTCCTCTGTCCTCTCTGATCCAGCCTAGTGAAAACTGCTACCTGACAATCAAACGAAAGCGATGGCGCATCCAAGTTCTCGTTTGGCTGTCAGGCTTGAACAAATGACGGACGACGACGACGACGATGAAGAAGCAAGCAAGCAAAGAGAAGAGAAGACGCAACCGATTATTTCATTTCATTTCTCGTGCCGCCGCCGGTGGTGTCGTCATCTGTGACGGAATCGTCCCGCGTGACCGATCGCTGGCTTACTGGTTGCCTGGTTTCATTAGGCCTTCCCCAACGTCGCTACTTTACTAGTAGCCCAAGCGTCACGTAAGAAAAAAAAAATAGTTACTCTATATTTATTATAGTGGCTTACAGAAGCAGCTACATGTATTTAATTAGAGTGAAGTGATTCATGCTAAAAAAAGAAAAAGAACAGGAAATAAAGTTGATGCACGATGAAAAAGAAAAAAGTTCATATGTAAACTACAAGTAATATAGTTAGGCTCAGTTTAGTTGCCAAATTTTTTGGCAAAACGCTACTGTAGCGTTTTTGTTGTTATTTAGCAATTAATGTCCAATCATAGTCGAATTAGGCTTAAAAGATTCGTCTCGTGGATTTCGTCTAAACTGTGTAATTATTTTTATTTTTTATTTATATTTAATGCTCCATGCATGCGTCCAAAAGATTCGATGTGACGGAAAATCTTGAAAAATTTGACGTTTTGGAGGAGAACTAAACAGGCCCTTAGTCTACGAGCCTCGGCTAATTCCACCACGTTCGGCGCCCCAACTGTCACGGCCGCCCTGTGAACCCACGTGCTACTACTGCGTACTCCGAGTCTCCGACCACTGCCTGTGCCTGTGCCTGTGCCTGTGCCAGCAGTGGTAGTATTAGTAGAAAACCTGCAATCTTTTCCTCGAGCTCGAGAAGCTCGTGAAATTTTTATATTTTGGTCCCTTTTGAAAATATTTTTACAAGAAGACCTACGCCAAAACGTTTTCTAAAAATAGACCATTTTTAGGCGTCTTAGAACATGACGCCGAGGTATGAGGGTCGGCGTCGACTGACACGACGCCGAGGTATTGCCACGTCACGGACGACCCCGGTCGAAAGGCTACACGGTGGCGCGTGGGGTCCGAGACGTCGGCGTCCTGTCAGCACACGCCACGGGCCCAACCTCGACGCTGGCCGGGATGAAGGCCGAGCTATGGGCACCATCCGGCAAGCCCAGCGGGGCCGAACAACGATCATGGCCCAAGAGGCTTCGGCGCGGGGTCACTTAACGCCGACACACCAGACCTCGGCGCGGCCCGACTCAACGCCGAGGTCTGGTCCCTTGAGACCGCGCCTAGGCCCCCTTCTTCTTCCTCCCTCCATTCTCAAACCGCCGGCTCTCCTCTCTGTCTCTTCTCCCCCACGCCGCCACCAAACCCTAGCCTCCAAAATCGACCCTAGGTGCCACGATCTCGGCTCCCGAAGCTTCCTCGAGGTAATGGTCCCTCCCCTCCTCCAATCTATCCGCGTAGATGTGCTTACATTGTCCCTAATCATGTGGAATCATGGGGTATGGTGTTTTGGTATATTTGTGTTTGCATTTGCAAAATGTATGGCTTAGGATGATCGAGTGTATTGTTGTTTAACTGTTTTATGTGGTGAACATGTTAGGTTAGTTTGGTTTCTAGTTATTTTGGTCATTAGGGTTCTTTGTTTATTGTAGGTGTCATTAGGGTTAGTTATTTGTTAGTCATTAGGGTTAGTATGCATTTTATTTATTTGTTGGTCATTACATTTCAATTTTTTATGACTAGAAATGATTATGTTGTTTGGGTTGAAAAAGATGAAATGATATATTTTAGTTTCTACTTATTGGATTGAAACTCGCATGATATATTGATTTGTGACACTACTTGTTGTGTGATGGCTGTAGATGGATAAATTAGTGAGGTTGCATCATGGAGGCCGTATTGTTAGGACAAGAGATGATAGTTTGGAATTTCTGGACATGTGTGAGGAGTTGTTGATTTTTTCTGAAACACCATCTTTGACCCAGTTAGTGGAGCGAGTGAAGGTTAAGTTAGGCTGGAATGAAAGAGAAGTGAATGTTCAGTTTGAAGGTGTCATAGATGTTGGGTCGTCGAAGGGTCCTCGGATCAAGCGGTTGCTCAAAATTACTAGCGAGTCTGAATGGAATGATTACAAGGCAGTTGTATTGGCCTCAGAAGTGCGATCTTTGGATTTAGTAGTAAGTAAGGAGTCTGGCTTAGGAAATGATAGCTTCGAAGTATGCCCATCTTCCCCCGCTCACATAGGTTATGGTCCTTTGTCTGAAGAAGAAATACTTGTCACACAACTAGGCTATGGTGGAGATGAGGAGGAGAATCTGGTTGCCGATGGTGAGGGCAATCATGATAGTTATGAAGAGGATGATGATTATGTAATTGGTGATGCAGAAGAAGGTTTGGACGACGCTAGCGGAGACTTTTCTATTGAGGATGAGCTTAGCGACGAAGATGATCTTAGTGGTGAAGAAGACTTTGGTGATGCTAGGGCTACGAACCGTTTTGACATGGAGATAGCTAGAGATGATGAATCCTTCGTAGGGGAGATAGCCGAAGACTCTGATGACGATCGGCCTGTTGGTCGTCTCAATTTTAGGGAAATAGAGATATTGTCTAGGGTCTTGCCTTGGAGAGATCCACTAGTTGGTGATTTCGAGGACCTTAGCCATGGTCGCAGGGCAGTAGCTGATGGTGGGCCAAGTGATACAACAGTGCATGATGTTAGCGGTTGGCTCATCATACGGAAGGGCATATTATTTGCTACCATGGATGAGTTGAAATCATGGTTGCAAGAGTACTCCATTGTACACAATCGACCTTTTAGGGTCATCAATTCATTCAAGGAGAAGAGGTACACTGTTGCTTGTGAAGAACAACAGTGTGGTTGGAGAGTATGTGCTAGGAAGACGAAGGCAGGCAAATGGAAGATTACCTCAGTGAAGCAACCACATGTTTGTGCCACTGCTGAGGTAGAAGAGAACCACCTGCAGCTCAATTCTAGGTTCATTGCAAGGCAGTTATGCCCTGTGGTGAAGCATATCCCAACCATTACGGTGTCTGCGTTGGTTGAGATCATCTTCCAACGGTACAATTACTATGTCAAGTATGGAAAAGCATGGAGGGCAAAGCAGCGTGCACTGGAAATAATATTTGGAAATTTGGGAAGAAGCTTATGAGCGCCTCCCTGTAATGTTGAACGCAATGAGGGTTGTAAATCCTGGCATGCACTTCGAGTATTTACCTAAGGATGGTGAGACAAGGAATGGTAGCCAGGTATTTGAAAGGGCCTTTTGGGTGTTCGGGCAGAGCATCGAAGCATTCAAGCATTGCAGGCCCGTCGTCTCAATTGACGGGACCTTTCTTATAGGGAAATTTGAAGGCACAATGCTTATTTGTATTGGGACAGATGTAGAAGACCAGCTTATGCTATTGGCCTTTGCGATTGTTCGGAAGGAGGACACGGATAGTTGGTGTTGGTTTCTCAGGCTAGTAAGACAAGTGGTAATTGGTCTGGGACGTGATGTTTGTGTGATATTCGATAGGCATGCTGGCATTCTGAATGTCGTAGAACAAGAGATTCTTGGTTACGGCCAAATACATCACCGGTGGTGCACCAGACACCTTGCTCAGAATCTTATAAGGCGTGATCACACAAAGGACAACTTCAAATTATTTGAGAAGGTTTGCAGGCAGCAAGAGGTTCAATTATTCAAAGACAAGCTAGATGCCCTAAAGTTAGCCACAAATGTTGATGGCAGGCAATTCTTGAGCGAGTTGATGGCGTCGAAGGAAAAGTGGTCACTTGCATATGACACCGGAGGTTGGAGATGGGGCTTCATGACTAGTAACATGGCAGAGATGTTCAATAGCCTTCTAAGAGGTTGTCGTGGTCTGCCTGTGACTGCTATTGCCTCATTCACCTTCTACAAGTTGAATGCTTGGTTCGTTTCGAGTAAGAAGCATGCGAGGTCTCTATGGACAGCAGGCAAAGCTTGGCCACTATTAGCATCTCAAGAACTAGCTTTCTCAAAGAAAAAGTTTAAACGATAGAAGGGTTCATGTTTTGATCCGATCAACCATGGATATGAGATTCTAGAGGGTGGTGGAACTAACATTGGTGGTGAAGATCGGGGTGCTCGAAAACATAAAGTAGTGATCAACGAGAACAAGTGTATGTGTGGAAAACCAACCATATACCATAGGCCTTGCTCCCACATGATTACAGCTTGTCACCTTAGACGTGTTGACGCTGAGGTCCCTCCCCGTATGGCCACGGAGTTCTCTTTGAGGAACCTAATGAGCACCTGGAATCCTCAGTTCGAGCCATTTCTTGACGAGAGTCAATGGCCTACTTATGATGGCCCCAAGTATGTGGCTGATCTTGGTTTACTCTGGAAGAGTAGAGGACCTAGGCGGCGGAAGTGGTTCAGGATGGACATGGACCGAGCCACGAAAGGTAGATCAACCACGAGTAAGGTTGGGAGACATTTTGTAGAGGACACCCAAAAGAGTCGTTGCTCTGGTTGCCTTAAGACGGGCCACAATAAGAGAAAATGTCCTGAACTTCTTAGACAACAGGTATCCACCAAGCTAGCTACTTGAATTGCTTTGTGTAATAATGCATTGGTTTACTTTTGTTTTTTTATTGTTATGTTACTTCGTACCACATATACATGCTTTAACTTATACTTATGCTTTGGCATTCCTTATGTTGCAGGATGGATCGGTTCCCCCTTCTTGATCCAAGGTTCGATGAGCACCACCGGGCTCGGAGGATCGAGAACGGAGAGGTATATTCAATAATTTGTATGAAACAGTGCATTGTTCATCTTTTGCTCTATATTCCATGCTCTTTATAAAGTGACATGAACTAATACTTTTTCATGCTTGTCTTTTTTTTGCAGGTTTTGAATGTGCTGAGGCCAATGACACATGAGGCCTCTACGACCATGGTCTACGACGAGAGGTACATGCCCCTCCTAAAGCTGGCGAACCTTGCTACTGTTGCTCATGTTTGTCGTCGAGGCACGCCACCTTTCAACCCAGCGGCACTGACGGCGTTGATAGATCGGTGGCGTCCGGAGACACACAGCTTTCACCTATCGTGCGGGGAGATGACGGTCACTCTCGAGGACGTTGCCGTGATCCTTGGAGTCAAAATCCGAGGATTCCTAGTGACAGGAGACACGGAGTCTGAAGGATGGCAGCAGCAGGTTGAGCACTTCTTAGGACGTCCCCTAGCGGCAGTTGAGGCTGGAAAGAAATGGCGCAGCAGTGGGGTGTCCCTGAGGTGGCTTCGTCAACAGTTTCGGGAGTGCCCACCTAACGTAGACGCCCAGACCGTGATATACTACTGTCGGGCCTATGTCCTGCACATGTTTGGTACGGTTCTCTTCCCTGATGGCACTGGAGACACGGCGTCCTGGATGTACATCCCGTGCCTTTGGAACTGGGAGGATGCCGGCAATAGGAGTTGGGGCTCGGCTATACTTACTTTCTTATACCGTCAGCTTTGCGAGGCTTGCCGCCGTCCTGGAGGCGCGCACGCTACAAAGTCAGGGTGCATCACACTGTTGCAGGTAATAAAGCAAAGTTGTACAAGTTTCCACTACAATTCAATGTTTTTTCTTAACAAAAGTGATTAACATTCAAGTTTCCACTCTTTTTTATAGATTTGGATGTGGGAGAGGCTTCCAGTTGGGAGACCGCATCAGCTTGATCCCCCACAACCTTGGTTTCCTCAAGGAAACGCAGTTGTCGCCCCTACCGTGGCACACCTCTACGAGCGAGCCCATGGAACTTACCACGTGTCACGCCACGCGTACATCAGCTTCACCAACGAGCTGGACACCCTTTTGCCACAGCATGTAAGTTTCCCACCCTTTTGGCCTAATCGATGATATATGCACAAATTGAGCGTCGACTAGTTGATGATGACGTTGTGTACAGGTTCAATGGCGCCCATATCAGCGGAGGCAAGTCACGGATCTCAACTTGAGCTCCTTGTGCATGGCAGACGAGGACGTCTGGACGATGAGGACCCCCTTATTTGTTTCTATGTAGTGGAGTACCATCTCCCTCACCGTGTAGCACGACAGTTTGGTAGGCTGCAGCCTTCTCCGCCCGAGGATTTCTCCACCGGTTGGCAGCTCCACAAGTACGTAACATGCAATATTTTGTTCGTTTCACATGAATGAATCATTGAGTAGGCCTTCATATTGCCGCTATGGTGTAAAATTTGTAGGTTCAGCAGACAAAAAAAATAAGAAGATCACCAACTGGCAGCTGGAGCACCAGCGCTACATTGATGAGTGGATGTTGGAGCAGAACAACATGGGCATCCACGCCGTCCATCATGACAAGGCATTCGATGATTACATTGTTTGGCTTGGTCAACGAACAAGGCTTCAATTGAGGCCCGCTTGGACGGAGCAAGACATTGCTGACATTGCAAGCGAGGATGAGGGCAATAACCCATATGACCAAGCTACCCGAGAAGGTAGGCAAGTTGAGATCGCCCTTGCGTTAGCCAGAGCTGTAAGTGACACAACTATTTCCATCTCTGAGGTCTTAACTGTGACAGAGACTTAAATTCTTGTTTTTTTTGCATAGAGCACGGAGATAATGAGGACAGTGGCCGAGCAAGGAAGGGCATTGATGATTCCTGTGGGCGATCCTGATGAGGCCTCCATGTTACGATAGCACATTCAGGTAGCCTCCTGTCATTCAAGTGATGTTACATCTTTATATAGTTTTGCGACCAACCCCACTTACTAATAGTGCTTTCAAAATGCAAAGATGCCATGCATCGCCTTCTCAAAGGTAGTCTGCACACCTTGGATGTAGACGCGTGCCCGGATGTGGCGGGTCCCACAACAACTTAGGTGCCGGACCTTCTCTTGCACATGTTGGAGGGACTTCATCTTCACATGGTGCACATGTTGGCGGGACTTCTTCTTCACATGGTGCAACAACTAGTGCAGAGGGTGGTCAAGGACATGGTCCTTATGATGATGAAGATGATGAAGGACAGGGGAGAGTACTATGAGCATGAGTATGATGAGATTGGCATGTCCCACTTGAAGATGCACCCCAAGGAACTCAAGGCCCCTCCGGTTCTAGACGCCCACAGAGGGCCGCCTGCATGGGCAGTACACTCCAGTGCACGTATCCGCTTTGGGAGGGGAAAGCATTACGCTCGCCGTCCACGTTAAGGTACTTGGCTCAAATTTTAGCATACACCAATTAGCTCAATATCTAAACGAACATCTTTTGATATGCTTGTTAAGTTACATCTCATTTTTGTTCCTAACTTAGCTCAATAGCACTGAAAGTTGTTAAAATTTACTATTATAGGAAAAGAGAGATCAAGGTGAAAAGGAGCATTGGAGAAGGAACGAACTAAAAGTCGCAGACCTTGTCATATGCTTCTTTTGTGCGACCTTATGTAATGTTCTATGTATCTTATAGTATGCACTATGTTTGGACTATGTTTGATATCACTATGTTTCGATGTTGAATGCGTATGTCGGTGTGGTAACGACATGGACTATGTTTGATGAAGCATATCACTATGTTTCCGCGTTGAATGTGTATTCTATGAAATTTTGTATTCTGCGAAATTCTGTCAACCTGTGCACTTGTGAACTGAAATGTTCATTTCTTTTTTTTTGTGTACTCAAATCTCGGCGTCAAATCAAGACACGCCGATGGTAGGCACTTCGACGTTTAGTCAATTAACGCCGACCCCTGGCGCATACTGGAATTGGCTGGTTCGAAGCGACGAGGTGCCCAAGCTCGGCGCGTAGTAAATTGACGCCGACCCTTTAGAAACGACGTTTATTCATTTAACGCCAAGATAGGGCCGTGGGCTGAATCGGCGACGTCCGCGGCCCAAACGTCGGCGTGGCCCGACTCAACGCCTCTGTGTTCAAACTCGGCGTGGACCGACTCAGCGCCGAGCTAAAGCCCAAACCTGGCGGGCCGGTCGAGCCAAACCCTAGGGTCGGCGTGGGCCGACTCAACGCCATTTTCTTTACCTCGGCGTGGGCTGACTCGACGCCATTCTCTTTTTTCTTTTTTTGTTCTACTTCTTTTTCCTTTTATTTTTTGATTATTCTTTTTCGGTACTCTTTTATTATTTCTTTTATTCTCATTTGTAATGTTCGATTTCAATCCCCTATTCTTAGAGAGAGTCAAATCTTTTTTTGAGTTTCGGAATCAACCATAGTACATGAAACTTAGAGATAGGTAAACTACAATTTATGAAATAGCGAATGCACTACGATTATACTCACATGAAAACTAACAATGGCATGTCACAAACTAAACCTACCATGCCTTAGGGATTGAAAGAAACAAGTGATACAGACGTTACAAAGGTACTACGATTACACACTCACATGAAAACTAACAATGGCATGTTGCAAACTAGACCTAGCATGCCTTAGGGGTTTGAGAAGAACAACTCATACAAGCATTCCACATTCGAATTGACTAACAAACAAAGGTTGATCCTAATAATGGTCCCACATATTGAACTAAGTTGCGCCTTCCCCACAGTATCCCCCAAATGACGGAGGCGGTGGCGGTGGCGGTGGAGAAGGAGGCCCGTGCTTCTTATGATACGGGCACTGGCAGTACGGATTATTGCATAGTGCCTCCTCTGCATCATTGCTGTTGTCGTCGTCCGATTTGTCCCTGTTACCACTTCCAGGGCCATACTCTAGGTCAAAGATGCATCCCTATAGATATGTGATGTACTGTTGATGGGGATAGATAGGAGGAGGGTCGACCCATCTAGTGAAGCCACAGTTATCTGGACAGCTTGAATCCTGAAAACCCATCTACCAATAAGTACTACTACAAACCAAATGCAAATCTAAAAAAGAAGAGAGTTCAAAGGAAATACAAATCCTCGCGGGCATCTGAAGAAACGACGACCTCCAGCGTCACAGTCGTTGTACATCTGCACAACACAATCCAAACCGTGGCGGCATTTTGGCCAATCTTCAATGCGCTTGTCGTATGATCTAAGAGGTCTCTCACGGGTGAAGTCACTCTTACTCTCCAAAGGAAATTCCTCTATTGGTTCTTCAAAAGAATCAGGACCCAGAGAACCCTCCCACACAATTGGAGGTCCCTTCCTCACCCCCTTTCCTCTCCCTCCGCCGAAACCCTTTCCACTCGAGAAACCTCCGCTCGACATTTGCTAAAACTAAACCAAAAAATAAGTTGTGTGGATGTGGAGCAAGACATAGAGCACTATATATAGAGATGAAGGCAGGTTCACCATGAATGCTACTTGACAGAAAACTTGTGTGCATACTCATTTATTGAATCAAGAAAGGCTAGATGCTTCATCCTGAAAAGCCTACAACCATGACCGGGTCATTTCATCCGAAAAGGTTACACTTGTGTTTTGTCACATCATCTAAATGCGACATCACTCGATATTAATTCATTGCGTATCACGGATACAACAATGAAATCTAATCTAGGCTTTTCAGCAAGTTTTCAAATAGACTTTTCATTGACTGCAACACTACTTGTAGCCCTTTCAGTGACTGCAACAGCACAAGTAGCCTTTTCAGTGATACAAACAGTAGCACTACAGTCCTAGGATAGTTAACGAAGTATAGGGCATAAGACCATCTAAAATAAAAGCATAGTGCATTACAACATAATAAAAAAAGTTTAGAGAATAAGTTCATCTGAAATAAAAGCAGAGTGCATTACAACATTGTAAAAAAAGTTCATCAGAATGGAGGGAGGAAGAAGAAGGAGGCCTCGGCGCGGCCTCAAGGACCAGACCTCGGCGTTGAGTCGGGCCACGCCGAGGTCTGGTGACTCGGCGTTAAGTGACCCCGCGCCGAGCTACTGGGCCACCATGCGTTGTTGGGCCGCCTGGGCCGCGCGCCGGATGGTGTCCATAGCTCGGCGCTCAGTCCAGCCGTCTTAGAGTTGGGCCCATGGCGTGTCGACGACTCGGACTCCGACGTCTCGGACCCCACGCACCACCGTGTAGCCGTCGACCGGGGTCGTCCGTGACGTGGCAATACCTCGGTGTCGTGTCAGTCAATGCCGACCCTCATACCTCGGCGTCATGTTCTAAGACGCCTAAAAATGATCTATTTTTAGAAAACGTTTTGGCGTAGATCTTCTTGTAAAAAATGTTTTCAAAAAGAACCAAAATACAAAAATTTCACGAGAAGCTCCGTTCCATTCCAGACGTTTACAACAAGACAAGGCAGTCCACGGCTGGCTGCTCCACCTGACAGCGACCTGCTGTATTTCGGCGGGCCCGGCCCTCGTCGACCGCCGGCTCCTCCTCTCTATCGTGCCAGCAGAATCAAAGCTCACGGTCAGTCGGTCGCGTCACGGAGAGGCGGCCATCACTCAAATTTGCCTTTTACATTCTTCTAGATTCTGGAGACAGATGTGGCCGCCCCGAGAGAAGGGAGCCGCGGAGTTGGACCGGACGGACGCCGGGCGCCGGAGGGGACGGCAGAGCGCGCGCGTAGTTCTCCGGTACGTGCGGGAGCGGTGGCCGTGCAGTGCAGTGGTTTCCTTCTGCCAGGTCTCCCGGCGCCTACCAAATCCATCAACAAGCCTGCAAGCGCCAAGTGCATGCCGCCAGCAGGTCCATGAACCGGGCCAAACTTTTTCCTCGCCGAAACTTCCAAACCGCAGATGCCGTCCGCGGCCGGCCTGGCCGGAACGGGACAGACCGCTCCTCCCGGTCCTGTCCACCTCGAAACGGACGGGCTGGGCTAGCTGGCCGCGACGACGACTGTTCTGTTCTGGTATGTGAGAAACGGCAGTTCTCTCGCGCCCTCGATCGCCATGGTCCCTGGTATCTGAAAATGATCGGATCCTCCATAGGCCATGACAGATGGAGGGAATGGTAGAACGCGACTGACTGAGTGCAACCAGGGATGGAAACCGACGGAATAAATCCCGTTCTCTCTCTCTCTCTCTCTCGAATACATAAAAGATTTATGCATCATTATGTCCGGGCTCGTCCGTTCTTGTATTCTAGAGAGGGCTTTTCTATCTGTTTTTATGGTATCCCGTTTCCATATTATTTTCAACCTATGCGGGATAATAATGCCTAATGGTAACATGTCCTTGTGTTACATTAGTACACCTGATATAACAATCTTCAATTATACGTGTTAACACACATGTGACTTCATACATGCTTATATACTTGAGATAAAATGGAAAATGTTATCCCCAACCATTTCTTTCCATTTCTCATTCCTGACTGCACCATGTATATACAACCCTGTTCGCTTATGCTAAAATTTAGCTTATGCTGAAATATTGTGAGAAAATATTGTTCCATAGCTGAAAAGTAGGTCAAACGAAGGGGGTGACTGAAGTAAAAAAGGCGTGGCTAATTGCCAATGCAAACAGGCAGTCCAACCAACGGCGAGACGCGTTGAACACGTGGGGCGCGCAGGGCAGCCGGGCGGCCTCAACGAACGGTGGGAGAGATGGAACCAAACGGATGTTCGCGGAAAGGCCTGGCATATGCGACGCGACGCGACGGCGACGCAATGAACAGCACGTCGGCCCAAGCAAATTCGCGCCTCGTTTCTCCTCTGGGCGGGCGGGCGCCGGGCGGTCCTGTTGTCGCCACTCACCATGATCCCCGTGGCGCTCCCGGCAGCATCCAGCGGGCCAGAGACCCGACCAACAACGCAGGGGGCCGGGCCGGGCCGGGCCGGGGTCCCATCCGACGGGTGGGTGACATCGTCCTCGTCCTCGCCCTCGTTGTCATCGCTCGCGGTCACTTTGGCGGCACCCGCTCCCCGTTTCGCTGGCTGGACCGGAACCGGACGGGGACCGCGGAGTGCGGATCGCCCCGCCATCCCCCCCACGCACGCCTCGCGGTCGTCGCGACAGAACAACACCAGCACAGACCTGCCAATGCGCTAGTAGCGCAGTGGTGAGCGCTCCCGTCGTGGAGGCCACCCACCCGCGTTCGAATCCCAGTTGTGGATCGGCCGGGTGTGGCACCGGGGTTTTTTCCCTGAATATATGCAGGTCCTGGACACTCACGTGGGCTACAATGGGACTACGACGTGTCCGTTGTCTATGAGGCTCGTGTGGCTTCGGTGATTTCCAGAATGACGTTTCAGGTATATAGGTTGTAGCTTCTAGGGGTGTGCGTGTGTGTGATGGCATGAGTGTGTTGTGTAGAGTAGATACCACAGCTCGTGTGCCTGTTCGCTTGAATTTATCAGCCAACTTATCAGCTAGAATCTACAGTATTTTTTTCTCACAATAAATCAGCTAGGAGCCAGCTTATCTGTCGATTTTAACAGGCCTCAGGGAGTCCAGGCTCAAAAAAAAACACCAGCACAGACAGGTGGGCAGAAAGCCAGAAACCCTCCTGGTCCGGGGCCCTCGTGCCAGTGTCACTCACCAAAACGTGGGCCCGGCTGCTCTGCCTCTGCGGTCTGCGCCGAGCCGAGGGAACGGAGCGCGCGTACCGAGTACGTACCCGAGCCGAGCTGCCTTTATTTTTCCAGCCTCTTTGTGTGGAGGTGCAGGCGTGCAGCTGCAGCGGCAGCGGCGGCGGCGGCGGCGGTGGCCGTGGCCTGGTGACTGGTGGGCGGGCACGCACGCACGAGCACGAGGGCCAGGCTGGGCGCGGAACCGGATGCCGGACTCCCTCCCTGTCTCTGACTCGAGAATCTTTTTCGCTTTCCTTCCAGAGCCGGCCGGGCCAGGCTTTCTTTTCCGGTCGCGTCCCGATGAAACGACGGATTTATGTTTGGCATCCCGTCCCTGTCTCCCGCTTTCCGAGCATGTATGTACAGGTAAGGTAAAAAAAGCTTTTGCGAGTGCTCCTTGTACCTTTCTTCGGTTTCGGGAGTGAATGAGAGTGCCTAGAAACGGATTGGTGTTGATGGTGTCAAAAAGTTTACCTAGTGGGCCCTCACAAAAGTAGTTAGTGAACAAAATCGTTTTCCCGTGGGAGGTTCAGTCCCATTTAATAAGCTAACAACATCAATCAAAATGACGAGCCATCAATGGAGGCTAACACTCCTAGTGATTCTAGTATAAATAAAGTGATTCATATAGACTAGAAAATATTAAAATTACTATTCACACAATACAAACTATTATTATTTGTGGTTTGCAAAGAAACTTTTTTCTTTTCATTATACCTCACATTTATTTTCTCTGCCTATTGTTTTTTTAGCATGGACCACATTCTCTCTCCCCATGTATATGTAGCTTCTACAAGCCACTATGACAAGTGTAGAGCACCTACTTTTTTTATCCGATCCTACATGGCACTTGGGGCTACTAGTAAAAAAGCAGCGTTGGGGAAGCCCTAAGAGAGGATACGAAGCACGTATGGTTAGCAATGGACTGAAAACAGAGTGAAACTACGAGTGCTTTGTTTCATCGTGAAACTCTATTAGGAGCATTTTGTTTCATAAAACCATACAACATTAAAATATTTACACCACCGTTCGCTAAACTTTGTTGTGACAGCTTTTGTAGTGCCATAAAGTTAGGATCTATCTATATCTCACCAGAGTGATGCATCACAAGAATTACTGTTCATCTTTCCTCCTCATCATGAATCATTGTTCATCTTCCTCATCGCTCCAGCTGCTGCCCACCGCCCTGCCGTGGCCGCGCTAGGCGAAGCTCCAACCAAACCCTAGCGCGGCCGCGGCGACCTCCTTCTTCACCTTCCCAATCTTTCAGCCGTGGCGTCCCCAGGCCTAACCTGGCCCGGCCGCCTCCACCGTCGCCTGGGCCCTAACGTCCAGCCGCCGTCCCCACCGTCTGGCCGGCTTACCTCCTCGGAGCCCCCCTTCTAAGGCCATCGGACTTTGAGAAGATGACCACCTGGCGTCCTTGGATTGGGTAGAAAAATTCGAGTGATGGAAAGGCTCAAATCACATGAGTTAGGGATAGCTTTTACCTAAAGTTAAGTCATGCAGCTACTTTTTATCTTTCTTAAGCTCTCTTTGTCCTCGCAAACGACCACTTCATTCATACAACATGCTCCTCACAGAATTCTTCTACGAAACGGCAATTAAGGCTACAATTGCATCTGCAAGGTACTACGATGGTCTGCGAAGCTACCAACTAATGTGACATGGTACATGAATGCATACGTGGAATCTAGGGTAGCACGACACGATGGTGTGTTGGAGCTGGCATAATGTGGCAGAACCGTTCGAAACAACAAGCTTTTGGAGGTGCTCGTCTTCCACTAGACATTAAGCACCCCAAAAGTTAGCTACATCAGACAATTTCGTCGAGCACACCCCATGGAGAACTCAAATCAATCCACGTTTTACCTCCAGAATCCAATAATGAGTACGAGCTTACAATACTTAATCCATTTCATACAACAAGAGTTCTTGAAATTATTTATTACAATACCAGGGTTTAGAGTGCGATAATTAAATAGTCGAATGAAAATAAACATCTAGTGGAAATGATATAAGGATCCACCTATGCCCACCAGAAGAATCCTCCATACAAGAGCTACTCCTCAAGCTGCACCTGCAACAGGGTAAAATAAACCCTGAGTACATAATGTACTCGCAAGACTTACCTGACTAGTGGGAATAGTTTCTCCAACTCCAAGGGGTATGATAGGTAATATGAATTTGTTGTTTTCTTTTATTTGTGGAAAGCATTACTAGAAGTACGTCCTTAAGATCAAGTTTAATTAGCAGTCATGATTACTTCATTAGCTAACCATTCTAGGTAAGCACATGTTCTACTTTCAAGCAAGGGTTGAGCAATCAGAACCAATTTACCATCTTTTATATTCCAGTTCTTACTATGGTGCTAGACCATAGCCAAAACGTCGTACCGTCTCACGAAAACAGCGATTCATGAACCAATGTATCCTAACTGGGTACCCCAAAACACACGCCTCATTTGTAACCCAGGCACAAACAAGACCAACCCATTCCACTCCTATCACGGGGTTTAGGTCCCCATCTAAACTTGGACTCTAAGCCCCACACTTGAGACCCGGTCTCAATATGGTGCGCTTAGACCTCCACCTTTCCCTGCCTCTAATCAGTCGGTCCAGAAAGCACCGGAACCCACGACAAGAGTGTGATGAGCCTTTCCGCTCCCATAAGCAAGTATGTGCTCAGGATAATAAGTCTGAGACCTGACTACCATCCACAGCAATGAACAGTCCTCAATCGACATGGATAGAGAAAATAGTGTAACCAACCTAAGCTTTATGGCTGCGGGACACAACTCGTTACACCCACCAATACCCATACCCTATCCCTGCCCGATCTTTATTTTCCTTTCATCATTTTTATTATAAGAGTAATTATAATAATCACCAATTATGAGTAATGGCAGGTTACTCATGCTACCAAAAACCTAAGCATAGCAGCTACTCGAACCTACACTAGTAAGACTCATAGGACAGATATATCTATGCATGTGGTTTCCATAAAATTCCTATAACGTAAATGCACATCACATATATACATATAGTGATTATAAAAAATAAGGGTTATACACCGGGCTTGCCTTGGGCAGGTGCGGTGTCAGCCGAGTCAGTCGGTGGTGGCTCTTGGACCTCCTCCCTCATGAGGACCTCCTCCTCATATTCCTCAACGATCTCCTCAAACTCGCAATCGTCTATGGTCACTATCTCCACCAACTCGTTCTCTATATGCATGCGATGATGATGCAACCATTTAGCATTTAGGCAACAACAACTCTTAAAATAAGAATATGCACATCAAGCTACTAAGCTAGCTCTAATGACTAAGATACTAAGCTAACTATCATCTTTCATCCAAGCAAAGTGTTGGGTTCAACTAACAAACCCTTAGCTTAGCAAATTAATAATATATCTTTATTTCTACTAGTGATTTAATGTATATTGAAACAAAGAGCATTTAACTATCCTAACGCTTAGTCTATTCTAAGGCTACAAAAATTATAGTGAGCACATAATAATACAATGAACCTATCATAAAAATTTTAGGACTAAAGTTATCACCAATTTACCACAAAAATTCCCACAATATTTAACTTAATATTATTAAGCATTCTCAAATGATTTAATAACTCCTAATATCAACACATATAAGTATAAACTAAATACACCAATAGATAGATCACAATTTTAGAAACCTAACAAAATTTGTTTCAGAATTTTTGGACACCTATATGATTTTATATTAATTACCAAAGATCAGCTCAAAAATTAAATTAGAAAACCATTTCTAATTCCTTAGAAAAAAAGAAAAGTGAATCTCCCACGAGGCCCACATGCGCGGCTGCGCAACCCAACCCAGCGCGCGCGCTCGCGTGGCGACCCGCAGATACGGCCCACACGGAGACGGCCCGCGTCGGGGAAAGCCCGCGTGCGCTAGCGATTTTGCAAAAGAGACCTAGAACTCCCAATTTATAACTAAGTACTAACACTATTTTCTCCTCTCTTAGACCTTCTCACTTAACCCCCCGGCTTCCTTGGAATTCCCCCACGCGCACCCCCGGCTAACCCGTGTCCGGTGACTCGGCGAGCGGTGGCATGGGGTGGCCACACCGCCACTAGAGACCCGCACTGGCTCATGGGTTAGGCCGACATTCAACTATGGTCCTAAAAGGACCTTGATGTCGCCTAGAGGGGGTGAATAGGCGCTTCTAAAATTAACAACAAATAAAACTTTGCAGCGGATTAGTAGAGTGCGCGGCACTAGCTGCTTCGTCGCTCGGCACTGCCATGACTAAACACTGCTATGGTAGAACCATCCAAAATAACACGCTTTTAGGACGCTCGTCTTCCACTAGACACTAAGCTCCTCGAAAGTGAGCTACATCGGATAGTTCCATCGAGCACACCCCAAGGGAGAACTCGAAACAATCCACGTTTGACATCCAGAATCCAATAATGATTATCAGCTTACAATACTTAGTCCATTTTATACAACAAGAGTTCTTGAAAATTATTTATTATAATACCAGAGTTCAGAGCGCGATAATTAAATAGCAGAATGAAAATAAACATCTAGCGGAAATGATATAAGGATCCGTCTGTGCCACCAGAAGAATCCTCCATACAAGAGCTACTTCTCAAGCTGCACCTGCAATAGGGATAACATAAACCCTGAGTATATAATGTACTCGCAAGACTTACCCGACTAGTGAGAATAGTTTCTTGACTCTCAATGATATTATAGGCAATACGGGTTTGCTGGTCTCTTTTTGTTTGCGGAAAGCATTACTAATAGTTCATCCTTATAATCAAGTTTTATTAGCAGTCATGATTACTTCATTAGCTAACCATTCTAGGTAAGCACGTGTTCTACTTTCAAGCAAGGGTTAAGCAATCAAAACTATTTCATCATCTTTCATCTTCCAGTTCTTACTACGGTGCTAGACCATAACCATGTCGTATCATCTCATCACGAAACGGTGATTCACGAACCAATGTATCCTAGCTAGGTACTTCGAACACATTGCCTCATTTGTACCCCTGGCACAAACAAGACCAACCCATTCCACTCCTATCACGGGGTCTAGGTCCCCGTCCAAACTTGGACTCTAAGCCCCCACACTTAATACCCGGTCTCAACATGGTGCTTAGACCTCCACCTTTCCCCGCCTCCAATCAGTCGGTCCAAAAAGAGCCGGAACCCACGACAAGAGCATAACGAGCCTTCCCGCTCCCATAAGCAACTATGTGCTCAGGATAATAAGTCTGTGACCTGACTACCATCCACAGCAATGGGCGATCCTTAATCGACATGAACAGGAAAAATAGTGTAACCAAGCTAAGCCCCATTGGCCGTGGGACACAACCTGTTACACCCACCAACTCTCATACCATATCCCTGCATTGTCTCCATTTTTTCTTTCATCATTTTATTATGAGAGTAATACTAATCTCCTATTGTGAGCAACGGCAGGTTACTCACGCTACCGATGACCTAAGCATAGCGTGTACTCGAACCTGCACTAGTAAGACTCTTATGATAGGTATATCTATGCATGTGGTTTCTATAAAATTCCTGTAACGTAAATGCACAACACATATATATACGTTGAATTATAAAATAGAGGTTATTCACCGGGGCTTGCCTTGGGCAGGCGCGGTGTCAGCTGAGTCAGTCAGTGGTGGCTCTGGGGCCTCCTCTTGCATGACAATCTCCTCCTCATACTCCTCGGTGATCTCCTCAAACTCGTGATCGCCGATGGTCACGATCTCCACCAACTCGTTCTCTACATCCATGCGATGATGATGCAACACTTAGCATTTAGGCAACATCAACTCTTAAACTAAGAATATGCATACTAAGCTACTAAGCTAGCCCTAATGACTAAGGTACTAAGCTAACTACCATCTTTATCAAGCAAAGTGTTGGGTTCAATTAACAAACCCTTAGCTCAGCAATCTAAGGATATATCTTTATTTCTACTAGTGATTTAATGTATATTAAAACAAAGAGCATTTAACTACCCTAATGCTTGGTTTATTCTAAAGCTACAAAAATTACAGTGAGCACATAATAATACAATGAAGCTACTATAAAAATTTCAGAACTAAAGCTATCACCAATTTACCAAAAAAATTCCTACAACAATTAACTTAATATTATTAAGCATTCTCAAATGATTTAATAGCTCCTAATGTCAACACATATAAACATGAATTAAATAAACCAATAGAGAGAGCACAATTTTAGGAACCTAATAAAATTTGTTTCATAATTTTTGGACACCTACATGATTTTATATTAATTACCAAAAATTAGTTCAGAAATTAAATTAGAAATCCATTCACAAATTCCTAGAAAAAGAAAAACCAATCTCTCGCGCGGCCCATGCGACGCGGCCCACGCGACACGACGCACGCGCAGCGGCTCGCTACCGCGGCCCATGCGAGGCCGGCCCACGGTGGGGAAGCCCGCTCACGCTGGAGTTTTTGCAAAAGAGTCCCCAATTTTCTTCTAAATCACACCAAAGCCCCAATACTATTTCCCCCTCTCACAAATCTTCTCACTTAACCCCCTGACTTTCCTAGAATTACCCCGCGTGCACCCCCAGCGACTCAGCGCACGGTGGCGGTGACACGGCGCGGCCACGCGCGACCACCTAGGACCTGCATCGACCGCCCACCTAACGGGACGGTCACCATCTTCGACCCTAGCGGCTACACTAAGCGGCGGTGTGGGTGACATGACTTGCTAGGGGAAGGCTGCAGCGGCGCGCGACCATTCACGATGGTGGTGCCACTGTTCCGGTGAGCTAGGGGCAGCTACAGACCTAATTGGTTAGTGTGCGAGCATTAGGAGGCCACCATGGACTAGGCCAAAGCAACGGTTGGAGTGGAGGACGATGGTGGGGGGCTAGCCACGTGTGGCCGAGTCGTGTGGCGGCGCACCACAGTAGCACGGTCACGTCAGCGATGACGGTGAGGTGGTAGAGGTTTGGCTAAGGCGCGTAGGGTGAAGAGAGGTTCAGGTGAGTCTAGTGGTGCAACCAATTTGACTCGAGGTGATCAGATGGGAGCTGCCCTCGATGATGGATGAACTCGGCCTTTATCGGCACGGTGGCGGGGAAAAACTCCAAAATTGAAGCTCGATTGGGCACCATTCAAAGCGGGGTGGGAACGGTCGGCTAGGCGACTTGATGGCAGAGCTAGAGATGCGACGAATGGGCGATGGTGACTTCTCCCTGCTTGTTTTAATGGCATGACTTAGTCCACCATGGCAGCAGAGAAGAGAGAAAGAGAGAGATGGGGCACAATAGGTGGGCTCGGCTCAGCCTCACCTTGGCGGGATGCGGTCGGTGTGATAGGGGACAAGGCGTGCGCGCGTCCGCGACCGACATGGCACGAGCGGCTGCCGGGCCTTTATGGGCGAGACGATAGCAGGTACGACCATGTGCGATGCCACGGATACGCCAAGCGCATGCATAGCAGCGGTTGGGCAGACATCGGTGTAGAGTCGTAGGGGGGTGCGGATGCGACGGCAAGGCGACGACAGCGCAGGCCTCGGCCAAGCCCAGGCGGGCTTGACCGACCTAGGGTGGCATTCTTCTTGATTCATTCTTCAAACCTTGATCAAAGGTAGTTCACTATCCAACTCTTCTTGTTCATGCAAAGCAAGCCATTATAGAGACCAATCCGAAATCATCAACTCATGTCTCATTTGCCATTTGCCAAATATGCTTGCTTTCACATGATGCTATGACATCCCACAACATAAAAGCCATTTCATTGATTCCATTTGCATTGTTGCCTTTTGCTTGAACTAGATTGTTTCCATAATCTTTCAATACAACAATATACAATTTGGCCTTCATTACAACACTATGTGGCATATCATCAAGTTTGCCTTCTTGTTGAACCTATATACACTTCTCATTCCACAATCCACAAGTGTATGCAATAAACTCAATTTCCTGTTCAACACTTAGCAAACTTATTAGACCTTTAATGGTGTTGTCACTCAGTTCACCAAAACTCACTAAAGGGCTAGATGCACTTACAATTTCTGTCTTTTTGGTGATTGATGACAACACAATTAAAGCTTACAAGAGATTGATAAATATTAAGATTTTGAATCCTATGATATAGTGAGCTTCCCCTAAATGTGTGCATTGAAAGGAATTCAAATTTTAGCCTCAAATGCCAAATGCACATATTCAAGATAAAGTGTGAGAACTCTCCTATATCTTAGCATCCATGGGGTGCAAGGTGTCATCATGATAAACGTGATGCTCATGACAGTTTATGCACTCAAGAAGTTTCTGAAGCTGTCATGTGCGGTACTTCCACAAGTGAGCGCGGCACTGCTGCACCACGGCAGTCAGAGAAGATAAAGAACACATCATTCAAGGCATGAACATCACACACTATCATATATGGTCCTTATCAAGAGCATCAATTTAAACTATCTTTTCACACACCACACAATAAAAATTGAAAAATCTTATATGCCTCCCTTTTATCCCTTTAAATCCTCATATCAATCTCTTTCTCTTACACTCTCTCCTAATATTTCTCCCCATTTGGCATTAATCTCCAAAAATGATCTCTCCACCAAAAAGAGGAAATAATGGTAGACAAGTGAGGGCAAGAGGTAGGTAAAAGTTCAACATATAGGATTTCTCTCCTAAATTTTCTACTAAACAAAGTATGCAACATGTTAAGTCAAGATTCTTGAGAAGTCAGCATATTTGGCTCAACCTCACTTAGATGACACTTTTAACATGAGACTGACTCATGCCATCACCACAAGAGATATCAACCAAATATCTAGAAAATTCTCTAATCGTCACCACAAGAACAAACTCATGGTGTGACTCAAAATATTTCATACACATGCACACACTAGCATGTAAGGGCCTAGATGCACAAAGGTAGTACAAGAGTTCATAGAGTGATATACCTTTGTTCTAATCCATATAATCTCCACCGTGATCATGATATTTTGAATTTAGTGCTTTGATGGGCTTAGCATAATGCAAAAAGATTTCATTTGTGCCCATCTCTTTTAATCATGACCTTCATGAAGATTTCACAAACTTGTGCTTGATCTCATTTGAAAGTCCATTGGTAGCTCTTCTTGTCATTTTGAGATACCAACTAAAGACATATTTCTTGATATACCGAATTGAAAGATTATCCACTAATACCAATTAAAATATGATCTTCATAGTTTTAACACTACTTGAAGGAGTCTTCACAAGTTGATGCCAATTGGAATGGATTCTTGTATCTCATAATGTCACCTAGGGAATGCTCATAAAGACAAGAGATAACATTAAATTGCATAAGCTAGAGTTTCACAATTACTGATCATTTTGGATGTCGAAGGCATGTAGACCACTAATTGCAAAACCTAATAACATAGACTAAATTCCCAATTTTTGATAGTGCATACAAATATATGTGGAAGGCAAGAACATATGCATTTTTGGTCAATTAAGTCCAAACAAGGGAATTTAAGCTATATTATGAAGAATAGCTACACAAGAGATAAAATTGCAATCTAAATAAATATGAGAGATAACTTTACCAATTTGAATTGAGTCAATGTAGCATACCCATGAGAAACACATTCTCACCAAGAGACTACATAAATTCACTAGAAGAAAAGATTAGTCTCAAAAGACACAAGACATAGAATGGGCTCCCCTTAATATGTGCATCAAGTACTCGAATTACTTGTGAAGTGCACTTGAATTGGTTTAAGAGTCAATAGGAGTTCATCCTATATCTTGGTCAAGGCATGATAAATTTGCAATAATTGAAATTATGCCAAAGAAACATACCACCACCAAGGTAGATAGATCACCACATAAATTTTCATCGATATGACCATCATAAGTGAGACTTCAATGATTTGGATGACCATAGTTATCACTTGATGAAAGGTGGTGAAATTGAGCTCTTGTGATCATTCAAGATCCATATTAGATTCCTAGTTCTTTCTTTACCTAAAGCTACTCACACAGAGGACAAAGGATAAAATTCATGAAATTTGCATTTTGTGAACTAGGAGTTACCACTCTTTATTGACAAGATCCTTAGTAATCAATGGGATAGATCATGTGCATTTGATGAGCTCTAGAGAGGAAAAATAGCAATGAAAGCCCACTCTTCAATTCTTTTCTCTAACTCATTCAAATCTAGTTCCACTAAATGATTGGGGCTTTCAACAATAAACCAGGAGCACTTGGTTTATAAAGGCCAAGAACTCCTAGAATAATTGTGAAACATCTAGAAATCCAAATGAACCATCCATCCTCCCTTTTCCCATGTGTGGGACTACACAACATATACTTGAGAGAAACCATTAGTCCCATAAGATATAGACTAAACTCCCCTCAATTTATGCATACAAGGGTACACAAAGCACCTTCATGCACATCAATAACATAAGGTTATGGGAGATGTTTACACTATATTCCAACTAATCTCAAACTCCTTCAAGCTGCATGCAATTTAATTAGTTTCAGCTGGTTTCAGTTGCTTCCAATTGATTTCAAAGAGTTCAAACTGATTGTAGCCCATTGCTGCTACTTGTAACTATAGAAGTCAACTAGTTTCATCTTGTTTCAATTAATCTTAGTTGTTGTTTCTAAAAGCCTGTAACTAATTTCTTCTAGTTCCAATCGGTTGCAATTACTTGCTGCTTCTTGTATTTTGATTGCAACTCTTTAGACCCTTATGTGAGTCTTTTTCTTTCATTGCAACTCCTTTAGACCAAACTAATGCTTATCATTTTACTGATTCTTCACAACCAACTTGAGAGCTAACTTAATCTTGTTGTTACAATGCAATCCAATTCAATACAGTGAGTTTTCAGATTCTGTCTTTCTTGGAAAAAAATTCATATCCCTCAGACCACTAGTCCAATATGCATGAAATTTGGCTGAGATGTGCACCCATGAATTCTCTAACTGCTGTGAAAATTTCAGCTCATTTGGACCCCATTTGGTTAGTCAAAACAATTTTCTACCAAAACTGTTAAGGTGTAAAACTGCAGTGCTGAAGCTAACAGAATTCAACTCAAAACTGACTTTTTTCTAAACCAATCTTCATGCCAACTGTACAGTAACAAGTACTATATGTGTATAGCATGCTCACAAAGTTTCAAGCCAATTCATTAGTATTTGAACTTCCAAATCCATGCTTGAAGGCAGCCAATTTAGAATTTTAATTTTCTGGATAGATTTGATAATTCCCAATTCTTCTCTTCTTCTTATCCAATCTTGAGGTGAATTTGGTTCAGAATACTCACAAGATGTTATTTCCATTCAGTTCTCTTATTGATACTTGTAGTATTGTGAATTCTTCCAATATAGCTTATCCAACTCAACCTCAAACTTGATTTTATCCTAACTGAAAATTTGGTCTCTTTGGCCTCTAGCAACCTCATCTTTCTTCAGGTGAAGAGTAACCATGGGCTTGTGATTTGTTTAGTTAAAAAGAACAACCTCTTCTTCTTGATTTTCTATAAATAAGCTCAACACAAGAGGGCATTAGTAACACAAGCACTAGTTTCTCATTTAGTAACCTTTTATGTGTGGAAGACAAATGGGTTACTAAAATAAATAAACCTCATAACATGGACTAAATCTCCCTTAAACCCTCATGCACATTCTTTTGAGTGGAATAGAAATGTAAATGTGCATGGTTAGTCAATTAAGTCCAAAAGGGTATATTTAAGCCATATTATGGTGAGTGGCTAAAATAGATGAATCAATTACAAATTAACTAGAGAGAGCACATCACATTGTTTTGGATTGATGATCTTTCTATGATAGCGCACTCCATTTGAGAAATATATTCTCATTTAGTGAGACTACACAAATCACTTAGAGAGAAAAATTAGTCTCACAACACTAGACACAGAGTAAATTCCCTTTTGATAAGTGATCTAAGTATTTGAATTTCTCACATAGCACTTTATTCACTTAAGAATTTGGGATTTCACTCTACGTCTAGGTCATGGTAACAATAGAATATTTGAATTGAAATATGCCAAGAAATACTTACAACCATTAGAACATGTAGATGGACATAAGATAAGAATGTGAGTTTAGCAATCTACCATAAGACAAGATTCCATCAAGTAGAGAGTTCTTGAAGTGTGAGTGATAAGTGCCTCTACTTGAGCTTGATTCTTTATTCTTGGCTTTCTTAAAATTCTTGGTTTGAAATCCACAAAGAACACCTAGGTCTTGTATGTTGTTTGGTGTGGATGATTAATTCAATTCCAATCATACTTTTCTTCCAGAATGACCAACAACCAATGTATATCCTCAAGTGCTTTATTTTTCTAAGTGGCTACACAAGACACAAAGGAGTAAAATTTGAAAATATCATGCACTTGTAATTTTAGAGATTACCACTCCTTTTCAATGTTTTGGTGAGCTCTTGGTTATGGCACTAGAGATTGGTCTTGAGTTAACCTTCCATTTGAGTTTCATCTTCTTCTTGCTCAAAGATGAGTTATAGGTTTTGTCCATGAATTGGACTGATGTCAGCTGTTGCTGTCTGCATGGGTGCGGCAGTGTTGCTCCTTTGCGCGACATTGCTGCTTCCTGGCACTACTACTTGTGTGAGCGGCACTACTGCTCGTATTTCAGCAGCAGGTTGCAGATCAGCTGTGACATGAGGAGCCTCCACCTCTGTAGCCTATACTTCTTGTGGTATTATATCACCGATGGCCATTTGCTTGATTGCCTCACAAGGTGGTTCCTCATACCTACAACATGAATAAGATCTGGCTCTAATAGAGAGATATTAAAAGCATCTTATGGCAAAAGATTCATTAAACTTAAAATACTCTAGCCACTCTTAATAATTCACAAACACACACATATTTGTGAACTACTAAAGACTACACTAGTCAAGTGGCTAGCTAGGAAGGGTTAGGTACTAGTTATCGAGGTGAGTATGAAGTTAGAAATATATCCATCAAGTTGTCCTTGGGCTAGTCTTGAGAAAATAGACAATATGAATAAGATTGATAGCTTGAGATGATATTTTCAATTAACTTGCTCAAGCACCCCAAAGCTTCATACCACCTTCAAGTACCTACAACACTCATCAAGCATAACTTGGTACCCAAACTAGGTTGGGTCCATCAAAGTTAGTCACAAGAGACTTAGGCACCCAAATGGTCTTTGTGCTAGCATGTGGTGAACAAATCACCTTTCTAGCATAAGTGTCATTTTTTAGCCTCCTAAGCAAATTTGAATCAATTAATGAGTTGAGCTTAGGAGTGTTACCCATGGGACAATCCATACTTAGATGTCCCTTTCCTCGGTAAGTGTAGCAAATGCGGTGCTTGATCTTGTAAGACATCTTTTTATCTTGCTTCTTGTTTGTTACCTTGCTAATGAGCCTCTTTTTTGATGACACAAGGCTTTCACTTTTCTTGTTAGAACATGAGCCAATTTCATATCCCTTCTTATTACAACCATAACACTTCCTCTTGTTTCTTCTTGTCTTCTTCTTTGGAAGTGTGGCTTAGTCATCAACCTTGTTGGAACACATAGAGGCATTGTGTCCCATGTTGGAACACTTGAGGCACTTGACATAAGCCATCTTCTTCTTCTCTTGAATCTTAGTTATGCCTTTGTTTTCTTTCTTCAAGGAGCAATCTCTTACATGGTGATCCTCCTTCTTACACCTAAAACAAGTGATGAGAGTCTTATTTGGTTGAAGTTCCACCTTGGTGGCCTTGGGGGCTTTGATGTTCTGCCAAGGTGTGGCACTACCGCACTGGGATACGGCACTACCGCATCCTAAAACCTCTGCAGCATTGAGCTAAACTGCTGCATTTTGGACAGATTGCACTTCTTCAAATTTCCCTTAACTTTAGCACTTTTGGACTTGTGTCCTTCTTAATGGGGCTTGATGCATGCTTCAGTTGATCCTTCTCAAGCTTCTTCACCATGTCTTCATGGTTATCTTGAGAAGGTTGAGTATTGCACTTTCCCTTTAATTGAATCAAGTCCCTTTTTAGTCTCTCAACTTCTTCCTTGAGCTCTTCATTTTTTTGTAATGGAATCATCACAAATTTCTACAATCACATGCTCAATAGAAGGTTGGCGTGCTTGAGAGCAACAATTGTTAGCACATGATAAAATATATGAAACTTGTGTACATGTGCACTTGTGAGTGTGAGGTTGGTATGATTTTACCATTGTTACCACAACCTCATGAGCAATTTCTAGCATGAGATGATAATCCATAAGCTTCTCATGAGAGCACAAAAGCTCATCATGATCTTCTTGTAAGATCTCATTCTTGCTAGTGAGCCTTTCCACCTTGTCCTTGAGCACATAATTCTCATCTTATAATTTGGCAACACAAGATAGAGAGTTAATAGTATGAGTTTGCTCAATTGACAAGTTCTCATACCTTTCGACCAAACTAGCATGAGAGCACTTAAGCTTTTCATGCTTTTTAGTCAACTTCTCCAATCATTTGATCTTATTGATGAGAAACTCTTCTTGCTCGTGAAGTGTTTCTTCTTGCTCTTGAATTTTCTCTATGAGCTTGAGCACCATCAACTTATCTTTCTTGCTTAGACATGCCAAGTGTTGATTGAACTCATCATCATCACTTTCATCTTCACTCTCACTCTCACTCTCACTTTCACTCTCATTCTCACTTGCCACATTCTTCTCTTTCTTTGCCATGAGGACCAAATGAGGAGTGGCATAGAGAGTTGAGCTTCTTAGTGAGGTGGATTCATCATTTGGCCTCCACCGATCATAATCTTCTTCTTCCTTCAAAATGTTAGTCTCACAAGAACAAGAGGAAGTAGAAGTACCACATGTAAAAATATTGTTCTCACTAGCTATTTCATTGCCTTTCGTTAGGTCATATGTTGGCGAGGAAGTGGATGTGCCATGATCACTTAGGCCTTTTGGGAGAATCACTTGAGGCTCTTCATTTGTCGGTGAAGTTGAGCACTCCTCAAGTGGTTCCTCTAATGAGAGTGTCTTCTCATCATATTTGGACTTGCCATATTTTTCTTTGAGTGTGGTCCAAATGATATGAGCATCATCAAGTGGTTCATCATCTCCAAATATGACAGCATCAAAAACATCTTCAATCAAAAGCACTAAATAAGACATTACTAGCTTGAGCATTGTGTTGTAAACATTTTACTTCCTCTTTAGACAAGATGGCCAAATCATCACTAGGAGGTGAAATGCTCACATCTACAATCCGCTCAATATGAGAACCTATGGACCTAAAAACATCAAGCACAATAGCGGACCAAGATGCATAATTTGAGCCATCTAAAAGTAAAAGTTCTAGAGATACCTCTCCATTTATCGACATCGTCTCTCAAGGCGGTTAAGCCCTAAATTAAGAGCCTAGTTCTAATACCAATTGAAAGGACCTTGATGCCACCTAGAGGGGGGTGAATATGTGTTTCTAAAAATTAACAACAAATAAAACTTGTAGCAGATTAGTAGAGTGCGCGGCACTGCTGCTTCATCACGCGGCACTACCGCACTCCAGCACTGCCTCGATGAGAATGCGACACTGCCACGCCTGTGTAGAGAGCTTCAACAGTAGCTACGCCTAAAACCCAAACTTGGAGATGTGCATGGAGATGTCTAGTGGCAAGTCCACTAAGTACCTGCAATCATAAACATGCACAACAAAGTAGATCGAGTGGAACACGGATAATGCAATTCAAAACATAAAGGAGACAAGACACAAGATTTATCCCGTGGTTCAGCTCGCCACCAAGGCTTGCCTATATCCACATTGTTGAGGAAGCCACAAGGCTTAGGCTTTGCAACCCTTATCATCGTCCTCAAGTCAAAAGAGTGAACTCTTGAGATAAGGGTTTTCCACTAGATCAATGGGGTGATTAACAAACTGTCCCGTGGCTCACCACAAGCACGGAAGCTCATCGGGCGACGCCTAGCCGTCTAGGAGGCTTCACCTCCAAGAGTAACAAATATGCAACAAAGATTGACAAAGCCTGACAAGTGCTCAAGGATTGACTTGCTCTTAATTGCTCTCTAACACTTAATCTATCACTAATCACTCACTCTCATAAAGAGAGAGGTTAGAGAGAGCTCACAAATGGCTTGGAAAAGGTTTGGAATGGTTGGAGCATCAACAACAACACCAGGAGACGTGGGATGGGTATTTATAGCCACCCCACACAAGCTAGCCGTTGCAATTAAAAAAACTAGCTGTTATGACCTATACAGGTGTGGCACTGCTGCGAAAATTTGCGGCACTGCCGCAGCTCCTAGAAATAGCACAGGTCACCTCACAGAAAACGCCATAACTTTTTACTCTGAACTCCGTTTTCAGTGATCTTGGACTTTCTGGAAAGCTTGTTTCGAAGGCTATCCAACCCAGTAGAGAACAAGCCCTAAGATCAACAAGCGCAAGTGTTTTTCTAATGTGTTTCTCTCATGTTAGCACTTGGGTTTGGTTAGTTTGAGCACTTGAGACTTGTCTATGATTCGTATTACATCCCCCTTGATAGTTCAACATACCTATACTCAAGATCAAGAGAATATAACCATTTTAACCACTTGAGTCTTCAATGTCTTCTTATGCCATTTCTTCTCAATATCACTTCATAAGGGGTTGCAATCATCTTTATCCCATCTATTCGAGCAAACACACCTTGAGCATGTGACTTGAACCATTTCCATACATATGAGTTCACCTCAATGGCTTCAAGTCACTTTCACTAATGATTTGATCCTCAACATAATATGACTCCTCATAGCTTGATTAGTTCCTCGACTCAATGTAAGTACTCTCTTCTTCACCTTAGCCATGATACCTCGGTCCTCAAGCCATCGCTTGCCCTTCACCTTCGCTTAGTCCCTCGAAGCCCTTTCCTTGCTATCTTCACATTATCAAGCCATACTCAAGTCACATCATATTAAGCATCCATTGAAAAACAATTTCTTCAATAGTATGATCCTTGTTTGAATATCTTCTAGATATGAATGTTGAGATCAATCAAGCTTTAGTTTGATTCACATAAAGACATATATGAATCAACATCAATATATTTAGGCCAATTCACGATTCCTTATATCCTCTTTATTTTGGCTTGACACTCCTAATACTCACTTCAATATCTATCTTCATACTTCTAGCTTGATCAAGTCAATGCAAAGTGATTTTTCAAATCTTTATCCATACAAGCAAACCAATATAGAGAACATCTTATATCCATTATACATTGTCTCCATTGTCATTTCACCTTTGCTTAACATTTCCTCACTTATACACTCTTGATTCATTCTTCAATCCTTGATCAAAGCTAGTCCACTATCCAACTCTTCTTGTTCATGCAAAGCAAGCCATTATAGAGACCAATCCAAAATCATCAACTCATGTCTCTTTGCCATTTGCCAAATATGTTTGCTTTCACATGATGCTATGACATCCCACAACATAAAAGTCATTTCATTGATTCCATTTGCATTGTTGTCTTTTGCTTGAACTAGATTATTTCCATAATCTTTCAATACAACAATATACAATTTGGCCTTCATTACAACACTATATGGCATATCATCAAGTTTGCCTTCTTGTTGAACCTATATACACTTTGCATTCCACAATCCATAAGTGTATGCAATAAACTCAATTTCCTGTTCAACACTTAGCAAACTTGTTACACCTTTAATGGTGTTGTCATTTAGTTCACCAAAACTTACTAAAGGGCTAGATGCACTTACAGGTCCCACCGCCTACGCCGAGCAGCAACGCGCGGCGGCGGGATGTGCTGGAGTTAGCGGCGGCGACGCGCCGCCATCCGTGATGGTGGCGCGATTGCCCCGGTGAACCAGAGCACCTAAGGACCTAACTAGCTAGCGAGTGAGCATCAGGAGACTACCGTGGACTTGGCCGAGGTGGTGGGTGAAGAAGAGGGTGACGGAGAAGGGCTGGCCACGTGCGGCCGAGCCGTGCGGCGGCGCACCACGGCGGCGCGGTCGTGTCAGCGACGACGAGGAGGCAGTAGCGATTCGGCTAAGGCTCATAGGGTGAAGAGGGAGTCAAGACGCGAAGCCAGTGGTGCAGGTGAATTGGTTCGGGATGGGTGGTAGGAGGGCTGCCCTCGACCATGGCTGAGCGTGGCCTTAATGGCATGGCGGCGGGGAAAAGCTCCAAATTGGAGTTTGGCAGTGCCTTCTTCATGGCTAGGTGGGATTGGATAGTGAGAGGACGTGATGGTGAAGCCATGGATGTGATGAATTGAATGGAGGTGATTGATCCTGGGTAATTTGGTGGCGTGGCTCGACGGCGGTCAGTAGAGAGAAAGAGGGAGACGGGGACGGCAGGTGGGCTCAGCATGGCCTCGCCTAGGCGGGATGTGATCGGCGCGATCAGGGCATCACACGCATGGACGTAATTGGACAAGCACGTGCGTCCATTGACCGGCATGGCCCGCACGGCCATAGTGCCATAAATGGCAAGACGATGGTGAGCTCCACCACGTGTGCGCGGCAGCGGTGAGCACCAAACCGGGCCAGCAGCAGGGTAGGGGTGCAGAGGGAGGCATGGACATGACGGTGAGGCGATGGCACCTGTAGCGGCTGCGTCGCGACACGAGGTGGGTCGGCAAGGCGACAGTGCGGCGAGGCAGGCGGCCGCACCTCTCGGTCGTGCGAGCAGCAGCGGCGGCTCCACGCGGCAAAGCCAGTGGCGGCCAAGACAGGGTAGTCGTAGTCAGCCACGCGCGGCAGCGCATGTGCGTGCGTAGAGCAAGCCAGCTTGGCGACGTCGCGCCCTGAGACGCGGTGACCGCACTCACCCGGTGAACTAGCCCGAAATCACGTCTTGCACGAATTTTAAAGCGCCTATAACAACTAAACGGTTGCTTCTGGACCTAAACTATCTTTACCTTGCTCAAGATGGCATGTGAGGCTACCAACCCGAGCTAAAATACGACACCATCCCTTAACTCGATTTCACAAATAAATTGCCAAACATGATATTGTCTTGCTGTCTATAAACTTGAAAGTATTCTAAGTCTTTGAGCTGAACTTGATTCCAAGTTGCATTTCTAGGCTATTAGAAGCATTAGCTAGCGAAGTTATTTTTCAACAGCAAGGATTTTATTGTCATCTACAAAGTCCATACTTCAAACTTTATTTAAGTGCTACATATATGTTCTATAGTGTTTTTGTTCAATAAAAATTGGTTTTCAACCCTACTTGATATACATGAATTATGGAGTAGTTTTTCATTTAATATTTTTATTGATCATCTTAAGTTACAAAAAAAAATCATCCACACATTCTACCACATGTGTTATCACATAAACATGATGCTCATGACATGTTTTAATAATTTGTATAGGGCGTAATACCGAGGGTGTTACACCCAACATGGTAGAAATGAGTTGGTTATGCCAGGTTGGCGTGAACTGTCTTATCTAGGTTACGTTACGTTAAAGAATGGTTTGTTAATCTGGCTCTTTCGATAAATAAAGATTACATGGGAAATGGATACGTAAATATAATGGTATTTTCATTGTTTAGGTAGGAAAATAAAAAAATCTCCTTATCCAATCATAACTTCTCTTGGATGCCATCTCACGGCCAGTCAACATCCCACTAGAACCCTTCCTTCACGATTAACCAGCACATTTACTTGTTTTGTCGCAACTCATGGAGTAACAACTAATCATCCTTGCACTATTCGATAAGGAACATGAGATCATCACAAAGATGAAGAGGAAGTTGAGGTTGTTTAGGTCTAACGCCTCTCTCTCTCGCGCGCAAGGTAAGGCATGAAGAAACAACCTATGGCAAGCAGGTGAACTTAGCAGGAGAGCCTAAAGACAAGAAGGATGATCCATTTGGCTGGAACACTATGTGATTTGATAATTTAATAGAGAATATTAAAAAAATTATCATCACTCTAGTGACCATTTGTAGTTTTATAAAAAAATGAAAACGTCGTTCAAATATGAGAGAAAACATCAATTTACGACTGAAAATCTTTCTCATCCCACGGCCTTACTTTGTCACAAAATTTGTAAGGATGTCCACATTAGAAGTTCACTCATCTTGGAGTATGAAATCCAGGATTCTTGGAGGGTGCCACTGCAAAATCCCAAGAAGAAACGGAGCACAAGAGCCAAAACCCCCTCCTCGTCTCGCACCCCTTGCCATTATTTATCCCCTCTCCCTCTCCCTCTCCCTCTCCGCAACAACCCGTCCCCGCTTCGTCCTACGCCGCCGCCGCCGGATTTGCTCCTGTCTCCGGCGGCCACGCCCATTCCCCGCATCCCCACCTTGCGCCCTCCGCCAGGTCCTCTCGGCCGCCGCGCAACTATCTCCACCCCACGATTACAGCGACCACGAGACCAGCAACGCCTCCACCGCCAACGGGAAGGATCCATCCAGCCAGTCCACGCATACCCCGTCTTTGACTCGCACTTCGCTTTCCAGATCTAGGCGGGCGGGCAGGCGGGCCAAGGAACGATGAACGGAGGCGCCGCCCCACCGTCGGCGGCGAGCGCGGCCACGGCCGCCGCGATGCCGCCTCACCGGCGGCTGCCGGACTTCCTCCAGAGCGTGAACCTCAAGTACGTCAAGCTGGGGTACCACTACCTCATCACCCACCTGCTGACGCTGATGCTGCTCCCGCTGATGGCCGTGATCCTCCTCGAGGCCGGGCGCACCGACCCCGACGACCTGCGGCAGCTGTGGCTCCACCTCCAGTACAACCTCGTGTCCGTGCTCGTCCTCTCCGCCGTGCTCGTGTTCGGCGCCACCGTGTACGTGCTCACCCGCCCCCGCCCCGTCTACCTGGTGGACTTCGCCTGCTACAAGCCGCCCGCCCACCTCCAGGTCCGGTTCGAGGTGTTCATGCGCCACTCCAAGCTGTGCGGCATCTCCGAGGACGCGCTGGAGTTCCAGCGCAAGATCCTGGAGCGGTCCGGGCTCAGCGAGGAGACGTACGTCCCCGAGGCCATGTTCGCGATCCCGCCGCAGCCCACGATGGCCAACGCCCGCGCCGAGGCCGAGACCGTCATGTTCGGCGCGCTCGACAACCTGTTCAAGTCCACCGGCGTCAAGCCCAAGGACGTCGGCGTGCTGGTGGTGAACTGCAGCCTCTTCAACCCCACGCCGTCGCTGTCGGCCATGATCGTGAACAAGTACAAGCTCCGCGGGAACATCCGGAGCTTCAACCTCGGCGGGATGGGGTGCAGCGCCGGCGTGATCGCCGTGGACCTGGCCCGCGACATGCTGCAGGTGCACCGCGGCACCTACGCCGTGGTGGTGAGCACGGAGAACATCACCCAGAACTGGTACTTCGGGAACCGCAAGTCGATGCTCATCCCGAACTGCCTGTTCCGCGTGGGCGGCGCGGCGGTGCTGCTGTCGAACCGCGGCGCGGACCGGCGGCGCGCCAAGTACTCGCTGAGGCACGTGGTGCGCACGCACAAGGGCGCGGACGACAAGGCGTTCAACTGCGTGTACCAGGAGCAGGACGGCGAGGGCAAGACCGGCGTGTCGCTGTCCAAGGACCTGATGGCCATCGCGGGCGGCGCGCTCAAGACCAACATCACGACGCTGGGCCCGCTGGTGCTCCCCGTGAGCGAGCAGCTGCTCTTCTTCGCGACGCTGGTGGCGAAGAAGCTGCTGAGCGCCAAGATGAAGCCCTACATCCCGGACTTCAAGCTGGCGTTCGAGCACTTCTGCATCCACGCGGGCGGGCGCGCGGTGATCGACGAGCTGGAGAAGAACCTGCAGCTGAGCCCCGCCCACGTGGAGGCGTCCCGGATGACGCTCCACCGGTTCGGCAACACCTCCAGCAGCTCCATCTGGTACGAGCTCGCCTACATGGAGGCCAAGGGCCGCGTCCGCCGCGGCCACCGCATCTGGCAGATCGCCTTCGGCAGCGGGTTCAAGTGCAACAGCGCCGTGTGGCACGCCCTGCGCAACGTCAAGCCGTCGCCCGACAACCCCTGGGAGGACTGCATTGACCGCTACCCGGTGGAGCTCGTCGACGGCTTCCCCACGCACAAGCCGCAGCAATAGTCCCTAGTAGTATCTGTTCTGTTCTGCATCCCACCCCGCCTCCTCTCCTCCAGTCCACTCCACACATCCATCCATCCATGGACACAGAAATCTTAGCCTCAAATCCTCACCTGGCTGGGGCATCCATCCATGGACACAGAAATCTTAGCCTCAAATCCTCACCTGGCTGGGGTCTTGTTTAGATTGAATTTTTAAATGTTTATAAAAAATAACAAATATTTATAGTTTGATTGTGGAAATTAAATGTAGATAAAAAATAACTAATTACACAGTTTAATTATAAATTATTGAGCAAATCTTTTGAATTATCAAATACAAATAAAAAAACAATAATATCAAATACTGAAAAAATACTACCCTACCAATTACTGATTCCCAACCCCGGCCTGGCTATCGGTGTGTAGTGACATATACACGGGGCGAGGGCGGGGCTGCTTTCCCTGGACATGAATGATTGCATTGGAAGAATCTCTAGGCTTTCCCTGGACAGGCCTCCTCTGCTCTGTTCAGTTGTGTAACCAAGTGTTCGGCAGCATCGGGTCTTTGGTGTGTCCCCCTCCCCTAGCTTGTCGCTGCACCTGAACCTGTGGTAAGCTTGAGTAGTGCTGATGATTGTTGATTTGTTCGGCCTGTTCGCTAGTTGGTTTCTGGATTGATTTGGGTTGATTGATGCTAGTTTATTGTGAAAGAAAAATACTATTGACTGGCTGGTTTGGACTGTTCAGCCATCGCTGCCAGCTGATTGTCATTTACCGGTACTACTAGCTAGTGGTCCAGGCTCCGGATTACAGAGGAAGAGGGTCCGTTCCTCTCAATTTTACAAAAAAGGAGTGTCTTGAGTGTGCCGATGGACGGATCGATCGAGTCTCTGTTTGTCGTGTTCAATTGGAAATCTTGCTCTTGCTCTTTTTAACTATGCCCTATGTATATCACTGGCCTGCCTTTGATGAGCTGATGTATGCATTATAGCTGTTTTTTTTCCTTCAACAGATTATCTTGTTAAATTCCTAATCTCTGAGAGGTGATTTTGTTCACACAAGTTGTTTTACTTCTCTCTGTCAGTTTGTTCAGTTATATTCCTTGTCAAACTGAAGTCTAAAATATTCATCAGCCCTTTTGCAAAGTGGGATTTTTTTACTAGACCATTCATATTTTTTTCTAAAAAGATAAACCGATTCCTGTAAAATTTTCTATATGATTCCTATGAAATTTCTAGGTTGGGTTCCAAAGTGGCCCGTTGTTTCCTGTTTTGACTGAAGAAAGGTTCTGTTTTAGGCATTTTCATTGCCATTGCCCATGGTCTTTGGATTTTGTTTAGAAGAAAACCGGTGCCATCCTAAATACATACAATCGTGGAAAATACCGTTTAAAACTAGTGCTCTTCACTATACGTTGATAAACAGCCTGTTCATTTGCTCGTATATGATCGTGGATTATAAGCTGAAATAATATTTTTCTCTCACACCAAACCAGCCAGCAGTAAATAATCTACGATCGTTTATAACGAAACGAAAGCTGAAGTTTGATGATTTATTTATCCTTTTTTCACATTAACATTTTCCATAATTGAAAGGCATTGCCATTGATTACGATTATGAAAGTGTTGGACCACATTTCTTAATATCTCTACTATAATGTATCCCCGGAAAACGTCCTCGCCGGAGAGCTTTCAACCATTATGCACCCAGTAAAATCCATACAAAAAATTCATCTCTATTAAAATCAAGAACTAATAAAACACCTAAATCAAATCCGATAACACGGCTTCTCACGCATCCACAGCCTCTGAGTGTGCCATGATTGGCGCGACGCACACAAATCACCAGCCCATCAGCGGCAAAAGCGGATTAATCAATTGCCGAACTGCGTGAGCCGAATCTGGCGCCTGATTGAATGGCCGCGGACATACCGCGCACTTGCGCGACACGGCCTATTCTATTCTACCGTCATGGACGCGATGCAGCGCCCATCATCAATCTCGCGCGCGGCTGGTGGCGCCGACCAGCCATTTTAAACCGGCGCCGCGAGAGCTTTATAGGGCGCAACGAGCTCGGCGCGGTCAGAATTGGCATTCCTTAGCCGAGGGCCGAGACCCGATCGCCTTTTACTTTCTTTTGGGCGTCAGTGGCCAGGTAGATGCACCAATTGTTTGTTGCTTTTCAGCTTCAGCGCATACACAACCAACCTAAAAAGCCGTATCAGAATCATCAGACGATCCTGCTAAAAACCGCTGCTTTTTCCATACTCTGCTGTCCATATTCCAAACCTTTTTCGAGTCGGTTAGGTAATCTGGCGATTGCAGTTCTAAAGAAATCTGAACTGGACCGTGAGCTGACCGGGTGTGCTTGTTTGTTGGTTGGCGCGCGCAGGTGGGACCCGAGGAGCTCGGTGGTGACCCCGGACGAGGAGGTGTTCTACCTGGTGGCGTTCCTGCGGTCGGCGCTGCCGGGCGCGCCGGAGAGCTTGGAGGCGCTGGCGCGGCAGAACCAGTGGATCCTCGACTTCTGCGCGGAGGCGGGCATCGGCGCCAAGCAGTACCTGCCCAACCACAAGGCGCAGCACGAGTGGGCGGAGCACTTCGGCGCCGCCAGGTGGGAGCGGTTCGCGAGGCTCAAGGCCGAGTTGGATCCGCGGGCCATCCTGGCCACCGGGCAGGGCATCTTCCGGCCGCCCGGCTCGCCGCCGCTCGTGGCCGACTCGCAGCCGTGGATACATATGGGCTGTTGATGGTGCTCGAGCTGCTAGGTGCATTACTAATTAATTATTAGGTGCGTTTAGTGTAGGTATAGTAGCTACAGCAGTAACCATACAGGATTATTTAGTTTCTTGTTAGTCTCTACTATAATGGATCAATCAAAATTATACTTGATCCTCTCCAAAAACGCGTCCCCCGCTAAGAACTTCCAACAATCATGCATCCAGAAAAATACATATAGGAATTCATCTTCATTAAAATTAAGGGCTAATAAAACACATAAATCAAATCCGATGGCCACGGTTCAATGTGGGATGCTAGCCTTCTCACGCATCCACACCCCGCACGCCGACGCCGCGCCCTCGCTCCTCCCCGCATCCCACACGCCCGAGTTCGATTCCTACTTCCGCCCATGCATTTTCCCAGAAAACAAAACCCGCCGCAATTCGTGGGTGGCGTGACGGTCGTGTACCTAATGGCGTGCCTAGGCACAGAGGCCGCCGCGGCTATCGAGGATGGGGCCGCCGTGCTCCCGACCCCGGTCCCTGCGCTCCTGATCGAGGATGACGTGCGCTGCCGCCGTCGTGGTCGCCGCTCCTGCCGCCGCCACTACCGATGCTGAGGAGGAGGCCAAGAAGGAGGAAGAGGAGGAGGACGTCGACCTCTTCAACCTCTTCGACTGATCATACATCGGTACGTGGATGAATCGATGTTCATCCTCGCCTTTGCGTGTTGTCGTTAGCATAGTGTAGTTGCTAGCTTGTTGCTCTTGTGGTAGTACCGTAGTAGTAGTAGTAAAACCATGATGCTCTGAATTTTTTCTTAGGAAACGATGATGCTCTAGATTCGATAGATCTATGTTGGGGTTTGCTGTCTAGGTTCAGATCGAGCCTATGTTTGATGCCCAAGGTTTTTGCCGCATTAATTTTGCTCATCAGAGATTGATCTGCATTTGTTCTAATCAATTTCAGTACGATAGATTTATGTTGGGGTTTGCTGTCTAGATTCAGATCGAGCCTGTGTTTGATGCCCAAGGTTTTTGCCGAATTGATCTTGCTGGTCATAAATTCATTTGTGTCTGTTCTAATCAATTTCAGTATGTAATACATGTGTTTCAATCAATTGTAGAGATTAATGACATGGTACATTGTGATCCCAACTATTTGATCCTTTTGCTTGATGTCTTTTTAGGACTCGCTCGTGAGGGAGAGCTACCTCGGGGACGCCTTCTTGAGCCACGAGAAAAATACGTTTGATATTTCGCCATGCCAAATTTTAGTGTTCCAATTAGTTTTGAGGCATGTTAGGAAGCGACGCAAAGCTGGATGTGGAGGCGGCTAATGGCCACAGAGTCGATGAGGAGCTTCGGAGTGAGGTACTAACCAATGTTCTCATGTGTTTGTTACTAGTCATGTAAAAATTGTATTTGAGTTTGGTCCTTCTTTGGAGGCAAGCGAAGGCTTAAAAATTGAATCAAACAATCTCTATACTGTTACTTATTGTTGTCCGATAGGTTTTAGATGCTCAATTCAGGTTTATGATGATTTTACAGCATGCTATACATCACGTGCACTAGAATGCATACTACAAGCATTCCCTGCAAGGTGATTATCATGTAGTAGGTTCAAAGAAATATGTAATGTGTGATTTAGGATTAGCTACTAGGTGACTATATCTGACCAAAGTTATGACCCCTGTTTCACTCTTGATCACTGACATTTTTCTGTTATTATGAGCTGCACGAAGAAGGCAACTTTTGACGATAAAAAAAGATAATGTTTATGATTTTTTTCTGAAACTCAAATTAGATTCTGCTACAATTAATGATTTTGAAAAAATTGTTAGCTGGTGGTTATGAATACTTTTAGGATAACAATTCAATTTGGTATATTTTTACTTATTCGAACCAAAAGGCTTTAAATTGATGTGCAGCAAGATCACTATCCTCCGATTTTGTTTCCCAGAATGATTAGAATGCTTAAAAATGCGTACAAGCCACAATGACAATTTTTTTTTGTCTAGACAACATTGCATGCATCTTAATGTCAGCTTTCAGAAAATGGAACCTGATTTCTTTTTATGGGATATATGGAAAGTAGCATCGTAAAATTTAGGCATTGCAAATTACCAATGTTCCTACTGAGCTTAAGATTTGTTGGATAATCTCAGTTAGATATGTAACTATTGCTTGCATAATCGCAAAATAGTATAAACTAGATCTCTAGAGTAACTTGATAATTTTGTTCCTTGCTGGCATTCTAGTATGGCTGCATGTGATTGTGTGCGGCCTGTATTAACTTAACAACCCTTTCATAGATAATGTGTAGTTCCATTATAGTAGAGATACATTTTATACATTCAACATGCTTCTAACAATCACCATGCTTCAACTAATTTCGATGTGTTTGTGTTCTCTGTTTGCGTTCTTGCTGTGAATAAGAACATTTGTGGAACATGTTATCAAGTTTGCCTCTCACAACCTTTTGCCTATTTTTGCAGGGGCCAATGTGTCTGGTGGTAGGGGTTTCTATTTGAAAGGACGCCTGACAGAGTGGAGTGGCAGCGCGCCGCGGAGAAAGCCCGGTCCCAGCCATAAACCATTGTTTATAGAATAATATATAGACTGATGGTTTATGAACTTTAAGACCTGTCTTAGTAGTGCTGTGTGGGCTTGTCTATTTTTTCTGTGTGTAAAATGACTAAACTCTGCGAGACTGTGAATTCGTGTTTCTTTCATTAGTTGATTTATTTTTTGTTTTATGATTTATTTTAGTTTTATGATTTATTTTTTTATAGACGTCACTATAACATTAGCACGGGCAGTATACTATTGTGGAAAAGTTGAACTATGAAAAAAGTTCATTGTTAGATTGTTTCATGTGTATTCTCAAGATAAAGTCGTGACGTTAGTACTGGCATTATACTGGTTTAATTAATGGAAGAGTAAGAATCTTGTGCTACTCATGACTGTAAGGTCCATGTCACTTGAGCTATCGCTCTTATCGTGCTAAGAAGGGATTCGATTTAAGAAGCACATTATTTTACAAAAAAAAAAAATCATATGCTGTATATTATAGTACCATTATTGATTATTCCCATCGTGCTTTCCTTCTTGTTCTTTCTCGCTGCCGAGAAACAATATAGTACCGGCCTTTCGGCCGTTGCCTCATCGTCACATACTCGCATGAAGCGCTCCCTGTTTTTGCTGGTTCAGAGGCGCTCCTGTTGTCGGTCTCTCTCTTGGAAAAACAAAACCGACAACAGCCCTGCATACAGGCATGGCCCATGTGCAACAAGGCAAGATCTGCGACCCTTGGTCAAAGATGAAACATTGTCACTGAGCATCATGTTCCTTGTGCTGGCTGCTGGGCCACATTATAGTACGGACCCTCTCCAACTCCGATGTGTCATCTTGTCTGGCTAAATGTGCAGGCTGCATGTTAATCAAGTACTCTATTTTCTTATGGATTGAAGTACTCAGAAACCAGCCAGTGGTAAGTGAAGCGAACACCGTGCCAACTGCCAAGCAAACAATGATGCAGGACAACTGCTAATGCTGCCAAGCGACATCCGTTGGTTACTACTACGAGTAGGATTTAATTTGGAAGGGTGTGTAATTTGCTGAAGCTGGCAGGAGTAATTAAAAAGGACACCGGGCGCCATCTCGCCATCTAGTCTAACAAAGCTGCCTCGACTAGGTGCCTTATGTGTCTAACTACACGATACGTGCCCATAAAACAAGATACCGCCCATATATGATGCCAGTATAGCATCGACGATTGCATATAAAAGCTGCTTTTTTTGAGCAAATATAAAAGCTGCTATATATGGATGTAAAAGCTGCTATATATATGAATATTGAGGTTCATCTTTTTATGGCCCGTATATGAACCTCAAAATACTGCCATATATGAATAATATAATAAAAGCTGCCATACCTGAACCTCAACATGTGCCTCCCTAGCGCTTCAGTCTCACTTTCCGGTTTAGCAAAGGCCCAGCCCATCTGCACTTGCCAAGGATTCTAAGACGGGCCAGGGTGAGGTCCGAAAATAGAACTCAAGCCCTGAAAGTGATGGGGGAGCCCAATACCGCCAGGCGGGCCGTGTGTCTGAGCTAGCTCGCTTTCCACCCAGATCTGTGATGAAGGGTTCAAGGATAATACCAACTTCAACTGGTTTGTGGGCATGAATAATAGTTAGATACCAAAGGTTTATCGTTAGCTAGCTAAAAATTAATTAAAATCAGCTCTAGTCTATTTAAAACATAAGGCTGATAGGTGGATTAAATTTTTAGCAAGACTTCTACCGGCTGTTTGGCTGATAGTTTTTACGGGTGATAAACTAGCTAATGTTGTTTTGTTACGAGAGAAAAATACTATATGATGGTTGATAAGCCAAGTTGATAAATTCAAACGAACATGACAATCATCTCCTCACTAGTCACTTACGTCTTCTCTTCGTGCGCGAGATGTCATATACTCCTGGTATGTACTCCTGTACAGGACAGGAGTAGTACTACAAGATATGGTACATATGTTAACATGGTCACTCCCCACGGGTATGTATTGATAAAGAAAATTAGACCCAGACCGGGCAATACAGCTTGCGACAACAAAACAACTGAGGCAGCTGATATAGTACTACCTCCGTATTCTTTTATAAGATGCCACTTATCATTAAGATAGCGGACTAGAGAAAGAATGAATAATCATTTTTAAAATTAATCGTGTCGTCTAAGCGAAACAAAAGCCGAATTATAACTAACGGTCTAGCCAAGACTACACCCCTCTAACTAAGTTCGCAAGCACCTTATAAAGATCATAATTAGGCAACAAAGGTGTCAGGCTAGATAGAGCTCATCTAACCAATTTAGCTTGCAAGGTCACACAAACCAATGCAATTAGTACTTCACACAACCAAGGAAGCTCCTACACAATCTAGTAAGTAAAAATACAAAGCCACCTAAGCTCACTAGCAATGCTCAATAACAAGACTACACAAGCCAAATTATAGAGCGAAAATTACTTAGCTGCGCAAACTAAGCAATGTGACTAACAATGTTACTCAAACCGAATTAGTCACGCAAGGGAGCTACTTCTATGCTACTTGTCGGGTATCAGTACTAGGGATACCTGAAGAAGAGATCTGAGGACCGCGGACGACAAACTCGTCTAGATAATCGAGGACGTATTTCAGTGTCGACCGACCCCGAAGGCACGGTTTCCACCTAGCCAGACCCCATGGGCACGGACCTCGCGTCGCCCAAACCTGAGGGTACGGGAGCCGTCTCACCCGACCCTGAGGGCACATGCTTCATCTCGCCCGACCCTAAGGGCACGGGCCCCGTCTCGCCCGACCCCTCGGGCACGGGCTTCGTCTCGCCCGACCCTGAGGGCACGGGCCCCGTCTCGCCCGACCCCTCGGGCACGGGCCCTGTGTCACCTAATCCTGAGGGTACGGGAGCCGTCTCACCCTTCCCCTTCACCTATAAAAGGAGAAGTAGGACGCCCCAAGAAGGGGCAACGAGCTCACAACTGACGAGCTCAGCAAGACTCAACTCCATTCAATCTTTTCACCAGAGACTTAGAAACTTCTCCCTCTCTCGCCCATTTGTAACTCCTACTACAAACTAGTGTTGGTAACACGAGCAGCAGCAGACTAGATGTAGGAACATTCTGCCCGAACCAGTATAAATATTTGTGTCCTCCGAGCACACCATCCGAGTCAGGCGCGTAGATACAAATTTACTCGCCGGTGGTTCGAAACACCGACAGTTGGTGCGTCAGGTAGGGGCTTTTTGCATGTCTCAATGTCCACATCAGGCCTCGGATGGCCAGTCACGGTGTCAGCTAGGTCCTGGGCGCGCATGTGCGCTTCGGGAACCTGGACTTTATCGTCACGACGGAGGGAGAGTTAGCGCCGGCTCCCGCCGCCGTCCAGCCTCGACACTCTGTCGGCCTCGACATGATCGTCAAGGCTCTTGAGGGGCTACAGCTGCACGCACCGGAGGCCCATGCCCCCGGGAGCGACCAGCTCCTTGGCTTTGATTACGGGAGGTTAAAGCGCCAGCTCGATGCCTTTCTAGGACCCCAACCATCTCAGGAGGACCTGCGCTGCCTCACCTTCGCGTTCGCCGACGTCATAACGCAGCTTGCCGGAGGGGAACCGCTCTCCCTAGAATACCTCATTTTGAGCGCCCCAACAGTGTTCTCGTTCAGTCTACGCAACGTCGCAGAGACTGCTGGCCACCTCGTGGCGCAGCGCATGCACCCATCCCCTATGAACGACAAGTTCGTGGGGATGACCGAATACGTCGTGGAATCTTTCCATAACCTTCTCATGGGAGATTCAGAGTCACCCTCCGACTTTGACTCCAGCAGGGAGAGCCAACACCCCTCGCGAGAATGTTTAATGGTAGGTACCCTCGAGGGATGAGTTGAAAGCGTCCACGAGGGAGGGGCTACCCCACCAAACGACCTCGATGACGAGGTCAAGGAAGATGCAGGGGCCCTTCCTCGCATAAGGGTGGAATAGCTAAGGGCGCGGCACTAGGAGCTCGAGGATGCATGACTCCAACTCGAGCGGGAGCGTGCAGAGCTCGAGCACCGCGGAGATGGTGGGCGTGCGCACACCATGGCCCGCGATGTGAACTAGAGGATCATCAAAGACGATGGAGCCCTCCTACACTTCGCCCGAGCAAGCCAGAACATCGTTGTTGCGGCGGCCTTGTTCCGAGGGCTCCCAGAGCTCGCGACACCCGAGGATCATCGGGCCCATTGCGAGATCCGCACACTGCTCGAGCGCGCGGTAGTGTAGCAGGCGGAGAGCTCGCTGTCTCAGCGACAAGAGCTCGACGCTAGTAAGCGTGCGCCATCAGGACGACATGTCAAGGACGTGTCCGTCCACCAGGCGCCGCGTGCCAGCGGGGGGGGGGGGGCTGCAGCACCAGTGCATGAGCGTCTTGGCCTCCACCATGACGCACGTAACACCCTAGATGCCTGAAGGCGTGGACGAAGCGACGAGAGAGAGAGAAAGTTGGCCATGGCTACCATCCTTGTCGCGGTGGACGCTACAACAGCGGTGAAGACCGGAGCCCGAGCCACGACCTGTCGGGACCTCAGGCCTTCGGCCAACACATCATCAACGCCGCCTTCCCACCATGGTACCGAACGCCGACCAACATCCCGAAATACTCCAGGGAAACAAACCCCGGACTGTGGCTCGAGAATTACCGGCTTGCTTGCCAAGCCAATGGAGCAGATAATGACAGTTTCATTATCCGCAACCTTCCATTGTTCCTGGCCGATTCGGCACGAACCACGTACGAGCTCATCTTCTGCTCCGGGGCTAGTTCCAGGTCGTCGAAGACCAGCTGGACGGCGACACGTAGGGTATCATGCTCATCGCTCTCCTTCAGGAGGGAGGCCTTCACCTCATCGAGCTCCTTCTCTAGGCCACGGCTCTTCATCACCTCCGCCCTAAACTTGTCGTCGAGACCTGTCGAAGTCACATACCGACCGTGTAAAAAGGCCTACCATGGATTCTAGGGAGAAAGACAACAAGGGAAACCAGAGGCTTACGTCCATGTCCGCCCGAAGCCTACGCACCTCATCGCGCTGCTGGGTCACCTCGGTCTCCAGGTGCCGGACCTCTTCCTGGCGCTGACCGACCTCCGTGGTGAGCCTGGCGGATACACCCTCGGCCGCAACCCTTAGGTCCCTCTCCCCCTCAAGCTCACCCTCGAGGAGGTCAATCCACTGCTGGGCGTCGACGCGCTCCTGGCGGGCCAAGTCACACTCCGTGCAGAGCCCCTCTATGGCCCAGAGCAGATCGTCCCGCTGCTTCCATAGCCGCTCGGCCACCACGGCATCTGTGTGTGCCCTCTCGATCAGGGCCATGAGATTTTCCCCAGCCTCGCAGGCATCATCGTGAGCATCCTTCTCCCTGACTCAAAGGTCGGCCGGCTCCCGGGCGGCGGGGGCAAGCTCAGTCACCTCCTTACGGGCAGCAGCGAGTTGTGCGGCCAGCCCCTAACTCCGCCGCGTCTCCTTAGCAAGGAATTGGGACTTCTCACGGCTGTGGACCATAAGGGATTGCGGAGAGGACAAGACTTAGAGGCGTGGAAAGGGAAAATGAGGGTCGGAAGCACGGTCATATCATACCTAGCCAACCGAAGCGACAATATCGCACAACGAGCTCAGCGCGATGGTCAGGCCACGAACCGTGGTCACAACCTCTGTGTGGACACTCCCCTATTCCCTCTCCTCCATTGTGTCATCGTTGGCAAAAAGCATTTCCCTTGGGTCCCGTCAGTCTACCCACCAGGTCTAGGATTCTCCCTGCGTGTGTGTGATGCCACCCACCCGAACCAGAGACCAAGATGGCTCCGCACCGATCCCAAGCGGTGCCAACCCCTCTTGCGGCAGCAACTCCTTCGGAGCGGACCCTCCAGCGGTAGAGGATGTGGGTGACATGGATGCGGTGGCCTGCTCTCTCACCACATCCGCTAAGGACGCATTGGGTACGTCCTCCTCCATCTGCCTCGCCGGGGAGGCGGCCACCCGCACGAATGATGGCTCTAGCTACGCCGCTTCTGCCTACGACGTCGTGGCCACACCCGGCTGCGCCACGACCACCACGGGCGCCCCAGACGCACCCTCCTCTGTCTTCTCTCCCATGGATGCAGCCATCTGCTGCACCTCCCCGGTCGACGCCGTGGCCACCCCAGCGCCACTCACGCTCACCTCTGGCGTGGCTCTAGCCTTCTCCTGGTGCATCTACCGGAGGGCAAGGCTCTTCTACGGCGCAAGCCTCAGGAGAGTCCCACGTCCTCCGACGCTGGAAAGGACATGACGGTCAGTTTACGGCAAAAATTCGTTAGAACAAAAGGACAAAAAAAACTCTTGGCTCACCTCGACGCCATCGGATGATGATGTTTTGGGGCCGGCCCGCCCGACCCCGGCTGCTCCTCATCGGTACGTTGCCGCATCGAGCCCTCCCTCTGCTAGGAGGGTCGGGATGGAGCGGAGCGGCTAGTTCTTGTCGACTCCAGGGGCGCCACGGGAGGCCCGGACGGAGCGGGGCGGGTTGATTCCGCTTTCTCTAGGGGCACGTCCTCCCCATCCTGCCCTAGGGCATGCCACGGGAAAGGCCCTGGCTGCAGTAGAGATGGATCCTAGTCCCAGCCGCCTAGCTCATCCCATTGGATGAGCGACCCAAAACCATCCCCGCCGCCCAGCTCATCCCATTGGACGGGCGACCCAGAACCATCGCCTTCTTCTTTTTCTTCTTCTTCTTCCTCTTCCTCCTCCGAACCCTACCACCGCTTTCCTTGGTTCAGCCTCGCCCGCTGCTTCACCCGCCGCCTCGCCTCCTTGTCATCCTTATCCTTCTTCCTCGGCTCATCTGCGTTACGGTTCACCACCCTCATGGTCGCGTGCTCCGACAGCAGCGCAACGGAGGCCCAAAAGCCCAAATCCACCAGCATCTCGATAAAGCTCGGCTCTGGCTGCATCACGGGATGTCCCAGCATTAGGAACATGGCGTCGGACTCGTTCGTTGCCTCCTTGATACGTTGTGCGACCTTACTGTCGTGGAGCGGCCCCTGGGCGAGCACCATCCCATCAAGCGACATGCCGGGCATCATCCCGTACAGCGGGAGGGCTCGTGCCATCAACGGTGCCACCCTCCTCGCATGATATGCCCTGATGATACCAGCCCCGCAATGGTCGTGGCTCCTTAGGGATGCAACGGCCTCGAGGATGTCGTGTATCCTCTTCTTTTCCTTGACGGGTGGCCCCCGTGGCCACGTCAGCGGTGCCTCTTCGATCAGGCGCCCGGTAAAGACTGGTAAGGGGGAAGCAGGGTCGTTCTTCAAGTAGAACCACTGTGCGTGCCACCCCTTGTTGGATTTGGACAGCTGGCAGGGCATGTACTCAGCCGCCCGCTGCCCCCGGAGGTGGATGCCCACACATCCCATCAGCACCAGGATCTCCCTGCCTCTATCCTTCTTCCTATGAAGGGAGATGGTGAAGAAGTACCTCCATAACTCGAAGTACAGCTCGATCCCCAAGTACCCCTTGCACATCGCGATGAAGGCCACGATGTGCTGAATCCCATTGAGGTTGAGGTGCTATAGCTCGATCTAGTAGGGGTGTAGCAGGCCCCGAAAGAACGGATGAGGGGGGATTGTGAACCCGTGCTCGTGGAAGGGCACGAAGGAGACGATGTAACCGTCGGGTGACATTAGCACATCCTCATGCCTAGGAACCAGCCACTCCATCACGTCGGTCCTCCCGCGAAGAAGACCATGCTTGACGAGGCCCTCCATGTGTGCGTGGGTGACATCGGAGCGGTACCACGACTCCATAGAAAGTGAAGACGGAGGAGCAAGGACTTTTTGGTAGCGGTGGAGAAGCGAAGGCTACAGATCTAGGGCGCTGGCGATGGATTAGCAAGGGCAGCAGATCCGAACGATGGCGGCTGAAAGGTGGAGAAGGCAAGGTTGCGGTTTAGTGTGTCAAAACATGAAGGGGGAGGCAGCTATTTATAAGGCAGGGTGAAGCGAGAGGCGAACCGTCCGCCTAGATCTATGCGCCCACCGTGCCATGTCACATCGCCTCTCCGATAAACATGCGCACGTCATCTCTGGCCGCTTCCTCGAACGTGCCCACCGCGCCTCGTCACATCGCCTCTCCGAGCAACGTGCGCACGCCACCTCTGGCCGCACCCTCAAAGGACGCACTGGATGATGGTTCACCCCAATCAATGGGCCGAGAACCGCCACAAGTAACGAGGGATACGGAGCTGAAAACGCTCCAATGGCCCATTCAGGCCTAGGAGTTCGAAGGTTGGACCACCGGCGAGTTCACAACTGCTCCAGGGCACCTTTATAATGAGGGGTGGAAAGGGATGGGCCCGCTAGCGGCCAGTACCTAGATGCACGAGCGCTGTAGGCATCCCAGCCCACGTTCGAATCTTGGTTGATTCACAGTCCATGGTTTTTCCACAAAGAAAGGCAGCGAGCCCTTGGGACCGGTCGAACAGACCTAGGAACTATATGGATTGGCCGCCAAAAATCTAGAGTCGGTCACCCACAAATGGGAAGCCTGAGCCCCACTCGGACTAGCCCATTAACAGCTCACCGAGCACCATGATTCGTCCATCGAGGAAAACATGGCACGGCTCAGCCCCTCTGTTTTATCGAAAAAATGCTTAGGGGAGGACGATCACAAGAGGAGCTAACCCCTCGAATGGACCCCTGCTACGCGCGGGGGCTCGAGGGAAGTTGGACTCACAAGGAGACCGAATACGCGGTCGCATGATGATGGCATATCGATCGGATCCCAGGGGGGATCGGAATCAAGATAAATCTTTTCTGGTCCCTTGAATCCCGTAGCTTCATGTTCCCAAGGAGTTCAATCATGACAGAAGGGGATCGCAACCCACCAAGGCATGCCACGGGCAGCAGAAGATCAAAGCACTCGAAGTCCCTCCATCCGAAAAAGCCTATGAAGGAGTATCATTGTCGGGTTCATAAACCCGGGGTTCCTCAGGGACCGGCTTCCACACCAGGGCTCGGCCCAAGAAAACAACATGCAGTTCATGGGCCGACCCAAGAGCCTAAGACACAACGGGCTGGAAGGACAGTCCGGTCACCGACCGGAAGGTCTACCCGAAAGAGCAAGCGCCCGCTCGTCAACTTCTTCGGCCCATCTCTCCGACCGGAGCACTCGCCGCCTTCGGCCGGTCTCTCCAATCAGAAGGCCTGGCCCAAAATGCTGCTTCCTACTACCAACCCCACGTCTTTGACTGGCGCATCCAGGGCCGACTGGGGCCATCCGACCGGGGACGCCCGTTCGGAAGGGACCAGGGGCGAATGGAGAAGGCAACGCACAAGTCAAACCACGATACCAGGGACCATACCCTGTATGCCTGTGGGAACAGCGCTCCACAACCGCCCTGACACAAACAGTATTGTAGGCGCCGACATTTGTGTCTATAGTATTGTAGGCGCCGTTGGACTCCCGTACGGCAAAAAGACCCCCACATGCCTCTAGGCATCGATAGTACTGTGGGCGCCAGGATTCACCATACCTGGTACACATGGTAGGGCTCCTCTCATATATTTTGCAGGTACCGACATCTACCCTTCCTGAAGAAGACAACGCAACCTCCCATGTGCACCTGACATTCTACAGTGACATCAACAGTATCGTGGGCGCCTACCGTCATCACTGTCTTCATCAGCGTACGCAATAAGGCTTAGTAACATCCGTACTCTCTCCTTCTCACCTGTAAAGCCATCCCCTTCATCTATAAAAGGGGATGAGCTCCCTCCAGCGAAGGAGGTCGACTTCTTCAAGTTCAGATTCACTAGATCGATAGCTCACAACCCCTCAAGCACACACTTAGACACCTAGCTCATAGCGGAGCTCCGGTCGCTCTCGGTCCTTCTAGTCAGACCTGACCGGGCCTCTCGTACACCCCACCTTTCTCCTTCTCGTTTGTAACCCCACTACAGACTTCGAGCACCTGGGCTCAGGAATAAAGTCACCGACCGATCCACACTGGACGTACGGCACGTTGCTTGAACCAGTATAAATCCTGTGTCATTGAGTGCTAGGCCACCTCCGATCACAACGTACAGCAAAACTACAAATATTTACTAGTTGGTCACTTTCTGTACCGACAGTTGGCGCCGTCCATGGGGAAGACGCTATACGTTCAACACTTTTGGGTCATCGGATGGCTCATTTTTCCACCACCCCCGCCGTGGCGGGCTCGGGCGATATGATTCGCTTCGGCTCGCTAGAGTATCCTGCACTCTCACCTACGGGGATGCGGGTTCCACCCGTGTTTGAGCCATCCCATGCCTTCCTCTTCAGAAGCCTGGACTTCATCGCTGACCGGCTCGGCGTACTCCACCTTCGCGAGGAGACTCGTGACCCGGCACCCATTAGAGAGACGTCCTCCATCGACTCCGAGGCGCGCAACTTCGACGACGCGGCATCTACGCTTCGTTTCGAGCAAACTCTCTGCTCAAACCCCACTGTAAGTAATACGTGTACTTTTATTCGCCCTTTATTTACTACCTCCCACCGATCACCCAGAGGGACTGCACCGCCTACACCACAAACACCGTACAGTCGGTTCCCCTACGGCCTCGCGTCCTCCATGGTTGCTTACGTTCAGGGGCTTCGAAGGGTGCTGGCACCATCCCCACTCACGTCCGAATTCGTAGGAATGGCAGGCTTCGCTCCTGTCATTTCCCATGAACTCCCGGATAACAAGGGCGAGAGCGATGGTTCCAGCATCGGTGATGTGGCGCCCCACCACCGTCCGTCTCGGGAATGCGCTAGGGCGAACGGTCTAGGACAGCCGCTGGTGGTTGCGGAGTCTGCGCAAACTCACGCCCCTCCAGACCCGCGTGCAGAGGCCCTCGCGTCTGCGCAAGCGCACGCCAAGGAATTACGACAACGGCGGCAGAGCCAGCCGCCACCTGCGCTGGCACGGTCCGTGCGGCACGTTGCGCCCCATGCGCATGGCCCGGCGGGTGGTGCCCGGGGTCACGCTCGTCAGGTCCAGCACGACATCGAGAACGAGGGGAACGATGTCCCACAGTTCACCTGGGCCGGCCAGAATATCGCTGCTGCAGCAATGCTTCTGCACGGTGTTCCCATGCCCATCGACCCCCAGGAGCGGGTAGTCTACCAGAACCTCCGGGTTCTAGTAACCTCCGGGTTCTAGTAGAGACCGCTGCCGTCCAACAGGCGGAAAGCTCCGCATCGTGACTCCGACCCACGCCCTCTCTCCCCACCGAGGGGACGGGGACGCGCCAGCCGGATCGCTTCGTTCGCTCGCCGCTGCAGCCATCAGGCTCAGCTCGGGGTGCGGTAGCCGCGCCATGGTCCAACCGGGCGCCTGCTCCACACCGACCGCCGGTACGTGAGTGGCCCGATCCGCACCAGGACGCTCGTAGCGTCATCAACGACTGGCATCATGCCCGACACGATAACGATGTCTGCCGTCCAACAGCAGGGGACACGGATCCCAGCCAAACCATCGAGGGAAGCTGCGAAACACGCCCCAGGCGCGGTTGCCGGCCGAACGACCGGAGCCCCAGCCCTGAGGGCCTGGGGCCACGGGCCTTCAGCCGGCGCATCCGGAGAGCACTGTTCCCACAGTGTTTCCGGCCTCCGTCCAACATAGCCAAATACACTAGGGAGACAAACCCAGGTATTTGGCTCGAAGACTTTCGGCTCGCCTGTCGGGCCGGAGGAGTGGATGACCATTATTTCATCATCCAATATCTTTCCATTTGCATGGGGGAACATGTTCGGGCATGGCTTGAATTCCTTCCACACGACAGCATCCACGACTGGGCGGACCTTAAGAGGGTCTTCATCGGGAATTTTCAGGGGACGTACGTTCGCCCGGGAAACTCCTGGGACCTCAAGAGCTATCAGGAGCCCAGCGAGTCCCTACGGGATTACATCCATAGGTTTTCTCAACGATGCAACTCCCTCCCTGATGTCGTCAACGCGAACGTCATCAGCGCATTCCTCTCCGGGACAAACTGTGAGTCCCTGATCCACAAGCTTGGCTGCCTGAAACCCCGTACCACCCGCGATCTGCTCGATGTTGCCACCAACCACGCCTCTGGTGAGGAGGCGGTCGATGCGATCTTCAGCAGAGGCCGGGACAAAGGCAAGCCCAAGCGCGCGGATCTAAACGAAGGCCCCTCCACTCAGAGGGGCAAGAAGAGCAAGAAGGATTGGTGCCGGTCGGACAACACCGCGTTGGTCGCCGCGGCTGATCACACACCCAGGCAGCCCCAACAGGGACTGCCTGACCACTTCAACAAACTCATAGATGGTCCATGCCCCAACCATGCCTACCCCGTCAAACACCTCTATAAGGAGTGCGAGCTCCTCAAACGCTTACTCGGACAGGCCGGCGGGTCAAAGGAGGGAGACGGCAAGGAGCCGGCAGCCAAGAGGGTAGGCGCAACAGGCAAGGATGGACACGGTTTCCCCAAACCTGAGGAGTGCATCATGATCTTCGGTGGGTCCGACGCCATCTGGACTAAACGCCAGCATAAAGTACGCTACAGGGAGGCGTGCACCGCCGAGACAGCCGTCCCCTCCTTCCTCAGCTGGTCGGAGTCCCTGATCACCTTTGATCAGAGGGACCATCCCTCCTGCGTCGCAAGACCGGGACGCTACCCGCTCGTCGTCGACCCCATTGTTCGCAAGAAGCGCCTCACCAAGGTGCTGATGGACGGGGGGAGCGCCCTCAACATCCTATACATCGACACCCTCGATGCCATGCGCATCCCCTAGTCGGTGCTCCACCTGGCGGGCTCCCCCTTCCATGGGGTAATCCCAGGAGCGCAGGCATACCCGCTCGGACAGATCGATCTACCCATCATGTTCGGCAGCCGGGCCAAGTTCCGCTCGGAGGTCCTCACCTTCGAAGTGGTGGACTTTCTGGGGTCCTACCACGCCATCTTAGGGTGGCCATGCTACACAAGATTCATTGCGATCCCCAACTACACCTACCTCAAGCTGAAGATGCCGGGACCAAATGGCGTCATCACCGTGAGTAACGCCTTCTCGCACGCCTTCGCGTGCGACCGCAAGCACTATGAGCTCGCCACCTCGGTCGTCAACTCATCCGAGCTCCTGCAGCTCGGGGAGTCATCAACCCCGGTAGTCCTAGACTACAACAAACCAACATCCTCGACGGCCTTCTGCCTGCTCGAGGAAACCAAGGCGGTGGGTGTCGACCCCACCGACCCAGCCAAAACGGTGCGAATCGGGACCCAGCTCCCGACCAAATAGGAATGCGAGCTCATCGACTTCCTACGCGACAATCGTGATGTCTTTGCATGGCAGCCCTCTGACATGCCGGGGATACCATGGGAGGTCGCCAAGCACATACTACGCCTTATCCTGGGCTCAAAGCCCACCAAGCAACGCCTACGTCATTTCGACGACGAGAGGCGCAGGGCCATAGGCGAAGAGATCACCAAGCTCCTGGCGACCGGATTCATCAGGGAGGTTTTCCACTCCAACTGGCTCGCCAATCCCGTCCTTGTCAGAAAAAAGACCAGGAAGTGGAGAATGTGCGTCGATTATACTGGACTCAACAAGGCGTGTTCCTCACTTTCCCTTGCCACGCATAGACTAGATAATCGACTCCACCTCGGGTTGCGAGATCCTCTCCCTTCTAGACGCCTACTCAGGCTACCACCAGATCGCGATGAAAGAGTCCGATCAACTCGTGACCTCATTCATCACCCCGTACGGTTCATACTGCTACGTGACCATGCCTTTCGGCTTGAAGAACGCTGGCACCACCTACCAAAGGTGCATGCAGCAATGCTTCGCCGACCAAATCGACCTGCCCGACCAGACCAAACGGCCAAAACCAACAATCGTCATCTATGTTGATGACATAGTGGTCAAAATAGCCTGAGCGTGTGACCTGATCGCAAACTTGGCCGCGTCATTTGCGAACCTCCGAAGGTTCAACATCAAGCTGAATCCCAAAAAATGTGTTTTCAGGTTCGAAAGGGGAAGCTGCTCGGGTACATCGTGTCCGAGCGCAGCATCGAAGCCAACCCCAAAAAGATCGTAGCCATCTCCAACAAAGGTCCCATACGCAATGTCAAGGGCATGCAGAGACTCACCGGTTGCCTGGCTGCCCTAAGCCGCTTCATCTCCCAGCTCGGTGAATGGGGGATGCCACTCTACAAGCTCCTAAAAAAGACAGACGCCTTTATCTGGACTGAGGAAGCCTAGCAGGCTCTCAAAAGCCTCAAAACGTCCCTAACATCGGCCCTAATCGTCGTCGCTCTCGAATAGGGAGAACCCCTCCTCCTTTACGCCGCGGCAAGTAACCATGTGGTGAGCGCCACCCTGGTCGTTGAGAGGGAGGAACTAGGACACCAGCTCAAGGTACAGCGACCCGTATACTTCGTCGGAGAAATACTTACCGACCCTAAGGTCCGGTACCCCCAAATGTAGAAACTCCTATACGCCGTACTAATGGCGACCAGGAAGCTCCTACACTACTTCACCGATCACGAAGTCACAGTCGTCACTTCATACCCGCTCGGAGACATCATCCGCAACCGTGATGCCGTGGGACGAATCTCCAAGTGGGCACTTGAACTCATGGGCCACGACATCAGATATACCCCCCGCACCGCTATTAAGTCTCAGGCTCTCGTGGATTTCGTCACCAAATGGACGGAGGTTCAGCTACCGACCCCGGACGTCACCCACGAGTACTAGACAATGTATTTCGACAGGTCCGTAATGGCGCCCGACTCGGGGTCTAGAGTGGTTCTAATCTCCCCGGACAGGAGTAGGCTCCGCTACGCCATCCGCCTCCACTTCTTGGCTTCAAACAATGCTGCGGAATACGAGGCCCTTATCAACAGACTCCGCATCGCCATCGAGCTCAGTGCCACGCGACTCTACGTTCGCGGCGACTCGGAACTAGTCGTTGATCAGGTCATGAAGGAGTCCTCCTGCAAGAGCCCCCCCATGACAACATACTGCCAAGAGGTGCGCAAGCTTGAGGACAAATTCTAGGGGATCGAACTGCATCGCGTCCCTCGAAGGGACAACGATGCCACCGATTTCCTCACGAAACTGGCCACCAGGCGGGACCCGTCCCCGAGCGGCGTCTTCATCAACGACATCCACAAGCCATCCGCCCGCATCCGGGAAGGTCCAGCCCGGACACACCCCGACGCCCAGCCGATGCTCGGGGGCCCCGACCCTGACACCTAGCCAGCGCTCGGGGGCTCTGACCCTAGTACCTCTATGTCACCTACGAACGTCGCCGTACTGGCACTCGATGAAACCGACTAGCGGGTACCGCTACTCGCCTACCTCCTCGAGGAGGTTCTCCCACCTGAAAGGACTGAGGCCCGACGAATCGCTCGACGCGCCAAGACCTTCGTCGTGCTTGGCGCTGAACTCTACAAACGGAGTCCGTCAGGGGTACTCATGAAGTGCGTCCTCGCCAGCCGGGGGAAGCAGATTCTCCTCGAGGTCCATGCTGGGATCTGCAGGCATCACACGGCCCCAAGGTCTCTGGTCAGAAAAAACCTTTTGCCAAGGTTTTTACTAGCCCACCGCGCTACGAGATGCAGAGGAGGTCATCCGCAGGTGCGAAGGATGCCAGTTCTACGCTCGGCAAACCCATTTACCGGTGCAGGAGCTCCAAACCATCCCAATCACCATGTCATTCGCGGTCTGGGGTCTCAACATGGTGGGACCCCTCAAGAAGGACCCGAGCAGCTTCACTCACCTACTCGTAGCAGTCGACAAGTTTACCAAGTGGATAGAGGCCAAGCCCATCACCAACATCCGCTCGGAAGAAGCGGTCAAATTCTTCCTCGACATCATCTACCGGTTCGACGTTCCCAACTACATCATCACTGACCACGGGACTAACTTCACTGGGAAGAAGTTCCTAGAGTTCAGTGATGGGTACGTCATCAGAATTGACTGGGCCTCGGTCGGACACCCGCGCACCAACGGTCAGGTCGAGCGTGCCAATGGCATGGTCCTCCAAGGGCTCAAGTCGCGAATCTTCAACCGACTCAACAAGTACGCTGGGCGATGGGTTGCAGAGGTCCTAGCGATCCTTTGGAGCTTGAGGACGACCCCAAACCGATCCATGGGATTTACACCTTTCTTTCTAGCTTACGGAGCTGAGGCAGTATTGCCCTCTGACCTCGACCACGGCGCACCAAGAGTGAAGGCTTTCGACCGCGACCGAACCACAGAGGCTCAACAAGACGCAGTCGACCTGCTCGAAGAAGCCCACGAGATGACCGTCATCTGCTCTGCCCGCGAACAACAAACCCTCCGTAGATACCACGAAAGGAAGATCAGAGGAAGGATACTCGAAGTCGGCGATCTCGTACTCTGGAGGACCCAATCAACAAAGGAAAACACAAGCTCTCTCCACCATGGGAAGGACCATATATGATAGCCGAAGTAATCCGACCGGGCACCTACCGACTGGAGGACAACAACGGCAACGTTCTCAACAATACCTGGAACATTGAACAGCTACGTCGTTTTTCCCTAAATTTGGTCTAAACCGCTTCTTAGTTAAAACATGCTCCCGTAAGAGCACCCCCTTGGCTACTTTCACCCGGGTCGCTTGGGGGCTCCATAAGGGTACAATATTGAATATTACCTCTCTTTCTTTTTTACTATCGCACGATAAAACAACTTTGTCCCCAAAATGGAAACACATTCTATTCCTCTGATTACCTCACGTAACTCTATTCTTACTCCCAATCGGGCCTTTCTTCGCCTTTCCCTCACGGTGCGAATAGCCAAGCCTCATGAACCACGCCTGGCTCCCAAGGTCGCACCCTATGGGACAAACGGGTAGGTACGAGAAAGAAAGGATAAAAACAAAAGTTATGCTAAGATAAACACAAGACGAATATTGTGGTTCTGTCGCAAGGGCAGCACGGATGTATTCATTGATACAGAAAATTGTTCACACAGGGACTCACCCACAAACTTAACTATTACATTCTCTACTGCTACAAATACTATTACGGTAGCTCAACGACATCGCCTAGAAGCCAAAGAAGAAACTAGATGCAACCACCAGGGACCCGCTCGGCTCCGTTCCTTCAACTTCGGCAAACACAACGGATACCTCCAGGGCGTCGCACCTATAGATGCTCAGGAGAAGAACATGGAGCTCCTGACCTTCTCATGCAGTCGAGGCAGCTCCTCTACCGAGGTATGGTCACCATGGCTGGAAGAAATCTCATCAAACTTTATGAACTGGTCGACTTGAGCAGCTGTAGGCACGGAACCCTCCACCGGCACAATCGTGAGTAACCTCCCCTCCGACGAAGCTCGCCCGGTAAAGATCCACCAGAGAAAATCTGCATGCGGCTCCATCCCAAAGAAGGCCTCGCAGATCAGATCCAGCATCACCTCCAGTCTAACATCACGCTCCGGGTTCACAAAAGGATCTGTAAATCCTCCCTCTCGCTCACTCTCTCTCACTTAGGAACTACCGCGGCATACAGGCACTCTCAGTGAGAAGGAAGAAGGAAGAGAGACAATAGTTGGAGAACAGGCGAAGGACTATGACGGAGAGCCCTCTGCCTCCCCCTATTTAAAGAAGAAAAGCAGACGATCAGAGCGCGAAACTCTGCCCCCATTCAATGCGGATGGGAAACGACGGGACACGCCCTGGCCGAGGGGACGCACACTGACTGACAGAGCAACGCCGGGTCAGACGGAACGTGGCCTGGCAAGGCAAAACATGTCCTAGGTATGGCCCACCACTATCGCACGACCGGTACGAAAACCGAAGCGTCACCACACGCGGGCAGCTCCCCACTTCCCCAGGACAGACCTGGGGAGACCAAAAACGAAATCTCCACCGGGAGACCAACCGGCCCCTTGAGTCGATCGAATCACTCAGTATCCACCCCGAAGACACATGTAGGAAGCGAAGGGATGCCCCATGTGGGTCATGCCGACTCCGTCACGAGCGACGAGCACGGGTCCCGGTCGAACGTTTTCGACTGAAGCTCTCCGAGCCCCGTCACTCCAGTCGTCAAGGTAAACACTATCAAACCCCCTCTATTTCATTATAAATCATTGATACATCCATATGCGCATTCATTTCATACGCCCACGCCTCCCGAACGATTCGGGCCCTGAATCACCCAGGGCTCGGGAACTAAGCATCGCACGTGCAGCGAAATGCACCAGAACGCTCCGTGTTGCGTCTCGAAGCGGCGGTTGCCTCATTCGACATGGGCAACCAACAGAGCTAGGAGAGAAAACCATAGATGATCACCATGCGGCCCTCACCCTGTCCAGCAAACCGGGTCATCTCAACATTCTCGTTCGATCCTGAACCTCTCGCTAGGCCCACAGAATCTCCATCTAGGGGAGGCCGTCAGGCCACCCGGGTCGGTCTCCGGAATGACCTAGGCATTTGTCGGGTTGCAGGTAAAGGAGTAGTGGAATGTCACAAGAGGGCTATGCCGACCCCGTCACGAACGACGGACCTAGATTCCGCTCGATCACACCCGTTAGTGAACTCACCGAGCTAGTCTTTGAGCCTGAGCGATCGGGACAGGCGACGAAACTCAGCCCCTCTGGTTTGTGAGGAACCGAGGATGGGGTAACACACACAACTCACATCGACCCCCACGAAGGCCCGATAGGGCTCGGGGGCTCAAGACAAATGCCAAGGATGGCGACCTCGAACTCGCCAGATCCATGACTCTGACTCGCCCGGTCCCGCGGCGCGCACCGACGCCAGGATCCGCGAGCATCGCCTCATCCGATCTTTAACCAAACTAACTACGCTTTGGCTTCAAACGGCTTCACTTCCGACTGTGCTCCAATAAACCTAGGACCGTGACTCCTAAACTCGCGTAACGGCTTCACTTCCGACTGCGCTCCAATAAACCTCGGACCGCAACTCCTAAACTCGTGTAACGGCTTCACTTCCGACTGCGCTCCAATAAACCTGGGACCGCAACTCCTAAACTCGCGTAACGGCTTCACTTCCGACTGCGCTCCAATAAATCTGGGACCGCGACTCCTAAACTCGCTTAACAGCTTCACTTCCGACTGCGCTCCAATAAACCTGGGACCGCGACTCCAAACTCGGGTCATACGGCTACAGAGCTCCGGCTCAACCGATTCCTAAACTAACTAAACTAACTTTCGATCCACGGCACGCACCAACGCCTGGGTCCGCTCGTGACTCCGCCTCGACCCATCCCATGGCGCACATCGACGCCAAAGATCGGTAAGCTCTGTCGCATCCGAACCAAGCTATCTCCATCCGTGGCGCGCACCGATGCCAGAGTTTGTCCCGAACTAACCTTCTCACCCAATCCGCGGCGCGCACCGACGCCGGGATCAGTAAGTTTTGTCTCATCTCCGCGCCTAAAAACCGCCTCGGCTGCGCAACGACACCATGGTTAAACAAAATTTCATCTCAAACTAAAAACACGCACGCCCGCTGAAACAACACCCCCCAAACGATTCTGCCTGAACCGCCTGGGGGCTCGGGGGCTACACCCATGGGTGCGCTCGCACGCACCCACCGACACAACAGAAAAACCACCCCCGCTGACAACACAGAAAAACCCCAGCCGGTTCTACCCGAACCGCCCGGGGGCTACACCCGCGGGTGCGCTCGCACACACCCGCCGACAAGACAAATAATCCCCCAGACGATTCTGCTAAAAATCGCCCGGGGGCTCGGGGGCTCCTATCGGGTTCATAAACCGGGGGTCCGTCAGGGACCGGCTTCCACACCTGGGCTCGGCCCAAGAAAACAGCATGCAGTTCATGGGCCGGCCCAAGAGCCTAAGACACAACGGGCCGGAAGGACAGTTCGGTCATCGATCGAAAGGTCTACCCGAAAGAGCAAGCGCCCGCTCGTCAACTTCTTCGGCCCATCCCTCCGACCGGAGCACTCACCACCTCCGAGCGGTCTCTCTGATCGGAAGGCCTGGCCCAAAACATTGCTTCCTACTACCAGCCCCACGTCTCCGACCGGGGACCCGTAGGAAGCCTGCTTGCCGCTCTTCTCCGATTGGCGCATCCAGGGCCGATTGGGGCCATCTGACCGGGGACGCCTACTCTGAAGGGACCAGGGGCGAACGGAGAAGGCAGCGCACAAGTCAAACCATGATACCAGGGACCATACCTAGTACGCCTGTGGGAACAACGCTCCATAACCTCCCTAACACAAACAGTATTGTAGGCGCCGACATTTGTGTCTACAGTATTGTAGGCGCCGTTGGACTCCCGTATGGCAAAAAGACCCCCACATGCCTCTAGGCATCGATAGTACTATACGCGCCAGGATTCACCATACCTGGTACACATGGTAGGGCTCCTCTCATATATTTTGCAAGTACCGACATCTACCCTTCCTGAAGAAAACAACGCAACCTCTCATGTGCACCTAACATTCTACAGTGACATCAACAGTATCGTGGGTGCCTACCGTCATCACTGTCTTCATCAGCGTACGCAATAAGGCTTAGTAACATCCGTACTCCCTCCTTCTCACCTGTAAAGCCATCCCCTTCATCTATAAAAGGTGATGCGCTCCCTCCAACGAAGGAGGTCGACTTCTGCAAGTTCAGATTCACTAGATCGATAGCTCACAACCCCTCAAGCACACGCTTAGACACCTAGCTCATAGCGGAGCTCCGGTCGCTCTCGGCCCTTCCGGTCGGACCCGACCGGGCCTCTCGTACACCCCACCTTTCTCCTTCTCGTTTGTAACCCCACTATAGACTTCGAGCACCTGGGCTCAGGAATAAAGTCATCGACCGATCCACACTGGATGTAGGGCACGTTGCCTGAACTAGTATAAATCATGTGTCATTGAGTGCTATGCCACCTCCGATCACAACGTACAGCAAAACTACAAATATTCACTAGTTGGTCACTTTTTATACCGACAATCATACTCCTCCGCAGGCTCAGGGGCAACTATTGGGTATCAGTACTAGGGATACCCGAAGAAGGGATCTGAGGACCATGGACGACAAACTCGCCTAGATAATCGAGGACGTATTTCAGTCTCGACCAACCCTAAGGGCACGGGCTCTGTCTCGCCCAACCCCTCGGGCATGGTCCCTGTGTCGCCCAACCCCAAGGGTACGGGAGCCGTCTCGCCCGACCCTGAGGGTGCGGGCTACGTCTTGCCCGACAGGGACCCATACCGCCTCCAACCACTACGAGTCTAAAGGTATGACCCCAGGGTCAAACTTCTGACACCAGGAGGGAAGCGGGCATGTCTCGATGTGACCTGTGGCCATGTCAGGCCATGCCTAGGGGTTCACATCTCCAACAGTGACGGGTGCATGGTCGATGTGCTGCCTACTCCCCGTACGGCCGTTGACAGGCACATTGGTTCACCACGCCGTCTGCCGGGATAGGATGGGACGTCACGACCAGCTGATGACGTTGAGGCATGGCACCAGTGGTGAACAGGAGCCCAACGTAGAGCCATCCCCGTCACCATCTACAGCATCGACGGAACCCGCATGAAGGAGAAGAAGGACGCGGCGGCCCTGGAGGCCTTCTTCTCCCTCGTTTTTCTCCTTTTCTCACTCTGTAACCTATGCCTTCCCCTTCACCTATAAAAGGGAAGCAGGACGCCCCAAGAAGGGGCAATGAGCTCACAACTGACGAGCTTAGCAAGACTCAACTCCATTCGATCTTTTCACCAGAGACTAGGGAACTTCTCCCTCTCTCGTCCATTTGTAACCCCTACAACAAACTAGTGCTGGTAACACGAGCAGCAGCAGACTAGACATAGGGACATTCCGCCTGAACCAGTATAAATCCTTGTGTCCTCTGAGCACACCATCCAAGCCAGACACATAGATACAAATTTACTCGCCGGTGGTTCGAAACACCGACACTACTCAAGCAAGAAGGTAACTAGCAAGCTACACAAGCTAACTAGTTACAAGAGCAACTACATAAGCACAATGTATATGAAAGTAATTGCAAACTTATTTAAAGCGAATGCAAACCAACGGGAAGACAAGGATGACACGGTAATTTTTATCCCGAGGTTCACTTGGTTGCCACCAAGCTAGTCCCTGTTCTGTCGACCGCTCACTTGGTGGTTCGATGGCTAATTGGCATCACCCGCCAAGCCTACACGTTGGGCACCACAAGAACCTACCCCAAAAGTAAGGGTAGCTCAATGACACGCTCAACTAGACATGCTCTTCGCGATCCCCATGGGTGAGCACAATCCCCCTCACAAATCCTCCTCTGGAGCACTGCATAATCTTTTCACGCGCTTCAACAAAGTCACAAGCCACCAAGCCATCTAGGAGGTGGCAACCTCCAAGAGTAACAAACACCACCGGCTTGCAACTCAATCACCTAGTGCCACTCGATGCAACCTCACGATGCAATCGCACTAGAATCGCTCACTCACTTGATCGGATGATCACTATCAAGCACAAGTGAGTTAGAGGGCTCCTAATCACCACCACATAAGCCACCAAGGCTCTAGTGTGCTCAGCAACCAGCCCAAGCCTGAGCTCCACCTCTATTTATAGCCCCCAAGCCAAATAGAGCTGTTGGAGCAAAGCTGTTGGTTTCTGCGATGGCACTGAACACGGCGGTGCCTGGCACCGGACAGGACGGTGCCCTCCCCAACGGTTGAGTTCTAGGGGCCATTGGACAGGGGTGGCGGTGACCACCCAGGCCAACTCCTCGGTTAACCCCCTCTCTGGAAAAATAGAGTGGTGCACCGCCCTAGTCACGGCGGTGCCAGCGGCGATGACCCCGTCACCTTCTCCTGCTCTTTGACGAAAAGGGGCGGTGCACCGGACAGCCCCTGGCGGTGCCACCGCCCTCCACATGGTGGTGCACGCCGGACACGGCAGTGACCAAGTCACCCTCAGCTGCTGCTCTTGGCCTTGGTCTGGTGGGCACCACCGGACAGGCAGTGGCGGTGCCCCCCAAGGGCACCAACCAACTCCTCCCTCTCAGCCTTCAGGTGGGCACCGCCACCACTAGGGTGGTGCCACCGGACCAGGGGTGGCGGTGTCACCCAGGCAGCACTTCGAGCCTAGTTTTGCCTCCTCTTCTTCGTCTGTTTCACCATCTTTGTAAAAGTGCTAACACCACCAAGTGTTCACCAACTTGTACACGTGTGTTAGTTTTTCACAAACATTTCTTAAAGGATTAGTACTCTTTTCTCATCGCCACTCGATCTTAACACGTATGCAAAGTTAGATCGCTCAAGTGATCCAAGATGACCGATATGCAAATAAGTTTGCTCCTCTTGATAGTACGGCCATCTATCCTAAATTCGGTCATGCACTTCTCTACACAACCTTTGACCGGTGAAATAAAATGCCCTAGGTTATACCTTTGCCTTACGCATTCCATTCCATCTCCTTTGATGTCGATGCAACACATGCACCAACCAATCACCAAATGATATGATCTACTTTATATCATCACGTGACCGTATTGGTTCATCGATCTTGACTTCACTTGCTCTTCACCGTTGCCTCGATCCATCGGCGCCAAGTCATCACTCAACTTGCCCTTCACACTTGCAACCGGTCCGTTGAGCCAAGCCTTGTCTTGATCTTCTCCATCTTGGTCACATGACTCCATGTCATGTCTTATATGCAATGAGCTCCTTCATTACATGTGTGAGCTTTGCACCAAGTTCAAGCCATCTAACCTCCATGGCATGTATTGCTCACACACATGTACCTATGGACTAATCACCTGTGTATCTCACTCAAACACATTTTAGTCCACCTAAAGTTGTCACTCAATTACCAAAACCAAACAAGGACCTTTCATATGATCATCTAAATAACACTTTGACCATCTATTTATTTATATCATACCTTTTATGTTTATAAATTTATGAAAAATGGATAGTATATTTGACTATAAGTCTAACCGTATCAAGTATATATTATAATAGTTAGAAATTGTAAAACTAAATTATTAGTCAAAAAATTTCAAATCCCAATCTTGATATACATGTACGCCTTATAAAAATATGAAGGTAGTATTATATATACTAAATCTAATATGGAGGTAGTATTATATATATATATATATATATATATATATATATATATATATATATATATATATATATATATATATATATATATATATATATATATATATACACACTAAATCTTTGATGTGAAATGTGTACTCGCTCGTCCAACAATAAACGGCCACCTTATTATGTTTTGAAGAGTCGACCAATATTAAATTTTACTCAATACATAAAAAGAATATTAGTGCTTAACTAAAGAAGCATTATTAGATTAATCACGCGCTATGTATGTATTTTTATAGTAAATCTATTTAAAAATACATATGTCATTATTTTTTTATAAATTTAGTTAAATTGAAAATTAGCTGATCTCAAGCCGCGAGACACACGTATACTTGTTTTAGGATGGAGGAGTAGAGTTGAGGACCGAGGTGCTTAAGATGATTGTGCAGTTTGGGGCCCGGTGTACGGCGACTGGTAGTACGTGCAGGTCACGCTGCCACACGCACACGAGCCGATCATTAGCCTGTCGCCTGGTGACTGGTGTCGTGTGCGTACTAACTCCCACTGTCCCACAATACAGGACGTTTTAGGCGCGTGTTGCCGTGGTCGTCATTGTAGCCGGCGCCGGTCATGTCGTCGTCGTCGTGTCCTTCCATCACCGAACGCGCGAAGGTGGTCCTCGATCCGGACTCCGACGGCGTGGATCTAGTGACGGAGCTCGTGGATCTGCGCGGCGGCGGTGGGATGGCGGGAGACCGGCGGCGGTGGGAGGGAGTGACCGGCGGCGGCGGGCTAGGGTTCGAGAGTGGATGAGAGTGAGGGATACAGGGCCAGCATCGGCCAAGCGTGAATGGATAAGGGGTGGGTGCGGAGAAACAGGCGTCCTTCACGCCTCCCAAGCCGCACAGTACCAGGCCGAACACCCCTCTGTGAACAGTACGAGGCTAAATTTTTTTTGGATGCCGTTTAGTTTAAAAAGCCCAAAGTCAAAAAAAAATTAGGCTGGATCAAAAAATTTTACGATCTAAACATGGCCTTAGCATTCGAATGATGTCTCAAAATACTTGACATTATAGATTTGCACATAGGCCACACACCCTACTCCATCACTCATCTGTCAAATCGTTGTCCTCAGGTGGAAGACACATGCATCGGGTGCATTGCGAGATGTGAAAAGTTGGTCCAGTGGATGGTTTGCTGTGTGTGGCGTGAGAGCAAGCACAGTATTAAATGAGCATGTCAACTCAAATACAAAGTAACGGAATGATAAAGTTTATGGAGAAAATTCCTTAGTTGCCATCAAAAGTTATATTAATCCTTTCATTGTCATTTAGATTTACAAGTTCCCTTATTGCCATTGGTTTATATTTTTTGTTTCCTTATCTGTCATTATCGTTACTTTCTTGTTAATCCATCGTATACACCATTACCGTGACCGGCTGACCGCTAGCCGCCTTGCTCCCCGCGCTCGCCCCATGACACCGCGTCGTCTGCACTTGTTGCCACCAAGCGTTCGCCGTCCATGTGTGTCATCACCGCTGAGCCACGTTCGTTGTCCGCGCACGCATGCCATCGCCGGCTGCCTCGCCTCCCTCGCGCTGGTGGTGTCACGAATGCCACGCCATCGGCCTTGCTGGTGGTGGCGCAGGCGCACGCATGCCATCGCAGACTGTTTCGTCTCCCCCGCGCTGGTGTTGCCGCGAATGCCACGCCATCGGCTTTGTTGGTGCATACGGCGAGCGCAGGGATACGAAGGCGCGGCACGAGCGGAGCGAGCGCGACCACCAGCACGGGGACGGAGTCGTCAACGATGAGGTGGTCGATGTCCATGTCGTACTCGGCAGTGGTGAAGGGGACGGCGTCGCCGAGGCTGTACGACAGCTCGTGGCGGCGGCCCTCCGTGGGCACGCGGACGTGGCCTGCCATCGGGTAGAAGGCGCGGAGTGCCTAGGAGAGGGAGGTCCTGAGAGCGGAGAGGATGGCGGGGGCGTCGGCGTCGGGGAGAGGCGGTACAAGAGGACGCGCTCCCGCGGGCGGAGGTGCAACCACTTGACGTCGAAGAAGGTGAGCGGGATGGAGCGTGGCGGCGATGCGGGGGCCAATTTGCTGCTGCGCAGAAGCCACCACCGGTCGTGTCCACGACGCGAGCAATACTTCTTGATGCTCGTGGTGGTGGACGTGGCCGGCAGCGGCATACGAGCCGTCGTCTGACCGACGACGCCGTCCCTTCACCACCGCCCGAAGTACGACGTGGACGCCGACCACCTCATCGCCGACGACTCCGTCCCGTGCAGTGGTGGCGCGCGCGCTCGCTCGCTTGTGCCGCGCTGCCGCTAAGGGTCAGCGGTGCTTTCGCCCGTCAGGCCCCCGCTGTTGCTCGGCCGCTGCCGGGGCCTCACGGTGGGAGTCACCGTCCACCACACCACCGCGACGGGCGGGATCCACGCACTTCCTCCACACATGGGCGCGGCGGCGGGAGCGAAGAGCAACATCGTCGTCGGCTCCGCCACCATCTGCGCTTCGCCATATGCACCAACAAAGCCGATGGCGCGGCATTCACGGCAACAACACCAAATACGGAGGCGAAATAGTCTGCGATGGCATGGTATGCGCTGTGCCACCACCACCAAGGGCGATGGCGCGGCATTCGCGACACCACCAAATAGCGAGGGCGAGGCGAGGTAGCGGCGATGGCATGCGTGCGCGGACGACGAACGTGGCTCAGCGGTGATGACACACATGGACAGCGAACGCTTGGTGGCAACCAGTGCAGGCGACGCGTTGTCATGCGGCGAGCGCGGGGAGCAAGGCGGCTAGCGGTTAGCCGGTCACGGAAACGGTGCATACGATGTATTAACAAGAAAGTAACGACAATGACAGATAAGGGAACAAAAAATATAAACCGATGGCAACCAAGGGAACGTGTAAATCTAAATGGCAATGAAGGAAATAATATATCTTTGGATGACAATGAAGGAATTTTCTCAAGTTTATAGGGGTAGCCAGATCTTTTATCCGCAACCTCAAAAAAGCAGCACATATGGCCACCCAAACCCAAAATAGGTAGCAAAAGATCCAAAATCAGTCTCCAACAGAGTACATATACGGGAGACCTATTTTGGGTTGCCTGAGAGACACAACCCAAATATGAGCATCCTCTCTCCTATAAATCCATTTGCAAAAAGGATTCTCTTTTGGGTCTTGTTGTCGGAGAAGATGCTGAATAGGTATTGAATATTTTGTTTATAGCGCTACGCAGAGAACGAATGGATCTTATATTTTGGGTGTTGTTGTTGGAGATAGCCTTAGTGAATGCTACATTTGCTACAAGTGTTGTTGTTGGAGATAGCCTTAGTGAATGCTACATTTGCTACAACGTCTTTCATCACGGGACAGAGAGAGGGAGTACTCGATAGCGCGTGCCACTGCGTTGTGTGCGGCTAGACTAATTATGATTAAAAAATTCATTTTGTAAATTAGTCTCAATCTATATATTTAGTTTCGTAATTAGTCTATATTTAATACTTATAATTAATCTATATTTAATACTTTATGTATTTATCAAACATTTGACGTGATAAGGGCTAAAGTTTAGAGGGAAAATAAACACAGCCGAATGGCGCGCGTGCATGAGTGCATTTGCAGAACGAAACTGCATGCAGCAGGTACGTGCCCCGTACGATGTAGCGGATGGAGCTGGCCGGCGGCGATGGTGTCGGCACTCGGCGCTTTAATTTGATTTGGCGGTGGCCACCGCGCGCGACAAATGGAAATATGGAATCATCGTCTGGCTAAGGTGGTGAATTTTAGTCGTTGTTCCATCAAATGTTGGATACATATATGGAGTATTAAATATAGATTAATTACAAAACTAATTTTATAGTTTGTGACTAATTTACGAGACGAATCTTTTAAGCCTAATTAGTTCATGATTTAACAATATTTGCTACAGTAAACATATGCTAATGACGGATTATTTAAGTTTAAAAAATTCGTCTTGTGGAGTACTGACGAATTATGTAATTTATTTTTTATATCCGAATATCCTATACAACATCCTTCCAACACACCTCTATATCTTACTCGCGGGATCAAACACCACCTGATGCTCCATCGGCTTTGGCTTTCTGTGCAACCGATCAGCTTTTTTGTGGAAATTAAAGATGGAGAGTACTCCTAGCTTTGACCTAACCAGTCGTTCCGACAAGAACGAGCGATGACGACTGATTGAGAGAGACCGGAGACGTGATCCAGCTGTGTGTAAAACTAGTGCATGTTTAGTTTCCAAAATTTTATAAAAATTTTTAAGATTTTTCGTCACATCAAATCTTTGGACACATATATGAAGCATTAAATATAAATAAAAAATAAAATTAATTACACAGTTTAGACGAAATTCACGAGACGAATCTTTTAAGCCTAATTAGACTATGATTGGACACTAATTGTCAAATAACAACGAAAGTGCTACGATACCATTTCCCAAAAAATTTCGCCGTATCGGCAAAAACAAAGATAAAAATCTGATTTGAGGTAGCACGTCAGGGGGACATTGCCCCCACAATTGGTCTTGTACAAATCGCAAGGTTTGGGGGGCACTGGACACCGAGGATTTTGAGAAATTAACATATCCTGGCTGGGTCCTGAAAAAAATGTAATTCTACGTTTGAGTGGTCAAAAAAAGTTTAACTTTAACCTATTTTATTAGAGGAAATAGTAATATCAATATTTATGGACTACTATCTCTAAATAGATTTACTATGAAAATATATTTTATAATTAATCTAATGGTAGTTTTTTATATAAAAGAGAATGTTATTCCACATAGGTTATAATCAATTACCAAAAGTCATAGTTGATTTCGACAATGACTCATATTTTATAGTTGGATTGACGGAGAAGCTTAATATTAAAAAAAGGGTCATACAAATACTCCAAGATTCCTTAGCATTTATGATTTTCTTGACTTAGATTTCAAAGACATACTTTTAATATGTTAAAAAATGTCTCTCCAGCTCAAAGATTTGCTAACATTTATTATAACCCCTAGTTAGTATGTTCAGAGATGTGTCTACAATTATTTTTTTCTTTATGGCTTGTACTTTTAATGCAGAACTATCTGTTTGAGGATTCACCGACATAAATATGCATTGAGATTTGGCTTGTTGTATGCTATAAATAGATGTGCCCGTGCAACGATGGTATGCATAACCACATCATTCATCATTTGTAGTTGTAGAGCCTGTTCGCTTGTTGGTTTCAGGCAGGGTTTATCAGGCAGCCAATAATGTTTTTCTCTCACAACAAACCAGTATCAATCGGGTTTATTAGCCCAGAAATCAACCAGCGTGCTGGTAGAGTAGCACAAAAGAAATACTACTAGCAATATCGATACCATACTAGTCGTCCATGATGGCTATAAAAGCAATCCTCCATGTCCTAGTCTTCTGTTTAGTTTTTACAACGATCACAACACATAAAGCTTGTGGTGAGGATGATTGTTACCAAGAAAAAAGATTGGTTATCCTCAGTTGCAAGGAAACCATCGAAATTGGTACACCATATGTCGAGCCAAACACAAAATGCCGTAATGCTGTGCAAAATTCTAACATGACTTGCATTTGTCGCAACATTAGAGTTGAAGAGGAGCACTTCATCAGCATGAGCAAGCTTGTTAAACTTGCACGCGAATGTCACAACGCAGTGCCACTAAAAGCAAATGTGGAAGTAAGTGACTAATATCATCTGTCTTGGTTTAATTTTTGGAAAAGAAATATCAGTATCATCCCTTTATTGAGTTATTATTTTATTTAGCAAGAAAAGTATAAAATATTTTCCAATTCACACTTGTCAAAGCAGACTTTGTAAAATAGAATTTGATATGTTTTTTTTTCTCAGCTTGGACCGTTCGACCGCGGCTATGACCGCAACGCCAAGGGCTCATCAATAAGAGCTTATAGAAGTGAGCAACCGATGTCATAATCATGAAATAAAATGTTAAATCTGTACTCACTTGTTTTTTTATCTCAGATTTAGTCATGTCAAGTTAATGAATAATAATGTCGGTTTCATATAATATGCAATGGAACGCATAAATTAATATATAAACAATTTCTAAACTATTGTTACACCACCATTGGGGAAATATTACACCTAATACTGGCCAAAGAAGTCCAATTTGGCAAAATCATTGTCTCTTCTAGTAATCACTACCACAATCCCGAATTGCCTTGAGTGCCAAAAACCACCAAGGAAATAGGTATTTTTCTTGGCGGTTAGGAACAACACTCAATGAGTTTCCTTGGCTGTTTACAATAACACTCAAGGAAATGAGTAATTTCCTTGGAGGTTCTTAGAAACCGCCAAAGGAAATACCCATATTCCTTGGCGGTTTACTTCAACCTCTAAGGAATATATGTTTCCTGGGAGGTCGCTGTCCACAGCCAAGGAAACTATACTTTTCTTGGCAGTTTGATTTCGGCACTCAAGAAAATCCTTGGTTGTCAAGGTAATTCCAGATTCTGGCAGTGAATCCTATATATTATTGTGCTCGTTCTTTGTTTGCCTAGTAGATCATCGTCGTCTTCTCTACGGGCATCATACTGAAGGTGGCACCGCTTCCCTTATTCTACCTTCGATCAGTGAATCATTTGAGTTGATCCTACAATGAAATATGAATGCATATAAATAAATCATATCACGCATGGTAGACAGTGGTGTTACACACAGCATTTAAAACTAAAACTATATATGTATGGCATACACGCAATAACTTCATCAGTTAAATATCACGAAAATTAACAACAGTATCCATTACAACCGTCATAAATAAAGCTCATAGGGTGAGAAGTCTTATGGGCACTGAATAAGCTATAATTAAACTTAGTAAATATGGTGCCATGGTACAATATAAACGAAGAGAGATAATCAAAGTTTCACGGGACGAAATGAGTTTCACAATAATAAAAATTAAGTAGTTAACAATATCCATTACAACCGTTACAAATATACTAGCTCATAATGATATTATTTCTACCATTCTAAAAATACCCTGACCGGCAAAGTTCCTGCCAGATTTTCAAAAGATAAAATCTGATCAAACAAGTTGTGATCAATCGAAGCACTAACCAATCACGAGCCAACAAATCGCGTGGCTCGATGGTCATTCTCTGTTTCTCGATTTGACCGGGGCCTTTTCCCGTTTCTGAAGGGTCGATGGATGGAGGGCCGGCCGGGCGTGCATCATGGCGTGGCGTGGCCAACTGGTGGCCATGTAAGCATGCATGCAAGGGCGCGCAACGCAATAATTATGCACATCCACCACGTCTTTTCTCGAGTTCATCCTTCCTGCTCTTGCATTGACCGACCGGTCGATGATGGGATTCTTCTGCTTCCTCCCCTTTTGCTTCTTTCCGTTCGATTCACTTCAAGTATACTGAGCTTGTTCGCGGGTTGATTTATGAGTTGATAAGCTTGACTAATATTGATTTATTATAAGAGAAAAATATTATTGGTTGTTTTGGCTAAAACCAACCAGCGAACCTGTTGATTCTCTTTTCGGGCCGTTTATAGCCCCATCAGCAGCCCAGGAGGGCAGAGGGCTCTTTGCCTCTTTGTTTTGTTGTTTTATTCGTTCACTCCCAAGTGTGCAGCAGCACCTGCGCACTCTATTCGACAGTGTAGCCAGACGCGGGGGCATGTGCTGTGCCTTTCGTTTTTTGCAAAGGAAAGCAGGGACACGACGTTTGGTTCGGGCCTTCGGAGACTGGGATGTATGTATCCTCTGTAAATGCATGCCCTCGCACACCAGCTGGAAAGACGCGTGGTTCCCGTGAATCCGCTCTACATCGTGTGTTATTATCGATAAAGAGTCAAGACCTGCGATAATAAGATCGAGCCTACACATCCTTTGTTCTGTAATACTACATCCTAAAGATTTTAGACAGATTAGAAGAGAACACAAAAGGCACATGTACGCTCATTTTATTTCTTATTAATTGGATGCTACCATCCACAAGATTCATGGTGATTGGTTAAAAAATAGCAAATAGCAAAATAATATCTACCAAATTTATGCAACTATTTAATGCAAAACTGTTTTGTCCACCTAGTAGAATCTCTTATATTTGGGTACAAATTTTGAATGCTTCAATACGCTGCTCCTTCCGTCCTGTAATATGAGGAACCCTGTTTTGTCCTAACGCAAACTATAGTAACTTTGACCAAGTTTATAGAACCGGTCTCATTGTCTTACTAGTATTTGTCCTAAGTCAAACTATATCAACTTTGACCAAATATAAGGAATGCTATGTTTTAGGCATTTGAAATATAGCAAGTCCCATTATCTTACTAGTATTTAATTTGGCTAATAAAAAAGCTTGTGCACATGCATTAGTTTTCAAGGTCTAGAAATAACCAAACTAATCGAAGAAAAAAAATATCAAACCTGATAGATTACTCACCGGCATTATTTCATTTCGCTATTGCTCGTCCCTCATTGTCATTGAGCAAGCTCTCGGGTCTCGGCCTCCCGAGCACGGGCATGGGCTTTGCCATTTCATTTCGAGATAGTATAGTACTCCATCCGTACTAAAAAAAATAAAGTTGTTTTTGGACAGCGACACGGTCTTCAAAGTATTACTTTGACTCCTTATTTTTATAAAAATATTTATTAAAAAGTGATATATGTATATTTTTATAAAAGTATTTTTCAAGACAAATGTATTTATATGGCTTTTACATTTTCAAATTCAATAACTTAAAAGTTATTCATGATTTATATTCCCAATGTTTGATCAAGTCTTGTCCAAAACGACTTTATTTTTTAAAGTACGGAGGAAGGACAAAGCAGCCACGAATATACGCTCGGTGTTTGTCAGTCGTCACATGGACCCACATGTAGTTGGGGCCTGTTTGGTTGGAGACCTAGAGGACTTGTCTGGCAAAAAGTGTTGCCTAGAAAGTTGATGATTTTTGCCTGGCCAGGCAAGTCTGAAGAAGGTCTGTTTGGTTGGAAAGCTGTGCCTGAAAAGGCTAATAAAAGATACATTACATATTTAAAAGCTAATAAAAAGTATAATACCATATTTAAACTTACACGGTTATGGTTATAAATAATAATAAATAAATAAATAAATAAAAGCATCCATATTTTCTCAATTAATAATATATTTGAAATTACAATTACAAATAAAGTTAATAGATTTCCTAGCTATTTAAAAAATGTCATAAGGAAAGAACGTATGAGGAAGAAAGATAATTATAATTATACTGCACACATTATGCTAATTTTAACGTGAACATGATCAACCGAGGGGAGAAAGACTAGAAAATATAAAATATACAAAAAGTTTTTACACATGGCTGTGAAAAAAGAAATAGAATATGCCTGAGAAGTTTAATAAAAAAGAAAATATATTTTCTTCTATATAAAACTTTAGCATCATTCGAGTAATATATATTATTATAAAACGAAAATAATATAAATAATACCTTTAATAAAGTAATATAAAATATAAATACTTTTAATATTTTATTTTCCTAATAATTCATTCATATGATTAAGGAATAAACAGAATAAAATGTACTAAATGTATCACGGTTGCACCTATCACAGATGAACAATAGGAAATAGAAATATAAATAATATAACGTACAACAAAGTAATAATATAAATAAAAGAGAAAAGGCACCGATAAGACAGCACTACAGTAGCTCACCCAGGCAACATCGGCGCTGCACCCAGGCGCTCGTTTTTCAGTCGCCTGGCTGAGGCAGCCCCTGCCCTGGCCCAGTCAGCTATCCAGGATCCCAACCAAATGGAGCACAGCAGCACCCAGGCACCTCTTCACCCAGACAAATTTGGTCTACGCTTTGAACCAAACAAGCCCTTGATGCAGCAGGGGCAGAGGAGGAGGAACAGATCGGACTGTGCCCCTCGTGATCGGCGACGGGCGATTCTACTGCTCCGACCACCTCCAGTCCAGTCCAATCACAGCTCCGCGCCGCGCCCGCGTCCCTAGGTTATTATTTGCATCCCCGCACCAGTAGCCGGCCGTCGGACTGTCGGAGCGCGCGCGAACGCCTGGGAGACTGCTCCCCGTTTCACGTGGCCGCCCTCGCCTCCCTTTTGACCCTTGACCGCCCGCACCGCCGCCTGCCTGCCTGCCTGCGCAACCTGCAGTCTGCAGAGCCCAGTGGCCACTGGGTGGCCTGTGGAGGCCGGCGGACATGCGCGCGGGCACACGCGCCACACCGCATCGCTTCCCGTGCCGGTGTCGCGCCACCAAATCCAGCGCCCGCCTCCTCCGTCACGCGCCGTCGTCCATATAAAAACCACCAGAGCCAGCCGAGCCAACGGCTGCAGCTTCTTTCAGTCGCCCGCCGACGCCACCGCCCGCTCGGCTCGAGATCGCCGCCCCGTACTGCTGGCACCGTGCAGTAGTGTGTGCGTGCGCACACGGAGCTGTTGGCGGCTGCGAGTTCCCAGCCGGCTGCTTCCAAGAACCGACAGGACAGCCCCTCGATCACCTCTTGCTGCTGCCTGCTGCACACTGCCCGGGCGCTACGATCCAATTCATATTCCGATATATACCGCGCCACGCCGAGTCGCCGACCAACCACTGCGACTAGCCCAGCCCCGGCGGCCGTGTTGGTCCGTCGTCGTCGTTCAAGCCTGTGAGGCCGCACAGCCAGCCAGGATCGATGCTGCAGCAGGAGGTTGCGCCGTGCGCCTGCGGGCCGCGCTACGCCGGAGGCTGTGGCGGCCGGTGCGCGGCGTCGGCGCCGGCCTTCTCGCTGCTGTTCCCCATGCCGATGGGGTTGCCGCCGGAGCAGTGCTACTACTACCACGCGGAGGACGGCGGCTGCGGCGGCCCGGTCGACTGCACGCTGTCGCTCGCCACGCCGTCCACGCGCCGGGCGGGCGGTGGCGGTGGCGGTGCCGCCGTCTTGATGGAGGAGCCCCGCCAAGAAGGCTCGCCGCGCCGGCGGTGCGCCAACTGCGACACCACGTCGACGCCGCTCTGGCGGAACGGGCCGCGGGGACCCAAGGTGTGTCCACGTCGACACGACTTTTTTCTTTCTTGTCGCGTGGGGCACAGTTCGTCCTGCTGGCTGCCATGCCATTATGCCAATATGCCATTGCCATGCATGCATCGCGCGCTGGTCTCACGTCCCCCTGCTCGCTCGCTTCTATTGCAGTCGCTGTGCAACGCCTGCGGGATCCGGTACAAGAAGGAGGAGCGGCGCGCCGCGGCGGCCGTGGCGCCAGCGCCGGCGACGCAGGACAGCGGGGCCCGGCCGTACGCGTGCGGCGGCTACGCGCGACCGCCGCCGCCGCAGCAGCAGCAGCAGTGGGGATGCTACGGCCCGGCCGCTGGGAAGTCGGCAGCATCCTACGGGATGTACGGTGGCGACGGCGTCGTCGACGCGGACGGGCCCTGCCTGTCGTGGATGCTCAACGTCGTGCCCTCCTCGCCGGCGTTCGCCGTCCGGGAGAGGCACACTCTGTTCCAGTACTACTAGCAGCACTAGGCTACTGACAAGAGAGTAGTAGTAGTGATTTTGTTACCAGCTTATATTGTTATTAGTAATCAGCTGAGCAATGAGATCAGATCACCACAAAGTTGCATTGTACTGCTAGACCGAACATCATCAACGTGCAAGTTTGGAAGAAGCTCGCGTGAGTACTCCGTAGCACTAGTATTCTTTATTACTAGTAGATTTGACAGGTGATTCAGCTAACACTACCTTTCACTGTTCAGTAATCATCATGCATCCAAAAGGTGAGTGGATAACTGGATATAGAAGGCGACTGTCGACAGAGATGTTTGCCCACTTTTGCGCAGTGTGAGGTCACTCACTCCAACGATCGCCATTTGGGGACCCACGAAAGGATTGGATTTATAGTTTTTTTTTACTCGAGCTGCTCGTGTTTAAATTAACCGAAACTTGTCGGAACAAGTACCATTGTTAGAGTATATCCACCAATATCTAAAAAACCGAGTCTCAAAAACATAGTTTTGCAATCTTTCTAAGAGCATCTCTAGGAGTTTTACAAAACAACTCCCTATTTTTATTTTTTATAAAAAAGAAAAAGAAAATGTTCTCCGGCAATTTGGCACAACAGCTCCTTATATAAAAATAAAAGGTTGTCAAATATCTTCTCCAACTCGTAAGTTTTTGCAGTCGAGAAGAACTCCATATCCATTCCTCATCTGTCGTTTTTCTCGAGAGATCGGAGCAAATTAGACGCATGAGTAAATTAAAAAAAATAAATGGTTCTAGATGAGAAAGCGGTAAGAGACAAATAAACTATTAAAAAATATTTGGTTGGTTAGAAATAGTTCGGAGTTTTCAATGCAAAATCGTTTAGGAAGCTATTATACCATAGTGTTGAAGAAGAACAAAATTTTAGCAAATAAACTATATCAAACTCCTAGAGATGCTTTAAAACCTAATGAGTATAAAAAAAAACACTCCACCAACAACTTTTTCATTCGTTTCTAACAAAAAAAAATATACACACGCTGTCATCTCCATGTTACCATCACGCCTCTAAGCACTTGGGGACCCACAAAAGGATCCTCCTTTTGGAATTGGTTCAGAGCGTGGTTTTCTAAGGGCCTCTTTGGCACGGCTTATGCCGGCTTCGGCTTCATCTATTTTGCGCAAATCGAGACACTGTAGTGTGAAGCCGTTTTGTAAGCCAGGGTTAAAATGAGCTAGAAGTCGGAAAAAGCTAGTTTTTCTAGCTTTACCGGCTTTGGCTTCACCGGTGAAGCCGTTTTGGATGAGCCATGCCAAAGGGGGCTTAACTTGAACTTGGAGCCTCCATCACGCCTGGAAGCACTTGGACTTCCTGTTTAAATTGACCAAACCTTGTCAGAACAAGGCCTACACGGGGCTCGGCAGTTAGCAGAAGTACTGCTGAGACTATTATAACTGGAAAAGAATGTCAAAACAGTCAGACTTCAAGAAATGTGCTTGAGAATTTGATTGATCAAGAACAATACACAAACATGCTCGCGTTTACATTGAATATTGGAACCATTGTTTACATTTTATTTTGGCAACTGTCGTCCGTCTTACAATTAATGTCGATTGGATCAAGTTTGTCTAGTTATTATTCACATGCCTGAATAGGCGAATAGCTCCAAGTGCAAATGTGTCCAAGTCACTGTCCTTGAGTCCTGAAGAACTTTATTGTTAAATTAAAATCTAAAACCGACTACACCAGCACTGTTGTAGACAAACACAGAGGAGACGTGATGCTTTTGAATTAATATAAACAACGAAATGTCATTATTCATCAAGACAGGAGAATGATAAACCATGCTACCACTTACTGTATAAGGGTATACAGTTGTTAGCTTTTCTGAACCTGTTATAATGCATTAGGAACAATAAGGCCACTTTATCCCAGTTCACTGTTTTGATATTTGTAATCCGACGCAGCTCTCGTGGACATGATTTTCGGCAAATAAAATGTTTTTTTAATATCAACCTAAAATGCTCAGGTCTAGCCTATCTTTTGTTTGGCCCCATCTATATCTAATTCTTTTAGTTTCGTCCCTGACTCTGATGTTAATAGGAGAAAGGATTTTTTTTATTTTCATGCAAAATCAACAGAAGTACAGAACAAGCCGAACATGTTGGCAATTGGAATATTGATGGAATCAGTAATCCACGAAAATACCAAGCAGATTTTGTGGAGCCCAAAGCTTGTTGCTAAATGCTACTCACTTTGTTCCAAATTATAAGATATTTTGGCTTTTCTAAATACATTGTTTTTACTATGTCACAACCAAAAAAAAAGCATAAGGTCAGAAAGCCAAAGCTTATTCCAAAGTCTCTGGCTAAGTATGAAAGAGAGATGGTCAAGAGTCCCTAGTTAGCTTAATAATTTTAGACAGTCAAGATCATATCTGATACGGAAGATAAGTGGATGGAATCATTAGTCAAGATCACATCTAATACGGAAGATTAGTGGATGGAATCGTCAGCACGAGAATTTTCATATATAGACACAGTTTCTATCGTATGGATCACCTAAGCTTATACCATCGGAACATCCCGGTATGATTTATCCTCGTCCACCTCTGATTTATTATAATACAAGCATCCCATATTCTTTTGTGCATTATTATCTTTTTACTGGATTAGACTACTTGAAGAAGACTACATATGTACTATGATACTCAACACTACTTCTATAAGCACCTCCGAATAATTGAGTTAGACCGACAAATCTCAAGATTGACGAAGTTACCAAAGACGTTTCACTCTTGATGGGCACATTGCCTACCACCGAAAGAATGATGTAATTAAATCATCTTAAAATAAATTCAAAAAAATACAAGCACTCATGTCAATTCGAGGACTTGAACCGAGTGAGTAGGTTGGCGTTAAAAGAAATCAGTTTAATCCTAGACGGAGAGACAAAGTGTTTAAATAAGTTTATTGGGTCAGTTGAACGTCGTTAAATTGTCTGAAAATAAATCTTTTTAAAATATACAAGCACGTGTATCAAGTCAAGAACTTAAACATGAGTGAGCAGATTCACATCAAAGAAATGACTACTCTCTAACCTCCCGGGAATCCTAGGTCTATGATGAGAGCCTTCCGTTACTGTTCACGTTAATGTTCACCGTTGACGTCAGCCTTCATGTTAATGTTCACCGTTCACGTCAGCCACGCTTCGTTTTCCTGCGCAACATGCGTCTTACTGTTTGTTCGTTTTCCTGCGCAACACTGTTTATGCTCCTGCGCAACATGCGTCTTACTGTTTTCTCCTCTGTTCATTGCTCTGTTCATGTGCCCCTGCAGTAACCGGTGCGGTGTCAGCACGCCTGCCTGCCTAGTGTTCTTGATACGGCTGGCCAGCAATCGGCTCTCCTCCATCTCTAGCAAAGTAACTCATGACATTTAGGTTCAGGGCTCGGTGTCATATTCATGGCTCAGTCCAACTGATTTCTTATTCACTGAACATCAAATTTCAGGGCATTTTTTACCGTTTCCATATTGATTTTTTTAAGTCTTCTACGGTTAAAATGCTTGCATTTTCAATTAAAAGATGACGTGAGGCTTGCGGTGGGACTAATAATATCTCAAAGTCGTGCCTCGGTCCAAATCCAACTTCATGTATGTGATACACAGCGTATATGTGATAATGTGTAACCAATTATGTAAACATTCAGGCAGCACGATCTCTCACCTTCAACAAACAATTATATATAAGGATCTTAAGCAGTCCAAACAATTACATATAAGGATCTTAAGCAGTCCAAGCTTTTAAAAACAAGGATGATCCTCCACAGTGCAACATGCCTAGGGGATTATTATGAGTCAACAAGCTACAAGCAGCGGTAACTTCCATGATGACAAACACAAAAGAAAGCCAATGCTTCGAATCATGTCTTCTGGTGCGAGCGACGAGCAACCACAGCTTGTTACCCCTTACCCTTGCAATTCTTCCAGAGTTACGTTTGTTTCTGGCATAGCAAAGCTTAGCAACTTCCGATGCACTTCATTGGCCTTGCTTGTAGTGCTTGACCCATACATTAATCTGAACCTTTTTAGATTCACCGCACAATTGAATCGTTTCAAAAGAGTAATTTCATGGTCAGTCCCTTTCATGTCGATGATTACTACTTCTTCAAGGCGCGTCAGAGTGAGTTTCTCGGTCTTCCACTCTGTTGGTTGATCACAAACACAGCCAAATGGACAGACAGATTGTGCCTAAGAAGAAAGAGCATGATATTACCATCGAATATATTGGCAAATGCAATCAGGAATAAAATAAAGAGAGTAGTAACAAAATACACAAATGCCTAGATAAGTAGCTATTCTATCAACAGATTTCCACAACAAAAATTAACAATGGTAATTTGTTGGAAGCCAATTGATTTTAGCAATATGGTTGTTATTTGCATAGGAGTGATGGAGCATAAACAGTTTTAAATTTTCACAAATCATAAAAACTTATACAACTGACAACACGTTATCAATAAAACCTTTTGGCGTTAACTACTCCCATGCCATTCTTGTAAGAACAGAACTATACAACTCAATTGATTTCTGATTTGTTTCTAACATATTGATAGAATTTAAAGGCGATACTTTTTCCAGAGAGCCTTACAACAACTCAATTGCTTTCTATCGCTTCCTAGTTTCTTGAGTAAACAAACAGAGCTTTACCTTCAAGTTTGTATCAGCATATAAATTTAATTTCAATCGTTGTAGACCAGTACACATCCTTATCATATGGAAACAACTCGCTCCAGAAGCATGACCTTGGTTGAATACATTCAGGTGCAAGGCCGTAACTTGAGGGAGCATTGTTATGTCTCCCATCAAGTACTCATACCCATCTACAAACCCATCTATGTCCTGTTGATCCATAAGATGTTACCAAAAAATTAAAGATCAGGCAGGATAAAGGAGGAATCCAATTTTCAAATAACTGATCATCACACACAAAACGGTCCTATATCCTAACAGGTTTGCTTTATATTACCTATGCAAAACAAGTAGTTGCATATCTAGTCTTTCTTGATTAAAAAAAAATATATATGCTAAGCATCTATAAACATGCTTTAGTTGTGAAGTCACTTCCCAACGGCAAAAATGTGAATAAGAATAGATATTGTGCAAGTATAAACCATAACTATTCAAGTTTTAACCACTCAATAGTTCATGTCCCCTTTCTCGCCACCACTAAGATGCCATGAACCATTGAATAACTATTAACTAGTGTACTAGTGCATCAGATTGGTAGTATGTGGCTATGTGTGTTCCCTTGAAGCATTTTCTAGCCACACATATGGCATTTGGAGTAATTCTCAAACGCTGCACACATTATTTAATAATACCAATTACTTCAGTGCTATAAAATGAACCCAAACCTAAGCCACATTATTTAACAGGGCAGCTGTTTTAATTTAGACTCTTGAATTTCTACAGACTACCCTAAGTTAGGCATAACACCTAATCAAATACCTCTTGAACACCAAGTTAGCTTTGTCACAATTTAGCTTGGTAGCAATTAGCAAGTTCCCCGATAGCGCAACTCCACTCACCTTCTGAAAAATGAGCCAAAGAACAAGAGTGTTTAGGACCTGAAATCGCTGCAAGAGCCTCAGACTATGATGATTAGGCTCTCTATTGTCGTGTTGCCCATACACAAGAAAATAACTGCCGAGCAGTCCGAGTTGTTCCAAATTGCCAAGATGGACAGATCGTGGATGATGCAAATCAAGCCACACCAGGGACTCCAGCTGAGGCGCTGAGATGTGGACACTTGGATCATCATCAAGCAAGCTGAAACTCACTTCGAACTGCTTGAGAGTCGGGGTAACAATTGTGAGCTGCCGTAATCCACAAATGCTCTCCATCTTATGTGTAGGAGGGACTTCGAGTGGATGGAGAGACTGTCTAGCCCCAGAGACTGGCAGACCCTGAGCTTTTGTAAGCGTGGGCACCGAGGCCAAGATACAACCTCTCCGAGCTCACAAGGGCCATGGAGTTGGAGGCGGTAGAGGCTGAGCTCGGCAAGCCGCGCAAATGTGCCTGAGGATGGCAAGAAGAGACCGAGAAACCCTAGCCTGAGCTCAATCGTGGTGGCCTTCTCGAAGCAGGGCAGCTCAATGCCGCCGCCTCTTCCCGCAGCCTCCTCCACGCCGTCGCTCCTGGGAACCATGTTGTGGTAGACAAGGCCACCGGCCAGGCGGCGCGCGGCGGTGGGGAGCCAGGCCGACGCGGAAGCGGAATCGGGACCGGAGCCTTCGGTGGTGGTGACGGAGATGCGGCGGAGATCTGCGGCTTCAGGGTCATCGAGAAGCTCGCGGATGCGGTGGCCATCGGGGCCGAAGTGAAAGCGGAGCTCCGGGAGGAGGGCCCAGAGGCTGCGCCAGCGGCGCGCGAGCACGCTGGTCCGCGCGGCCTCGGCGGTGGTGACGAGGCGCAGAAGGATGTCGACAAGGAGATCGTCGGGAAGGGCGCTGAGGCGGTCCTCGCCGTCAGCGTAGAAGGATAGCTTCGCCTTCGCGAGGTTGGCTGCGATTCCTCCGCCGCCGCCGCCGCCGCAGCCGCACTGCAGCGCCATGGATGATGCATGGGAGCGGAGTGATCAGTTGGGTTCCCCAGTCCACAGTGCAGACGAGGCCACTTGGGAACGTGAGATAATGGGCCGTTTGATTTGCTCATGGCCCAGATGAGATGACTGCCGGCCCATCAACAATATTTCCATTCGTACTTGATCCTTGAGGCATGAACGAATTTTGAAACTTTGCTCAAAAAAAAATGAACGAATTTTGAAACTCAAACTTTGTATAATTCTTTGACCATGGTTAGTTTGATGCCTTGTACTCCCTATGTTCCAAATTATAAGTCATTCTTTTTTGGAGAGGGAAAGCATCTCAAGTTTGATCACGAGTAGTCCATCACTATAGTAGGAGAATAATTTTCTGTTTATCCCTGTCAAACTCCCAAATTTCCTCTAATATATCCCTGATTGAGCATAACGACAGTAGTCTACCCTCAACTCATCCAAATCCAGCAGCAGCCAACATAGCTGCATTTCCTTGCATTTGAGAAATAAGTTGCCCATATCTTCATCAAATCTGTGGCACATAGGACAGAGGGTGTCCAACCTGACTCCTCGTCTTGCAATGTTTTCCTTAGGGATGCCAGCGGAATTGTCTTGCAATGTTTTGCACTTTTGCTTGACCGGCGAATTGGCATATGATGGAGCATTGTACCTCTAAAACGTAGATCAGGGGATAATCTTGACTTAGATGGGGTAACTTGTTCCGGTACCTCGCCCTAGCGCAGTTGCGTCCATGGCGCCTCAGCGATGTGGACGCCGGTGTTGTGGCAGCGTAGGCGCGGTGGAGTCCAGAGGACGGGGCGATGTAGAGACGACGGTGAAGTCGGTGGCGACTTCCCATCGCTGGCAGCACCCTCTCTCTGGATCGGTTAGCGTTAGGGAATCATCGGTAGGGCGCCTGGTAGCTCAGGGGAACCTTGTCCTTGTGTCCCGGCCCCTACCTCTCTTTTATAGTACTGTGCGATGGGGGCACACTAACCATGAAGCGGTTGGGCGCCCCCGATCGGGACACGGATCCAAGGGCCCAATTGGCTGTTGGGCCAATTGGTGGAGATCAAACTAACATTCTCCCCCTTGATCTCATCTTATGACTTAAACTTAACTTCCTTTTTCTTTTTTCCATTCCATCACAGATCAGTGCATAGAGCGTGCCTCATCATCACGGTCAGTTGCCATTAGATTTAACAGCTACAATGCACCTCTCTATTTTGAAATAGATACTCAACTAGGCCCTTAGTATCCAGAAATCATAGACTTTCCCATAAACCCATGTCGACTGTGTGTTCTCTGAACGCACTGGGTGGTAAGCCTTTGGTAAGTGGATCCGCAAGTACTTACTCGGTACTTATGTGCTCAATGCTTTCAAAATAATTCTGGATTTTCTCCTTTACAACATATACCTTAGTGTCAATGTGTTTGGCAGCACACTTGACTTGTTGTCTTAGGAGTTAACTTACTTTAAATGGTTATTGTTGTTGTCTACCATTGTTAAATCCAGGTACAAATTCCCTTAACCTCCTTTTGCCTGTTCCTTAAGCCTTATGACAAGCTATACTATGGTATGCATCACTGATGACACCACAACTGTTTCTTTGGAGCTTTTCCACAATAATACTCCAACTGCGAGGGTTAGCAACTGCTGTGGATTTCACTACACATCTCGTCAAGACTTAACTTTTGTACACTTAACTATTTGAGAGTACTTGTTCTTTCTTACTCAGCATGAGACCTATGATACTTTGCAAAATTGTAAGACATTCTCAACTCCATTCCAGTGATCTATATCTGGGCTGGACTTCTGTCAAAATATCTCGGATACATAAACTACGTCAGGGTAAGTTCTTACTTGTACTTGTACACACATCAAGCTTCCAACAACTGAAGCATATGAAACCATATTCTTTTGATCGATCTTATATCGGTTCCTGGAACACTTAAAGTTCTCAAAACTATCACCCTTGACTATAGGAGCAGGCGTAGGTTTACTTGTATGCATACTTTACTTCTTTAGAATCTTTTCTAAGTATGCCTTTACGATAGTCCTAATACCCTATTTTCTTCTATCTCAGTGAATTTCGATTCCTCGAAACAACGACGCTTCACCAAGATCATTCATATTGAAACTTGAGGACAAAACTTCTTCAATGACAGATTAACATCACTACTAATGAGTAGAGTGTCATCTATTCACAGGATGTGAAAAGTAAATTTTCCATTCTTGAGCTTTGCATAAACGCTATTGTCCTTCTCATTTTCTTTAAAACCCAAACATTCTCATTGTTTCATCAACTTCAAATACTACTGTCTAGAGACTTACTTTAATCCATAAATGGATTTCTACAGGCGACATCCCATACGTTCTTTCTTCCATGACAAAAACCTTTTGGGTTATGCCATGTAGACATTTTCATATAAATCCCCGTTGAGGAATGCCGTCTTTACATCCATCTGATGTAACTCTAAATTGTAATGTGCCATTAACACCATTATGATTCTAAAAGAATCCTTACATAAGATTAGAGAGAAAACTCTCATTGTAATCTTTTTATTCTCTTTGCGTAAAGCATATTACCACAAGTCGTGCTTTATATCTTTCTACATTCCCTTTGAAGTCACATTTTGTCTTGTAGACCCATTAACAGCCTACTGTTTTGGCTCTATTAGGAATTTCATCTAAGTCCTAAAACATCATTGGTATTCATCGAATTCATTTCAACTTCCATAGCTTCTTGCCATTTAAATGAGTAAAGGCTTCACATGGCTTCTTCAAATGAGGTAAGATCATCATCCATTTGAATTTCCTCACTAACAGAGACTTCATAGTCATCAAAAAACTGGTTTACTAATTCTTCGAGATCTTCTAGGGCCTCAGCTGCTGGCACTTTCATATGAGGTTGTTGTTGCTCTTCATTGCCAAGAGGCAATTGATTCTACAGGCTCTTGTATAACAAGATCCTTGTTTATATTATTCATCTTCTTCGAAGAGCAAACAACATGTGTTGTATAAGTCATACAACATCAACAGGTATTGAGAAACTTGTTGCTCTTGAGTCACTGGAGTTGGCACGCAGTCCCTCTTCTCTTCAAGTCTTAGGTCTCTACATACCTCTTCATACCATGCTCCTCTAGATCTTCCCATATTTTCTAAAAAAATGGTGTATCTTCAAATGTCTTATTTTGGGTTTAAACTTTTAAAACCTCATATGGCGCTTTAAGCACCACCTTAACATCTTTGAGGCTGACTATGCTATCTTTCTGTCGAAACTTTAAAAGATCCAGGAATTTAGCTATTTCTCTACTTAGGGGTATCATTGTTGTGACCGTTGTACTCCTCCAACGGTTTCATCTTAATTAATCTTTATCTCACTCTTTAATGAAGAGTATCTTTCTTAATTGATCTTAATACTCTTCCCCTCGAAATATGGCATGAGCTTTACTGCCATAATTTCGATAACTATTCAGAAAGCCTATGAACGAGGAGACACTTATAACTTACTTCATTCACATGATTATGTCATGTAAACAAAGTTATTTCTTGATTCGTTTAGGAGTACACTTTCCTTATTTCACTTTAACAACTCAACGAGGTCTTTCATTAGTTGTACTTTTGCAAGTCACGCTTGCATCTTTTCTTATCCTTTAGTTAGTATTGACCATGACGATGCATTTCTTTTATGCCAAGATCAATACTAGGACATCATAAGAGGTACCCAAGCTTCTCTCGCTATGCGGGATACAAAACATGTGAATCATCATAAAACGTCTCTTGCCATGCAGGGTTGACTAGCATAAGTACTATGCCAAAACTTCTCCCCTTACGGGATACGTCTATACCAAAACTTAGTCATGACGACTAAAACATTCACTTATACTTCATTTTTCAATTAAATCTTCCCGTTGGTTCCAATTTAATCAGAAAATTAATGAACTAACAAAAAATTGTCCTGAAATGGCTTTACTCAAGCCTTTCCATTCACATACCCCAGCATTGCAGCCCGTTGGCATGCAGCCGAGTGATCTCGTCGATTAAAATAAAACACATAATATGTTTCTGCATCAATTTTACATCACCGTTGGGCAGAAAATAGAATTAATGCATAAAACTCATAAATTAACTTGAAATCCATATGACTACTCTTCAAAATTAAATTCTCCCGTTGGTTCGAATTTAATTGAAAGATAATCAACATCATTGCAGCGGAAACATGTTAACAAAATACATTCTATTTGTTCAGGAGCATTTCTTGGTCCTTATCTACTCTCTGGAAATTTTTACACCAACGTGGTGAATTTTTTAGAGATTTAAACTTCAAACTTAAATTCGTTATAATATTGTCATCATCAACGTTGGTCAAAAACTGATAATATCATAATCTTACTAAAACAAAACGGACTACTACTCCAATTTAATTAGAGGATAAATATAATCATAATTTACTAAATATAACTGCTATTCAAATTAAATTCTCCCGTTGGTTCGAATTTAATTAGAAAATAATCAACATTAAACTTTGCAGCGGAAACTTAAACATAATTTGTGAATTTTACCCACAGAGAAATTCTCTTTACTAATTTTCTTTGAGCCATTAATTATTTCCCAGGAAATAACAATTTACTGGAAAAAGAAAAAGAAAAATGGACTCAAATCAATACTGTTTCTTCGGCCCGACCAACAAAGCGGCCCGATCTGCCTTGTGCGTGCGCGGCTCCCTCCCAGGCCGCAACCTGGGCCTGGGCCGGGAAAGCGGCTCGCCCGCTCGCGCCCGCCTGGGCCAGCCTCTGGCCCGTCGCCTCTGTGCCGTAGGATCCGATCCGACGGTCGTCCACGCATCTCGCCCGAACAAAAACCGCGCCGCGCCGCTCCGCTGAAACCCTAAATTCATTTTCGTCTTCGCTTTCTCTTTCTTCTTTCCTTAGCGCCGCGCTTGAGAGACGAAAGGCAAAGAGGCTCCGCAGCCGGTCCCCTCACCGGTGAGCTCGCTCGCCCAAGGCTAAGAGTGCCGCCGTTGAGCGGTCTGGGCGACAGTGCCCTTGACTCCGTGCGGCTCCGCTCCCCTAACCATAGCTCATTCTTTCTTCCTCCCCTCTCTCTCAGCACTGCGACAGCAAGAGCCGAGCGACAGAGAGGAGTGGAAGCGCCCGGTGCTCGCCCGTGCTTAGCTGCACTGCCGAGGGGCTGCTCGCCGGGGCGCGCGTGCGGCCGAGGCTGCGCACGGCCTCGTCGAGCTGCCTCACAGTGGCGCGTGGAAAAGAGCCACGGTGCTGTGCAGCGGCGAGTGAGAGCGCACGTTGGCGAGCTATGGTGCTTGCCGGAGTTAATCCGGTAAGTCAAACTCCCCCAACCCCTTCTGCTTCTCTCTTCCCGGAGTTGGTCCGGTCTAGGTTTAGGGTTAGGGTTAGGATTAGGTTTAGGGTTAGGGTTTGGGTCGATCCAAAACGGGCCGAATCGAGCCCTCTTTCTTCTGCTGTTCTTCCCCTTCTAGGGTTAGGGTTAGGAACCCTCTGCTTCGATCCAAATTAGATCTTTCTCATCTCCTTCTTTCAGTCTCTTACCCCACACGCCCACGCCAGCTCGGGGTGGCTTCCTTCCCGCACGCCGTCGAAGCGGTGGCGCAGTCTTCTTCCCGCGTGATGGCGGTCTTCTTCCTTAGAGTTAGGGTTTCGGTTCTAATTCTGTTTCACTTTTCTATCCCGATCTACAATCTACACACTAGGATAACCTGGCTCTGGTACCATTGATGGAGCATTGTACCTCTAAAACGTAGATCAGGGGATAATCTTGACTTAGATGGGGTAACTTGTTCCTGTACCTCGTCCTAGCGCAGTTGCGTCCATGGCGCCTCAGCGACGTGGACGCCGGTGTCTTGGCATCGTAGGCGCGGTGGAGTCCAGAGGGCGGGGCGATGCAGAGGCGACGGTGAAGTCGATGGCGACTTTCCGTCGCTGGCAGCACCCTCTCTCTGGATCAGTTAGCGTTAGAGAATCGTCGGTAGGGCGCCTGATAGCTCAGGGGAACCTCGTCCGTGTGCCCTGGCCCCTACCTCTCTTTTATGGTGTTGTGCGACGGGAGCCCACCAACCATGGAGCGGTTGGACGCCCCCGATCAGGGCGCGGATCCAAGGTTGGGCCAATTGGTGGAGATCAAACTAACATGAAGATCTTCACCTTATTTTCAACATTCGTTTTTCAAATCTTGTTCCAGTCAAAAGTGCAGGTAACAGCACAGGAGGTCGATGCATTGGTGCCTGTAAGCATTTGGGGACCCACCAAAGGATCCTCCTTTTGGAATTGGTTCAGTGTACGGTTTTCTAACTTGAGTTGCTTCCTGTTTAAATTGACCGAACCTTGTCAGAACAAGGCCGTTAGCAGCAGTACTAATGGGACTATTAACTGGAAAAATGTCAAAAGCAGGCAGACTCTAAGAAATGTGCTTGAGTGATTGATCAAGAACAATACACAGATATGCTCGTGTTTACATTGAATATTGGAACCAAGGTTTAGATTTTATTTTGGCTACTGTCGTTTATCTTACAATGTTGAAGGGAAGAAAAGTAATATAAGAGTTACTGCACAAGCATTTACAAGTCTATTGGGGTAAAGTTAAAACAACATTGTATAAAATCTCATGTACAAGACCTTTTATGAACAGAAAGAATGTGTGGCCTTCATCGAGTGGTTTGAGCTACGAAAGAATAGCCAAGAACACCAATTATGTGAATCAATGTTCTGTTCTCCATCTAAAGCGACAAAAAACTTGAAGAACCATTGCAGATGAATAACCATATTCTTACTATCTAAAGCAACAAAACTCGAAAAGCCATTTCATATTTTGATGATGCTGGAGCTCAGCGGAACGACCATTGTATCTCCTCGAGGGTTCTTCCCTTTGTCTCTGGCACCCAAACGATTACGAACATGAGAGTTAAGGCACTCACAATCATGTAGGTGGCAAATGTACCTGTACAATTTGGAAACAAAGGTAACCTGTGTAAGGTCTGATAGTTCACATATATGATCCTACTCTACACAAGAGATAAGCACAAATGCACATGGACCTCCAGCACTCCAGCTGATCAGCAAGTTTGCTGTCATTGTTATTCCAAAGGATGTCAACCAGTTGGCAAGGGTCGCAAAGCTTCCTGCAAGACTCTTGATGCTAACTGGGAGGATCTACAAAAAGCAAAGTTTTGAAGTAAGCCTTCAGATTGCTTACAGCCTGTGCCTGGGAGGATATGAACAGTGCTCTTCAGTGGAAACCTAAAACTGGGAGAGAGGCATCTAGTGACTAGTGAGATATCTTCGCTATCCATTAAGGTACTATACCTCAGACATTATGATCCATGGAATGGCACCCATACCGAAGGAGAAGGCAATGACATAAGCCTGGGTGAAGTATTTGAACAAAAATTTACGGCACAGATTCCACATTTAGAAACAAATGTTCAGATGAAATGTAACTGACAGACTTACCACGACACCAACCAAGGACACCATACTTAAGATGTTATACAAGTCAGAGTCATGTGAAACATTATCCTGAAACAAAAAATCCATGATAAGAAAGAAGAATATTCAGTGAAATGAGATGATAGACCCTGCAACAATCCTGCGTATCAAAATCTTCATAAACCATGTACTGCAGTATTGCAAAGAGTACAGAAGAAGAACTACTATCTTCTCATCAGAATCTTATCGCAAAGGAACGTGAACATACCTTGATGTAAAATACAATAGCAACTACAAGAAGGCTTAGAGTCATCCCAGCAGAAGAAATCTGCAATTTGAAGTGGCAATTAAATTAAGCTACAGATAACTTAACAGCTAATAGCATTAGAGGGAAGCAGAAGTTAGTTACAATAAGGAGGATTCGTCGGCCAGCTCTGTCCAAGAACATGGTTGTAACAACAGTGGCAAGAACCTGATGGAATCATGGAAGGCTGTTAGAAGCTTAAAATAAAATATAGAGACTAGATAAAATCTGCCTAGTTATTATTCACATGCCTGAATAGCTCCAAGTGCAAATGTGTCCAAGTCACTGTCCTTGAGACCTGAAGAAATTTGATTGTTAAATTAAAAGCTAAAACCGACTACACCAGCACTGTTGTAGACAAAGACAGAGGAGACGTGCTGCTTTTGCAATAATATAAACAATGAATGTCATCATTCATCAGGGCAGGAGAATGATAAACCACGTTACCACTTATAAGGGTATACAGTTATTAGCTTTTCTGAACCTGTTACAATGCATTAGAAACAATACGGCCATTTTATCCCAGTTCACTGTTTTGATATTTATACTTTGTAGTCCAATAACACTATTCCGCATTGCCAATAAGACACTTATGTTGGTTATCTACCAATTAAATTTGCAAGATACCCAAAATTTCTTGCCTAAAACTTATGATGCCCAACTAGTAATGAAAATTACAAGCCAGTGAACGAATGCACAGCTTACCTGCAGCTTTGAAGATGCTACTTGCATAAAACAGTATACCATTTATTCCACTTAGCTGTTGCAGCACAAGTAGACCAATTCCTATCTGCGAAAAGTTGTGACATTGTCACAAACTGACAATTACAAAATGTGAATACTAATTAGGTACGAGATAAGCAGATAAAGTTAAGTTACAATTAGGGGCGTTCGGTATTTCTTTTGGTTCAACTCTTGAAAACGGATTGTAGTCCTTTTGTTTGCTGATGTTACTGCTCTCTGCATAATGGGGAGCAAAGCTAAAAGTTAATCCCACTGATTTCATAAGAATGAAGTACATAGAGCCGTGTGCTTGATGTTAAAGAACTAATGATACCCAAAGGGAAGATTGCTCATATAAATCATATTCAATTAGTCTAAGAACGAAAGAAAGTGCTTACCTTTATATCATTCACTTCTGCAGTGATGTCAGCATCGAATCCCCTCAGAACTTGTAGAGAAGTCTCGCAATCATCCATCATATTCATCTTTGCCTAGAAATACAAGGGGAAGAAACATCCGTTGGAAATTTCAGCTTGGCACAATGATTCAGAGTTCATTATCCCACTTGTGCATGTATATACCAGCCATCTTGGAGATTCTGGAATGAAGAATAGGCCAGGTATCAACACTATGCAGGGCAAGGTTCCTACAAGTATGGCATCACACACTTTAGGATAGAAATTATCTCAAATAGGGTCAGAACAAAAATATTTGCCTACTATATTTCTATTATTCAATATATTGCTCAAATCATTTGCTGTTGCTGATCATGTGAGCTGAAATATCAGAATTGAAGTGCAAACTAATAGCAATAACAACAGCAGACCCATTAGTGTATCAGGGTATAGCCACATTACCTATTACTGCAAGAAGCCTCCAAGGAACAAACAAGCCAAGCAAATAGGCAAACATGATACCAAGGGTTACAGACAACTGTAAAATGAACAAATGTTGAAATGTACAATGAGTTCTGCATAAAACACGCCAAGTGTTTACCTGAATTTCACAAATAGATAAAATGCTTGTGACTATAAGCAAACCTGGTTCACAGAGCCTAGAGCCCCTCTCATGTTCTGTGGAGATATCTCTGCTATGTATACTGGTACCTGGTGTCACGAAATTCACAGATCAAAATTAGCTGTTATAACCAGTCCATGCTTCCATTGTTGTTTTGCCAATAAAAATAACTTCGTAGGGATAGATCACTTTGTCTCGAAAATGTTGATATCTCAGTTGATCTTGTTCTTTTTTCTCACTTGTACAGCTTAAACACCACAAGTACTCTAACTGTCAAGCCATAAATCTCCTATGCGCAGAAAATAATCAAGGATGGAGTTTTATTATACTAACCACATAGGAAATGATACCGACACCAAATCCTTCAAGTAAGCGTCCCATATACAGAAATGAAGAGTCCTGTAAAGCAGACATCAAACAGTCATCAATCCTAATGTTGTCACCTGTCAAGCAATATGTTGAAATAAACAAAGGAAACACATAATGCCATACTTTTGCAAAGGAGATTGCAAGCCAACCAATGACGTTCGGAATCGCTGCAATCATCAACGACTGCAAAACAGTTAGCAAGCCAGTTACTGTTAGCGAAAAAGAGTACAACTTCAGTGCAAAACATGTCTTCAATTGATGAAAACACCTTCAGTCAAAGTAACTGTAAATACTCAGTGACGTCTTTTCAGCCCAACTGCATGATTGATGATGACCATGTCAATGGGAAAGATATATCTAACGAATTTACGAGCACAAAAACTAAGGTCATAATCCGATTTAACGAAGCCGCACAACAAATTCGGCACAGGCGTCAACCGACAGAGAACTAGTGTGCTTTAAATTTCAATCAGCAGGTAGTGCATACTACTCTCGACTCTCCGCACAGAATGCAAACAAAGAAGAAAAAGGAGTAATAAATGAAGAAAAGGAGCAGAGTTGTTTCTCACCCCTTTGCGGCCCATGTACTCGGCCATCTGCCCGCTGGCGATCGCCCCGACCATGGCGCCCACGTTGGAGAGCGAGCCGAACACCGAGAACTGCGCGGGCGGTCAATTATTAGTTTGGAAACCTGAGTGTGTGTGTGTGTGTGAGGGGGGAGATAGAGCAAAAGCCAAAAACGTAAGTAGTAGAATTCACAGGCAGAGGGAGGGACGTGCCTCGGAGATGGAGAGGTTGAGGTCCCGGATGATGCTGGCCTGCGTCGGGGAGGAGTATCCGCCGGTGAAGCCGAACTGGATGGGGCCGAGCGCGACGATGAGCGTGCAGAGGAAGGCGGAGACGTGGGACTCGCGCAGGACGGCCATGGAGGAGGTGCCGGCGGCGTTGAGGCTGGACTGGCGCGACCCCATCCCCATCCGGTACCAGCTCCCGCTGTTGGGCAGCAGCGGCTTCTGCAGCGCGCCGTCGTGGTCGCTGCCGCTCTCATACTCGACGCCGGATGCCCTGTTGCTCGCCATGGCGCCGCGCGCGCTCGCCGCCCAGCTCGCAGCGAGATTTGATTGATTTGTTTCCTTTTCCACTAGAATGCCAGGAGACGACAGGACAGGAGCGAGACCCACCTCGTTCCGTTGAATGGGGGAGTGCGGCTGTCAGACTCGTCGTGCCAGGCAGGTCTCGTCGGAGTCCCACCCGTCAGGGACCCAGAAGTGTCTGCTCTTTTTCTCAGCTGAGCTGGACATGACTTTCGGCTCATCACCCACACGTTTATCTTTGGACGGATAAATGCTGGCCGTGTTGTTTTTGCCGTTTGTCGATACTGTCATACTGGGCCACAGTGTTCGTTGAGCAATTCTCTACTGCCCCGTGCTGCCAAGCATGCTCTTTCAACAAGATGCAACTTGTGTTATGGATAGCCATCAACGTTGGATGGCCGGATGGACAGTGACATCCCGGGGAAACGTTTTCCTCTCGTTTGGTTTCGGGACCTTGCAGATGATTGCACGTCCTGCCATGCCTATCAGAATTATTAGTCGGAAACTCCTTACCGACTGACTGACGTACTCCCTCCGTTTCAAATTATAAATTGTTTTAACTTTTTTATTCATCTATTTTACTATATATCTAGATATATTATTATATCTACTGCACAGTAAAATAGATGTAACAAAAACCTCAAAGAGACTTATAATTTGGAACGGAAGGAGGAGAATATTTACTGACAGATGGGGTCCGGCTCAGCATCACTCTGTATCTGTATTCCGAAGTTCTTGTCCAAAGAGCACGGATCAGGTCGCACGTTCGTCTGTATCTGTATTCCGAAGTTCTTGTCCAAAGAGCACGGATCAGGTCGCACGTTCGTGCCAGCCCATGCATGTCGGTGGTGGCTGGTGGGCGAGCAGCTGCTCACAGTCACAGCCACGTCAGATTCGCATGGGACAATAAGCTACTACCTCCATTTCTTCTTGAAGAAAAAGCCAGTGTGCTCACGGCCACCGTCGTCCATCGTGCGCCTCGTGGTCGCGGACGGTACAGCTAATGTCTCCCTCTCCCTGAACGGAAGACTCTCAGGGGTTGGTTGTTCCTTGTTCGCATGCTGGAACGGAAGCCCAAAGCTTACAACTACAAGGAAAGGAACGTGTTGCATGTGTGCAGATCATGCCGGATTTTCTACACCCACAGTTCTGATCGGGATGCAACAGCAACACCGGACGTCTCTCCGTCGGTTTGGTATCACTCGACACCGACAGCGACGCGATCCAAATTTGATCAACATGACCAATGGGTGAGGGGTCTTTTTTGGTTTTTGCTTCTGCTACTTTGCTGTTAGTTTGTCAGCTGGCGCCGTTTGGTTAGCATACATCATGGCAGGGCTACCTCTCGGACGTCCGGACGCTAGACCCTCGTCCGGACGTAGCTTCGACGCCTGTACTCTTGGCGCATCGGACGTCTCCTATCGGGTATCGATATTAGGGATATCCAGAGGAAGGAAGTTAACGGCCATGAACGTTAATTCGTCCGGATGGTCAAGACGTATTTAAGGTCTTGCCCGACTCCAAAGGCGCGGGCTCCGTCTCGCCCGACCCCGAGGACGTGGGCCCCGTCTCGTCAGACCTCTCGGGCGCGGGCTCCGTCTCGCCAGAACCCTCGGACGCGGGTTCCGTCTCGCCCAACGGGGATCCATACCGTCTCCAACCACTATGGGTCTAAGACTACGACCCCAGGGTCAAACTTCTGACACCGGAAGGGGAGTGGGCACGTCTCGACGTGACCCATGGCCATGACGGACCACACTTGGGAGCTCAAGTCGCCAACATCATATGTTAGGCGTGCCGTGTTTGCTTAATCCTCAGATCTTGCTCGACAGAGTACTGTTGACCACGCCGCCCGCCATAACGGAGTGAAGCTCATGACCGGCCGACGACACTGTATATAAGCGCCAAAGGATTTAATAGGACCGCGACGTGGACCCTTCCCCGTCATCATCTACAAGACCGGCAGGACCCGCATAAAGGAGATGAAGAACGCCGCGACCCTAGAGGCCTTCTTCTCCCTCGCTTTTCTCCTTTTTTCCTCTCTTTCTCTCTCTGTAACCTGCGCCTTTCCCTTCACCTATAAAAGAAAAAGCAGGATGCCCCACGGTGGGGCACGAGCAGACAGAAAAATGCGCTCAACAAGACTCAACTCCGTTCGATCTTTTCACCAGAGACTTGAGACATTCTCCCTCTCTAGCCTGTTTGTAACCCCTACTACAAACTAGTGTTGGTAATACGAGCAGCAGCAGACTGGACGTAGGGACATTCCTCCAGAACCAGTATAAATCATTATGTCCTTCGAGCACACCATCCGGGCCAGACACGCAGATTCAAATTTACTAGCCGGTGGTTCAAAACACCGATAGTTGGCGTACCAGGTAGGGGCTTTTTGCGTGTCTCGACGTCCACATTAGGCCTCAGATGGCTAGTCATGGCGTCAGCTGGGTCCAGAGCGCGCACGTGTGCTTCGGGAGCCTAGACTTTATCGTCACGACGGAGGGAGAGTTGGCGCAGGCTCCTGCCGTAGTCCAGCCTCTGTACTCTGCCGGCCTCGACGCGATCGTCGAGGCGCTTGAGGAGCTGCAGCATCACACGCCGGAGGCCTGTGTCCCCGGGAGCGACCGGCTCCTCGGCTTCGACTACGAGAGGTTGGAGCGCCAATTCGACGCCTTCCTGGGACCCCGACTGTCCCGAGAGGAGCTGCGCTGCCTTACTTTCTCCTTTGCCAACGCCATGATACAACTCACGGGAGGGAACCGCTCTCCTGAACACCTCACCCGGTGCACCCGGTGAAGCGTCCCCTGCTCGGCTCACATAATGCTGCGAGGACCGTTGGCCACCTCATGGCGCAACGCATGCACCCATCCCCTACGAACGATGAGTTCACGGGGATGACCGAATACGTCGCGAAATCTTTCCACGACCTTCTCACGGGAGATTTAGAGTCGCTCTCCAACTCTGACTCCAGCAGGAGGAGCCATCACCCATCGCGAGAATGTTTTATGGTAGGTACCCCCGAGGGACGCGTCAAAAGCGTCCATGAGGGAGGGGCTATCCCACCAAATGACCTTGACGATGAGGTCAAGGAAGATGCAAGGGCCCTTCCTCGCATACGGGTGGAACAGCTAAGGGCGCGGTACCAAGAGCTCGGGGATGCACGACTCCAACTCGAGCAAGAGCGCGCAGAGCTCGAGCAAGAGATCGAGCGCCGCAGAGACGGTGGGCGTGCGCGCGCCATGTACCGTGATGTGAACCGAAGGATAATCGAAGACGATGGAGCCCTCCCACACTTCGCCCGGGCAAGCAAGAACATCGCTGCTGCGGCGGCCTTGCTCCGAGGGCTCCCGGAGCCCACGACACTCGAGGATTGTTGGGCCCATCGTGATATCCGCATGCTGCTCGAGCGCGTGGCGGTGCAGTAGGCGGAGAGCTCACTGTCTCGGCAACGCGAGCTCGATGCCAGTCAACGCGCGCCCTCGGGATGACATGTCAGGGACGTGTCGGTCCACCAGGCACCGCGCGGCGGCGGGGACGCGCCGTGGCCTTGGTGCATGAGCGTCTCGGTCTCCACCGTGACGCACATAACACCCTGGATGACCGTAGGCGTGGACGAAGGGACGAGAGAGAGGAAGCTGGCCGCGGCTACCACCCTCATCGCGGCGGACACTACGACAGCGGTGAGGACCGAAGCCCGAGCCTCGACCTACCGGGACCTCAGGCCTTCGGCCGACACATCCTCAACGCCGCCTTCCCACCGCGATACCTACCGCCGACCAACATCCCGAAATACCCTAGGGAAACGAACCCCTGACTATGGCTCAAGGATTATCGGTTTGCTTGCCAAGCCGGTGGAACGGATAGTGACAGTTTATCCGCAACCTCCCATTGTTCCTGGCCGATTCGGCGCGAACGTGGTTTGAGCACCTTTCGTCCAACCGGATTCAAAGTTGGGCGGACCTAAAGAAGTTTTTCGTGGGAAACCTCCAGGGCATCTAGACGCGTCTTGAGAACCCGTGGGATCTCAAAAACTGCCGACAGAAGTCCAGGAAAACTCTTCGTGAGTACATCTGTGAGTCCATGGTTCACAAGCTGGGACGCAAGGGCCCGCGAACCACCAAGGAGCTCCTCGACATCACCACCAGCCATGCCTTGGGCGAGGAGGCGGTCGGAGAGATTTTCGACCATCCCAAGGGCAAGGCGAAGCGGGACAAGGACACCGACGAAGGCGCCTCGAACCGCCCCAATAAGAAGAAGAACAAGCAGTGCCTCGGTCCACTACGAGGAGCCAGAACGAACTGGTGATAGGCCGCCGACCCCAGGCTCGGGGGCTGACCAACCCTCAGCTCCTCCTGACCTCGAGGTCATGGAGCTTGACACAGACCTAGTGGTAGAGCCCGACCCTCTTGCTGACTGGAGGACGCTTTACCTCGATTACCTCCTCCGTGAGGTGCTACCGACGGACAAAACGGAGGCTCGACAGTTCGCGCATCGCGCCAAGTCCTTCGTCGTTATTGAGGGGCAGTTCTACAAGAGAAGCCACACCGAGATCCCACAACGCTGCATCTCCATCGAACAATGGAAGCAGTTGCTGAGTGATATCCATGGTGGGGTCTGCGGGCACCATGCTGCACCTAGGACCCTGGTCAAAAATGTGTTCTGACACGGCTTCTACTGGCCGACCACAGTAGTCAATACTGAACAGATTGTGCGCACCTACGAAGGGTGTTAATACTATGCTCGGTAGACCCACCTGCCAGCCTAAGCACTCCAAACGATCCCCATCACGTGGCCGTTCGCGGTCTGGGGGCTCGATATGGTCGGACCTCTCAAGAGAGTGCCCGGGGGCTATACGCACTTGCTTGTCACCGTAGACAAGTTTACAAAGTGGATAGAGGCCCGGCCGATCTCTGTGATCAAGTTCGAGCAAGCCATGCTGTTCTTCCTTGATATCGTCCATCGCTCTGGAGTCCCAAACTCTATTATCACGGACAACGGCACGCAGTTCACCGGGAAAAAGTTCATCCGATTTTGCGATGAATACCACATCCATGTCGATTAGGCCGCCGTGGCGCACCCCCGCACAAACGGGCAGGTCGAGCTCACGAACGACATGGTCCTACAAGGCCTCAAGCCTAGGATCTTCAACCGGTTGAACAAGTTTGACGGACGATGGGTCGTGGAGCTCCCCGTGATGCTTTGGAGCCTAAAGATGACCCCTAGCCGGGCCACCGGCTACACACCTTTCTTTATGGTCTACGGTTCTGAGGCTATCCTTCCGACCGACCTCGACTACGGAGCGCCGAGGGTTAGAGCGTACAACGAGCAGGGAGCCAAGGCGTCCCTCAAGGACGCCATGGATCAGCTCGATGAAGCGCGCGACGTTGCCCTCCTCTGCTCGGCCAAGTACCAGTGAGCGTTGCGCCGGTACCATAGCCGCCGGGTGCGGGGTTAGGTCTTCAACGTCGAGGACCTGGCGCTCCGCCTCGTCCAGAGCAACAAGAAACCCCACAAGCTCTCTCCGTCGTGGGAGGGACCGTACGTCATCACGGAGGTGCTCCAACTGGGCACCTACAAGCTCAAGACCATCGACGGCAAAGTCTTCATCAACGCCTAGAACATCAAGCAGCTACGTCGTTTTTACCCTTAGCATATGCATATACCCATGAAAACTAAGAACGGTGTTTCTGAAATACAAAAATGCTTTCTTTTTCGCTATCTCGTCCTCGATCCTTAGTGACACCTGACCCTAGCAATGGCACGGGGCTAGGCCTCACTCGAGGGCTGATAAGAGCATACCTATTCAGAAACAATCACTGTGCTCGACCCCTTCTCACGTTAAGATCTAAAAGCGAGTGTTGTGGAAACAAACACTGAGTAAAGTTGGTTGGACTATAAGGAACCTACTCCCTAGTGGCTACGGCATTCTTGCTCACCAGCGTGATCAAGGTTCTTTCACCCACGCCTTAAGCTTTGTAGCCTTAACAATGGAAAAGGGTCGGAATGCAGTAACATTTTTAGAACACAAAAGAACTAAGAACTTGTCTACTTATTACAAGTTCACTGCCTGACCTATCTAACTAACTAACTAACCCCTCGGGGGGATGGCCTCATCCTCGATCTTGACATATAGGTCCTATGCCAGGGGGCCACCGTCTCCTCGGTATACTCCAGCTCGGCCTCAGAGTAACCAGGCGCAATGCCCTGGCTACTCCCTCGAAGGACGCGTCGGATGATAGTTCGCCCCATTCGATGGGCCAAGAACCGCCATAGGTAAGGAGGGATATGGAGCTGAAAATGCTCCCATGGCCCACTCAGACCCAAGAGTTCGAAGGTCGGCCCACCGACAGGTTCACAACCGCTCTAGGGCACCTTTAGAGTGAGGGGTGGAAAGGGATGGGCCCGCTAGCGGCCAGTACCTGGGCGTACGAGCACCGTAGACATCCTGGCCTACGTTCGAGTCTTGGTCAGTTCACAATCCATGGTTTTTTCTCAAAGAAAGGCAGCGAGCCCTTGGGACAGGTCGAATGGACCCAAGAACTATATGGATTGGCCGTCAAAAATCTAGAGTCGGTCACCAGCTGACCCATGCCAAACCCCCTCGAACGAGAAGCCATGGCCCCACTCAGACTAGCCCGTTAACAGCTCACTGAGCACCATGATTCATCCATCGAGGAAAACATGGCACGGCTCAGCCCCTCCGTTTTATCAAAAAAATGGTTGAGGGAGGACGATCACAAGACAAGCTGACCCCTCGACCGGACCCCTGCTACACGTAGGGGCTCGAGGGAAGTTGGACTCGTAAGAAGACCGAATACGCGGTCGCATGACGATGACGGATCGATCGGATCCTAGGGAGGGATCAGAATCAAGAAAAATCTTTTCCGGCCACCCGAATCCCGTAGCTACATGTTCCCAAGGAGCCCGATCATGATAGAAGGGAATCACAACCCTACCAAGACATCCCACGGGCTACAAAGGGAGACCGAGGCCCTCAGAGTCCTTCCGCCTAAAAAAAGCCTCCAAAGGAGTATTCTACTCCTCCGCAGGCTCGGGGGCTACTGTCGGGTATCGATATTAGGGATACCCGGAGGAAGGAAGTTAACGGCCAGGAATATTAATTTGCCCGAATGGTCCAAGATGTATCTAAGGTCTCGCCCAGCCCCAAGGGCGCGGGCTCTGTCTCGCTCGACCTCGAGGACGCGGGCCCTGTCTCGCCAGACCCCTCGGGCGTGGGCTCTGTCTCGCCCAACCCCAAGGGCACGGGCTAAGTCTCGCCCGACCCCAAGGGCGCGGGCTCTGTCTTGCTAGAACCCTCGGGCGCGGGTTCCGTCTCGCACGATGGGGATCCATACCGCCTCCAACCACTACGAGTATAAGAGTACAACCCCAAGGTCAAACTTCTGACACTAGGAGGGAAGCGGGCACGTCTCGACGTGACCGTGGCCACGACAGATCATACCTAGGGGCTCACGTCGCCAATAGTGTCGGGCGTGTCGACGTTGTGCTGCCTAATCCCCATATGGCTTTTGACAGGAGTACCTGTTGACCACGCCGCCCGCCGGAATGAAGTGGAGCGCCGCGACCGGCTGACGACGCCTGCGTATAGCGCCAGTGACGAACAGGGCCGCGACGTGGACCCATCCCCGTCATCATCTACAGGACCGGCGGGACCCGCATAAAGGAGATGAAGGACGCCACAACCTTGGAGGCCTTCTTCTCCCTCGCTTTTCTCCTTTTTCCCTCTCTTTCTCTCTCTCTCTCTCTAACCTGCGCCTTCCCCTTTACCTATAAAACGGGAAGCAGGACATCCCACGGTGGGGCACGAGCAGACAGAAAAACGAGCTCAACAAGACTCAACTCCATTCGATCTTTTCACCAGAGACTTAGGACCTTCTCCCTCTCTCGCTTGTTTGTAACCCTTGCTACAAACTAGTGCCGGTAACACGAGCAACAGCAGACTAGACGTAGGAATATTCCGCCCGAACTAGTATAAATCCTTGTGTCCTCCGAGCACACCATCCGGGCTGGATGCGTAGATACAAATTTACTAGTCGGTGGTTCGAAACACCGACACCTCCGTGCTCGCATCGATCCCGCGCCAATGATCGCGTCCGGGCAGCCCACGACCCATCTCACGCCAGCGACTATCTGGCCACACGTGACCCATCCCACACCTCAATCCCATCCCTCCTACTCCCCCGCGTCAAGCCAGCGCGCTCCTTCCTTGCCATGCCTTGCTCCTCCCCCGCCGCGCCACGCTCCTCCCCTCGCCGTGGCACCATCCCCCGCTACGTTGCGCCACCGTCCTCCGCCGCACTGTCTCGGCCACGCCCCTTCCCTGTCCTAATGTCTCATCTCCACTGCAACATCCGTCCGACTGTTGCAACATATGCAGTATACTCTTGAAACATACCTGTATAGTAATTGCAACATCTAGATGAATCGCTTGCAACATGCGTCTGAAACAGCTAAAACATTTGGAACATACATTTGCAACATACGTCTGAAACAGCTAAAACATGTGGAACATACACTTGAAACATATGTATGTAGCTATTGCATAATATGCAACACCAGATCTTTTTGCAACACCAGATCTTTTTCCAACATCCAGATTAAACACGTGAAACATAAAGATGAAACACATAAAACATACATCTGAAACGCGTGAAACATACAGTTGCAAAAGGCTCCTCGACACTGAGCTCGATGCCAGCGTGAAGTTTGATGCCACTGAGTGATGCAGAGGGCGACGCTAGTCTAAGAGCCTGTTCGCTGGTTGGTTTTTGGGCTGATAAGCCCGGCTGGTGCTGGTTTATTGTGAGAGGAAAACACTGTTGACTGGTTGATAAGCCCTGACTGAAACCAACAAGCGAACAGGCTATAAGCGCGAGGCGCGGGCCTTGGCAATGGTCACAACAGGCAGATGGCGCGCGTCGCCACAGAGGGTGGCGCTAGTCCGGGCGGGAGGCGATATTCTGAGTGCGAGGAGCGGTGGAGGCGGCGTATCTGCGTCGGCGGGGCGGGTAACGGGAGGGAGCGTGCGTCGCAGGCGGGGTGCGCGTCACGAGCATGAGAGAGCGGCGCGAGCGGGAGTAGCGAGGCGGACTGGGCCGTGTGGCGTCCAGATGGCTGGACTGGCGCGACCCCATCCCTATCCGGTACCAGCCCCATCATTGGGCGGCGGCTGCAGCAAAGGCGCTGCGTCGTGGTGGTCGCTACTGCTCTCAGTCAAAGCCGCCCGGTAAGCACGGCGCGATGGGTGATGCCCTGTTGCTCACCATTGCGCGCGCTGGCCTCCCGGGCTCCCGGCTCGCAACGAGATTTGATTTGTTTTTTCTCCTCCGGGTGGGGTTGGAGGTTGGAGGCAGAGGGAGAGGGAGAGGGAGGGGACTCATATTTGGTAACGTTCCTTGGGCAAGTCACAGCGTAACGTGTGGCCCTATATCCAGCGTTGAAACATCATCCAACGGCTGCCAGCTTTCTCTCATAGGATACTTTAGTTTTCCTCCGTGAAGCTAGGTGGCGCGCTAGTTTTTGTCGGGCTGCATCAGCCCACACCCGCGTTCGTCGTCTGAAGGAGCCAAGCTGTCCTGCGCCGCCGCCCGTCGTCCGAGGGACCGAGCCATCGAAAGCACAAGACGACGCCATCAGCCAGCTGTCGCCGCCGGCGGCCCAAAGCAGCCCCTACGTCGCCCGAAAGCGATCCCTCAAGCGCCGCCGCCCATCGTCCGGAGGGCCCGAGCCGCTTAGCTACACAAACCGACGTCGGGACACCGTTCAGAAACGTCACCACCAGCCCAGGACACCGTCGAGGAGCTCCATGAGGACAAGTATCAGACCTCTTCTCTGTCACATTCTTGGATGTGCATATGTGATTTGCAATATTAAAATGAATCGCAAAATACAAACTTCAGAGCGTCTTGGTTTGAAAGCGACTTGGCGATTTTGGGTGGCATGTTACAAACCTATAACATATACATTTATACATGCTTTTGTCAATCTAAATCTAAATTAATCATTTTAATTTCATCGGCAATGACAAAAGAAAAATGTCCAATCGGAGAATGACGGCAGCAACAAAGAAGCAATTCCTGAGCCTCAAGAATACAATGCAGCTACAACTTGTGTCGATAATAACCTTCAGTTCTAAGTATGTATAGGCTAGTTAGATAGCATTTTGGACAAGGCTAAATGTAGTATTTTGCGGTCTAAATGTAATCTTTTGTGGCCTTACTATAGTCTTTGTGACCTGAATGTACATGTCAAATGCTTCATAGTACCAAATATTATTGGAACACAAAGACACAAAATCTAAAGTGTGCTTATCTCTTTACCAATCGTGTACTTGCTAAAATGTTCTATTTGTGTGCAAATCTGATGTATTTCCAGAGCCAAAATGGTTTTGTTTCTGTCCAAATCTGATGATGCAAAGTGGTGTTCTCCATTATAGATGGAATATGTCAACACATAAAGGAAACATCAATATGCCGCAAATCTGCTACAGTTCATGTTTCAATTTTCACAAGTTTTATCAATGCAATACCTCAAGATGGGCCTCTTAATTTCACTGTACAGATATGAAGAATCTGACGTGGTTACAATAAGTAATTTCTTATCTAATTACATGAACCATAGAGTCAAGCAATGGATCTTTGAATCTAGTCCCTGCAGAGAGCTCCTCCACAGCGCCGGCATGCCTCCTGGACATCCATGTCTGCTACCATCTCCATCACAGCAGCGCGGAGCTCCGTCTCCTCCAGGACGGCGTGGTGCCAGAGAGTTCCTCCGTTGTGCCTCGGTGCGGGTCTTCCTCAGCTCGACTTCTGTGCTCTCCGGAGAGGCGCGAATGCCGACGTGGCGCGGGAGGGCTGGGCACGGGACTTCCTCGGCTTCGACTTCCGTCCCCTCCAGGGAGGCGTGAATGGCGGCGTGGCGCAAGAGCGTTGCAGCGGCGCGACTTCCTACGGCGGCGCGAGGAGCAGTCCGGGAGCTGGAGCGGCGCGGCGTGGCGCGTGAAGCTCCGCCTGCAGCGGCCACCGTGAGGGAGATGGCGTGAAAAGGTGAGGGAATTTTTTTAGCCGTCGGATGGTGTTTTAAATCTAGATCGTTATGCATTACGAACACATGTTTTGTGATAAGTTTGTAACCACGGACTTATATTGTGAACTCAATCTATACAAGGTTTTAAATATGGATGGTAAAAAGAAAAGTTTAACATTGGACGAATCTAAACGGCTTCTTTTTGCTACTACTAGTAGAATTTTAATGAACATATAATTAATTAGGATACGCGGTAGTCGCATATAGTTCTCATGCTATTTCTAGTCCTCACGGACATCATGCCTGTTTTGAATGTCGTTTTCTGAGAATGCTTGTAAGCGATGTTGAAATCATTGTTACAAGTTTTGTTTTCTTTTTGTGTCCTGCGCAATGTATATAATATACGTATTATATACTCCGCTCTAAAATTTGTCCCTTTTTATATCGCCATGTTTGTCCAGGACTGATCTCTCCAGTTCAGAATGATTTGGTTTTGGTCATTAGCGGAGTGCAATTATAGATATTTTTATTTATATATATAATGTAGTCACTGAAACATGCAGAGTTATTATGCTGTGAAAGATTTTTTTTTACCAAGGTGAATCTATCAGCAAAATCAACATACATGCTTAAGTTCAATATATATACTAAAAAGCGACATTGATTGGTAATTTTCTAAATTGGTTGCATATATGGTATAAGACATTATTTGAGGACACAACATTTATGCGAGCAAAAGTTATGAATATTCTTTGAGAAAAGTTTAGTATAAGCACCTTATTACTTGCTTCTATTATTACGGGAGAAGAATTGGATAAACATAACATATATCACTTGAAAGTATGTAGTTTGCGGCGCTCAATGTTACTAATACTAACAAGCAATAAAGGCATCAAATTTAAGCCACTATTTAGCTGTAATACACTGCCGGATCCGGCTTGTTTGCCGATGGCCCGCAGCCATCGGCGAAGTCTGGATTGCCATCGGCAAAGGCAAAGGCTTTGCCGATGGCAATCCGACGTGGCCGTCGGCAAAGAGCCATCGGCAGACATTTCTTCGGCAAAGGGAGGTTTGCCGACGGCCAACTGTCAGGCCATCGGCAAAGCATCAGCAATCGGCAAAGGCGCCACGTCAGCCGACGCGCCGTCAGGCTGACGGCGGCTTTGCCGACGGCTGACGCGGCACGGCCATCGGCAAAGCGTTTTTTATTTTTTTTTCGGAATTTCTATGGCGACGGCCACGGTCGTCGGCAAACTATTTTTGCCGACGACCGCCATCGGCAAAGTTAGTGAATCATTTTGCCGACGGCTCGAAAGCCGTCGGCAAACCTGGATTTTGTCGACAGTAATCTCGGTTTGCCGACGGCCGGCCATCGGCAAACACAGGAATTTTTTTTTTTCCTTTTTTTCTGCTTTTGCTTGCATTTCCACGACATTTCAACACATACATCACATATATAGCATATGACCCACATATATAGCAACAAAAAATACCATTTTCATCCGCACATCACATATATAGCATGGTACCCACATATCCTCCAAGTCATCCATACACAAGCGACAAATGTCGATCGTCATCCATACATAGTCATCCATACAAGGTCCAAAAGCGACAAGTGTAGTACCCTAGCTCGAGGCGCCATCCCTGTGGGTCCCAGAGCCCCCACCACCTTGCTCCCACGGAGACCAACTCGAGTCGTGCCCCCACCTTGCTCCCTGGCCATGCGACCAACCCGATCAAGGGGCCAAACCAGATCTTGCCAAGATCGCCCAACTGTCATGATGACGGGCGCTGGAGGCCCAGAGTGCCCCTCGCTGCGGCGGGAGGAGTACCCTACGACTGGAGGAGGAGGCCGACGTGCGGGCTGCGTGGGGAAGCTCGTAAGGTGCCCACCCGTGCAGGTGGAGAAGGACCCAGTGGAGGGCTACCACTTGAGTCGGGTTCGAACCCGCCGACGGTGTGCTGCACAAAGACCAAGTGATGTAATTAGTACCGTAGGCTGGCCGCACAAGCTAAAGCGACAATCATTGTACTCACCGACCAGTGCAGGAACAGCGGTGGAACTACCGGTGGTGGAGCGAAGATCGAGGCGAGAGGCTCCTGCATTCCCGGATCTGGGCCCGGAAGTGTAGGGACAGTCCGCCAACCGCTCTCTGTAGTCTTTGCGTAAGTGCCAAGAAATGCTCTCGATGGGCGCATCCATTGCTGCGCTGGATAGCCGCTGGGTTGCTGGGGTCTGCCTGCGCTCTTGGACCGTGGCTCGCAATATTACACCGTAATGGTTGATGGTATTTGAAGGCAAGGTACATCATGCGTGAAACGAGTGAACGATTTAATGAAACTCCACTTACCTGAAGTGTCGTCATCATCTGCGCGCTGCTCTGCTGCCGAGGCGCTATGGGGATCTGCGATCCACCCCCCCTTTGCCGGTCTTCTTTGCGGATCTGGCTCAGCGTCTGAACAGACGACGGGTCGATGACGCTGTTGGCCATAAAGTACCGTCCGTCTTTGCTTCCTCCTCCAATCCTCATCACGAGGTCGGTGTCCGAGGGCTCGGTGGCGGGGTCGTAGTCATCGCCATGGCGCTCTCGAGTCGCTGCGGCGTGCTTGGTGAGCTTGTCGAGACGCACCGGGCTGGTGTACTTCTACGCCCGAGCGACGAAAGCAGTACATCGGTGGTGGGCGCTTTAAACTTTGCCGATGTGAGCAAGCGCGTGCCCGTGAACTCGTTGATTTGCTCCCCACCATGCGTCGCCGATCATGCGGACAAACACAAACATGGTTATAAGTAGTGACAATTGAGTGCTATAACAAATGCATCAATAGAAGAATACCCATGTTTCCATGAACTCGCGGGGATCTGGCTCCCTTGGTGGTGTGAGACCCACGACCTATCGAGCTCGCTTGCGCTTGCGCCTTACGCCCGCGTTTCTCTGCTCCTCTCAGACGCCACCGGCGACGCCACCTCCGACAATTACAAGCCGCCAGTCCTCGTGCTTTGCTTGCCACCCCAAAAGCATCTCGCATGACATTCAAGTTTTTATATTCCGGATAATGAATTGAATGTGTCATGTAAGAAATCATAACGGATGTTTCCTGACAATTACTTAAGTTTTTGATATTACCTGCATGTACTGCTCCTCGGTGAGGTCGGTCTCCTCATGAGACATCATCTCCCTGGCTTGCTCCTTATCTACCTTCACCTTCTTGATGTTGGCGTAGTAGCTGATGGCGGCCTGGGTACGCGCCTCGTAGAACATGTCCTTGAGCCAGTCAGCCCACACCAAGTCCTGATGCCGTGACGCCTGCCCGAGGTCCTGCCCCTCCTCCAACTGGAACGGTACGGAGCAAGGACGACGGCGTGGACGAACGGTACGGAAGGTCGTCGGTCCGAGGTTCTTCCTCCTCCTCCCTCCTCCTCCTCTTCTTCTTCCTCCTTCCTTCCTTCCTTCTCCTTCTTCTTCTTCCTTTTTCCCTTCTTTTCTCCTCCCCTTCTTTTTCTTCCTCCCTTCTTCCTCCTTCCTCCCTTCTCCTTCTTCCTCTTTCTCTTTCTCCTTGTTCCTTGTTCCTTTTTCTTTCTCCTCCTTGTTCTTCCTCTTCTTCCTGTGGCGGTTGGGTTGGGGGAGAGGGAGCTCGACGGGACACGGAGGGGAGCTCGGCGGGAGAGGAGCCCCAGCTCCTCACCAGGGCGGCGTGGCAGGCGGCATCCTCATGGCCGGTCCCGAGCCACCAGCGGGGCGGGGCATGGGTGGCGGCAGGGACACTGGCCAGGCAGTTGGGTTGGGGAGAGGGAGCTCAAGGGACAGAGGGGGGAGCTCGGCGGGGAGAGGAGCCCCGAGCTCCTCACCGGTCGGGCGTGGCGGCGGCAGTCCTCGCCGGCCGGTCGAGCATGGGCGGAGGTGGGGGCATGGCAGGCGACGGGACACGACGGGCCGCGGCAGATCAAGGGAGGGGAGCGAGGAGCTGCAGGGGCAGGCGGAGATCTGGCGGCCATGGGGATGGCTGTGGTGGCGGCGGCGCAATGGAGACGCGGCGGATGGGGTTAGGGTCGGGCGCGATGGGGATGGGGTTAGGGTTGGGATGGGCTGGCTGGGCCTCTGCCTTTTAATTTTTTTTTAAAAAAAAATGTGTTTGCCGACGGCCACGGCCATGGCCATCGGCAAAGAACCATCACGTGGCGGCCTCAGGGGCCGTCCTGGGCCTCCACCTTGCCGATGGCTACACAGGCCCGACCATCGGCAAAAAACTTTCTGAAACCATTTTTTCTGGTCCTTCATCTGCAAAGTTGGCAAAGTTTGAATTTTTTTTTTCAGCCCATTTTTTCCTGGTGCCCATACATCTCCATCAAATATAACCCAACTTCAAAGTTGGGACAATGTTGGGTTTTAGCTATCCGACGTTTAATTACTTGCTTCTTTTGAAATTTTTACCACGGCTCCACATGCCATTTGAACACAACTCTTCAAATTTCATGGGATTTTTGAACTTCGTATGGATTTTATTCATGATTCTAAAATATCTTTCCACGCACGTAATATCCCATGTTACTTACGCGCCAACATGGTCGACCATTTTGGCGTAGCTCATGGGATTCACGATCAAAGATACTGTTTTTAAATCATATAATACCATCTTTCAATCAAAAAATCCCATTATTTCATGTTGTGTTGTCTCAAATTTGGAGTCACTTGGTAAAAATGCAAAAGTTTAAAGCAATTAACGTGGGATAGCTAAAACCTCAAAATTGTCCCAACTTTGAAGTTGGGAGTTTATATTTGATGTAGGAAGGCACCAGAAAAAATGGTCACAAAAAACAAAAAATTCAAACTATGCCGACGCAGATGTTAAGGCCGCTTGTTAAAAAAACTAGGTTTGCCGATGGCCACCATCGGCATAGACGGTGGGCCCGGCAGCGGCTCTCGAGCGGCCCGTGGCTCGTCTATGCCGATGGTCGCGCGCCGTCGGCATAGCCTTCCCTTTTGCCGACGGCCCGACGGCAAGGCCATCGGCAAAGGGCACGGCGTCGGCCGGCGTCTGCCCTGGGCCAATTTTGCCGATGGTCGGACGTTGCCGATGGCCTGGCCGTCGGCAAAGATTAGTATTTGCCGATGGCTCGGGTTTGCCGATGGCTTTGCCGTCGGCAAAGATCGGCTTTGGCAATGGCCTGTCTTTGCCGATGTCTGGACCGTCGGCAAAATATCTTTGCCGATGGCTCTGCTTTGCCATCGGCAAATCCTGTGGTCTGCCGATGGCTTATTCTCTGGCCATCGGCAAACCTCCCGGCCGTCGGCAAATAAGCCGTTTCCGGTAGTGATAGGTGCAATGACTTGTAGCGCCGATTTGTACGGCCAAAGTGTGGAACCAATCTCTTCTTCTCCTGAAGATATTTGCTCATTCAACTGGTTACAAAGACATAATATGGGGAAATTGAAAGAAACCGGCCATTCCACTCTAAACAGGAGAATTTGAAACGAGACAACTGCACAAGAGAAGAAAGCTAAGCGACTGAAAAGCCTGACCTAGTAATTGTATACTTCATATATGTATATTTTTTACAAAAATGGCTGTACATTTTACTTACTTTCCATCACATATATTTTGGAGTTTCATTCAGTTGAACCAAATGCTCCAAAAGATGAAACGGAAAACATGCTTGAATCACAAAGTATCAAAAAAGCTTTGTCATACCATGCATGCCTTAGTAGGCCATGTATCTCGACGACATGTAATTCTCCTCCTCTATGGTCTCCAGCGTGGGTCTCCTGGACCGGGCATTGCTGGCCCGGTGCTTCAACTCGCAGATCTCCGCGGCCGCCGCGTCGTCCACCATCTCCTCCAGCCGCAGCAGCCTGGGCGCGGCCTCCGCCACCGCCACCGCCACCACCTCGGCAGGCGGCGCCACGACGACGGCGTTGGCCACCTTGGCGGAGGACCGGCGGGCCTCCCTGGTGGCGGCGGCGGCGAGGCGCGCCACGTCGGCGGCCGCCAGCGGCGTGCCCTTGCGCTTCATCGGGAAGGTCGCGTACACGGCGCCGAGCTCCAGCTCCTTGTCCGCGGGCAGCGCGGCGAGGCGCGCCCCGAGGCCCGCGCCTCGCGCGTCGACGAGGAAGTGGCCCGGCGCGCCCATCATCAGCTCCGCCACCGTCGCCGGCAGCGGCACCTGCCTGACGCCGCCGTCCGGGAGTATCACCCTCGCGCACTTGCCGCCGCCGGACCCCGTCGCCTTGGCCAGCGTGCAGGACATGTAGTTGCCCATGGCCGGTGGGCAAGACCAGGAAGGATCGAACTGTGGTTGACGCACGCACTCGGACGGACAGACTTGTGAGAACTGAGATGAGATCGCTGCGGAGGTCGTGGTGGTCGTGGCTGGGTATGTATGATGAGTATGAGCCTGCCTGGCCGGGGAGGCCGCGGGTTATATAGCGCGGGCGGAAGAAGCGCTTGGAAACGCGTGTGGGCGAAAGGCCGAAGGCGAGTAGGAGACGGACGGTGATGGATGACGGCAAACGCCAAGTGGAGAGGGAAAGGATGCGTGTGGTTTGGTGGCGCCTGGCGGTGTCAGCGTGCTGATGCGAGCTGGGAGTGAGCCGCCGACGCAGGCCGCAGCCGCGTGACGGAAAGTGCGCCCGCTCGCTTCCCATTCGCGTACAATGCGTCCCGAGTCTACCCACCGCAACGCGTTGGGGCGGCGGTTCGTCCTCGGCAAGCTTGCCGTGGGCTGCACCTGCACTTGCAAGGTTGCCCAGTGGCGACTGCTCTGCTAGGGTAGCTAACACTTTGCCGTGCACCACTGCTTCTATCTCGGAGTTGTCGAGTCAATACCGTACCGACGTTTTCTGAGTTAGGCGATGTCAAAACTACAAACATCACCACTTAAGTCAGGGTTTTACTAGGGAATTTCCCCGTGAGGCTCATGTAGAAAAGAGGTCGCGCTATTCGCCAACCACCTTTGATGCAAGAACATTGATCTATCTTCTGAAATATTGCCATATCTTAACTTTGGCAACAATGGAAGCCATGGTAGTACATGTGTAGTTTATTTTGACACGGGGAGTCATTGCACCAAGCTCCGGACTAAACGAGCAGCACGTATCTCCATATTGCTGAATTTCGTAGTCTGATGTACGAGTAAGAATTCTCTTAACCCCAGTTCCACCATTTTAAACTGTCTAGTTTTGTGACTGTCGGTAATCGGCGGTACACAGACGAGTCCTTTCGTCTTTATATTTTTCTTATATATTCTTGACTGAGAGAGCCAGAACTGCGAGACGGGTCTAAGATAGAGTCCACCTTTGTCTTATTGGACTGGATTGGTGTATCAATCTACCTCTGCATCCACAACTTACACCTGTTCGCTTGATCGTTTCTGTGGCTTATAAGCTGGCTGATGCTGTTTTATTGTGAGAGAAAAACACTGTACCATGACTGATACGATCAAGCGAACATGGTGTAAACGTGTGTGGTTGCTGGTTTACCTGTATCCATTTTGTTTATAGAAAATTGTATCCATGTTGTAGGCTTCGAATAGAGAGGCAGCAGGTGATACTAGATGACAGGGCAGAGGTGCGTGTGTGCGTGTGTGTGTGCAACACACTGTCCGTGTGCGTCTACACGCTGACTGTGTGTCGTCTATTGGTTATTTGGCCATTTTAGGCACACAGACAGCAGTACAACATTGGACAAGAAAGATTCCCTCTTTTTCATCTGAAGTCAGGGGGGTAGCGTAACCAGTACATTTCGACGCAATTGCAAGGATCATCTTTACGCACGCTTTATTAAGCCCTTGTTTAGTTCGTGAAATTTGGATTTTGGGGCTACTGTAGCACATTCGTTTTTATTTGGCAAATAATGTTTAAACATGGACTAATTAGGCTCAAAACGTTCGTCTCGCAATTTCCCACCAAATTGTGCAATTAGTTTATCTTTTCGTCTACATTTAATGCTCCATGCACGGGCCGCAAACATTCGATGTGACAGATACTGTAGCAACTTTTTAAAAGTTAAGGTGGAACTAAACAAGGCCTAAAATGCTGTAACTAGTACATCGCCGAGGCTGGGTGGTGTGCCTCACAGAAACGAATTGAAACTCAACGTAAAGTTTCTCCATCTTTCGGTGGAGACATTCAGCAGTGAACCAGTCCAAAGACTCCAATTAATTCCAAAAACCCAACAAACAATTCGCTTAGAATTTTTCTAAAATGGATACCTACTAATCGATCGACACAAAAGTTTCGATTGCAAAAAAAAAAACAATAATCGGCCGACAAAACGACTCGATAAACTCATGTTAGATTAGATCACACAGGATTCCAGGACCGGTTCCTCCATATAAAACAAAGTCTTCCCCAAGTTCACATCCAATCGTCTGGCTCTGCCCCGAAGGACTTCTAGGCAGAGTAGCTGGTTAAGGAAATCGACGAAAAGGATAAGTGCGAGTTGACCACGGAGCCCGCGCCGGCGCGAATAATTCCACCTCAGGCCGATCAGCAGCTGACATTCACATGATCCATCGTCAGTTCGTCTTAAGAATGTCGCCGACGAAGCTGCCGGGAACCTGCAGCTTAGATGCAGTGGTGACCGTAGGTGAATCGCGTGAACGGACAGAATAATATTAGTATTAGTACTGCTAAACACGCCCTGCTATGCCTGCGCTGCGCGTGGACTGAGCTGCCGAATCAATCCATCACGTTGGAGACGTGGGCGGTGATCGAGCGAGTTGTTCTGGAACTGGAACGAATGAACGATGAAATGAACCTGAACCATTCGTCGGCCGTCCTGACTCCTGCGTGGTGTAATGTAACCGTGGCCAAGTGGCCTCTCTGACGACCCGGCTTGTTGTAAACTAGTACGAGCCGCGCGCCCCTGCGCGCGAGTGCAGGCGACCACTGTTTGGTTCTATGCGGGCAGCCATTGTACGTCACAGGCACTGGTGATTTATATGGCCAGGATGCATCGATGCATATATATTTACATGTTATACAGATACGGCGAGGGCAAGCAAAAGTTGCTAGGTCTGCAAAGGTAGAATTCATACGGTAGAAGCAGCGGTGACGTACAGAGGTAGCGAATGACCACAGTAGTGGATCCACATATTACACATGGCTAGCTATATGATACATAGAGTGTTTGATTTTTTATGGCACCAGATGGTGTGACGAAGTCTGCAATCGATGATCAGGTAAGGCGGATGGGTGAACCTGCTGATTCAATATGCCCACACGTCACTGAAGGAAACACTGCCTTTTTTTAACGAAGGTTCGTGTGCAGTCTGACGGAATCATATGTTGCCTGCAAATCAGCATGATACACATTGAGGTGGTTCTTAGGACAAAAGTGTGTAGAGGTGAGGCAAATAGATGGCATTGGTACCTTGTCTTCTTTGAACTTGCTGAATGCACCATCTATGTCCGTGCAACACAGCTGCAGATACTTGTGCACCTGCTGTACAGAGGCATGTAGATGTGTTATGTCATCTGCATTTACATGTTCGAGCAATTGGCCGTGCATCTCTGTAACTCAAGAGAAATATACAAATATACATTTTCCATGCTGAAAATAATATTGCCACCTTTAGATATATTCAAATATTGCATCCACCTACATGATGTACCAATCATAAACTGTGCAGTGCCTTCACAGACTAAAAGGAAATACCTTTGGTGTAGGAATGTTGTACTTATGATATTTTTTTCATGAAACCTTTTGATCATTGTAATGCCGCAGCCTCTGATGAAGGACCAAAAGCAGGGATTCCAGCTTTGACAAGGTCATCTGCAAGACAAGCAAGGAGAGGTGCTTCAGGTCCAGCTAAAACTAATCCAAATTCCAACACCACAATTACGACAGAATGAGATGGCATCTTCACTATTAGTTATCTCCAGGCCGGGTATGCATGTGGTATCTCTGGACTGAGCAATGCTAGGCATAACAAAGAGCATGCTCCCTTCCTCCTCCATCAATGACCAATAGTTCATAGTTCATCAAGGTTTAGTTTTTCCTCAGAAACCACAATGTCCATAGTTCTTTAGGCCTGAGCAAACTATTTCCAGCAGCATAATCCATAAATGACTTAATGAATTTATTTCCTTCTTGACCCAAGCAACAGATAATAATTTCTTGAATTTTTTCGCGTGATCAGTTAAATGAGGACCCTAGTTTTTGCTGGTTTGGCACAGCCATTTACCTCAAAGCGCATGAGGCTTGAGGTTTTACTCAAAAAGGAAAAAACATATGCCCAGTACTTTAAATCCGAGCAAAATTTTGGGAAGCATCACGCATAAACAGTTCAAGGAAGTTACCGTCTCTACTGGATCAGAGACAACAGATACAATTTAACCAGAATTCCAGAACAGCTCCAAAGCATATCTTACCATGAACTTTGACGTGGCCATTAGTCGAAGAGGGTGCTGTGTTCAGGTGTCTGCCCTTCAAAACATTTTAAAGACAGCAGTATTTCGTCCCTGGATGCGAAGATGAGTTTTGCCAAGTGCATTAATTAAATAAGTCAAGAAATGAATTCTTAAGCAGAGTGAGCGAGGGGCTTGCCTACAAGAGGGTGCTTTTATTCTAGAGGTACTATTAGGCAACAAAGAAATTAGGGAAACTCATTGAGCATCACACACAAGGAGGTACAGAAAACCTCGAGGTTCTTTGTCACCTGCTGATGCGGCTTTTATTCTACAGGCAGCGTAACCAAGATAGCATTCTAAATGTATATAGCACTTTTATTCTAAAGGTCACATAAATCAGTTGCCATATCCATTCCAAGTATCAGTTCTAAAAGTAGTATAATAAAAAAATCAACCACCATGGTTTCCTTATCCTACCTATACTTCATCAACTAAACATGTGAAGGTGGGAAGGTACACACTCACATAACTTGGAAGGCTGCAGATGCGTTTCCTGGTAATGCAACAAACATCACAGCTGTAGGTGGGGAAAAATCCACACATAGATGACTGAATTATTAATCATAGAATTTTTTAGATCATGAAGCACTACCCAGATAAGCTCTAGCTAGAAGAACCAAAAAATGCAATAAACATTTACTCACCAACATTTTGGCAGCCCCAAATCCATGTATATTCGACCTAGTCCCTCTTCTGAATTCTGGCCTGGAAATAGGTGGGAAAAAATGTATCAAATGAATACATCCATGAGGTGGCAATTAAGTGAATGTTTTTTGTTTTCGTAGTCACATCCAATTTGAAACCGCACGATGTAAAGGAACTGCATGATGTAAGAGAACATGAAAAAAGCACTGAGGACTGAAGCGAAGGAATTCAACCAAATAAATTGAACCAAACAATATATGGTTGTTTCCCTTACATGTTGAATCAGATGAACTCAGAAACTGACAGTTTGTTGTCCTTCACAAATGGATGTAGGGTTCTAACCATGAGTAAACGATACCGTAGGATGTATAGGTTTAGTTGGGAAAACACGAGGCGGTAAGTGCCTCTGAACTGACAACACTAAACTATTTAGCAAGAGCATCGGCACATGTAGTTTGTATCATGATTTCAGCCTGCCGAACTTGTATAAGCTGGACAACCGTGGATGCAAAGCAGCAATGTGATACAGCTAAGGCAACGAATCCGGTAAAGACAAAACAAAAAATAGACAACAAAGAAATCACGAACTGAGGAGGTTGTAGATGAGGCTGACACTGTGGAGAAGGCGGAGCAACGGAGCCGGCGATCGGAAGAGGCGGCGCTGGCGATGGAGAGGGGCGGCGCTACGAAGACGGAGCGGCGGCGCGGGCGCTGGCTCCTGCCAACACACGTCGCGGGGAGGAGGTCGTGGCCAGGCCCGTCTGGCGCGCCGCAGCGAGGAGGGATGGGGGAGGGGAGGCGGCGGAGGGAGGAGAAGCGCAGGGAAGAGGACGACGGGGTGGGAGGCGACGGGCTCCTCGTAAGTTGACAAGAGGACAAGGACGCGCTTTTTTTCTTTTTTTTTTACGGTGGGAAGGAGCTTCAATCCACTCCGTGAATTCAGGATCAGACGCGGTAAATTTTTTTTTTTGCTGTCGTGGATGGGCTAGGAGGCTTTTTTTTATGGTGGGAAGGAGCTTCAATCCACTCCGTGAGTTCAGGATGGGACGCGGTAAAAAAAATTTGCTGTCGTGGATGGGCTAGGAGGCTGCCGAGCTCCGCTGCCTTAATAAGAAAAAGAAGAAATGTGCAGGTCATGCCGGATTTTCTGCTCCCAGTTTTGTTCGGGATGCAAGATATCACTAGTCGACGGCGACGCGATCCAAATTTGATCCACATGACCCACAGGTCCTCTTTGGTTTTTGCTTCAGTTACTTTGCTGTTAGTCTGTCAGTTAGCGCCCAAGCATCCATTTTTACATATACTTTGACAATGTACTGTTGATCTTGCATCGCTGAAGGCAAGAAGAGTGCAATATGATAAGAGTCACTGCTCCAGCATTTACATGTCAAATATTTTTCACAGCATTCTGTCGTATCAACAGAAAGAATTCGTGGCCTTCACCTAGGAGAATTTGTGTACGTTAAGAAGGATGCCCAAAATTTCCTGTTCAACAGATACCAACCGTTGCCTTCTAAGAGAAAAACTCGAAGAATCTTTGCAACTGATGCTCAATGCTCAGCGAAACGAAAATTGTATCTCCTCTAGTGTTCTTTCCTTCGTCTCCGGCACCCAAAGGACGAGAAAAACAAGGGTGAAGGCGATCACAACCATGTACGTGAGGAAAGTGCCTGCCCAAAAAAACTGCATCAGCTTCCATGGTTCATAATCCTATCCTAGTCAGAGCTGAAACACAAGAAAGGTGTGGTGTGGACCTCCAACACTCCAGGTGAGCATCAAGTTCGTCGTCATTGTTATGGCGAAGGATGTCAGCCAGTTGGCCAGTGCCGCGATGCTTCCACCGAGACTCTTGATGCTAACTGGGAGGATCTGAAAAACGCACAAAGTATATGAATTATACCTTCAGATATCTCTTACAGTACAGTACGTGCCTGAGTTGTAGCTTCAGGCTCTTGCTTATGCAATGAGATGCCAAAATTAGGAGTTGACATAGAGGCATTGTACAAGCTTTATATCAGGTATGCAACCAAGTAGTGTACCTCAGACATCATGAGCCATGGAATGGCACCCATACCAAACGAGAAGGTAATGACAAAAGCCTGAACATAGTTGCATGAGTCATTGTTTTGGCATAGATTCCGCATTTGGATCCAATTTTTCAGAAGAAACATAACTGAGACTTACCACGATAGCAACCAAGGAGATCATAGTTAAGATGTAGTACGAGTTAGAATCCTGTGAAATCTTATCCTGAAAAAAACTAAGCTTAAAAAGGATTAGAGGAAAATTCAGTAGATATTGTACAAAATCTGCATAAGCCATGCGTTACCAATGTTTACCTACGGGATGACCGTCTGACGACAGTGAACCAGATAGCCTCCAGATCACTAGCCTCGCAGCCCTGGCCTCCCAGACCACTAGTCTCCCAGACCACTAGTCTCAGACCTCTGGCCTCCCAGACCACTAGCCTCTCTGCGCCCTGGCCTTCCAGACCACTAGGCTCCAGACCACTAACCGTACCGACCACCGTACCGGCTTTATTCGTACCCACACACTACGGATCGAGCTAGAAGAAGAAAAGAGAACAGAGCAAGCACGTACAATACAAGACAACAACGTTGGTCGAGGCCCTATCTGTGTGTGGCAAATTTGAGCTCTCTTTACTGAGTTGCCTTGGTACCCTATTTATACAACTCTATCTATCTAACTAAAGTACAGCGCACATGCTGTAACAGTAACTAGATAAGCATACAGGGCTGACTCTGCGCCGACCACTGCATGTGCCTACAGTGCTGCAGGTGAGCCGTGCGGCGCCTGCACCTGCAGCGGCTACAGTATCACAGTAGGGGGCAAAGTCGGCGTCGCCTTCCTCTGCTGTGTTCATACAAGGTGTAACAGAACCGACCAATTATACGAAATTAAGTAAGAAAAACATCCGCCAGAGCAGACGATTTAGCAAACTTAAGCCCGTATAACCCGGTAGTCCGTGAAATCACGAAGGATTTCAAACCAACTCACATCCCAGCCACGATCGTAATAAGTTTAGCGGTCACCATCACATATTACATAAAAGTTCGCATTACAAATACATCAGAGTTGAAACATAGTTATTACAAAACGAGTTCGAATAAAAGTAGCGGAAGCCATTTGTTTAAAACCACACACACTCACACGGAGTTCAAATACAGTGCTAGCTGATGATCATTTCCAACAAAAGCATTAGACGAGACGTACGGAATGACCATGCCCATGGTCCTAAGCATCACCCATCGCAGGATAAAGGCAGTTGATACAGTAGCCGTAATACATCTGCCCATCTGCAACAAGTGGGAATAAAACCCTGAGTACGAGAAGGTACTCGGCTAGACTTACCCGACATAACCGAAAATAAAGTGACACCAAGGATTATGAAGGGCTTTATAGTAGGGTAGCTGACTCATTTGCAAAAAGAAGCATTTTTAGCATTTCAAGACCCTTTTCAAAAGCATTATTGTCAAGTTAATTGTTATTAATCTGTCGACTAGATTTGCACCTATACTAGAGCAAATATGTGATTAAGCAGATAATGATAACCAATGATCATTAACAACTTCTATAATGTCATATTCATTATAATTGTCCAAGTGTTCCATCAACATTACTACGATGAAGTCACTCAAGTCAAGTGCTCACTATCCAGGAGCGATGGCGATTCGAATCGATTTCTAACCAGCTGATGATTTATTCCTTACACAAACCTCACTCACCCGCTAAAGTGAGGTATTGATCACCGAGTCAACTATCCAGGAGTCTCGAGTGTCTCGAGTTTGCCAGGAACCACATGTACCCGGGGGCCGACCGACTACACTTTGGTCTTATCATCTCGCCCCCGTGTCCTACCACACCTGCTCCGGCACAGTGCGCTGCGGGCAATCTACTCGGCCCGAATAATCTCCCAGCTTCGCGGTCGGAAGGTACTTTATCCAGCCAGCTAAATGTAAGGCATGCGTTCAACATGACTCGAGGCCCAACAACGGTCGGTCCTTAATCGACACAGACGGAAAGCACTACAGTTCAAAACTCTGTAAGTCTTCGTCCGGTCTCATCTTCATTTAACACTTAGTTATACCATGACTACATAGTTATCCAAACAGATCCAGGTAACAACCTATAGCTCACAGGTGATAGGAAATCACCCGACTTCTACCGGTCTAAGCCAGCTAAGCATTGACTCGACTGTGGATACTAGGGTAACAAGGATATAGTATAACAAAGGTAGACAAGGTATAATGCAGCAATGATTGCAAACAACTCCTGAACGTAATGCATTAATTAAAGTAAAGCATTTAATTAATAATTGCAAACCGGGAGAAAATGCTCCGGGGCTTGCCTCTCTCGAAGGAGCTCGGGCGGTGGTCGGGGCACTCCGAAAGTTCCTCAACGTCCTCCTCATCGGCTTCGGGCACCTCTTGCGGTTGCACCTCGAGCTGCTCCTCGGGCTCCTCGGGTATGACGACTGGGTTCTCGGTTTGCGATCCTGTATGATGCAATGTGTGTAAGTGCTTATGCCATCGATGCATCGGATGAGATGAATACAATGGGTATGCTTGAATGCAAGGTAGTCAACATCATCCAAGAACATATACTACAAGCACATGTCATCTACTGCATTCTCTTCTACTATTAATATGCTAAGTCAACACATCTTATTAAATGCTTCAAAAATACACCAAAGCTGTACTAATTTCTTAATCACACATAAAACAACACTTGATTAAACCCTAATTAATAATATGTTTGAATAGTAACATCTATTTTTATTGTTTAGAAAAATCTTAAAAAATTACCATAGCACAGTACTACCCTAAGTAGCCTACCATCAGATTTTCATGGTATTTGAATGAGTGGATTAGCCTACACAAAAATAACAAGCTATGACATGATTATGAACATGAAAATACTTTGTACTGTGAAAAGTGTCAAACAACAGAGTTAGTATTTTTCCTATGATCTTCATAGCATACAATCCCTGTACAAAAATTATCACATGCATGTTTTATACAATCTTTGCTCTCTAGCAAAAATAACAAAAATCAGCCATTAAAAACACTTGAACTACACCTCATAATTTTTCTACAGCACATGCATGACACACATTTTTCCTAGGAAGTACATTACATAAGAAGATTAACAAACTTGGAATCATATTTTTCTGAAGCCTATAGATTTTTCTACACATTTTTCAAGTTATCAGCAATATCAAGGATTAAATAAAGCTCTACAGAAAAGTATCTTAAAAATGACATGCAGTATTTTTCTCATGTAGATCTGGTGACACAGAACCTAGCAAAATTTGTCTCAACAAATTTGGAGCCAAAATGAGTACACAAACATTTTCCAAAGTCTTTAAGTAGAAATATGAAAAATCATTTTTGAAATCCTTTTAAACTTCAGTCGACATAATCGCTGGGTGCACCAGTCTCAGACAACCACGGAGAGGCTGCCACGCTGGGACCCAATGCCGATCAACCGCCCACCGGCCACCACCGGGCCTTCGCCCCACCATCAAGGGTTGGAGCCTCTGGTCGGCGACCGAGGCGGGAGGGGCTCCACCGGCCGGTGCTCACCGGCGACGAGTCCTCCCGGTGGCGCGGGTGGTTCCAGCGTGCATGCCACGCCGAGGCGCACCAGCTGGGATGGTGGAGGTGGCCCGGCGGCGTGACGAACCACCTGGCCGCGGCAGCGCGCTCGCCGGAGAGGAAGGAGGCGGCCGAGCTTGGTCCTTACCTCGACGACGGCGGCCGCAAGCGAGCGCAAGCGAGGCAGGGATGCTAGGTGGAGCTTCAGGCGATGGGAATTGAGGAATGGAGGCGTGGGAGGGGGTATGCTACCGACAAGGCAAGGCGGCGGCGGCGGCGAGCTTCGTGGTCTTGTGGCGCTTTCTGGCGCCGGCTGCGTCGAGAGCGGGAGGAGGAATGAGGAGGAGGCAGCGGTGTTGGGCAGAAGGAGGCACGTGCGTGGAGCGGAGTCAGGCCGGCTGCGACACGCGCAATGGCGTCAGCGTGTAGGGCCGCCACCTGCCAGCGTGCTCTGCCATGGTCGGAACGGCGAGCGGGAGCGGCGCTGTGGCGTTGCAAGGGCGGCAGCCAGTTTCTGCTGGGTCTAGGCTAGGCCGAGGCGAGGTGGGTCATGCGGATGCGGGCGCGGTGGCAGCGCCGAGCCGGCCTGGTGTGGGCGAGAAAGGAGGCGGCGTCCATGAAAGGAGAAAAGCATTTTTCAATTTTCTATTTTCAAGGAAATTTCAAATAGCAGTTTTCAAATATCATTTTGAGCAAGAAAATGACATCTGTTAAAAATGTCCCAAAAATAAAAGTTGCTTAGAATTTAATCCTCTAAAACTTTGCTTTTCTAACCAAAGTCCAATTCTATCTAGATTTTGAATTATAAAAATTAAAGTAAATTTTAACTCAAAACCCTAATTTTGGAGAATTATTTTTAAAGCAAAATTTGGCAATAACTTGAATACAAAATTTGCTCCAAAAATTGTGCTATATAATTCTAGGTGATTTACAATCATAGCCAAACATGTTTTACTAACCTAGCAAGCATAATTTAGGTAAAATCAACTCTAAACAGGTGTATGCAACATTCATGTTTCACGAGCACGTTTCAGATGTTTCGAAGCATGGTTTCAGTTATTATTTACATGATTTGGTATGTATGATTAGGATGCTTGATGATGCATAATATGCATGATTTGCAGTGCCTAAATGCTGGCATAACACTGGGGTGTTACACAAGGTGGCAGTAGATTAGCTAACAATCTTCCCCTAATCCTACTGCTAACCCTTGCACCCTCTCCATGCCGATCATCTCTTTCAGCTCTGTGAGTCAAAGTCGTCCGAGCGGCTTGGTGAGGACGTCCGCGAGTTGCCGACCAGTTTTGACAAACTCAATGACGATCTGCCCTCCATCAACACAGTCCCTGAGGAAGTGGAACTTCATGTCGATGTGTTTACTCCGGTCGTGCAGAACTGGATTCTTCGCGAGGGCGATGGCGGGCTGGTTGTCCACCATCGCTCTTTGGTGGGTGAGCTTCCACGCCGGTTAGCTTTCGCCAAGACTTTCGGCGTAGCCACACAACAACGCACGCCGCTATGGCGCGCCGCTCGTACTACCGCCTCGCCGTAGAAAGCGCTACCACCTTACATTTCAAATGACGACCATGAAATTGGGGCTGACGCGAGGAAGACGAGTATGCCAGAGGTGCTCCGTCGTCCTTCGATGTCCCCCGCCATGTCTGCATCACTGAACGCCGTGAGCCGCAGCCTACTTCCCCCGGTCTTCGGGAAGATGATTCCATGATTCACCGTCCCCTTGACGTAGCGTAGCAGCCGTTTTACTGCAGCCCAGTGATCCTCTCTGGGATCCTCCATGAAGCGACTGACGTAGCCCACGGCGAACGCAATGTCCGGCCTCGTGTAGACTAGATAGCGCAGACCACCGACGATGCTCTGGTAGAGTGTTGCATCCACTTTCACCGCAGTGCTGTCCTTCGTCAGCTTCAGCCGCTCCTCCATCGGAGTCACGCATGGCGTGCACCCCACCATGTCGCTCCTCTCCAATAGCTTGGAGGCATACGCGCTTTGCCCGAGCGTGAGTTCCTCCTTCCCCTGTCTCACCTCGATGTCGAGGTAGTAGGAGAGAGTGCCGAGATCGTTCATTCGGAAACGAGCTGCCATCTCTCGCTTGAAGCTGTTGATATCCTCCGTGCGCGCGTCGATGACGATTAAGTCATCCACATACACGCCGACCACGAGCTCTTCCTTCCCCCGTTGTCGTGTGTAGAGCGCGTGCTCGGTTGTGCACCTCTGAAACCCAAACTCGCCCAGCGTGGTGTCAAGCTTGGCGTTCCATGCTCGAGGGGCTTGCCGCAGCCCGTAGAGCGCTTTGCGCAGTCGGAGCACCCTGTGCTCCTCTCCCTTGACAGCAAACCCTGGAGGTTGCCTGATGAAGACCATTTCTGCCAGCTCGCCGTTGAGGAAGGCCGATTTAACGTCCAAGTGATGGACGCGCCAGTCCTTTGCTGCCGCTAAAGCAAGTAGCAAACGGACCGACTCCATGCGCGCTACTGGCGCAAAGACCTCCTTGAAGTCGATGCCCTTGCGCTGGACAAAGCCTCAGGCGACGAGGCATGCCTTGTACTTGACAATGGCGCCGAGCTCGTCCCTTTTGACTTTGTACACCCACTTCAGGCTGATCGGACGGCATACTGGAGGTGGATCGATGAGCTGCCAAGTCCTGTTTTCCTCGATCGCCTTCATCTCCTCCAGCATCGCCCGTCGCCAGTTTCCATCGCGCTCGGCTAGCGCGAACGTGGGTGGTTCCTCTGCACTGACGAGTAGCAGCTATGCGTCGTTGAGCAGCCTACCCGCCAGACCTGAGGGACATGTGCCACCGACGATGTCGTCCAGCCTACGGAACCTCAACTCCTCACCTTCGTGGTAGGCGTCCACGAACTCAATGATGTCACTTGGAGGTGAGGCGAACTCGATCGGGGGTGATGGAGTTCCTTCTTCCGCCAGAGTGCCCTGCATAGCACCTGAAGTGCTCAGCACTACTTCTGGACTGCTCGTCATAACTCCTACAGTGTTCGGCCATACTGTAGGAGTGCCTAGCCTCAGTCTTGGAGTGGTTGGGACCACAATAAGACGTCTTGGCTCCGCCACGGGAGTGCTCGGCACCCGTCCTAAAGTGGTCACCACCACTGCAGAACCTCCTGGCTCCACTCCTGGCGTGCTCGGCATCCCTCCAAAAGTGCTTGACACTCCTCCCGGAGTGCTCGGCATCCCTTCTGAAGTGCTCGGCACTGCCCCAGAAGTGCTCGACTCTACCGCCGGAGTGCTCGGCGCTCCTCCCGGAGTGCGTGGCACCTGTTCCGCAGCGTCTCCACCACCGTGGATGACCAAGTGCTCGACGACGAAGGTGTTGAGGAAGCCTCCTGCTTCCCCCGTGCTCGGACTGTTCCAGTCCCAAACCGCCTCCTCGTTGAACACAACGTCGCGTGAGACAGTCACCTTGTCTCCGCGTGGGTCATAGAGCCGGTACGCCTTGGTACCCTCCGCGTAGCCCAGGAACACCATGGGTGTGCTCTTGTCCTCCAGCTTGGTGAGGTTCGGCTTCGTCTTCCTGACATGGCCGATGCAACCGAATGTCCGGAGGAATGACACGTTCGGCTTGCTCCCGTACCAAGCTTCGAACGATGTCTTGCCCGTTAGGGCCTTGGTTGGAGCGCGGTTGAGGATGAACACCGCCGTGGTCACCGCCTCTCCCCAGAACTTTGCCGGCATCCCTTTGGCCTTCATCATGGATCGGGCCATGCCGACCACTGTCTGGTTCTGTCGCTCCACCACGCCATTCTGTTGTGGCAAGTACGGCGCGGTGTGATGTTGTCCCACACACTGATCCACGCAGTACGTAGCAAATTCCACCGAAGTGAATTCACCACCCCGATCAGTCCTCAGTACGCGGAGCTTCTTGCCGCTCTTGGCCTCCGCGCGCGTCTTGAACTTCTTGATTGCCACCGCCGCTTCATCCTTGCTCGTCAGGAGTTGGAGCCACATGTAGCGACTACAATTGTCCACGAGTAGGAGGAAGTACCGCCGACCACCGCATGTAGCAGGCGTGATCGGCCCGCAGAGGTCGCCGTGAACTAGCTCGAGAGCTTCCTTCGCGCGATAGTTGGCCGCCTTTGGGAAAGGTAGCCTCCTCTGCTTCCCGGCCAGGCAGCTGTCACACAGCTCGCCTCTGTGTTTGATGTGGGGTAGCCCTCGGACCATCTTCCCCAGCCGACCAAGCGCGTCGAAGCTGAGATGTCCGAACCGGGCATGCCACATCCATGGTTCCTCAGAGTGCCTTACCGTCAGGCAAACCGACTGCTCTACCTTCAGGTCGAGCAGGTACAACCGGTTCAGGGACCTCTTCACCTTGGCGAGAAGTCGCTGCTCCCGGTCTCTGATCCTTAGAACGCCATCCTTGATCAGAACCTCGCTACCGCGCTCATCCAGCTGACCAATGCTGATGATGCTGGAACGCAGCTGCGGGATGTAGTATATATCCATTAGCGCGCGGTGCTCCCTGTTCTGGCATCTGAAGATGATGGTGCCGCGCCCTTGGATAGCCACCCTTGAGCCGTCACCAAACTTCACCGTACCGGTAACATCGTCGTCGAGCTCGGAGAAGGAGTCCTTAGAGCCCGTCATGTGGTTACTGGCACCAGAGTCCAGATACCACGGCTACTCCTGGTCGGCGCCCACACACCCGAGATGGACTTGGGCGCGTGGTTCGTCGAGGTTGACGGTCTTCAGGGCCTTGCTAGATCCTTCCACCGTTGTCGCCTCTTCCCTCTCCATGGCCTCGACGTCGTGCAGTGCACAGAACGTCGCCATAAGGATAGTGGCCTCATCCTCATCATCGGCTTTCGCCAGGTGAGCCTGAGCCTTCTTTTCCTTCTTGTGATTTGGGCACTCCCGTGCCCAATGGCCCATCTTCCCACAACACCGACAGGCGTTGGAGTCGATTTGCTTCTTCTCCGAAGAAGCCCTGCCGCGATGTTTGCCGTTGCCACCGCGACTGGAGGAGGCTGCCTTCCCAGAGTTTCGCCGAGCAGCCCACTCCTCTTCAGTCAGCAGGAGTTTCCCGTTGTCCTTCGTTGCTGTCGCCTGCTCCAGGCGTTCGTCCACCGCCCGCAGACGACCTGCCACATCCTCGATGGTGAGGGTGGATAAGTCTAGCATCGTCTCTATGAAGAGAGCGATCTGGATGTACTTTGCCGGCACGGAGTGGAGGAATTTGGAGACCGCCTCCTCTTTGTCGATGGTGACGCCGTGGCTCTTTAGCTTGCTGATGAGCGTCTGCAGGCGGAGGGAAAAGTCCTCCACTGTTTTACCATCCTTGAACTTGAGGTTTGCATACTCCTGCTTCAGAAGCTGGGTCGTTGCCTTCTTTGCGCGGTCGGAACCGACGCGCATCGCCGCAATGGCCTCCCACGCCTCCTTAGCTGAGCTTTTCGTCCCCAACGGTTCCCTGTACTCCGTCGGTACAGCAGCGAGGATAGCCTCCAACGCTGACATGTCGTCTTCTTCCACGTCGGTGCCCTTGTCAACAGCATTCCAGAGCCGTCGGGCTCTGAGCTTGACCTTCATGGTCACCGACCACTCTTCATAGTTAGTGCTAGTCAGCGTCGGCTAAGTGGTGCCGCTGACCTCCCACACCGTGCGGACAACTACCTCCGGTAGTGGCTGGGCAGCTATGACAGTGCCACTGCCGTCGCCCAACTCCAAACCGCCTGTCATCGTCATCGGTTAGAATGACGACGGCGCTTGTACGAGGCTATGATACCACTTGTTTACCTACGGGATCACCGTCTGACGACAGTGAACCAGATAGCCTCCAGACCACTAGCCTCGCAGCCCTGGCCTCCCAGACCACTAGTCTCAGACCCCTGGTCTCCCAGACCACTAGCCTCTCTGCGCCCTGGCCTTTCAGACCACTAGTCTCCAGACCACTAACCGTGCCGACCACCGTATCGGCTTTATCCGTACCCACACACTACGGATCGAGCTAGAAGAAGAAGGGAGAACAGAGCAAGCATGCACAATACAAGACAACAACGTTGGCCGAGGCCCTGTCTGTGTGATGGCAAATCTGAGCTCTCTTTACTGAGTTGCCTTGGTGCCCTATTTATACAACTCTATCTATCTAACTAAAGTACAGCGCACATGCTGTAACAGTAACTAGATAAACATACAGGGCTGACTCTGCGCCGGCCACTGCATGTGCCTACAGTGCTGCAGGTGAGCCGTGCGGCGCCTGCACCTGCAACGGCTACAGTATCATAGCAGGGGGCAAAGTCGGCGCCGCCTTCCTCTGCTGTGTTCACACAAGGTGGCAGTAGATTAGCTAACAACCAATACAGTTTACTATTGCAACGATAGTCAGTGTCAGTACAATAATTATTATCTTCTCACTGGAATCCTAGCTAAAGAAACATGAACATACCTTGAGAAAAAATACAACAGAAACAGCAAGAAGGCATAGAGTCATGCCAGAGGTAGAAATCTGTCATTTGAAGTCAGTGTTAATTCAGAGTTACAGGAAGCATGCAGGCTAGTTATTTTACAGGGAAGAGAAAGTTACAATGAGAAGCATGCGTCGTCCAGCTCTGTCTAACAACCATGTCGTAACTCCAGTAGCAAGGATCTGACAAAAATGCAGTGACCAGCTTAATATAAATTACAGATAAGTTGTATCAGGTTATAAACTCATCCTAGCTACGCGCACCTGGATAGCTCCAAGTGAACAGGTGGCCAAGTCGCTGTTTGTAACACCTGAAGATTTTGGATGTTAATTTGGAACAAAACTTTACTATATTATCGTTGTTGTAAAGCATGGTAAAGGAGCTCAAACTATTAATAGTGCCTATGTATTCATTCGAATAATACATAGGGTCATCAGACGTGGAAACGATCTAAATTTACAAATGCAATGAAATGCCATCTTTTAGTGATTAAAGGGAATGATAAACTATATTACAAGGTAACTCATTTTATAATCTTTCTTGATCCTACTATGATCTAGGAAGATATTAAGTTTGTGCATTCTAGTGGATTGAAAATCAGTAGTCTATTATTCTATTCCTTCATCTGGAAAGCATACTGCCAAACAAACAATGGTATTAAAGGTTGCTTCATTATTGGTTATCAGTAGTCATTATCATTTCAATTAAATTTGCAAGGTATCCAAACTATCATGCCTAAAACTTATTAAACCAACTACTATGACCTAAAACAGTACAGACAAGATAAAGACTGCAGCTTACCTGCAGCTTTGAAGATGCTACTTGCATAAAACAGTACACCGTTGATTCCACTTAGATTTTGCAGTACAAGTAGGCCAATTCCTAGCTGCCAAGTTAATTAATAATCACAATTAGAAACTATAGCTGTTGATTTTGGCATGGATTAAGCTGACGAAGTTAAGATACAAGTAGTGGCGTGTGGTATTTCTTTTGGTTTAATTCTTGAAAACTGATTGTAGTCCTCTTACTTGATGATGTCACATCCCTCTACAAAAGGATCAAACCTAAAGATGATTCCGTTGATTCCATAAGAACGTGGTGCATAGATCCATGTGTCTAATTTAAATAAAATCTTCACAGCTAAACTGAAAATAGATCATATATACTGCATTTAGTCACTCCAGAGAATAATAGAGGTGCTTTGCCTTTATATCATTCACTTCTGTCGTGATGTCAGTCTCAAACCCCCTCAGCACTTGTAGGGACGTCTCACAATCTTCCATCAAATTCATCTTTGCCTAGAGATAAGAGCAAGATAAATGGTCGCTAAGATTTCAGTTTGATCCAACAGATCATAATTCAGATCCAGTTTATGCGTATATATACCAGCCATCTGGGAGATTCTGGAATGAAGAATAGTCCAGGAATCAACACTGTGCAGGGCAAGGCACCTGTAATTGGCAACCCAGACATTTAGATAAGAAATAATGACACACTTATAGCATTTAATATCTTCCTAGATAGTATATTTCTAAGTTTATAGTCATATTGGGGAAAGCCATTTGCAGTTAGCGATCTTGTGAGCTGAAACATCAGTGGTTAAGTATAAACTGTAAGCAACAAGAAGAAAAGAAAATTCAGTAATACATAAGTAGTTAGCAACATTACCGATCACTGCTAGAAGTCTCCAAGGAACAAACATGCCGAGCAAATAGGCCAAGAATATGCCAAAGGTCACGGACAACTGTAGGATGAACAATTGCCAATGAATCAAATATAAATAAACCAAGTACTATTTTTTTAATAAAAAGATAAGATGGTTATGAGGAAGCACACCTAGTTCACAGAACCAAGAGCTCCTCTCATGTTCTGAGGAGATATCTCTGCTATGTATACAGGTACCTGGTAACAAATTATCATGTGATTAGTCCAAACCTCCAAGGTTCTTTTGGCAACAAACAAATTATACATTGGTCATGGTTCACTCTGCCTCCATTTTTTACCCCTTAATGTCCCCCAAAATATTGGAATCTCACTCAATATTTTGATCTCTCACTTTTCCAAGCAGCAACTGCACCAGTTCTTAAGTTTTGAAAGTACAAATCTTCTGTGCAAGAAATAAGCAGGCAACAAATCTTCTTTTACGAACCGTATAGGATATGATGCCTACACCAAACCCTTCAAGCAATCGTCCCATATACAGAAATGAGGCATCCTGTAAAACAGACTCCGACAGATGGCAGGCATCAATCTTATGTTTTCAGAAGCAACAATGGGTGAAAATAAACTCAGGAAATGTACTTGTTGAGTACTTTTGCAAAGGAGATCGCAAGCCAACCGATGATATTCAGGATTGCAGCAATCATCAACGACTGCAACCATTTAGCAAAACCGTCAGACTAAAATAGTACAGCTCTAGTGCAATTAACTACGACTGAAATGCTGTGATATGTTGAACACCAGACTGAACTTCTATGTACAAAATACACAATCCACACCATTTCTCAGACACACTAAAACTGCATGATTAATACAGAATATCAACAACAAAGGAAAGTAGGAAACAGACGAACATGAAGAAACCGTGCTAAATCCCAATTTGGTTAACTGCACAAAAAGAACACAGTCCACAGGCATTAATTCTTGCAAAATTATTGACTATTTTCAAAATTCCACCTGCTTTTATTTTCTGAAGAAAAAGTCCTCCCACCTAATTTTTTGAAAATACCGGTAGCCTATTTATATTTGGGTTCTCTACCACAGAAAAGGATGTCTTTTCTTGTTGGTTAGTCTAAAGTCTAAATGCAGCCTGCTCTCTGTCGATAAAGAAGTGATGTTGACCCTCCTTCGTCGTCAGCTTACAAGTAACAAACTGATCATAAAATGGAAGGACAGCTGACAACTGCCAAGAAAGAAAGGGGGTCGAATTTCTCACCCCTTTACGGCCAATGTGCTCGGCCATCTGCCCGCTGGCGATCGCCCCGACCATGGCGCCGACGTTGGACAGCGATCCGAACGCCGAGAACTGCAGCGCGCGCGCGGGGTCAGTATTCTCAAGCACAATCCTTCAACAAAGAAAAAAAAACGGATCTCAAAGACGACAGCCGCATGTGGGTTAGTTTGTTACCTCGGAGATGGAGAGGTTGAGGTCCCGAGCCATGGCGTCCTGGGTCGGGGAGGAGAAGCCGCTGGTGAAGCCGAACTGGATGGGCCCGAGCGCGACGATGAGCGTGCAGAGGAAGGCGGAGACGTGGGACTCCCGCAGGACGGCCATGGAGGAGGCCCCGGGGGCGACGCTGGACTGCCGCGAGGTCATCCGGTACCAGCTGCCCGTGTGGAGCAGCGGCTTCCGTAGCCCGCCGTCGTGGTCGCTGCCGCTCACCTCGCCGGCGCCGCCTCTGTTGCTGCCGCCACCCATGGCGTCGCTCGCTCGCTCGCTGGCCGGGCACTGCCTCTCGCCGCAAGCTTTGATTTTTCTTCTTTTTCTTCTCACCCGCTGGCCTGAAGGAGGACGAGGAGGAAGAAGCGCAGCGGACAACGATCGATGCGAAGATGAACCGTCGTCCCGTTGAAATTTAAAAACAAGAGAACCGCAGGCTCGAGCGTACACGCCGTCCGATCTTTGATTCTACGGTAGATGTTACTTGAATCCGCTTATGGCCCCGTTCGGCTGGAGGAATTATGGATGAATTTGGATGAAAAACACTGTTCTGATGGAAATGTTGCAAGAGAAAAACACAGTTCCGAATGAAAAAAGAAGCGGATCAAGCCGGGTTTAAAGGCAGGCGAACGGGGCCTATGTCGGGAGCATCTTTTTGTAGCTTCTGTTGCTTCCGCTTCTACTCAACACTAAATATATATCCGGCTTCCGATTCACAGCACACTCCTCTCTCTCGTGCCCGCCTCTCCTCCAGTCCTCCCTCTCCCTCTCTCTTGGCTAGGGCGGGCCCCGTCACGCGTGTCCCGGTGGCGGCGTGGCAGGCCCCCGGCGAGGAAGGGCCCCGGCGTGGTGGCTCGGCACGCCCCCCCCCGGGCATGACAGCCACAGCATGGGCAGTTCCCGGCGAGCTGGCACGCTCGATGGCGGCCACCAACAAGAAGCGGCGCTACCGCCTCTCCTACCTCCCTCCTCCTCTCTCGTTGCTCCGGGCGCGGTGCGAGGGTGCTCCTCGGGGTAAACGGGTGTCGGCCTTTGCTGGGTTCGATCCAGGGCCTCCACGACTGGATCCAAGACCTCCATGGACAGATCCATTCGTTCCCCTACCGGATCTGGCCTGAAGGCGTCCTCTCGCAGTGTTCAGCGTCGAGGGATGCGGCATGAGGGCGTCCTGCTGATGTGTGCTTGGTACATGGTGTTTATAGACTGTAGTTGTATTTACCGAATTTATGTGTGTCCTTAGGAGCCACTATTACTGATTTGTCAGGTCACTGTGCGGAAGGGGTTATTAGTTGTTGCTTGCTGGGTTTTGTAGCTATTGTTGCCCTTTCTTCTGTGCATATGCAGCAGTAGCATGTTGCCAATGTAAGTTGTCTTTATCTTGCATACGTCCGGCATGGTTGTTTACTTTAGAAGTAGTAAATTTAACGAACCAAGGAATGGTCTCCAGGTCCATGTGATTTGAAACATAATTTTTATTGTAGTGAGGTGTGTGATGTTACTTGCGACTACTTAAACAAAAAAGAGGTAGTGTGTTAAACAACTTCGAAGTGCATAGTTCATATGGAGTGAAAATGATGGCTGTGTATTCTGAAATTTCTTTTGGGTACTTTTGTATGTCTCATGATTGATTTTTTTTCATGGCCACAATGGCCATTGCTAGATTATCAATTTAGACTTACCATTATGCAGGTGTGCAAGATTAGCACGATTAGCACTGCTACGGCAAGGAGCTCTTGGCGTGCCAATCTGTGCAGGTTTCGTTTGTCCTGATAAGATTCGTGTCGTACCCCTATAATGTTTCTGTGAATTTATCTTATGTCACCCTTGGGAGTACCCTTTACACATCATGCTTCTTGTGCCACAATCTTTGTATTTCTCACCTAAGCTCGACACTTATTCTTATTACTCTTTACTGTTAGTCTACAACAACTATAGTACTAGGTTATTTTCCTTCCTAAAATGATGCAGTCTTTTTTTTGCTCATACTGTTTACTTCTATAAATTACCAGCTGCAAGGAAAATACTCTCCTTTTTTATGTCTGATGTATATTTCAGTTTTAAGTTCTTAGTGCTAGATGGGAACCGATGTATATTCGGTTGCATAGAAAACCTTGAGAATACATTACCACTTGGTTGTGGTGTTTTCCAATCTGAATTGCCCAAGTTGACTCAGGTTTCTATTGTATGGTTTCTAGATGACCGAAAACATTAGTTACCTTGGAAACTTTAATCATTCCCTACAATTTGTTTTCTAACTTGAAAAAACTTATTTGGTGTGTGAGTGTTTCTAACTTTTCATAAATCAGTTTAGAACAATCAACTTGTATTTTAAATTATTTCAGTTGTCCCTTTGGTTCCTTTAATTCAACCAATATTTGTCATTCATTTATGGTCTAAATAATAAGTCAAAAATTATGCATGCATGCTAGTGCTGATGGATCAGGATCATACATTTGATCACATATGTAGTTACTGGATGCCTGGACCTGTAACATCTTCGTTTTGTAGCCATAAAAAAGTCTTCCTTTTTTCCAGAATAGTTGGTTTGAGTAGATGAAAATGTGAGGTTATTCCAATTATATCTTTTTAATGTTAATTGATGATATACCCTTAAGGTATTATTTGGTTCAGATTATAACAGTCAAGCAACCAGCGAGCGTATTGTGCTATATCTGATTAAAAAATATATGTTCACTTATCTGAGCGAATTCCTTTATAAGTCTAAGCCTGAATTGTCAGTTGTGGTTGATAATTTTCTACTTGGCTGGTGTTCTACTAACTGCTCGATAAGTGTATATTTTTGGTTGCTACCTATAATTGTTGTGTCATGCACAGATGATTATCAGTGATTTAGCAAATATAATGCCTGGGCTGACATCTCTTTTCCTATTTCAAATATGGAATGAAATGGTTCAATCTAATATGTTTTTGTGCATGTCGTAGGAATTTTAATGTAATACTACCCTTCGATATTACCATTTAATGTTTCATGACATGTGGAAGTTACTTCAGGGTTAGTTAATAATCTTATTCAAATGAAAGATTGTTAGAACTTCCCTATCTAAGACAGCTCAAATATTTGTGCTATGATATTATTTGAAAATCCAGCCAACAATGGATTGTTTTACTGCTGTTTGTAGGGATACATATTTGTAATGGATTGTGTAACCATAAATTTATAATGAGCCCTTTTGTTAAATCCCAGTAAAGTAGATTTATATGATAATAAAACCTGAGACTCATCCTTTGTTGTATGTAACTATTCAGGTCTAGAGTTTAGAGATCCGCACGCTCGAGAATAACATGGTTTGTGTCTCCAAAAACAAGAACCCTTGGTAAGTCTGCATGAAATGGAATGTTGTTCTTCCCTAATTTAGGGTTGTGATAGCAAGTATTTTTTTCCCAAGGCTAAGAGGAGAAATTATGCTAGCTGCCTCTTCGGTAAGCTGACCAGATAGAGCAGTGTTCTTTCGTCCTCTATTCTCTGCTTTATATTTTTAATTATATTTGGCCACTATAATGGAGATACAAGTATATTTGTTGCTTTGATAGTTCCTGGTAAGATACATGTCTCCTAATAATTGTGGAAAAAAGTTTTATGTATCTATGCTTGTATGACAGCAAACTAAAACAGTGTTGCTCAATAGTATTCTGATTTGACTTATTCTAGAGTTGACAATTAACAATGCACTTACAAAATACAGTAATGTTAATGCGTCGCTTTATGCCTTTCTAGACATCTAATTAGTATCGGTGATTCAGTGCTTCTACTCGGTGATTCAAAGATTTCAAATGACAACAGATGTAGACTGATCATAATATAAGATGTGTTACCTAACTATTCTACCATTGGGTAGTTATAGCTACCTTTTGGGTTAATATCAACTCTTCTATCTCTTATTTATCTTCCTGATTGTAAAGTCTTTAGTGTTACGTTCTCAGTTTATTGTACAAATTATTGCTTTATCTTCTGTTCGATGTCCTTGCATACATTTTGTAGCCTGATTTCCAAATTTTTATATACCTCTCTACTGTATAGATTGAGACTGTGCTTTCCCTTTAAAAAATATTTTAAAGTCAAACTTATTATGTTTGCAGCCTATGTGAGCCATTTGTTGCCTTTACTGACAATATATTTCATTATATGATGCCTAGGATGTCAATTTTATGATGTTTTAATTTATGCTTGCCTTTACGGTATACTATTTTTTTAGTTGTTTAATTAGACATCTTGTGATGTCTAGGATGCCAATTATCACGCACCACGCACCTTTGTGAAGCACCACTATACTTCAAGGATGGCGACGAAACATCTAATAATTCTAGCTGTATGTGTTTTTTGAACACATATAACATCACAATATTCATGTAGATGATGCATACCATAGTTCCTAATACTTAGCTCCAATGCATGCTTTTTTGACGTTGATCCAATGCATGTTTTTCCTTGAATTTCTAACAGCGGACGAAGTCAACGTGGATAGAGAGGCTCTTGACGAATCCTACAGACAAGCACGAATGTGATGTCACTCAGACCCTATACACCATGCCTTAGAGTGTTGCTGGGTTCTTTTAGTTAGCCACTTAGCCCGCATATACTATCGGCTACGCCCTCATCACATGCCTAGACACTATTCTCTCTAATATACAGCTCATCAGGCATGCCAGTGGCCAAGCTATTATGGTGTCGGTTTGATCCACCACCGTTCAAACACTGACAATGAAATTACAAGCTATAGTCTTGCTTTGAAACCAAAGGTACAGCTCCGAACCAAGCTATATAGCTCCTAATGCATTTTCATTTACAATAGTACATATCAGATTCTTGTGTAGTAAAAAAGTAACATCTGTTGTGTTGATTTAAGCAGCCTTCTCGCCACTCCAACATGTGAGTTTGACGTCATGGCTCGGTAGCATCCCCTAGAAACTGCTATTTCTCTCCCGCATGTGATGGCTATTGTGATCATGTACGTCCAATAGTGTGTACTAAGCTTGCGCCTTTGAACATTTACCTTGGCTATGTTAGAAGTTATGCTACTAACGTCTAATGATTCTAATCTCAGACATCTATCTATTTACAATATCATATGATGAAATCGCAAAGGTGTTATCACAGCGCGTATGGGCACGCGCAAATTACTAGTGGGCAAGTGAGGACAGAGGAGTGACCGAACCGAGGGAGTCGGGTTGTCTTGCCCGAACTGTGAGGGGCCTACGGGTCAGGCACCTAGTCAGATGAGTTCGCCGACTTTGCCCCTTTTCGTTATCTTATTTCTCGTCATCTAGGAGTACGAATGTGCTTAAGTACAAAAAATAAATAAATTGATGACAACATATTTCTGCTATACTGTCTTTTGTAGCCATTATTTCTATGGTGATCCATCGCTAAATGAAAATGCAGTTGTTGAACGGATAAGAAGGCAGAAAGATTGGTGATCATGCCACGCTGAGCTCGAAGAGCATAAACTCTTTCCCCTGCAGCAAGTGGTAGTACTACGAAGGTCTACAGAACAAAAGCCTGCCGGTGCCGGGAGGCATTGACCGACAGATACGGGCGATGGGTAGGTGCTGCATTACAATTGCATGCACTAGATTACAGAACCACTCGTCCAGATCCTGTTAGAATATAGGCTGGCATGTACATTTCCTACTATACCATATGTCCATATGCATGCAGGCACGTTGGTGCCAGCCCATGCGAGCTGTCGCCGATCGAGCGCGGGATCGGCCGGAGCTGCATGCGTGTCATCCGCCACGTCATGCTCTGACACATGGGATCATCAATATTCAGGGATGGGACATGAATATATATATATATATATATATATATATATATATATATATATATATATATATATATATATATATATATATGGACACAGAGTGTTTGGTTGGATGGATAAGCTGAATCTGGATATCCACAACAGGAAATATTTTAGGTAGATACTGAATATGCTGGCTCTAAAAAATTTAACGGATGAGGATATCCATATATTAATTAGCGCATGTTTTGTGTGACAATTAGAATAGTATAGTACTAATTAACATATTTTATTTTTAAATAGTAATTATAATGGCAAGATTAGTTTCGGTGTATATTTATTATGGTATAATTAGTTGTTATTATGTTATTATTTTTAAATAATAGAAATAATTAGTCAAGTATTCTTATCCCATCTAATCTCATCCATTTAACTAAACAAAAAAATAGCTCGTCGTATCCATCCAACCAAACAGACAACATGTATATCCATATCCGAAATCCATAAATAACCATACCCCATCCGTCCTCGAACCAAACACACAACCTGTCGTCGATGCCATGGCGACTGCTTGATGAAAGCGCCAAGGGACATGTGAGCGAGGACGACGCGAGGCGAGACTATTCGTGCCTCTTTGGCGTGGCGTGGCATGGCAGGTCTCCCGCTCCAAGAGCTCTTATGGTTGATGGAGATGCGCTGCGCCGCTCGTCGTCGTCGTCGTCTCTCGTCTCCGTGTTTGGTAATTAACCCTGGTGCACGCTGGGCGTTCATTGGTGCTCTGCGATCGCGCACGTGATCGCGAGATTGGTTGGCTATTTAATTAATCGGATGGTGTTTTGTTTCCATCATCTTCCTCTTCCACTAGCTTCAATCGCCTCTAGTGCCAACGTCTGGGAAAATAATTCGAGACGCCGTGATCACGACACGTGTATATACGCATGGATTATGAATTTATGGGACTATTAAATAAATCCAGAAAAAAATATAACTCACTCTGACGTCAGGTGCCACGACTAGCAGCCCAAACGTACGGAACGCATTGTCCGTCCGGACGCAGCTCTCACACCCGCGCTCGACGCACGCAACTCCCTATGCCCCGCGTGCAAATCCTGCTGCGGAGGCAGCGTCCGTCCGGACGGAGCTCCGCGCCTGCACCCGACGCCTGCCCACATCGCGTGCCAGCGCCTGGAACTGCACCCCTGCGCCCGCACGTGAAACATGGTGGCGCCCCCGCAGCAACACCAGGCCTGCCACGCCCATCCGCGCCCGCACGTGAACCACGGCAGCAACACCATGCAGTTGCGGCAGGCCACTATCCACCAACCGCCAATACACATTGCAACATATGCAACACCCGATCTACTTTTGAAATATAAAACATTTGCAACATACAACTGAAACGGGTGAAACATTTGAAATATATTCTTAAAACATGCGTGTATAGCCATAGCAACATATGTAACATCCAGATCTATTTTTGCAACATAAAGTCTGAAACCTTTGGAACACATGAAAATAAACACTTAAAACATACTTGTGCAGCCATAGCAAACATATGCAACATACAGATAAAAACACTTAAACATGTGTCTTCAACACTTTGAACGTAGCCTCGAAACATGCGTAGATTGTCATTGCAACATATGAAACATTCTAGATCTACTTTTGTAACATCCAGATGAAACACTTAAACATAAGTCCAACAGCCACAACCTACCTAGTAGGAAACTATGGTAGCCAGCAAGCCCGGGTTAGGGAGACGTCGAGAGCAACGGTCCAGCGTACACCTCAGGCGTAGCGCGCAGGCCTCCCCTACCTCTCCTTCTGCGACGAGCAAGGTGGATGGGGGCATGGTGCGGGCACAGAGCAACACGAGATGTGGCCGGCGCGGCGGCGTAGAGGAAGGCGGGCGGGAGCGCGACGGACTGTGGTCGCGGAGCGCAATCCCAGACTCGTGGCATTACGGCGATATTCTTTTTAAGAAATTACGGTGCCTCAAAGAGAGCAAATATAGGAGCGGATAAAAAAGCCTCGTGGGCATCGCGGCCCACCAATGGAGCCATCCGGAACGTCCTACATGTCTCGATTATTCCCATGGAAAAAGCCTTTTTTTTACCCATTTAACTTTTAGGATAGTCTAATTCTCCTTCTCATTTATAAAACTGGGATGTTGAATCTCCTCAACTTTTAAATCTGATCGGTATAACTACTTTTGGCTGGTTGCCGCTGCCGGCTGTTGCTGTTTTCCTTTAGGTATTGTATTGTATATCTGCGTTTTGTGGCAACTTCACTACTGCAGCCTGCAGCGCTGATTTTTTGTTTTTGCACCCTAAGCGATCTGGGGTGGCAATCTCATGGCATCACGTCAGCCACGAAAGGGCTAAATTAGACCTCTTTGATAGTCTAGGGAGGTAAAGTGGACAAAAATTACTTTTAATATTTTTTCTTGAAAAAATTATGCAACTAAAAGTCATAATGTTTGGTTTAATCTTAGATAATTCATAGAAATTTTATTTTACCTCAAAAAATTATGAAACTAATTTTATACCTTTTTCTAAAATCATGCTCTATCTAATGGTGCCAAAATTAAAACTATTCTACCATTCTATGGACTTGGGTTTGTTTTTTTGTTGCTAGAAGAGATCTCGTATATGTTATAGTTAGTCTACGTCATGACCGTGATCCTGAAAAAGTTCAGAACTTCGGATGACTTTGATGACGACACAAGTATCATATAATGATGTAACAACATCATATTTGTTCCTACTTAGGCTCGGTTTAGTACAACTATAGGTAGAAACACGTCCCTAGGAAGATGCACAAATGGAGGACAAGTGCATCAAAATGAGCTAGCCTAACCAAGAACATTTGCTAGTGAGAGTAGTCCATATCACTTAGCCTTCAACTTAGTTTGGTTAGTCAACAATAGCTAGTATAATAGATAACGAGATCATCTGCTAGCAAATAAACACAAAAGGAGTCTATAGAACATTTAAACAATTTCAATATAGGCACTAGAAGATAGAACATGATTTTTCAAAAATACAAAAATTGTTTGGTAATTTTCTAAGCACAAATGGATCTTCTATGAGTTATTTAAGATTAGAATATATTTTAGGGTTCTTATTGCATATAAAGTTTCTAGAAAAAATCTTAGATAATTTTCCAAAGAAAATATTTATAGTCATATTTATCCCTTAAAGTATCAACGAAGTTCGATCTACCCCTAATAGCGTGGTAAAACAACTATCCAAAATCGTTTAGAATGCAAAATCAAACTGTATTAAAAGCCGGTTTTGTAAATGTGAGGAAAATCGGATTATTGCCAAAATTAATGGAGTTGAAGAACATTTTCCTACTCTCAGGTGATTGAGTTTCTGCGGCCCAGATTGTGTCGCGATTTTCGTGTCTCCGCGACCCAACAAATTTAGCTGGGCCGAAACGCGTCGTCCTCAACCAAACTTGAGTGAGATGGGCCAGCCCGTACCGGGCTGCTGTTCATCTGTCGGTACAGTGTCCCACCTTCACTCCTTTGACCACCAACTCCGGCGGCGCCGTACGTCGCAGCCGCACGCCACCCAGAAATACCTACATGGGGCGGACGGCGCGCTCCCGGCCTCCGGTCACCGAGCCGCCTCTGGCGGTCACCGGCCTTCGCTCCACCAAAATCTCCTTCCGCTCCCGTAAGATCGTCAAGACACCATCAGCGAAAGCGAAACCTTGGGCCACGACCGCCCTGGCACCACCGGCTCCGGCGCCTCCAGTGCTGCCCGCGCTGTCCAACCCGGGAGAGCTCGCGGCGGCTCTGCGCCACCTCCAAACCGCGGACCCCTCTCTCGCCGCGGTCATTGCCTCCACTGAGGCCCCCACCTTGCCGCCACCCCTCCCTCCCCGCGTTCCACTCCCGCGCGCTCCATCCTCTACCAGCAGCTCGCGACCTCCGCTGCAGACGCCATCTACGCTCGCTTCCTCGCGCTCCTCCCTCTGCTTCGGCGGCGGTCACACCCGTAGCCGCTGACGCGGTCACACCTGCCGCCGTCCTTGCCCTCGCCGCCGCCGACCTGCGTACCATCGGCGTCTCCGGCCGCAAGGCATCCTACCTCCACGACCTCGCGGCCAGATTCGCAGCCGGGGAGCTGTCCGACTCCGCCGTCGCCGCGATGGATGAGGCTGCGCTCCTCGCGGAGCTCACCAAGGTCAGAGGCGTCGGCGAGTGGACTGTCCACATGTTCATGATCTTCTCGCTGCACCGCCCCGACGTGCTGCCGTGCGGCGACCTCGGCGTGCGCAAGGGCGTGCAGGAGCTGTACAAGCTCAAGGCGCTCCCCCATCCGGAGGAGATGGCGGCATTGTGCGAGCGGTGGAGGCCGTACCAGTCAGTCGGCGCGTGGTACATGTGGCGCCTCATGGAGAGCAAGGGCGCTGCAGCCAAGAAGAAGAATAAGGGTAATGCGAGTTCTTAGCTAGGTATGTACATGTATGTGATGGTCTTATGTATTAGTTCTCCCAAAACTGTTAAATTTAGATGATTCTGGGGTAGGTGATGGTGTGTCAGATTTGTGACACTGTCTATGTTCACATCAGGGTCCTTGCAGAGTTACAACTGAAGTTGATTAGTTCCAGTGTCAAATGCTATTATGTTGTAAGCTTGTGATTTTATTAGATATTCATAATTGATGCAACTATATGTGGAGCATAAGTTAATCGTTTCCTATCCTGATTATTAGAAGAAGGATGATTTTGTGGTTGGAAATGATAGTTTCTTCCTTTCAAGTATGTCGTTCTATATCATTATTCAGTCATGACTTGATTGTACATCTTAGAGCATAGATGTGAAATAGTTGGAATAAAGTTTTTGTCCGGATCAATCTGTGTTGCTGCTTTTGATTCTACTGTTACACCATCTAGATTCTACTTTATGCATAGAGGATTCTTTAACAGTGACTTATGGTGGCTCAAACATACATGATTCTAGCATTTGGTTCTTTGCGTTGTTCGTGAGCACAATCTAATGACCTCTCTTTTTGAGCCCGATGCTAAAAAACAGTGGCCAGCTAAAGCAAAATTTGGTGGCAACAAAATGCTACAAGGCAATATTTTTTTAGTTTCCATAAATACATGAGTTTACATCCTCCATAACTTTTAGTTCAAGGGGACAATGAATACATGCGGTTTATGAATGTACACTAGATCCTACAACCACAGGTAGACATAAACTTGCTCATAACCTATACTATATACATGTACACACTGTTTCATCATTTTATTCTCCAACCAGAGCTGGATTCCTTTTCTTCCTTCTAGAACCTAGGTCCATCTTAGATTCGTAGAGCTTTGTTTTCTGCCTCCTTGAGCCTCCAACATTTTAACCTGAAAGCAAAAGTCAATATGCACACCGTAAGTTTCTATGAATTGTAAACATTAATTCTGCTTTGTACATGTGATATCTGCTTGTACTGATTTCGTTTGCAGCTGCTTCTACAGCTGTTGTAAAGACCTGCCTACCAGAAATCACCCACTTGAAAATAAAACAAAAGAAAAGGACAATAAAGGAAGCAAAGAACTACCCAAAGCTTGCCTACTTACACTGCTAAAAAGCGCCATGGAGATGCCCTTTTGGCATAAGCTGTGACTTTCAGAGTAATATGAGAACTGCATGTCGGGTGCAAGCTGGATGCACGAGGGAATAGAGTGTAAGGTACTAAGGTCCAAACTTTTCTATTGGAAGTAGGAGATTTTTGTCATAGTACTAGGATTGGAGCCCACATAATTAGTGGCCATTAGTGGACAAACACCGAGTAATTAGACCCAGATTCTCTTTCTGAGTACGAAAGGAAAGGATGTCTGCAGTTTGGCCTATACAATGTTGATGCGATCACCCATTCATGGAACAGCTAAAGAACATAAAATACTCAGATGCTCGAGTGTGTGAATTCTTGAGACATCGATGACATAGCGATGCATGTTGAGTTATTCCTAAAAAAATATGGTATGGTGACTGAATTATGCTTAGCTCGAGGCCTTCTTCTTGTGACTATCACCAACTAGCATGCATATAGTTAACCAAAAGCTTATGAATACAGAACGAAGCTCTTATGTTATTTGTTTCCAGTTTGCTTTCGAAGTGTCATGGACTTTACCTCGGGTCTAGAATCCCTGTGTCTTGTACTGGGGGTACGGCACGTGGCCTGACTCAATCATCTTGACGTCGTAGTCAAGATCTTCATAGTGGCAGCGCACCTCCTCAGCAGACTTGATGCCTCCCATGGCGCTGGACACCTTGTCCCATCGGTTGGGTGTGCCCTCGCCATAGTAGGCGAGTGCCTGTTCAAACATCTTGTTCTCTTTCAGGCTCCACTTTGACATGGAGTTGGGAGAGGAGCTCCGCGAGGCAGACATATTTGAAGTATCCTTGTTGAGATACTAACCTCTGTTGGTGCTAAGGCTTACTGTATCTAGTGTCTAGACTAAAGTATTTTGCTCTTCAGAAGCTCTTATGGTGTAGTATCTCTTGTCACAAGGTCTGCTATTTATAGGCCCTGTGGTTGCCTGCTGCGTGCGCGTGTGTGAGCTGTAAAGTTGCATGGAATCACAATTGTGGGTTAAAGGTGGCTGAGGAGAATAAGGCTGGCTGGTTTCAGGGCCAAGGGACATGGAGACTATGTGATCTAAATTCAAAGAGTAGAATATCTATGTTTTAAAACCTCTTAAGATTTTTGTGTTGAGATGACTGGTGGTGCATGATGCTGGATATGGTATCAGAGAAAGAGCTCTTCGTGTCCCAAGCTTAGGGCCATAGCACCTGTGCGTTTCATCTGTTGTTAAAGTTAATTTCCTGATGTTTGGATGACTTTGTACACACACTTCGTCACCCTTTCTAACACATCAAGCTTGTAGCTGAACTTGCAGGTGCTTAGATCTCACAAGTCACAAGTAGGGAGCATTCTGCTTCAAAAAAAGGAATAGCTTTAGATTCTGGTCCGCCTGTGTTTTTCACACAACCGAGATGGAGCTGAGCTGATCTGGAGTTCTGTACACCCCATTTCAGCAACACACTGAATCTAACAATGCCAATGGTTTATTTTGCGTGCATGTTGCTGCTCTCTGATGCACAAGCACTGATCATTTCAGCCCCCTGAGGAAATACAACAGCTGTCGTCCAAACTCACTTTATGACTCTGCAGACATGGAGTGCCTCTTTTTTACTGCAAAAAAAAAAGGACTTTGCATGCCAACATATCACCTAATCTCTGGCATATTAGCATGGTAGCATTAGTCCTTTTGAGATGGCAACGCAATATCCTGTGTTTGAGCATGCACACACGCTTGCATTCATGCACGAAAGACAATAGGGGTGATGAAACATTCTCTGTATCAGTGATATAGTCATAACTCCTATATATGGCTCAAGTTCTGATCGAACATATACTTTCCATCGGCAAGAACAGTGGGCATTATGAATAGGCAGACAGGAGTGAGGGTAAGATCAGTGCAAGTAATCAAATTAAATGTAATGCCATTGTATCCAGCAGCTGTTTTGTACTTGCAGAGACCTATAAAGGCATGGTGTTGTCTGCTGTGGATGAATGCACTTATAATGGAGCAAAGTTACAAGGTTGCCTTGCTCTGTAAGTAGTGACTGCTGAATCCCTTAGTGACTAGACTAGACGTATTTGTTTGCCTCTCCTTAAGTGGCAGGTCGATCCATCACATATCCAAAGGCTGAACAAGATTGCAGTGTTGTCTTTTGTCTTCTTCGTTAAGGTAGATTGTCTGTAAAGGGGTTTAACTTTTGAGTGGTGAATTAAAGGAAATCCAAAGCCTACCCTTTTGTACACATGAAATGACCTTATCCGGTCTGTATCCTTGCCCCATGCATGATGAGAGATTGGAAGAATATGTGCCAAGCAAGGCTTGTTAAGTCCCTTTTGGACTGAAGAATACATTTCACCTGTTGCCAGGGCCTTGGAAGAGGGAATTGCATATGTTCTCTATGGTCCATGCCAAAGCTACCCTTATGATTCTGAGACTGCACTTGTACAGCAAGGTACTTGTTGCATGATAAAACTCAGGTCAGTAAATATTTGTTAGGTCCTTGCAGATGCTTGCAAGATGCTAGTGTTGTAGCATGGAGGACCATTGTCTTTAGTGTCTGAAATATGAGACTGGCATGCAGGTCGATGTCTGAGCACATAGCTCGGAAGATGTGCGTATCAGCCAATAGGCTATGTGACTGTGCCTGCAAGATGACGTGCTTCCTGAAAAGTCAGAACTGCAAAGGTGCGCAAACCAAACCTCTGATTGAATGCTTCCATGGCTCATAGTTCCTAGATTCTTGTCTCCATCTGATAGCCATTGTTTACCATTGTCCATTCATGTATCAGCTTTGATGCATCTGATCACAATGATCTCAGCTTGTTGTAGCATCATGTTGACCATTGTCCATTGTCATATCAACTTCATACATGGTTGAAAAACTAGTTATCAAAATGCTGTCACTTCAAACACAGATTCACGTGTAATTGGAAATTTTAATTTATATATTACTTGATGCATAATTCACTGGAGAATGGAGGATAACAGGATTTGGCCTAAGAACATCCATTCTCTTCACCGTGTATCTCTTTGCAATCTCAGCCATCCGATGTACAATCCATAGAACATATTCCAAAGGAGATAAGCAGCCGGTGCACGCCCCTTGGGGACCAAAGGAATATATCTATGGAAAAAATTGCAAAAATGACACTCGAAAGATTGACTCCTTGATTATGATGACACTCGGGTGGATGACAAGTGGGTCCATCTGTGTCTATGAATATGGGTCCAGTGTCAAATCATGTTTTGAGTCCCATTTTTGCAAATCGCCCATATCTATGTGGGTATATGTAACTTTTCATCTCCAATGATCCTGGAAAGGGAATTGACTACATTTCAATCTTGTTCCCGGCTTGTTCATGGAATTCGCACTGTCCCACAGAATAAGATTTGATTTACTGCCACTTGATCTGTCCAAAGGCTACCATTTCTTCGTTCAGATGAATGGGCGTGGAAGGTTTGCATCCATCGGATGTGTTGGAGCAGCAAGTTGCAGTTTTGATTCGTGCAGCGTGCATCGAGCCATCAGGAGATCTCTACCTCGGAATCATATCTGCACAAAGCAGTCGGAAAGATGCAGGATTCCCACTGATATTTTGAACCATCCACGCAAGGCTTCAGGAAGATGCTGGTAGTGAAATGGAGACTTCTTTCAAGCGCTTTGCTAGCGTTTCTGAATATTTTAGGGTAGTGTTTGAGCCTGCAGCTTTGTATGGGCTGTTACCAAAGATAGATTGTGACTTTAGATACTTCAAATCTTGAATCTTTATTTGTGTTTGCCTCTTGCCCTGTGAAATTGGAGATTCTGGATTGAGTATTCTGTGTTGTTTTCAACTGGAAAGGGAGTATATATTGTGTTGAAATTAGTAATATTATTGCCTTGTTGGGTTCTAAAAGAAGAATATATTATTCTGTACCTTTTTGTGTACAGAGATGGGTTCTTGCAATTCTACTGACGTTCAAGTTCAGGGTACGCACCACCAGTGAGTTATACGGTCAACTTGTCTCCTTAAAAGTTAAAACAATTGTTTAAGCACTACAACAATAACGGCTTTAGCAGTGACTGTGAGCCATCGCTCACTGCTTATATTCTCTTAGAGCTGAGCCATCATTAGTTGGTATCTGGCCAGCTGCTTGATGCTATCACCTAGTAGCTCGGATTCAGTGGCCGCCTCTGCATCAGCCTGATTCCAAATCTTGAACGCAAAAAAGCTTGGATCAGATTCTACTCTGATCGACAAGTTGACGAATGCGAATCCAGGCGGTCTCTGCATCTCAATGTTTAGGATTCAAAGTGCTGCATTCTTTTCATCTGATAAGGAAATGAAAGCGGATTCCAGAGGAAACTTCATAGCCAAAGTCGCCTATCTGGTCCAAAGCAGCCAGACAGACCACGTCCATCTCGACACACAAAGGAGAACTCTTCAGTTCCTCACTTGTAAAAAAAGTCTCCACCGGCGTTCGTCACACAAATATTAGTAGAGATGCAGGCAACTGTATGTCCTGTGCTCTGGAGTCCCCAAGGGGGCTAAAAGTTTTGATAATTGATTGTGAAATGTGTAAAATTATGCTTAGTGACACTCAAAGTGACCAGTAGTTTTGAAACAAATTATACCCACTGATAACTCACGCTACAAAACTGAACACATAAACTTTTATCATCACACAACTTCAAAACATCTGCCTACTGCCTACTGAGTAGCTGTAGTCGGACGAGACAAAAATTTAGCAGGGAGGCAGGCATCCAGCATTCCAGCCATGCTTAGCTCCTCAGCTTCTTTACCGCGGGGCTTTCCCAGCCTTCTTCCCAGCTTTCCCTCTCATGCCTTTCGGGCCACCCTTCCCCTTTGCGCCTTTGCCGCCCTTCTTCCCTTTCTTCCCAGTTCCGCCAGACCGCTTGTCCTTCTTCATCCGTGGATCCACCAACACCTTCCCTTTGCCAGCCCTCACCTGAACCCCCTTCTTTGCAACAACATACTCCTTCTGAGGCTTCTTTGGCATCGCCTTCCTGTAAATCTGGTCAATCATCTTCCTCTTTGATCGCTCGTTTATGTCATTCTGGTCCGCTATGGCATCTGCCTTTTGGCGTGCCTTGTCAAGATTCTTCATGACAACACGCTTCTTCCGAGCCTTGGCCTCTGCAACCTTCTTGGATGGGCGGGCATCAATCTCCTTAAACTGAGCCCTCATCGCAGCTACTTCCTCACGCGTAACAGGCTTCATGGGCTGCCTATGCCTCTTTTCATCCTCAACAAACCAGTTGGGTAACCCTTCGTCATCAAACATGTGTTTGTTGTAAGCATCATCAAGTATCTGCTCTCTCTGTTTCTTCCTCAGCATCTTCTTAGCATAGGCTAGTACTTCAGCCTTTCTGTAATCATCGAGATCATCCTCCGATTCATCAGAAGATGAAGATGAATCATCTTCGTTTCGGACAGGTTCTGCTGGTACAATCTCAAAATCTTCTTGTTGCAAACACTGTGCTTTAGCCACCTTTTCCTTTTTGCCAGTATCCATCTTCTTATTCCTCTGCAAACTCTCCCTTTCATCTTCAGTGTCACTCTGCTCAGTAACGCCGGATGCAGCTTCTGTGAACACATCCTGACTATACCATTGCTTTACAATCTGCTCTTTAGTTGGCCTCTGTTCATCTAGAGATAACAGAAGGGGATTGGTCTCCTGATCTTGATCTTCGTCAAAATCTTGATCCATTTCAACATCACCATCATCTTCACCTCCCTAGTAAGATTAAAAGATAATAAACATCTATATCACCTTAAAACTTTACAACCTCTATTATTGTAACCAAGACAAAAGAAATTGAGATCTTAAACTTTACACCCTCTATTATTGTAAATTGTAACAAAGAAAAAAGAATTGCATAGCATTGTACAAGTCCTGCCCTTTGGCAAAGTATTACCTCTAAGAGGTCTGCATCAGCATCAGGATTGATTCGTTTCGCACGCTTGCGTTCTTGTTTTATTTCACCACCCTTTTTAGTTACAAAGCGCTCATAAGCTTCATCAAGCATCTCCTCAAGCTGGGCATCATACCTGATGTGAACAATGATTACTTACAAACTTTTGACATGACAGTTTTCTTTTTTAGAAATATAAGGATATTTGATCACTTCATTATGTGTTCAGATGGTGTGGATGTTCAAAAAAAATTACCTCTGCTGTTCCTGGTCAGAATCCATTTCCTCATCAGAGTCTTCACGAGCTTGAGTATCCTCATTCTCACTGTCTCCAATTTCATCTTCCACATCAAGCTCTGCTGATTCAACAGCTTCAAGTTCTTTTCCACCCTAAAAAAAGGAAAATGAATATAAAACTTAAGAATTAGATGATCATGAACGAGAATGCTCTTTTAGATGCTTTTCCAAGAACAAACCACAGGTAAAGATAGAACATACATAGCTCATTAGAAGGTTTACAGAAATCCAAATAGAGTGGATAAAATTTGTTGGTGAGTTTTTAGCAAAATGGAGCCTGTTGTATTTAGAAATTATTGCATGCGGGACATAGAGGAAACTCAAGAGAGGAAAATGAGTATTGCTGTTTACTTCTTTAAGTGTAACAAATGGGGGAAAAACAAGTTTCATGTAAAACTAAATCTCTTCCAGTGAGCTATCAGTATAAATTCTGAGGACAGGTAATGCCACTAAGTAAAAGATAGCACATAACATGTCCACAGAAACAAGCATTATACCTTGATAACACTAATAGAAAACAAGTCAGGATCTCCATAATCATCTCCTGTAGCATCAATCTGCATTCCTGTGGCCTTGCGTGCTTTATCCTGGAATGAAGAGAGCCATATGTCAGCATAAATCTCAAATCAACATCATATTGCAAAAAATGCATATGTATTTCATAATACCTTTGCCCGACGCTTTGACAAACGCTTTCTCTCTCTTCTTTTCTTTCTATCAATGACACTGGTCAATTCTTCCATTTCCTGTAGAAGTACATCATCATCCGTGACCTTTGTGTTCTCCACAGCATCACTGACCTTTGGGGTGACTTGTGAAGACGCTGACAGTGCTTTTCGTAAGCGAATTCGCCATCTAACATGGTCATGCAATAGATATAAGATTTATATACTCTGCACACCTCTACTTATAGACTTGTTTGGGTTATCATAACTATTTAAATGAACAGAAATAAACCATATGGGAAAATAGAATGGTAGATAAGGTACTCACTTCAAGATATGCTTGAAACTATTCTTATCCAACAGAAGTAAGTCCTCACAGAAATTTTTTATCTGGAACAAACCAAATAATCAGCCGTAAGTACCTATACAAAAATAGATGGAAAGATAAGCTGTGCAGTATGCTTAGCAAAGGCATCAGTCCCTTACATCATCTGTTGTAAGCTCATGATTCTTTATGGGCAGGGATTCTGGATTATCAAATGAAATTGCATTGTAAGAGCCCAAAAACTCCAGTGGCGCCTGGGCGTCAGACCATATAAAGTCTGATGCCAAACCAACTTTCCGCAATGTCGTATTCCCTTCTTCATACCTACATACAAGTTATTGATATCAGTGTATAACAATCTATTGTGCCATATTGTTCACCAAAGAGGGCTTTGTGTAACAAAAACTTAAAGCTACAACTTCTACAGGTGGATTCCACCAAAGTTTTTCAACATAGAAAGAACAGCGTATGCCTTTTTAATAAACTTCTACAGGTGATAGGCTTGGTGAGCCAACATAAACACCCACTCACTCTTATGAAAATAAACACAGACAAAAAATTGCAGCCTTAAGTGCAGTGAGCCAACATAAACACCCACCCACTCTTATCAACATAAACGCTCTTAGTGTCTTAGTGATGCACCATACATGAACCCGAGTACTGGTGTTTTTGTTGAACAAATTCTACAAACTGTTATTCTTGTTCATTGTTGCTTACCCAAAGAGCAGAAAAGCACAGTTTTCTGGCTCAAACTAGAAATGCCTAACTGATTATGTGACTTTAAAAAATGCCGAATTGGTGAGAACAAACATCTCAATTGCTTGCACGAAATAACAGAGCAACTTGTAAACTTTCACGATACCAAGAGCAATGCGATTATTTACATGTGAGCAGAACAAGGATATTGGAAAACAGACTGTTATAAACTTATAATGAACGTAAGAAGTGGATATTTAATGTGAGAACTGAGAACAGATATAGGTATAACATTATAGTCCACTATGATGTGAACACTGCTAATCGTGCAAACAATTATATAGATATAAAAAAGATACACACTTTCAGAAGGGGAAAAGGAAAAGAAGCAGGCAAACTTGATGTGAAAGCCTACCCATCACGGTGTCTCTTTTTCCTACCATCCATGACATCCCTAGACTGCAGAGCACCAAAATTTCCAAAATTAAGGTATGCTAGCAGAAAAAAGAAAAGAAACTAGATAGATGATTCAGACAAGTGGCT